>CP129451.1:41867499-44267499 GCA_030445155.1 Quercus variabilis
ATCATCGAAAGAAAAATGTTATGAATTTGAGATTTGAGGATCTAAACTAGGTTTAGAGATTTATACTTGCATGCGATGCTGGATTCAGGGGGGGAGGGCATTACTAGATGATTTAAATCTTTAGATCAAATCGAGGTGATTTGGGCAACACCTCCTTGGATTAGGTTTGAATGGGTAGAAACTCCTAGGATTGGATTTTAAATGGGCAACACACCTTTGGATATTGGTTGGGTAGTGTAGACACTGCAGTTTATATCTATTAATAAATTTTGGTCCTCAGCCCCAATAATGAGCTTGACATATGTCAACCAAGGGTAATTAAAGAGTTTACAATAGTTTGGAAATAATCACAACTCAAAAGTGCTTAAATCGCTTTGAAATCGATACTAAAAAATGACCTTTACTCACTATTTTAACCATAACTTTTGATCTACAAATGATTTTTTAGTAAGGTTTGTTTCATTGAAAAGTAGACATCTTGAGATTCAATTTGAACATAAAATTTGCCTAATTTGACTTATATTGAGTATGTTATGACAATTTGAAATTGGGCCAACTTGGTTGTCCGATTTTCTAGGTTTTAAAACTTCATTTGAAGAGCCCAGAACATCATGCTTTGATGTGGACCAGCCCCTAGACCTTTAGGAACATCCAAAAACCATTAAAAAGCCCTAAAAACCCTAATTTTAACTTATAAATACTAATCTTATGTCTCCAATCAAAACCCTAGCTAGAAAGAGTGATTTTTTGGCCTTCATACTCTCTAAAACTTTTTTTTTTCTCTTTTCAAAACCCTAGGGCAGCACCTTAGAATGTTTTTTACAAAATTAAAACCTCCCTTTAGTTAGTTCTAAGGCAGAAAGTTTGCTTTCAAAATTGTTTTCTAAAACCTTTTCAAAACCTTGTGTTATTGAGTTGTAATTACTAACTATTGTTGTGTTCTTTGATTACTGTTATCTTCTCCATCTAATATTTGTATTGTAGGCACTGAGAGGTCGATTAAACAATCTTAAATCCATGATTCTAATGTAAGGTGAATCTCTTTCCCATGATTTCACACTTTACTACATAGCATTCACGTGATTCTTTGTTTAATACTATATTAAGTGTTCTTACTTGTTAAAGTTGATTTTATAATCTTTTTTTTGTTTAACAATTTGACCGTGGCTAAGTATATTTTGTTTTTGTTCTCTTTTGTTTCTTTAGCTCATTCTCACATGATTCCTCTTAAGCTTAACACGTTTATTGAGTTAATGTTAGTTTAGTATATTTGTTTTGTATCATGTTTATTTGTTTATATTGATGTTTGTTTTATTTTCTTTACGTTAGTTTAGTGTTTAGGGTTCTAATATACTTGTTTAATTTTTATGCTTATATCTTTGAATGATTAAATTTGTAAAAATGTTTTTTTTTTTCAAATCTATGCTAAAGGATGTGTACACATCATCAAGTATGCGTGCACATGGTTCAACTATGTGTACACATAGTTGAGTATGCATACACACGTCGAACTCCGATTAGAGTAAATTCTTGTTTTAATTTGTTTTAATCATTTTTCATGTGTAATTTGATTCTGTTTGACTCTGTTTTAGGTTAATTATTTATGTTTAATTATTTTCCATGTTTATTTGAATCTTTTTGCCATATTTAGTTTATTTAATATCTTTCTTGTGTGTTTATATTTAATTGTCAACTTGCCATGTTTAATTTATTTTGTTTGATTATGTTTTATTTGTTTCCTTATATATATATATATATATATATATATATATATATATTGTGATCTTTATTATGTTGTGTGTGTTATTTCCTTAAGTACATGATGTATGTTTAAGTTAAGAATTAGTACTCTCTTAATAAACTTTTTAATTAAATATGGCCTAGCAAGACATAATAGAGGCCGGTTCACAAGTTGAGCGGTCTTGGGTGCCTAACACATTCTCAAGCCATACCCAAACTCCAGACCCATAATCTGGTATATAGACCCATGTATGTAAGTAATTGGCTCAAAAGACCCAATATGGTTCCTAGACCTAATCTAGGTGGCAACTCTGCCACCTAGATTATGTCTCGGCCAAGTGGACCGTGGCGGAGAAAAAATGGAGTCACTGCCTAAATTAGGATTAGGAACTATATTAGGTCTTTTGGGTCAATCACTTATATACATGGGTCCACATACCAGATTATAGGTCCGGAGTTTGGGTACAGCTTGGGAAGGTATTAGGCACCCATGACCACCCGGTTTGTAGGCCAGCCTCCATTATGTGTTGCTATGTCATATTTAAATAACGAGTTTATTAAGAGAGCCCTAATCCTTAACCTAAACATACATCATGCATTTAAGGAAATAACGCACACAACATATTAAAGATCACAATATAAAAAGGAAACAAATAAAACATAATCAAACAAAATAAATTAAACATGGCAAGTTGACAATTAAATATAAACACACAAGTAAAAGATATTAAATAAACTAAATATGGCAAAAAGATTCAAATAAACATGGAAAAAAATTAAACATAAATAATTAACCTAAAACAGAGTTAAACATAATCAAATTACATGTAAAAGATAAAACAAATAAAAATAAGACTTTTCCCTAATCTGGGTTTAACAATGCGTGAGTACACGTACGCATGGTTGAATCATACGCATGCATACTCAATGATATGTATGCATCCTTTAGCACAAATTCAAAAAAAAAAAAATTAGAGATTTAATCATTCAAAGATATAAACGTAAAAATCAAACAAGCATATTAGAACCCTCAACACTAAACTACCATAAAGAAAATAAAACAAACATCAATATAAACAAATAAACATGAAACAAAACAAACAATTATACTAAACTAACATTAACTCAATAAACATGTCAATCTTAAGAGGAATCATGGGAGAATGAACTAAAGAAACAAAAGAGAACAAAAATAATATATACTAAGCCATGGTTAGATCAATAAACAAACAAAGATCATAAAATCAACTAAAACAAGTAAGAACACTTAATATAGTACTAAGCAAAGAATGATGTGAATCCTGTGTAGCAAAGTGGAAAATTATGAAAAAAAGACTCACCTTACTTTAGAATCACTGATTTGAGATTGTTTAACCGACCCCTCAATGCCTACAACACAAAAATTAGATGGAGAAAACAAAGATAATTAAAGAACACCACAATTGTTAGTAATCACAACTCAAGAATAAAAAGTTTTGAAAAAAGTTTTGAGAAATCAATTTAGAAAAATAGTTTCTGCCTGAGAACTAACTAAAAAGAGGTTTTTAATTTGTAAAAAAATGTGCTAAGGTGCTGCTCTAGGGTTTTGAAAAGAGAAAATAGGGTTTTAGAGAAGATGAAGGCAAAAAAATAACTCTCTTTGGAGACCTAAGATGAGTATTTATTAGTTAAAATCAGGGTTTTTAGGGCTTTTTAATGATATTTGGAAGTTCTCAAGGGTCTATTGGCCGGCCCACATCAAAGTATGATGTTTTGGGCCTTTAAAATGAAGTTTTAAAACCCAGAAAATCGGACTGTCCAGTTGGACCAATTCCAAATGGTCATAACTTACTCGATATAAGTCCAAATTAGGCAAAATTTGTATTCAAATTGAAGCTCAGGATGTCTACTTTCCAATGAAATAAACCTCACTCAACAATTCTTTGTGGATAAAATTTTATGGACAAAATAGTGAGCAAAGGTCATTTTTCAGTATCGATTTCAAAGTGATTTGAGCATTTTTGAGTTGTGATTAATTCCAAACTAATGTGAACTCTTTAATTACCCTTGGTTGACATATGTCAAGCTCATTATTGGGGCCGATGACCAAAATTTATTAACGAGGTACAAAATAAGTTGTCTAAAGGTAGCATCTCCTTTCTTTAAAGTTCCTTCAAACATGTTCTTTGAATTCTTTGAAGATTTCAATCGAGTAACAGTAGTTTCTCAACAACAACAACAACCAAAAAAAATAAAAATAAAAGAGAGAGAGTAACAGTAAATCTTCAAATTTTCTTTGAATTCTTCAAAGGAAGTGACAGGTGAGGGGCTTCCTTTGAGTAAGTTACCATTGAGAAAGTCTTGAATCGACAAAAATGATCGGCATTGACCTTTGTGGCTTTCTTCAATAGATCTTAAAGGATTCTGGTGTGCTTTGCAAATGAGCCAGTGCTCTTTCTATTTATAGAGGGAATAGATGGCCTTGGGATTAAGTTAGGATAAGTATAAAACTCTTACTGGCTTAATTTTCATGCACATATGTTGATAAGGTTGTGCAATGCAAGATGGATAAGAATTGGAATCAAAAAATTGAATTAAGTGGCTGAATTTTTAGCTTTGAACATGTCGTAGTATTTTGGGATGATTTTAGTGTGGTTTTAAATATAACTCAAAAATCTATAATTTTGACAGAAGTGTTGGCTTCCAAATTCGCAGATTCTATGTCGAATCACCTCACAATGTGAACCCAAATTTTGAAAATGATTTTCTACAATTTTGAATATTATAAGTTTTTGAGTTCCATCCGACTTTGGGGCCTAAAATTTAGCCATTTTAGGATTAGATGAAGCTAGTGGATATTTTGGAAGTGACTTATTTTCATTTCTATAAGGGTTTTAACTAAAACACTAAAATTAAGACTATTTATCCATTAGAATTAGCAATCTTATGTATGATAGTGCATCCCTGTTCTAAACCTAGGCCAATGGGATTATGACACATCATTAATCAAATTTAGTTATTTAAATGACAAATCCTAATTAATTAACCATAATCACATGTGTCTAGCCCTAGACAAATATGAATGCTTTAATAGACTAAATTAGAGTCTTGTGATGGATTGGGGGAATATTGTTCAAGGTTTCCAAGAGAATAA
The DNA here is from genome assembly GCA_030445155.1 of Quercus variabilis. NCBI lineage: Eukaryota > Viridiplantae > Streptophyta > Magnoliopsida > Fagales > Fagaceae > Quercus > Quercus variabilis. The sequence continues at coordinate 41,872,373 of CP129451.1, forward strand.
ATTGGGGCACAACTACAAAAGCTAGCCAAGCCGCTAACTGCCTTGCTTGAGAGATAATATCTTATAAGATAGTATCGTAAGATCACCATCTCACAACATGTGAAACCTACCGTTGTATGACTCACACATAAGACGGTCTTATAAGATGTTTTTTGCTTGGTAAGAAGGGTTGTGTCATCAACTGAAACCTTTTACCATCGAGACAAAACTACTATTCAAACTTAGTGGGGACTAAAATTCTTTAATTGAGAATTTTAAAATTTTGGATATCAATACTAGAGGTTGTCAATGCAGTATTATCAACGTTGGTTTTTGAATTATTAGTAGCCCACTCTGTCACTCAGTTCAATTCTATGCATCAATGAATCCTTTATTATCTAAAAGGATCAAAATTTAAAATAAATAAATAAATAAAATATTGATGGTGGACAATTGATTTTGGTTATAGACTTATTGCTTCAAAGACTAACCCCATCGCGGCCCATGAGTTGATGGATCACGTGGACATAACCTTGGACAACTTTCACCAACCAGTCCAGAAAAAGGCTAGCCTTTTTTCAAACAAAAAGCTGTGCACCTGTTTTTCTCATGCACCAAAATCCAAATCCTTTTTTCTTTCCGTGAATGTTTTTACTGGTGAAGTCCATCCCTGGTTCCACTAGATCCATATTTTAACTTAAAATGATTGCACGATCTGTCTTCTGGTAACACTGAACACTAAAACACTGCTATGCAGCAAGCAGCCTTTTAATCTAATGGCTCACTTTTTGTACCATCCACAATCCAAGGCCAGGATACAACGTTATATAGTATAGAATGTAAAATTTAGATTTTACTTGAGCTGTGACAATCTGATAGGTTATATAGCATAGAATGTAAAATATTTCATATTTGCTAGCAGAGGCATCAGTACTTATTCTTTTCTTTTTTTTTTCTTTTTTTGAGTGGAAAAGTGACATCTGGGGGTGCTGTGAATTGTGATTTCTTCTGGGTCCTACTTTCCCAAAAGCCTGACCAATTAGTGCAACAGCTAAGGGACTAGTTTTATCCAGCACTACTTTCCCCAGGTTCCTACGCAAAACTGCACACCCACCCCGCCCCCCCCCCCCCCCAAAAAGTGTTTTTCTTTCAAAAAATCTGTTCAAGGAATAGCAAATACATTTACAGTACAGCTTTCTTTTTCTGAATAAAAAAGGAGTTTGGGCATTCATCAACCCCACACGAAAGTAACCTAAGATGTATATCACTAAGATCTTGATAACACTATTGTTAAGGATACAACACATCCATTGAAATGCCACTACTTAAACCACTCAACTTCTACCCAGTATTATGTGTTGAGAAATTGCCCCAAATTCCAATTGTGACTTGAAAAGTCAATTAGATTTCCTAATTGAATAAAGAAAAATTAATTTGGGCTATCTTGTTATAGAAAAAACTACTATTTTTTAGTATGAAAGGAAGTTTATTTCTTGTTAAAGAGGTAATGTGTTCCTATTTCAAGAGGAAATAGACTCCTTATTAAAAAGGTAATGTATTCTTAGTCCAAGAAGAAATAGTAAAAAGGTCTTATAAATAGACAATGCTACAAAGAATTTGATAATTTTGGCCCAAGAGTCCTCCTTATGGAGAGAGGAAAAGTAAAGAGTGAAACCATGAAAAAGAAAAAGGATTTTATAAAGAGAGTATGTGCAAGAGCAAAGAAAGAGGAAGTCACACAAGAAAGAAAGAAAAAAAAAGAGAGAGAACAACCAAGAGGGAGCCGCTTAGAGAAAAAGAAGACAGCCAAGAGAGAGCTGTGCATGGAGAAGAAAATAAAAAAGAAAGAGTAAAGTGTTGCTGCCTTTGAAAGAGATAATTAGTGTGTATGTGAGAGTAAAGAAAAATAAGAGAGATTTTTCTTTAGTCATGAAATATACATAAAAATTATTGTAATTGATTTGATAATAGTGAAATTATTTTAAAAAAATTTCATAATTTTTTTTTATAAAAAGAAAGAACTTTTCACATAAATATTTATGTTACTGTATATAATTGTTATTTTAAACTATCGATAATATTATTTGGCCGCAATGTGAATAACCAGGCCGCACCCAGAACAGCTTCTTGATAAGATTACACGTTGTGTTGCATTAGTAGAGTTATTGTGCTGTGACAGGGCAGTAGAGTACGAGATTTATAAACAGAACAGATAAACTTGATTTTGGAAAACAACTTGATCGCATGGGGTAATTTGCTAGTTGGAACAATTTATCGTCTCTCTTAACCACTAATTTTTCAATTTCTATGCGTCCATGATTAAAGGGGCGAAAAATTAGAGTGCAAATGATGAGATTGTTAATGGCCAAACTGAAAATGACAAGATGGGATAGAGAAGTCAATGGAGCCTGCAACCTCCAGTCAGATATGCCGTGCGATGGGTCCCATATGGACAGAATGTTTGGTAGTAAACACTGCTTATACCTTAAGCTAATCTAATGCATTTTTGTTTAGAGAAAATCTATAGACCACAAGCAATTTGAAAAACTTTTCACAACTGCTGTATAGCAAATATCAGTGGTAAGAACTTCTAAAAGCTTGTTAACCCAATTATCGTAAATGCTAACTCAATTAGTGTAAAAATACTGTTTATGTGTGAATGTTAACTCAATTAGTGTGAAAAACATTGTTTATGTAGCATCGTGGGTTAAATCCAAGGTTCACTTTGCCAAACTTACTGAGTTAACATAATTTGAGTCGCAGACATTAGCCTCGTATTTCATCTTTCCAAGTCCATAAATGCACAGAGACCCTGTGTGTCGGAAACTTGGCCCAAGTGGCAGCTTTTTAAAATATTATGGTGTAAGTGTGAGATTAGATAGCACTGATGCTTTTGGCTTTTTTTTTTTTTTTTTTTCTTTAGAGTCTCAGTAAAATATACATCCTCAAATATTTTTAAATTTTACAATACTATTTATATTTTTATAAATTATTTTATTACAGTATTTTTAACAATAAATTTTTAATTTTTAGTAAATACGCGATATCTAAATACACTTTAAAATTTTCTAAATAAAGTATTTTGGTGTATATGATGAATCTATGGGACCTTTGTTTTGGAAAATTGTTTGCTTGAATGAGATCAGGCTAAAAACCAAGCTCAATTACATTAACTAGACAAGCTTGGGGTAAGGACCACACTAATAAATGTCCTAGTTTGTAGCCTTAGTGAGAAAAATTATTACTATTTCATGAAACGAAGTTCTCATAACATGTAGGTCTCATTGGTGTGAGGGTCCCTCATGAGACAGTCTTCTTAGCTAGTTTATACACGATGCAGTAGCGGTAAATTAACCCTCACAAGAGCTATGCTTGTTCCACACAGGTTTAAGTACTTGTTGGGCTTAAAAAATAATTGTTTAAATACAATTTTAATTTTTTTAAAAAAGAATATTTAAGATAAATAAATGTTCCTATGCTGAAAAAACTTTTAAAATAAAGTAAAATAAAATAAACTAATGGCAAACATGCCCTGAACCAGGTTTCAATTATCTCAACCTAATCTTTGTAAAGTGGTCTGAATCAAAGAAATTTAGCTCAAAAGAAAATTTTCCACCCCATATTTCTTATCTAATGTGAAATGGATGATGGTCTATGTTCCCTAATCATCCTGAAATGAAATGTCCAAAAGCTATAAGACAATGACCTGGTCACGTACCTTTTACATTTTAGACATTAATCATAGAACCTTTAGACCATTCTTTTGATCAACAAACCTTTAAAAGTTGAAAGTTAACCAAGTGGTCAAAAATCTTAATTGCAATTCTCTGAGGAAAAAAAAAAGGCAATGTGGCAAACTAGCCCCCATTAAAAAAATTTATAATCATGTTTCATATTTATTATTCTTTATACTATAAGATAAACTCCTATATATCAAATAGTCAGAGATATGAACATGTATTTCAATAAGATGTGGGGGTCACCTCATAAAGGTATTATACCAATACGCTTTCAACCAACATTGAAGTTGGTCAGAGTATCCAAAGGCGCTTATTATAATAATCAAAATCCCATTACCCCAAACCAGTCCATAAAGCAAAAGCAAAAAACACTGAGAACAGTCCCAAACTTCTTAGTTCCATGAAACTTGTTGAATAACACAGACTGATTTAAATGGCACAAACAGATAAAAATAATAAATACAGACAGCTACCCATGAGGAGTGGCAGAGCAAAGCAGAGCAGATAGATAGTTATAGATGAACACAACTATTTCATTTCTTTCAGCCTTCAGTGTACGACCAAACTTACTTTTTTTAATATTACCATAGAGATTCTCTCCTCTATATATATAAATATATAGCTCCACATGTATTTTTTTTTTTTTTCAATATTTAAAAAAAAAAAAAAACCAATTCAATTCGGCTGCCCAAAAATATTTTCAATTCAGTAAAAATAAAAAATAAAAGGGATAGAGATTATAATAATGGATTTAATCACAAAACAGGTTGTGAGTTTGACCCAGTGAGACCCAACCTTCTTCTTTTCCAGAAATTATAGTCTGGAACAAGCTTCTCTCCGGTTCTTGCTGGTAATGATTTACACCTTGTGAGTATGAGAGGACCTACAGAGACATCTACAGCTTTCAATTCTTCAACGTTTGAGGAGTTGAGAAATCCTTCTTTAATTGAACCTTCGAATTCTTTCAAAAACTCCAACTTTTTCTCGGTTTCGGGAGCTATCCTCGATTCTCGATCCGAAATTGACTCGCTTGCCGATGTGGGTTTCGCTGTATGCTCCGCGTGTTCCTCGTCTCTGTCGTTTTCTTGCTCTGTTCTTCTCCTCTGTTCCTCCGTTTCCTCTGTCCCGAGCGGTGATTCCCAGAATCTACTGGCCAGAGATGAAGATCTGTACGGAGCAGATCTGCACCTAGTTAACAAAAAAGCGTTCTTTGGTGGTGAACATGAATTAGACACAAAGACCTTAGCTACAACTTCTTTTTCAACATCTTCTTGTTCTTCTTCTTCCTCTTCGCCATCTTCTCGCTGTGAAAATTCAATGTTATTCCCAAATTTCTGTTCAGATTTTGGTGAATCTTGTCGAGTTTCGCCTTTTCGTCGAAAACCCACTTGAATAAACAAGACCCACTTGCGCCAAGCCGGCCCGCAACACCTGGATTTCATATTCCGGGCAACATGGCGGCATAACAGAGCATTTTGGAGCCACTTGCACCTGCGTCTTGCCTTGGCTCCGACACGGCGGTTCCGAGCCTTGCAGGGTTGTTTGTTGGAGGAGGAGCGGCGGGCCCGGACTTGGCCCATGCATGTGACTTTTGGAGAAGTCGGTTCTTGAGTTTCAATGGCGGCGTTGGAGTTCCTTTTGTTGCGAACAAACATTGGGCTTGAACGTGCCCTGCCTCTGCTTCTGCTCCCCACATTGGTCCTCAAAAACCTCATCAATGGTGGTGGGAACTTCTCATTCCGACCCGGACTCGATATGGGTTTTGTCGATAGCTTCATTTTCAAACCAAAAAAAAGCTCTCTCTATTTCACTATTTCTCTCTCTACCGGACTCTGTTTTTTGTTTTTTTTTTGTTTTTTTGTTTGAGCTTTGTTTATGGAGGAGAGAAGATATGGGGTGTCCTAACTCCTATGTTATAGCATATTGGTGTGGCTTTTATTTCTCATGTGTTGTGCACTTGTGCTTGTGCCAAAGAATTTCTTTTATTTTATCTTATTTTGTTTATATAATTTTATTTAATCTTTGCACGGATGGGTAGGATCCACTGTTAAGATTTTATCTATATTTCGAGGTTGTAAGTCTTTTTGTGTTGTGTAGTCTTCTGTTTGGCATGGCTGGCACTTGCGGTCAGTTCTAGAGTTCTTGACTTCTAGTAGGAAATTTCATCCAAAATTGTTTTCCTCCTAATTTAGTTTTCCTTCCTTCTTGTTATTTCTTTTTTGAGGAGGGTTAAGTTTATAATATTTTTACAATATTTTTAATACAAATTAGAGATGATATATTGTTATTGATTTGAATCCATAATTTAAATTATTTTGTTACCCACCCATAATAATTAATAAAAACCCACTGATTATAATTTATTGTGAAAATATAATAGATATAACATTTCTTTTCTTTATTTTTTTAAATTTGGAACTTAAAAAATATTTAGAAAATGTCAATAAGTTAAATTACAAGACTCTTATCTATTACATGATGGTTTAATATTTATCCGAGCATCTATGACTATTTACACATCATCTACTTATTCCAAAAAAAAGTAGATAGTGTGTAAATAGACCAAATTGGATTAATATTTTAATAATCTTATGATTTAGTGTTTGCTTGACAATATTATTTTTGTCAACTTATTTTACTATTTAATATTTTTTTTGCTATTATTTATGGGTTTTACTGCACTTTTTGGTACTGTTCATGGGTACCATTGTAGTATTTTAACTAATTTTTATCTTTATCTATAATACTTTCAACTTTCAGTTTCAGCAAAATAAGTAAATCTCAAATAAAAATTTAATATTTAAAAATTTTGGACTTGCTAAAAAAAAAAATAGACTTAAATGGGAAAATTAGACTTGCTCAAAAATCAAACTTATAAGTTTCACCATAATTCATTTTAGTTCTATGAGTTTCAAGTTTATTCAATTAAGACATTTTCAAATTTATTTAATCAATGTCTTTTCATCATCTTCGGTTAATTTTTTTATTAAAAAATTTTGAAAAATATTTTCAATCATTAATTGGTTTTTTTTTTTAATTTGAAGAAAAAAAATTAAAAGTTTGGACAATTAAACAATATTAAGCTAAATTTGATGGAGAGACTTTAATTGAATCTACTTAAAACTTAGAGAACCAAGATAAAGGAAAACAAATTTTGAAATAAATTCTACTTATATTTTAAGTTTGAGTTTTGTATTTTAGCCAAAATTTTAATATAATTAAAATTGGATTTTTTTTTTTAATTTGAAAAAAAATTTTAAGTTTGGACAATTAAGCAATATTGAACAAAATTCAATGGAGAGACCTTAATTAAATCTACTTAGAACTTAAAAGACTCGGATAAATGAAAACAAATTTTGAAATAAATCCTACATATATATAAGTGTAAATTTTACATTTTAGTCAAAATTTTAATATAAATGGAATGACTAGATTGGTATGAAATCTTTATTCAGAAACTGCTATTTTGTTTTTATTGTTTTGAAGCACAGCCACTGCTATTCTGGGGGATTTGTTGCAGCGTATGGAGTAAGACAATTGAATCGAGTAAATATTGTGGAGCGAATAACCGTTAGATCTTTTTGATTTTGTTTGGGTTTTTTTGTCGGTTTTATTTATGGTAATAGTAACGGTGATACCATTTTGAGCCTTGGAAAAGTGACTGGTTGTCAACTTTTTTTTCAGGCCTCAAGAGTCAGACTCTGGGTTTGTCCACTCAGTCACTCAACAATCCATGATTGGTTTGTGATTGATGCACCTCTGTTACTACGTCATGAAGTAATTAACTTCTTTAATCTTTCTTCAACAACCTAAACTGCGTCTTACTTAATCAAGTAATATTCTTTTCGTTTCTTTTTTTCTTCATCAAATATTATTTTTAGTCATCATATTGAGTGATGTTAATTTACCCAACCTTCTTGAGTTGAGCCCGAAAGGTTCTCCTATAATCAGGGACGGAGCCAGAATTCTTAATTGAGGGGGGCAGAAGTTTAAACAAAAAAAAAAAAAAATCGTAAAAATCCAAATAAGTATCTATTTAGTATTTTAACAAATAAAACTATCATTTTTTTATATATTATATTTCAATCATCTATGGAAAGAGAATTAGACATTCTTTTATATCTAAAAAATCATCAATGATTGTCCTAGAAGGAATAATTATTATTACAAAGTAAACATGAATATAAGCACCATGCATAATGCATTAAGTATAAATTTTTTACTTTTCTAAAAGTATAAATTCATTACTTATCAATTTATAATTAATCAGTTTGCAATTTATGGATTTGTATATTATGAATTTATTAGCAAGTTATAGCACTATGAGTCACTAAATGTGGGTAAGTGTCACAATTTTATTTAGTTAAGTTTGTGTGACATTTTATGCAATTGTTTTGGCTTTGCTTTTATTTAATTATTCAGCCACACTTGCCCATTGCCCCAGCCCACACCAACTGTTATCCCAATACCAATAGTGTTATCCAATCAACTGCTTCTACCAACTTCCCAATCCCACTATTGACACCACACAATTTTACAGCATAAAAGACAGTCTCTTAGACAGAGAGATACAAAGTCAAAATACATAAATTAGTATGTAAAAAGATTCCAAGAGATAGACAAAACACATAAATGCGTATGGAGGAAGAGAGAAAATCAAATGAATCACCGACTCACTGGCCAGAGAGTCAGGCATCGCAAAATGCAAAGAGAGAAGAAATACTTGCAATGATAATGGAGATCTGACTAGCAACGGTGAATGAGTGAAGTGTAAATGCGTGGCTGCTGGTGATGGCGATGAGGCATCAGCCTGCAGATTCTCTTCAACTCTCCCTTCAACTGGTATTTGGGATTTTTTTTTTTTTTTTTTTTTTTTTGAGAATCAATTACGGAATAAGTTAGGTTGTAAATGGTTTTTATTTTGTTATCACAGTCTAAAAATGGGCTTACTCATTTATTTTTTTTAATTTTTAATATTGTTTAGGTTGAAATGGATTTTATTTGAGCAAATTTATGGTGTTGTTTGGGCCATTTTTGGGTTTAGAGTGCAAGAGTCTAGGGCTGATCTGTGTTATTGTTTGAGCATTATTTTGGTTTAAAGGGCCAAGATTTTGGAGGGGGCCAGGTTTAATTTTTCTCGAGCCTAACTTTTAAATCAAGCTCATTATATATATAATATACATATACATTTTCAAAATATCAAGGGGGGCCATTGCCCCCCAATGTCAAACTGTAGCTTCGTCCCTGCCTATAATCCATCTATGTAAATGTCTAAGGGTAGTTTAGTAAGAGAATTTTTGTAATGTTATTTAAGTTTTGTATAAATTCGTATTGATGAAAATATGTATTGTTGTGTTTAAATAATAGTTCTCTTAATTTAAACACAGTTATCAAATGGGGCCTAAGTTTCTTATTGAAGAAAATCTCATTATTTTAGTAAAGAAATGCTAATGAATGCTCTTAAAGTAATAATTAATAATCAATTTAAAGAATGTTTTATAGGAAAAAAAAATAACAAGTAATGTTTTGATAACTTTTTCTATTTCCCATAAAAGTTGTATCAAAACTTTCTTAAAATATATTGTTAACCATTACCCTAAAAGTACTCATTAACGAAAAATTATTAGATACCCTTGGAATATCATAAATGCGTAGTCCTCCCTCTTACTGTCTCACATGAATGTAAGTCCTACCATAAATTTAATTTATGGGACTCACCATTAATGTGAGAGAAGAAAGTACACATTTATAATATTCTGAAATTACACAATAATTTCCCCTCATTAACATGACCCATTCTAGTATTACAGTGTAATATTATATTTATATAATAGTATAAAATAAAAGAAATTATATTTTTTTTACCATTAGAATTGTTTTCATTTAGGTCCTAAGAACAATTCTTATGTTAACCTTAGGAGGAATTCAAAATATAAATAAAAAATTATTTATTGATTTTTTTTTTTTTGAGAAGGTATTTTGTTGACAATTAACTATTATTATTGAAAACAAAGACAAACTTGAAGAGCAACAAAAAAAAATCTCAAATTTAAGGGGGGAAAAAAACAATATCAAACTTTAAAGGTCAAGCTTAATTTATTCAAAAAAAAAATTATATTCATTTAACTTAAAAAATAAAAAATAAAGTAGTCTATAATATACTAAAAATAAAAGAAACTCGCATACCTCTCTCTCTCTCTCTCTCTCTCTCTCTCTCTCTCTCTCTCTCTCTCTCTCTCTCTCTCTCTCTCTCAATGAATGTAGCTCTTGCAAACCGATCACAATAAAACCACTTAATGCATTTACTTCCTCTCTTTAACCATTACCATAAAACCACTCATACATATGCTTACTCTTTCATCATTGTTTTCCCTCTTACTTATAAAATCATTTGCATCAATCACAGTTAAAATAAATAAGTTTATTTCATTTTTTTTTAATTATATGTTGTGCTTTATATGCAATTTATGTGAACAATTCTATTAATTGATTCTAAGTGAATACGGCTTTAATCATAAAAATTAAGAGTATTGAGTCATTTTATTGTTAAACTTTTTACTGATATAAAAAATTAAAATCTCGCAAATAAACATAAAATATCTCGCTTTCACCAAACCTGAGATTATATCAAAACAACCCTAACTTATCAATTCATGGACAAAATTCAACTCACTTCCCTTAAAATAAAAAATAAAAAAATCCAACAATTAACTCTTGAGCTATTTAAGTTAGGTTCTCATTAATATTGACCCACCTTATTAGGAAAGAGTTAAAATTATTGTTTTATATATGTTAATCTAATATTTCTTTTGAGATAAGCAGAATTATAAAACTTCTATCCACTTTTCTTCTTCCTTCTCAAATTAATTCACAAATCAAAAATCGCTTGAGCTATAACTTGACTAAATAAGTAAATAGTTTGGCAATTTCCTCAACAACAAAAATAAGTAAATAGTTTGGCAAGTTCAATATGCAGAATTTAATACTTGGATAAATTTTATTTGCTACCTAATTTTATTAATCAGTTTATACTTCAGAGCTTTGAGTGAAGGCATTAAAATCAACAGTCAAGACTCTTACCTTCTACTCAAAAACAGCAGCTGCTACACCTACAAGGTAAAAGCAGTGGTTAAGTCTCATAATGGTTTGATCAGTGCCCAACAAGCTAATTCATTTTTGCTTAAGATGTGGGTCTTGCCAGGGGGTCATGCTGGTGTCTTTCATTCATTAATGATCATAGGTTGAAGGGTACTAGTCTACTAGGATAGAACCTAACTGGTTAAAAACCTTTGTGTATGTTTAGTAAAGCCTAATTTGATGAGAGTTTTAAACAAATTAATTAATTGATTTGATATCTCAATTAAATTGCTACAAACGGCACCTTACCACCACTAATTTGTAAATTTTTTACTTTTTTTTTTTTTTTTTTTTGGTGTAGGTTTAACTTTCCGAGTCTTTTGGTTAAATATTACTAATTCTGAAACATATTTGTGTTATAGGCACTATTACAAGTTATTTAGGAAAATGATGTAGAACACAATTTACTATTTAATTATTATAATTTATTATTTTTGGTATTTTTATGTTAAAAAAAAAAAGGTTATTTTAGGTTTAGGTGATTTATTTCCTTGTTTTTAGGTGCATTTAATACTTTTTAAGTCAAATTTGGTTCCTGTTATGGTTAGGTATCAATTAGGAGTTATTTTAGATTATATTTTTTTATCTGTCAAGTTTTAAGGAGCCCTTAAAAAGGCCTTTAAGTCTGTAAACATTTTTCATAGTTTATTATCAATAAAAATTTAGACGTGTGTCTATTGTGTTCTCTGGTGGATTCCAGACCTATCACCTTGTGGATTCAAGGAACCCCTCGTGGACTCGAGGTTTACTACCTAGGAACTAACAGTTTAGTTTCTGTTCCATTGAGAGAGTATCGTGTGTGCTTCTCTTCAGGTTTTCGCAACATCAGTTGGTATCATAGCCTTGACTTACCCTGATCTAATTGCTAACCGGCGAGACGATAACCACCACCACAACAACGACGAATAACTTAGCAAGTATTACGTGACGTACAACAAGCACTCACAAATATCTATACTAGGATGGCGCCGTTGAAGAATGGAACCAATAAGAATAACTGCAACGAAGACATAACTCACGGGCAACTTATTGGTAAGCAAATTTCATATAGACCTTATAAGAGAATTGCAAGTTTTAATGGTTATTTTTTAAAAGAAGATTTTCTTGATTGATTACTTGATCTAGAGGATTTATTTGACTATGAGAATATTTGTTATGAGAGAAAAGTTGGACTTGTTTTGTATAAACTTAGTAAGTATGCCTTATATTGGTGGGAACGAGTACAATCTGATAGAATCCGACAAGGTAAAGACAAAATTCGAGCATAGCCAAGGATGAAAAAGATGCTTGCTATCAAATTTTATCTTTTGGATTGTGAAGAAATCTTGTCGTATACAATACAAGATTATTATTGGACAAGAAGTTCATACCTGAATTATTTTGAAGAGTCAAATATTCCACCGTTAAATGAAGAATTACATGTTAAAGAAAATATTGTTCTTAAAGATTATGGAGAAGTCAAAGAAGAAAATATAGAGATTTCTAAGGACATTAATGAAGGCCTTGTTATAGAAGAAGAACCTGAAATCAAGATTATGGAGGAGATTAATGAAAACCCCATTATAGAGAAAGATCTTGAGGTTGAGATAATAGAGACCATTAAAGAAGAAATTATAAAAGAAGTTGTCAACGATCTCAATGAAATCAAGTTAAATGATTGCAACATTCAAACTCCTATTATTTTATTGGCAGACACCGGAACAAAGTTTATTGATTTTATTGGGATGGAAAGATTTGATTTGATCATTGACTCTTATTTTGTGAATATTGTAAATTATATGAAGATCAAGGGAGAAAAATTTTAAGTTGCCCAATTAATGACTTTCAAATTTGGCAAGAAGACAAAGAAGATAAAGTATTCAAAGTATTTGTTCTCTTGACATGGGAGATTTCAGATTTCAAAGATGAACTAAAGGACGAGTTTGTTTCAAGTGGAGGGTCTGATGTATGACACAATTTACTATCTAATTATTGTAATTTATTATTTTTGGTATTTTTATGTAAAAAAAAAAACGTTATTTTAGGTTTAGGTGATTTATTTCCTTTTTTTTAGGTGCATTTAATGCTTTTTAGGTCAAATTTGGTTCCTGTTATCGTTAGGTATCAATTATGAGTTATTTTAAATTATATTTTCTTGTCTGTCAAGTTTTAAGGAGCCCTTAAAAAGGCTTTTAAATCTGTAAACGTTTTTCATAGTTTATTATCAATAAAAATTTAGACGTGTGTCTATTGTGTTCTTTGATAGATTCTAGACATATCACCTTGTGGATTCAAGGAACCCCTCGTGGACTCAAGGTTTACTACCTAGGAACTAACAGTTTAGTTTCTGTTCTATCGAGAGAGCATCGTGTGTGCTTCTCTTTAGGCTTCCGCGACATCAGGAAATGAGGAGAGAAATTGAATTTCGACAACAGCATTGCCGAAATTCAAGAAAAAGTAGGAGAGAGAATGAGAAAAAGGGTAGAGAGAGAAAAGCTTGAATTACGGCAATGGCATTGCTGTAATTCGTTTTGCCCAATTTTGCTCAGCTGACCAGCTGTGTAAGTGTGAGAAGTGCCCCTGACCGAATCTGTGAGTGCCCCCAAAGAAAGTAATTGTGGCAATGGTATTGCCAAAAATAGGGGGGGGTGGGAGTGATTGCCAAAATCTAGGAAAAAATTAAAGAAAAATATAATGTGATACATACATAATATTTTTACAACATTTTCACAATAAATCATATGTTACTAGTTATTATTAGTTTAAATTTAAATTTAACATTGATATTACTATTTTCATCTAACAATAACAATAAGTAACAACCTGATACTTATAATTTGTTGTATAAATGTTGTAAAAATTGTGTGCACTTATCATTTCTTTTGAAAAAAAAAAAAGTGTAATGGATTTGCCGAAAATGGGAAAAAAATATTAAAAAAAAAAAATTCTCACAATTTCGACAATGCCATTGCCACAATTATATATATAAAAAAAAAAAAAAATTTCCCATTGTGGCAATGGTATTGTCAAAATTGTAGGGAAAAAATATTTTCCCCACAATTTCGGCAATGCCATTGCCACAATTGGGAAAAAAAAGTTTTTTATTTTTTTTCCCATTTTTGGCAAATCCATTACACTTTTTTTTTTTTAAGAAATGATAAGTGCACACAATTTTTACAACATTTTTACAACAAATTCTAAGTATCAGGTTGTTATTTATTGTTATTGTTAGATTAAAATAGTAATCTCAATGTTAAATTTAAATTTGAACTAATAATAACTAGTTACCTATGATTTATTGTGAAAATATTGTAAAAATATTGTGTATGTATCACATTATATTTTTCTTTAATTCTTTTCCAAATTTTGGCATTCACTCCCCCCCTCCCCCCAATTTTCGGCAATACCATTGTCACAATTACTTTCTTTGGGGGCATTCACACATTCGGTCAGGGGCACTTCTCACACTCACACATCTGGTCAGCTGAGGAAAATTGGGCAGAACGAATTACGGCAATACCATTGCCCTAATTCAAGCTTTTCTCTCTCCACCATTGCCATAATTCTCTCTCCTACTTTTTCTTGAATTTCGGCAACATTGTTGCCGAAATTCAATCTCTCTCCTCATTTCCCTAAATAACTTGTAATAGTGCTTATAACGCAAATATGTTTTAGAATTAGCAATATTTAGCCAAAAGACTCCAACTTTTCAATATCATTGAATTAATTGACCATAAATCAGTCAAATATTAAAAGTTCAAGTTCATTTATTTAGTTTTATTTCAAATGCTAACCAAACTTGAGCTTCTAAGCATCAATATCCGGCATGCTAAAACTTCAAATAGGTTAAAATTTAGCATCAAACCCCATAAAGCTTTCGTTACCCCCACTTCCAATTCTAAAAAATTTTATCATTGAGCTACAATACCATCTTACTGTTATGATGGTACTGTAATAAGATGGTATTTTTTTAAAAATAATATTTTATTGGGTTTTGGGTTTTAATTTGGGTATTCGATTTTATTATTTTATTGTGTGTATATATATATATATATATTATTTTAATGTGTTATATGATAAAATAAAAGCTAGAATGTTGGGTGTATTGTAAAATGGTATGGTATAATAGATAAAGTAACTTTTGTGATAATAAAATGTGATATTTTTTAGATACCGAATGCTAATACTCTTACCAAACAAAATTACATATCCAAACTTAATTAATTTTCTTGTTAAATAAACTCGACCTTATTAACAAGCCACTTGTTTAAATTATTATTTTCCATTATATATTAAAACCATGACTTAAATTTTTACCCTTCACAAATCTATGGATTTATATTTCAAATGATTGTTTCTATTATCAATAATTACAAATAATAAGTTGATAATATACTTATTTACAGATTTACACTATCCAATTTCAAAGGTATATAAGTATATTGAGTTTTATGTTCACAAGCTTGTTCGAAAACACATTATTATATTTGACATTTACTTGTTTAATAGTCAACTCTAAACTAGAACTTGAGCTTGACTTGTTTGTTAAAAAAATAAATAAATAAACAAGTTTTATTTTGAATCAAGCTTAAGCTGTTTTCCCTTTACTTTCCAAAACACCAACTTTTCCACCAATTTTCATTAAAAAAAATACTTAAACTGATTAGACAATAATCTTGCAAAAACAGTCGGAGCAACTAAAAAACTGTTCCACTTATAGTTGGCGAGATGCGAAGTAACTGTTGTGGCCTAATTATCAGATCAAGACGCTTGTACTATCAAGACGCTTGTGTAGTATCAGTTCTTTATTAAAAAAATAAAAAATTACCAACTAATCAGCTGGTCTTTCATAAAATATTCGTCCGTGTCATTTTTTTTTTTAAATTTCTTGGTATCAAAACCTTGGGATTGTTAGCTTATAATGATACTTTCAAGCTCTTTTACGTTTTCCTTTGATACAAGTATAACTTAAAAATTTTACTCAAAAAAAAAAGAGTATAAATTAAATTCATTAATCTCAGCAAAAAAAAAAAAAAAAAAAAAACTTAAATTCATTAACTTATTTAACTTAAAAAATATGAAACTTTTTAACTGTCAAATCTTGCAGTTCAACTGGTTAAAACTTCCTAATATTTTTCAAATGAAAAATCTAAAAATTTGTATCTATTAAAAAAATCTAATAGACAAACAAGAATTTAAAAATTTATACATAAAGTAATCTAAGAAATACACCAGCTTATATAAACTTCAAAATAACAGACACCAACGTCAATAACTGACCATGGCTCCTTTAATCATAAACAATAAAATGCTTATACATTTAATATCAATCAAGACTAATTAACGAATACTCTTTAGAATATTTGCTTATAAATTATTTTTTTTAAAAAAATTGATATCATTTCGCGGATATCCGTTTACTTTCCCATATCAGTACCCACCAAAAAAACAAACAAGAAAAAAAATCTGTGTAATTATTTATTGAAAAAAATAATAATAATAACAAGGAAACCTCCATTTTCATAGGATGGGAATCTTCACAGAATGGGAAACAGCAATTCTCCCTAGTCCCAACCCCACAATGGCTGCAACTTTCTTCATGTGTGTCTCCCTGACTGAGCAAATCATAGCACTAGTTATTGCTACTTTCCACTACTACCCCAAGTGAATTCACACCACCTAATTATAGGTCAGTGCATTTTAGGAAAATACCAGTGATGTGAATGGAGTGCTTACTCATATTCTATCCAAACCACAAAACAAAAAAGTCAACTAGGCTATCAGGTTTCCTTGCTGGCACTCAAAAAAGAGCTTGACTAAGAGCAAGAACACCACCAGAGAGGTCAATAGGGAATCACATAGTGAAGAGAGTATAGCGGTAGACACTAGACTTGAAAATTAAGATCATAATATAAAATTATTAAATTACATGTGCAGATTGCAAGACAAGCAAACTACTACAAGTTTTTTAATACTATTCTATATTTTGGGAGGGGTGGGGTGGGGCGCCAGTCAAGCTGTTTTTTTGTTTTTTTATTTTGGCCCAAAGAAAGGAACAAGCTGATGATGTTTGGTAAATAGGCATTGTGCAAATATAGGAGGTGCTAACATTACTTTCTTACCTATATATAATACATTAATCATCTTGCATAATGACCACACAATTCTGAGTCCATAGGTCTTTTCATCCCAACCACTGATTTATTTGATTCAGATTCAGTCTGGTTCTTGTAATCCCATTCACTGGTATGCTTTTGTTCCTCATGTGCTTCAGTTTCATCATCTAGGAAACAAGCCACCAAGTTCAGTCATTTGAGTTAGTGAGTTACTACTATAATTGCAGCAATTAAAAATCACAAGTTTCTCTACACATTTAGCTTAAATGAAATGAGTTAAGTCCTACCGGAAACATGTGAAAGAGAGAAATTAGTTAGGCGTCTAACGCAGTCCTTCAATGCTTGGAGTTCAGCTTCCTTTGAATTAAGTTTGGATTGGGCTGAATGTAATTCAGATTCCAGCTCTACAATTTGGTTTTCCTGCTGTTCAATGAGCAAATGGCAAAGTTTCTGATCAAGTTCAGCTGGCACCACTCCATCAAACTGATTAGAATGCAAATTCTGGCCCTCCACTTCATGAAACCCCATACCTGAAACTTCAGTCTGGGAAACATTTTCAAAGTCAATCTGATAGAATCATCTAATTTAAAAAGATGAATGATTTAGCATAAAGGAGCAAAAATTGACTCATTTCATGAATTACCATGCCCACAGGCATATGGCATTCATCCTCTGCCAAGTCCTGTATGGAAGTATTCTAACATGCATGAAGATAGAACAATCCTATGTATCGTTTCCTGCTCCATGTACTAAAAATCTATTCTTTTGGATTTTTGCTAAGTGTAAGTTGAGAGGGGTGAATAAATAAACTTGATATTAGGAGTGGAATGCATATTAGTTTTGGTGCACCATAATTGATAGCAATTGTCATAATACTTGACATTATTAAGTTTTTAGTCCAGCACTCTTAAATATGTACATTTAAGTATAAAGTGTATCACCTTTCAAAAAAAAAAAAGTATAAAGTGTATCACAGACACAAAAATTCCGTATCTGGAACTGACACAGAACTCTATTTAATAGAATCAGCATGGAACTCTACGTAAATGAAAATGGAGAGATGAACGTATAAGTATGAATGACACATCTTTATATGTTAAATAAATCTAATAGAAGGGCATAAAATTAAAAATACTTTAAAAAAAATCTCACCTCACGGTCCTCACCCAGAATTGGTCTCATTTCTTCTTGTTGAGAAGCTTCCGTGATGCACCAAGGAAGTTTTTGCAGTTCAGACTCAAACTCAGCTTCCAGTTCATCCATTTCAAGTAGCCTTGGTTCTGGCTCTTCAGTAAGAACACTACTTGCATATTCACCATCATCAATAACAGGGACACCAGAAATTTTGAAATTATTAGGGTCTACATTCTGTGTGTTAAACTTATTTAACGCAAGTTGAGTATGCTTGCTATTATTTTTCCTTGATTTTGCATCAGCTTTACTAGCAGGACCCGAAACATGCAGACGATGAGATGATTTTCTTTTGTAAAGCTCAGTTTTTAATTCCTGGACAACTTTTGCAGTCTCGTCCACAGCCATATTCAGCTTACTGATCTCAGTTTTCCCTGCTGACATCATGTACATGATCCCAACACCAAGTCCCCAGCCAAATAAAGAGCTTTCTGTAAAGTAGAGCATTAGGTGAATTTCAAAGTTAATATTAAGTAAAAGAAAGCAAAAATTTAAAAACAAAAAACAAATACTGCAATTTAACAATAGACTTAACAAAATGAAAACTGGTGCATGTCCAATTGTCCACTAAAAAGCATGGATAAGGACTTGTCTACAAAACAAACAAAAATGTTAATAACAATTGATTTTCTCTTCTTCTTTTTTGGAGGGGACCCATTTTTTGGCTAGCTATCACTTTGGAGTTGGACCCCTGGAGCTTCATTACAGGACCATAAACAAAGTTGATGGACAATTAGTACAAATCTCTTTTGAAGCAATCAATCGTATGAAAGATTCTTCATGCAAAGATGAGGGTAATAATATACATGGTTTAAATTTATGGCACAAATGATTAGACATCTAGGTCACTCGAATTCTCTAGAAATCACAGAGGATGTGGATTTGAAGACTAAACATAAAATCATGGAGACAGCCCCTTTAGTAAAATGTCTTTACAGAGACACATTTTTTCTTTTATAAGTAAATAAAGACTTTATTGAAGTCTTTACAAAGACACATGACCCTACATATAATCACCCTGCGAATTTTAATATTGAGCAATCATTTTTTACGTTTGTGTTATAGGAAGTACGGAACTTCTTTAACTCAAGGCATCATTTTTTCGTTTATATAAAGTATAACAAGACTGCTTCCAAATCCCATGCCCCATTTCTAAGTAAATGATTGCTTTTGGATAATTTCTTTGCACGTAACCTTATCTATGCGTCCTTAGTATCAAACACTACACTCAGATCACTGGAAAAGGAAGCTTCAAGAATTCGTTTTCTGTATGTCAGAGATATATATTAGCCTAATCATACCTTGCATGCATGCCAAGTCTTCTACTTGTCTTATAAGCTTATTAACCATAGTTACTTAGTTAGTGTATGGTTAGTCTAGGATTTAGCCTATTATATATAGAATTTTACCAACGCATACCCTAAAAGTACACAATAGTATACAATTTTTGAAAAAAAATTTATCAGAAATTAAAAAAGTTTTGACAATTTTTTCAATTCCCGATAAAAATTTTTCAAAAACGGATTTGTTAATGTATACCGGACTCTTATATATTCCCATTTTGAGTTTATTGTAATACAGGATTTGTATTTCACTTTTATAATAAAAATGGGCATGTTTGGATTAAGGGGAAAGGGAAGGGGGAGTAGAGTAGATAAGAATTGAGCCAATTCTTATCTACTCTAGTCTATTCTCCCTCTCTCCCCTCTCAATCCAAATGGACCATAAGGGTTTTTTCCATAAATGTAAGCCGTCAGGTTGAACCACGTAACTTTCTTGTGTTGCTCACTAGTTTCTACTTCTGCTTCCACGTCTATTTTAGCATATTTAACACCATAGAGCTCTATGTTGCTACGAGGAAACTCCTATTTCAATTCTACACATGGAATTCAGTTTTCTATGGGCTTTTTTTTTTTTTTTTTTTTTTTTTTTTTTTTTTAACGCTCAAATTCCAATTTGGGGAAAAGAATGGCACAAACAGTGAGCCCAATTACAATTTACAAGCAACAATGATACTAAACTAAAGAAACAGTAAAAAGTGAACCTTAATTGAAAAACAACAATTTGGTGTCTAACCTTTAGAATTAGAAGAAGACGGTCCAGACTTGTTAGCGACATTCTTGTTAGTCTTCCTTCTCTTTAAGGAAACAGCGAATTTCCTAGCAGAGCTTTTCCTCTGGTTCTCCTTCGCTGCCTCTCCTTTCTCTTTCCCCACAAGGCCAGATCTGTCTCCAGCCTTCTTAGCAGCCCCAACCAGTTTCCGAGAACCAGGTTTCTTCCGCGAGTTGCTCGATCTAGATCGAGACCCCGAACTCGAAAACCTAAAGATACCATCCCGTTCTTGCTTCTCGAAATCACAATCACTAGGGAGTGGCTGAGAGTCAAACGTGGAATCGGCACAAGCTTGAGCGTTCAGGTTGTGGGGTTGATCGGCATTGGGGTTAAAGAGGTGTTTGGCGACGAGGCTTGTGGATCCAGCTACAGCTGCAGCTAAGAGAACCTGCCACATCCGGTGAGAGAAAAAGAGAGAGAGAGATCAAACGAAGTTTCTGTTTTTGTTTTTTGTGTTTTTGACAGTGAATTAAGAGAAAGAGAAGCGGGCGTTGAAGATAGTAGAGAGTATTGAATAAGGAGCGGGTGGGTTTGGTTTGGTAGGAGGAGAGGGAGTACTGTACTCGTCACGGCGACAGATACCTTTGGTTTTTTTGTTTTGTTTTGTTTTTTCCCGCTTTCACCAATTTTCCATAGGGAGAAAATAATAGGATCCGGTATTTGATTTGATCATTTTGAATTTTGCTGGGTGTTCACGTGTACGGCGCCTTGCAGGAGCGCTTTGGTTCGTACATGGGCTAAAGCCCAATTATATAAAGAGTGAGGTATGTTAGAAAAACTTATGCCATGTTTGGATAGTGGGAGAAGGAGGAAGAATAATTTAAATACTTTGTTCGGATGTTTTTTAAGAAATGAGAGAGATGGATTTTGAGGGTTTTAGAAGGGTTTGAACTACTTCCAATTCCTCATTTTTACTTCTCTCAAATTTGAGAAATTTAAAGGGAGAGTAGATAATAAAAATGGTTGACCAAATAAATTATCAAATTTACTCTTACCATATTAACAAAATTACAAATGAAAAGACTAATTATTTCTCTCCCCCTTACTTAATTTTAAAAACATCCAAATAAAGTAGAGGATAACTATTTCCCTCTACTCTCCTCTCTACTACTCTCCTTCACCCTACTCCCTTTTACTCTCATCTTTCTCAAAACTTCCAAACATAGCATTAAGGCACCTTTGGACTGAGGGGAGGAAGGGAAAGTAGAATAGAGTATAGTATAGTAGATTTAGGACAAATTTTTTTTTTTTTTAGCAAACTCTATTCCACTCCCCTTCTTGCCCCCTTTATCCAAATAGATCATTAGGTGCCCTCTCATGTAAAAGAAGGGAATATGGCTCTTTGAGCATGTAAGAATTACCAAGGTCTATTACATACTTCTTATTATACAAAAGATAAAATTTAGCTACAAAAGTGTTTGTAGTTTAAAATTACAATTTTACTCAATAAAATAAATATTACTACATATTTTAAAAATCTAATTGTTGAATTACATGTTGTTTATACTCTTAATATACATATCAAATTTTGTGTTAATTGAATATTATTTACTATATGGTTTATAAGCTTATACAAAAAATTTTAATTTAAACAAAAAAATTAGTTAATAACCACGAAAATTTTGAATAAAATATAATTTTTCTCCCTTTAATCTATTGTTTAAATATAAATTTTGATAATTATGGTAGTTAGTACTTAGTAGACATTTGTTATGTTTCTCAACAAAAAAAAAAGGTAGACATTTATTATGATTTTGTTTGAGTATGGAGCTTTTTTTTAAATTAGAGAATATAATTATGGAGCTATCTAAAGAGAATATGATGTGGCATGATTCATGGCAAGCTTAATGGAAAAATTTTGCCCCAAATATGTTTAAAGTTTTAGGTTTCAACTCCCAATAGGAACATGACATATGTTCATGTTATGTGCAATGCACATAATTCACTTGATTGGTTTAAGAGTGGTTAAGTGAGTCAAGTGCCAATCTAACACTAGCTATTGCTAATACAATTAGTTAACTCACTAACAAGATCATCCAAAGTATGGTAAATAAGAGTGGCTGCCCAACTAATTAACAGCTTCTAATAGACGGATTACTGTAACTAATTGTTCTTTTTTTTTTTTTTTTTTTTTGGGAGGATCTGTAACTAATTGTTCTTAAGATATAAGGTTGTCAACTTGTTGAAGTTGCTCTTATGTGATCCAAATGACTCGGTACCACCTTAGACTCCTGGGCCACCCTCTAGAGCCCTTAAATGAAGTCTCCTGGAAAATCTGACTCAAACCGATTCGGTTTTGATTTCCTTTGTCACAAACTTATTGGTATCGAGCTCCTATATTTTCAAGGTGGGGTTGGTTTTCTCTCCTAGATTTGACTTTTCCTTAGTGGTCATGGTGTTTTTTGGGTGGGTCAAATTGTAATACTCTTCTTAGAGAGTATAGGAATTGTTTGCCAGATTCTAATGATATTTCTCATTAGCTTTTGGATTTGGTTTCAGTGGATTTTCTCTGAGAGTTTGGTCTCTCCCAACGTACTGTTATATTTTTCTTGTAAGTTTTTTGTTTTTTGCAACAAAATTCTACCACTTTATCTAAAGAGGAAAGATCCCCTATTATTTCAAATTATAAGAACAAGCTGATTTTGACCCAAAGTTCAAGTGTCTTTTTGAATTTTTCTATTAATTTAAAGAGGAAAAAAACAAAGAAGAGCGTATCATAAAGGAGAAAAAAAAGGTAAAGGGAATGAATAGAGGCATATACTAAAATGAATAAGTAATACTAATCAACACGGTTTAATATCTCAGATTTTAGACTTTATCTTATATTTGAAACATGTTTTATTTTGGAGGGGAGGGGGGTGTTTCTACTTTATGTGTGTGTTTGTTTCTAAAATAAATGTTAAAATTCTCACATTGCTTAAAATAGTGTATTGTATGCAGTATAACTTGTCTCACTCTCTCTTAAAAATTATTATGATTTTTGAGTGTGTATTGTTGTGCATATTAACATGTAGCATCTAATAAACTTTACCTAAGTGTTACCCACAATATCATAGAGTTTTCGACAAATTTTAATTCAATATAAAGTTCTTTGACTGAATCACGCTGAAGAGGAAAAAAAAAAACGTCAAATCAAATTCATCAGTGAACAAGCTCGTATCCTTGTTATTATTCCACCTCCCTCCCGAATGCATAGCTCTAGCTTACATGAGAGTGAATTACATGTACAGCTAGAATTACTTAATTTTCTATTTACTTGAACTGTGATAGTCCAACTAGGCTTGCAAGAAATCTCGACACAAAATGAGTTTCACTGAGATGCAATACCAACCTACCTCATTTTGCTGCTGTAGCTAGTTACTGGATGCAGTTAAATTGGTGACAAGAAATACATGCAACTGTTATCAATGACCAGGTTTATAGAACTCAGTAAGGATGCAAGTTGAAGCCAACGTGTAATGATAAAGATAATACCCAAGCAAATACTTCCCTTCAATGAGTTGAAACAATTTTTGAACGATCCAAGTGATTGCTAAACATGGTAAATGTTGAAGTTTCTACATGAATCCAAAAATATATGTTTCTACAATACTTCTTCAGCATGGTAGAATTTATGCAAGTATTAGAATATGTGGTCTTTACTAACATAAAACAATCTAGACTCCAGTATTGATCCCTCAAACAGCTGCCTTTCCTCGCTCCCAAATGAAGTGATCAAACCAAAAGTAACATTTATTGAATCATGTCATTCAATTTACCTGACAAAAGAATCAAAGAACAGTGATTTCAATGAAAAACATATATCAAGATCCAAAGAATTCTTTATCCTCAAATATAATTTTTTATTTACAATATAGGCACATGGTACAACAGAAATTCATGAAATAGTAAAGACATATCTTGAGAGCTTCAGAATAACAGGATCAATTTAACTTGTTACCCCTGCCATATATTAAAGGAACTAAAAATAGTCAGATATTCTCCAAGCTTTCCATTGTTAGTTCTAGCTAAGTTGGGTTGTAATCAAGAAGAGGCTTTTGTATCTTATTCTAATCCTCCTTCAATAATTCAACCTATTTGGATTTTGAAACCTGGGATGTAATAACTCCCCAAGATATTCGGGGTTCTCTGTTTAGTCTCTATCCTTTTCTACCAAAAAATGGGGGACGTAATATTGCCCAACCACAAAGTCAGTTAAAATAAATAAATTTTCACTTCTTTCTCATCTTGGATCTTATGTTTAGTTTAAAGCATTATTTATATCCTCAATCTAGTATAGTACCTTTAACTCAAAAAGAAAAAAAAAAAAAAAATATATATATATATATATATGAAAATAGGAGGATGATTTTTGAAAATACTACTAATCTATCCTCAATCAGCATTATCTGCAACTAGTTAGAGGCACATGCTCTATTTACTCATCTTTTTTCCCACATCCACTTCAACATCTGTCATCAAACTATGCTCTTTACATAGATATGTTATTTCTTGACCGTCCGACACAGAGCATCAACCCAAAATTCTACTCATGCTTCCTCACCACATTTATCCTACTGTTCACTCCATGAAAACGTCCTTCAAATGCTCTTGATAAGACCCCCTCCTCCCCCCACCCCCCCCCCCCCCCCAAAAAAGAAAAAGAAAAGAAAAAAAAAAAAAAAGAGTCCTTTCTTGTAGGATGGAAACGTTGCTTATTATCACCTTACTTTTTGGTATGGCATGAACTTGTAAGAGGACAGAACACCCATTTTAATGCTTTGTACTGCAGTAGGCTTATTTCAATGATGCCATCAAACATTGAAAAGACCATATCTAGTAATACCATTTTTTAAGAGTAAGTTACACATGCACTAAAGTGGTCTTGAGCGTTTACCTCATCCCCTTCCCCTACCCTATTTTGATATGTGAGGAGGAATTATTATTTGAACTACAACACGCTTACAATATCCAAAAGCACCAATTGAGCATAAAATCATATTTTATATATATATATATATATATATATATTAAACGAACATTAAATCATTCTTTAGATATTTGAGCCTTTCCATTTTAGCTATGACATAAATGGAAAAGGATCACCTAGAAGCAGTAGAAAAATTGAGGTGGGTTCAAGTTACACCATGAGTAACTTCACAAGAGTTACACATTTTCTAGACCGTGGATTTTTATTAGATCTAATGGTTAGAAAAATACTGCTACCTATAAATATTTATTGTTTGCCACCTCAGCTAATCTATTTAATTTTACAGAGAGAAAGTGATACCATGCATTAGTTGTTGTTGTTGTTGTTTTTTTACTGTTTCTCTCTCCTTATTTATTTAGGGCTCATTAGGCCGCGTTTGGTACGCAAGATTAAACACATGTTTTCAGTTTTTAAACAACATTACACGTGTTTCCACACCCTTTTTCACTCGCACGTATTTCCAAAAAAACTGAAAAATGTTGTTTAAACATACGTACCAAACGGACCCTTAAATGTTCAAAGAGAAAAGGAGACCAGGGGAATGGATTTAACCATGTCAAAAAAGGCAAGGATGAATGTCATGACCTAGAAGAGTGAAGACAATCTTGGTGAGCCAATGGGAATTATGTTGAGCATTGCCTACTAGGTTTGGCCGCGGGTCTCTCCATGGAGACTCTGATTTTTTATGTGATGAGTGGCTCAAGAATGAGTGGGATATATTAGCCAACGACATTCCCACATAGAAGATGACCCATATTACCAAGGGCCAATATCGCTGTTGAAATTAAACGTCAATTGCTCCCTTCTATGTGCCAGTGTAATTATCTCTTTCACTTGCCTCATTAAAATTATTATTTTGAAATTATAAGTAATTTATGATTTCACTTATCCAAAAAATTATTAATATGAAATTATCCTTTCAAAAGCAAGGATTGCAACGTCAAAAAAGAGAGGAATGGATTCGGCAATGTCTTATACAGCTACGTTGTCAAAGCTTGAAATGTGACTTAACAAAGATTGGTTTTGCAATATGAGAAGCCAGATATACAAGAAAAATTCTTCAAATCAAAGAAGCTGTTTATGAAAGAGGATGACAAGGAAGGTTGACATAGTTAAAAGCACACTCTTAGGTTTATCAACATATTATCTCTCCTTATTCATTATTCCCATTTTTGAGGTAAGTAAGTTCGAGAGATTACAAAGAAATTTCTTGTGAGGTGTACCTCAGAAGAGGAGTTCAAGTCCTCTTTGGTGGCATGGGATGTTGCTGTTCACCCAATGCT
This sequence comes from Quercus variabilis, assembly GCA_030445155.1. Classification (NCBI taxonomy): domain Eukaryota; kingdom Viridiplantae; phylum Streptophyta; class Magnoliopsida; order Fagales; family Fagaceae; genus Quercus; species Quercus variabilis. The sequence continues at coordinate 41,898,879 of CP129451.1, forward strand.
GCAGGTATTGGGGGTTACAAATATAGGGAGCTTTAATTAAGCCTTATTAGGGAAATAGTTATGGCGCTTTGGCCCTTTGGGAGTGAAGAACACTTATGGCGAAGAGTGATGACTACAAAGTATGGGGTGGAAGGGGGTGGCTGGATTTGAAAACCAATTAGAGGGTCTCATGGGTGTAGCCTATGGAAAAGTTTCATGACAGGTGAGGGCAGTTTCTTTGATGTGGGGCCGTGGGGGATGGCACACGAGTGAGGTTTTGGCATGATAAATGGTGTGCAAAATATTCTTTGAGGGACTTGTAGCCTGACTTATACGCTTGTTCAGTTGACAGAGACGCCTTTTTTCACTCAACTTTGGAGAGCCAAATGAATTTTGGGGGGGGGGGGGGGGGGTATGTGGTTATTTCTTTCCCTTGGAAGAGCATCTGGCATGTCAAGGCCCTTAAGAGGATCTCTTCTTTCATTTAGACAGCAGCTTGGGGGAGGATTTTGACCTATGATAATCTTATCAAGAGAGGTTTCTCTTTAAAGGTTGGTGTTACATGTGCTCTTGTGTGGACCATTTGTTGCTCCATTGTGAGATGTTGCTAACATTATGTACAATGTAGTTTCTAAAGCTTTTGGAATTCATTGGGTGCTACCAAAGACGGTAGTTTGATATTTTATTTAGGTGGAGGAATTGTTAGTTGACCTTCCTAGCAGCAACTCAACTTGAAACAAGATGAAGTGCCAGGATTAGGTTGCGCAAAGTCTTCAGGTTCAATAAAGTTCAGGTGTTCCCTTTTTTTTTTTTTTCCCACCAAATGACCATGTATATGCAAAATGCAGATTCCTGTTAAAGTAATTATAATCAATAGAGCTAATAGGCTCTAGATCAATAGCACCTTCTCCACTTATAAGAGCAAGATGTAGGGTGAGATCATGGGTTCAAAGCCTCTAAATGCATGCTAAAAAAAAACAAAGAAAAAAAGTATTATTAATGAATGACATGATCAGGTTGTGTTAAGATGTATTTACCTCTGTATTTTTTGTTTGTTTGTATTTTTAAAGATATCACGCAGGTAATAAAGGTTGGACCTGCCTAACAGCATTCGCAAGCCCAGTTTGTCCCATCTTCAATTAATTCTCTAACCCCCTGTCCCCACACAATAATGATGTCTATGATTTGGGAGAGAAATAAAATATATTTAGAATTGACCCTTACTTTAAGACAGATAAAAATCAAATAAAAAATTATTCAAGTTAGAATTGAGTTTGCTTCTCTAGGATGCTTCTCCTCAAAAGTCTCTAGACTATTTTCTTGATTAGGGAAAAAACCGTTCTTCCATTGCCGAACCAATATCTTCCAAAGTTCACATATACACAGGTATAGTAACAAGTAAGATAAATCAAAAAATAAAATATTCTTCTTTCACTGCTTATCTAACAACCCCAAAAGTTCCCAGGAATGGGGCATACACATTATGAAAAGGAGAAAACTCTAACACAGCCTTAATTATACCAAGAAATAAAGCAAGAGACTAATAAGAGGAAAAAAAATTCCAAATCAGCAGTCATCCCAAAAAAAAAAAAATCAAATCAATTAATCCTATGAGCACAAAAGCTAAATTATCAAAAATATTTAAGTGAAAAGCATGCTTGGATTGTTGCAAATAAAGATGGAAGGTTAAGGGGCAGGGTGGGATAACCTAAGACCATACAAGTTTGTCATAGTAGACGATCAAGCACAACCATAGGGATTTACAATCCTTCTATTTAACCCTTCACAAATATGACTTGATTCCCTCCATTTTACATTTTGGGATGAAAAGACAATAAACTATTTTCTGATGAGTGACAACAATAAACTATAAAAGAATAAAAGTCAACAACTTTGTTTGCCCAGCAAATTACATGCCGCCAACAAAAAGCCAATTTTTCCAAAAAAATGTGTTCAATATTCATGAAGAATTTAATTATCAAAGAGAGAGAACATAATCAAAGTCATTTGTTATATTAATTTCTCTAAATAAAGATCCCTTGAAGAACAGCTCAATGGCTAGGACAATTATGTTATTTGGTAGACACAGGCTGGGAATACTAAATATAAGATATTTTCATTATATTCAGTTTCCATTTCTGAGCTTCCTTTTCAAAGTGCACTACCAAAAAGCTTCAAAACTGAATATGAGTTGAATAACAGCAGTTGAAAGGTCTTAACTGTTGGCGCATGATCATTGACATATTGAGAGCACCATTAGACAAGGATTTAATTCAATTTGTAATTGAAGCTTATTTTTCTTAAGAGAAACATAGGGAATCCATTTTTGAATGCGGAAATAAGAAAAACCTACAGTTCTCAAAGAAACTAGAAAGCCAAAAGCAATATTATTGATACTAAAATTCAAGCTATCCTGTCTTACAAAGTTGTCACAACTTCTATTTATTAGAAGATTGAACTATAAAACCTTGGTAACACTTTTTAAAGCTAAAAAGACTCAAATATCTTCAAGTGACCACCCCCCCCCCCCCCCCCCCCATCATACTCTTCCTGCATCAAACGTGCATGCTCAATAGTTTCAACCCAATGTGATACCCCCATCAACCCTAATTTTCTCTGTATCATTATGTATAATTTTTCCCTCCCTATTGCATTGTTGTCATGAAACAAAGCCAACCCAGATGGAAATACTTCTATCATAAGTTATATCACTCTAGACTGAATTCATTGTTGAACTAGACTTGCTAATGTACTCCCAAACAATTTGAAATTGAGATTCCAAAACATCGGAGGATCTGCTTTTTGACCTTACTATAGCTGAACGCTTGTCCCAAAAGCTTATACTGGAAATGGTGAATTTAATCACTTAAACATCATCCTATTACCCCTTGATACGTGGGACCCAACATGTGGGATTTTTTTTCTTTTTTCTTTTTTGAATGGGAATTAGAGTGGAGACATAGTTTGACTACCGCTCGTCCCAAGCACTTAAGCTGTTAGGAAATGGTGAGTTTAACCACTCAACCATTATTCTAACAGATCATACCAATGAATTCTAACTCAAATGGCACATCTTCCCCTTGTAAGAGAAAGAGAAAGGTGGAGGATGAGGTCGTGTGTTCAAAACCATTAGGTGTCTATCAAATTCCCAAATAGGCCAACCTCATTGAGTTATTCTAAACAAACAATATCCACCTACAGAATTTGAAACAAATCTAACACAAAACTAGATTTATTCACACATGTAAACCGTCCAATGTCTAGATTATCATAAAAAAAGTGAAGAAAGATCGAATTTCCAACATACCCAGATGAATTCCACGACTCAATTGTTCTTGGCAGCCATGTTTTTCCTAGCAGCTCTGGCATTATCGTACTCGAACTTCAACACATTGGGTATATGAGACGTGTCCTTGACATAGAACATCCTCCCAAACGCGCTTTCCTCAATGGCCGGAAAGTAAACAAAGAGCACAGAATTCACAAACCAAAACCACACCGCCCCAAGAAAAGCTCCCAGAATAGCCCCAGCAAAGACCTGAGCAACCGTGTGGTAACCCAAATACACCCTCGAATACATGGTGAGAAACGCCATAGACCAGAGCCAGAAATGCACGGCCCACTTGCTCCTCGTGCGAAACAGCCCATACCCTTTATAGGTCATGAGCGAGAAGTAAACGGAGAAGAAGAACATGTACTGAGAGTGACTCGAAGGCCAGCCGTGCGAGTCGCACATCTCGAGGAGAGCACAGGTTTCGGGGCGAGCTTGCTGCACGGAGGTTTTGATGAACTCGTTGACGAATTGGGAGATTATGAGGCCGAGAGCGAAGAACATGCCTTGGAGTTCGCGGCGGAAGATGAAGTGGGAGATGAAGCCGCCGAGGCTGATGAAAACTGGGACCAGGGAAACCCAGGCTAGGAAGTGACCCAGCTGATCTCCTTTCCGGTACCGCACGTGGACCAGTGTCACGGCCTTCAGTGGCGGTGGAGGCATCGTCGTGTGTGAATGGTGCATAATTCTGGGTTTCAATTCAGGTGGGAAAATGGTGGTTGAGGAGGGAGAATTTTGGTTTTGATGGATTGTTTTTTGGTGTTTGTTTCTCGGGAAAGTGTTGACGCTATAAAATGGAAAAAAGAGGCTTTGTTAAAGACCTGCACTATAAAGGTCCGTTCGCATGAGGACCGCGAGCCCACAACACAAGCGTGGTTTTCGTGAACGGCAGACCTGCCTGGTTATGGATCTTTTTCTTTTTCTTTTTCTTTTTCTTTTTTTTAGTGGCATTAGCATTACGAATCGTCATCCGTGGGATCCACTGGATTTGGAGTATGATCCTGACAATTGAGCGACCATTTTCATGATATTCAAATCAGTTCTTAGGTCCCATTTGGTATAACAGTGTAACAACATATTTTTAGTTTTTAAACAAATTTTTATACATTTTTTTATTTGCACATATTTTTAAAAAATACAAACAACATTTATTCAATTTTTATGATATTCAAATAAGCTCTTTGGTCTCATTTGGTATAATAGTTTAATAACATATTTTAAGTTTTTAAACAATATTACACATATTTTTATACATTTTTTTTACTTATATATATTTTTAAAAAATAAAAACAACGTTACTAAAACAACGTTTTCAAAAGACTCTTATGTGGCGTTTGGTACAGGGTAATATTTTAGAATTCCTAGGAATATTTAAAATGTTTTAAACAATGAGTTGTTTCTTTTATTGTCTTGGTTCTGTTGCTAAAATAACATTTTTTAAAAATATATATAAAAAAGTTCTTTTTTAATTTAATTTTTATGTAGAGAGGGATATTTGGAGTTCGAACTACTAATAAAGAGTGTCATTTCTACTAATATAATTTTGTAGTACTATGCTAATGGCATCAAGAAAGTGGGATCTCTACCATGAAAAATGATGACACTAAACAATAAAAAAATAGTCACATTGTACGTGCACGTGAGATAAACTAGTTTCTTTTGTTGTTTTGGTTGCGGTAAAATAACAAGTGTTTTTTATTTATAATTTTTTTTAATTTTAATTATAATGTGACTATGTAAGTGCTAGAGGAGGGGCTATTTAGGGCTTATTTAGTTAGAAATTTCTAGTATTGTTGCTCAAGTGTTGTGGAAATATGTGTGTGTTGAAAAGTGTTGTGAAAATACGTATTTTAGTATTTAAACACTGAAAATTGTTGTTTAAACACTCCTACCAAACACCCTGTTAGAGTTTGAACGACTAATATTGAGGCATCGTAAAGAGTGTTGTGCGCACCGAAAGCGAGACCACTGGGCTAGGCTGGGACTCACTTTGGCTGACAACTTATTTGTGTGGTGGGCTTGGGCTTTCTACATTGGGTTATTCTCAACACTGAGACCCAATGAGGTTACTTTTCTCTCTTATCCTGCCTGAAACGCTCCCCCCTCTTTACTATCTGTTTCTTACCCCTCTCTCTCTCTCTCTCTCTCTCTCTCTCTCTCTCTCTCTCTTGGCTTCTTTTTCTCAACCTTTAACAACCTCCCCTTGTCCCTGCGTTCCTCCTATTTATAGCTCAAACTTTGTGGAGTGGCTGTGATTATTTTCAGGTTTAGTGCCCCAAGCGGTCCAATGCTATCACTCATAAGTGGGTGGCTAGGTGGTAGTAGGAGGCGGTGCAAGTGGCTTGGGAACTTGTTTTTCCCATTCTGCAGGTATCCTCGGCGGAGGTGCTATCTGAGGAGCCGCCGAACATGCAACGGATGGGGCACCTGTTGGTTGTTCATATATGCTCGGAGAACGGGAAAGACGATTCGTCGAGAAACTCTGAGGTGGTACATTATGGGCCCGCGGGCCATTCACCCATACTGGGTCCCCATGCCCAGATGGGCTCTGGCATAGAGTGCCATACAAGTGTCATTTCTACTAAATTGTTACATGAAATATAGTAACAAAAAATTATTGAAAATTATGTTAAAAAAAAAAATAGACAATAACATAAGAATATGAAATAGTCTAATCTGCACCTCAATCTTGGTTCATGTAAACCATTTTTGTGGTATAACTTATCATATCTCCAACAAAAATTGTATATAGTAAGTTGCAAAGAGGTGGGTGATAGAGATTGAGGCACAGATCTAATCACTCTCTTGATACAATTCACACACTCTTGGCAGTATTATCGATATAGAAAGGTTATTTGACATGTCATCTCCAATACACAAGCAACCTAGACACCTGTTATATAACTTACAAAATTGCACAAATTTACAAGGTAGAAACTCCACAAATAATAAGGTTTTTTTTTTTATTTTTTTATTTTTATGAATGGAAGGTAGTAGGAGGAGTGTTGGTGGCTTTGGAAGGAGTTTAGGAAGAAGCTTGCCTTTTTGGTGATGAGAAGAAGTCATGTAGTTGTGCTATTTATATGCCTAGTAGAAAGGAAAGAAACCTAAACCTTTTTAGTAAAAAAAAAAAAAAAACCCTTGTGTCTCAACATAAAGTTTCTTATGCATTGGCGTGTGTAACATCTTTCTCACAAGCTCATATCAAGAAAAAGAAGAAAAAAAATTACAAATCATGTGCATTTATGATTTATAACTTACAAGTATGAATCCCACATACACATAAAATAAGCTCCATATATCATTTATACAAATAAATAGGGCAAAACTTGGATCTAGTGCCTTCAATGCACTAGATCCGTTTACAACAATGACCATTGAAGGCAGTAGATCCGTTTACAAAAATGACACATGGTCAAATTTAAACACGTATTATGATCACAACAGGGTAATGAACCCAAGACAAGTTCTACATTATATAATGCCTTATAAAGTGTATTAATGGGACATTATTAATGCCTTATGTCTTATAGCTTCAAGTCTTTAACCACTCTTCTACTTTATTATTATTATTATTATTATTATTATTATTTCATCTTTTGTGTCTGTAGTTTGACTTCATTTCACCCAAATCCCTAGATCAAATGGTCTTAAATACATTTCTTAAAAATCTACTGTAATTTTCTTTTCCTTAAAAACCCCACAAGAATTATATTGAAAATGAAAATTGGATTATGTATTTAACATGTGATCAACAATATTTGAGGCATTAAATTTAATTCTCGAAGGAAAATATTGTAATTCCACTTCTACTGTATAAGACTTAGAAACTAACTTTAACCAATTAAAAACCAACTTTGCCAAATGCCTATTATTAGTTTTTTTTTCTTCTTATTTTTAAAATAAAAATTCCAAACCTAATGAACTGTAATCAAAACAACACCACTTTTATATTGACTTATCATTATTGTTACTTTTATATGTATCAATCTTCAATCATAACGCGTGGTAGTAGTAGTCGTGGGAATTTTGGCTAAGAGACTTGTAATTCAACTAACACTTTATATTTCGGGTTCAAATCATCAATTCTCCATTGTAACTACTGAATTATTAAAAAAATGTTTTTTTTTTAATTTATAAATTTGTATTTTTATAATTTAATAGTTGGAGGTAGGTGATATTTGTACATTATATGTCTTTGTTTAAAGCACTAAAATGTGTTAACCAGTTGAGTTATAGACTTACAGTATACTTGGCAAGTTGAAGAAGATAAAAAAGAAAAAGAAGCGATCCTGGTCTTGCTAGAGTCATTATTTTCACTTTTCACAATGTCTCTAACCACTAGCTAGGGTGTTTATATTGCCAAAGGCCTCGTAAGGGAAATGATTCGAGTTGCGGGTTAGAAAAAATACATACTGTAATTATTTATAAAAAAGAAAAAAAGAAAAAAAAAAGAGTAGGCTGCTTCTTGTAATATCAAGAAACAACAGGGGAGTTTTTTCCAATTTATCATAATAGAGACCAATCAATCACGGTCATACGGTCATAGTACTAAAGTACTAACGGCGAACATTGGCGCTTGCCCCGCGTGAGACCTATATATTAAAATCGCTCCCAAAAATTAAAATTTCCCAATCCCACAGATTTTTCCGTCACGTTCAAAATCAAAAACGGAAAACCCCCCCACCAAAACTTCACATTTCTCCGCTCGAACATTTTCAAAGTTACTCTCAAAGGTCAAAGCTGCTTTTCTCTCTCTACAATGGCCGATGAAAGCTTCGCTTTTCACAGAAGAGACCCTATTAAGTCCTCAGGTACACATATTAGGTTATCGTTTTGCTCTACTTTTAACCGTTGAAGAAATTAGCTCTTAAACACTTTTTGTTTTCATACTTTCTCATATTTCTCTTAGCATTCAAACGAGCTATTGATCAATTAATTGTTCAAGGAAATAACAAACACTGAATTAGGTTTATTTAATTGATTTATATGATTGTTGAATAAACATGTAATATTTGTCTAAGGGTTTGTTTGGCATATAATTGGTTTTTATTGTTTTTTGTTTGGAATGGTTCTAAAAAATCGAATTGGATATTGAAAAAAAAAAAAAAAAAACTAGTCTATTTATTTATTTTTTTTGGTTTTTTCAAACATACATTCCCTCCATAATTGTGTTTTTAAAAAATTTGAAAATTTTCATGTATGTTAAATTGGTTCTGATATGATTTTAGACAAACTTGATATAAAATAAAACGAATTTCAAATTTGAAATGGTTTTATTTTTGGTTCAGCTTGTATAAGAACTGGTTTATAAATTTGTAATTTACGAAACACCCCTAAATAGTTGACCTTATTATAATATGAGGCCGTGATGTTTGCCATGTGAAAATTGCTAATATATGTATCTGGTGGTTAGTTGGGAATGTTGCTGCAAATCGAAGACGGCAAAATGCGGTTACAGTGGGAAAAGAAAGGAGGGAATCATTGGTGCGGGCAAAGCGGTTATGCAGAGTGGGGATTAGCGGTGATGCTGATGCTGATGTTTCTCTTGACAATGAAATGATGATTGATGAAGAACAATCAATTTTGGAGGCTCAAACTTCTTCGGCAGTGGAAGGGTTGAAGTCTGCTGTGGCATACCAGTATGTCAATCTTAGATTTTGCTGTGAATAATATGTCAACTTTTTTTTTTTTAATAAATTTTTTATTTTTATTTTTTTTATTTATGATAAGTAATAATATGCAAACAAATTTAAGTTCTTATTCTGTACTGATTTGAATATGTCCAGTGTTAAGCTTTGGTCTACTTGTGTGTTTTCGCTATGGCTTTCATTGAGAAATGAAATTGGCATGATATTTTAGCATGTCTGAAATTTTTTTAGCATAAATCATATTCTATTGTATGATATAACAATTGGTTCCTCATGAAATTTAATGAAATGTGAGTATTTTTACTACTTCTACACCTTGCTTAGTTGTTTCCCAAATCCTAAATAACTTTTCACATTCTTGTGTTTCATCTATGTTTCTTTGTCTATATGCACGCAGAAGTTCAGGCTTCTGGCAGTGTCCACTTTATTATAGAAAATGACCAAATATGTTGTATGATTGCTAGGGGGAAAGGTGCAATGCAGAAGAGAGTGAGTGCCCTTCGTGATTTAAGGCGTTTATTGTCAAAATCTGAATTCCCTCCTGTTGAAGCTGCTCTTAAAGCTGGAGCAATACCCATACTAGTGCAGTGTCTTTCATTTGGTTCTCAGGATGAGCAGGTCTATCTCATTCCGCCTTTGTATATTTTTTGCATCAAAATATAATGCTAACCAGTACCAAGTTGAAAGGAAAAGGGAAGAAGAAAATCCAAATCTCTATTATTGTTAGGTTCTAATTATCTAATAGTGAGCCTTTCCAAATTCCAAGTTTTGAAATGATGTTCAGTTGTTTTTAGGACACGTAATATTTGCTTATAAATTTTTCTGCGAAAGTAGTGCATCAACCATTGATGCGCCTTTAAGGATGGGTGACTGAGTAATGAAATTTGGAAGTAAACATACTGATTATTCTGCCCTGTTTGTTATATTGCAGTTGCTTGAGGCTGCTTGGTGCCTCACAAACATTGCAGCAGGAAAACCTGAAGAAACAGAAGCTTTATTACCTGCATTGCCTTTACTTATTGCTCATCTCGGAGGTTGGCAAGGACCTGTACATTCCTTTTGATGTCAGAGAATGTTTTCTTCTCTTTTCTTACAAAACACAATAACAAAAATTGTGAAAGGAACTTTTAATCCCGTGGTTTGTAAGCATTGTGGGATGATGAAGTGATTGTGAATACCATGTATCAACTTTGAATATGGAAACCATGGGTTTTGAACATTGGTAATTCATGAAAAACGTTGTGCCATAGATTGTTACTTCACATCTGCAACGGTTCTAGCAACCCTGGCAGTTGATTGTCTAGGTTGTTTATTAGTAACTGCTTGAGCTTAGTCAGCAATTGTGGATGGCTGGATGCTGCTAACTTGGAGCACATAGAATCACTCTGGCCTGAAAATCATGGTCTGAGTTGTTTAGAAAAGAAAAGCTGCTAATATGAATCAGAGCGGTTTTCATCTAGAATTTCGAAGTGAGAGAATTAATGGCGATCTGTATACTTCTTTAGTTCCATTTTCACTTTTAGTGTTCCAGAGTATACTCTGTTAATGCTTTTATGGTTGAATCTGCCACTGTATAAAGATCTAAGATAAATAATTGTGGTAGTGGCTGGTCCTTGTTCTGTTCAAGGACCCGTGTCTTTCTCAAAGACATTCTTTATTGTCTTCTCTTTTAGTGATTCTGCTTATTGTTTATCTACTATATGTGTATGATTTGTTTGTATATTTAATCATGCTTGAAACTTTTTTAAATCATTTGCTGCTTTTGGTTCTGAATTTATAATGCATTGATGGTGCAGAAAAGAGCTCCTTATCTGTTGCTGAGCAGTGTGCATGGGCATTAGGAAATGTTGCTGGTGAAGGAGAGAAGCTGAGAAGTGTCTTGCTATCCCAAGGGGCCTTACTACCTCTTGCAAGAATGATGCTGCCAAACAAGGGTTCAACCGTCAGAACATCTGCTTGGGCATTGTCAAATCTAATCAAGGTTTTAAACCTTCACAGAATGACAAACATCATGCATGCCTACATACATACATATATCAAAGACATTCTTTGCAGGCCATGCTCTTTGTGTACGCATATATACATGCTAAATATAGGAGATATTCTTTGCAGTCACCACTCTTTAGTGTTGGAGATGGCAATGACCTGGCTGCCCTATTTGCCTTGTTGATCATTCTGCCTGCCTCATCCGCCTCTTGCTAATCATTCTTATTAAAAGTTTGACAGTATTTTTGATATTTTGTTTTTGTTTTCATACTGGATTCACCATTCTGATGCATTTTTGACATTTCATTCTTCTCAAGCAAATGTGGTTTGACTTTCTACATTATATGAATACAAAGGCTCCGTATATGTATTACTTTCATAGTTGTTCATTATGGAAAATATTTAGTGTGCATGGGTGTGGGTGGGCGTGCAAGTGTGAGCTCTTTTTCTCAAATTTCATTTACATCATGACTTCAGTCTGCTTGAGTGTAGGGACCAGATCCTAAAGCTGCAGCAGAACTCATCAGAATTGATGGAGTGCTGGATGCAATTGTTCGGCACTTGAAAAAAGCGTAAGTGGAGGTTTATCTCTTTTGCAGTTTTCTTAGCGAATAAGAGTCTTCTGGCTTTTATGCTATGAAAGATGGTGCAAGTGCATATTCTTCATTTCGTAGATAATTTAAACAGATGCTTCCAAGGCCCTAAATTTTATATAAAAAAATTGTCCAGTCAGTCCTTTGATTTGTTTATGAATACAAAATGGGCTGACCAGTTCAATTTAGTTGTAACCGTTTTTAATGGTCACCTTCTTACTTGTTGGTATCACCATGTTGTTGCACTACGTAATAATAGAAATTGAACACACAGTATACTTCAAAAAAGAAGAAGTTTAATAAAACATTATTGCTTCTGCTTCATGCTCCTTAGCATACACATTCTTTTGCATTTTCTATTTTTTAAGAAATACCAATAGGGATTTCCTGCCGAAAAATAGCTAGTTATCAGTGCCTATTTCTTATGGTTTATTGGTTAGCTTATTTAAGTATAATTTTTTAAAGCCTTTGTTTAAAATATACAAAACAAATTAAGCTAAAATGGACACTAATGAAGTGTTTGGTTTGGGGAATCCAACATACCCTCTGGCATCTAGATTCCTAGGAATGTGATGCCAGGGGATTTGGATGGCTGGGAATGTAATTATGTCCATGTTTGGTTTGATTATGAATCTGATTAGATTTTCAGAAATATGAGATCCACGTGTTTGGTTTATTCTTAGGAATCCTATAGGAGTTATTTATTCTTTTTAAAATATCCTTAGATTTGTTAAAAGTTAAAACTGAAAACAATTTCAAGCTTATTATAATCACTTTTATGTGGCTTCTTACTAATGAATAATGAGAAAAATAATATGAGCCATAAATCAAGTCAAATCTCCCAAAATGATAGACTAGCATTTCCAAGTGACACATGCAAGACCAAAATAATTATTTTAATTTCTTTTTGTTCATGGTTTATTAGGACATCATACCCTGTCAATTAATATTATTTATTTTCTTCAAACATTAAAATGGTTCCAAGTACAAGTTAAAAATAAAATTCTCTTTGTGGGTGTTCCAAATGTGAAGAGAGCAAAGAGATAGAGGAGAGGTATTTGATTAGAAACTAGTGTTGTTTTAGTTAGTCAAAGGGTATTAATTTAGGGAGTATAATGGTCACTTTAAAAAAGTACACCTTTTCCAAGCCATGGAAATGTGGAAACCCACCTTTTTAAGAGGGAATTCGCATTCCCACAAAAGTGAGATTATATGGGAATCTGGATGCTTGTGGACATCTGGATTCCCTTGAGCTATTTGCAACCAAACGTGAGAATTCGAGGGATTCCCAAGAATTCAAAAATATTACTTGAACCAATCAACTGGGAAGTCTCCATTCCTCTTGGTGATATTATTATGCAACTTTTACAGAAAATTTTATCATGTGTCATCACTTTGCATTGAAATAAGGTTATCTCATTGCTCCTGAAAATCTTATTTTCTTGGATTATTATTATTATTTTGGGTTGAAAAGGACAGATATCTAATTGTAATTCAATTCCTTCTCAAATTCAGGGATGATGAGTTGGCAACTGAAGTAGCATGGGTAGTTGTGTATCTCTCAGCCCTTTCAAACATCGCTACCAGTATGCTGGTGAAAAATGATGTCCTTCAACTGCTTGTTGATAGATTGGCAACATCAAATAGCTTGCAACTGCTCATTCCGGTAGTAAAATAATGCTTTATTTGTTTGAACTTATTCTTTCTGCAAATAATGCATTAATTATTTATTTAGAAACAGCTCAGGAATGTTCGTTATAGGATGGTTAATGGTTTATATTCGTATCACATTTTTCATGCACTTTATAGTCTATACTTGTCCAAGATTCTCATATGGTAGCTATTTCTTGTGTTCTCAGTCTCATGGTACATATTTGAAAGTACAAACATGTGTATTGGCTATATGAATGTGGATGGGGAAATAAATGAGAATGTATGGAATTGACTTAATTGGAGGTAGTCACCCTCCAAGAAGAAGAGAAAAGGGAGAGAAGAGAATTTGAGAGAGAAAATTGACAAAGTTTGATCTTATTTCCTCAATGATGAAATGCTATGTATTACAAGCTTAATGATGCACATTTTTTTTTTATCCATCATCTCTTCAAGATTTGAAAGTAAAGCTTTGAGTGGTACATCTAGCTAAACTGATGAAATGATTTCTAAAGTGGTTGTTGCCTTGTTTGCGGATTAATATTGACAAATTGTATTTCATTTAGGTGCTGCGAAGTCTAGGTAATCTCGTGGCTGGTGATTCCCACACAATTTATGCTGTTCTTGTTCCTGGACATGAAATTACAGGTTAGTGATTCATGTTTTCTGCTTGTTGGTAAACCTCACCATCTATTTTGTGCAAAAATACTTGCATTTAGTCTTATTATTATTTTACATCATTTCAGACAGTGTCATAAAAGTCCTAGTAAAATGTTTGAGGAGTGAACACCGGGTCCTGAAAAAGGTATGTTAGTTTGTGTTAAATTTTATGATTCTACCTTAAATCACTCGTTCTTAGTGGAAGCTCTATCATTTATGCAGGAAGCAGCGTGGGTGCTTTCTAATATAGCTGCTGCTTCTGTTGAACACAAGCGGTTGATTAATTCTAGTGAGGCAGTGCCTTTGCTATTGCGCCTTCTTTCCACAGCACCATTTGACATAAGAAAGGAAGTAGCATATGTACTGGGCAACCTATGTGTTGCCCCCACTGAAGGTGATGGAAAACCAAATTTGATCCTGGAGCACTTGGTTTCACTTGTTAGTGGAGGATGCCTACCTGGTTTTATTGATTTGGTTAGATCTGCTGATACCGAGGCTGCAAGAGTAGGACTTCAATTCATGGAGCTGGTAAGCAATCTGATTGAGCATCTATCAATTTAATGTTTGTTAGAGGATCTTGTTTATCTGCTATCTAGGATAATTGTTTTCTATGTATTTTGGTTTTATTTTATTAGTGTTATTAAGGCTTATAAATCATGTAGGTCGAGAAAAATTAGTTTTCTGTTGCTTAATAATTTGGACTCTTTTTCCTTGTTTTGTGAACATGGTACATGCACGCACTAGCACCACAGTCATGAACTGAGAGAGTTACATTTATTTGTAGTTTTGATTTTGCATATTGCCTTGAGTTTGCAAAATGTGAAATGATTATTCTACAAATGGATCAAACTGGCACATTTTTGCAAAAAGTCTATGATTTAATTTATTCTTAGCAGACGATCTGTCAGACACATCTGCAATTGCCTGTGGTTTAACATAGAATTTTGAGGAGCTAGGCCTGGTGGAATTGACATAAAGAGATAAGCCAGATGGCTCCATATTCCCTGATCATCTTGTGTTAATCTTTATGTGAGGTAGGGTTTGCTATATAACCTTGTGAGCTGACATATGGGAATGGTTGATCGAAGGGGTACCTTACCCATAGAGGAAGGGTTGCTCACTTCTTTTCTATGGGTGTTTTTGGGAGCAAAGGGCAGAAAGATTCACTAAATTTTGAACCATTTTCAAACAGACCACCTGTTGTTTCAATTTTGTGTTATTCACTCATGAGGTTAGGGAATTGGTAAAATTGATCCTTTCGTCTCACTTCAATTAATTGAAGAGGGGAGAGAGTGATCACATGCAGGGCACCCGATCACTTTATTATATAGTATGCATTTTAAAATAATGTTAGCTCTAGGAATTGGGTCTTATTGATCTGCTTTATTTCATTTGATTACTCATGCTTTTTTGAAAGAATTGTTGTTTTTAGGATCCTGATCAATCATCCATTCATTGAAAATTTTCATTTTTTAAAAAAAAATTATTGCACGTGATCACTTTATTATATAGAATTCATTTTAAAATAAAATTTTCATTTTTAAAAATCATCCTCCTCCTCTCTATCCATATATTCCCTCTCTTACACAGACTCACATGGGCATGGCCAGCTTTGACCCATTCCTCACCAAGCTTCCTTATTTCCTCTCACTGATCTCCTTCCCCCACATCTAACTTACTGTTACTGCAGCGGCAGATATTGTGGTGTGTGATTCTTAACCAAAAAAAAAAAAACTTTAATTTGAAAAGAAAAACCGTTGATCCCTAATTTGTTGGAACCTTAATTACTTTGCCAAAATGAAAATTTTCTTCCAACGTCATTCCCCCTCTCGATCTATTATAATTTCAAGGCCCATCACAACTACGTAACCCTATGCTACTCAAGTTATCTCCCCACCACCCCTGTATCGCAGCTGAATTCCCTATCAGTTCAGTCCAAAACCATTCGTTTAAAAATATCAAATCAATTCAGCCCTAGATCCCACAACAATTCAATATTTTCAAATACCCATTATGCCCCAATCTTAATTCCATGGGCTCTTCTTCTCGAGCTCATGAGAATGCCAAAAAGCTTGAGCTCGGCTTGGCTTGATTAATTAGTCAAGCCAAACTTGAGCTTAATATCAAGCTCAAACTCAAGCTTGAGTCAAACTTTTTAGCTTGGGATCCAAAAAAATTGCATTATCAAATGCTTATATCACCAAAAATCAAGTAAACAAAAAAATTTAATGGGTAGTGGTAAGTGGTCTCATGTGAACTATGTTATTATTAAGATATGTGTAATGTCATAATAATAAGTTTATTTAGTAAACATATATCAAGCTATAAACGAGCCTAAGCACGGCATGTTTTTTTATCAAGCCTTATTGTTCATGATCTTGTTCACGAATAATTTTTTGTGCTTGGGCTCGGCTTGTTAATCAAACAAGCCTAAAACTAAGACTTAAGTTTGGCTTTATTTATAAATAAACGACCGTGAACAAGCTTTTTATCAAGCAGAGTCCGAGTTGTTCATGAACGGCTTGGTTCGTTTACGGCTCTCAGATTTTCGCCTAGCGCTCACTGTCTCAATGTCATGGCCAAGCTCTGGATCAACACCATTTTATTATTATTATTTTTTTTTGCTAGGTAATTGGTTTTTGTGGGGGCCCGAACCCCCGAGCTAGCGGTTTCATGGTAAACTGGGTGCCACTTGGGCAACTAGGCCCGGTCGGATCAGCTCCATTAAGTCCCATATGCAAGCTCTTAGGTCATGCTTGATTAAGTCAGTGTTCTATATATATATATATATTTATATCTAGAGAGAGAGAGAGAGAGAGGATAAGAAGGCAGAATGGGTCAAAAAGAGGGTGATTTTGGTGCGTTACGAGTGAGAGAAGAAGAAAAATGAAAGAATAATAAATTTTGTTACATTTTATTTTAAAATCATTTTTATATAATAAACTGATAATATGCTAAGGAAGAAATAGAGATAATGATTTCGAATATAATAGAATGACAAAAAAGAATACTTGTGGCCAACCCCAAAAAAACTGGACCAAGGTTTGATTGTGGTTGTAAACTGATTATGTGTAATGCACATGATCACTTGCTGTCCATTTCAGTAACTGAAGTGAGGTGGAAAGGATCAATTTTACTATTTTCTTAAAAATCCTTAATTGAAACTTCATAATTTGAAAACGGCTCATGGTTCAAGGGGTCTTTTTGCATTTTACCCCTTTTTGGGGGCTGGGTAGGCAAGGTTCAGAAAGATGTTGCATGCTTACTCAACAAGGATGATCACTGTCATTTTTTCCTTTTTTGCTACATTAAGTTGGGGGTGGGGATCGAACATTGGACATCATCATTGGAAATGTCAGGAGGTACCAAGAACTAATGGATCACTGGCTGCTCACTGGCATGTTTTTTTGTTACTTGTAGTCTCCTTTTTTAAATGTGTTTTATTTCATCTATACACATTTTTTTCCTGTTATGATGTTTGATGTGTCAAATATTGTTTTACCAAATCAATATTTGGGTGAATTCTTGTATAAGAATAGTGATTGCTTTTTAATGCTTTTGCTCTGACAATTTCAAAAAAAATTACAAGTTTGATGACAAATTTATCATGCAAGCAGGTTTTGAGAGGCATGCCAAATGGTGAGGGCCCAAAACTTGTTGAACGAGAGGATGGGATTGATGCCATGGAAAGATTTCAGTTTCATGAAAATGAAGACTTGAGAAATATGGCAAATGGTCTGGTTGATAAGTACTTCGGGGAAGACTATGGGCTTGATGAGTAGGGCAAGTGACATGTGGTGATACAAGAGTGAGAAAAAAAAAAAGGGGCAAGTCTCTCATGACTTCCGGCTATCATCTTCTGTCCCTGTATGCAACACATCCTCAGAGGATTCTTTGCCAATCCTCTCTGCAAATTATGAGTTGGCTCAAGAATTCTTTTGTCCATGTGAATAGAATTTGGCCGGGATATGGGTTGGTTTAAACATGTAATTTAATGGGTGTGTAGCTGTGTGGCCTCTGTTTGTCATTGTTGTAAGGAATCTGTTGTTCGAGATGTTATATTTTCACATGTATCTTGTATGGGAAAATTGTTTTGGATCGCTGCATAGAGATTATTTCATTCTGATGGAGCTCATTGAGTTCTTTTTTTTCTTTTTCTTTTTCTTGCCACTTCCTTTACCCAGAGGAATTCAGGGTTTTGTTTATCCGTTGATGGTATGTTAATTACGGGACATGGACCATTGTATTTCGAAAAATACTTTTTTCTTTAAAAAAATTATCTTATCTTGGTAGTTGGTAATAATGACAACACATTATGGTGGATGTCTCCTGTAAATTGCTCTTATAGAGATGGGTTTCTTGTCTTCATCAATTCTAAATATACATTAGTGAACAAACTTGTTAAAAAAAAAATTGTAAAATATGAACGATGACCATATTTTTTGGTCAGTTAAATAAGGTTGTTGGTTTGGGATTCAAAAAACAATTCCAAAAGAAATGGTTGTAGGGTGACTTAAAATTACAAAGTTAATTGTACTCTAGTATAAATCAGTATTAGAATTCGTGGAGGAGCCATGTTATTCTACATTTTTACATTTATGAAAAATTAACTTTTTACTATAAAATTGACAATTCGGGGTTCGTCTCCCAAACTATGTTTTCTAATTAGGTGTGGAGCTTACGTGTGAGTGAGGCATGTGTCTCATACAATAGTTTGGAGTTTAATGGGCATAAAAAAGTGCAACAACTTTCATACAAATTTTTATCTTATACAATCATATATATTTTTCTAAAATCCTTACAAGAAAATATGTTATCTCTTTTTTTTTTTTCTTTTTTTTATTATTATTATTATTCTTTAGAATCATTGTAAAACCCAACTAAAGTAGAGAGGAGATGATAATGCGTTTTTTTTTTTTTTTGAGAAACTTAAGTAGGAAAAAGAATTTTTTTGGATTAAAAAAGACTTAGAACTGGTAAAACAAATTAGAATTAAATAGGAAAAAGAAATTGTTTGAATTAAAAAACACTTAAAATTGGTAAAACAAAAAAAAAAAAAAAAAAAAATTAGAAGGTTTACTTGAGGTTACAAGAAGCTAGTCAATAATTTGTAAGTTTGGTGAATTTCAATTAACTTAATTGAAAAAGTTTTTTATTGTGATAGTTGAAATAAAATTTCTTGTAATTGGTTGAATAATGGACCCATTATCGAATTTAACCTACATTAAAAGAAAATCATTAATATCTTAACTTGATGGTAAAGAGTAATAAATTAATCTGCAAATAAACAAGTTTTCTTGCCATTTTGATCAACTTGATCTAATGTAAAAGGTAATAGAATAATAATAATTTTTATGATAACTACTATTTATCATCAAATTACGAGTTTGATAAGTTTTTTTTTTCTTGTACGAGATTTAAATATAAAGGTTAGACCCTTTTATAGTGGTACTTTGGTTATGTAATCTATAGATATATATATATATATATATATATATATAACTGAAACCTCTGAAACTCTCACAATTTTCCACGTCAACACAATATTTAAATAAAATTATTTTTGTTTAGTCCAAACTTAATAAGGAGTAAAATTGTATCTTTCTAACAAGTTCAACTTAAATTCAAACACATCATTTTAATTTTTTTAAACAAAATTATTTTTGTTTAATCCAAACTTAGCAATCAAAACAATAATAATCCCTTAAATTAAAATTTGATAAGGTTTTTTAAAAGAAAAATTAGAAAGGGATAATGATAAGTTAATGAATAATAATCATAACCTAAAAAATAAAACTAGGCAAAAAAATTAATGAATTTTGCAGGGAAAAAGTAATGAATAATTTCATGAAGCTTTTCATTCCAAATTATATAGATTTGATAAATTTCAAATTAAAATGTTACCAAAAATGATAACCTTGGGAGATTTAAAAAATATAGTGGTCAAGAATATGAAAAATATAGTTGCGAGAAATGAATAAATGAAAATAATTTACAATAAAAACAAAAAAAATTTCCTAGTACTTGATTTCTTGAAAGTAAAGTACTATACAAAAAGAAGAAAAAAAAAAAAAAAGACAAAGATAAATCTCCACAGTCCATACTCTAAATACTAATTACTATCTTAAATATTTTTAATCCATTTAATAATATAAAATTTACAAAAGAAAAAAAAAATGAAAAAAAAATTTACTCAATACTTAATTTCTTGAAAGTAAATCACCAAAAAAAAAAAAAGATAAAGATAAATCATTCCACAGTCCATAATCTAAGTACTAATTACTATCTTAAATATTTATAATCCAGTTAATAATATAAATTTTTTTTTTAAAAAAAAAGTGAAAAACAAATTTATCTAGTACTTGATTTCTTGAAAGTAAAGTACTATACAAAAACCAAAAATTTTATATTTTCGTTTAATCCAAACTTAATAAGGAGTAAAACTCTATCTCCCTAACAAGTCCAATTTAAACCCAAACTCATCATTATCATTTTTTAAAACAAAATTATCTTTTTTTAATCCAAACTTAACAATCAAAATAATAATAATCCCTTAAATTAAAATTAGATAGGTTCTTTAAAAGAAAATTAGAAAGGGATAATGATAAGTTAATGAATAATAATCATAACCTACAAAATAAAGCTAGGCAAAAAAAAATAATGAATTTTGTAAGGAAAAAGTAATGAATAATTTCATGATGGTTTTCATTGAAAATTATATATATTTGATACATTTTAAATTAAAATGTTACCAAAAATGATAACCTTGGGAGATTTAAAAAATATAGTGGTTGAGAATTAGAAAAATATATTTGTTAGAAATGAATAAATGAAAAAAATTTACAAAAAAAAAAAAAAAAAATTACGTAGTAATTGTTTACTAGAAAGTAAAGTACCACATAACAAGATATATATAAAAAAAAGATAAATATAAATCACTCCAAAGTTCACACTCTAGATACTAGTTAATATCTTAAATATTTATAATCTATTTAATTATATAAATTAACAAAAGAAAAAAAACAAAAAAACTCAATACTTGGAAAGAAAAGCGCCATACAAAAAGAAAAAAAAAATATAGAGATAAATCACTCCACAATCCACAATTTAAATACTAATTAATATCTTAAATAATTATAATCCACTTAATAATATAAAATTCACAAAAGAAAAATGAAAAACAAATTTACCTAGTACTTGATTTTTTGAAACTAAAGTACCATTTAAAAACCAAAAAATTTATATTTAAATAAAATTATCATTTTATTACAATAAAATTATTTTTGTTTAGTCCAAACTTAATAAGGAGTAAAATTTTATCTTTCTAACAAGTCCAACTTAAATTCAAACACATCATTTTAATTTTTTTTAAACAAAATTATTTTTGTTTAATCCAAACTTAACAATCAAAACAATAATAATCCCTTAAATTAAAATTTGATAGGTTTTTTAAAAGAAAAATTAGAAAGGGATAATGATAAGTTAATGAATAATAATCATAACCTAAAAAATAAAACTATGCAAAAAAATTAATGAATTTTGTAGGGAAAAAGTAATGAATAATTTCATGAAGCATTTCATTCCAAATTATATAGATTTGATAAATTTCAAATTAAAATGTTACCAAAAATGATAACCTTGGGAGATTTAAAAAATATAGTGGTCGAGGATTTGAAAAATATAGTTGCGAGAAATGAATAAATGAAAAATATTTACAAAAGGAAAAAAAAATTACCTAGTACTTGATTTCTTGAAAGTAAAGTACCATACAAAAAGAAAAGAAAAAAAAAAGATAAAGATAAATCTCCACAATTTACACTCTAAATACTAATTACTATCTTAAATATTTTTAATCCACTTAATAATATAAAATTTACAAAAGAAAAAAAAAGTGAAAAAAACTTTACTCAGTACTTTATTTCTTGAAAGTAAAGGACCAAAAAAAAAAAAGATAAAAATAAATCATTCCACAGTCCTTAATCTAAATACTAATTACTATCTAAAATATTTATAGTCCAGTTAATAATATATTTTTTTTTTCAAAAGTGAAAAACAAATTTACCTAGTACTTGATTTCTTAAAAGTAAAATACTATACAAAAACTACAAGTTTTATATTTTTGTTTAGTCCAAACTTAATAAGAAGTTAAACTCTATCTCTTTAACAAGTCCAATTTAAACCCAAACTCATTATTATCATTTTTTTAAACAAAATTATTTTTTTTAATCCAAACTTAACAATCAAAATAATAATAATCCCTTAAATTAAAATTAGATAGGTTCTTTAAAAGAAAATTTAGAAAGGGATAATGATAAGCTAATGAATAATAATCATAACCTACAAAATAAAGCAAGGCAAAAAAATTAATGAATTTTGTAAGGAAAAAGTAATGAATAATTTCATGATGGTTTTCATTGAAAATTATATATATTTGATACATTTTAAATTAAAATGTTACCAAAAATGATAACCTTGGGAGATTTAAAAAATATAGTAGTTGAGAATTTGAAAAATATAGTTGTTAGAAATGAATAAATGAAAAAATTTACAAAATTTAAAAAAAAAAATTACCTAGTACTTGATTTCTAGAAAGTAAAGTACCACACAAAAAGATATTAAAAAAAAAGATAAATATAAATCACTCCAAAGTTCACACTCTAGATACTAATTAATATCTTAAATATTTATAATCTATTTAATAATATAAATTAACAAAAGAAAAAAAATGAAAAAAAAAAAAAAAACTCAATACTTGGAAAGAAAAGCGCCATACAAAAAAAAAAAGAAAAAAAAAAGAAAAAGATAAATCACTCCACAATCCACAATTTAAATATTAATTACTATCTTAAATACTTATAATCCACTTAATAATATAAAATTCACAAAAGAAAAATGAAAAACAAATTTACCTCGTACTTGATTTTTTGTAACTAAAGTACCATTTAAAAACCAAAAAATTTATATTTAAATAAAATTATCATTTTATTACAATAAAATTATTTTTGTTTAGTCCAAACTTAATAAGGAGTAAAATTGTATCTTTCTAACAAGTCCAACTTAAATTCAAACACATCATTTTAATTTTTTTTAAACAAAATTATTTTTGTTTAATCCAAACTTAATAATCAAAACAATAATAATCCCATAAATTAAAATTTGATAGGTTTTTTAAAAGAAAAATTAGAAAGGGATAATGATAAGTTAATGAATAATAATCATAACCTAAAAAATAAAACTAGGCAAAAAAAATTAATGAATTTTGTAGGAAAAAAGTAATGGATAATTTCATGAAGCATTTCATTCCAAATTATATAGATTTGATAAATTTCAAATTAAAATGCTACCAAAAATGATAACCTTGGGAGATTTAAAAAATATAGTGGTCGAGAATTTGAAAAATATAGTTGTGAGAAATGAATAAATGAAAAAAATTTACAAAAAAAAAATTACCTAGTACTTGATTTCTTGAAAGTAAAGTACCATACAAAAAGAAAGAAATAAAAATCTCCACAGTTGACACTCTAAATACTAATTACTATCTTAAATATTTTTAATCCACTTAATAATATAAAATTTACCAAAGAAAAAAAAAAGTGAAAAAAAATTTACTCAATACTTGATTTCTTGAAAGTAAAGCAGAAAAAAAAAAAAAAGATAAAGATAAAGATAAATCATTTCACAGTCCATAATCTAAATACTAATTACTATCTTAAATATTTATTGTAGGGACCAGATTTGGGACACTTCTTCAGGTTGAGAGAGTGGACCCAAGCCCAGCTTGCCCTTCAATGAATTTATAGAGAGTGGGTTCAAGAACTATGCCCTAGTAAGGGGTACAACTGCCCTGCATGGTTGCATGTGGATTTATCAACTTAAACATGGATTGGGATGCACAATGATGCTCCTCGGACTAGTCTTCCGAGGCTTGATATTCTTATTACTTCTTTTAAGATTGATTACAAAGGTTCAGAGGGCACAGGTCATTATAGAACTTCTTAATGCCGATCTTCCATCCCCCTTTCAGGAGAGACTCCTTATGTTATATACCTCTCTAAATTGATCCTAACCCTCCATTTGTCGATTAGTCAGGCCACCACTTGAGAGCCTGTCCCATCAGCCGCATCCCCATTCCTCCAGTGGGTTGCAGCACCCAAGGCAGCACTGTTCAGGAATCCTGTCCTCATTAATGCGGCTAGGACGTTAGTTGAGGGCATTCAATGTAGAGGTGACAGCTCACCTAAGGCTTGCTCCTTCGCTGTGCTCCCGTCGCTGACGCGTGGCACTGGACCCTCTCCCCCTCGGATATTCAAGAAGACCCCTCTTTGGTGGGGTGGTGCTCGTGTTCTTCCGAGATCTCGGATGCCCGAGGACGGGGCCATCCTCGGATATGTTCCTCGGGAGCCTGTCCTCGCGCTTTCATCCTCGGACTCCTCATGCGTCCTCGGCGCGGGCCCTTGGGCCTGGCTTGGAGTAGGCCAAGGCTGCCTGATTTTCTGGCCCCACATTTATAATTCAGTTAATAATATAAAATTTTTTTAAAAAATAAAAGTGAAAAAAAAATTTACCTAGTACTTAATTTCTTAAAAATAAAGTACTATACAAAAACCAAAAATTTTATATTTTCGTTTAGTCTAAACTTAATAAGGAGTAAAACACTATCTCTCTAACATGTCCAATTTAAACCCAAACTCATCATTATAATTTTTTAAACAAAATTATTTTTGTTTAATCCAAACTTAACAATCAAAACAATCATAATCCCTTAAATTAAAATTTGATAGGTTTTTTAAAAGAAAAATTAGAAAGGGATAATGATAAGTTAATGAATAATAATCATAACCTAAAAAATAAAACTATGCAAAAAAATTAATGAATTTTGTAGGGAAAAAGTAATGAATAATTTCATGAAGCTTTTCATTCCAAATTATATAGATTTGATAAATTTCAAATTAAAATGTTACCAAAAATGATAACCTTGGGAGATTTAAAATATATAGTGGTCGAGAATGTGAAAAATATAGTTGCAAGAAATGAATAAATGAAAAAAATTTACAAAAGAAAAAAAAATTTACCCAGTACTTGATTTGTTGAAAGTAAAGTACCATACAAAAAGAAAAAAAAAAAGATAAAGATAAATCTCCACAGTTTACACTCTAAATACTAATTACTATCTTAAATATTTTTAATCCACTTAATAATATAAAATTTACAAAAGAAAAAAAAAGTGAAAAAAAATTTACTCAATACTTTATTTCTTGAAAGTAAAGCACCAAAAAAAAAAAGATAAAAATAAACCATTTCACAGTGCATAATCTAAATACTAATTACTATCTTAAATATTTATAGTTCAGTTAATAATATAATTTTTTTTTTAAAAAAATGAAAAACAAATTTACCTAGTACTTGATTTCTTGAAAGTAAAGTACTATACAAAAACCAAAAATTTTATATTTTTATTTAGTCCAAACTTAATAAGGAGTAAAACTTTATCTCTCTAACAAGTCTAATTCAAACCCAAACTCATCGTTATCATTTTTTTAAACAAAATTATTTTTTTAATCCAAACTTAACAATCAAAATAATAATAATCCCTTAAATTAAAATTAGATAGGTTCTTTAAAAGAAAAATTAGAAGGGGATAATGATAAGTTAATGAATAATAATCATAACCTACAAAATAAATCTAGGCAAAAAAATTAATGAATTTTGTAGGGAAAAACTAATGAATAATTTCATGATGGTTTTCATTGAAAGTTATATATATTTGATACATTTTAAATTAAAATGTTACCAAAAATGATAACCTTGGGAGATTTAAAAAATACAGTGGTTGAGAATTTGAAAAATATAGTTGTTAGAAATGAATAAATGAAAAAAATTTACAAAATAAAAAAAAAAATTTACCTAGTACTTGATTTTTAAAAAGTAAAGTACAACACAAAAAGAAAGAAAAAAAGATAAATATAAATCAATCCAAAGTTCACACTCTAGATACCAATTACTATCTTAAATATTTATAATCTATTTAGTAATATAAATTAACAAAAGAGAAAAAGTGAAAAAAAAAAAAACTAACTCAATACTTTGAAAGAAAAGTGCCATACAAAAAAAAAAAAAAAAAAAAAAGATAAATCACTCCACAATCCACAATTTAAATACTAATTACTATCTTAAATACTTATAATCCAATTAATAATATAAAATTCACAAAAGAAAAATGAAAAACAAATTTGCCTAGTACTTAATTTTTTGAAACTAAAGTACCATTTAAAAACCAAAAATTTTATATTTAAATAAAATTATCATTTTGTTTCAATAAAATTATTTTTGTTTAGTCCAAACTTAATAATGAGTAACATTGTATCTTTCTAACATGTCCAACTTAAACTCAAAGACATCATTTTAATTTTTTTTAAACAAAATTATTTTTGTTTAATCCAAACTTAACAGTCAAAAGAATAATAATCCCTTAAATTAAAATTTGATAGGTATTTTAAAAGAAAAATTAGAAAGGGTAAATGATAAGTTAATGAATAATAATCATAACCTAAAAAATAAAACTACGCAAAAAAATTAATGAATTTTGTAGGGAAAAAATATTGAATAATTTCACGATGATTTTCATTCCAAATTATATAGATTTGATAAATTTCAAATTAAAATGTTCCCAAAAATGATAACCTTGGGAGATTTAAAAAATATAGTGGTTGAGAATCTAAAAAATATAGTTGTTATAAATGAATAAATTACAAAAAAAATTACTCAATACTTGATTTCTTAAAAGTAAAGTACCATACAAAAAAAGAAAAAGAAAAAAAGATAAAGATAAAGATAAAGATAAATCACTTAGAAATCAACACTCTAAATACTAATTACTATCTTAAATATTTATAATCTACTCAATAATATAAAATTTACAAAAGAAAAAAAAAAGTGAAAAAAAAGATTTACCTAATACTTGATTTCTTGAAAGTTAAGCACTATATAAAAAGAAAGAAAGAAAATAAAAATAAATTACTCCACAGTCCACAATCTAAATATTAGTTACTATCTTAAATATTTATAATCCACTTAATAATATAAAATTTAAAAAAGAAAAGTGATAAACAAATTTACCTAGTACTTGATTTATTGAAAGTAAACTACCATACAAAAACCAAAAAGTTTATATTTAAATAAAATTATAATTTTATTTAAATAAAATTATTTTTTTTTAGTCCAAACTTAATAAGGAGTAAAGCTATCATTCTAACAAATCCAACTTAAACTCAAACTTATCATTATCATTTTCTTAAAACAAAATTATTTTTGTTCAATCCAAACTAAACAATCAAAATAATAATAATCCCTTAAATTAAAATTTGATAGGTTTCTTAAAAGAAAAATTAGAAAGGGACAATGATAAGATAATGAATAATAATCATAACCTAAAAAATAAAAATAGACCAAAAATGAATGAATTTTGTAGGAAAAAAGTAATGAATAATTTCATGACGGTTTTCATTCCAAATTATATAGATTTGACAAATTTTTAATTAAAATGTTACAGAAAATGACAACCTTGGGAGATTTAAATAATATAGTGGTTGAGAATTTGTAAAATCTGGTTGCTAGAAATGAATAAATGAAAAAATTTACAAAAAAAAAAAAAAAGGAGCAAAAAAATTATCCTGCACTTGATTTATTGAAAGTAAAGTACCATAGAAAAAAAAGAAGATAAATAAGGATAAATCACTCCAAAGTCCACACTCTAAATACTAATTAATATATTAGATATTTATAATCCACATAATAATATAAAATTTACAAAAGAAAAAAAAAAACAATTTACCCAATACTTGATTTCTTGAAGGTAAAGCACCATACAAAAAAAAAAAAAAAAAAATCACTTCACAGATAACAATCTAAATACTAATTACTATCTTAAATATTTATAATCTACTTAATAATATAAAATTTACAAAAGAAAAAAAAATTGAAAAACAAATTTACCTAGTACTTGACTTCTTGAAAGTAAAGTACTATACAAAAACAAAAAGTTTATATTTAAATAAAATTATTTTTGTTTAGTCCAAATTTAGTAAGGAATGGAACTCTATCTCTCTAACAAGTCCTACCTAAGTTAAAACTCATCATTGTCATTTTTTTAAAACAAAATTATTTTTGTTTAATCTAAACTAAACAATCAAAATAATAATCCCTTAAATTAAAATTTGATAGGTTTTTTAGAAGAAAAGTTAGAAAGGGCTAATGATATGTTAATGAATAATAATCATAACCTAAAAAGTAAAACTAGGCAAAAAAAATTAATGAATTTTGTAGGGAAAAAGTAATGAATAATTTCACGATAGTTTTCATTCCAAACTATATAGATTTGATGCATTTCAAATTAAAATTTTACCAAAAATGATAACCTTGGGAGATTGAAAAAATATAGCGGTTGAAAATATGAAAAATCTAGTTGCTAGAAATGAATAAATGAAAATTTTTAAAAAAAAAAAACAAAAAACAAAAAAATTACCCTGTAGTTGATTTCTTGAAAGTAAAGTACTATACAAAAAGGAAAAAAAAATGATAAATCACACCAAAGTCCACACTCTAAATACTAATTACTATATTAAATTTTTATAATTCACATAAAAATATAAATTTTACAAAAGAAAAAAAAAGTAAACAAAATTTTTTTTTACCAAATACTTGATTTCTAAGTAAAGCACTGTACAAAAAGAAAAATTAATATATAAATAAATCACTCCACACTCCACACTCCACACTCCACACTTCACAGTCTAAATGCTAAATACTATCTTAAATATTTATAATCTACTTAAGAATATAAAATTTACACACAAAAAAAAGTGAAAAACAAATTTACCTAGTACTCGATTTATTGAAAGTAAAGTACCATATAAAAACCAAAAAGTTTATATTTAAATAAAATTAACATTTTATTTCAATAAAATTATTTTCGTTTAGTCCAAACTTAATAAGGAATGAAACTATATCTCCCTAACAAGTCCAATCGAAGCTAAAACTCATCATTATCATTTTTTTTAGACAAAATTATTTTTGTTTAGTCCAAATTAAACAATAAAAATAATAATAATCCCCTAAATTAAAATTTGATAGGTTTTTTAGAAGAAAAGTTAGAAAGGGCTAATGATATGTTAATGAATAATAAACATAACCTAAAAAATAAAACTAGGCAAAAAAAATTAATGAATTTTGTAGGGAAAAAGTAATGAATAATTTCATGATAGTTTTCATTCCAAACTATATAGATTTGATACATTTCAAATTAAAATTGTACCAAAAATGATAACCTTGGGAGATTGAAAAAATATAGTGGTTGAAAATTTGAAAAATCTAGTTGCTAGAAATGAATAAATGAAAAAATTTACAAAAAAAAAAAAAACAAAAAAAAAACAAAACAAAACAAAAAACAAAAAACAAAAAAATTACCCTGTAGTTGATTTCTTGAAAGTAAAGTACTATACAAAAAGAAAAAAAAAAGATAAAGATAAATCACGCCAAAGTCCACACTCTAAATACTAATTACTATCATAAATTTTTATAATCCACATAATAATATAAATTTTACAAAAGAAAAAAAAGTAAACAATTTTTTTTTTACCAAATACTTGATTTCTAAGTAAATCACTGTAGGGCCTGTTTTTGTAGCCCAAGCCCAAAAGATATGGGTTAAAGGCCTAATGAACCTAGGACAATGAATTTGTAGAGAGTAGGCGAAAGAGCTGGGTTGGTTATGAAGTAAACAATGGTTGGCTAGGTTACTTGCAGTAATGACAACATGAAATAATGCTTAAACAACCCTATGAATGAATGTTCGAAGAGATGTTTTATTAAGTGAATAGTGATTACAACATTCAGAGCTACAGTAAAGTTTTTCTTTTTTTTTTTCTCGTCCCCCTCTTATCAGGGACCCTTCTTCTTTATATAACACCCTTTACCACCATCTCCACCGTTCACCTGTTTTTCATCTGCATATCCATTCAAGTGCACGTCACGTCATGTGTTCACTTTAGTTCTTGGTGAATGGCGGTAGCTGAGGTTACACTGTTCAGGGGTCTTCTTCACATAAATGTGGCCAGAAAAGCTGTTGCAGTGCATTAAATGCGGTGGTAGCAGCTTTTCCTTTAGATATTTTTTGGTTCTGATCATCTCCAGACCTACCCAGGACTTATCATTATCATTGAGATTGCTAGGAAGATTATTCGGACCTTCCACATGTTTATTTGATCAGGGCTATTTGTGGCCGAGGAGTAAAACATCTTCTGACCAATAGGGACCTTTTCGAACGGTACTCCCCCTCTACTTCTGGGCTTCCTACCCTCAGATGGGTCGTCCCCACCCAACTATTGCTCCTTGGAAATATATTGCTTCTTAACATGGTGCCCCAGGTCCGTTAAGTAGCTCTGGGTTTTTACCCCCCACAATAGCCCCTCAAAATCTTAATTTTTCCCTCGCATCCGAAGAGGAAAAATGGGATTTTGACTTGTCACGGAGTAAAAGCTCGAAAAACAGACAAAAATTCGGCCTGACACGTGTGTAGGTATAGATGCGCGCGCTTCATCATTGCTGCCGTTGTTTTCCATATTCCCAAAGCGCTGCATTAATTACTCCAGGGGGCGCCTTGCCCTTTGCATCCAACGGTGGGCTATTAATCCAACGGACGGGGTTCTTCCTCAGGATTTGGGCAAAATAACTTCCGCCCCTTCGTTTGACCTCGTATAAAATCTCAGAGGGAGACATTTCTCCTTCACTTTGCAACTCTCAGATCATCCCACAAGAACAAGCACACAAACGCTCCGAGCTCTTCCAATCGCTGATTTCGCTCCTTCCCAGAGTCCTCAGGAATCCTTCTGCAAGTTCAAAGATCGGTCTCTAGTTCAGTTCCTGTAAGTTCTCATCTTAATCCTTCAGTTTTCTCTTCGGCTGTCCTTTTTTCCCTTTGAGTGATCATTTCCGCGCTGCTCCATCGTACCTCCATTTTTCCGTTGAGCGATGGGTAAACTTAAGTATTTGGTAGACAGCCCTGCATAGTTGGAGAAGTTTAGGGCTACATACCGCATACCTCCGAACGTGGATGTGAGGTATTGCCCTCTAGAGAAAATATTAACTGATCGGAAAACGGGGGAAGTCGTGATTCCTGTTATTGCCTTCTTAAAAGGGGGAATGACGATTCCTATGGGCCCTATCACCACTAGCTACCTTCGAAACCATAGGATTACCCCTTGGCAGTGCGTGCCTAATATGTTTAGGATCTTAGGAGCTATTGGGGACCTTAATCACCACTTAGGATTAGGGCTCACTTGGCTCGACGTGGTGCACATGTATGAGTTCCACAGCCAACAAGGAGCGGGATATTATTTAAAATCCCGTTCCGATGTTATTAGGCTCATTTCCTGCCTCCCCAAATCCAATAAAGGGATGAAGGATGACTATATGATCATCTCGAGCGCGTGGCATGACGGCCCTCACTGTTCGACCAAGCCAGGAGAGCCAGGTGGGGCATATTAGACTTAGGCACACTAACTATAGGCTCAGGATCTTCGTCTCTTAACAGTTTTTGGTTCTTGCGTTGTTGTTTTCCAGTTTCTGACAAAGCTCTGCTGTGACTTGATAGATAAAAGAAACATTTCTCCTCGGCTCAGCCTCACAAACGTTGCCGCGCTAAACTTTTTATTACGGTCGGAGATCTTTGTAAGCGAGGACGGACAACTCCGATCAGCTCCCCTCATCTTAGGGTATACAGCAAAGCCAAAAGACCTCCAACCGGTCGGCAACGCGATTACTCAAGGAGATTGCCGCCTCAACTGCATCGACGTCTCGTGGAAGGGTTTCTTGGCACTGCACGATCTTCCACCAGTACCACGCCCAAACCCCCAGGGTATACCCCCTCTCGTCCAGCCACTTCAGCAAGCCCTCGGACCAGAGGTTGAGGGTGAAAAAGTTGGTTCCTCCACCTCCTCACTAGAGGAGCAAATCGACAAGTTCCATTTCGGGGGGGAAGCTTCAGGGGCAAAACAAGTGGTAGAGGTCTCAGACGTTGAGGAAGAAGGTGACAGGCAGTCCAGCATCCACCCGCTTTTGATAACTGCGCTCCTCGACGACTCTTCGGACGAAGAGATGGCGGATTTGAAACGCCTAATGAAGAACAGGGGCCAAAAGGCCGAGCAGAAAGGCACAAGGACCTCTCAACCAACAGTGACCTTGCCTCCAGTGCCTCCCCAAGCTCCTGAACTCGGCTTGAAGCCCATGCCGAACCTACAGAAGAAAAGGCCCCTCGAGCCTGAAGAGAGGGAGGTGGGGGTGCCAACAAAAGTGAATAAGCAGCAGAAGACGGCGAGAGACCGAGGCAAAAGGGCCTCTTCCACTGAAAGCCACGACGAGAACGTCGGGGCTGAGGTTCGCTGAGGAGTAAGACCTCGCATATGGTCCCCAAGGCTTGAGCTGGATGGCGCCTCCATTCCTTGGGATACATCCCTCAGGAATTATGATGGGAGAAGGGCATGATACGTTGCTGAGGCCCTGCAGTAGCCACTCCTCCTCTCTCATGATATGGAGTCCTACAAGCGTTTCAACCAACTGAAGCTCTTTTTATCCCTTAAGA
The DNA here is from genome assembly GCA_030445155.1 of Quercus variabilis. Lineage (NCBI taxonomy): Eukaryota > Viridiplantae > Streptophyta > Magnoliopsida > Fagales > Fagaceae > Quercus > Quercus variabilis. Next base: position 41,931,363 of record CP129451.1, read on the forward strand.
GGGATATAGCCATGGTAAGTGAACTCACTCTCTTAATTCGAGTTCTATTTTTAATTTTCTTTGCTTTCTTTCTTCACCTTGTGCTGAAAATGTTGTCATGCAGATTACTCAGTAGATCTACGTGGCTGAGGAATGGAACAAAAAGTCCTACCTCGAGGCTCAAGTAGCAGCCCAGTCTCAATCCGAGGCAAAGAAGGCTCTTGGTCAGCTGAAGGAGGAGTATGCTCGCACGTCCAAGCAGCTTAAGGCCGTGACCAGGCAGAGGGACAACTACAAGGCTGGCCTCCAAAATGCCGAGACCCAGGCCGAGGAGCAGTGCAAACAATTGCGTATGACAGAGATCAACCTGGCGACCGAAACGGAGCTAGTGCAGGGTTTCAAGGCTGAACTCCAGAAAGCCAGAGAGGGCACCCGAGCAGCTGAGCAGGAGGTTCAACTGGCCAAGGAGTCAGTTGAAGCTGAGAGAAAGGCGGTATATCAACTGGGAGTGGATGAGACTGGGAAACATCTTACGGAGTAATTTGCTTCGGTTGCTCGCGAATACTGCGACGTAACCTGGCAAAAGGCACTGGACGCTGCTGGGGTCCCTTCAGACTCTCCCTTGAGGCTACCTGGGAGCATATACTATGAACCAGACATCCGAGAGCTCCCAGAGACTGACCCTCCTCCTACTCCACAGCTTTTTGAAGTTACGGAGCAAAGCTTAGTCAGTCAAGCTTCCCCATCTGCCCTTGATGCGCCCAGAGAGGTTGGTCAGCCAGGTGATAAGGGCAAGCCAGCTGAACCAGCCAAAGACAAAGGTCAAGGGTTGGACGAAGAGAAGACTCCTGCTAAGCCCCAGAGCCAAGCCCCAGCAGCTGCTGCTCGAGTAGGCCAGGCTGTTGATCTTGTTGTCCCTGCAGCCAAAGAGTAGATGTATAGGGCTTTTTGCCTTTTTTTTTTTTTTTTTTGGTAAGATATTGTAAGCTACTCTTTTAATTAATGAAGCAATTTCTCCTTCGCATTTATTTCCTTTATCATGTATGGTACAACCTATTACTATTATTAAGTCCTGTACTTTATCTTTATGGGGATGTGGGTGATCGTGGTCCTAATGTCATGTTAACAACGCGCATGACTAAGATTGGTATTAGAAAGGGGCAGAATGTATGAAAACTATCACTAAACAACAAAAACTACAGGGGTTATAGTAAAAGGCTCCACAAGCCTTTCCAAATGTGCACAAAAGAATAAGAGACAACATAGGTTAGGGTTAATTTAAACACATTCAGGAATTTCAATCATGGCTAATCAGAGAGTGATACTTCAATAAAAACCATTACATTGGATTTAGATTCAAACATTCAGAGAGCTGTGATTGAGTGTTAACTTACTCAAGTCGCCTTGTTCGAGGACTACGGGCATGACTAGAATTAAATTTAAACACCTAAAGACATCGTAACAGAGTGCTAACTAACCCCTATCATCTGATCTGAGGACTACAGGCATGCATGAATTTAAGTTTAAACACTTAAAGAAATCGTAACAGAGTGCTAACTAACCCATATCATCTGGTCCGAAGACTACAGGCATGAATGGATTTAAGTTTAAACACATAAAGAAATCGTAACAGAGTGCTAACTAACCCATATTATCTAGTTCGAGGACTATAAGCATGAATGGATTTAAGTTTAAACACTTAAAGAAACCGTAATAGAGTGCTAACTAACCCATATCATCTGATCTGAGGACTACAGGCATGAATGAATTTAAGTTTAAACACTTAAAGAAATCGTAATAGAGTGCTAACTAACCCATATCATCTGGTCCGAGGACTACGGGCATGAATGAATTTAAGTTTAAATACTTAAAAAAATCATAACAGAGTGCTAACTAACCCATATCATCTGGTCCGAGGACTACAGGCATGAATGGATTTAAGTTTAAATACTTAAAGAAATAGTAACAGAGTGCTAACTAACCCATATCATCTGGTCCGAGGACTACAGGCATGAATGGATTTAAGTTTAAACACTTAAAGAAATCGTAACAGAGTGCTAACTAACCCATATCATCTGGTCCGAGGACTACAGGCATGAATGGATTTAAGTTTAAACACTTAAAGAAATCGTAACAGAATGCTAACTAACCCATATCATCTGGTCCAAGGACTACAGGCATGAATGGATTTAAGTTTAAACACTTAAAGAAATCGTAACAGAGTGCTAGCTAACTCATATCATCTGGTCCGAGAACTACAGGCATGAATGGATTTAAGTTTAAACACTTAAAGAAATCGTAACAGTGCTAACTAACCCATGCTCCTTGTTGACCGTGTTTAGCCATCACCTACTGTTGCCTTCGCCCCTGCACAAGCTCTTCCCATAGACGGCGCCAATTGTAGGGTCTGTTTTTGTAGCCCAAGCCTAAAAGATATGGGTTAAAGGCCCAATAAACCCAGAATAATGAATTTGTAGAGAGTAGACGAAAGAGCTGGGTTGGTTATGAAGTAAATAATAGTTAGCTAGGTTACTTGTAGTGATGACAACATGAAATAATGCTTAAACAACCCCATAAATGAATGTCCGAAGAGATGTTTTATTAAGTGAACAGTGATTACAACATTCAGAGTTACAGTAAAGTTTCTCTTTCTTTTTCTCTCGTCCCCCTCTTATCAGGGACCCTTCTTCTTTATATAGCACCCTTTACCACCATCTCCACCGTCCACCTGTTTTTCATCTGCATATCCACTCAAGTACACGTCACGTCATGTGTCCACTTTAGTTCTTAGTGAGTGGTGGTAGCTGAGGTTGTACTGTTCAGGAGTATTCTCCACATAAATGCGGCTAGAAAAGCTGTTACAGTGCATTAAATGCGGTGGTAGCAGCTTTTCCTTTAGATATTTTTTGGTTCTGATCATCTCCAGACTTACCCAGGACTTATCATTATCATTGGGATTGTTAGGAAGATTATTCGGACCTTCCACATGTTTGTTTGATCAGGGCTATTTATGGCCGAGGAGTAAAACATCTTCGGACCAATAGGGACCTCTTCGGACGGTACTTCCCCTCTACTTCTGGGCTTCCTGCCCTCAGATGGGCTGTCCCCATCCAACTATTGCTCCTTGGAAATATATTGCTTCTTAACATGGTGCCCCAGACCCGTTAAGTAGCTCTGGGTTTTTATCCCCCACAAGCACTATAAAAAAAGAAAAATAAATAAATCACTCCACACTCCACAGTCCAGAATCTAAATGCTAAATACTATCTTAAATATTTATAATCTACTTAATAATATAAAATTTACACACAAGAAAAGTGAAAAACAAATTTACCTAGAACTTGATTTCTTGAAAGTAAAGTACCACATAAAAACCAAAAAGTTCATATTTAAATAAAATTAACATTTTATTTAAATAAAATTATTTTTGTTTAGTTCAAACTTAATAAGGAATGAAACTATACCTCCCTAACAAGTCCATCCGAAGCTAAAACTCATCATTATCGTTTTTTTTAGACAAAATTATTTTTGTTTAATCCAAATTAAACAATAAAAATAATAATAATCCCCTAAATTAAAATTTGATAGGTTTTTTAGAAGAAAAGTTAGAAAGGGCTAATGATATGTTAATGAATAATAAACATAACCTAAAAAACAAAACTAGGCAAAAAAAATTAATTAATTTTGTAGGGAAAAAGTAATGAATAATTTCATGATAGTTTTCATTCCAAATTATATAGATTTGAAAATTTTCAAATTAAAATGTCACCAAAAATGATAACCTTGGGAGATTAAAAAAAATAGTGGTTGAGAATTTGAAAAATATAGTAGCTAGAAATGAATAAATGAAAAAATTTACAAAAAAAACAAAAAACAAAAAACAAAAAAATTACCCTGTACTTGATTTCTTGAAAGTAAAGTATCACACAAAAAGAAAGAAAACAAAAAAGATAAAGATAAATCATCCCAAAGTTCACATTCTAAATATTAATTACTATCTTAAATATTTATAATCCGCATAATAATATAAAGTTTACAAAAGAAAAAAAAATGACCAATACTTGATTTCTTGAAAGTAAAGTAACATACAAAAAGAAATAAAATAAATATCTCCGCATTCCACAATCTAAATACTAATTATTATCTTAAATATTTATAATCCACTTAATAATATAAAATTTACCAAAAAAAAAAAAAGTGAAAAACAAATTTACCTAGTACTTGATTTCTGGAAAGTAAAATACTATACAAAAACCAAAAAGTTTGTATTTAAATTAAATTATCATTTTATTTAAATAAAATTATTTTTGTTTAGTTTAAACTTAATAAGGAATTAAACTCTATCTCTCTAACAAATCTAACTAGAACTTAAACTCACCATTATCATTTTTTTAAAACAAAATTATTTTTCTTTAATCCAAACTTAACAATCAAAGTAATAATAATTCCTTAAATTAAAATTTGATAGGTTTTTTAAAAGAAAAATTTGAAATGGATAACGATAAGTTAATGAATAATAACCAACCTAAAAAATAAAACTAGGCAAAAAAATTAGTGAATTTTGTACGGAAAAAATAATGAATAATTTCATGATGGTTTTCATTCCAAATTATATAGATTTGATAAATTTCAAATTAAAATGCAACCAAAAATGATAACCTTAGAAGATTTTAAAAATATAGTAGTTAAGAATTTGAAATAGTTGCTAGAAATGAATAAATGAAAAAAAATTACAAAAAAAAAAAATTTACTCAGTACTTGATTTCTTAAAAGAAAAATATCATATAAAAAGAAAAGAAAAAAGAAAAAGAAAAGGTAAAGGTAAAGTACTCCAAACTCCACACTCTAATTACTAATTACTATTTTAAATATTTATAATCCACTTAATAATATAAAATTTACAAAAGAAAAAAAAGTGAAAAAAAAAATTTACCCAATACTCGATTTTTTGAAAATAAGTACGATACAAAAATAAAAGAAAAGAAAAGAAATAAATCACTCCAAAGTCCACAATCTAAATACCGATTACCATTTTAAATATTTATAATTGACTTAATAATATAAAATTTACAAAAGAAAAAGTGAAAAAAAAAAATTACATAGTACTTGATTTCTTGAAAGTAAAGTACCATACAAAAACCAAAAGTTTATATTTAAATAAAATTATTTTTGTTTAGTCCAAACTTAATAAGGAATTAAACTCTATCTATCTAACAAGTCCAACTTAAACTCAAACTTAACATTATCATTTTCTTAAAAAAAAATTTGTTTAATCCAAACTTAACAATCAAAATAATAATAATTCCTTAAATTAAAATTGGATTGGTTTTTTAAAAGAAAAATTAGAAAGGGATAATGATAAGTTAATGAATAATAACCATAACCTAAAAAATAAAACTAGGAAAACAAATTAATAAATTTTCTAGGGAAAAAGTAATGAATAATTTCATGACGGTTTTCATTCCAAATTATATAGATTTGACAAATTTCGAATTAAGATGTTACAAAAAATGATAACCTTGCGAGATTTAAATAATATAGTGGTTGAGAATTTGAAAAATCTAGTTGCCAGAAATGAATAAATGAAAAAATTTACCAAAAAAAAAAAAAAAAAAAAAAAAGAGAACAAAAAAATTATCCTGCACTTGATTCATTGAAAGTAAAGTACCATAGAAAAAAAAAAAGATAAATAAAGATAAATCACTTCAAAGTCCATACTCTAAATACTAATTACTATATTAGATATTTATAATCCACATAATAATATAAAATTTACAAAAGAAAAAAAAAGTAAAAAAAAAAAAACAATTTACCCGATACTTGATTTCTTAAAGGTAAAGCACCATACAAATAAATAAATAAATAAATAAATCACTTAACAGATCACAATCTAAATACTAATTACTATCTTAAATATTTATAATCTACTTAATAATATAAAATTTACAAAAAAAAAAAGTGAAAAACAAATTTACCTAGTACTTGACTTCTTGAAAGTAAAGTACCATACAAAAACAAAAGGTTTATATTTAAATAAAATTATTTTTGTTTAGTCCAAACTTAATAAGGAATGAAACTCTATCTCTCTAACAAGTCCTACCTAGGTTAAAACTCTTCATTGTCATTTTTTTAAAACAAAATTATTTTTGTTTAATCTAAACTAAACAATCAAAATAATAATCCCTTAAATTAAAATTTGATAGTTTTTTTAGAAGAAAAGTTAGAAAGGGCTAATGATATGTTAATGAATAATAATCATAACCTAAAAAATAAAACTAAGCAAAAAAAATTAATGAATTTTGCAGGGAAAAAGTAATGATAAATTTCATGATAGTTTTCATTCCAAAATATATAGATTTAATACATTTCAAATTAAAATTTTACCAAAAATAATAACCTTGGGAGATTGAAAAAATATAGCGGTTGAAAATTTGAAAAATCTAGTTGCTAGAAATGAATAATAAAAAAATTTCACCAAAAAAAAAGAAAAAAAAATACCCTATAGTTGATTTCTTGAAAGTAAAGTACCATACAAAAGAAAAAAAAAGAAAAGATAAATCACACCAAAGTCCACACTCAAAATACTAATTTCTATCTTAAATTTTTATAATCCACATAATAATATAAATTTTACAAAAGTAAAAAAAGTAAACGAAAAAAAATTTACCAAATACTTGATTTCTAAGTAAAGCACTATACAAAAAGAAAAATAAATAAATAAATAAATCACTCCACACTCCATAGTCCACAATCTAAATGCTAAATACAATCTTAAATATTTATAATCAACTTAATAATATAAAAGTTACACGCAAAAAAAGTGAGAAACAAATTTACCTAGTACTTGATTTCTTGCAAGTAAAATACCATATAAAAACCAACAAGTTTATATTTAAATAAAATTAACATTTTATTTAAATAAAAAATTATTTTTGTTTAGTTCAAACTTATTAAAGAATGAAACTCTATCTCCCTAACAAGTCAAACCGAAGCTAAAACTCATCATTATCATTTTTTGTAGACAAAATTATTTTTGTTTAATCCAAATTAAACAATAAAAATAATAATAATCCCTTAAATTAAAATTTGATAGGTTTTTTAGAATAAAAGTTAGAAAGGGCTAATGATATGTTAACGAATAATAAACATAACCTAAAAAATAAAACTAGGCAAAAAAATTAATTAATTTTGTAGGGAAAAAGTAATGAATAATTTCATGATAGTTTTCATTCCAAATTATATAGATTTGAAAATTTTCAAAATAAAATGTCACCAAAAATGATAACCTTGGGAGATTAAAAAAAAATATAGTGGTTGAGAATTTGAAAAATATAGTAGCTAGAAATGAATAAATGAAAAAATTTAAAAAAAAAAAAAATTACCCTGTACTTGATTTCTTGAAAGTAAAGTACCATACAAAAAGAAAGAAAACAAAAAAGATAAAGATAAATCACCCCAAATTTCACATTCTAAATACTAACTACTATCTTAAATATTTATAATCCACATAATAATATAAAATTTACAAAAGAAAAAAAAATGACCAATACTTGATTTATTGAAAGTAAAGTATTATACAAAAAGAAATAAAATAAAACAAAATAAATATCTGCGCATTCCACAATCTAAATACTAATTATTATCTTAAATATTTATAATCCACTTAATAATATAAAATTTACAAAAAAAAGTGAAAAACAAATTTACCTAGTACTTGATTTCTGGAAAGTAAAGAACTATACAAAAACCAAAAAGTTTGTATTTAAATAAAATTATCATTTTATTTAAATAAAATTATTTTTGTTTAGTCTAAACTTAATAAGGAATTAAACTCTATCTCTCTGACAAATCTAACTAAAACGTAAACTCATCATTATCATTTTTTTAAAACAAAATTATTTTTGTTTAATCCAAACTTATCAATCAAAATAATAATAGTTACTTAAACTACAATTTTATAGGTTTTTTAACAGAAAAATTCGAAATGGATAATGATAAGTTAATGAATAATAACCAACCTAAAAAATAAAATTAGGCAAAAAAATTAATGAGTTTTGTACCGAAAAAATAATGAATAATTTCATGATGATTTTCATTACAAATTATATAGATGTGATAAATTTCAAATTAAAATGTAACCAAAAATGATAACCTTAGAAGATTTTAAAAATATAGTTGTTAAGAATTTGAAAAATATAGTTGCTAGAAATGAATGAATGAAAAAAAAAATTACAAAACTAAAAATTTACTCAATACTTGATTTCTTGAAAGAAAAGTATCATATAAAAAGAAAAGAAAAGAAAAAGAAAAAAAGGTAAAGGTAAAGTACTCCAAACTCCACACTCTAATTACTAATTACTATCTTAAATATTTATAGTCCACTTAATAATATAAAATTTACAAAAGAAAAAAAAAAGTGAAAAAAAAAATTACCAAATACTCGATTTCTTGAAAATAAGTACCATACAAAAAGAAAAGAAATAAATCACTCCAAAGACCACAATCTAAATACCAATTACCATTTTAAATATTTATAATCAACTTAATAATATAAAATTTACGAAAGAAAAAGTGAAAAAAAAAAATTACTTATTACTTACCCAATACTTGATTTCTTAAATGTAAAATACCATATAAAAAGAAAGAAAAAAAGGTTTAGGAGGTAAAGTACTCCAAACTCCACACTCTAATTAGTAATTACTATCTTAAATATTTATAATCCACTTATTAATATAAAATTGGCGTAAATGCACTTTTAGTCCCTACATTTTGAAGTTTTTCCATTTTAGTCCCTAAATTTTATTTTTTCCACATTTAGTCCCTAAAATCTATTTACGCTTTTTATTTTAGTCCTTCAAGCCCCATTCTGTCACCAATTAACGGGGAAATAGACGGGATCTATAAAATATTATTACTTTTTAACCCTGGTGAATAAAATAAGGAAGAAATCAGATTAAGCTCACGTGATAAATCACGTGAAGCACTTTAGTGCACTTACCACCTACCTCTTGGCGCGCAGGTAACGAGCTTCCCCAAATCAGACTGAAATCCCTAGCTCCCTTCCTCTGCCTCACAACCAACAGGCACCATCATCAACCTAAAGAAAATCCCACTTCTCTCTCTAACCACCACCATCATCATCAACCATCTCAAGATCTTCAACCATTTCGAAGCCCCTAATTAGATGGAAGCAAGCTCTTCAATCAGTTCAAGCTTGAGGAGGAGAGCTCCATTTAGGTGCTACTGTGATGAAAAACCAGTGTTAGTCGTTTCGTGGACACCGGACAACCCTGGCAGAAGGTTTTATGGCTGTCCAAACTACTGGGTATTTCAATATTTGAGTGTTTTTTTAATTAATCATGTTTTTTCTACTGGGTAGTTCAAGCTTTTGATTTTGAATCATGGGGTTTTCGTGTTTTTATTTTTATTTCATTGGGGTTAAGGGAGGAGGGACTTTCTGCATTTAGTTCGTTTTCCTGGGTTTGGAAGCAATAATTTTGGGTTTTTTTTTTCTTGTTTTACTAAGCTGTTTGATGGTGTAAAATATGCTGCTAGTAGTTTTTGACACCTTGTTCAAGAGGTAGGATTTGTGCATATAAGGGTATTGTTCAACTGTGACATGCATTATGTGAGCATATGAGGTTAAGTCTCTGGTTTATTGACTGCATTCACTTGTGAGTTGTTATGGATGCATATGGCTTGGGTTTGCAAAATTTAAACTCAATTTGTTGACTGGGGAATATTTTCCTTTTGTTGGTTAGGTTAGTTTATTGATCTTCAATGGTAATGTTTGCTTAAAAACTGGATTGCTGTGGTTATATATAAACAACAATGTTTTTTCAATTTCATGTTAATTATACAGTCCTTATTGGTCATTAAGTAGCTTCATGGATAAAGAAATTGGTTTGCATTTCAGGTTGGGCGAAAGTGTAAATTCTTCCAATGGTGTGATGATGAGATATGTGATCGTGGTAAGGTGCTCATCCCAGAGTAAAGGCAACGGATTATCAGACTAGAGGCTGAGGTTGCAAGATGCCACATGAGAGAGAAGTTTTACAATGTGGCTTTGGCATTCTTAATGGTAATATGTGGGATTTGTCTCGTTAATTGTATGGGTAGTTAGACAGGTAGTGGAGGTTTGATTAGGCTGGGAAGTGTGGAAGTGTTTATGTTTGGTTAGGTGGGTGGTGGAAGTGTATGTTTAGTTAGCATGTTTCATAGATGGGGGAGTTTCAATATCCTGTAATTGCTAATGCAAAGGGCTAGCAGTTATTACCCCTGTTTTGTAACTGTGTTGTTCAATGTGGGGCTGCTGAAATGTGTTTATGAACTGTATTCATACTGGTTTCAGTTTAATAAAAAATAAAAATTTAAATAACCAATTTGAAAAAAGAGATGTGGATGTGAATATGAAATTTGTTAGTAAGTCTCAATTTCAAAGTCAAAGAGAGTAAATGATGACAATTCAGGGCATGTTGGCACAGACAGGGTACTTAAGTTGTTCAGAAATTCCTATAGTCATATTATTAATAGTGTACAAACTTCTAAATTCTTAACTGGTCTAAAATTATGTACACTTTTTAGTCATATTATTCCCTCTTATGCAGTTCAGCCAGATCTTCAAAAATATCTATTAAACTTGTCCAAAAATATCTATTAAACATGTCCAACTTTGCATGTAACTGAGGTTTACTTAAAAGATCTACTTGAAATATCTATTTGGCATGACTTAAAAGATCTACTTGAAATATCTACAGCATATTGACAGATTGACAAAAAAAATCCCAGTCAACAAAAAACCAAATTTGAACCAAACTTTTTGAGCTTGATTGACAGATTGACAAAGGCACAGTTTGATAAAGGCACACTATCTGCTGCAATACAAATCTCTACATCAACACACAGCTGGAATATACATTTCTGCTGCAATACAAATTGTTGCAAATTTCTGTTGCAATCCAGATTTCTACAATACAAATTGCTGCTGCAAATTGCTGATGCAATACAAATTTTCTACAATACAAATTTTCTGCAATTCAATTTTTTTGCAACACAAATTTTCTGCAATACAAATTTTTTGCAATTCAATTGTCTGCAACACAAATTTCCTGCAATACAAATTTTCTGCAATACAAATAGTCAAAGTACAAAAGATGAGTCATAACTCACTTTATATCAAACCAATACAAACACTTCCAGCAACACTACACGGTCAGACTTGTGACTCAACACCAAATATCAGAACACAGCCACAGTTGTACAAATATTATAACACAGTCATGGTTCTACAAATATCATAACACATTCACAATTCTACAAATATCATAACTAGAACACAGTCATAGTTCTACAAAACAAAGGGCAATGTTCCATGTTTAACCCTACCACCATAAATACACAAAACAGTTAAGTCATCAGTTTCTACAAAACACATGGCATTGTTCCATGCACAGATGAACTTGTGCTCTCTTCACTTCCTTAGACCATGCACAGATGATTGACTCCCACCATGTCTGATTGATTCCATGTATCTGGATGCGTTCTTAGAAGCCTTTAGAGTCTCTGATGTGACCACCTTTCTCTTCTTCTGCCTTAGCTTTGGGTTGCTGCTGCTAGAGTTATGTGTGGTGCTGCCTGACTGATGTGGTGCAGCTTCAGTGGAGGTGTGCTGCTGTGAATGGATAAATGTGCTTCTGGTCCTGGCATGAGGTGTTACAGTTGGACTGGATTGGTGCATCATGGTCTGAGATGGTGCAAATTGAGTGGCTGAGCTTGTCTTGCCCTGAGAGGGTGCAGTTGGAGTGGAGTTGGACTGAGGTGGTGCACTTGGAGTGGAGCTGGACTGAGGTGGTGCACTTGGAGTGGAGCTGAAGCTATGCATGTGGGCCTACAAACAAGAAATGCACGCAAATTATTAGATGTACTTGAAAGCAACTAATACAATTGCATTTCATACATGTCCATATATTACCTTACTAGATGCACTGGTTCTGTTTGTGGTGCCTGGCAGTGAGGAGTTCCCTCCAATCTCACCCTTGCAACTTCTTTTATTATGCCCTAACTTACCACAAGTCTTGCATTGCTTAGAAATGCCACCTCTCCTTGTTGGCTCATTAGGTTCCTTTGCCCTCTTCTTCTTAGGTCTGCCAGGTGGTCTTCTTTTGATGGGAGGCTGAACTGGGGCCACATCACTAGATCTCCACATATTTTGTCCATTGATTGGTGCTATTATTGGTTCATAGCAGGCCTTGTATGTAGAGACATGGTAACATGGGTGAACATACTGCTCAGCATCTTGTCTGTTGAAAAATATGCACGAGATAGCATGAGCACAGGGTATGCCACTTATGTCCCACTTCCTGCAACTGCAGTGTGCTGTGGCCAAGTCAACAGTGAAACTTTGCAGACCATTTTTTACTTCAAACTGGGTCTGCCCTGCCCAACAAGCTATCCACCTATTGGCTGCCAGTTTTTCCTTGTGCAACCTTTTCAGAATCTTGGCACAAATAGCTGACTCTACTCTCAGAATCTTCACTCTGTTTTCTTGAAACCTAGTCATGAGATATAGTCTGATGCACTCAAGCTGCAAGCACATACATGTCATCATTAGACATTAATTGCAAAACCTACTAAAAACAGTACGACATAATTAACCTAATTAATTGTAGGTGATCACAAAGACTCATACCATGCTAATTATAGGCTTAGACCTGAATTTAAGAAGCCTATTGTTGAAACTCTCACACATGTTGTTTACTATAGTGTTGGTCAAGGCATCCTCACTAAACATGTGTTTGGCCCATTTTGTTATTGAATGACCATCTAACCAACTGTGTGCACCAGCATCAATGCCCTTCAGCTCATCCATCACCCTGTCAAACTCTTCTTTATAACTTGTCTTGGCTGCCCTCCAAAACAGTTCTCTGAGTAGAACACCAAGATGGTTCTTCCTGAAGTTGTTGTAGAGGTGCCTGCAGCAAATCCTATGTTCATACTGTGGCCAGTTATCAATGAAAGTTTGCACCAACCCCTGTCACAAACAGTATGAAAAGAAAATATGGCTTAGAAATAGATACAATGAGTAAATGAAGAAAAAACAACCAAGTAGAGAATAAAGTACACACCTTCTGCTGGTCTGACATAAACACCCATCTCTTATTCTGACCTATGTCTGCAAGTAACAAATTGATGAACCAAGTCCAAGAATCCTTGGTTTCAGCCTCTACCACTGCATATGCAAGTGGGAAATACTCCTCATTAGGATCTCTGCAGACTGCAGTAATCAATTGCCCCCCTACCTTGGTCTTCAAATGGCAGGCATCCAAACCAATGAATGGCCTACATCCAGCCAAAAACCCCTTCTTGCAGCCCTCCAAACATATGTATAGCCTCTCAAAATAAGGCACCCCACACACCAAATCCATCTCAGCTGCTAAATCACCATCATGGAAGGTATGTACCTTCATAAGTATGGTACTACCAGGACTAGCCCTCCTTAATTCCTCATAGTACTCCCACAACTGGTTGTACTGTTGTGTATACACCCCATCCACATATTCTTGAGCCTTATCCCTAGCCCTACCTGCTTTTCCTACACTTATATTTACAGTGTACTTGTCATGGACAGCCTCTTGGATGTCCTTCAGCTTCATATTAGGTTGTCTTTTCACCTTCTTCATCAACTTCTTCCCAATGTATGATGAAGTACACCTAGGGTTCTTATAACTTCTACATCAGGTGTGTTCCAATGTCAATGTCCTTAGTTGGTAACTCCTCTCCCTTGGCACCTTTGCTAGATAGGCAACAAACTTGCACTCTTTCTTGGCAGACAGCTCTTACCCTTTGCAGATCATTTTTAACAAATTTGATCCCCCATCCACCAGAAACTGCATAATCTGTTATAACTTCTTTGAATTGCTTAGGTGTAGTAAACAACATATCTTTCTCAAAATAAATTTGCTCAGCCTTAGCCACTGGCTTAAACACAGGGAACTTCCTCACTTGCTCTTTTTTCGGTTCCCTTTCATCTCCCACATGTGTCCTGTTATCATCCTCAGACTGATCATCACTATCACACCCAAGCTCATCATTAGATGATGATTCAACAAGACTATGAAATTCCTCACTCTCATAATCAGAGTTCATTACACCAACACCCATTTGCCCAGGTTCATTAACTTCAGCATCATCCTTACCATCCCAACTGTCACTACTATCTTCAACAAAGTCCCTAACACCATGGGTCAACTATACATCATCTTCTAGGCCACTTCCCCCACCATCACTTCCCACACTATCACTGCTATCATTTATATGAAAGACCTCAGGTGGGTGCTCAGGTTCTTTACCTACTCTCCTAGAACCCATTTGAGAAGCAGCCACCTCAGTAGGAACATTAGCATTAACCTCAACCTCATCCTCATTGTTAAAAGTTTGATCATTAGCATACATGTCATCATTCTCATAAAAACTATAAAACTCATCCCCATCATCATCATCATCATCATCATGTTCACTCTCATTATTATTTTCATAATAACCTGTAAAGTCTTGCTCTAATGCTAATGGCTGCACGCCCTCACCAGCATCCTCTCCTTTATCAACTAATATAGGCTCATGTATTGGGTGCTCTACATACACATGAATATCTTGATGACCCTTCACTAAGTTTGTTAGAAACATGGCATCACTATCATCAACAATCAAATGGAAGTTTGCCAGTTCTTGGTCCACTCCAGGCATTTTATACCACAGCCTGCTAACAGATGTGTATCCAAAGTCCTTACATATACTTTCTATCTCAACCTTGGACCACTTGTCAGGGTCACAATTATCAACTATATCTACTGCACCTCCCACATATTTTCGGCCATTATCAGTAAAATTGCCACCATGATGCACAAATAAACTAAATAGACCATCCATTCTGCATGCAACATAACACCAAAACCAATTACACAATGCTAGCTACAGGACAAAATATATATTATTTACAACAAAATATATATTATATTTAACAAAACAACACTCATACCTAATAAAATTTTCTATTCTGCATGCAGACAATACAACACTCATACCTAATAAAATTTTCTATTCTGCATGCAGACCATACAACACTTAATAAAGCATTAGGTGATCACAGCACTTAATCAAATATTTAAGTAAGAATACAACACTTACTTCAATAGTTTTGTCATACTAAAAGAAACAGAGAAAGTACTTTTGTTATACACGGGGAACACATGGACCACAATGTAAACCACAACCAAACACATGCAGACAAGGACCAACAAACAGTCAAAAAGCCAAAATATACAAAAACATTGTAGCCCTACAAGGAAAAAGTCACCAACCTTCTTGTAAAGCTATAAATAAGGACAGAGAGAAGAGAGAGAAGACCTTTTCACAAATATAGAAGTCTCCCAGCTTTCATTTTCTCCACTCCATGAATAGTGTGGGTATCAAGTGATAGAGATTGACGAAGTGGGGATTTTTCTTTAGGTTGTGTTCTTATGGCTGTTCGGCAGAGGCAGAGAGCTTCACTGGGGATTAAGTCTGATTTGGGAAATGTCACTACCTGCGCGCCAGAGGTAGGCGAGGATCTTGAGATGGTTGATGATGATGGTGGTGGTTAGAGAGAGAAGTGGGACTTTCTTTAGGTTGATGATGGTGCCTGTTGGTTGTGAGGCAGAGGAAGGGAGCTAGGGATTTCAGTCTGATTTGGGGAAGCTCGTCACCTGCGCGCCGGAGGTAGGTGGTAAGTGCACTAAAGTGCTTCACGTGATTTATCACGTGAGCTTAATCTGATTTCTTCCTTATTTTATTCACCAGGGTTAAAAAGTAATAATATTTTATAGATCCCGTCTATTTCCCCGTTAATTGGTGACGGAATGGGGCTTGAAGGACTAAAATAAAAAGCGTAAATTGATTTTAGGGACTAAATGTGGAAAAAATAAAATTTAGGGACTAAAATGGAAAAACTTCAAAATGTAGGGACTAAAAGTGCATTTACGCCTATAAAATTTACAATAGAAAAAAATGAAAAAAAAAATTACACAATACTTGATTTCTTGGAAATTAGAACCATACAAAAAGAAAAGAAATAAAATAAAATAATTCTCTCCAAAGTCCAAAGTCCAGAATATAAATACTAATTACTATTTTAAATATTTATAATCCACTTAATAATATAAAATTTAAAAATGAAAAAGTGAAAAAAAAAAAAATTACCTAGCACTTGATTTCTTGAAAATAAAGTACCGTAACAAATTAATGAATTTTGTAGGGAAAAAGTAATGAATAATTTCATGAAGGTTTTCATTCCAAATTATATAGATTTGATAAATTTCAAATTAAAATGTTACCAAAAATGATAGCCTTGGAAGATTTGAAAAATATAGTGGCTAAGAATTTGAAAAATCTAGTTGCTAGAAATGAATAAATGAAAAATATTTACAAAAATAAAAAATAAAAAAATTTACCCAATACTTGATTTCTTAAAGGTAAAATACTGTATAAAAAGAAAGAAAAAAAGGTATAGGTAAAGGTAAAGTACTCCAAACTCCACACTCTAATTAGTAATTACTATCTTAAATATTTATAATCCACTTATTAATATAAAATTTACAATAGAAAAAAATGAAAAAGAAAATTACACAATACTTGATTTCTTGGAAATTAGAACCATACAAAAAGAAAAGAAATAAAATAAAATAATTCTCTCCAAAGTCCAAAGTCCAGAATCTAAATATTAATTACTATTTTAAATATTTATAATCCACTTAATAATTTAAAATTTTAAAATGAAAAAGTGAAAAAAAAAATTACCTAGTACTTAATTTCTTGAAAATAAAGTACCGTACAAAAACCAAAAGGTTTATATTAAAACAGAAAGTAAAGTACCATACAAAAACCAAAAAGTTGATATTTAAATAAAATTATCGTTATATATATATATATATATATTTTGTTTAATCCAAACTTAATAAGGAATTAAACTCTATCTCTTTAACAAGTCTAACTTAAACTCAAATTCATCATTATCATTTTCAAAAAACAAAATTATTTTTGTTTAATCCAAATGCTACAATCAAAATAATAATAATTCCTTAAATTAAAATTTGATCAATTTAAAAAAAAAATTAGCAAGGGATTATGATAAGTTAATGAATAATAACGATAACTTAAAAAATAAAACTAGGCAAAAAAATAATAAACTTTGTAGGGCAAAAATAGTGAATAATTTCATGAAGATTTTCATCCCAAATTATATAGATTTGATAAATTTCAAATTAAAATGCTATCAAAAATGAAAACCTTGGGAGATTTAAAAAATATAGTGGTTGAGAATCTAAAAAAATATACTTGTTAGAAATGAATAAATGAAAAACATTTACAAAGAAAAAAAAAATATTACTCAATACTTGATTTCTTGAAAGTAAAGTACCATACAAAATGAAAAAAAAAAAAAAAGATAAAGATAAATCACTTCAATGTCCACACTCTAAATAATAATTACTATCTTAAGTATTTATAATCTACTTAATAATATAAAATTTACATAAGTAAAAAAAAAAAGAAAAAAAAAAAATTACCCAATACTTGATTTCTTGAAAGTAAAGCATCATACAAAAAGAAAAAAAAAATCACTCCACAATCCACAATCTAAATACTTATTATTATCTTAAATATTTATAATCCACTTAATAATATAAAATTTTCAAAAGGAAAAAGAGAAAAACAAATTTACCTAGTACTTGAGTTCTTGAAAGTAAAGTACCATAAAAAAACCAATAAGTTTATATTTAAATAAAATTATCATTTTATTTAAATAAAATTATTATTTTTAGTCTAAACTTAATAAGAAGTAAAACTTTCTCTCTAGCAAGTCCAACTTAAACTCAAACTTATCCTTATCATTTTTTTTTTAACAAAATTATTTTTGTTTAATCTAAACTTAACATTCAAAATAATAATAATCCCTTAAATTAAAATTTGATGGGTTTCAAAAAAGAAAAATTAGAAAGTCATAACAATAAGTTAATGAATGATAATCATAACCTAAAAAATAAAACTAGGCAAAAAAATTAATGAATTTTGTAGGGAAAAAGTAATGAATAATTTCGTGACGGTTTTCATTCCAAATTATTAGATAAATTTGTAATTAAAATGTTACAAAAAATGATAACCTTGGGAGATTTTGAAGAATATAGCAGTTCAGAGTTTTAAAAATATAGTTGCTAGAGATGAATAAATGAAAAAATTTACAAAAAAAAAAAAAAAAGAACAAATAAATTATCATGTACTTGATTTCCTGAAAATAAAATACCACACAAAAAGAAAAAAAAAATATAAAAGATAAAGATAAATCACTCAAAAGTTCACACTCTAAATACTAATTACTATCTTAAATATTTATAATCTACATAAAAATATAAAATTTACAAGAGAAAAAAAATGAAAAAACAAAATTTACCCAATACTTGATTTCTTGAAAGTAATGCATCACACAAAAAGGAAAAAATAAATAAATCACTCCACAGTCTACAATCTAAATACTAATTACTATGTTAAATATTTATAATCCACTTAAAAATATAAAATAAAATAAAAAAAGTGAAAAACAAATTTTCCTAGTACATGATTTCTTGAAAGTAAAGTACCACACAAAAACCAAAAAGTTTATATTTAAATAAAATGATCATTTTAGTAAAATAAAATTATTTTTTTTAGTCCAAACTTAATAAGGAATGAAACTCTATCTCTCTTACAAGTCCAACCTATG
This sequence comes from Quercus variabilis, assembly GCA_030445155.1. NCBI lineage: Eukaryota > Viridiplantae > Streptophyta > Magnoliopsida > Fagales > Fagaceae > Quercus > Quercus variabilis. The sequence continues at coordinate 41,950,129 of CP129451.1, forward strand.
CTCAAACTCATCATTATCATTTTTTTAAAACAAAATTATTTTTGTTTAATCATGACTAAGCAATCAAAATAATAATAATCCCTTAAATTAAAATTTGATAGGTTTAAAAAAAAAATTGAAATGGCTAATGATATGTTAATGAATAATAATCATAACCTAAAAAATAAAACTAGGCAAAACAATTAATGAATTTTGTAGGGAAAAAGAAATGAATAATTTCACAATGGTTTTCATTCCAAATTATATAGATTTGATAAATTTCATATTAAAATGTTTCCAAAAATGATAACCTTGGGAGATTTAAAAAATATAGTGGTTGAGAATTTGAAAAATATAATTGCAAGCAATGAATAAATAAATAAAAATTTACAAAAATAATATAAAAATTTACCCAGTACTTTATTTCTTGAAAGTAAAGTATCATATAAAAAGAAATAGAAAAAAAAGATAAAGGTAAATCACTCCAAACTCCACACTCTAATTACTAATTACTATTTTAAAAATTTATAATCCACAAAAAAATATAAAATTTACAAAAGAAAAAAAAAGTGAATAAAAAATTTACCCAATAGTTGATTTATTGGAAATAAGCACCATACAAAAAGAATTAAAATAATATAAAATAAATCACTCCACACTTTACAATCTAAATACTAATTACTATTTTAAATTTTATAATTCATTTAATAATATAAAATTTACAAAAGAAAAAGTGAATTTTTTTTTTACCGAATACTTCATTTTTTGAAAGTAAAGTACCATAAAAAAACCAAAAAAATTTATATTTAAATAAATTTATCATTTTATTTAAATAAAAAAAATTTTAGTCCAAACTTAATAAGTAATTAAACTCTATCTCTCTAACAAGTCCAACTTAAACTCAAACTTGTCATTTTTTTTTTTTAAATTACTTTTGTTTAATCCAAACTTAACAATCAAAATAATAATAATCCCTTGAATTAAATTTTTTATGTTTTTTAAAAGAAAAATTCGAAAGGAATAATGATAAGTTAATGAATAATAATCATAACCCAAAAACTAAAGCTAGGAAAAAAAATTAAAAGTAATGAATAATTTCATGATGGTTTTCATTCCAAATTATATAGATTTGATAAATTTCAAACTAAAATGTTACAAAAAATGATAACCTTGAGAGATTTAAAAAATATAGTGGTTGAGAATCTGAAAAAATAGTTGCTAGAAATGAAAAAATTTTACAAAAGAAAAAAAAAATATTACTCAATACTTGATTTCTTGAAAGTAATGTACCATATAAAATGAAAAAAAAAAAAAAAACATCACTCCAAAGTCCACACTCTAAATACAGATTACTATCTTAAATATTTACAATCCACTTAATAATATAAATTTTTAAAAAGTTAAAAAAATTTTACCCAATACTTGAATTCTTGAAAGTGAAGCACCATACAAAAAGAAAGAAAAAAAAAATAAAAATAAATTACTCTACAATTTACAATCTAAATATTAATTACTATCCTAAATATTTATAATCCACTTAATAATTTAAAATTTACAAAAGAAAAAAGTGAGAAACAAATTTACCTAGTACTTGATTTATTTAAAGTAAAGTACCATAAAAAAACCAAAAAGTTTATATTTAAATAAAATTATCTTTTTTTTTAAATAAAATTATTTTTGTTTTGTCCAAACCTCATAAGGAGTAAAACTCTATCTCTTTATCAAGTCCAACTTAAATTCAAACTCATCATTATAATTTTTTTTAACAATATTATTTTTGTTTAATACAAACTTAAAAATCAAAATAATAATAATCCCTTAAATTAAAATTTGATAGGTTTTTTAAAATAAAAATTAGAAAGGGATAATGATAATTTAATGGATAATAATCATAACCTAAAAAATAAAACTAGGCAAAAAAATTAATGAATTTTGTAGGGAAAAAGTAACTGATAATTTCATGATGGTTTTCATTCCAAATTATATAGATTTGATAAATTTCAAATTAAAATGTTACCAAAAATGATAACCATGGGAGATTTATAAAATATAGTAGTTGAGAATTTGAAAAATACAATTGCTAGAAATTAATAAATGAAAAAAATTTACAAAAGAAAAAAAAAATTTCCAGTACTTACTTTCTTGAATGTAAAGTACTGTACACAAGGAAAAAGAAAATGAAAAAGATAAAGATGAATCACTCAAAAGTCCACACTTTAAATACTAATTACTATCTTAAATACTTATAATCCACCTAATAATATAAAATTTACAAGAGAAGAAAAAGTGAAAAGAAAATTTACTCAGTACTTGATTTCTTAAAAGTAAAGCACCATACAAAAAGAAAAAAAAATTACTCCACAATCCACAATCTAAATACTTATTATTATCTTAAATATTTATAATCCACTTAATAATATAAAATTTTCAAAAAAAAAGTGAAAAACAAATTTACCTAGTACTTGATTACTTGAAAGTAAAGTACCATACAAAAACCAATAAGTTTATATTTAAATAAAATTATTTTTGTTTAGTCCAAACTTAATAATAAATAAAACTCTATGAAAGTTCAATATGTGTATAAAACACCCTTGAACGTTTAGACTCCCAATTACAAAGTTACCAATTCAAACTTTATATCAAATAATTAATGTGTGGAACATGATAACAAGCTCATAACATAATTGATAAATAATCTAAGCCAAATATAAACACATCCACAGCAGTAAATATAAAGTAAAGATAAAAGGAAGAAAGATGTAAACACACGGACAACACACGATGTGTTATCAAAGAGGAAACCGAAGTTCTCGGCGTAAAACCTCTTCGCCGCCCTCTAAGCGGTGATAAAATCCACTAAAGAATATAGTTGGGATACATGAACAGCAGAAGACCTTCCAAGCCTAATCTACCCAGGTACTTAAGCCCTCTAAGCTTTTTACTCCAACGAGGTTACGTTGAACCTATTTCTTCTTTAACTTTCCGGATTCTGCTACTTGATCATAGTATCAACCAATGTATATTGGTTCCTTCCAAACTGCTTCCCTCAGCACCAAATAAACCTTCTCACAGACATGGGTGTGGTGAGATAAGGATTTTGTAGAAGACCTCTCAAGGGTATGACAATGGAGAGGAAGAGAGTAAAGGAATTTGTAGAGTTTTTTAGATGAAGATTGGGGATGAGGCAATTTTGTTTTTCTCTAGGGTTTTCTCTCACAAAATTCTCTCTGGAAGCTTTCTCCATTTAGTGGGTATAAGGGTCTATATATAGTGAGGTGAGATGAGAATACGAAGAGACAGATTTTTGCCAAACAGGGTAAATTGGTGGCTTGGTCTAGCGGCTTGTCAAAGTCGCGAAATCAAGTCGCGACGTAACAGTCTGGCCAACCTGGGACTTTTGTCCTGTAGTGCGATAGCTGGCGCAACCCTTCAGCTTCTCTACGTGCATCTCACGTGCCTGAAGTTGGTGACTTGCAATCGCGAGCCACCCGTGAGTCCTAGCCACGAACCTCTGCTTTTTGCACATACTTGGGCTTTTCTTCACATCTTCTCACACATTACCCTTACAATAATCCCACATAAATCCAGGGTTACTAAGTGCTTAAATTACAAGCAAATTGGCACGAAATAAAGCCAACAAGATGGTTGATAAATTTCAACCTTACACTCTATATCTCTAATAAGTCCAATTTAAACTCAAACTCATCATTATCATTTTTCTAAAACAAAATTATTATTTTTTAATTCAAACTTAACAATCAAAATAATAATAATACCTTAAATTAAAATTTGAGTGGGTTTAAAAAAGAAAAGAAAAGAAAGGGACAATGATAAGTTAATGAATAATAATCATAACCTAAGAAAAAAACTAGGCAAAAAAATTAATGAATTTTGGAGGGAAAAAGTAATGAATAATTCATGAGGGTTTTCATTCCAAATTATATAGATTTAATAAATTTCAAATTAAAATGTTACCAAAAATGATAACCTTGGGAGATTTAAAAAATATAGTGCTTGTGAATTAGACAAATATAGTTGCTAGGAATGAATAAATGAAAAAGAAGTTACAAAAAAAAGTTACTTAGTACTTGATTTCTTAAAAGTAAAGTATCATACAAAAAGAAAAAAAAAAATATAAAGATAAATAACTCCAAGGTCCACACGATAAATACTAATTACTCTCTTAAATATTTATAATCTACTTAATAATTTAAAATTTACAAAAGAAAAAATAGGGAAAAAAAATTTACCTAATACTTGATTTTTTGTAAGTAAAGCACTATACAAAAAGAAAAAAAATTACTCCACAGTCCACAATTTGAATACTAATTACTATCATAAATATTTATAATTCACTTAGTAATATAAAATTTATGAAAAAAAAAAGTAAAAAACAAATTTATCTAGTACTTGATTTATTAAAAGTAAAGTACCAAACAAAAATCAAAAAGTATATATTTAAAGGACAAAGTTTAGTTATAAAATCGATTGTAGCCTTAGGCTACAAACTCACTCAATATCTTTTTATTGGAGATGAATTTTGACAAATCCACCATTAGATTGCATCTTCTTCTTATATCCTCAATGTTTGCAAAATTTCAAGAAAATTAAAAATCAATAGCTATGTCATCAATAAATTTTTAAATTACAAGTTTTTGTAATTTAAAATTATGTATAAAATATAAGAGTATAGATTATATAGTAAATAATATCCGATTGACACAAAAATTGACATGTGCATTAAGAACGTAAAGAATATGTAATTCAACGGTTAGATTTTCAAAATATATAGTAATATTTATTTTATTAAGTGAGTTTGTAGCCTAAGGCTACAACCAATTTTGTAGCTAAACTTTGTCCATATTTAAATAAAATTATCATTTTATTTATAAAAAATTATTTTTGTTTAGCCTAAACTTAATAAGGAGTAAAATTCTATTTATCTAACAAGTTAAACTTAAAGTCAAACTCATCATTATCATTTTTTTTAAACAAAATTATTTTTGTTTAGTCCAAACTTAACAATCAAAATAATAATAATCCCTTAAATTTGAATTTGATAAGTGTTTTAAAAGAAAAATTAGAAAGGGATAATGATAAGTTAATGAATAATAATCATAACCTAAAAAATAAAACTAGGCAAAAAATTTAATGAATTTTGTATGGAAAATGTAGTGAATAATTTCATGATGGTTTTCATTCCAAATTATATAGATTTGATAAATTTCAAATTAAAATGTTACCAAAAATGGTAACGTTGGGAGATTTAAAAAATAAAGTGGTTGAGAATTTGGAAAATATAGTTCCTAGAAATGAATAAATGAAAAAATTTTACAAAATAGAAAAAAAAATTACCTAGTACTTTATTTCTTGAAAATAAAGTACTATACAAAATGAAAAAAGAAAAGAAAAGATAAAGATAAATCATTTTACAATCCATGCTCTAGATACTAATTGTTATCTTCAATATTTATAATCCACTTAATAATGTAAAATTTACAAAAGAAAAAAGAAAGTGAAAAAAAAAAAACCCCCAATAGTTGATTTCTTAGAAGTAAAGCATCATACAAAAAGGGGGAAAAAAAAGAGATAAAAATAAATCACTCCACAATCCATAATCTAAATACTAATTACTATCTTAAATATTTATAATCCATTTAATAAAATAAAATATTTAAAAAAATGTGAAATTTTTTTACCCAATACTTGACTTGTTGAGCGTAAAGCATCATACAAAAAGAAAAAAAAAAGATAAAAATAGATCATTCTACAGTCCAGAATCTAAATACTAATTACTATATTAAATATATATAACCCACTTAATAATATAAAATTAAGAAAAAATGAAAAGCAAAGTTACCTATTACTTGATTTATTGAAAGTAATGTACCATACAAAAACAAAAAACTTTATATTTAAATAAAATTATTTTTGTTTAGTCCAAATTTAATAAGGAGTAAAGTTCTATATTTTTAATAAGTCCAACTTAAAATCAAACTAGTCATTATCATTTTTTTAAACAAAATTATTTTTGTTTAATCCAAATTTAACAATCAAAATAATAAAAATACCTTAAATTAAAATTTGATAGGTTTTTTAAAAGAAAAACTAGAAAGGGATAATGATAAGTTATTGAATAATAATCATAACCTAAAAAATAAAACTAGGAAAAAAAACTAATGAATTTTGTAGGGAAAAAGTAATGAATAATTTCATGACGGTTTTCATTCCAAATTATATAGATTTGATAAATTTCAAATTAAAATGTTACCAAAAATGATAACCTTGGGAGATTTAAAAAATATAGTGGTTGAGAATTTGAAAAATATAGTTGCTAGAAATGAACAAATGAAAAAAATTTACAAAAGAAAGAAAATATATATTTTTTTCTAGTACTTGATTTCTTAAAAGTAAAGTACCATACAAAAAGAAAAGAAAAAAGTTAAATTACTCCACAGTCCATATTTTAAATACTAATTATTATCTTAAATATTTATAATCCACTTATTAATATATAATTTACAAAAAAAAGTGAAAAAAAAAATTACCCAATACTTGATTTATTGAAAGTAAAGTATCATACAAAAAGAAAGAAAAAAGGATAAAAGATAAATAACTTCATAATCCATAATCTAAATACTAATTATTGTCTTAAAAATTTATAATTCACTTAATAATATTAAATTTACAAAAAAAAAAGTAAAAAACAAATTTACCTGGTACTTGATTTCTTAAAAGTAAAGTATTATATAAAAATCTAAAAGTTTAGAATTAATAAACATAAAAAATTAAAAAAAATGAAAATTTACATTTTTTACTTAATAATATTCTTATAAGGCTTTTTAAAGAGTTAAAAAAAAAAATAATAACTATCAATAATATTTAAATTATATAAGTAAGGATTATATGATGCATTTTAATATATATTTTTTAAGTATATTTATGCAAATACATGGGTTATAAGCTAAAATATTATAAGTTTGTTTAAAAGATTTTATATATTACTTTTTATTCGTGAGTTCTAATAAGTATTATTGAATCTAAAAAAAAAAAATTAAAATCCTTTACTAGGTTCCCTTACCACAAAAAAAAAAAAAAAAAAAAAACCCCTAAAATAAAATTAAAAAGAAAATTCTTTTAACCAATAAAATAAATAAGAAAAGAAAAGAGTAAAGAGCAATCACATAATACTAATAGTCCGTACAAAATAGGGTGAAATTGCGTTTCTGTAAAACCTCTGAGAAACCCTAACGAGCAAAACTTTGAGAGATCTTCTCGTCCTAAAACTCAATCATGGAAAAAGACCCATCTTTTTTGTTCTCTGGAATTCACTTCAACAAGAAGAAGTTTTCCAACGATTTCGCCAAGTTCCAGGTAATTATTAATTCTTATATATTATTACCGTTTACTGTTCCCTGTTTGGTTTCTGAGAAAGTTGGGGATGTTAAATCTGTTTGACATTGTGTGTGTTTCGTTTATGAGAAGAAAGGGAGTGATATAAACGAAAGCGAAGAACTGAGAGAGGATTCAAGTTTCATTGAAAGTGGAAAATCCGAAGAGAAGGAAGGAAAGCTCTCTGTCAAGAAGCGGAAACGAAAGTCTGTGGGTTCTGGTAATTCTTTTCCTTAATTTTCTCATCTGGGTTCGATTTGAAATGCATTCAAATTAGCGTTATAAGCTAAATTTGTTTGTTTTTTTTGTTTGATTTTGTGTTAGCAGGAGAAACAGTACAAGGATTTGATGTCTTTAAGAGTTCAAAATCAGCTGTAAAATCTGTAGATGTGAATGAAGAGAATGATGAGGCCGAAAATGGGCCGTCTAATAGAAATAAGGAATTGAATAGGCAACTAGAGGTTTCTTCTTATTCTATGTTCATTTGCTGCTTCTTTTGGTGATATGTCTATTTTGTTTTCTTTTTATGGTTTTGAAGTCCTGTTATAATTTTGACTTCTTTATTGTTTTTTAGCGGGATTCATTGTCGCGTAAGAAGTACAACATTCATGTGTCTGGGAATAATGTAGCCACCCCACTTCAGAATTTTGATGAATTAAGCTCAAGGTATTCTTTATTTATTTAATTTATTAATGATGGTTGTTTAGGTACACCAGGAATGTAAAGGGAGTATATATAGGTTCTCACGGTTTATGTTTGCTGCATGAAGTTACCAGCGTGATCTTCTTTCTTGCTATCATCATTGTTAATCGTACAAATATGTTAATGTCCTTGCTCTTAACTTCTTTTTATTATGAGTGAGTTTAAGTAATAACGCGATCTTCTTTCTTGCTATCATCATTGTTACTGGTAACTCTGCTTCATGAGACTTGGATCCCAACCAAGTGTGCTATTACTGAGGGGGAAAATCACCGTTGAGGGGTTGGTGTGGTTGGGGGGGGAGGAGGGGAGGGGGTGACTGTCAAATTTTACCTCATACAATTAAATTACCACTGTAATATGTTAAATAGAAAATCTTAGTTTTGTGTACCTCTCTCTCTCTATAGATTAATGCCATTTCTATTTCTTACAGCATTAGGTGAAAATTTTCTGAAGGGAATTTTGTTTCCAATTACATAAATGTTTAAAAAGTATTATTATTGCAGTTACTTTGTATTTTTTTTCCTTTATGCAAATTTTTTTTTGTTATAACTATTACTTAAAATAAGAATTTATGTGGTTTGTTTGCAGATTTGGGTGTGAGCCCTATTTATTACGCAATTTGAAAGAACTAGGATTTAAAGAGCCAACGCCAATCCAAAGGCAGGCTATTCCGATCCTTTTATCTGTATGGTCCTCTATTTTCGCTATCTTTCACTTTGGCTAATTTGACTTCTTTTGTTTTTCTTTTTCTTTAACTTCCAGTTATTTACAAAATTAAGTGTGTAACATAAGCTTCATTAAACTTGATGAGTTGATGACTTGGTTGTTCTGACTGTTGTTATTACTGATAGCTCTCTTGTCATAACTTCATGTTAGGACCGGGATTGCTTTGCGTGTGCTCCAACTGGATCTGGTAAAACACTGGCTTTTGCATGTCCCATGCTTATGAAACTTAAGGTATTGTTTTATGCCTTTTAACCACTTTTTCAAGAGATGATTCTGGAGTTTCCCTAATGAGCTTTATTCATATTATCAGCATGCGTCTACTGATGGCATCCGAGCTGTTATACTCTGTCCTACCCGAGAGTTAGCTGCTCAGACAACCAGAGAGTGCAAGAAATTGGCTAAAGGAAAAAATTTTCGCATCAAATTAATGACAAAACAGCTAGTAGGAAAAGCTGATTTGTCAAAGCTGCCTTGTGATATACTCATATCAACACCACTTAGGTTAAGATTGGCTATTCGGAAAAAAAAGATCAACTTAAGTAGGTGTGTGATGTTGATCCCTTATTTATGCTTACTAATTCATGCTTTTAGATGGTTTGGTAAAAATATCCTTTGACTAGTTCAATGTAACCTTTAAATGCCCTCCAATGTGGCCAATGAGCTGTAGCTCAAATGGCACTTCAGGACCCTTCATAATGGGATGGAGAATAAGGCTGTGGATAAGAATTGTGGGGTGTGTGTGTAATTTTCTAATAAAAATATAAACTTCTTCTAATGTGAAGAAGATCCCTCTCTTTTGACACTGAAGGCTTGAAAAAAAAAAAAAATTTATGTTAGTTCAGTTGGGAAAATGATGGATGTTTTATTTCTCCCTGCTGGGTTTCTGTTTAAATATTAAAAGATAAAAGGAACATGGGTGGAATTTTTTACTATAGAGCAATTTTATAGGATATTATACATTGTAGAATGTAGACATCTATCAGTTGTAAAAAGAATGGTTTGAAATGCTTTCAATTGATTTTGGTGACATGCAGGGTTGAGTATCTTGTCCTGGATGAGTCTGATAAGCTATTTGAGCTTGGTATGTTAAAGCAGATTGATTCTGTGGTCAAAGCTTGCTCAAATCCTTCAATAATACAGTCCCTGTTTAGTGCTACATTGCCTGACTCTGTTGAGGAGCTTGCACGCACAAGAATGCATGATGCTGTTCGAGTTATTATTGGCAGGAAGTAAGATTGACCTTTATTATGAAGCTGTGGAGGATTCTTTAAAATGCATCTCTGTTAGTTTCCCTAATAATTGACATATATACTACTTTTTTGAAAATATGAACAGGAACACTGCTTCAGAATTGATTAAACAGAAATTGGTTTTTGCCGGGAGTGAAGAAGGGAAACTTCTTGCTCTTCATCAAAGCTTTTCAGAGGTATACCACATTCTGCTTTATCTCTCAGCATGTTTAGTATCTTTAAGAATGTTCTTTGCTTAAAAACGATGAATTTTTTCAAAAATTAAACAAAATTTGACTTAAAATGCCTATTAAGGCAGCAGATTGTTCAACAAGAGTATTTTGATCTTCCTGACCAAACTGCTTCTTGTGTCTTGTGCTTGTCAGTAGAGTTTGAATCCACCCATATTAATCTTTGTTCAAAGCAAGGAGCGGGCAAAGGAACTATATGGTGAACTGGCATATGATAAAATCAGAGTTGATGTCATCCATTCTGATTTGTCCCAATTGCAGGTAAAATCCTATTACCATTATTTTGTTATAAGATATAACTTGTACACATTCCTAAACTCCCTTGTCATTCTCTTTATAACTTTTCCACTCTACTGGGGCTTTGAGTCTTCTTTTTTCTGTAACCTACTATAATGGCCTGAGAAGTCATTAAACTACATTTTGGTGCTGAAGTTCCATAGAACAGAATTTCCTCTTTTCTTTTTTAAGTTATCATGTTTTTGAGTTGTAGATTCTACGTTCCAACAGTCATAGTATACTTAATACTAATTTCTTAAACTTAATACAGCGAGATAATGTTGTTGATGACTTCAGAGCTGGCAAAACATGGGTTTTGATTGCCACTGATGTTATTGCCCGGGGTGTGGATTTTAAAGGTGTCAACTGCGTGATCAATTATGATTTTCCAGACTCTTATAACGCATATATTCACAGGATTGGTATGTGGCTTATCTCTAACTGCTCCTAGCTGTTATACTACCAATCCATGTGTATGGTTATGATGATGATTGTCAATAAACATTACCTTTACTTCATGCACTTTTCAAATAATTCCTGAGCCCCTAGATCTGTTACTTACTCATGATATGACGAAATGCTTATCACTAGAATTGTAAGATTGCTTTGAAATGATTGAAAAAGTTACATGCCTGTGTGTTGGGGGCAAATGACTTTTTTGTGGTCCCCATGACCAACTTTATCACTCTTCCATATAGGTCGGACAGGCAGAGCAGGGAGGACAGGAGAAGCTATTACTTTTTACACTGAGGCAGATCTTCCCTTTCTGCGGAACATAGCTAATTCGATGAAATCCTCAGGTTGTGAAGTACCATCTTGGATCATGGCATTGCCCAAACTAAAATGGAAGAAGCACCGTCCACGAAGAGATTCAATATCAACCCAATCAAAAGATTAGGAAGAATAAAGAAATATCTCGAGGAGTTATCGTTTGTTCATGGTTTCAAAATTCTAACATACGGAAGATTTTCCAAATTTTGTATTTGTAGCATGATATCTTCAGAAGTGTTTATCAATGAATTTTGGTTATGACAGGGAATGATATTTATATCTTTGTTTCATTGAAGAGACTAGAACTATGTACAATAATATGATTTTTTTAGCACTTATTAATAAAACCATATTATTGTTCCTTCTGATGGAATCAATGGTTTGATGCTCAATAGTTAACCCTTGTAGCGAGGGCCGGTTTTTTACTGGATAATTTGGGGTACTCCACATGGCAATATTAAATAATATTTCTAAATTTAGATGATGTTTATGATCATCATTATCAATATTTGTTTTTAGGCAATTAAAAGCTAACCTTTATGAGTGCAGTGTATGCATCTGAACTATAATTCTATAAGTTTCTTTATGGTCGTGTTGTTGGACCCCTAATGCCTATTACCTAACACTGGCGAATTAAAATCCCCACCCCCCTTATTTGCTGTGATTACCCCATTGGACGATTGAAACTTGCAAAAGTTAGAGCATCTCCAGCAATAGAGGCATCTCTCAAATCTTAGCCATAATAGAGAATGTGAGCAAAAAACCCACCTCCAGCAGCTTAGGCATACCCAATTTTTTTTGGGCTTATGAACAGTAGCCAATCAAGTCTGATGAGCTACTGTTCATTAGCCATTGAATTTGTTAGATTAAAATATTGCCAACTGTTCTATTATATTAATTCTTTCTCTCTCCTCCTTCGGATTTCCTTTTTTTTTTTCTTCGTTGCTTTTTTTTTTTTTTTTTTCTTTTTTTCTTTGTTTTTTTCCTCTCATTCTCTCATTCTCTCCGTTGCCGTTGCTTCTTTTTTTTTTTTCTCACAAACCAAATGAAATCAGAAAAAAAGAAAAAGAAAAATTAAACTGTTCATAAGCAAAAGAATTAATCCAAACACAAAACACAAAACAAAATTCAATTCTTAAAATAAAGTTGAATCAAAACAAGCAAGTATGAAAAAAAAGAAAGAAAAAAAGAAAGAACAAGCCGATCTGATGGGAGGACGATGAGCGGCGGCTGGAGCGGCGCTGGAGTAGCGGCTGGAGCAGCACTGGAGCAGCGGCTGAGCGGCGCTAAAGCAATGGCTGGAGCGGCAGCAGGAGCGCCTAGAGCGGCGACAAGCCGATCTCTCTCTCTCTCTTTGATGTGAAGCAAAGTGGGCTGGAGTGTTCTTGATGAAAGGAGAAAAAGAAAATAAAAGAGAGGCCTGGACAGGTGTGCGGTGGAGAAAAACAGGAAAAAGAAAAAAGAAAATAAAAAAAAAAGAAATGAAAGGAATGGTAGAAAAATTATATAAAAAATAAAAAATTCTAATTAAGAAATTCTACTACAATATTTTCACAATAAATTTTAAGTAACAAATTGTTATTAGTTAATATTGGTGAGAAAAAAAATAATTTCAGCGGTGAGTTTAAATCAGAACTAGTAACAAATTTTCACATAAATTTTGTTGTGAAAATATTGCGAAAAATGTTGTAAATATAATACTTTTCATTAAAAAATATAATTGTTGGGAATAAATATAAGAAGAATAAATGATAATAAAGAATGAATAAAGAATGAATGAAAAAATAATATTTAAATGAGATAAAGAATGGGATAGAGAATCAGTTGGAAGTGTATTTAAAAAAATGAGTAGGCAAAAGCTAAATATTACTGTTCATTAGCCAAACAGTACAAATATTTGGCTATTCTGCTGGAGATGCTCTTAGATAGCGTTTATCTTCCTGTACTTTTTGGCAAGCCAATCATGTATTAAGATTCAAATTATTTCTCTCACGACAAGGTTTCTCTCCAAATTAAGTTGCAAAATGGGCTGATTGGAATTGGGTAGGAATTATCCTCATCTCGGTTATCTCTAGTGTGGTGCTGGATGCTGTTGCTGTTGATGGGGATAGCCGGATAGATCCTATCCTTTTTGTGCAATAAAGCTCCTCACTATTATTTAATCGAAAAAAGAAAAAAAAAAGAAAAAAAAAGCTTTCTATCACCCAACCTTCCGATTTGCCAAAAGAACGAAAGATATGTATACGATAGACTGGTAGTTGTTGGATTGAGAGCCTTGCGACCATTTTATGGTTTAAAGCTTGAAGTTTGACTAGGACTAGAACTTGGGCCTAAGTGGGTAGATAATTGAGGGATTGTGAGAGCTGTGCTAAAGATCCACTGCTTTCGGCCTTGCAAATTTTGACCCTTATAGTTTGAGAGTTGAGTCGAACGAGTTTCTCCACCATGGCATTTTGTGAATATTGCCAATTGATTAAAGCAAAGAAACGAAACCTTAAAATCCAAAACAATTAGGTAGGTCTATTGGGGTTGGAATTGGTGTTGTCTTTTTATTTTTTTACCATTTAGTTATTTCTGTGTGCATGCGTGGCCTTGGTATCTCTATGCGTCAAGGCAACATGCCAAAGCTAACATGGTGAGGACTACAATCTAGGACCCAAAAAGGGATCATTAGGCCTTAATTCAGCTCTAGGCTTTTAGACATATAACAAAATTCAGGGAAAGTCACCTTGTGATTGTTATAAAACTAAAAAAGAGCTTTATTTCAAGAGCTTTATTCTTAGAATTTGTAATAGGTGACTTCGAATTGCGGCTCATGTACAAAATACTGTAGAAGACTTGGAATAATTTGACTAGAAGAGTGGCTTCGAATGCAAGGCTGTGAGATTTGTTCGTTAACAGTGGTAAGTGTGAACCTGAACTTTATTTAGTCCAGTGTGCACAAGCCCTAGCATAGCTCCCTTTTAGGCCTAATTCTAGCCCAAATTGGCTTAACAATATCAAAAAATCTAGCAAGTGCCTATTACAATCTTACATAAATCTTCACCCACCCCCTTAGAATATTCTTTTGGGCCCACCTTACAAAAAAGACATAATCTTTTGCGCCAAAAAAAAAAATAAAAAATAAAAAAAGAAGAAGGAAATGTTATATCTACAATATTTTCACAACATTTTTACAACAAATCCTAAGTGGTAGATTGTTATGAGTGGGTAAAAAAGTAATTTAAGTTGTAAATTCAAATTAGAATAAAAAACAATTTACCACTTATGATTTGTTATGAAAATATTGTGGACGTAGCGCATATTAAAAAAAAAAAAACCCACAATCTGTGATAAAAATTAGCCAATTTGATGAACATAAATGGTTTGGTCATACACATAACCAATGATAAAAATGATTCTTTTATTAAGACTTAAGCCACACACTGTAGAAAATTACAGAGCTTTACAAGTCAACATGTTACAAAACAAAAAGCAAGGATGCCAATCTCACATATCAAAATTTTATTCAACATAACAACACCACAATACAAACCATACAATATACACACCCAAGATGAAGCCATAGGGAAACACCTATAGTCTTTAGATCACACCTCCAACAGGCACCAATTTATTTCATTGAGAGAGTCCACTGCACTAATCTGAAAATGGTGAAAAAAGGGGGTGAGCTAACAGTTGAACAAGAGACTACATCACATGATATTGTCAAGTGAAAATACACATTATAATAAACAATGTATTAAATTTTACAAAATATTTATCAATAGTATGAAAGTAATTTAGTAAAAACAATGAAACCCATTTTGGACGTGAACATTTAACTGTACAGTGAAAAACATATAACTTGTTAAGTAAACAAATGCTCTCCTAAAAGATTTACCCAATTTCAATAAGCCGCAATTCAATTATAGGAACATTACTTCATCATTGGGTAAACTACGTATAATAATAAATAGTAATACACTTAACAGTGAAGTTGTTTTTCACAAACAATTTGTCAATAACAATAAACAATAAGTAGTGTATAAAATATTAACCATCGAAGACATTCTTAATAGTCGGTAGGTGAATCTCATGGCAAACAATAACCTCAATGAGGTAAAATATAACAATAACTTAGAAGAGCAAATAATAACAATAGTTTTGAAGAGCAAACAATAACAATGACAATGCACCACACTGCAATAAATAATATTTTATCTAAAGACCAAATCTTAGCATTGTGTTGTCAAAGATTATAGTCTAGACGATTATTAGAAAATGTTTTCTTTTCCTTTAACAATATCATAATATATATATATATATATATATATATATATATTTATGATAAAATAGATAACTATGTATGGAAAGAACTTTTACGTAAAAGATTCACTATTTAGCAAATCTTCATTCCAATTTTACATATATAATATAATATCTTGAAAGGAATCATTACCTAAAGTCCACTTTACTTCAAATCAACAAACAATTTTTATGTTGAAAGCCCCAAAAAATGTAAAGCAAAACCTAATATAGGATTTGATGACTCAGTGAAAATAAACATGCCAAGATCTATTTATATCTAAGAGAATACGAGGTAGTAAAAATGATATAATGATTTAACTATTGATACGTACTTGGTTCCACACTTAAAATGATAGTATCGAAATTTGATATCAAGACTATCAGAATTCAACCAAATCCATCACCTTGTTGTCCAAATGGAGGATGACCCAGTTTTCCCAAAATTAGGTTAACTGATATTCATATTTCCTAAGTGATTTATTTATTTTGTTAGTAATCTAGCTTACATTTATTGAGAAAAAAAAAAAAAAAACATAGTATATAATGAAAACTCCCAAACCAGAGAAGGGAAGACACCAACATAGGGAACCTCCATGCTACGACGACCAAATTACAAATCTAACTACAATACCAAAACAAGCCAAAGCAAGTAGCAAAGAAAAATTGCACTAACAACTAAACAACACATCTATACAGATGGACAGCACAATAACACGGACAAACACATGGTAGCACAAGAGTTCTAGAATCAAATTAAAATACCATTTGGAATAATCCCCCAATTACAACAAATAGTTGCATATGAAAGAACTTGGTTTGAAACCCCACCCTTGCTTTGACATCCTTAATGATTTATGCTTCTCTTGATCTACTCTTCAGTCCAAATTTTATCGTCATGAACTATGGCATTCCTTTACAGCTAAATGTGGTAGACTGTTGATCACTAAGCAAGTTTGCAGCTTATTACTCTAAGTAGGGGTGTGCAGCCAATCCGCCAAAACCAACCCGACCTAACCCAACCCACTGGGTTGGGTTAGTTTTTAGGGCTTGGTGGGTTGGGTTGGGTTATAAAAAAAATTTTGATAGCGAGTCGGGTTGGGTTTAGGTCATAAAATTCCAAACCCGTCAAACCCAACCCAACCCACCCATATATTTAATATAAATATATATATATATATATAATATTTAATTAATAAATTTTTAAAAATAACTAGCTCTTCGTATTTTATATAAAAGCCAATTAGTTCACACAAACCCTAGTAAATTACTATTGTTGTTTAGTCATTAGTGTTGTTTGCCTTTAAGGAGTTACATTGATATTAATCTTTGGGTTTTTTTAATATATTTGTATTTATATTTTTTCTACTCAATTTAATAAATAATAATAATAATAATAAAAATAATAATAAATTTGTCAAACCCATGGGTTTAATTTGACCTATGTGGGTTAGGTTGGACTTATGTGATGGGTTGGGTTGGGTAGAATTTTTTTTGACCCACCATGGTGGGTTAGATCAAAAAATCCCCTTAACCTTACCCATGCACACCCTTAACTCTAAGCCCCTTCCCTTTTAACTTTCTAGTGCGCGCGCACCCCCCCTCCCCCCCCCCAGGCTATCAAGTCTTCTCACACAAATTGAGCATTTAAAACTAGACAACTTTATCATGTCATCCCAAACTCTTCATGTAACACCCCGACCCAAATTAATAGTTAAAATATGTGTTTAAATAGTTAATTATTATTTTAATCACTTCCTTTCTATAATTAATATAAGAGTATTTGATAAGCATATTATTTTATAATACATTTGAATAAGAATTGTAAAGATTATAAATAATTTAATGACTAATTGTATTATAAATATATACTAAGTATGTGCAAAATTATTTTAAGTGATTTAAGTTATTAGATATATAGTTGTTGGTGTTTAATTACATGTATTAAGATAATGATATATATATATATATATGCAAAGGGATATTATTCTTTGTAGAAAAGTGTAAGTGTGAATGCAAAGAAAAAGAAAGGTTGAAAAGGTGAGTTATCTTTTCTTTCTTTAGCAATATACGTGAATCACCCAAGATATTTTGCTTGACTTCTTGGCTGTAGAAACTTTCTTGGTCTTCTTGCTTTGCTTCTTTGTTTTCTTCCTTCTTTGTTCTTATTTGGCTGCACCTTTAGCTCTTCTTTGACTTTCTCAAAGAAAGAAGACTCAAGAAACTCTCTTGTTCTCACTTTCCACGGGTCCAAACATGCAAAATCAGAATTTCTCACTCAACTTTACACTCTTTTCTCTTAAGGAAAGAGCTAGGAAGCTCTCTTGAGTCTCCTCTCAAGTCCACGGTCCACACCTTAAGAGAAAGACAAGACTCATCTCATCTCTCTTTCACACTTTCTCAAAGAAGTTAGAACAATCAAGAAACTTCCCAGTGTAGTCAAAGGTGTTCCGGGCGCTCGCCTAGGCGCCCAAGCGAGGCAAGGCGCCAGAAAAGCGCCTCAGAGGCACTGAGGCGAGGCGCCTTTAGTGAGGCGCTCGCCTCTAGAGCCTAGGCGCTCGCCTGGATGTATTTTGTTAGGCTAGAGGTGAGCGCCTGAGGCTGATTTGGGCTTTTAAGGGCTGTGATGGCATATTTTGTAAATTTAAAGAGGTGTATGGTTGATTTAAAACTATTACCTCAGTGGGGGATGAGCTGTCACCCACTATATCAAATAAATTAATATATATATATAAAAAAAAAAGCATAAAGCAAAAGATAAAACAATAGAGAAATCAAAGAAGTTTCGGGAACATCAGAGCAAAGTAACAATCAACCCACATCAAAGCAGTTTCTCCAAAAAAAAAAAAAAACATCAGAGTAAACTCAGCGAAGGCATTTCGTCTTCTTCTAGTGTTTGGAAGAGAGTGGGCCAGTTGTTGCCGGCAATCAACCAACATCAGGTAACATTTTCCTATTCTTTTAGTTTTTTTTTTTTTTACACTTTTTCTTTTACTGAGTGTTCTCTCACTACAATGTCGTTGTCCACACTTTCAATGCATATAAAACTCTTTGCTCTCTACTTTTTTTCCCCTTTTCTCTTCTGTGTTGGACGCTGTTTTTTCCCCCCCTTTTTAGAGCATATAAAACTCTCCCCTCTCTGTTTTTTTCAGCCTTTTCTCTTCTCTGTTGTACTTTGTTTTTTTCGGCCTTTTCAGAGCATATAAAACTCTTTCCTCTCTATTTTTTCTCTGTATTTTTCGGCCTTTTCTCTTCTCTGTTGGACCCTCTATTTTTCCCCCCCTTTTCAGAGCATATAAAACTCTCTCCTCTCTGTTTTTTCTCTGTTTTTTTCCCCCCTTTTCTCTTCTCTGTTGGACCCTCTTTCTCCGGCAACTTTCTCCTCTCTGTCTCCAGCAACTTTCCCTTTTCTTGAACTCATTACTTCACTCAATTTTTAGAGCTTAAACCATAGTAAATGATACATAGCTAGCTTAATATAGAATCCTATTAAATGTATTGTGTTGAGTTTTTATTTTTTTTTAATTTTTTTTTTATATATGTAGAATGGCTTCAGATAATGGGAGGAGAAAAGATCCGGGATGGAAATATAATTATTTAGCTAATGTGGAAGACAAAAATGCAGTGACTTGCCTCTTTTGTAATAAAGTCACAAAGGGAGGGATACATAGAGCTAAGCAGCATCAAGTAGGGAATTTTAAAAATAGTACAAAGTGTTTAAAATGTCCTGATCATATTAGAGAAGAGCTTGCACAGTATATGGCAGAGAAGAAGAGTGAGAAGGAGAACTATGACAAGATGCCTGATTTTGATGATATAGATAATATGATTGAAATTGAGGATGTAGATGATGATGAGGTAGAGGAAGTAGAAGTTATCCAAAAAGGGAAAAAATTATGCTCTAGTAAGAGAGGGGTTGGCAGTAGCACTCAAGTGAAAGCTGTGAAATTAATGCCAAAGTCTAAGAAGTTGAAAGGTCCTATGGATTCTTTTGTAACGTTAAAGCCAGAAAAAGTAGTTGCACTTAGGAAACAGGGTAAGATGAAGCAAACTAACATCAATGATAAACTTGACAAAGAGAAAAGAGCACAAGCTTGTCAGTATATTGGCCGGCTATTTTATCTAACCGATATACCATTCAATGTTGCTCGTTTAGATGAATTTAAATGGGCAGTTGAAGCTATTGGGCAGTATGGTCCAAATATGAAGCCTCCTAGTTACCATGAGTTAAGAGTTCCAATTCTCAAAAAGGAGGTGGCTTACACAAATGAGTTATTGAGTGGTCACAAGCAAGATTGGAAGAAATATGGCTGTTCTATTATGTCTGATGGGTGGACTAGTAGAACCAGTAGGACCTTGATTAACTTTTTGGTGAATTGCCCATCTGGAACCATGTTTGTGAAGTCAATTGATGCATCATCTTTTATGAAAACTGGGGAAAAAACTTTTGAATTACTTGATACATTTGTAGAACAGATTGGGGAGCCTAATGTAGTCCAAGTAGTATCGTATAATGGATCTAATTATGTGTTGGCTGGGAAGTTGTTGGAAGCAAAAAGACCAAATTTGTATTGGACTCCATGTACTGCACACTGCATTGACCTTATATTGGAGGACATTGGGAAAATTCCTAGAATTGCAAAAACTTTGGAAAGGGCCATTCAATTGACTGGATATATCTACAACCATGGGGGGGGGGGGGGGTCTTAAATATGATGAGAGAATACACAAAACAAAGAGAGCTGGTTAGGGCTGGAAAAACTAGGTTTTGCACTTCATATCTTACAATAAAATCCATTTATAAGCAAAAGCATAACCTAAGGGCCATGTTTACTTCTGAGGAGTGGGTTCGTAGTAGATGGGCAAAGGAAGCAAATGCTAAACGAGTAGTGGAAACAATTTTAATGCCTTCTTTTTGGAATACTATAGTTTACATTCTTAAAGTTATGGGCCCTCTTGTTCGAGTTCTTCGCCTTGTTGATAATGAGAGAAAACCAGCTATGGGTTATATATATAAGGCAATGGATAGGGCCAAAGAAGCTATTATAAAAGTTTTTAATGAGAATGAAGAAAGGTATTCAAATATTTTTAAAATCATTGATGAGAGATGGGAATGTCAATTACATCGGCCTTTGCATGCAGCGGGTCACTTCTTGAATCCTGAGTACTTCTATTTTGATGATAACATAGTAACAAATCATGAAATTACAGCAGGATTGTATGCTTGTATACAAAGATTAGTTCCTAGTGCTGAAATTCAAGACAAGATCATGGCTGAACTATCCATCTATAAGAAAGCTGAAGGACTCTTTGGCATTGAATTGGCTAAAAGATCAAGAAAGACAAGGGCTCCAGGTAAGAAAGCATTTATATCTAACTTATAATGACTAGAATAGTGGCACTTTTGACACCAAAAAAAAAAAAAAATCTGACTTCTATTATATCATATATCATTACTCATACTTATTTTTTATTTTTTTTAACATGGCTAAATGGTGGAGTTTGTATGGGAGCTCAACTCCGAATTTGCAACAGTTAGCTATAAGAATCTTGAGCTTGACTTGTAGTGCATGTGGTTGTGAGCGTAATTGGAGTGTGTTTGAGCAGGTGAGTTTTAAGTATGATAAGTAGATTTTATCCTTTGATGAGCTACTTTATTTCATAGAAAATTCCAATGGTTTAATTATTCACTATAGTCTAATACTTAGTTTTCATAAATGGTTGTAGATTCACACAAAAAGAAGGAATAGACTTGCACAAAAACGACTAAATGATTTGGTCTTTGTGAAGTATAATCAAAAGATGAAGGCACGATATGATAAGCATGATGTTATTGATCCCATCTCCTTAGATGATATCGATGAAAGTAATGAATGGTTGTTGGGGGAAATGGGTGCTGAACCATCTATGAATGTTGAAGATGAGTTGGTTTTTGATGATGATGATGATGGTTTGACATGGGGTGTAGTGGCAAGAGCTGCTGGTGTTGGAGAACCAAGGAAGAATACTAGATTCCAAACAAAATCAAGGGCAAGCTCAAAGGCCTCAACATCACAGCCAAATATTGAAGAGGAAAATGCTGATTCTGATGAGACTGAGGAAGAGAATGTTGATGGTTATAAATCTGGTTCAAGTGGCTTTGAAAGTGATGGAAACTTGAGTGAAGACTCTGATGATGACCTTTAGATTAAAAATAACAACCACATTTAGGCTATTAAATAGGCTAATAGGCAGAATGTTCAATCTAATAGGCAGAACAGAATGTTTAATCTTCAAATGCTTTTGTTTTGTCATGGATAGTTATGAAGTTCAATCTTCAATGTTTTGTTAGGAGTTTTCTTCTTTCTAATATAAAGTTATGAACAATATTTTGGTTTAATATTTAGATTTAGTTGATATTTGGATGGAGACTAATTTTTAAATAGTTATTTATGTTTGTATTCAGACTTAGTTGATGTTTGATAATTATTTGGACTTAGTTGATTGTTGATATTTGGATGGAGACTAATTTTTTAGAATTTGGCGCCTCACTTCACTCGGGCTAGCGCCTTTTTGGCGCCTCGTCGCCTCGGGCGATACAAGGCCTTGGCGCCTTAAGGGCGCCTTTCGCCTTTGACTACCTTGAAACTCCCTCTCTCTCATGCCTACGGGTCCAATACCAAAAAAGAAAGAAAATTCTCTCAAGCTCTCTACCTCTAATTCCCCTCAAGAACAAGAATATTGGTAAGGGCTAGCTACTCTCATCTTAGAATCCATGATTTCTTTAAAGAATTTTAGTAATTGGTATTTGTGGTTTGTGAAATTAGGGAAACATGAACTTGTAAGTTTATATATATATATATATATATATGCTGTTTTAAGAAGCTTTGAATTTGTGTTGGTGATTTGTTGAAGGTAGATTAGGGTTTTTTTTACTAATTAATGATGATATATGATTAAGGAAGTAAGATAAAGTCAGGATGAGTGCTTTTGATGTTACTGCTAGGATTTTTGGTTGCATGAAATTTTGCTCTAAATGGTTAAATGATTGTATGTAAGTGTTTTCTAACATGTTTAATGAGTGCATAAAAATCCCCATGTGAAAATACCACCGTTTGATAATTGTTTGTGAATTTACAAGAAAATGTTGCAAAGTTGTCACTGTGACAGATTCTGTGTTTATGCATGATAAATTATGTATTATATTGTATATAGTGAATTTTTGTGCTAGGGTTATTTTCTGTGAAATCTAAGACACATACAGTTGTTATGGAAGTGTTCTCACGACATTTGGATCAATATAAAAAAATAATGGTTTAATTTCTAAATTTGCACGAAATTCTGTCAAGACAGATTTGAGTTTGCTGTATTTTATGATTTTTTAGTAAATTATGATTTTATGCTTTGACTACGAAATTTTTATGGTTTATACTAGACATACAGGGGAGTAGTTATGTAAAATTTCGTGACAATTGGATGTGTGTGGACAGCCTATTTGTATTTTACAAATGGGGCATATGCGGCTGGAATAGAACAGTGAGCAGTAAGAGACATGCCTAACTTTGAGGATTTAATTCTCAAGTTAGGGTGAATGTTTTGAGCTATAATTTAATATGCTTATCCTTTGGTATGTTAGAATCATATATAAATTTTATGCCTCGGTTTCTCTATGGTTTGGATGCATAGTGTGTTTGGTGATTGTATCATATGCTTTGGGGAACTTTATGTGATGGGAATTAAGATTTTCTTGATTTTGAGAGTTAGGTTGTGATTGAGGTATAAGTTTATATATTAGGAAGAGTTTGTCCGTAATAAGTTTTGGTTTTCATTTAGGTGACGAGAACGAGAACACAGACACTTGAGCTCCTCTTGTACAATCTCTCGTGTCTTCTGTTTTCAGGTAAGGGATTTGAGATATGTGCTTTTGATAAGTATAAAAATTATATCAAAAAGTATTATGCAGTAAAACCTTTTAATTAAAGATATTGCATATAAACATGATTTAAGTAAAGAATCTATTGAGGATGGCGGTACGTCCGCGCTCAATTAAAGAATGTATTGAGGATGGCGGTTCGTCCGCACTCAATTAAAATATGCATTGAGGATGGCGGTTTGTCCGCGCTCAATTAAAGAATGTATTGAGGATGGCGGTGCGTCCGCGCTCAATTAAAGTATAAGTTTACGTTAAAGGTCATAATATTTTATGAGAAGAGGTTTATGAATGAAATGATTATTTTATATGATTTTAAAGAGTTAATATAAAGTTTTAGTGACTTTCTAAGAAATGAAAAGAAATTAGTCCGAAATATTTTGTAGTATTAATATGATAAGAAAAAGAGAACAATTATTTCTCTATGAAAAATGTGTAAGTTGTTGTGATGAATATTATGATATACTATGCATGAAAAACGTTCTCCTATTTGAATATTCATAAAATATTTGATTTACAAGCATTCTTATCAAAGGCCCACGGAGCTTAAAAACCTTACTGGGCTTTGCAGCTCACCCTTTTATATTTCAGTGCACAGGTTCTTCCTGGAAGCAGTGAGAGTGTTAGAGGTGGCAAGGATTTCGTGAATTCTCGTTTGTTAGAATGTAGAGTTTTTGTTGTATAGTAGTTTAGCTCTTTTGTTGTATAGGAGGAATCAAGATGTACTTGATCCTTGAGCACATATGTAATTCAATATCTTAGTTTGTTTTGAACCCCTGTGTATGTCTTTAGGGTTAGGTTTGTAATAAGAGTTTTGTTAGACGTTTAGCTATGTAATATTTATACAGATACCCTAAGTTTTCAACCAGGTGGTAATCTTCCAAGTTTAAAGGAAATGAAATCTCAAGGTTTCCACCATTTTTGTATATTATGGTTTTATGTAAGAAAATAAGCAGGAATTTAAGAAACAAATTCTTGATAAGCCCTTTCAGTTTAGGTTGGTTCGTGTTAGTATTAAGGTAAACTTGATATTAACATGCCAGTCATGCTCTAAATCCTGAAGTACAGGTTTGGGTCGTGACACTTCAAGTGAAAGAACATTCAAAGAGGAGATATGATCTCTACTTTCAAGACAATTTCTATCTCGTGTGGAGAGTTTGTTGTTTACAACTGACCAACCAATAAAAGAATGTTTTTGGATAATTAAATGGAATTAAAGCAAATTCCTAAGCGATCTACATCACGACCTTCATAAATTTATAGCCTAAACCATCAAATATCAGTAATGAAACACATCATTGGTCTCAAAATAAAGTTCTTGCTAATTTGGATTAATTACTCCAAATTTTTTTTAACGATGTTGGTCGTACTTGAAAATTTTTAAGCCTAAAACCAAACACTAAGGAACCCAACAAATTTGGCCTAACATAATTGATTTCCTCATCACTTTGGCTTTAAATTTAAAATAACTAAAAATTTCAAAAAATTATGATCTTCTTCATGTTATAAGTTTTATGTGTTAACTCAATTCACCCCAAATTTCATGCTAATCTCAAGTTATGATAAAATCAAGTCAGTATATCCAAATCTGAAATGAAGAGAACATGCATATCTCAAATTATGTAACTCTTTTGGATGAATGAGAATAAATTTTATTCTAACATAACACGAAAACCACAATACAAGCTACACAATTGACAATGCACACTAAATGAAGCCATCAGAAAGAACACAACACAACAAAGGATCCGGTTGAGAAGATCAGGAGCAAAGCCCAGTTTTGGGCCCATAGTACTCAACAACCAGGACTGAAATGCACTACTTAGTCAAGTTTGCACAAGCCCTAAATTACCTCCCCTTTTGACCCAATCCTAGCCCAAATTTAATTCAGGTTAAAAAGATGACAAAATCCAGCAACTACCTTACAATCTTACATAAATCTTGGCCCTTCAAAAATATTCTTTTGGGGTCCACTTTACAAAAAGAAAAACCAAAATCTTTTGCAAAGTAAAAATTAATAATTAAAAAAAAAAAAAAACCAATCCGTCATAGAACTTTGGCAATCTAGATCAATACACAATAATCCAATAATATATATTGGCATGCATACATGATTAAAAACATTACTTTTATTAGGAATTAAGCCACAAGCAGCTAAAAACAAAAACATTACAAAACAAGAAGTGATTTTTTTTTTTTTTGAGAAATTTACAAAACAAGAAGTAGATCCACCAATCTCACATCTCAATTTTCTTTTTCTTTTTCTTTTTTTGGATAGGGATGAATGAGATTAAATTTTAATCAACATAACGAACACAACACAAACCATAAAATACACACCCCAGATGTACCCTATTAAGGAAAC
The DNA here is from genome assembly GCA_030445155.1 of Quercus variabilis. Classification (NCBI taxonomy): domain Eukaryota; kingdom Viridiplantae; phylum Streptophyta; class Magnoliopsida; order Fagales; family Fagaceae; genus Quercus; species Quercus variabilis. Next base: position 41,976,016 of record CP129451.1, read on the forward strand.
ACAGTGCATTAGAAAGGGCCGACTGAGAGGATCAGGAACAAAGCCCATTATTGGGCCCATAGTACTACATCTACAAGGATGGTATAACGGCTCCAAGAAAAACTTGTCTCCCTGTCAAAAAAACACCTCACCATGCTACCTTACTGAACTAAGCCCTAGAAGGGAAAAAAGAAAAAGAAAAAAGAAGCAGCATGGAATTCTAAGTAATAGTAAAGAAAGAGTACTATATGCTCCAACAGAGGCTACAATAGAGTTGTAAGATTCAGTACCCATTTTGGTGTTGGTAGTGCCGTCACCGCCGTCTTGCTGCCAAGCACCTCTTCTGAAATATCTTATACACTCGCGGAGTTCAGCAATGAGTTTAAGAATTAGAATCAAAAGTGTCAGGATTTCCGTAACATCTTTAACACTCAAGTGCAAGCTGTTGCAAAAAAGAAATTGTGTCAATATTACAGGAAAAGGAATTCACACACGTATAACTTTAGCTAGCTAGTGTTACCTTGCCATAGGAGGAGACGATTGCCTAGAATTGTCAAGTATAGAAATTTGGAAGAGCGAGGGACGTTGTGCTGCCTTGTGCAAAACCTGTAAACCGTGTGAAGAGCAGGAGAAGGAATGAAGCAGAGGAACCGAGTAATGCATGAGATGCTTTTATAGGATTTGGACATTGTTTGTTTAACCACAGTTAACTTTGCTAGAGTTAAGTTATTCACTTAGTTTAGATTGCAATTATTCTCACAGCACGTTTTCAGTTTCACGTTTTGGACCTTTTATTTTATTATTATTTTTATTTTCAGATGGGAGAGGGAGCAAAGTGGAACTGTACTGTTACTGTATGGATACTGTTTACATAAACAGTAGCCGTAGTTGTTGACTTTAGTCATTGAACAGTGTATTTGTGCACTGTTTATAGATCTACAAATTTCATTTTTTTTTATTAACTTTTTCATTAAAAATAGGTTCTACGGTATTATTCATATATTTAAAAATTATTTTGCTACAGTGTTTTCAATTTTTAGTTTTAGCAACAATAAGTTCAATCTAAACAGACCCATCATATGCTTCCAAAAATGAAAGTCATTCACTTATACTCTCTCCGTCTGAGGGGGCGCATTTCAGTATCTTTTTAAAAAACGTGACATTGTTTGTTTAACCACGGTTAACTTTGCTAGAGTTAAGTTATTCACTTAGATGCTTCCAAAAAAGAAGTCATTAACGTATACTTTCTCCGTCTGATGAGGCGCAAAATTTCAGCATCTTCTTAAATAATGTGGCACACCCTAACCTTTCATTTAGGATCTTATTTCAAACCAATCCTATCCGCATTTATATGACGAATGTGAGGCCTATTGGAAAACGATATGCATAAAGCAAACAGACTCCCAGTTAAGCTATCTTGCGCTGCTAGTCCATTGTGCTCGACTCATTTGTGTGCTATCTTGCGTGGTAGTCCATTACGCCCATTTATGTGCTATCTTGCGCTAAGGCAAAAAGAAAATAGTAGCTAGTCCAAGCTATCATGCGCTGGTAGTCCAAGATGGCGTAAAGTTTTGCTCTTATTTGTTTTCTCAAGTGTTAGGCTATAAACTAACCGAGTTTTGTAGAGTAGTACACATTTAAGTTTGGCTTGTCAAGAAAAGTTAAAATCTCAAGTTTGGTTTGAGCTCATGATAAGTCTAAAAATAATGTTTGAACTTGAGCTTGTGAAAAAACCAAAAAATTTGAGATTGGCTTGGCTTGGCTTGGCTTAGCTTAATCAATTAGTCGAGCCAACTCAAGCTTAATATCAAGCTCAAACTAAAGCTCAGGTCAAGCTTTTGAGTTTAAAATCTAAAAAAATTACATTATCTAATGTTTAAATCTCTAAAATTAAGAAAAAGAAAAAGAAAATATTATAATTATTTTATCATGCTTCATTGTGACTCTCAGTAGATGATATTTTCTTAAACTCCTAGTTAGTCATAGCACTAAACAAAACATTTAATACTCTACGGTTGAAATTCGCAACTTTAATCTTGTCATCATTCCAAGATGTAGGTGGATCAGTAGGTTTGGTCCATCCAATAGCCAGCTATACCTTTCATCCAAAGACTGCAAAAAAAACTTTTATGCTTACTTTCTAGTATACATAGTTAGCAACATCAAATAAAAGAGGTATTACCAAGAATTGTCCATGATCCATGACAACAAGGGTCAATGGATCACACAGCAAAAATTAAAACCTAATTAAAGAGTACCCACTCTAATACCAACTGTTGGGTTAAGATAACTTGACCCTAATTAATTAATTCAATTACCCAAATTGATTAATTAGGCCAAATTACATGCAAATCATGGAGGCACCAACAAATCAATAAATAAATTAAATGCAATGAAAATTAAATTGACACGGCGATTTGTTGACAAAGGGAGAAAACTTTTTGCAAGACAAAAACCCCACCGGGTGAATTTAAGGTCGTCATTCTCAAGAATCCACTAATTAATAATTAAACGGTTACAAGAATGAGGAATTTTACCACTACCCTGACCTATCCTATAATACCAACTTATAGTTAAACCTTCGCTCCAATATTCAATTAGACTTGATCTTATAGCAACCTTCTTTTCTTTGATGCACAAATCTCCAATATGTGACTAACCCCTATGCACTGATTCCAGTACGTGACTAACTCTAGCAACTTGAATGATCGTTGTTGGCTGCACAGTTCTTCACTTCAAAAACGATAAAGATCAATAAGCCCTTGGTTACAAAATCTTATGATGTACAAATGCAATAATTTCTCATAGAGAAAATTAAACTTTTGGTTATTGTATCCGTATGTGACAGCTCTTAAAATAAGTCTTATATATATCTAGGATTGTGAGAAAAGAAAGCCTAAACAAATACATCAACATAGAACAAAATTTTAATATGGAAATCCTGAATTCGTAAAGCTCGATAGATCAAGCTTGTGTCGAGCTGCCTAGTAAATCTTAATAGCGGCTTTTTATTGAGTTGTTTGTCGAGCTTCAGTAAACCAACTTTTCTTCACTTGTTTCTTGGATTAATCTTCATGTTTTTAATACAACTACTTGATATGTATCAAATCCAACTTAGATTTACCTAATTTACAAGTAAAGTGGGTTTTGTCAAAGGATTAGCCGATTACATGGAAAATATGACCTTAACAAAATAAAATATAAAAAAACTCAAAACTGTCCCAAAAATTAATTGCCTTTACACTTATCACAAAAAGATTATATATAAAAGAAAAAGAATAATAGCACTTTCATGTTGTGAATCCGAAACAAATTAATATAACACCTTAATTTGGGCCTCCAAAAGGAATCATTGGGCATAACATAATTTCTTCCAAAATAATTCATTTTACTCTCCATTTTTTACATGTCAGTCATTAGTAGGGACAGGCACCTTGTGATTGTCACTTTAAGTATAAAAACTAAAAATAGCTCTATTTCAAAAGCTTTAAAGAAGAGAATTCATAATAGGTGATAAATATACTTGATTTTAATAAATGAAGTTTCTAGCCGACCTCAATTGTGGCTTATGTACAAAATTGAAGACTTGGAATAACTTGACTAAAGAATGACTTCAACTGCAATACTTTGAGATTTGTTTGTAGTGAAAGATGCTAGTGGTGCAATTTTTGTCATAACTTGTTTGCATGACGAGTTGTGAGTGGTTGAGAAAAAATGGTTATTCTATGTGGGTTCATTACTCCAACACTCATAACTCATCACGTATACGAGTTGTGAAAAAGTTGTATCATTTGTTGTGATTCTAGCATTTTTCTTTGTTCATTAGTGGTGATAAGTGTGAACATGAGCTATATTTAGTCCACTGTGCACAAGCCCTAAAATAACATGAACAAAATTGAAGACTTGGAATAACTTGACTAAAGAATGACTTCGAATGCAAGACTTTGAGATTTTTTTGTACATAGTAAAAATGTTAGTGGCATAACTTTTGCCACAACTCGCTTGCGTGATGAGTTGTGAGTGGTCAAGAAAAAATGGTGAGTCTATGTGGGTTTGCTACTCCAACACTCACAACTCATAACGTAAATGAGTTGTCAAAAAAGTTGTGTCATTTGTTATGATTCTGGCATCTTTCTTTGTTTATTAATGGTGACAAGCGTGAACATGAGCTATATTTAGTTCACTGTGCACAAGCCCTAAAATAACTTGAATAGAGTTTGCTTACAAACCTGGTTGTAAATAATGGTTACAACTTTACTCAATATATTTTTATTAAATAAGAATTTTGACAAATCAACCATTAGATAACGTTTTCTTCATATACTCTCTATACTTGCAAAATTTCTAGAAAATCAAAAATCTATAGATATGTTATCAATCAAATATTTAAATTTCAAGTTTTTGTAATATAAAATTATCTATAAAATATAAGTTCATGGATTGAATACTGAATAACATTATATTGCGCAAAATTTTACATGAGTGTTAAAAACATAAAAAACATGCAATCCAACTATTAGATTTTCAAATTAAGTAACCTTGTTGATTGTTTAGTGAGAATTATAATCATTTTACAACAAAATTTGTAACCAAACTTTGTCCAAATACATCACTTTATGGGCCCAATCCTAGCCCAAATTGGCTTAACAAGATCACAAAATTCAGCTACTACCTTACAATCTTACATAAATTGTCATCCTGCCCTTGGAATGTTCTTTTGGGTTCCATCTTACCAAAAAAAAAAAAAGAGACAACATCTTTTACCCAAGAACAAGAAGCCCACAATCCTGTGATAAAAGTGGGCCAATTTAGATGAACTCAAATGTTTTGGTCACACACTAGCATAATCAAACAATAATAGTAAAATAATAATATTATATGTCGACGCCTCCATGCATGATAAAAACGATACTTATATTAAGACTTAAGCCACACCTAAGAAAATCACAAAGTTTTACAAGTTGACACATTACAAAACAAGAAGTAGAGCTACTAATTTCATATTTTAGACATTTTTTTTTTAAATTTAAGGAATGAGATTACATTTTATTCAAGGCGTAAGAGCACTAGCATTACACTCCCCAGTTGCTATTTTACAACCAAAACATAAAAAAAATATGCTCCATTCAGGGATGGGTTTATATAATCTTTTAGAACCTGTGAACAGTTGGTTCTTATATACAGAACCAACTGTAGCAGGAGATGTAAAACAAAATATATTATTTTAAATAAAAATATCTGAAGTTTCTTTCTCTTTCAATCACACACCACGGTACTCTCATTCTTCACCTGTCATTCTCATTTCTCTTCTTCCTTTCTCTCTCCCCTCTCTTTGTTTTGGTGTCTCTCTCAGATCAGCCTCTCTCACAGATCGGCTTCCCTCAATAAACACTGGAGTTTCTATGTTGAAGTGCTAATAAGCCCAAAGGTGCATGTAGATTACACATTGGCACAATGTCATTCCACAACAAGAAAGGATGAAAATCAACAAGGAACATACCTCCCTCACAAAGGCCGTGCCGTCCAAACCACTTGAGGTGTGTCGTGAGAATTGGACCATGTAGTACAACATGGTAGCATCACCGCCCCAGTTGAACTCACCAAGCCGATCCATATCCCTCAAGTAGAGCATGAATGAATGAACGGAGTTATTCACTTCGCGCAAGTTTGGCAGATGCTCGCCTTCTAATTTAGCAAAAAGCAATGTCAGCTTGACATTTCCCTTCGACTCCATAAGTGGCATTATTCCAAGAGCTTTCTTGATAGCTCATGGATTTTTGGCAATCTCATAATCCAACTCCAACTGGCGTCCAATCCTAATGCCCTTGATCACAATAAACTCTCCAAAATAGAGTAATTTCGTTAAATTTTGGGAAGTGAAAGGTACCACAATTGACAAACATTGCACTTGCATGATTAATACAAACATAAATCAAGTACTCTTTGACAAACATTGCACTTGCATGATTAATACAATTAATATGTGTTGTCACCTCATTTTGCATTCGGACATTCACTTAAGGGCAAAATTGTAGGACCTATTCGGTAATGTTGTTCTAGTAATATTGTTTGTATTTTTTGAAAATATGTGTGGGTGAAAAAGTGTGTGAAAATACATGTAATGTTATTTAAACACTGGAAACTGTTGTTTAAACAATAGTAATAAACGGCCCTATAATAATCCAGCTACTACCTTCGCTACATTAATTTGGACCGTTCGATGAACACCGATTTCATTAAAAAATACAATTGATCCTCATAACAATCAAAACAAATTGCTAATCATCCGATAAAAAGAACAACCCACTTCAAATTGTAACCTCTAATACGCATTCTCACATATTATGACATAAACCATGTAATTATGATTACTTAATTTTGATTGGTCTTGTGTTGAGTTTTCCATGAAATTTGAATTTTGGCATCTTTCATCAACTTAAAGGTCACTTTAAACGTGCTTGAGAATAGAAACAAGTTCAAAACTCTTGAAGAGATGAAAAGGAGGGAAATTTAACCCTCTAATTCATGAGAGAAATTAATGTTATTCTAATGATCAGAGTTTAAACAATAAATATGCACCATGAAAAGTGATTACAAATGAAGTTTTACAATTTTAAGTAAATAGTTAGATACAATCTCCCAATGTCCAAAAGCGTTTAAATATCAAAAATTAATTATGCATATTCTTGCCTGAGATTCAGTTGAGCAAGTGTCTATTAAAAACACTAAAACCATCGGAGGACAATAACTTTTTGTTAGACACTCTCTCAACCCCTGATGTCTAATGAATAATGTCTAAGGAATGACTAACGAAAATACCACAAATGCATCCCCCACTAGTTTTTCCATTGTTTCTTTTTAACTCTATATAAAAGTACAGTTTACACTCTCAAAATAAGGATTGCTTTTAAATCAATTCATCAACTTTCAAAACTTGCAATTTACAAGTTGATATTATAATGATATCAATATGCCCATTTTGTTATGACATGTAACATTTTCACCACTAGTCCATCCAAAAAAGATGTGTTTCTAAATTCTATTCAAAATGTTATTATAATGGATGTTGACAAAAGGACACTTTTGATATGTATATTCTATATTTATCTATCTCTATCTATTTTATATTAAAAAAAGAAAAAAATCTATATTTATTTCTAATATAAAATGCTTTTTTTTTTAATATTGTCATCTAAACTTTTAATGCTCATAAATTTTTTTGGTCATTTGTAGAAGTTTCTTATGTTTTTATTCTAATATGTGTGTGTGTGTTGGGGGGGGGGGGGGGGGGGGGGGGGGGGTTTGATTTCAAATTGTATAAGATTCCCTACAAAATCTCATTTTTACATTCTCTATTACAATCATGCTACATTATATTTGTATGTAGAATAAATAATGTCATATATAAACAAAATCATAAGAAATCAAAAGTTTTGTAACTAAGTAGAATTATGTATCATAAGAATCATAATTCGAATTCCCCTTACCCATCCTTATAACCATCAAATTATATATATATATATATAATCCTAAAAAAACTATATAATAATTATTAAAATCCATAAAGAAGATCATATTTTGACTAGTTGATATAACAGCAGGGATATAAATTGCAATTTTTCTTTATCAGACGTGGAAGGAATCTAAAATTGCAAGACTTGATAAAAAATGAAAAAAAGAAAGCTTCAAGTTTCAAACCCTTCGAAACTTTTTATATTTCTTAGGAGATACATATAAAAAAAACTAAAGACTAATATTTATAAATTTAAATATAAAAAAAAATTCTGGTCTGATTCGGTCTTATTCAGTGCACTGTAGTTCTATTCGGTCCACTTTAGTCATGTTTGGTCCACTCAGTTCTATTCATTCGTCAAATTCTGTCCACTTCGGTTATATTCAGTCCACATTAGTACTACTTGGTCCACTTCGGTCTTATTTAGTCCATTCTCTTTACTTTGGTATTATTCAGTCCTATTTAATCATCTTCAGTCCTATTCGGTCCACGTTAGTCTTACTTAATCCACTTCGGCCCAATTTGGTCCTATTCAGTCCATTCAGTCTACTTTGACCTTAATTAGTCCTATTCGGTCTATTTGTCTACTTTGGTCTTCTTCAGTCTAATTTCGTCCTATAGGGTCCATTTCGGTTTTATTCAATCCATTTTGTGCATTTTGGTCTTATTCGGTCCTAGTCAATCAACTTCAGTTCACTTTGGTCCTATTTGGCCCAATTTGGTTCCTATTTTGTCCATTCTATCCACTTTGGTCTTTTTCGATCTTATTCAGTCATTTTTGGTCCTATTTTATCCATGTCAGTTCATTTGATCCAAGTTGGTCCATTTTTGGACACTTCAATGCATTAAGTCTATTTTTTATGCACTTACATAATGGGAAATGTAGGGCTAAGATTTGTAGCCCAAGCCTAAAATATTTGGATTATGAGCCCAACAAACCCAAAATAATGAATTTGTAAAGAGTGGGTGAAAGAGTTGGACTAGTTGTGAATTTAACAACAGTTACCTATGATATTCAGAGAAGAACCAACGTAAAAACACACTTAAAAACTCAACAAATTGATGTCCGAAGAGGTATATTATTAATTGAAAGGTGAATACAGTTCTTAGAATTACAATAAAATCTTTCTCCTCTTCTTTTCTCTTTTTCCCGATCCCCCTTTCTTCAGACGCCTCTCCCTACGGTTAGAAAAGTTGCTGCAGTGCATTAAACACGGTGGTAGCAGCTTTTTCCTTTAGATATTTCTTTGTTCTTATCATCTCCAGACATGCCCAGAGTTTATCCTTATCATTGGAATCGCTAGGAATATCACTCGAACCTCCCATGTATTTGCTTGATCAAGACTCTTCATATCCGAGGAGAATACGCTCTTCGGCTTGCTGATGCTCTCTTCGAACTGTACTCCTCGATCATTTCCAGGTATATCTCTCCCATATGGAATCCTTCTCAATCATTTTCTTCTCTTCGGACACACCTTAATCCAAAAATAGGGCCCCAGACCCAATACACAATGTTGAGCTTTTACCCCCACAAGAAACATATCCAAATTTATTTTTAAAAATATAAAACTTAAACTTATAATGTTTATTGTAGAATTTTGGTCCATTTCAATTCGGCTAAATTTAAGTGAAAGTTTTTCTAAACATAAATGCAATGAATATGCAAATGTAATTTTTAAACCAATTACTCATTTATTTAAATCTCATTACTTTTTTTTTTCCTTTTTACAAAAAAAGTCATCACTTTTAAATGAATTGCATGATATTGATTAAACCTTAAGCTATGTGTGTATATATATATATATATATATATAATTTGGGCTTAGAAGTTGTGGTTGTGCCAAGTGGTTGCTCTCATTAATTAGTAAATTAATTATATATTTTTCCTTAGGATGTTTTTCCTTGATTAAGGGATAATATTTAACAATTGTTTAATTAGGTAAAAATTTATCATTTAAATTTCTTTTTTTGAGGAAACAATAATACTTATTAGAATGAGAGATGCTACGCCTACAACAATTTTACAATATTTTTACAACAAATTATAAGTGGTTAGTTATTATTGGTTCAAATTTGAAACTAATACTAAAATTACTTTTTTGCCCCAACAATAATAACCAGTAACAACCTGCCATTTAGGATTTGTTGTAAAAATGTTGTAGACATAGCATTTTTCTATTAGAATACACAAATACGAAAGTATTATAAAAAATTTCTAAACTTGAATCTTACACAATAACTCAAATTCTCTTTCTTAAAAAAAAAAAAATTGTTTTAACTAAGGGATAAGATTTAACAATAATTTAAAACAAATTTAAATTCTATTCAAGTTAAAAGTCTATTATCAAAATTTTATAAACTTAAATCCCACACGACCCATGTTTTTGTTTTTTGTTTTTTTCTTTTTTCCTCAAGTTGCATGATTCAACAATAATTTAAAGCAAATTTAAATTCTCTTCAAACTAAAAGTTTATTATTCAAATTTTCTAAACTTAAATCCCACATGACCCACGTTTTTGTTTTTATTTTTTTCCCTCAAGTTGCATGATTTAACAATAATTTAAAACAAATTTAAATTCTATTCAAACTAAGTGTGCGTTTGGATACCGCTTATTTTGCTGAAAACTGAAACTTGAAAACAATAAAAAAATATATATTCCGGTTACTGTTCATTAATGAAAATACTGTGCATTTGCCTAATTGCACTGTTCATGTCCCATGAACAATGCAAGAGGCATTGGATTTGAAAAAAAAAAAAAAAAAACCAGATGCAGACTCTGGGCTTCAAAACGCAAATCAAACGCACCTTAAAAGTCTTTTATTAAATAATAAGTCATCCTTATAATTAAATCTTACACAATACACCTGACATTGTTGTATTTATTTAATTTTTTCAAAAAGCAACTTATGCTTATGTTTTAATATAATAAATGCATCTTACTTATTGTTCTTTACTTATGAATTTGCATGCAAATATTATGCTAAAGGAAGTTTACTATAAAGAAGCAAAATAATGGACACCCATTTAAGTTATTGGTTTTTTTATATAAGTTTTTTTTTTTGTTTTTTTTTATATATTCTTAAATTTTGAACTATTTTTTGTATGTTTTGATTTTTGGTTCTGATTATTGTATTTAATATGTTAATGTGTTGATTTTTTCAATTAGACTATCACTAGGAAAAAAATTGGTATTGAGGAACTATTTTGTTTATTATTGTTTGTGCTTACTAGGTAATAAATTAAACATAACCTAAATAGAAATGATCAAACTTATTATGTATCTCATATTAAACAATTAACACAAAATACAAAGAGAATTTTAAAATATAAAAATAAATAAACACCAATAAAGTTTTTGTATGAAAACACCAATAAAGTTTAAACTCTAAACAATCAAAACTTATAGTAATTTTTTATTAAAATTATTTACTTATTTTATGTGGGGACTCAATTTGGATTGGACTCAGAATTTGAATGGGTTTTCAGCCCAACAAGCCCAAACAATTGATTTGTAGAGAATAGGTATTAGAACTGGTACTGTTAGACAGGAAAGGTTATATTTATCAAGTAATAAAGGGTACTTCAGGTTGATTCTAGGAGAAAAAACTCTTCTCAGCCTGGTTTTCAATGTGTCTCTCGTTTTCCTTCTTTTTCTGGTTTTGTAAAAAGTCCTCCTCCATCTCATTCTTTTCTACGTTATATACACCACCCTCCTCTCCATTTCCATCGTACACGTGTAGTTCTTATTTGGAGAGCTCCTTTCTATCCCATCTAGCACCTACCGGAACGTTCGCTTAGTGGCCATAAAGCTGTTTAGTCACTGTTTAGGTATTACCTCCACATTAATGTGGTCAGAGGGTTAGCTGGAAAGCATTTAATGTGGAGGTGATAGCCTTGGAAGATATTTGCTATCCTCCCCGACTCCCCCTTTGGTTTATACCCAACTTCCAGTTCAGATATAATTTTGCGGAGTCTCCGGAATAAAATGAAAGTTATATTCACCTCGGACTTTGGTGTCCTCGGACGTGCGTTATGCCGTCATGTATAATATCCATTCCTTTCTCTTATATTATTCATTTAATAATAAAAATTTTTAAGCTATCCTCGGATAACCAAGTGTCCTCGGATTGGGCCGTTGGGCCCTGAGCCCACTTCTGATGATTCCTATATCTTTTTAACTAACAGGCCCCACAATAGCCCCTTAAAATCTCGCTTTTTTCCACCTCAGGAAAAAGGGAGATTTTGATATCCAGCCCTCATTTATTTTGTAGGTTTCCCCCGCTTTCTGAATGTCTTTTCGCTTGCCCAAGGCACGCTCTTGACGTTTCAGCGTCAGGAGCATGCCACTATTAAATGATGGCTGCTCTGTTGTCCCACATGTTCAGCGACCTGATGCAAATCTAACGGTGGGGGATCCTTTGCATTTATGGGCGGGGATTTTCCCGCTCCCACTTTCTGTGCCCTTATAGAGTGTCTTTCAAATCAAATCTTTCGTCAGTTACAAATTACTCTGTCTTAGTACATATTCATTGAATCTGTCTCTCTCTCATTACTTCACGCTCTCGTAAATACTAAGAGCCCGTCCGAGGAGCTTATTTTCTAAACCTGTAAGTTTCCTTAACCCTCCCTAGTTTTCCATCTTCTGTATCATTTTTTCTTTACTACTGTTAGAAAATGGGTAGATTTAAGTATCTAGTTGATTCCGAGGAGCAAATAGAATCATTTAGGGCTAAGTATAGGATTCCCTCAACTGTGGGTACGAGATACGCTTCCCCTCAAACTTGGATGTATGATAGACAAACGGGGGAGGTAGTCATCCCCTGATAGCCTTTATCGAGGGAGGGATGACCATCCCAATGGGTAGTCTGACGAGAAGTTATCTTAGATTCTTCAGATTATCTCCCACACAGTGTGCCTCGAATATGTTCAGGGTGCTTGGGAGCATAGAGGCTTTAAACGCCAAATACAATTTAGGTTTGACCCATCACGATATGAACTGGGTATATAACCTCAATCATTTGAAGGATCAGGGATATTACCTTAAGTCTAGGTACCCTGCGGTAAGATTGATCCAGTGCCTCCCTACCTCAAACAAGGGTTTAAAAGACGATTTCCTTATTTTCTCTGGGGCATGGCATGATGGTTTACCTTGTCCGACCGTAGAGGGACAACCAGGTGGGATTCCTAGGATGTATGCTCCTTATAAGTCAGATTAAAATTTTTTAATTGAAGCTATTTTTATTTCTAACAAAAATTTCTTTTTATGTTTTAATTATTTTATAGACAAGCGCGTCACTAGACGTAATTTCAGATTGGTCAATAGGGAGAGCCTGGATAGAATCCTACGATCCGAGGTGTATGTGAATCCCTCCGACGGTCAGTTAAGAGCAGCACACCTAATACTCAAGTACGATCCTGTTTCAAAAACCTTTCAGGCTCCCAAGTACGTGATAAAGGCAAAAGATTCTCGGCTCCACCGTATCAGTGTAGCCTTTGAGGGGTTTATTGTTCCTAAGGATACCCCCATTCCTGAAGGTGTGCCCTTCATTGAACCATCGCCTAAGGCCACTCATTCTGTTAGGGCTTCATCATCACGCTCCGTCCCCCAAAAAGTGAGAGAGGGAGAAGAAGAAAAAGAAAAAAGGACCGAAGAAGAAGAAGAAAAAGAAAAAAGGACCGAAGAAGAAGAAAAAGACACCTCGGGCGGACTCGTAGAGTTGTCTGACTCCGCCGACGGATTCAAAGTTTTTAACTAAACCCAATCTCCTGAGGTGACCTCTAAGAAAATGGTTATCCAAAGGAGAAGTCAGAGGAGCCTGAAAGACGTAATCGAAGGCCAGCCCGGCCGAGTGGTGGAAAAGCAAGTTCAGATCAATCCTCCACCTCTCCCCACTCTTCCTCCTCAGTCATCCCAACCAGTTGTGACCGAGCCCAGCAATCCAAAGAGGAGAAGAGAGTCGAAGGGTAAAGAGGTGTTAGATGCGGGGAAGACTCACTCTACCCATGAGGGTGAGGATCAAAGGGCTGCTAAGCAGCAGAAAATGAGTCATGGGTCACAGCGAGGGGTGGATAAGACAACCACTCAGTCCTCGGAACTTGAAGCCTGGCTCCCAGCTCCTATGCTCAATGAGAAGCCTCTGAGGGAGGATGCTTCGATCAGGGACTTTAGTGGTGGACTTGGGTGCCGAGTTGCCTCAGCATTAGAAGAAACACTTCTTCTTCCACGGGACATGGCCAAGCTGAGAGTAATAAAGAGAGATGAAGTTTTTCAAAATACCAAAAGATATTTGGGCATGGTACGACGCTCTTACCGTTACATTTTTACTGTTGTTTTTTTTTTTTTACGTGTTTTTGACTTCTTTTTTTTCTAGGTCGTTCAAGCCACCTTCAGGCTGGAGGAGATAGCTGAATCCTACTACCAGCAAATAGACGAGGAGAGGAAGAAAAAGATAACAGCTGTGCGCACACTGAATGCTTCTGAGCAAAACATTGTGCAGCTGAAGAAGAAGCTAGCAGCCGAGGAAAATGCTCGGAAGAGTGCTAATTCAACCTTGGCTGGGTTCCAAAAACAGGCCGAAGACCAAGGGCGGCTTCTGCGTGATGCCAATGCCCAGCTAGCAATTTCTAAGGAACAGGTGCTGGCTTTGCAAAAACAACTGGAGGAAGTCCAGAAGCTTAGAGATCAAGCAGAGAAAGCCAAAGTCGAGGCTGAAAAAGAGAGAGATATTGCCGAGCAGAATGGTTACAATGTGGGCATTACTGAGACAGAGGATGCTTTCTGAGCTGAGGTGCCCGTTGTGTGCCGGGAATACTGTGCCTTGACCTGGCAAGAGGCTCTCAACCGAGCTGGAGTGGAATCCTCATCAGAGTTAAGAAAACTCGAAAACATTTACTTCCCCCCAGCTATTCGGGCCTCCACCCCCTCTGCTCCACAAGGGGAAGCATCCTCTACTACTGCTGAGCCACCTAGGGAAGTTCAGATTCAGGCTCCTCCCTCTTCCAATCAGCAAGAGCAGCCACCAATGCCTGAAAAAGCAAAGGATCTATCATCGGTTAAAGAAGTAGCAGGGCCCAAAGACGAAGCGGCCTCTCATACTTTTGAACAGGCCTTAGCCTCAAACACCTTGCCTGTTGGAGAAGCTCCTATGGTGCAGGAAAAGGACGTTCCTCCCGAGGCAGCTGGCAAAGTCCCTCCACCCAAGCTCCAATAAAGTTAACCAAATAGTTGCTGGTAGTTAAATGTCTCTTAGTACACTTTTCATCTCATTTTTCCCCTTTTTAAAAAAAAAATCTTTTAAGGATGTTCCTGGTTTCAACACAGGGTTCTTTTTGGCAACTTATAAGAGATATTTGGGGTTTTGTTTATTACTTATATAATTTCATGTATGATTGCTCTTCATTACTTACGTTTGTTTATCTACTTTTCTAATGATCTCGGACTATAAAAAGGATGAAAGTTGATATGACAGGGAAGAATCATAACTTTATACACAACCATTGAGAACTCAGAACAGGCTACCATAGTGACATACGCGGCCTTATGAAGGCTTCCTGTAGCATTCATTAGAAAAGTATACGTACCTAGGATAACATTTTTACATTTCATCCAGAGGGGTATTGATCCCCTTGAAACGCTTTAAATGATGCTCCTAATACTTACTTCGATATGCATCTTTAGTTACACGAATCCCTTTCAGAAAACGTAACTTCCGACTAAGTTTGATGTCTAACTAGTTTGTTATAGCTTAGTTTTTATTTAGTACTTCCATTCATAGTGTAATAATTTCCATTAAGTTGTGGTCCGAGGACCTGACATGACTTAGCTTCTGTTTAATACTTCCATTCATAGTGTAATAATTTCCACTAAGTTGTGGTCCGAGGACCTGACATGACTTAGCTTCTGTTTAATACTTCCATTCATAGTGTAATAATTTCCACTAAGTTGTGGTCCGAGAACCTGACATGAGTTAACTTCTGTTTAATACTTCCATTCATTTTAGAAACACATGTTGCAGGAGCAAGATAAATTATAAAGGAAAGTAAAGAGCACTTATTAATAATAATACCTCTTTAGGTTGCTTACATTCCAGGGATGGAGTATAATTTTTTCATCTAGATCTTCTAGATAGTAAGCCCCTATCCCTGCTACAGATGTAATACGATATGGCCCTTCCCAATTGGGCCCCAACTTTTCCCAGGTTGGGTTCTTGGTATTCCCCACGACCTTCCTCAATACCAAGTCTCCCGGAACTAACGACCTTAGTTTGACGTTTGCATCATAGCCCTGCTTCAGCTTGTGCTGGTAGTACGCCAATTGAACCATAGCTTTCTCTCGTCACTCATCTATTAAGTCTAGACTTTTTCTCAACAGCTCATCATTTCCATCCGGGGTGAAATTACTAGTTTTCAGTGTTGGAAAGCCGGTTTCAATAAGGATCACGGCCTCAGCTCCATACGTCATTGAGAATGGGGTTTCCCCTATTGATCGTTGAGGTGTTGTTCTATACGCCCAAAGAACATGTGGAAGTTCCTCCACCCATCTTCCCTTTGCATCATTCAGCCTTTTTTTGAGTCCACCTACTATGACTTTGTTGACAGCCTCGGCCTGTCCATTCCCTTGCGGATAGGCTGGAGTGGAATACCTATTCTTTATCCCCAAGTCGGAACAATATTTTCTGAAAGCCTTGTTATCAAATTACAAACCGTTGTCCGAGATAAGAGTTTGAGGAACCCCAAATCGAGTAATGATATTCCTTAACAGGAATCTTTTGACGTCGACATCCCTGATGTTAGCTAGTGGCTCAGCTTCAACCCACTTCGTGAAGTAATCCGTGCCAACCAACAGGTACTTCTTATTTCCTACTGCTTTAGGGAAAGGGCCAACGATATCCAATCCCCACTGAGCAAAAGGCCAAGGACTAGAAAGGGGATTGAGAACACCTCCAGGCTGATGAATATTTGGTGCGAACCTTTGGCATTGATCACATTTCCTTACATACTCCTGTGCTTCCTTCTGCATGCCTGGCCACCAGTACCCTTGGGTAATCGCCCTGTGAGACAAAGACCTTCCTCCCGTGTGACTACCACAAATCCCCTCATGTAGCTCTTCTAATAGATCTTCCGACGCTTTAGGGCGTACACAGAGCAGATAGGGGCCAGAGTAAAAGCGTTTATACAGCTTCTTATCCTCGAACAGCCAAAAACGAGGAGCCTTCCGTCGTATCTTTTCTGCCTCTGACTTATCCTCGGGCAGTGTATCCTTCTCAAGGAATAGTATTATAGGATCCATCCAACTACGTGCTGAATTGATTTGGTTGACCTGTAGCTTTTCCGTTGTTCCTCGGGTAGGCGTGCCCAAGTCTTCAATCATGATCATTCGAGGTAAGTTTTAAGCCAAGGAAGTGGCAAGAGTAGCCAAAGAGTCTGCATGAGCATTTCCATTCCTAGGGACATGGGTTATTTTAAAGAATTCAAAATTGGCTTGTATACGCCTAACCTAGCTCAAGTACTCCTGCATTCTCGTGTCCCGAGCCTCCAATTCCCCTCTGACCTGGCCCACTACCAGCCATGAGTTCGAGAAAATTTCCAAAGTTTTTCCGCCCAGCTTACTGACCATTGTCATCCCTATTAATAAGGCTTCATATTCTGCCTCGTTATTAGTGGCTGAGAATCCTAGTCTAAGAGACTTCTCAATGATGACTTCCTCAGGAGATATCAACACAAGTCCCACTTCGGACCCTCGCTGATTTGCTGCCCCATCCACATACACCGTCTAGGGTGAAATAGGTTGCGGAAATAAGGCCAACCGATTTTTCATCCATGCCACTTGGGCTTGTTTCTATTTCTTCAGGACCTTCGGCAAACTCAGCTACTAGATTGGCGAGCACCTGACCCTTCACTGAAGTGCGGGGCATATACTTGACATCAAAAGCCCCTAAATTGTACCCCACTTAGCTACTCTACCAATATATTCTGCACTCCGAAGTACTGCTTTGATCGGATATTGAGTCAAGACAACCACTGTATGCGCCTAGAAATAATGGGGAAGCTTTCTGGTGGTGTGCACCACTGCTAAAATGGCCTTTTCCAATGGTAGGTAGTGTATTTCGGCCTCATGAAGAGATTTACTCACATAATAGACTGGCCGCTGTACTCCATTGTCCACTCGTATCAGAACAAAACTAATCGCATAAGTGGTGATTGCCAGGTAGGAAAAAAGAACATCGTCCACCTTGGGGCTAGACATGATGGGTGGCCGAGATAGATACTCTTTCAGCTGTTGAAATGCTAAGGCACATTCCTCAGTCCATTCGTATCCTTTCCACTTGTGGAGCAATAAGAAAAAAGGCCTGCATCTATCCATCGACCTGGATATGAATCTATTCAGTGCGGCGGTCATCCCGTCAGTCTCTGGACCTCCTTGGGATTCCAAGGTGGCTGCAAGTTAGTTATGGCTCTAATCTGATCAGGGTTAACCTCAATTCCCCTATGGGTCACCATGTAACCCAGGAACTTACCTGAGCTTACTCCAAATAAGCATTTGGATGCGTTCAGCCGCAATTTATGCCTTCTTAAAATCCCAAAAGTGTGGTTAAAGTCTGTCACGTGTTCAGCCAATACCTTACTCTTTACAACCATATCATCAATATAAATCTCAATGTTTTTACCCAACTGCTGCTCAAACATTTTCGTCATCATTCTTTGGTAGGTAGACCTTGTGTTCTTCAAACCAAAGGGCATTACCTTGTAGTGGTAATTTCAAGTGGAAGTGAGAAAAGCGGTCTTCTCTTGGTCGTCCAACGCTAGTGGGATCTTATGGTAGCCTTGAAAGGCGTCCAAGAAACTCATCCGAGGATGGCCTACTGTTGCATCCACCAACTGATCTATACGGGGCATAGGAAAAGGGTCCTTTGGGCATGCTCTGTTAAGGTCCGTAAAATCAACACACACACGTCATTTTCCATTTTTCTTTTTCACTACGACTGTATTGGCCAACCACTGAGGGTAAAATACTTCCTTGATAGCCCCAGCTTGCTTTAACTTGGTCACCTCATCTTTAATAGCCTCGACGTGTACCCTGGACGGACGCCGAGATGGTTGTTTCTTCGGAATACACGAGGGATTGACATTCAAATGATGACAAATGAACTCCGGGTCCACTCCCGGGGCTTCATAAGCATTCCATGCAAACACATCAACGTTTCTCCTAAGAACCTCGATCAACTGTTCTTTTTCT
Source organism: Quercus variabilis (assembly GCA_030445155.1). Lineage (NCBI taxonomy): Eukaryota > Viridiplantae > Streptophyta > Magnoliopsida > Fagales > Fagaceae > Quercus > Quercus variabilis. The sequence goes on from CP129451.1 coordinate 41,994,745, forward strand.
GACAAAGGCAACTGAGCCCCGACCTGAAAGTATTTCTCTGGATCATCACCAACGCTCACTCTTTCCAAATCTTCACACCTCGTCTCCTCTGTGGACGCACCACAATGGGCTCCCTGACTCCTTGATTGCTATAAATCAACCTCCGCTATAGCCGAAGTACCGGTCTCTGGCCGATGTTGAATGGCCATTATCATGCACTGTCTAGTCATGGTCTGATTTCCCAAAATTTTCGAAACTTCGGCTCTCGAGAGATACTTCACTTTTTGATGAAGAGTGGAAGAAAGAGCCCCCAAAGCATGCAACCAAGGTCTTCCCAAAATAGCCGTATACGGAGAAAAAGCATCCACGATAAAATCCACATCCACCGTATCTGAACCAGTCTGTACAGGTAACCTAACCATTCCCAGTGGGATGACCGATTTGCCCTCGAAGCCCACCAGCGGGGAACTATACGTTATCAGATCTTCAGGTTTCAGATTCAGCCCCCTGAATAAGTCAGGATACATTACCTCGGCGGCACTTCCGTCATCAACCATCACTCTCCTAACGTCATACCCTCCGATTCTAATCGTAACCACCAAAGCATCATCATGCGGTTGTATGGTTCCTCGTTTATCCTCTTCGAAGAAGCCCAACACCAACGAGGTGCCCTTTCTGGCCTTTTTCGGCCTTGAACTTAAGCCCTCCTCCGAGCATTAGGACACAGACATTACCCTGGAAGGGCAAAATCCAGTTCTCCCCGGGGCAGCAAATATAACGTTTATCGTGCCCAAAGGAGGTCCCCTCGAAGCTTTCCCTTAAAACGCCGAGCCTTCATGGCCTCCTCGGCCGCCGGAATGATACAGAAATTGGGTCAACTTCCCTTCTTGCACCAATTGCTCTAAATGGTCCCACAGATTGTTACAATCCTCGGTGATATGCCCATGGTCTTGGTGGTACTGGCAATAAAGGTTCCGATTACGCTTTGCAGGATCCCCTGCCATCTTATTAGGCCATCTAAAGAACGGCTCGTCCTTTATCTTCTCCAGAACTCGTTGCACTGGTTCTCGAAACATGGCGTTAATCGCTTGGGAGTTACTGCCCTCCAAAGTCCCTCCGAGGCTGGTTGTTATTATACCGGTCCGGCCTGAAATCCCTCCTCTCCTGAGTTATTGCCTTAGACTTTCCTCTGCCCTGCATCTGATCCTCCTCTACTCTTCTATATTTGTCTATTCGATCCATAAGCTGACGTACACTAGTAACAGGCTTGCCAGTCAGAGACTTCCTCAGATCGTGCTCGGTTGGAAGACCTTCCTTAAAGGTATTCATAGTCACGTCATTCTGAGCCCCATCTACCTCGTTGAACATTTCCCAATATCTGTCCGAGTAGGCTTTTAGGGTTTCCCCCTCCCGTATAGATATGGACAGCAGCGATCCCAAGGGTTGAACAACCCTCCTACATGTAATAAAACGGGCACCAAAAGCCTAGGTGAGCTTCTCAAAAGAATCAATAATATTAGTTCTCAAGCCATTAAACCATCTCATCGCCACCAGGCCCAGGCTCAAGGGGAAAACCTTGCACATTAAGGCCTCATCCCTTGCATGAATAGCCATTCTCTGGCTATAGTGACTAACATGTTCCACTGGGTCTGTTCGACCATTATAAATGGTGAACGCAGGCTGGTGGAATCGCCGAGGAAGACTAGCATCCTCAATATGTCGCGTGAAGGGCGACTTAGAGACCTGATTCAAAGCCTTGTTCAAGGCATCATTCCCCTGACCCTGGCGAGTTGGATTCTTATCTCTTCGCCCACGGTGGTACTCCTCCTCACATGAAAAAGATTCGCTGGGTGGAGTTCTCGACCTTTGCCTGTAACTGGTGTCATCCGACTCCTCAGAGGAGTGCCTAGAGTTATGGGCCTTACGCCTTCGTCACTCATACCGCAACTCCCTTTTCAACTTGTCAATCTTACGCTGCGAATTTCTTTCGCTCTTTTCAAGGGAAGCATGGCCTTTCTCCCGAGAGCGGCTTCTATCTGTATGGGTTGTTCGGGTACTCCCTTCATGATTCCCTCCACGTTCGTGGTCTACCAACGGACTACTGTGCTGAGAACCCCTAGACTCTGCCTGGTGTTGATTAGCATCCGCCTAGTGCTGATTAGCATCCACCTGTTGCGGGCCCGTCAATGGTTGCTGCGGTGCTCCCTGTTCCATCGTGATTATCACACCTGCCTTTCCTTCTCAACAGATCAAGTTCTCCCCACAGACGGCGCCAATTGTGAGGACTCAAATTGGATTGGACCTAGAATTTGAATGGGTTTTCAGCCCAACAAGCCCAAACAATAGATTTGTAGAGAATGGGTATTAGAACTAGTACTGTTAGACAGGAAATGTTATATTTATCAAGTAATAAAGGGTACTTTAGGTTGATTCCAGGAGAAAAAACTCTTATCGGCCTAATTTTCAATGTGTCTCTCGTTTTCCTTCTTTTTCTGGTTCTACAAAAAGTCCTCCTCCATCTCATTCGTTTCTACGTTATATACACCACTCTCCCCTCCATTTCCATCGTACACGTGTAGTTCTTATCTGGGGAGCTCCTTTCTGTCCCATTTAGCACCTACCGGAACGTTCGCTTACTGGCCATAAAGCTGTTTAGTCACTGTTCAGGTATCACCTCCACATTAATGCGGCCAGAGGGTTAGCTGGAAAGCATTTAATGTGGAGGTGATAGCCTTGGAAGATATTTGCTATCCTCCCTGACTTTCCCTTTGGTTTATACCCAACTTCCATTTCAGATATAATTTTGCGAAGTCTCCAGAATAAAATGAAAGTTATATTCACCTCGGATTTTGGTGTCCTCGAACGTGCATTATGCCGTCATGTATAATATCCATTCCTTTCTCTTATATTATTCATTTAATAATAAAAAATTTTAAGCTATCCTCGGTTAACCAAGTGTCCTCGGATTGGGCCGTTGGGCCCTGAACTCACTTCTGATGATTCCTATATCTTTTTAAGTAACAGGCCCCACATTTTATAATTTATTATTATTATTTATTTAATAATTTAGTTTTAATTATTTTAAAATTTTTGAGCTTATAAATTTTTATCAAGTCATCCGCACAGAAATAATACTAGTCCTAGTATAGCTTCAAGACTTAATAAAAGAAAAAAGCAAAAAATAAAAAAGGGTTTCAAGTTTCAACGGCTGAGACGGCAGTTTGGTTGGGCCACAGGATTAGACAATCCAACGGCTAAAGAGAAACCCTAATCGCACCAAGAATAAGAATAAGAGAAAAACTTTACTACTTAAACCAAAGTAGGCCAAATAACTCTTCCTCTTTCGCTTTCTCTCTTCACTCCCTTCTTAGCTACTGGTATAATCTCTTGCTCTCTCTCTGTGCTCACAGTTCTGCAATTTCGTATTTTTATTTTGTGTTTAACTGTGATTATTGATTGTGATTATTGATTGTGATTATCTAATAATTGGTTAAAAATATCGATCTGCTTCATTATCTGCGTTTGTTTAATTGACTGCCTAACTTTTCAGCAATCCATGCCTTAAGTCTTCTAAGTGGTTTTTTTAGATAAAAAAGAAAAGAAAAATTGAAGGGGTTTATTTTTATTTTTAAAATTTACCTTGAAGTTTGAGGAGAATTACTATTCTCAAAGTCAAAGATAAGAAATCTTTAGCTGAATATATTTAGAGCAAGGTTTCTCGTAATCAAATGGTTGAATTGCATGTTTTCTATGTTTTAAACAGGCACCCATGTTAAATTTCGCTCAAATCAGATGTTATTTAGATTAATAATTTATAAAACATAATTTTATACTACAAAAGCATGAAATTTAAACATTTTATTGATGACATAAAGGTTGGTCTTGAAATGTTGCAAGCATGAAGAATATAATAACAGCATACAATCTAATGGTTAGATTATCAACATTTACATCTAATCAAAAAATATAGAGAGAGTTTGAAGGGTTTCTCTTTTTCTAAAATATTAGGAGAGAAATGGTAGATTTTCTATGCAAAAGAAGTCTATAGAGAGATGGTAGATTTTCTATGCAGAAGAAGTCTATTCTCTCAAGTAAAGGTTTTCCTTATTTATTCCGTTGTCGTCCAGCGGTTAGGATATCTGGCTTTCACCAGGAGACCCGGGTTCAATTCCCGGCAACGGAATTATTTTATATGTTGAAGTTCTATTTTTGATTTCCAAAACTCATTAGGATCTTCCATATAATTGTTTGTGATTTTAATAATTTGTGTTCATCACGGTGAACACAAAATTCTTTCTGTTTCTCAATAAAAGTTCATACTTATATTAAAAAAAGGTTTTCCCTGGCACCTGTTAGATGTTTTAGTATTTGTATTTTAAGTTTGTAAAGCTTCTGTTCTAAAATCTTTGTTGGAGAAACATTTCTTGAACAGAAATTCTTTTTTGTGGATAAATCTGCTTGTTCAAGGATGTTATGAGAGGCAATTTTTATTTTGTGTTTAATTGTATTATCTTATAGAATTTTTGTTGTTGTTGTTGGTATAATAATGATAATTGTGCTTTTTTTGGAGTGATATCATGCATTAGATTTTAGTTGGCTAGTAATTGATCTAGGATTTAATCATTTAAATAACCTTGTATTGATTAGAAATTAAATTTTATTTGTTTCATTTATTGATAAATGATAATTTAATATGTTCCTTGCTTGCTATTTGTTCTGATGAATTAACTTTTTGCTATATTCTTTAGCTTCTTGCTCAGATTTTAGAATGGGTAAGGAGAAGGTTCACATTAGCATTGTGGTCATTGGCCATGTCGACTCTGGAAAGTCGACCACCACTGGACATTTGATTTACAAGCTTGGAGGGATTGACAAGCGTGTAATCGAGAGGTTTGAGAAGGAGGCTGCTGAGATGAACAAAAGGTCATTCAAGTATGCATGGGTTTTGGACAAGCTCAAGGCTGAGCGGGAGCGTGGTATTACCATTGACATTGCATTGTGGAAGTTTGAGACTACTAAATATTACTGCACTGTCATTGATGCTCCTGGACATCGCGATTTTATCAAGAACATGATTACTGGTACCTCACAGGCTGATTGTGCTGTCCTTATTATTGACTCCACTACTGGTGGATTTGAAGCGGGTATTTCCAAGGATGGTCAGACTCGTGAGCATGCTTTGCTTGCCTTCACGCTTGGTGTCAAGCAAATGATCTGCTGTTGCAACAAGGTAAATTTCTTACCTTGTAATTTCATACATAGCAATAAGTTGTTTACTGATTTTTATTTGTTTTCGTGTTAGATGGACGCAACAACCCCAAAATACTCTAAGGCAAGGTATGACGAAATCGTAAAGGAAGTTTCTTCCTATCTTAAGAAAGTAGGATATAACCCTGACAAGATCCCCTTTGTTCCTATTTCTGGGTTTGAGGGTGATAACATGATTGAGAGGTCAACCAACCTTGACTGGTACAAGGGCCCTACCCTCCTCGAGGCCCTTGACTTGATTTTGGAGCCAAAGAGGCCCTCAGACAAGCCTCTCCGACTCCCACTTCAGGATGTCTACAAGATTGGTGGTATTGGAACTGTACCTGTGGGGCGTGTTGAAACGGGTGTGCTTAAACCAGGTATTGTTGTTACTTTTGGCCCTACTGGGCTGACAACTGAAGTTAAGTCAGTTGAGATGCATCACGAGTCTCTCCTAGAGGCTCTGCCTGGTGACAATGTTGGTTTCAATGTGAAAAATGTTGCCGTTAAGGATCTCAAACGTGGGTTTGTGGCGTCCAACTCAAAGGATGATCCTGCAAAGGAAGCTGCTAACTTCACCGCCCAGGTCATTATCATGAACCATCCTGGCCAGATTGGCAATGGTTATGCCCCAGTACTTGACTGCCACACCTCCCACATTGCTGTGAAATTTTCTGAAATTTTGACCAAGATTGATAGGAGGTCGGGCAAGGAGCTTGAGAAGGAGCCCAAATTTTTGAAGAATGGAGATGCTGGTTTTGTTAAGATGATTCCCACCAAGCCTATGGTAGTGGAGACTTTCTCCGAGTACCCACCACTTGGACGATTTGCTGTGAGGGACATGCGTCAAACTGTGGCTGTTGGTGTTGTCAAGAGTGTGGAGAAGAAGGATCCAAGTGGTGCCAAGGTCACCAAGTCTGCTGCTAAAAAGAAATGAGTGTTTTATTTTAGGAAGTCAATAGCAAAAGAAATGGTTGGTTTTTTGGCTTTTGTTATTGCAGCCTCTTATATAGGGGCCTTGACTGCCTGGTGGGGGTTTTGAGCACCCAGGCCACCTGGGTGGCTTGACCGTCGGTGGCAAAAGCTTCATCTATCTGGTTGATGCTGTTTTTAGTAGTATAGAGCTTCATAGTTGCAAGTGAGAGAACAAATTGGTATTTAATTTGATTTCCAAATTGTTGGTTTTTAAATGTATTTATGAGACTCAAATATTTTTCGTTTGAAATGTCACCCCCAAGTAGTGGTGATATCTCATATCTGTGGGGACTTTTGTTTTGTTTTTTTTTTTTTCCTTCCAAAAAAAAATATATATATATATTGTTTCTCTCGTATTTTGGGCTTTGCATTATTTCAATAAGAGGGTTCATACGTTCTGGGCGCTTTGGGCCTTAAAGAGTAAGGAAGGATACTATTCTGAGGGCAGAAATCTGCCCAATCAAATAGGCACGCGGGCTCATGGATGCTATGGAAATTGTAAAATTATCTAGAAGGAGACTGTGTGCCTTTGTTAGGAGCTACACAGGGAATGTTTATTTAAGGAACTAGATTGCAAGGTCTACCATAATTTATGTCCTGTAATTCAATAATTTGCGTCCTCTACAAGGTCCATATCTGCTCTAGGCAAGAGTTTTATGGCCGTTTGCCATTTCATTTTGGCAGTACCCCCGGCCCCCACGCATCCAGACATCTGGGGAAGAGGAGAAGAGGAGAGCTTGACCTTGCCTTGCCATCTTCGGTGAGCGCCAAGGACAATTTAATTAAATGTAATACTGTGTACTGTGTTGGGCGACGTATTTTCGGCACCTTAGCAAGGTGGAGAGGTGAGTGCCAAGAACAATCTAATTAAATGTAATGCTGCATTGCACGACGCATTTTCGTCACCTTAGCAAGGTGGAGAGGTCGAGATGTTGAGCAATGCAATATTATCTTTCGCTAGATTGTCCTTGGCACTCATTGCAGACTAAGGTTAAGGTTCGCCACATTAAATTTTAAGACCGTCTTATCATCATTTTTTATAAAGAGTAATACTAAAAATATTACAAATTACATAAAGCTTAGAAACTAACGTATTACCAATAACAAAAAAGTTATTTATTATGTTACTTAAATGACACCGATTATATTGTTAACATAATAGTTTATAAGATTTTTGTAGTACAATAAAGTATTTTAGAATTCTCCCCAAACTTAAAAGAATGGTTGTTTTCATTTTAGTCTCAATTAAACTATAAAATTGACTACTCATTCATATCATGAGCTCAGCACCATAACATCTTATTAATTACGCAGATCTATTAGGTGCTGATTATGTATCACAAAAAAAGAAGAAAACTGTAATGAGTCAGACATACCAACCGAATGGGGTGCAATTATGCCAGACCAATTGGCTGAGAATAAACACTACAAAAAGTCATCAATCACTTAATTTCAACTTTTTGCTAATATTCTATGCTGCAACAAATCCTAGTAGAAGGGATGTTTATTCTATATTGGTTGTGTGTATCTAGTGTCTGCTGTTTATAACTACACTCTACAATTACAAAGGTTAAGCCATTTTGTAATTGTACTCTAGTTATGTAATGTAGTATAACTCGGATTACAAGACTATTATTATTTTTGTGTGTATTTTAATAAGTATTACTGTATACTAAAATAAAATAAAAAATAAAAAATAAAAAATCCTAGTAGTAATATTCTTGCTTTGAATTAGAACATAATTAGTCAACATAGAAAAGTGAATTCTTATAAATGTTTCAAAAGATTAGCAAAAGTTGTCTTGTAAACTTTTTAAGTTGCACTCGTTTTCTAAAAATCCTTAGCCAAATGCACTTCGATAATAATTACTATATAAACGGTATGCATCTCCACGCAGTTCTTGATTTTTAAGTTTATTTCCAATTTTCCAGATTCTTCATTTATTTAATTTTATTTTCTATAGGGTTGGTGTAATTTTGGACCCACCTTGTGCAAAATTCATATGCTCATAAGCAGGTTTACTTCGTGGTTATATGGGTCCGTCCCCAGTCCTTATCAACCTTGTGACTTGTGAGTAATCAATTTATTTTTTGAGAAACAACCTTGTGAGTAATCATTAATTCGTTTGTTTGTTTGTTTTTTTTTTTTTTAATCATAGAATTTGTTTTTTATTACCTAATGTTCTTTTGTTGGGGGGATAATTCAATAGTTGCTAGTTGATGGATGAGAGATTTGAACATTGAATATGTCTCCATTAGAAATATCATGATGTGTCAACCAATTAAGTTACAAGACCATGAAAATATATCTTGTAAGAATAATAGACTTCATATACTTCATAAATTAAAAGTTAATTTCCCTACTTACAAGTCCTACCAATCTAATGCACACAGCATGAGTTATTGACTTGTTTCTAGGTAGAATTTGAAGTTCTATAGAATGACATATTTAAATCTCAACAAAAATTAGAGTAGTATGCCTAATTGCCTCATGAATCTTCACATAAATTTATTATTATTAGTACTATTATTATTATTTTGTTGATAATTCAATAATTACAATGGTGTTAGAAACATCAAAATGTGCTAGTTTACAAGGCTTTTGGCGAACATCATGTAAATTTTTTGATATATCAGTTACTATTGGGAAAGGAAAAATTTGAATCCTGAATGTCTTTATTTGAAATACGAGAAAATGTTAACTAGTTGAATTATAAAACTCTTGGCGTAAACGGTTATGAAATTGAATGAAAAAGATTCCTCCTGAAAGGAAAACTTTGAACATTTTATCATTTTTTTTATATAAAAAAACATTTATTCTATTTTCTTGTACAACAAAAATGATTGTATTGGTGCTTTTTTCATATTCTATATTCTACATTTCTACTCCACATGACATAATAGATCATACTTATGGTTTGATATATATTAAACTACAAACCAGCCAGTTGATGGGTTCCATCCCAACAACTATATGGTTGGTGCAGACAGCAACTCAAGCTCTCATATGTCTTCGTCTCCATCTTCCTTTCACTTCAAGATATAATAACTAATGAAAGCAACTCCTTCACCAATGAACCAATTCCATAAATAAAAAAAAAAAAAAAACAATTAATCATTTGAGTTTGCCTGTGCCTATCATAGACCTTTCCTTTTTTTGTAACCAATATGACCTTCTCAACATTCAAATATAACTATTGGCCATCGTATACAATATAGTCTTCATTTCTCATTTCCTATAACAAGAACACCCACCCAAGTCAGTACTAACTCTGACTGATATTTCCACTCCAAATTTTGTGATTCCAGTCCTTCTTCAGGGCGTAGAAAAAAAAATGGGGTCTATGGAAAGGTCAAAGAAAAAAGTTCAACTATGGAAAAAGGCAGTAGTCCATTTTTCTTTGTGCTTTGTTATGGGGTTCTTCACAGGCTTTGCTCCAACGGGTAAAGCTTCAATGTTCAATAACCATGTTGCCTCATCAAATAGATCAGAATCTTCACCACAGCCTATTGAAATGTTGCATCAAGCAACAAATGTTAATAGAAGTTTGATAGCTGAAGCTCCGGTGACCATTCCTCAGAGGCATAAAGACTTGGAACACACATCACCACCAGAAGAATTACGAGTAGAAGAAGAAAAACAACCCAAGCTGACACCAAGAAGATTTGTAATTATTGTCACGCCAACAAGCGCAAAAGATGAGCTTCAAGGTGTTCTTCTAAGGAGGTTGGCTAATACCATAAGATTGGTTCCTCCACCATTGCTGTGGATTGTGGTGGAAGCTCAAAGGGATTCAAATGAAGCGTCTGAAATCCTTAGGAAAACAGGTATAATGTACAGGCATTTGGTTTTCAAGGAGAATTTCACGGACCCAGAAGCTGAAATGGACCACCAAAGAAACATTGCGCTTAAGCACATCGAACAACATAGGCTCAGTGGGATCGTACACTTTGCCGGGCTTACCAATGTTTATGATATCGACTTCTTTGACCAGCTCAGAGATATTGAGTATGTAACGCTTTACTCTTCTCTTATCATTGTTTTAATTTGCGGTTCGCTATAAACTATCATGTTATTTAATTTAATGTTCCTTAAAACTACAAAATTTTAAGCGGTTTATTTCGATATTAACATTCTATGGAAAATGAATCATTCTTCAAAAAAAAAAAAAAATTATAAAAATTATTTCATTAAAAAAAAAAAATTGGTAGTAACCTTAAAATGAGTTGCACAACTACCTTTTGACTTTTTTTTTTTATTTAACTTCATTTGAGATAAGGTTGTTTTCTAGAAAATTTTAATGGAAAATAACTTTTATCTCATGTCAAGAAAAATAAGGGAAATTTGATTTGACATTAATATTTTTTTGGAGAGTGAATCATTTTCCAAAAATTATTTTTAAAAAATTATATTATTTTCTTATGTTTGGCAGTAAATTTAAAATGAGTTGGATAATTATTTTTTGACTTTCCTTATTTAGTTTCAAGTAAAATAAAATTGTTTTCTAGAAAATTTAGTAGAAAGCAACTCTATTTCATGCCAAACTAAATAAGATAATTTAAGAGATAATTTTCTTTTAACCTTTTTTTTATACTACCAAACACAGAGAAAAAATAAATGAAAAATTTTCCATTGAAACAAATCTTATTACTTAATTGGCTACTACCTTCTGGTATTTTGAAAAGAAATATCCAAAATTCAAATCCTCTCCCAAATATTGAATTATCAAATAAAAAATCTAAAAGTTTTTAGATCAACACTCTAATTTGAGGTTAGTAAGGTGATTGGATAGAGCAATGCACATTAATTTGTAATGTGATCGATCAACACATTAATCTGTTCATTTTGATACTGTTTTATATTGTCCCATGCATGAGCATTATAAATTAACCTCAAATATAATAATAATAATAATAAATAAATAAATAAATAAATAATTTAAAAGGATATTACAAATGTGACCCATAATCTATAATGCATAGCTCTACATTTTGAAAATTGAAACTAGGTTTAGTGTTTTTTTGTTTTTGTTTTTTTTTTTTTAACACGTAAAGTTCCTGATGGGCCGATAGAATAAGAATGCCATAAACGGGTCCGTATAAAAGTACAAAAAATATTGGTGGTGAAAGTATCGAAGTTTCTTCCACAAATAGAAATTCTACATTGTTGAGTAAGTCGGACGCTGCAAAGCTTGCCAATTTGTTACGAAAATTGTTATAATTATGATCAATTCCTTTCTTTCACTTTCACTAATGATGGCGGTTAGTACCACACTATCAACATAATAAATAAATATAAAATTTATTTATTTAATAATATTAATATATCAATTTTTGGTTATATAAATAAATATTAATATATAATAATTGCATTTTTGGTTATATCTTTATCTATATATATATATATATATTTATTTATATATATATTTATTTTTGGTAAACTGTAAATTAATTCCTAAAGTTTGGGGGTATCTGGATTTTATATCCTGAAATTTCAAAATTTAAATTTTATTTCTTGTAGTTTTGGGGTGTTTAGATTTTACATCCCAATGTTTTAGATTTTAGATATTTTCCTCTAAATTTTAGGGGCGTTTGAATTTTACTCCCTAAAGTTTGGGTGTGTTTAAATTTTACACCCTAAAATTTCAAAATTTGTGGGTATAAAATCCAAACATTTCCAAACTTTAGAGAGTAAAATCTAAATTTTAAAAAGTTAGGATGTAAAATGCAAACACCCCAAACTTTAAGGGGTAAAATTCAAATTCCAAAACTTCAGAGTGTAAATCTAAACATCTCAAAACTTTAGGGATGTAATTTGCAATTTACTCTTCTTTTTTCTTCTTCTTTACATTAGAAGTTTATTGGCTTAATGTATTACATAACAGGAGGTAACTCTATCCTTTCTATTAAATTTTTCATTCTGTAGCCCAAGGGTATCATTGTTTTTAATTTCCTAATCAACAGTTTAGTAAATTTTCCTGGTGTCGGCAGGATTTGGTTATGCCTACTTTTCTCATTTACAAATAGCTCTGATTCCTAAAGCTACATGCTTCCAAATGTTATAGGATGACATGCATAGTTGGTAAGAAAAAAAAAATCAATAATGCATCTGATAATAAATTTCCAAAACCTTTTGATTTTAACAAATTTTTTTTTTTTGGTTCCAACCAGTTATTTTACCTTGAAAAATTAGTAGGAAGTTAGTTGAATGATTAAGATCGTTAATCTAATTCTCTCCAATTGCCATTTCTTAAGATATAAAATTTTCAACGGGGAAGATATGTAGCTTTCTGTCATACTTCAGTCAGGTAGTAGTTTGATTCAGTTTAGGAATATTCTATGGCACTTAGGAAGATTTTGACCCTAACTTTCTAGTTTATGGTAAGATTATTTATTATTTATTTTTTGTGGGTGCAGGGGTTAATTATTTAAAAAAAATTTTAACACGTGGAACATTTTCTATCGATCCTTTAAAAGAAGGATACAGCTTGTATCTAGTGCCTTTTTGCATTAAATCCAATATGATTCGGATACGTGCCCAATTTTAGACATGTACTCAAATTATATCATGCTCAATGCAAAAAGGCAATGGACAAAATTCATCCTTAAAAGAAAAAAAAAAATTTCCTAGTTTTCAAATTGCAATTATTTATTTAGTTAGCATTATGTTTCAATTGGAATACTAACATCATGTTCAAATCCCCAATTTTTGCAACTATTGAATTATAATTTATTTTTTATACATTCATGGCCCCACAATTGCTACCTTAAAAATGAAAATAATAATAATATTTGCAATATAGGATTTGGTTCGGATCAGTTGGGTGAGATTTTGTGATTTGTCATTGTCTTTATTCTTATAGACTCATAGTAATCCTCATTCATTGTCGGATAAATTGCAGTGTGTTTGGGACATGGCCAATAGCTTTACTCTCAGCAAACAGGAATAAAGTGATGATAGAAGGACCAGTTTGTGATTCTTCACAAGTTATAGGATGGCATCTAAAGAAAATGAACAATGAATCAGATACAAGGCCCCCAATTCATATTTCAAGTTTTGGGTTCAATAGCTCCATTCTCTGGGACCCTGAGAGATGGGGTCGCCCTTCAGCTGGCCAAAAATACTCCCAGGTATCTCAATCTTAACCAAACCTTGCAGTTTATTATTGTTACAGAACGAGATGGGGATTTGAATTCTGAATGTTTTCGTTGTAAACACCAAGAAATGCCAATCAATTGAGTTACATGACTCTTGGTAGAAAATAGAATTTTAAGCCCGGAAAGTTTTATGATTTAATTAAATGAAAAAAGAAGAAGCTATAATTAAAAAACATTTTAAGGTTTAGACTTTAGAGTAGTATTTGACAAATTCTAGTCAATAACCAACTCATAAAGAGATTTTAGATGGGATGTGAGAAATGACCAAAGATACATAATAAAAATACTTTTGTCATACCTAAATCCAACTAATTCAATCAAGAGCCAGTATTTAATTAATATTAATAATATGATTGCTATATTGTTAGTGTTAGTTACTGTTATTACTTATTATTATTATTATTATTATTATTATTATTATTTTATTATTACTCTCTCTCTCTCTCTCTCTCAAAATGATTGGGCATTGGGTGTCATTTTGAAAAATAAAGATCTAACTAATATTTTTTTTTATTAAAACAATGTACTAGAGATCTTTATTCTTTAATGCTAATTTTTTTAATAGATCTTTAATGCTAAAGTTAAGGTTTGGAATCTCCAAATTGTTGAAGGGAGAAAAACTCTTTACCAAATTGTTGGTATGGTGACAAATTTTGTTATAGAGTTTTGAAGGGGCTTAGCTCTTTAGGGTTGTCTAACACAATCCAAGGCCCTAAAATTGGTTCTTTTATATTTAAAGTAATTTCTCTGTACAAATACATTTATGTGTTAGCATCATTTTCTTCACAATAAACTACAAAGTTAATATTTTCATAATATTTTTAAAAAAAAAAAAAACAGTAATTTTATAATAAAGCCTAGGTGACAAATTTTAATGGTATATATCAAAATAATGTTAATGATGTATCTAAATAAAAACTTATAACCTCAAATTTATTGGGAAAATACTTTGTCACAACTCTGTTTTTTATATTTTATATATTTTTTTATTTCTTTTTTCAAAGGAGGCGTGGGATTCTACTGCAACTTCCAATGACACATGATGCAATCTTGTTCAGTACTTTTAAAATTTCCTTTTCAGATTTTTTTTTTTTTTTTTTTTAAAAAAGCAATGAATAATTGAATATACAATTAAAAAAAGGTCTTGTGTTTATGAAGCTAATCATAACTTTATGGGTGTAACGGGGCCCCACTGTACCAGCTACTAATAAGATGTGCTTTGAGTTTTGTTCTGGTTTGGCCAACCTCCAGCGTTAGGTAAAGAGATAATAATTAAAGCTTTGATTGTTCAATTAAATCATTATTACTCAATATGTTCATGAAAATATAAAATTAAGAAATAGATTTATTATTATATGCAACTCCATGCCATTATTTAGCAATTACTTTTTTTTTTTTTTATATAGATAATAATCAATTACTAATTACTAATAAAACGAAAACAAAGGATATGTGTGTTTGTGAGTAATATTGATTTTTTTTTTGTGAACGTGTGACAGAATTCTATGAGATTCGTCAAACAAGTAGTTCTTGAAGATGATACCAAATTGAAAGGAATCCCACCAGATGATTGCTCCAAAATCATGCTTTGGAATCTTTATTTTCCGAGTGAGACATCACCAATTAATCATCTTCAAACCACTGCATTAGATGGTACTCAGAGGAAATAAGAGGGATCAAGAAACTGTTAAAAAAGAGAAAAAGGACAGGTGTGATTAAGAGGAGATTATAAACAGTGGAGCAGTTGCGATTATATACATAGATGTCAATTTTTTTTTTCTTTTTTCCTTTTTGTCATGTATTTTTGTTATAAATTTATAAATTCTTTGTAATAGTATATTTTGAGAGTAGTCTTTGCATGTGAGTATGACTCAAATCTAAAGCATAAATCATTACAAATTTACAATCAAATGTTCTTTGAATATATATATTTTTATTGCAAGTGAACCAAACTAAATTTGCTTACAATGCAAGTTAATCTAGTTATGAAGAAGCATGATCTGAGGTTCCGCAGTGAAATAAGTTAGAGATTTTTTTCACCTTTCAGTGAAAAGGAAAATGCATTAAAGAAACAAAATAGTAAATAATACAAAGTCTAGGATATAAAACATTCTAAGCGTTAATTATAAGCTAGTACAAATTAAAGCACGTGAAGGAGAAGATGAATAAAACACAAAAATATCTCTAATAGAGCTTCCTACTTTTGCCAAAAGATCTGCGCAATGATTCCTTTCATGGGGATATTATGCAAACGAGCCTCGTCAAAAGACTAGAGTAGTGCAATAATAAAAAAAACCAGAGCACTATAAGGGTGATTAATTTCAGTTAAAGAACAATGCGAGGTAATGATGCTAACAACAGAATTAGTGTCTATTTTGATGAGCAACTTCCAAATGTTAAGTCGAACATCACTCATGGGAGAACCACAAAGGCAAAAACAGTGAGCATTTCCATGTTTAATAGCATCTTCAACAATTTCTTTAAAGTTATATGAGAAATTACTTTCAATTCTTAATTGGATTTGATTAATGTGAGCTCGGTGTAAGCCTTGGATTGAAGACCAAACTATGCAGGCATTTTGGTTGACCTTGCCATCAATTTTAAAATCCTTACTCCTAGTCTAGTCAGACATTGTAACCATCTTTAAAGGTAATGTCCATTAGCTCACTTCACATGACTATATGTACTTCATTCACTCGTTAAATATGATTCTTTTTTCTTGGTAGAATATCTATCAAGGTGCAATGACTTATCATTGTTTGGTTATTGTCAATGTCCAAATTTCGAATCCATCTCTTCTTTATTGTCAATGTCCTAATTGTGATCCCATCTCTTCTTTAAAATTTCACCACTCACAATAACCTATTTTTAGAGAGGGTGATAATTTGTGTTTATAGGTTTTGGAGAACGTTTTTGCTAAGGACCTTACAAGCCCACACAAAGCGGGACCTAATACCTTTCGAGCTTGTTATCACTATTTTTAATATTTTATTCTCATACATGACCTAAGCCAATGTACATTTTATAGACAAATGAAAGGTATGCAGTATGGAGGGTAAAGAGTGAACATAGTTAAAATTGAACTTCCGCTAAAATAAATAAATAAAAATAAAAGCATACTTAAAGTATATATATATATATACACACACATTAATTTGATAATTAGAATAATAGATTTGAATCCTAAACGATTTTGTTAGAAATATAAAAATGTACTATAAAACTCTTTGCAAGCATAGCTAAAGTTAGTTATGTTTTACTTTTACATAGTTTTATTTTTATTTTTTAAAAATAAAAAAGTTAGGTTTACAGAGTTAAGATTTTTTGCATAAGATCATTATCAGAAAAATGAACCATATTGAGCTTAGTTAAAGGTGTGTGCCCCATCTGAGGAATTTGATTGAATGCCACCGGATAGCAAACTCTTCTGTCTTCTCTTCAGGATCGGTGAGTCCTTGTTTTTCCTTGAAAACAACAGAACAATCATGTCGGTGGTCATCATAAATATGAAATATCCCATTTTACCTACTAGTACTTCTTTTGTAGTTTGACATGTGCAAGAAATAATGGTGGCAAGAGAGATCTTACGAATTTGTGGTACCACTAAAGTTAGTAAAAATACTTATAGCTTAAAGTCTAGCAGCACCTTTCTCCTTTTTATCCAGGATTAGATTAGCCACCCTATTACTTGTTTTTTTTTTTTTTTTTAAAGGTAAAATTTTAATCTATGGCGTCTGTTCTTGGTAATTATTTTTTATTATTAAACTAAAACATTAATTGGTTTTTGTTGTAGGCAGGGATAGAACCCAAATCTCTTATTCGACGACAATTTTTTTATTTTTATTTTTTATTATTAGTTGAGCTAAGAGCTAACTAGAACCCACTTTATTTATTTATTTATTTTTATAATAAAAAACTGAATAAAAATGTTATGAAAATAGTGAATTACTCACGGAATCAAATTAGGGGGAACCAGAAAAAAGTTCAATAATATATTTTGTTGACCTTCTTGTTATTGGGTTGCTATAAAACCATGTCTTATTCAAGACAAGCCGAACTACTTTGTAATTAGGAACAAGCATCTAGGCCCTCATTTTCAAACCTGCTCCAATAATTGATCAGTCGTAAGATTCAAAACACTTAACGGCTCTGCCTTAGAAGTTTGGATATATTATCAGTACCCAACCCCACCACTGTATTTGTTAATTAATCAGCTAACAATATGATTTTCATACCAATATCCAGAGAGGGAAAAAAAACAGCAACAATGAAATGCAGCCTGGTAGAGTGATTGGATTGAGTTAATTTTGATTATTATAAAAATAGAAGATTTTGTTAGCTTGATGACCAATTAAGTGGGCAATGTTGAGTATAAATTGATGGGTTCCAGTTAGTTCAATTGGTAAAAAATTTTCCATTAAAAAAAAGGGGGGGCAATGTTGGACAAAAAAATAATGGGTTTGCACAAGTTGCAATAAGTAATACTCAAAAGAAAAATTACAGTGGTCAACAGATATTTTTATTTTGAAAAATGTTAATGAATGTCTTTAGGGTAATTGTTAACAATTCATTTAAAGAAAGTTTTTATGGAAAAAAAAAATTAATATTTTGATAGTTTTTTTCATTTCTCATAAAAGTGATGTCAAAAATTTCCTAAGATAGATTATTAACTATTGCCCTAAGGGCATTCATTATTATAACTCTTTTATTTTTATTTTTATTTTTTAATAAGTAAAATTCAATAAGCAAGAACCAAAATCCTTCTCCACCTGTCCTATCAGTCTATCACCACAAACACACAAATGGATTATATAGATGAGGATGGATCCCACAAAATTACGAAGTAGCCAAAGGATGGGTAAGGTAGTTGAGTTCCCTTAAGACAACGGAAGTATCACAAAAATGCATGGAAGACAGAATAGAACGAATGTCATCTTCTATACCTAATTGTTGTTATAGACATGGTTATTTCTTCCTTATTTTTATTTGAGAAAATTATAATTTCAATTTATAGTTTGAGTGTAACAAATTAAATGTAATACTTTAGTTGCCAAGAGCTCTATATCTCAAGTAGTCAACACTTCTTGGTGCTAGATTCAAATCCAATTATTCCCCATTGTAATACCTTGTAAGTAATCAATTAAATGGTGAGGATATGTTCTATTATCTATAAGGTACCCATTTGGATTCAAATTATTTTGCCGTTTGCGTTTTTGTTTTGCTTTTTTCTCTCTCTTTTTTTTTTTTTTCTTTTTTTTGTTTGTTTGTTTAGCCCACATTTGTTGACTTTTTCACCGTGAACAGTGCATCACAGACCCACATATTCCACTTTTTAACAATTTTTTCATTAAAAATAGGTTCTACGATACTATTCATACATTTAAAAATTATTTTGCTACAATATTTTCAGTTTTCAATTTCAGCAAAATAAGTTCAATCTAAACGGACCCAATATCATACTTCTCTATCCTTAATCACTAAAATTACGTTTGAGATTTAATTAAACTCTAAATTTTCAAAATAGTAACAAATTAAACATTATAGTTATCAAAAGTAGTGCATTAAATCCTGAAATTTTAAAGGGTAATAAATTAAACCTTAAATCATTTAATTAAACTATAAGATTTCAAAAAATAACTAATTAAAAAGTACAATTGTTAAAATAATAAATTAAACCTAATATTTTAATAATGAAAAATATTAAACATCAAATCATTTAAGTGGACGAAATTATGCTTAAATTTTAATTAAATTACAGTGTTTTAAAAAGTCGCATATTAAATTTTATAATTTTAAAAGTAATAAATTAAACTTCATCTCATTTAAGTGTAAACAAACTATGTTTGAGATTGGGTGAGGCCATCATGCCCCTGTATGTGAAAATGCAGTACACAAAGACTTTGTGAAAATTCTGTGAAAATTCTTTGTGTCATTGAGGAGTAAAGGGCTTAAGGAGCTGTAAAACTTTTACAGCCAGCAAAGGAAAAGAGAGAGCCATTACCAAAAAGATTAAAGAGAAGTGAGTGTTGGGAAGACTAGGGGGTGTTTGGCAAGCTAGTTCTAACATATTTACACACATTTTAAATAACATTACATATTTTTTCACATATTTTTTCACCCACACATATATTAAAAACACTCAAACAACATAACTCAAATTACTCTCCCAAACACCCCCTAGAATACACGCATATTATTGTAACGTAGTAGTAAAGTGTGTGATATTAGAATTATTTTTAGTAAAACTTTTACTTGCAGTAAAAGAAAAAATAAGTGTATTACCAACAAGATTAGAGAGAAGTGACAATTAGGTGAGTGTTGGGAAAACTAGGATTAAGAGCATAATATTAAACTAGAATTATTTGAAGTAAAACTTTTACCCGCAGTAAAGGAAAAGACAAGGGAATTACCAAAAAGATTAGAGCGAAGTGAGTGTCCGGAAGAAGAGTAGGACTAGGAGTATCTGATCCCTTTCACCGAAGAGAAACAGCTAGTGTTTTTTTAATGAAGTGGGGTCAACCTTTAAGCAAAACCAGCTGGTCTGGTCTACTCTCTCTCATATTCCCTCATCATTCATTTTTTTTCTTCCCAAGATCTCATTTTTCCCTTCTTTCTTGTAAACAAGGAGGGGTTAGGAGAATCCGTTCTTTTTGTTTGTTTTGTGGATGAAGGAAGCAAAGAAAGAAAGAAAGTGAGAGATATAGATAGAGGGCCTCCTGTTGAATAAAGAGAAGCTCTTTGAGATCTGCCATTTTGTTCACTCAGGTACTTTTGCTTTCTCTTTTCCATGGACCCCAATTTAGCAATAGTGGCAATTTACTTCATTCTGCGCTGCAATGAAATTTTTTTCCTTTTCCTTTTATTATGCTTTTTTTGAGATTTTGTGTGTAGATTTTTCTGTTTTGGATAATGGGTTTTGCTAGTTTTGTTTAAAAAATATTGCAACTTCAACGTATGAGTGGTACAGTATTTTGATTGGAAGCTGTTAGACATGTTGAATATGGATTCTTTTCCTTTTTCTTGTTGAGAAAAATGTAAGAAGAGAAAATATAGAAAGGGAATGGGTTGTAGATTTAGTGTCATTTCTAGAATAGAAAAACGCCTTAAACGGTCAAATCTTTGTCTTACTGTGCTAAATTAAATTTTTTACCTTAGTGGAGTGGAAATTTAATGTTATGGTGAATCGACTCGATTTAGAACATAAGATTCATGAAATTGTTGTCCTTTTCTTCTAAGATTTAGAGTTTTTCTTTTTGTTTCGTCTAGATTTCTATTCATTAATTTGAATTCAAGCGTTGCTTATTTGGAAGGATTGTGTCTTAGGCCACTCCTTCCTTACTCTCTTAGATTTTACATATCCAAAAAATGACATTTATCCAAAAGGGAATTTAATTGCCTTTAAAATTTTCAAACTTTTGAATGGTTTCCATGAAGGATTGAATTAAGGAATGATAAGAAGATGGGCAGGAAGGGAAATTGGTTTTCTTCTGTAAAGAAAGCTCTCAGCCCAGAGTCCAAGGAGAAGACAGGCCAGGTTTGGAGAAATCCCATTATAGTCAATTTGATTTTCTGGAAATTTTGTAAAATTAGTTGGGTTTCTCATAGTGTCAATGACTGTTTTGCAGAAATCAAATAAATCAAAGAAGAAATGGTTTGGAAAGCAAAAACACTTGGGTTTAGAATCTACCTCTTCAGAAACTGTCACAGTCCCCCCTCTTCCTCAGCAAGAAGAGGCGAACTTAAACAATGTGGAGAATGAACAGAGTGAACATGCTAACTCTGTTGTGGTAGCCACTGCCGTGGCTGCTGAGGCTGCTGGGCCTGCTGTTGCTGCTGCTCATGCAGCTGCCGAGGTTGTTCAACTCCCTACAGTTACTCGGTTTGCTGGCAAATCGAAGGAGGAAGTGGCAGCAATCAAGATTCAAACAGCATTTCGAGGATACCTGGTATGTGTTACACTGATTTTTTGTCTTTTCCCTTTGTTGTCTTTATTTTTTTCCTCTCTCTCTTTCTTTTATTATTGCAGCTGTTTGGTTCAATACAAGCTAAATCTTTAAAAGGGCTCCAATATAAGTGGATTTTTCATGCAATGTCCACCAGTGGCAAACCTAGTGGTTTTCTCAAGATGTGCTTGCAATTTTGATTGATTATTTTCAGGCAAGAAGAGCATTGCGGGCATTAAGGGGGCTAGTCAGGCTGAAATCATTGATGGAAGGGCCTGTTGTGAAACGCCAAGCTGCAAAAACCCTCAGATGTATGCAAACTCTAGCTCGTGTGCAATGTCAGATCCGTACCAGGAGGGTCAAGATGTCAGAGGAGAATCAGGCTCTCCAGAGACAACTCCTACAGAAACAAGCAAAAGAGCTAGAGTGCTTGCGGGTCTCTGTTGCTTCTCTTTAATTTTGTTGAACTCTAGAAATTTTACTAATCACTTATAGCATGTTTCATCATCTAATTTATTGCCACCGAATTCAGTAATTATATTTGTATGGACATGAAAATCTCAGGGGTTCTTATTGAGATTAGAAATCTGGAAGATAGGTTTATTTTGGGCCCATATCCCTGAAAACTTGTTCTATACGTTAATAATTGAGGGTAGCTTCAAAATTATCTGCAAAAAGAACATCAAAAGCATGTGGAATTTCATTCCGGTGCTGACATAGACTGTACTAATGGGGCTTTACCACTTTAGTAGTCTAGTTCTGTTTCCTCAATGAATCCCTTTTTTTTTTTTTATTGTTATGTGAATACTTTTTTGTTGTAGAAATACCTCATTTAGCTGCCTTTAACTTCTTTAGATATTATAACAGATTGGAGAGGAATGGGATGACAGCATACAGTCAAAGGAACAAATTGAAGCAGGTCTACTTAGCAAGCATGAGGCAACTATAAGGAGAGAAAGAGCACTGGCTTATGCTTTCTCTCATCAGGTTAAATATGTCTCTTATTACATTACATACTTCAGCTCTACTAAAAGATGATATAAATATAAAAACGAAAGGACAATGATCATAAAATGCATGGTATAAGGCAAGAAGCAGAATGGGAGGGAATTAACTTATGTATTTGATTTGCAAGTTATGTTTTAAAAGTGGCTAATGAGACATGGATCAAATGGCACTTCCTTCTCTCACAAGCATGGGTGGAGAGTGAGGCTATGGGTTCAAAACCCATTGAGTGCATATATGACTTACCAATAATATGTATATTAAGTCTTAGTTACCGATATTGCTTTTTTTTATTTCATATTGTAATAGAATCTTGAGGCCCCTTGTATTATGAAGCCTTAGAAGACACCTGGCTACCGTTTTTTGTGAGAGGTTCCTGTTCATAGAGTGAATAGAGTGAACACTGATGGCATTAGACTGCATAAATATTTTTATAGAACACTGTCAGGACTCAGAATGCATGAAGGTCTTTACCATATATTTTCCTTTTATCCTTCCTCTTTGTGCTTGTGGATGGATAGAGATGCAAGTTTGGTTAGTTCACAAACTTTTCTGATATAGTGCATGTTCAATTGGATAACTTGGTGACTTGTAATTGAGGTTGAATGTTCTAATTTGATGTCTATAAGGTCAAAATGTAAGCTGATCTAGGCAGGAAAACACTAGTTGGTGACCTTTTGCATGTTTATCCAGTCCGGTTAGTAAAATTGAGCTGGAATTAGTTGTCAGTAATATATTTGCAGATTATTAACCTTATTTGAAAACACTATGATGCATATCACCTATTATGTACTATAGCTTCACATGTGATCTGTGCTTACTATTTGCTAGTCCAATAGTCTTTTGAGCTCCAACTTAAGTTTTCTGAATGTTGAATGAACCAATATCTGAGTCCTGACCCCTGCAATGAATCACTCAACAGCAAACCTTGAAGAATTCTTCAAAATCTGTAAACCCAATGTTTATGGATCCAAGCAATCCCTCCTGGGGTTGGAGCTGGTTGGAACGATGGATGGCAGCCCGCCCATGGGAGAATCGTAGTTTGATGGAGAAGGATTTGAACAATGACCACTCATCTGTAAAGAGCACAAGCCACAGCCTTATTGGTGGAGAAATCAGTAAGTCTTATGCTCGCTACCAGCTCAATGCTGAGAATAATTCCCCAACAGCCAGTCAAAACCCAGGCCATCCTAGCTTCCAGTCCCCTTCAGCTCCTTCTAAGTCAGCTTCTTCAAAAGTAGCTAAAAAAGTGAAGGCAGCTAGCCCAATGGGTGGCTGGGGCCCAGAAGATGACTCGAAAAGCATGGTCAGTTTACAGTCAGAGCAGCAGTTCCGAAGGCATAGTATTGCTGGGTCATCAGTGAGAGACGATGAGAGCCTGGCAAGCTCTCCAGCAGTTCCGAGTTATATGGTACCCACTAAGTCTGCAAGAGCTAAGTCCAGGGGGCAAAGTCCATTGGGGGTGGAGAAGAATGGGACACCAGAAAAGGGGTCTTCGGGGCCTACAAAGAAACGGCTTTCATTCCCACCCTCACCAGCCAAGCCAAGGCGGCATTCAGGTCCACCAAAGGTGGACATCAGTCTTAAATCAGAAAACAACACTAGCAATAGGGTGGCCGGTTGATCATTTCTAGTCCATGAGGAATCAAGGGAAAGAAATCAAAATGGATTTGGACAGTTTCTGGAGGAAAGGAAAAATAAAAGGGTCTATTTGATTTGTGAATTCACTATGTTCTTAAAAGCTTTAATTCATTATTGCTTTGTAGGTGATCCATTGGGGTTGATATTCATCTCCATTGGCAGTCATGCATTTTATTCATTCCTAAATTTTTTATTTTTTTAAATTTATTTTATTGGGTTCTCTATGTAGTGATGATAACAAAACCTATCTGAACCCAATTCTGCCTCTTGAATATTTTCTTCATGAAAAACGGTTGATGGTCTGTTAAATTTATTGATTCCACGAATTGATGTAAGGGATATTCAATTTCTTATTTACTCAATTGTTGGTGCCTATAGTTATAGCTGCTGTCTTTATTGATTTGTTTCTTTGTTGTAAATTTAGAGCTAAATAAACCAGAAGTTACCATTGATGACTAATTTCTACACATGTATCTCCTAGTTACCACCATAACATTTTAAGCACAATTTATTTGTGGCAATTATGAATGTACAAGATGAGGATAATCTCTTTGTACTCTTTTTTTTTTTTTTTTGAAGGAAGAAGAATGAGATTCAACTCAACGTAAATGTGAGATTTGTGAAGATTTATAACTAAAATAAGGGAATTAGGGCTATTAGCCTATTAATAGTACATATGTCTTCATGCACATATTTTAAAAAATATATTTCCCTTCACTAAGAATTATGTGGCTGGAGAAAAAAATAATTTGTGGCATTTGTCAATTACACTGACACACCATCTCATTTTTTATTTGCATAAGTGCGTAAATTTATATATAATGCCGAAGTTTGAATATGAGAACTTCAATAAACCCTGTTCTCACAATAGTCTGGGAAGAAGAATAAATTTTCCTTTTTGGCTGGAAAATAAATAGATTATTTCATATATATATATATATATATATATATATATATTTACTGAAATATCTATTATTAATTTAATTATAGATGAGAATAAAAAATAAGTATATAAAATCATAAACCCCAAACACTGACAATTACCTCCCCATGCCCAAATGCAAGGGTGAACGCACAAGCCTCAGTTCGAGCTTGGGGAAGGTTGGAATATTTATGTAGTATATATAACCAGTACAAAAATAAAAGAGTAAAATCTAACAATTCAATCGACTTGGTGCATAGAGCAAAGTATAGATTTTTAATATGAAAAAAATTATATTATGAGACGGTTTTATGGGACATTTCTCTCACAATATGCATGGGTCTCATATGTTATTGTGGATGGCTCGGCCCTAGGAGTGTGCAGAAAACCCACCGATCCGCCAAACCCGACCCGACCTGACCCGACCCATCGGGTTAGGTCGGTTTTTAGGCCTTGGTGAGTTGGGTTGGGTTACAATTTTTTTTTTTTTTTTTTTTTTTTTTTTTTTTTTATAGTGGGTCGGATTGGGTTTGGGTCATAAAATTACAAACACGCCAAACTCAACCCGACCCGACCCACCGACCCATCCATATTTAATATATATATTTAAAATATATTATATACTTAATAAATTTTTTTTTTTAAACCAGGGCACTTATATATATATATTATATTTAATAATTTAAAAAAAAAAAAAAAAACAGCTGTAAAGCAATACTTCCTTAGTTCCTCCTACTAAAACTAATTTTATATATATATATATATATAATATGTATTATATAGTTAATAAATTTTTTAAAATAATCAACTCTTCCTATCCTATATAAAAGCCAATTAGTTCACACAAACTCTAGTAAATTACTATTGTTGTTTAGTTATTGGTGTTGTTTGCCTTTAAGGAATTACATTAATACTAATCTTTGGGTTTTTTTATATATTAATATTTATATTTTTTTTCTACTTAATTTAATAATAATTAAAAAAAAATTTCAAACCTATGGGTTCAACCCGACCCATGTGGGTTGGGTTGGATTTATGTAATAGGTTGGGTTGGGTCGAATTTTTTTTTACCCACCATGGTAAGTCGGGTCAAAAAATTCCCTCAACTCGATCCATGCACACCCCTACTCGGCCCAATGGAATGAAGGTTTTGGGTTAAGTTCCCCAATTTACTTGTTTTATGGGTCAGGAATATCCAACAATGGGAGGCCCCAAAGATGGCGATGCAGTTTTTATAGGAGGCAAACGAAAGCTGTTTTTTTTTTTTTTTTTTTGGTATTCCTACCTTCCCTGAGAATATCACAGTGTAATTGACCCCTCTCTATGAAATTTGGATTGGACTTCTTTCTCCTCACTACTCTCGTGTTTCTCTCCCCTAATTTTTTCAACCCCCTTCCCTCTATCCATCGGTCTTTATTTGTAGACTTCCTTTAGTGGGATTGTCATGATGATAGGGTTGTTTCTCATGTTGGTGGGTCCCTCTGAGCTATATTCTTGACCAAACGGGATCTGCTACTTTTGACTCTCTTGGAACTTGCACTAGGCGTCAATTGATGCTCGGCAGATGGATTCCCCCGGGGCATTATTCCTTGATCTCGGTATAATAAAAGATGTTCGGTCAAGTCATGAGCTTGGACTAGGCCTGTCTAGGGAATGGGTTAGGTGCTCGGTTAGTAAGTAGGGTGGGAAGGGCCCATTTAGGAATCCTCTCATGGGCTCGGTGTAGGCCGTTAGCCATGGCCCGTACAATTATTATTATTATTTTGTATGAATTAAGATAATTATATGGATAGAAAACAAAGAAATGGCCCAACCCATATCAATCTTCTGGAAAAAAAGAAGAGAAAGGAGTAAGAGTAGTAATTGATAAAAAAGTGAGAGATAATAAGACTTTTATTCCTATAAAACAAAACTATAGAGTATGTATAACTCAAAGAACCGTTTAAAAAAAAAAAAAGGAAAAGAAAAGAAGAAGAGGAGTGAGGGTAGTAATTCATAAAATAGTGGGAGAGATAATAAGACTTTTATTCCTACTAGCCTCCGAGCATCTTCTATTTAAAATTGTTGGATAGAAGTTTGGAGTTGTGTGTGTGACTAAAATGTGGGTGTAAGGAAAATTTTTTTTTTGCAATATATATGGTTTTTTTTTTTTTTTTTTAATTAGTATGGCAATGTACTCTTCCAAACAAATGTGTATTTGTTTAAATTTAATTTTTTTTTTTCAATAAATGGATAAAGCAATTTAAAAACTATCAGGAAAGTGGTCTTGTTTTGTAGGCAATATTATAATGGGAGTTAACGATGTATTTTTACTGGGTTACTCTTTAGTTTTATTTTTGCTTAAACTAGAAAAATATCCAAATCAAATAGGAGAAGCTCATTAAATAGTAAGATAGATAAAATCATAAAACAAAACTACATAGTAGGGGTGTTTGTGGTGTGGTGTGGTGTGATTTTGGGCCATTTTTAGCACTGCATCTCATTTTTGTGGTTATATGTGCGGTGTAATATGGTTTAGAGTTTAGACAAAACTATAATCACACCATACCACATTTTTGTAGTTTTTTTTTTCAAAAGAGATAATTACAACATGCTGCTAACCCTGCAGCTCGAACCCTTTTCCCCCTAAACCATCAAGCACTTTGTACATGAGGAGATGTCAATTTAACTACAAGACATTTTGCTACATTTTTGTAGTTACATGTGCAGTGTGATGTATAAAATGCGATTTGAAGCTAGAATATTTTTCAAATTTTAGGCTTTTCTTGCCCAGTCCAAAACTGATTTTCCCCTTTGTTTTGGGCCAAGTTTTAAACTATTGAACTTAATTTTTTTTTTTTTTTTGGTTGACTTTCCTAATCAACGCTTGCTTGGGTTATTAAACTTTTTTTTTTTAAAATTAGGATTTATTAAACTATTAATAATATATTTAATATTCAAAAATAAATATATTAATATATAGAAATGGTGTGATACAATGCGGTTTTCTTATTATAAAACTGCAAACTGAACTATATCATGTGGTGCAATTCATTTTTAGCTGTGGTACGATGCAATTATGTCATTTTACAAATAATTTTAGTATAATTTTTACTGTTTTTACATATTGGTGAACACCCATACAGAGAATGTATAACTCAAAAGAACCGTAAATACCAAATGTATCTATAAACATTCTAAAAAATAAAATAAAAAAGTCTCTATAAAAGTATAGTACGAAGAATTAGCCAATGGGCACTCAGCTTTTGTGGGCGGTGCTTTGCTTAGTTTCTGGACTGGACTGGAGTCTCTGAGAAGTCACAAAACCAAAAACCCTATAAAGCGAGTGCTCACATTTTAACATAATAATAATCAAATCAAATCAAATACCAAACACCTCGCGATTCTTCATTTCTGCTTCTCGCTCTCTTTTACATCACACCGAAAATGGTGAGTCCTCTCTCTCACTCTCTCCCCTTTTATCTGCTTTATATATTTAAATATTTTGCGTAATTTATTTTTTTATTATTGGTTTTTTTTGGGCAAATGGAAATTACCATTGTACTAATTTCTTAGGGCAAACGATAAGGATTCCGATTTTTAAGTTTTCGGGTACGATTCCGAGATCAGGGTTTTTGTTTTTTTCTTTTGCCTTAGGGTTTAGCGTTTAGGGTTTTAGCTTAACCCTTCGTTTGGGTTCCGAGAAACGATTTTGTTTGGACTCAGCTAACAAAATGGTCGTCTAAATTATGCCTGATGTGTTGAAAGCTTTTTTATATATTCATTAAATTCATTCAAAATTATTATTATTTCTTTCTTTGTTTGTTTATTTGATTGAGAAATTGAGGTGATCATTAGGTCTGAATATCAAAATTATATGGAAAGTTTAAACTAATGAAGCCCCAAGCGTTCAAAAATGTAACTCGTCTTTTAAGGGTTTACTTTTTTTTTTTTTTTGGAACTCTTTATAAGTTTGTAATATACGAGTATATTGATATTTTGGGTTCATTTAAGGGATCATAAAGTTTAAGAGTGATTTTGATTGAATATAACCATTTTTCATTGATGCTTAAAATGTCCTCGGACTTAAACTGGAATATGAACATATTCCAGTTTAAAGTTCCCCAAAGTTGCACTGTCTCTGTTGCTTGCTTCCAAGGCAATATTTATAGCTTCATAGAAAAAAAAAACATTTTATTTTGTGGCCAAAACTGCTCAGTCTGCGCCTTTCCAACATTCTCGACCTGCTCTTATGATTTTGATTGGTGTAATTACCATAGCTGTTCCCCCACATTCCTATGCAAAATCTGAGCCTCTCTATCATTATGCCACTTTGCAACATCTTGGAGACAACTAATCTATCCTTGTTTCGAAGAAAACCTAGAGGCCACACCCCTACATTTGACCCACATATATGTGCCTCATTTGTTAAGAGTTCTCAAGTGCTCTGCCTTCCCTCTAGACCCCAATCCTCCCACCTTTGTTATTGTTGCCGTGTGATGTATTTGGAAATTCTGGAAAAACAAAGATTCCCACTTAGACAAGATATGATTGATTTATTATGCTTTTTCTATGAAGAGTTTCCTGTTTTATGCTAATATTATCCATTACACATGTTGTCTAGCCTTCATGATTTACATTTGGCACTTTAAACTCTCGACTAAAAAACCTAAATGTAAAACCTGTATAGGCTGTTCCATTTGTAGCTGGACTTGCAGTTGCAGCTGCTGCTTATGCTGGTAGATATGGAATTATAGCTTGGCAGGCATTCAAGGCAAGGCCGCCAAGACCTAAATTTCGCAAATTTTATGATGGTGGTTTTCAGTCTACTATGACTAGGAGGGAAGCAGCTCTAATTCTTGGAGTCAGGTAGTTGTTATTTATTTTTCTCCAAAATATGTTCTGTGTCATGTTTGACGAGTTGACATATTTATTGAAATAGAGTATAAACTGGAAGTCCATGTTTCTTGATGAGCTTTAAGGCACATATGATGCTATACCTTTCTTTTAGCTTTTGTGTAATCTTTTATATTGTCTTTTTCTAATAGAGTGAATAATAAAGGTCCTTTCTTGGGGTGAGAAACTCATTGAACCTCATTTTAGGATGGTAAATAGCAATGGTTGGGGCTAAATTGTGGTGGTTGTTCATTGCAGTCTCAAGTAGAGCTGCATTCAAGCAAGTTTACTGAGCATTCAGTTGTCTAGTGTGGACTTAAGTTATGTCTAATGGTTTTCCAGCTCAGCTCAAGCTCAAGTGATGCTTGAGTTGAAATTGCTAGGCTGCCTTGACTCTTGTGTTCTCTCTGCCTGATTACTTCTACAAATCAAAGCACACAATAATCTTATGTCACTTTCTCATCTACAGTAGTCTTTGAGCTTACCATTACCTCATTTACTGAAATCATTCATTAGAGTGATTTTTAAGAAGAATGAACACTTAGAAAAGTATTTTGAAAAAGGGCAAAATTAGCTACTGATAAACAGAACTTGAGTATCATTTCACTGACCTCTTGAAGCGCACTAGGGGAGCTACTTTTACTGTTTTTAGGTAATCTGATTCTAGTTTTCATGTTATGAGGTGGATTACTCCCCTCCCCTTATTCCACTCGTGCACACACACACAAAAACCCCCACCCTTGGCTTTTTCCCCTTAATAACTCTAACATCACTTTGGCCTTGCCTCTTGTCATGCTGGTCACTAATTATTCAGGAAGTTCATTCCTTGGAAGTTGGAAGGTTGTATGGATTTGATTCACTAAAGAATATTAATATACACACCACTTTGTCCAAAACACGAGGTGTGAGCACTGAGCATGTTGAAGAATGCAAAGTCAACTACTGGTTTTCACAAATTTCTAGACCATAACGTCATTAGTGATGCAAACATGTGGTTCTTTCTCTCCTATACGTTTAACATGATGGCGTTATCAGTTCTTTTGTATTTGTTATTGTTGATCCTCTCTACCTATTTGTTTCACAGGGAAGGTACTCCACTAGACAAGGTTAAGGAAGCACATAGGAGGGTAATGGTAGCAAATCACCCAGATGCTGGTGGTAGCCATTATCTTGCGTCTAAAATTAATGAAGCAAAAGATATGATGCTTGGAAAAATCAAGGGTGGTGGCTCGGCATTTTGATGGCACTACCCCTTTCCATATATACAAGGCAATTCTGAAAAAGTTCTGGTGAGTTTTAAGAGTCGTACATGCTCCAATTAGACAGTGTTACATGTTTTTGCAGATGACCCTCTTGGTTCTATAGTATTCATGGAAGACATATAGAGTACAAAAATCAGAATATTGAGGATCTTTTCTTAGTTGATTCTTGATAGCCCTCTAGTTGCGCACAATTTGAAAATTTTGTAATACATTTTGTTATATGAATCCAGTGATTACAAGGGAAATGCTATTTGAAATTCAGCTTGGGTGTCCATGGTATATTTATACTGATGGCAATAATTATGCCGTCAACACCTAATTATGGAACATGGCTTACCTTTTGTTATGATCAGAAAATTTGCCCACCAGATGTTGAGGCAACCGTTCTCTTAGGATTCTCTCCTCTCCCGTTATATGTTTTTACTGCAAAAAGAAATAGCTAGTTATGCTAAGGGGTGTTGTGATCACGATGCAGTCCTGTAGTTGAGTAGCCTTGTAGGTCTGGAATTGACACATTTACGTACGACATCTACAATGGAAATGGCTGGCTTACAATTCAGGTAGCACCAAACCACCTAGTAATTGACTTGGTAGCTTTCTTCACTTTTACATTCAGTTCTGCCATGGCTGCAAAACTCTGTTCAGGGATCTGACATGCAGAATTATCCTTTTTTTTTGGTAAATGATGTTTGGAATTTAACTAACAAACAAGAAGTCTATTACAACAAACAAGGCCAGCTTTATCTCTAGCCAGCATCTCAGCCACCACATCCGGTGGGTCAAACAAAAAAAGAAAATCAGTTACATCAAGTTCAGCTCTCATCCTTGCAAGTTGGTCAGCGTAGCCATTAGCATCCCTGAACACGTGCCCCACTGATGAGCTAGGAAAAGTCTGAATCAGGTCCCTACATTCAGATAAGAGAGGTTCAAGTATTAGATTGACCATAGAAGGCCTTGAAACAAGCTGAACACTCTCTTTTCTATTCCCTCTCTCTATAGAACACAATATCGATTTGTTTGGCGGCAAGAAACCTTCTGGAACGTGTTGGCAAAAGTATGGACTTCCATACCTTTGCAGAATGATGCAGGCTTCTAATGAAAACAAAATTTATCGAGATGGGGTTTTAGAAATTGTAAATTGAGTTTGGACAACATTTAAGGAAATTTTCTCTACGAATCACCTTTAAATAAATTCCACACCTCAAAATACTCTCAATGACAATTTCTCTCTTTGCTTTCTCTCTTCACTGCTCCGTCATTTATCTTTGATTGTTCAGTTGTTGACTTTGCTAGATGACAAACCAATTATTATTAAATTTTAACATAATTACTGATTTGGGGTCCATTCTCCATGTGAAACTCTCATTTGATGTGAAAGTAAGTTTTCTTTCTTCTTCTCTCACCTTATCATTTGGGGTCTATTGAATGAGAATTGTGATCACGATTTTTGGGTGTGAATCAAATAAAAGATATGTTTTCTAACTCATTATTTGAGGTGCAATCATATGGAACAGTAGTATATCTAAGTTGCTCGTGTATACAGCAAAATGATTCCTTCCAACCCCACATTTGGATATGGAACAGAGTTTCCCCTTTGGCTGTCGACAGAGTACGAAACCAGAAGAACAAACGTACTCCTTCAACACACAATTTTGGGCCCTCAAGTACTTTGTTCACTTTACCTAAAAATATCCATTCCTTTCGTCATTCCAGGTACAATTGTTAATGGCCACAGCCCACATGATACGTTAAGGTCAATTATCTCAGAAGCTCACTTCTGCCTCTGGACATAGTAATGTAGCCACTGTTCTCCGGACCAGCCTAAAGCATGTACCCACTTCAGATGGATTGAGCATATGTTTAAACTGATTATAGGAGCAACCCCAAAGGACAACAATCAGATGGTAGGGACCACTTTTGGTTGATTGTTTGCTACTCAGTTCAAGGTTAAAGATAATTTAACTGAGAAATTGTTACAACTAATTAAAATGACAATGCGACTTACAGCAGAAAACAAAAGGATTTTAGTAAAATTGCTGCCATCATGCGTTTCGACATCTCTCATCACAAGTGCTTATGGTCAAATTACAAATTGGGAAAGTAACTAAAATCTCTTCTTTCATGATCCATGAGCAGTGCAGCTAGGTTTGGTATTTACACCAGAACTTCGGGGAAAAAAAAATATATTGCTAATAAGATATCATTAATAACCATACCACTACAGCAGAAAGCAAAAGGATTTCAGTAAAATGGCTGCCTCTGTGCTTTTCTACACCTCTCATCATGTAAGTGTTTATCGTCAAATGGGATGAGATCTAAAATCTCTTTATTTCATGCTCTCCCTGAGCAGAGGAGCAAGCTGTGGTATATACACCAGAATTTCTTGTAAAATCTAATATATTAGTTATTTTGTGATAAGGTATCATTACTAATCATTCTGCTGTAGAACCAGCTTAGGTTGACACCACTTCTGTATCTCCATTCAATGGAGTTTGATCCATTTCGACCTTCCTGTCAATTGGACCTTTAGAGACTCCAAAAAGAGTGGAAAATATCCGTCTGTGACATTCATCACAGAAAAAGAAATAGGAAAAATGGCCTTCGTTTGGGAGCTTATGCACAATGGCCCCTGGTAAAATCCGGCCTATATAGTCAGTCATTGATGGTGGGACTGCCTGATCATCCATTCCCTACTCAGCATTCATAAACAAAACAAAATCAATCAAAATCTTAATGCAAGAAGTATAAGAATTTAAATAGCTAAGCAAGTATTCTTAAAATATATATATATATATATATATATATTTCAAAAAAACAAAAACAAACAAACAAACAAGTTATGTAAGTATTCTTTTGATATAAATTAAACGTTAGCAAATGTCTTATCCTGGCTACTCTTACGATAAATCAACCAGTCAGTAAAACCACTTGGAGAGAGGAATTGAATGTTTTATATTATTCTTTCGTGGAATTTCCAGAACACGACTTTGGCTGTTTAGGTATCTCTTTAAAGAAAAGGGCACAGTTCCTGATTCATTATCATCAGATCCCCTAATTAATTCCAAATGGCTTTATTCCAAATGGCTGTGCTGTGTTTAAAATTTTTGTTGACCTTCTGAATAGATCCATAGACTGTTGGGACAGCCAAGACATAATACATACATGTCTATTATTTGTAAAGTACTTATTCTAAGCGTCCTTATGAAGAAGGTCAACCAACAATAGATTATAATTGATTTTCAAAACCAAAGAGTTATACTAAAAGCATCAAAGCATTTTGTTTAAAAAAAATTAACCAAAATTGAAGCAGAAACAAAGCAACTAAAAAGCAAGAGGTAAACCTGCCATATGTGTATTGGGCCTAGGAACCCTGCCAATTCACATTCTGCCTCACTGTACAAGGACTTGAGCCAAGAAAGAACACCTTTTCTCTTACACTTCTTGTGCACCTGAAGATCTGCTAATCTAAAGCCCCAATCTGATACCTGAAGCACAGCTTCCTCTATGAATGGTTTTGTAGTTCCCTGGCGGATTGACTCCTCCACATCCCTATGCCAAAATTCTTCAAATTTTGGCTCTTCAATCAAAATTTCATCCTGTACACATCAAGATTTTGTCACACAAACCATCAAAAAAAATATCAAACCCTGCTTTACGATAGGAACTATAGCTTATGAAGGCTGCCACTTGAGATTGTCAAATATAGAAATATTGTTTTGAGTTGTCTCTAAAATTTTTAATTGAAACAGGACTAAGTCATTCATTTTATAATTTTACAAAAAGTTCAGTTTTGGGAGACACTGTTAATAAATTCATAGAGCATGCTAAAATGAAGGCAAAATTTGTGTGTACCAGCAAAAAGCATGGATCCCACCCCAATTCCTTGCGTATATATTTTTAAGTTCATATTTGTGGACACAAGAAGTTCTACAGATTTAATCAAAGATGACGACTCACCTTCTTTCCTAGTGACAGAAACAATCTATTATCAATTCGATCATGCTTTCCAGAAAGAAAGCTTCGGCGATAGAAATAGGAGAGAAACTTCGGAAATCTATGAGCTAAGAAATACAATAATCTTCTTCTTGGCACCCACTTTTCCCAAATTCTTTTTATCTCTTCTTTTGTCATGCCTGGCGCATATGGGTTAATCATTGGGGCCAACATGGCCGCACCTGCATATTCAGTGATGACAAATCACAAGTCAAATTATATTCGATTTTACCTACTTATTGTGCTTCCATTAAAAAGAATGGACAAGTGCTAATATAAGAGGGTAGACAACAAATATTATCAAGTTGAATGCTGATTATTTGTTAAAACATATCAATTGGTAGAACCGTTAATACTCTACACTTCAATGCATAACCTCCATCAAACAATCAATTCATATGCATGGACAAAAGTGAACTACAAGTTTATTGGCAGAATAATATTACTATAACCAAATCACAGACACAGATAATTCAAATATATAAAATTCAGTATGTCATAAGCCCAGAAACCTTGCCATAAGAGTTGGACTATAAACTAGCAATGATCCCTGAGGACTAAATCTGCCATTCATGTAATCTTGGGGCAAGGGTTGGAAAAGGCCTCTCTGCATACTTCAACCAATGTGTCCATGCTGTTCAGAAATTTCTTTGTAACTATAAAAAAAAACACTAGGCTTCATCATGTTTGTCATATAGCCCAGATCACATCAGCTTTATGCATGTGTCCTTACTGGATACACAAGTTTAACTAGACATTCATTTCTTGATATATGTCAAACATGAACAAACAATTCTAAGGGAAAAGTTTTACCATAATCAACAGCATATGAAGGGTAAGGACATAAACTTCAAATTGTAAGAATCAATAATAAAATTGAATTCACCAATATCACAAAACCAAACAGAATTAAAACATAATGATAAATGTAATCAAGAAAGGGTTGATATACCTGCAATTCTATCTGGAATGTATCTGAGAGCAGCCCAAGCATGCATGGATCCACTCGAGTGACCCAGCACCCAGAACTTGCCACTAATACCAACTGCATTAGCTAGGTGCAACATATCAAATGCTGATGAGTTCAGATTTCTGTTGGGATGAGGATCGCTCTCCCCAAAACCAGGAAGATCATATGAGACCAAGCGAACACCAAACTCTTCAAGCAATGAGATTTTAACTCCCGGTATACCTTTCATACATAAATTATTTAGAAAATAAATGTCAAGCTTCCATTAGTTTGGAACCCACCTTGGCAGATAAAAGATTTATTAGTCTTTTACCTGCAAGTCGTGAGGAAAGAAAAGAATGTGGAGCAATTAGGGAAAATCTAGCTCTCTCAGCTGGGACACCTTGCTCACAATAAGCCATGTGTCTACCATCTGGAAGTAGTATGCGGTTAGCGCTAGGAGGATGTATTAGCACCATCTTTACTGGTGTGACCAAGCTGTCATCTTTGGTATTTAAACCTATAGCTGCACATGGTTTTAACAATGTCAATTAATAAACTTTACCTATCATATACCACAAAAGAAAAAAGAACAGAAATAAGATTGAATGCACAATTGGGGCATTCAAGTTCTCATTTCTCAAAAGTTTTATACTTTGTAAGAACACTAATTAGTAATTCTGGGAAAACTTTGTAGGACCATTGAGAATAGAAAACAGAGAAATGAATAGAGCAGCACAGACGAAGGATAAACATAGGATGCAGAGCCATCAACTTAGGCTAAATTCCACCACATACGTAACCCCAACACATGGTTAGCCACATAAAGCACATATGATCCAAATGAATTCAGTGATGAACCAACTTTATGGATGCCATCACTGCCACATATGAATTAAGTACTAAAACTCTTCAAGCACGTATGAGAAACATAATCACAACCATCACACTTTCATGGAGCACATATGAATTAAGTACTAAAACCTTATCAACAAATAGAATGCAGTCTGCTCGCTATATGCCCAAAAAACAAAATCCAATTTTAATATTGGTTATTGAACATATAGTAGAAATTGTATTTTTCGATTAGAGATTGTATTTCAAATCAGATTGTTCTCTACACATTTTCCATGTGCCTTTTATAATTAGTTAGTTTGTTAACTAGTTGGTTAGTCTTGTTTAGTTAGTTTTAGTTTTAGTTACCAGGAAATTTATTTATCAATCTCTCTATCTTTCAATAACATAATTGATCGAAATCACGAATCCCGAACCACAAACTCATACTGACAAATAAGGCAAGTGATTTTTCACAAAATTTTCCAACATAAGCAACAACAATAACCAAATTACATACAGATCTTAATAATTAGCACTACACTAAACTCAAGAAACACCTAAATTTGATTAACAAATCATGTTGCATTGAAATTCATGTCACCTGCAAGTGCAAGAACAAAAACGAAGACTATGACCGACCACGAGTGAGCCGGGTCGCGATCCTCGGGCAAAAACTCATTCAAGTACTTCAACCTGCCGGAGACCTTAGCGCACGGCTTCTGAAGCTTCCGACCAACGTAGGAATCCTCACTCAGAAGGCTCTGCTGAACAATGTCCTTACACCCTCTTCCCAATTCCACCACTATTTCCCCCCAGGCCATAGCGAACCCCTTCACCTGATCCTTCAAGCTCTCCGGCTCGACCGCACGGCTCCCAGACTCGCCGGACACGACGTACGCCGACGAAACCCCGATCGGCTCTCCGGCGTACCGTATCCCCGTGTCGTCCACCAAGCTCGCCAGGTCGTCCCGCCACGTGTTCGATCCTCTCATTTCTGACATTTTGACTGAAAAAAAAAACACACACACACACACACTCTCTCTCTCTCTCACTCTCACACTTCAGAGTTCACACCCATATATATCAGAGAGAGAGAGAGAGAATATGAGTAATAATGACTGAGGCAGAAGAAAACAGAGCACGAAGTTCAACTTTCTAAGCGTGAAATTCAAGCTTGATTTGTTAAATCCAAAAAGAGATAAAACCCTAACCGACCACCGTTCAAAACCAAACAGAAACTGTCGAAAAAGAAAGTTTATAGTACTAAAAAAAAAAAAAAAACACTTACAAATACAAAGTAGACAAAAGGAAAAAGCAGCACTTGCTATGTTATCATTTTTTCTTTTACTTTACGAAACTGAAACCGTTGGGTCTGAATGTGCAAAACTTAGCATCTTATGATGTTTATGCTTTGTGCAAACTTATATAGGAATTTGACTAATCTTCTTCGCCATTATTGGACTTTACTAAGTGACTAGTGAGCTGGGAGTTTATATGTTTTTTTTTGGGTTTGGGTTGGTACGAGAGAGACTTGACGATGAGTGGTAACCGTGGATGAGGTCATGTTTGAACGGTTTGGATGGGAGCCACGTGGATAAACTACTTCTGAGCCGTCCAATGAACGGATGAGGCGGTGCATGATGTACATTGTTGCTGACGAGGATCTTTGTCAGTGATATGCGGTGCGTGCATGTGACTTGGGAATGTTCTTTTCTTTTTTTTGAGAAGAATCTATTTTTGGTTTTTTAAATGGGATTTGACGTGGTTTTGTTTATTAACTTTATTTTATACTTTTCAAAATAATCCAAAACATACATGTTTATCTACGGTAAGCTTTAACTAAATTCAATTAAAAAAAATTATTATTTTTTTCTTCTCACGCAATAACTATTGTCTACTTTTCTTTCATTTTGAAATACATTAAAAAAAAATCAAATTTACACTATTAAGGTAATAATTTTACGTAGTTTAAAATATGAATAAATTTTAAATTTGATTAATTAAAATGTAATGCTTTTTCTAGTATACAACAACCAATACAATGTCATGGCAAGTGCCCTAAAGAGTGGATGTTCTTAGATCTTGAATGTTGTTATTGACAATGTTGAGAGTTGGATTCGGATTTGTAGTGTAATCGTATGGTTGTTATTTTTATGGAAAAAGGTGATTGCGAGTGAGAAGATGATTTGCACTTTGCTAAAACAGTGAAAGGAAAAGTAGGAATGATGATGCCGAGAAAGCGGTAGTTGGTGAGAGAGAGAGAGATACAAGTTACAATGAGACAAATTGGTTGGCTCCGTCGGCAAACTGCCCTCTCTTCAGTCTTCACCACCACTCTTTCCATATCATAAAAAGGCAGTACAGAAATTGCAGCGTTAGCTGCACCCCTTTTTCAACCTTCTTTTCTTTTCTTTTTACCAAAGAAAAGCATTGAAATTTCAATATTTTTAGCAAAAATTAGAGATTTTTATTCGGTTCAAACTAATCACAGTACATCAGCTGCAAATGTGGATTCGGTTCAAACTAATCACAGTACATCAGCTGCAAATGTGGATGCGAATCTTCCAATCATACAGATACTTGCATTTTCATAATATACAAAATCGAAGAATCCATTAAAAAAATTATTGTTTGTTTTCTTTAAAAACTTCATTTTAATAATATTGTATACAATTTTGATGAACATGACACACCCTCACACGTACAATAACTTTCCGTTTGGTGGATGATGTTACTTTATAGATGTAGGGACTTGAGTTTGTTGAGAGAGAAGTTGTATAAATTGTGTAATTTGTCCAAATAATTGTCTTAAGATATTTATACAAGTATGCATCCATTGGTAAAAGACATGTTTGTTATGAATATGTATATCAATTCTAAGAGTCACACCCTTCAACAGCGGTGGTTCCAAGAATTTTTCTCAGGTGTTCCTTAAGAGATTTTTTCTCAGGTATTCCTTAAGAAGCAAAAATTACATAATCTAATAGAAGAGATTGATCTTGAGTTTTTTTCCTAGGGTCTATTTTGCATTTGGGTGCTATGTTATAATTTTTTTTTTTCAAAATTTTGTTCTAATTTTTTTTTTTTGGGCTTCTTTTTGCTTGAAAGCCCCAATATATTATTAAGTAGAACAAATTATGAAGCAAAATTTAATTTTATTAGCATAAAAAACTGAGGGTATTCCCAAATTTTTTTTTAAAGGGTAGACAAATATAAAATTTTAAATTATATATATATATATATATATATAATTTAGGTCAAGGTGGTCCTGTGACCACTCTAGCCTTCAAGTGCCACCGCCCCTGCCCTTCAACTAATACATTTCTATATAAACAAATTTCATGTCTTATGAAGCAACATCATCTATCAAATGAAAAGTTATTGCACATGTGAGGGTATACCATGTGGTAGGAATTGAAAAAGTAGGTAAAAGTATAATTATTGTCACCCTTCACCTCACCCACCTTAAGATTATTTTTAAACTTTTGGGATCCCACAATATTCTATAAAGGAAATAACATAAACTAAAAAAAATTGAAAGTCTTATGCTTTAATATTATATGTCCAATACTTTTTTTTACTTAAAAAACCAATTAGTTTTGCCAAGTAATCCAAAGAAGATAATAACAATAATAACAATAACAATAACAATAACAACAATAATAACAATAACAAGTAATAACAATAACAAGTAATCCAAAGAAGAACATAATAACAATAACAACAATAATAATAAAAGCATCAAAACAATCCTTTAAGTGTGTAGTCATACATATGACATCACTCAAAACTCGAAGTTTCAGACTTTTAACTATGAATTTCAAATATAAAACACTCAAATTATAATGACAAACAATACTTTTTAGATTATTTAGACAAACATTAGTTTGTCATGGTTAGTTTTCAATTTTAGAAGGGTTAAATATAAAAAATTTTAAATCCAAACTTAAAACAATATTTACATATATTGGTAATATTAATATTTAAAAAATATATATATTTCAAGGGTTCATGGTTCCCTTGGTCTAAACATCCTCCCTTGGGTTCCATCACATTACTTGGGTTGAATTTTTTTTTTCAATTCAACCCAAGATATAAAAGAAGGGAAAAAAAAAAAAACAAAAAAAACTAGTCTATTCCAACCCATTAACTTACGAAAAGCCAACATAAGGCATTTAGTTGGGTTGGTAGAGTGAATCCAAACAGATTCTTAATTACTTTTTTTTTTTCCTTCAAATTATTTAATTTGAACATATATTTAAATAAGTATATATAAAAATAATTTTGGTAAAATTAGTAAACTAGTGCTTATTTATAAGTTATTGAACCAAATCCGAGGCATCTTTACAAAAAAAGCATTAAAATTGGACTAGCCAGTAGCCAGTTAGTCCAGCTAAATATTTTGAGCGAAAACCCAATAGATATTGGACATTTGGACTGCTTCTCTTTTTCTCTCTTCAAACGATACGACTTGCAGTATAGGAGTCTATAGAGGCAACAGCAGCGGCGGTGATATCATTGGGAGCAGTGTTCTCTTTGGGTTTTTCCGGCCGGAGCTCGGATACGGAGTCGGTAAGAAAATTAAATTTGATGTAGTTTCATTGAATCTCATTTTATTCAATCAATACTTTGTTGCTTCTGCATAATGTTAAACCTCTCGTGTAAGAATGCTCTAAAATTCGTTGATTTTCGTGTTTTTTAGAC
The DNA here is from genome assembly GCA_030445155.1 of Quercus variabilis. Classification (NCBI taxonomy): domain Eukaryota; kingdom Viridiplantae; phylum Streptophyta; class Magnoliopsida; order Fagales; family Fagaceae; genus Quercus; species Quercus variabilis. The sequence goes on from CP129451.1 coordinate 42,036,234, forward strand.
CAAATTCTTTTCTGGGTATCAATAAAATTCACTGAAAGTTGGGGACTTGTTGATTTCTCCATTGTTATATTTTGCTTATGTATTTGTTTGAGACTTAGAAGGGTATTGGCAAATTTAATGTTCATGATCAATTGTCTAGAATTCTTACATATACTAACATTGTTTGCCAATATGTTTCAAAAGTGTTTATTTTTAGGATTTGATTCTAAAAATAAAAAAATATAAAAATTGCCGAAGAATTCCCTATTCACAGTTCAAACGTCTTCTCTAGCAATTTCACCTCAAAAACCATAACCCAATTTTGCAATGTGGCTTAGGCATAATCCAAAGTTGCCAAGAGTTTCCATGCGTGTGTCTCGTTAAGTGTTCGTCTATGTGACTATGTGAGTTTCTCTCTCTCTCTCTCTTAGACTTGATTTGAGTATGCGTGAAGGTGTTTGATAAAAATTTCAGTGATAATGCAATGATTCTCATCTGACTATGAAGTTTGAAGTATTTTTTGTGTTTAGAATTATATTAGCTTTAGTGATGATGTTCTTTCACCATAAACGGGTAAATTCTAAACACAAGGAGCTATCAGGTCATGCTTAGCTCTAGATTGGCTCTGGCTTCGAGAGTAATTTGAACCATTGACTTGAGCCATTGATGATAGAAGATTGTTATTGAGATGTGTGATTGTGTCTATAGGTTGAGATGGTAGCTTTCTTAAAAGAGAGAGACCCATAACTACATTGTTCAAATCTTGAAATTTTTTAATTTTCAAATCTTTAATTTTAAGTTTCTGAACAAGCTCATTTTCCACATCCTTTTAGGTGGCTCGTTTTTCTTCATATAGTGAGGAGGAAGGCTGTGAACTGTTCTAGTTTCCATGGCTACTGAAACAGCTATTCAAGATCCAAGAAAACATGCTTTGGAGGCATTGAAGCGGAGGTTTGCCTTTGTCGAGGCTGATCTGCTACAACAAAAGAACAAAAAGAGTAAAAATGAAGATGGAAAAGAACCTCATAGGACAACTTCTTTAGCAGATAAAACTGATGCAGCAGTCACTTCCTCATTTGATGCTCAACACAAGAAAGGTATTTTTTTTTTTTTTAATTAAAAACAAAAATTCTTATATGCCTAACTTTGGTTTTGAGGATGTCCCTTTTATTAGGGAAAAAAATTATTCATTAAGAAATAAATATCATCTTGTAAGGCTGTCTCAGAACAGTCTCAAATTCTTCATTTTTGTATGTCCAGTGTCCAACAGACAACTGTTATAAATAGTTTGGCTACTTGGGTGTCCAGATTGGCTCCCATTTTTTTTTTAATACCATACACTTTTTTGGTTTTTGTCTAGTTAGTTGTTCTAGAACCAAACTTTGTAGTTCTGTTATAAGGGAATGCATTTGTACTTTCTGGAGTCACCCTGCTTAACAAGGTACTGCTTTAGGCATGCAAAATTGCATATAGTTTTTGTTTTATGAATTGTATTAAAAAAAGGAATGTAACGTGGTTCTATATGTACTGTGTGTCACAACTCACAAGGTATTGCTTTAGGCATGCATATACTTGTTTTAGTTTTTTAAGTAAAATTTATTTTAAAAAAGGAATGTAATGTGTACTTATCTCCTTGTGCTTATATATATTCTAATTGATTAGATGGCAGTCAAATTTTTTTTTTTTTTTTTGGTTTTTGTTTTATGCAGATCCTGAAGAAAATGCTCCAGCATATTTGCAGCTCTCTCAAGCTGTAAATGAGAATCTGCTGGCAACCAATATTAAGGTACATCTTTTCTTTCTGAACCATGAGCCTTTGATCATTGGCGCTGCTTCAATTAGTGAGTTGGCTTTACGGAATTAAGAGATGATATATTCTCAGCTCCTTGGCTCACGTCTGCCTGGCATCGTGCAGCTTTCTAGTAGAAAAGGAGACATGGTCGATAAGATTTTACACGAGCTTCTTCAGAATGGTGATATGGCTCAGAAGTACATGCAGCAGTCCAGAAAAATAAATATTGACCATTTTGTCCTTCTTGATAATTATGTACAAGGACGTGGCATATCTACTGGTTCTCATATCAGGGCTTTGCGGATGCATTCAAAGCGTTCTAAAAAGCACATGTCCATGAAACAGCATAAAAAATGTGGGTCACTTGATTTGCCCCAAGAGCTTCATAAGTGAGTTTAATACTTCTCTGATTTGTTCATGGTTGTTACTTAATGATTTTTCTTCTTCTTCTTCTTCTTCTAAGTTAATTTAATGCTTCTCTTTTTTGTTCGTGGTTGTGACTTTGTGGTCCTTTTCTTCTTCTATACTTGCAATCTAGATATTATTATTCTCACTGTATCTCTGGTGGCTACTTTATGTCATGAACAACTAAGTATTTAGGGTACCCTTCTCAAAAGGACATAGCCTTATTTTTTGGAAAGCATACTAAGCTGGACTGGGAATCTGGGGAAGGCTGTATCAAGTTGATCATCTATCTCTATCTAATGTTGAGCCAAAACTGCTCACTCAGACAGTTGAGTTGCAAGCTTGTAATTTGCACTGCAGTAGTTGTTTGAACTGGTACCATGACTTCATCCTCTTAAGTAGTTGGGTCAAACCTAGGTAAGCAATAATTTTCAAGACATAATCCCACCCTGCTGGTTGAACTGGTTATACTCTTCAGAGGGTTGATGTTTTATGAGAGGCTTTATGTGAGGGATCTGTTTTTCCCTGTTCCACTCTTGACTAGTTTGATGCTTGCCAACTGTTTTGAATTTTCAGCTGTAGTTTGTCCAACAATTTGGAGGAAGAGATTAGGAAAATAACAATTGACTTACTCTTGAATGTTTAGATGATGAGAGAATACAGATGGAAATTAAAGTTTACTTCTATATATGATGTAATCCGAAGAATAATTGTTTTTATGCATTTCAAAGTTGATTCTCCCTTTAAATTTTCTCAAACAGTTTGTTCTAATTATTATTGGATGTGTTTGGATAACAGGTATGATGTTTTTAGACCTATGCATGAAATGTGGAAAGGCTACATGATGCAACTGCTTAAAACTATCGGGTGGGAATATTTTCCTTCTATGCTGATATTGCAATCATGCAGTTTCTTATCCTTCGTTATTATTATAATTTTTTTTGGATGTGTTTATCTTTCTTTTATGTGCTTGTTATCATTCAGTATACAGGTTTATAATTATTTTATTTTTATTTTTTATCTTACAGGAAAAATCAGTTGGCTCAGTGTCTTCTCAACGCAGATCTACACGGTGCTTTCATTCTAGGTAATGCTATGCTCTTTTTACAGCAATCTTTGCAATAAGAGTGCTTGTGGAACCTTTAGTAGCTGTTTGCTTCTAGAGAACGTAGAAGTAATTTGGTGTATAATCTTGTTATCCGCCTTTTACTGTCCCTATTACTTTCTACATCATGCCATGATGGATTGGTCTACTTTTTTTTTGATAAGTAAGAAAGTTATATATACGAAAGGCTACTCTATGCATGAATAACATAGAGCAAACCTAGAAAATACAAGAAAAAGAAACCAAAGAAAAAACAAAAAAGAAAGCCAATCAGTATATTAATTACAAAGAGAAAGAGAGCTAAAAAAAGAAGGGAGAGAATCACTAGTCATGAGTCTCCATGCCCGAAACCAATAAAAAAGAGTTCCACTAAAAGAAGCAAGCAGTTGATCACCAGAACTATCCAAATCCTCAAAAGTCCGCTGATTCCGTTCCTTCCAAATACACCAAAGGATGCACAACGGAACTAAATTCCAAATCTGAGACGATTGCTTCCCCAACCAATTCCACCAGCCAAAAAGTAGCTCTGAAATCGATCTAGGTATAACCCAAGGCAAGCCAAAAGTTATAAAGACAAAGCTCCATAACCGATAGGTCATCTCACAGTGAAGAAGTAAGTGGTCTACCGTCTCTCCACAATGTCGGCACATTATTCACCAGTCCACAAAAACCAATTTCCTCAATCTCAAGTTATCACCCGTTAGGATCTTATTCCAAGCTACACACCAAACAAAAAAGGAAACTCACCTAGGGGCCTTTGCTTTCTATATAGCTTTCCAAGGAAAGACAATTGAGGGAGAGTCCCTTAATTTATTATAATATGATCGGATGTCAAAATCCCCATTAGGCTTCAACTTCCATCTCAAAATCCCCATGATGGATTGGTCTACAATGGCAACAACCTACTACTTGTGCTATTGCTGGGTTGCATGTAAATATCCAGTCACTTGTGGGAGACTCTTTTTTTATTTTGATATATATCGTAAGAAATTTTTATTAAGAATAAAAAGCCAACAAAGTACACTAGAAATGTACTATAGTGGCAAGAATCAAGAACCCAGATTACAATGATCAGTAAGATCAAGGAGGGGCAAACAAGAACAAGATGGTAAAACTAAACTTCAATCGAGGAGAGTACATAAGAAGAAAGACTTTATATCAAGGATATATCATTCACAATCCTCAAAGCATCTAGCATTCAACTCCCGCCATAACAACCAAAATAAAAAATGTGACGCAAACCTCCATAAATCTATATTTCGATGTCTATTGAACTTGCTCTGCCAAGAATTTAACAGCTCAATAACTTTATACGGCATAACCCAGTGGATACACCAAACATTTACCTGTGTGCTCAATACTATGCCTTTGGAAAGAACTGCAAAAATTGTCCTATGGAACAAATATAAGATAGTGAGAATATAAAAGCAAACCCTGGTTGGAAAAAGATACACGGGTAGTTCCCCCACCAGTGTCCCTTGATGAATTGTTACTGGCAAGAATTCCAAAATTCACAGAGAGGTACACTTTATGACCCTTCAAGTTCATGGGGATATCCTTTTTGTCCGTTTGGTATATCTTATTTTTCAGCCTTTTGATAACAAGGTTGTTTGAAAAAGCTGTACCTACAAAAAAGTGAAGTTTAATAAATTTGTAGTTGAAAAAGAGTGTTTTGAAACCTCCTTACTGAAAGAGCACAAGCCTTTAAGTTGCCCCCTCCTGCCTTTTATATTTTTTCCTTTGAGTCATTTTACTTTGAAAGGAACGTTCAATGATATCTTGTCTGTGCAATCTGAGGGCCATGGACGGTCTATTCAAATGTTCACCAGCTTATTAATTGATGCGCACATAGACTTAATCTGCACACTAATCAGCAGTGTCAGCTGCAGTAAAAGAGATTAATAAATGAAAGGACCCCCCACCTTTCCACACCAAAAAAAAAAAAAAAACCTAAATATATGCTCAAAATTCCCGCACTTCTCTCTCTCTCTCTCTCTCTCTCTCTCTTTTATTTATTTATTTATTATTATTATTATTATTTTTTTTTTTATATTTAATTACTTACTACAGTTTCCTTCCAAATTTCTTGCAGTGGCTGAGTGTAAAGCAACTTCTTTCACTGGAGTGAGCGGCATCATGATTCGTGAAACTGCAGAAACATTTGGGATAATTACACAAGATGATGTATTCCAAGGTAATTCATCCACCAGCCCCAACTTCAAACTAATTTTACCATAATTAGTTATAGTTTTGATATTCTTATAGTCTCATACTAAATATGCATGCATTAGGAAGATTTAAATTGAATGCGTTGTGTATATGCTCTTGTATAGCCTTTTATACAATTTATCTTATATGAAGTAATGGAGCTCTGCAGCTGGCAAAATAAAAAGTTTTACTAGTATATTTTATGTCCATGATTTTCCAGTATTTATAAATTGACAAGGTAGTGAAATAATTATCTTAATCAGGGAAATCTCTTACTATTGAGCAAAACTGAAGGAGTATGCCTTACTATTTAGTAAAACTAAGAAACACAAAGGGTTCAAGTGATAGCCCAGTAGTAATGGTATCCTTTGTGGTGCTCCATGTTTGTGGTTCGAACTTCAACTCCCATCTCCTCAACTATCTAAAGGGTTGTATCCAGTACACAAAGCTCCCACTTTTGTGGGGTCTTGAAAAGGTGAAGGTAGGCAGCCTTTACCCCCAATTTTTTTTTGGAGGTTGATTTCCTTACTCAAACCCGCTACTCATCTCCTTTGGTGGAAGTTACTTGCCATCACACCAAGGCCCCCACTATCTAACCCCCTCCCCCCTCCCCCCCCCCCCCAAAACAAAAAAGAAAAAGGAAACACAAGGTTTATTTTAAAGTCTAAATATGTGATGAAAGTCACTGGATTTTGGGTGGTTCATTTACACCACATCTAAATTAGGGTTTAATTTCCATGCTTCACAAGAGCCTAACACTTTAATGCATAGTAGAAAGCAAAACAAACTGAGTGTGCCCCTGAGGTAGAAGCTTTAAAGAGACACTATTTCTATATTTATTGGATCAATAATTGCTCTATGTGTATTTACATTCTCTTCTTATCTTCTGACTTCATATTGGAGGATGCTGATGGTTAAAGCTTAATTTTATAATATATTTTTTCAGTTGTGCCCAAAAAGATTTCTGTCTTTATTTTCCAAGTTGATTGCTGGAAAGTTACATTGCATGGGGACAAACTCACTTCAAGAAATTTGGGCTTGTGATTGATATTCATCATTGCAACCAAGGTGATTTTTTTTTTTCATTATACAAGATTTTGCCACAAATTATCAAGAACTTGTATTCTTACTTAGATTTTTGGCTGTGAATATGGTTAAGATGTGCTATTTGTTGTTGGCACACCCAAGATTTTCCATTTCTTTGCATAAATTTCATGTTTGTTTGAAAATATTCCCTTCCCTCCCCCCCCCCCCCCCCCCCAAACAAAAAAAAAAACCCTCTCTGCAAGTCATACACACCCACGATAAGTTTTGAACTCATGATGACCCTCCACCTAACTCCTATAAAGGGAGGAATTGCCAGTTGAGCTAGAGCTCATTGGTATGGGAAATGTTTTCGACAGTGCTAGTACTTGGCTTCAAGTACCTAACTCCAAAATTGCAAATGGGCAAAATGCTTGAATTTATTCTGTTGGGAAGGGAGTTTTTTGTACAATGCTAGTACTAGTGATGCATGACAACTAGAGCAAAACTGGAATAACGGAAAAATAAAAGATATGACTTAGGAGTCAGCACCTAGGCCTTGTTTAGAGTCAGCACCAAGTGAGGAAACCACTAAGAGTCAGCACTTAGGATAGACCTGGAGTTAGCACCAAACCAAAGAAAGACCAAACGGCAATTTTTTTCATTCATCAAAATATCATCTCCTCAAGGAGTACAATAGGTTGCTTATAAATGATTACTAAACCTTAATTTTAATTGGCTAAGAAACCCTAATTGCCTTATTACAAAAATAACCTTGCTTCCCAAATTAAAATACTAATAGTCCAATAAACTACTAGGACCTAAAACATAAAAATACAATTGACTTGCAAATATAAATAATATTAAATAATAATTTTCTTGCATCTTCTCCTGCATCATTCTCCTCTAGTTGGAGAAAACACGACCTCGAGTTTTAAAGCATTGAAGGATTAGAATGTTGACAAATAACACTTGCTTCAAGTTCAAAAATCACTTTAGGGAGCACAGCGAAAAGAAAAACCTTAAATTCCGCCACATCAAACTCATTTGGAATAAAAAAATCAATATGTGGAATTAGTATAATCTCTTCTTGAACCTTATAAACCATAGGAAGCACTATAGTTTTACCCTCTTCGACTTCACCAAGATGTAGGTCTTCAAGGACTGTGGAGGATTGATCAGAAGCATGTTCAACAACTTCAACTTTTATATCATGTGCACCTTCTAACATAATACTCTCTTTAGGCATCATCTCTTCACCTTGCTGCTCTTCAATAGATTCATTTCCTTACACGCATGTGAAAGCAACACTTGTCAAAGCATATACGTCTGTGTCAACATTACGTTTTGGTGTTGCTGGAGGATTCTCCACGACCAAGATATCATCATCAATATTGTCTTCTATCAAGGCAGCAATAAGTTCATTGTGATCTAATATTCTTGGTTTTCCAATTGAATCGGTTTGAGTCTTCTTTTGCTTTATCTGAGCAATCCTGTCTTGAACATTTTTCATGAGCTCATTTAATTCCTTAGTAGATTGTTCAAAAATGCGTTGAGGACATGAAATGGACGAGGATGAGGATTCATCGTATTTGCTTCTACTTGAAAAGTACCACACTGAGATTGGGGTAGATATTTAGCTCGATAGTATGGTGACAAATACTTATCACAAAACTTTTCTTTCATATCTTCCCACACACTGATGGCAGGTTCATAATCCATATAGCGGAAATATTCAAACTTCTCCCAAAACCTTTGTGCGTTACCTTTTAACTTCAACTTGGCATACCTAACATTTTTATTATCTGCAAAATTTGCTTGCTCAAAGAATTGCTCCGTCCCATTCATCCAGTTGACAAAATCTCGTGGATAAGTATTATCACCATCAAAATAAGGTGCTTCTAATATTACCATGATTCTCTAAAATAATGCCTCAACAAATAGTTGTTGTGATTTTCTTGGAATAGGCTTCTAGGACTACTCTCAAATAGTTGCTAGGACTGGGCTGGTTGACAGGTTTGGATTCTATGGGTTGGGTCTTGTCCTTTTTTTTTTTTTTTTTTTTTTAAAAGAAAACTGATGTTGTAAAAGGTAGGCTGGGGGCTTGTTAAAAAAAATGGGTTGAATCTTTTTTTTTTTAAAAAAGAAAAAAAAAAAAGAAAAAAAGAAAAGAAGGCATGTAACTGGTTTTGTTAAAAGCTGTCCGGTTTCTTTTTTTTTTTTTTTCCTTTTTTTTTGGTGGCAATTGAGTAGTTGAAGCTTGGGCTTTCAATTTTTTTTTTTTAACTGGAGCTAAAGGTTTGGGTATAAAGCTAGGCTTGGGGTCTTGTTAATGAAATGGGTCCGGGTCATTGGCTTGTGTGACTGTGTATGGTGAGTTTGTTGTTTCAGCTTGGTCAGGTAGTTTAATGGGTTTCAATTTGATTTCTTTATTTCAGATGGGTCGGGTCAAGTTGTTAGTGGGAAAACACTGTGGGGTTGCAAATTAAAAATGGTCGTGAAGAGTTTGAACAGAAAATAGGGTGCTGGGTTTTTTAAATTAAATAAAAGGCTAGTTATTGTTACCTTTGAGATGGACTCCCTAGTTTATGGAGGGATTGCGGAGGCATGGTGCTGGGCAATTGAGGATCATATGGCGCAATATCAAGAAGAGGATGGTGGTGGGGCTCATTGTGGTGCGATTTGACAGACGAGGGATGGTTGCGTTTGCTTTCCAATGGGTGGTGGCTGGCGAAGAAACTTCTTGAAAGAACCAGACCAGGTCTGGCCGTGGGGTTTGTTGGGTAACCTTCTGGTGGCAGGAAAAAAATACAGTGAATGGAAATTTTTTTTTTTTTTTTTTGGGTGATATTTTTATGGTTTTGGATTGACTGGGACAATGCTTCAAAATAGATCGGTGTTTGCTCTAATACCAAATCTGACGCAGGACAACTAGAACAAAATTGGAATAATGGAAAAATAAAAGATATGACCTAGGAGTCAGCACCTAGACATTGCTTGGAGTTAGCACCAAGCGGGAAAACCACTAAGAGTCAGTACCTAGGGTAGACTTGGAATCAGCACCAGACCAAAGAAAGACCAAACAGCCATTTTTTTCATTTATCAAAATATTAACTATCTCCTCAAGAAGTACAATAGGTTGCTTATAAAGGATTACTAAACCCTAGTTCTAATTGGCTAGAAAACTCTAATTGCCTTATTACAAAAATAACCTTGTTTCCCAAATTAAAATACTAATAGCCCAATAAACTATTAGGACCTAAAACATAAAAATACAATTGACTTGCAAACATAAATAATATTAAATAATAATTTTCTTGCATCTCCGGCATCATTTAGGCTTCAAGTACCTAATTCCAAATGGGAAAAATACATAAATTGGAAATTTCTCTGGAGAATTTAGTCTCTTGGTTGTTCAAACATGATATATTTCATGTGTTGGAGTGTCATATTGCGAGACCATGGCTTGGTATAGGTCTATGTGTTTTAGCCTAAATCCCAGTTTATTTTCATCATCAACTTATGTACAACTTTTAAAAGACACATATTTTAGGTAAAACTGTATTTTTACACATTTTTAAATAGGAGAATTCAATAAAAATAAGCTCATCTAAACAGACTCATCAATATATGGGAAAGCTAGATTTAAGATTCTTTCTTCCTTATATTTTTTTGATTTTCTGGACTATGGTGGTTCAAACATGCTACCATTGCATATTTTGAATAAAAGATTGATACTTTGCTTCATTCATATTAGGGGAAACTATTTCACTCAATATAGGTTTTCTTTTTGTATTCCAGAAACTCAGAATTTATTTAGGTCCAACTTTGATGGAGCTACAGGAAAGCACAAAATGTGTATCAATATCAGTGCTGGCCCCATTCAGACATTCGTTAAGATCAAGTCCTATGAAAATGTAGAATCTAGCGGTGAGGAGTTCACCATGTCATATCCTATTCTTTCATTTCTACGAGGAGATGGGTCTTAACATGGATGATTGATGTGACAATTTTTGGTTGGCAGGCAGCTGAGACAGTTTTGGTTTTACTTTTTAGACAGAAAACTATGACAGGAAGGACAAACCTATCTTCAAGGTGATTGCACTGCCAGGTGGTCTAGCCTGTTCTTTCATTTCTATGTTGTGCTTGACAGTTCAAAATAGGCATGAGAAATGCTGTTTATGATCGGTCTGGAAAAACTTACGTAACTTGTAATATTTATTTCTCTTTATATTTAAGTGATTTTAAAGGATGTGTTTTTGATCAAGTATTAATCCTTAGAAATTGCAACTCTCTTTCTCTAGTTTTTGATTTATAGAATGCTGCTTTTTACATCTGAAGAAGGCTATGGTAATGCATAGCTCCCTAGTCCTGGATTTATACTAGGATGCATATCTGGATGTTGTTATTGAGAGCTGCAGATGCTATAGGGGCCCCATAGTAGAAAAAGGCCATCACTTAGTGCTGGTCCCTCAAGGTGGGTTGGGTGGTGGCAAAGGCCACAGTCATGGTTTTGTTAGATTTTCTGTCGCATAGTTAGTGAGTGGCATATGGTGCACTGAAAAAATGATTGTCAAATGCCAAAAGGCTCTGCTATGCAGATGCTAGAAACCCCCAACTCTGGTCCCTCATGGTGGGTGGTGGCAAAGGCCCCAGTCATGGTTTTATTAGATTTTCTGTTGTAGAGTTAGTGAGTGGCATATAGTGCACTGAAAAAATGATTGTCAAATGCCAACAAGCTCTGCTATGCAGATGCTAGAAACCCCAAGTCTGGTCCCTCATGGTGGGTGGTGGCGAAGGCCCCAATCATGGTTATAATAGATTTTTTTTTTTGATAGATGGTTATAATAGATTTTCTGTTGCATAGTTAGTGAGTGACCAATAGCGCATTGAAAAATTGATTGTCAAGGATAAAGTTTGGCTCCAAACCTAATTGGAGCTATATTTTCCACTATTTTATGTGGCGATTTGTAAGATTATCCATATGTATTATTTAAAAAAGTCACATGACTCATTAAAAAAAGTCATGCAACTAAAAATACACATAGATGGTCTTTTCAATTGCCACATAGTAGGTTTGAGGGAAATAACTCCAAACCAAGCTAGAGCCAAACTTTTTTCTGATTGTCAAATGTCAATAGACAAAAGGGTATAGAGACACTAATTGTTGTGTTTTGCACTCGAGCATCTTTTTTTCTTTTTTTTCTTTTTTTCACTTAAATTTGGAGGGAAAAAAGTCTTTTTTGTTATAAAAAAATAATAATAATAAAAAAATGGCCTTTTTTCAGATAAACTCCAACATACTATCTTTCTCTATTCCATTGAAATATCAAATATTATTCTTCATCATTTCTGCATTCTTTCCCAATGGACACAAACCCCCAATTAGAGAGAAATTATTTGATTTGGATTAATAAAATAATGGGTTAGAGAGCTACAGTGCTCTCCAGGTGTGTAGAGTCTGATTCACTATAGATCTCTCCTCCTCCCCCTCTTTTAATTTTCCAAAAAGCACCCAAGTAGAGAGGCTGTTGGAGAGAGATCTTGCAGTTTCACCCTCTAAATTTTGAAGAAAAAGAATCTAAGTGTGTTGGAGATGCTTTGAGCATACCTACAGGTTTTCTTTTATTAAGTTCCAGTAATGCAAGTTGACGATGCAATAAAGGTTTATGATGCTGCTAGTAAATTCTACCAGTACTCCACAGGGATTTTTTAGGAGAGGTTTGGCTATAAAGTGGGAGTAATGCTACATACACCCAAAAAAATTGACATCAATTTTTTACTCCAATTGAGTTGCTAAGTTTTTTTTGGTTTTCATATGAGTCCACCACTGATATTACTTATTACCTATTACTAACAGTCTGCCACATCAACATGTGTCAAACTATTTGTACTTCTAGACTTTCTCATAAAGAGGTTTACAATACCATTACTCTGTTTGTAATGGCAATGCCAAGGTATCAAGCATTTTTCAAGAAGCATTAGTTTCGGGGTCAAACAAGGTCCTAAGATATTGTCACAAGTCAAACAGGTCTGTTTCAGGTTTATATTATTTATAAGGATGCAGTATATTAGATTCCATCGTCAAATCAATTCAACTGTAAATCAGCCTAGGAAGATGCAATTCGAGTTGAATAAGTGGAAAGTTGGCAACTAATTTGGTTTTTCTGATGTTACTTCTAGGCATGCATTTGTGACTTGGTTTAGCTTGAATGCAATAACCACATTTTCTTTGAATTTCCCTTAACTATTAGAGTGTGGTTGCAAGTGTTCAAATTTGTGCCACTGAAAAGATTAGTTAGTTCTTCAGCTGGGATGATGTCGTGGATTGGGATGTCCATGATTTGAAAGATGTTTTGCAGGCTTAAATCTTGTTTTTATGCTGCCATTGTGCTGCATGTAGCTGTTCAGTCTTGGTTCTCAATATAAATTGCTCATTTATCCCAAAGAAAAGAAAAGAAAACATGCACTATTCTTCAGTAAAACTCAGATCTGAGAATTGTATAGGAGTAAATTGAAATAGATTGTTGTCATCTCTGACATTTTGCTGCAAAGAAAACAAGATTTCCTACGACTTCCCTTTCCCAACAAAAGAAAAAAAAAATCATTAGTCAACTGTTAAACAATCATGGAAGACAATTGACTTCATATATGACCACAAAGCATGGAAGCACAGCCCTTGGATTCAAAACCATAAGCTTCTCCGAGCCATTTGAGTCATCTACATTTGATGCCACCACAGAATCAAACCGACCATCTTCCCCAATATCCATGAGCTCGTGTCTATGGTAACCACCAACACGCCCTGCAATTACTCTGCATAAAATGATAGCCCTCCTTGCACATATCCTTTTGGCAACATAATCATTTGTCACCTTCTCATGTGCCTTCCAACTGTTCTCATGGACTAATTCTGGTGCATCTTCAACCGTAAAGCTGAAACGGATCATTCTGCATACCCCACAACATTTCTTGTCACAAATGCTTGAATCTCCATTAGTTCCTAGAGAACAAGTTATAAGGGCACCTTGGAACCTTAGGAGTTCATTCCCATCAACAATCAGTCTCTCCATTAGCTGACTATCACATGAATTTGCAGCATTGAGTTTCACTTTGTTTCTAAACTCTTCAAACTTGTTTAGAACACTTTCACTGTGATTAACCTTCAACACCTTCTGGACTGTGAGGCTTATCTCCTTAGGCCATCCCGATCGGAATATGGTTTCCACAATACCTAATGAGGAATCTCCTTCTATGAGTTGTGTGACTCCTTTGACAAGTTTGCCAGCTCTTGATGTGGAACGAGAAAGAGGAGAGGCTGGAGGTGATGGAGTGTTTGTGTTAGACTGAGTTGAAGATGATGAAGAATCTGAATTTTCATGGGGGTCTAGTTTTTTCTTTGATTTTGAATGCACTTTCTCAAAGCGTGGATGGGAAACATTTGGCTTTGGTTTTTCTTTCTGTGGGGAGGTTGTGCATGGCTTAGGCTTGAAACACCTTATGGTTGCGCTGGGATGGCATACTAGAGCTGCCAAAGAAGCTGCTATTAGGCATCTTTCTACCATGGGTGGTTTTGTGAGAGTGATTTTTCTTACAAAACTCCATTAAAAAAATCAAGTTTCCGAGGTTTTGGTCCCATATTTACCTAATCTTTAATGCAGTGCATCTAAATTTGGAAATTTACATATTTGAAAGAGCTTAAATTATGGGAAAATTTACATATTTGTCTAGGTGCCAACTGCCAAATCTTGTAGAGTAAATGTTGGGATTTAATTAATGTAGGCATAAATTTGATTTTAGTCAAATGGGCTTTATCTGGACTAGAGATGGACTGTTTTTTTTTTTTTTTTTTTTTTTGGGGGGGGGGGGGTGTTGGGGGTTAACTTATTGTAAAAATTATTATTATTATTATTATTATTATTATTATTATCACTTAAAAAAAAATTTAAACCGTGTACTTTTTGGTAAGGAGGAAGAAAATAAATATATCGTTGTTCAAGTGCTTTTTTAAAGAGAAAATCTTTGTGCAAATACTATATGAAGGAGTTGTTATAATCTATGGCTTACACTTCATTTAACCATTTGATAGAGATCATAGGTTATTTAAAGGTTAGACTAAGGATCCCTCTTCTTCCTTTTTCTCATGGGAAGGGACCTCTTTTAATTAATATACAATAAATACTTTAGAAAAAAACTAATTTAAAATGATGTTAAAACTTTCTGTACGTGGATTCTAGTTAGTTCAACTTGTCAAATTTCTTATAGTCAAATAAGAAATCTAAGATTTGTTCTCTGTCTATACCAAAAAACCAATTAGTGTTTTGATGTAAGGATAAAAGACAATTATTAGAAGCAAGCATCATAGCAAAACTTTCTACACAATTTTCGCAAAATGCAAAAGTGGAAGACTGCATAATTAAAGGATATACGTATAATTGATGCATGTCACGTGTATTTCTCTCTCTACTACGTGGCCTTCTTGGCTGCTTAAGACTAAGCAATTTGCTGTGTAACTAATCGCTTCATTTTCTCATCTCACACAAGAATATTAAAACACCCCTCTACCACAAATTAACACTAGCATATATTTTTTTTTCCCTCTTTTGCTGTGAAGTTAATTAAGCAGACAAAAAACATGGGCTCACAGACCTTCATAGAAGTCTTGCTGGCCATTCTTCTTCCACCAGTGGGTGTTTTTCTTCGCTATGGCTGTGGGGTATGTAATTCTTTTTCGCTTGCAAAATTGTGCTTTGTACATGACCGGTTCAGTTTTTAAAACTATGATATTGAGTTTAAAAATGCAGGTGGAGTTTTGGATCGATTTAGGGCTCACGCTGTTGGGTTACATTCCAGGAATTATATATGCAGTTTACGTGATAGTTCGATGATTATGTCCATTTTGAATCAGATCAACCTACGTCTTAATCTGTTCATGCAATGATCTTTCTTTCTTTCTTTCCTACCATTGGAGTTTTTAATCCTTTGTTTTTTGTTTTTTAAATTCTTTTGTTACTTTTGTGGCATGGCATAGTATAATGTCTATTCCATTTTTCATTTATTGGATCACATTGGTGGGATTATTTATTATGAAATCCAAAACTATTTAATTTTATTTATAGACGGTAGAGATTGACATCAATTTTTTTTTTTTTATTGCCACCGGGAGCCTTTTAACTAGGAGCAAAAAGAGAGAAGGGAATTAAAAATTAAAAAAAAAAAAGAAAAAAAAAAGGTTTAGCTACAACAATTCTATATATTGTTCAAGTGTATTATCGACATTGATGGATATCTTATCCAAAAAAAGAACATTGATATGATGGATATCAATATCATCCTTATACCTTATTATTTGTACCATTTAGGGTGATGCATGCATTTCAAATTTTCAACCCACCAACCCCAATGAATCCGACTTAATCTACCTAATGAGACGCCTTGGAATTTTTCATTGGGCATCTTTTCTTTTTCTTTTTTTAAGTTTGCGTCGGGCTTCAAGCTAAGTAGTAATTCAACCCAATTCATATTATATCAATAGTTAAATTTATATGGATTTTGAATTCGTTACGTAGCAAACTACAATTCATTCTTATAATATAATAGGTTGGAAGGTGAGGTTGTAGATTAAAAATATATTATGTTTTTTTGTAGTTTATCAATAACAAAATTATTAGTTAATTTTTTAAGTCTTAGTTTAAATTTGTTACTTTGATCTGTATTGGTTAACTAGACTTAATTGTGTAAATTGTAATTATTAATTGAATTATAGGTCTAAATAATGAATGAAACTCAATTTTTAATTAGGTACAAAATTGCCCGAACCCGCTGACCCAATATAACCCAATTCAAACCTACAGGTTAGTTTGTAGAGTTACTACGAGGATTTTTTTTTTTTTTTTTTTTTTTTTTCCAGAAAAAGAGTTACTATGAGTATGAGTTAGGTGAGGATTTCTTAAACCAATGAGATTAGGTTGAGTTGAAAAATATCTCAAATTTGACTTAACCCAATCTATACACACAACTAATACTATTTATAAGATACAAATACCTAGTTTGAATATACAACTTATTCATTTGAAAAATAAGAGATGAAAATTAAAAAAAAAGTTTAGAATTTATATTTTATACATAGTCTATATATATATATATATATATATATAACTGAAATCTTTGAAACTCTCACAATTTTCATGTCAGCATAATATTTAAATAAAATTATTTTTGTTTAGTCCAAACTTAATTAGGAGTGAAACTCTATCTCTCTAACAAGTCCAATTTAAACTAAAACTCATCATTATCATTTTTTTTAAAGCAAAATTAGTTTTGTTTAATCCAAACTTAACAATCAAAATAATAACAATCCCTTAAATTAAAATTTGATAGGTTTTTTAAAAGAAAAATTAGAAAGCGATAATGATAAGTTAAAGAATAATAATCATAACCTAAAAAAAAAGTAGGCAAAAAAATTAATGAATTTTGTAGGGAAAAAGTAATGAATAATTTCATGATGTTTTCATTCCAAATTATATAGATTTGATAAATTTCAAATTAAAATTTTTCCAAAAATGATAACCTTGGGAGATTTAAAAAATATAGTGGTTGAGAATTTGTAAAATATAGTTGCTAGAAATGAATAAAAGAAAAAAAAAATTTACCCAATACTTGATTTCTTGAAAGTAAAGTACGGCATAAAAAGAAAAAAGAAAGATAAATATAAATCACTCCATAGTCCACACTCTAAATACTAATTATTATTTTAAATATTTATAATCTACTTAATAACATAAAATTTACAAAAGAAAAAAAAAAAGGGAACAAAAAAAACTACCCAGTACTTGATTAAGTAAAGCACCATACAAAAAGAAAAAGAAAAAAAAAAAGAAAAAAGATAGATCACTTCACAATCCATAATCTAAATACTAATTACTATCTCAAATATTTATAATCCACTTAATAATATAAAATTTACAAAAAAAAAAAAAAAAAAAAATTACTCAGTACTTGATTTCTTGAAAGTAAAGTACTATACAAAAATTAAAAAGTTTAGAATAAATGAATGTAAAAAAATTTAAAAATATAGACAATTTACATTTTCTACTTAATAATATTCTTACATGACTTTTTAAAGAATTAAAAAAGTATAAGAATGACTATCAATAATATTTAAATTATATAGGTAAGAATTATACTATGCATTTTAATGTATATATTTTAAATATATTCATGCAAATGCGTGAAATTACAAGCTAGTTTTTTATTTTGTCAATTAAAAACCCAAATTATGAAATTATAACGTAACATTATGGCTGTGATTGTTGTTTTCGTACTAATTAAGAACTCATTTTCTTCATCCAAAAGACATCCATTTACTGGTCGTTTTTGTGTTTTCTTCAATTAAACGGCAGAGCTTTAGAGGTCGTTCTTTTTCGTTAAATCAAATTTCAAATTTATTTTTAGATGTCCTTATTGTTCTTGTAAACAAGAAGTCGTTTCTTTCGTTAAACGGCACCTTCCTCTTAGTCGTTGGCCATCTTTTGTTTATTACAGTATTTTACAATGAATACTTCTTGATTTCTCAATTAATAACATTGAGATGCTTCCTTGTTTTGTAATTGCAATTTTGCATGCAGTTTATGCGTTTAGCGAGAGGTTTGACCCAGTGAAAAACAACAACAAACAAGCAAACAAAAACAAACAAAAAAGCAACAACAAAAAATACCAAATTAAGTCCTTTATATATTGGTTGTGTATATATGGATTGGTATCTTTCTTCAATTTGATAAAATAATGGAAATGATTCCCTTCTGTGGTCTAATGCAGTTAGTTGTTAATTAACAATGTTCTCTAGCACCTCTTTTTAGTTCCACTATTCATTTGATTTTTCCCTTGCATATATATGTTTCATAATTAATATTTGGGAAATGTTAATAAGCACTATATGCTCTGCTAGTTTAGATTTCATATATGGGTCTCACTTAATCAAAATGATAAAAAGTTATTAAAATGGTTGTTAAAAATGATTAAAGAACTGATAAAAACTGTCAAAAATGACAAAAAGCTGCAAAAAATAGACAAAAAGTTACAAAAAAAGTTGTTAATGGGCACTTTACCGTGTCAATTAACACAATCCTTAGCATATATAAGTGATAATCATCTGCTATATATTATGTACATTTTTTTTATAAGTAGGAGTATGTATGAAAAAAATAATATTTATACAAAGGCAAAGGGGCATCAACTAGTGCAAGAAAAGGGAAATATTTTGTTCATGATTATGAAATATCCTAAGATATATCTTGGGATAACTTAGAATTCCCATTTGATTTGAGAACCTAAATATTCTTTTTTAAAAGAAAAAAAGAAAAAAAGAAAAAAAAAAAAAGCTGAAGCTTTTGTTTCTTGTTAATGATGCAAAAGCTTAACTATTAATTAATTTGTTTTACCTGTACAAAGTTTACTTGATAATTAATCAGTTGATCTAGATGATTATGATTTCCAAACTTTAAGGAAGTTTCTTCTGCAATATATTATGGAAATATATCCATGCAGTTTTTTATGTCGTACTTTATACTTTATATTTACATCACTAGCTCCATCTCTAAGCAACCTATAATAAATAAATAAAAATGGAAGGATAATCTTTTTTATATATAGAATCTTCAGGATAATGTAGTGAATGTGACATTAAGAAGAAAATACAATATACTATAATATCATATGGGTGTCTGAGTTGTTTAAACAACGAACAATTCCCATAAGGAGATCAAAGAATGGGCGTAGTCATATTATATGATGAAGCATATTGAAGCTTATTGGCCATTTGAGAATAAGGTCATCCAGTGATGAAAATTATTGCACTCCTACGTCTCATTGGCTACGTATCCTATTCTTAAAATCTGTGGGCCAAACAGTGTTGCAAGTTGAAACTTAAAAATCCATTTTTCTTCGTTAAAATTCTCTTATGAGTGACTTTTGTCCAACTTAAAAGAGGCTCCTCATCTTAGCTTTGTATAGTTGTTCTATAGTTGGTTTGTTGTACAAGGGAAATGATCAAAATCACAAGGTATAAAATAATTGCTTCCTCGTTGCTTTCATTGTAAACAAAGCAAAGGCCTTGAAACATATGTGTCGATGAAAACATAGTGCTTTCTTTCTCATACACTTTATTGATTTGGTTTTTTGTATATTATCCTCTAAAGGTAGTAAAATTGGTTTCATTATTAGGCAAAGGTACTTCTCAACAATTGGGTCCCAACAATAAAAATTTTCATTTTCCAGTCTTAAACCCCCCCAACTACCTAGTCATTTTCAAAAGATCATTAATACAAGTATAACAACTTTTTTTCCCTGCTCTAGTGGGAATGTGTGGCTTTAGAGTCCTCAATTTAATGGATTGGTTTCTACTTTCTATCACTAATTGGTATGGGAGCAACATTTAGACAATGTGTTATTTTCAAATGGTCCCATTTGCGCAATTTCTGTGACCCTATCAAACAATGACTCAGCTCATCGCTATCAGGCATGATTTGTTAATGGGACAATGCCCCAAATAGGAGGGCTTAGCACATGCCCAATCGACTTGGAAGATGGTCATATATACTTATATCTCCATGTCCCACTAGGACTATATACTACTTGCAATGGCTACCATTAGTCATTAGTCATTTGTCAAATGGAGAGATTTTCCAAATAAAACTTGGGGTCCTACAAAATTGGGATCTACAAATTTGTGATCCTATTTAAGATTCTTGAAATTAGTCAAAACTCCTAAAGAAACCAGAAGGAAAACCATTAAGAATGCCCCTTTGTGCATGTAAACTTGTGCCTTAACAGCTAATGTGTGGCTAAACCCAAAAGATGCTTCATTCATCCATTTATTGTACCAAATTTGAACAAGGAAACCTAAAGTTATGATTTTTGGGTTTCATTGTGTTTCGGTTTTCAATTATTTTCTAATGTTAATCAATGCCCTTAGGGCATTGATTTTAAAAAAATTTATTAAAAAATAATAAAGAAATTAATTTTTACGATAACATTTTTATATTTCTCATAAAAGTGGTATTAAAGCTTTTTTAATTTAGTTTATTAACAATTGTCTTAATACACTTGTTAACATGACCCAGTAAGTATAACAAGGAAAACATCATTTTATTTATTTTTTATTTTTTAAGTTCAGGAAAACATCATATTGAGCAACGTTATAGGCAAGAGTTTCCATGTGCTAATTAACGCTGTAACGCTAACTTCCACCAATAGATCCTGAAAGCACTCTCTGCATCATTGTACCTAACCAACAATTTAGTATTGGCTTTAGCTCTCCAATATCTTTAATCTTATTTGAGAACACCGATTTTGACCCCTAATATTTATTATGCAGGGGATTTATGAATAACTTATTACCTATTAAAACAAGGAAAATGCTAACGAGTGCCCTTAGGGTATTGGTTAACAATTCATTTTAAGAAAGTTTTTATGTCACTTTTATGAAAAATGAAAAAAGCTGTCAAATGACTCAAAACATTAATATTTTTTTTTCTCCATAAAAACTTTCCTTAATTGAACTGTTAACCAATGTCTTAAGGGCATTTGTTAGCATAACCCTTAAACCAATTATAATTTAGTGATATAACCAATGAAATTAAGTCATCAAATTCGTAAAGTAAACAGTAAAATCAATTAACAAATAAAAACACAATATGGTGACAAATTGGAAAATCGATAGAAAACGTTTCGAAAGGGAAAACTAGGTGACACACGTTAAATAAGGTAATGTACTTTGGAAAGAATGAGTAATTGAGTATACAATCAAGAACAAAACCTTTATTATCTAAACTTTACAATCCCAGTAAATGAACTTACTGTTGTGACCCATAGTTGCTTCAGAATTTTCAAACTTCTTGTACATGGACCCCTTCATAAATGACTTGTCCAAGTTTTGTTGAATTGGCATCTCCTCAAAGATTTGATATCGCAATGAGCTTCATTAGGATGTTGTTTCAAGATCTTTGATCATAAGTATGGATATACACCTAAAGAATATCTATAATCCATACTATGAGATCCTACAATGCTCTCTTTGATTTTCTATCAGTCTATGCCTCTCCCATTGCCGCATAGAAGTCGAGAATACAGATCCTTTTATGCATATACTTAAGTAGGGTTTAGAAACAATCCATCGGCTTCAAAATTAAAACATGTCATTATGTCTACAATTCTCACATTCGATTGAGTAACTATCGAAATCCATATCTTGAGTGATTGAATGTTAATCGAGCAATTGTTGAATCCTGCATCTCGATTGATCAAGTTTCGATCAAGTCTTATAACTTTGGACATAATGCACTTCTTAAATTGGTTTGATGCACATTGAACTTTAACATTTGAACAACTTGATATCGACGTATTGTTGGTACTTTGTTCCATGTTGAGTACAAATAACAATTGGGCAAGATGAAGTTAGACCATGAGTGCTCCGCCCTTACCTTGTAGTGGCATTACCCCATTCTATCCCCACCCCATCCCTCATGACCCATCACACATGCATGTTTGGAGTTGTGGATTTGAGTAATGGTTAGCCCCATTATTGTGTGAGTAGTCTCATGCCATGCATAAATCAAGTTTAAGTGGGGCGGGGGGAATAATCACACTTACGAGCTCCATTTTTTTTCCTTAAAAAAGAAATTCCTAATGGTTATAATGAAAATGTTGTAATCATAAAAAATAATGGCATTATAATAAATATAAATAGAGAATGGCAATGAAAATTCTTACCAACCCTCCAAAATGGTTGGGGCAAGGATTTTACCTTGTCCTTACCTCATTACTTCTTTGAGGTGAGCATATCAGGTCAAGGCGAAATGGGTTAGGATGAAATTGTCATTCCCAAAATCTGGCCTTTTGTTTTTATTTTTTTTTATTTTTTTATAAACAACAAAGGGCCTCACATGTATGACTATTGAATTCGCCTACTTAAACTCATTATTGATGGCATGTGGCACCCTTAGACACGTTAGGCTATTTGCGTCGTGGAACAGCGTTTTTGCAAAGCGCATGACACGAATGTAGCAACTCCTGAACTCACAGGTATGATCAAGACCAAAACTCCTACCAACGCCCCATGCCCAGAGGTCCTAAAATATGGCCTTTTGAAAACTCAATGGACACAATGTTAATAATTTTCCCAGCCATATATTTAAGTTTACAATAGAGAGAATAGTTTGGAAAACCTCAACCTTCTAACTTAAAAACAGTAGATTAAATAATGTTTTTCGTAAAACGTTGGATCTTCTAATAGAACCAGCAATATGAGACAAAATTGGATTTTACATCTCAGAAAAGAAAGATTCACTACATGCTTTTCTTCCACGTGAATCCAAACAACATAAGGATTTATGATTAAGGCCCCATTAGTTTCAGCGTAAAACTCCTTTTTTTTCTTTTTCTTTTTCATTTTTTCCTCAATTTGGTAATTTGAATCAATGGAAAATTTTGGTCAAATTGTAATCAATTTTTTTTTACTATACCATGAAGAACACCCTCTTTGAGTTGAAAATGTTTTATGCCCTCAAGGAGCATAAAACATTTTAAACCTTAAGAAGTTAGTTAAGAGAACATAACCCTCCATTCTCTTTCTCCAATAAAAAATCTAATAAAATATCCAAAATGATAAAAATGCCTCATAAATCTCTATTTTTTATTGATAAATTATATTATTACATATTTAATCCTTTTTTTTTTCTAATGATGTGGTTGTTGGTGACGGGGGGATTTAAACCTTCCACATCTTACTTAGAAACTTCAAGACAGATCAATTGACTTACAAGACTTTTGACTACTATATAATTATTAAGTATTGAAATACAACTTCACCTTTTATCCTTTTTTTTTTCTTCCCCCTGATTACTTCACCTTTCATCTTACACATTTTTTTTCCTAGATCCTGTGGGGGCTTGGGTTGGGGTGACCAGGAATGGCCCATCTAAACAAGGCTGGTCCAGATAGCAAAGGCTACCCAGGAAACCAAAGTTGGCCCAACACTATAAGGATAGGGCCAACCCAACGACGGGTATGCAAGGATCTAGAGATTGTCGTTCGGAGAATTCCACTGTGTTTAGGTCAGGCTAAGCCCAATACTGACTAACAAGCCAGTGGGAGACTGACGAGGAAATGGTTAAATTCAAGTCAGTCCTTGAGTACTATTACTACCTTTGGGGAGTTCGCTACCGAACATTATTTGACCTCTGGAACAAGTTTCAAGAAAATTCTTAGAAGGAATGACTTTTCCTTAGGATTCTAGGCAGAAGTGGGATCGCATGGGAACGGATGAAAAAGTAATAATTTGAACCCCCACTAAGGAGAGATTATATAAGAGAAGTGAAGATAGATAGAACAGGGGTCGAAAGAAAAAAGAGGGAGAAGAGAGACAAGGAAGAAAGGGGAGGGTAAGTTGAGAGAAAAAGAAGAAAAATCAGAGGGTAGGCGAGAATTGGGTTGAGAACCACAAAGATAAAGGGGGTTAGGCTGTTAAGGTAGCGTTTGAGGCAACAACCAGTAGGAGTACGAGGAAATCTACGAACAAATAAATTGGGAGCTCAAATCCTTTGTCCTAGAAAGTATCATTCCTAGGTTTGAGCACCATAGATCCCTTCATCTTACACTTTTATTTTATTTTTTTATGAATTGAAAATTTTATTCAACAAAAAGCAAATTACAAGGAAACAATAGAGACATCTCTCTTTCTACATAACTATACACATTGGGAGGGCAACAACATGGACGAAAAGAACCAAATCAACCTTGATTCCTAGACTACGTAGTTAATTCATGAGCATAGCCTCACAATAAATCCAACTAAAAGAAACTGAAACCAGGGAAGAACATGCCACTTGGACTATCTCTACAAAATGAATTAGCCTCCAAGAAATACTATCCCAAGTAGCTAAGATGAAATTTATACATATTTATAATTACTTTTTATGACCACATGCAAAGCATCATAACAAGTTACAAGCATCATAACAGGCATCATAACCAAAAAAAAAATACTAACTTCCCTCTCCAATTTCTATCTACCGATACTGTACTTGAGAATTTAGTTCCAACCGACTGCATTACAATTCAACGTAAAAAAACTTGAGTTGGCATCTGCTCTTCTTGAAGAAGTCATAAGCTGGTACATTCCTCTACCAAAGCAAGGAAATGACATTGAACAACCTGACTACTATTTCACTTAATCATCAACATTAAGCATTAGCACGAGAAAAATTTAACCATTTGGCACTATAAAAAATTATTTTATTTATTTTAATATTTTACTTTACAAAATTTTATCTTTTTCTCCTGTGCAGCCCACTTTTGTTATATTTATTGGTAAATTTAATATTTTAGCAATTTGCTTCTACCAATGCTAATGCTCCCACAGTTAAAACTAGAGATTTTTAATTCAATTATTGTAAAACATGAACATGTACAACAAAATAATAAGAAAATGAAAATAATAAGCGGGAATATAGGGAAACAGTACATTGGATGCCCAATCTCAAATGGGTTTTGCCCTTTCCCAATGCGGTAGATGTAGATCATAATAGTAGTACTCCATCCCCTAGTACTCAGTGTACCCTACCCAGCATCTCTCAGCCATGTGATTGACTGAGGGCTGAGGAGAGGAGAGTGAAAACGCGCGTGTACAAAGAGCGTAGAGTATTTTTTTTTTTTTGAAAACCTAAGTCAGAGAAAGAGCGTAGAGTTGGCAAGAAAATAAACCGATGCTCTGTATCTTGAAATGCACAATAGCTTTCACTTGCTTCAGTAGTTGCCTGTGGCAGCAACGCTGACAAATACACAAAAAGGTACATAGCGAAAGAGACTCGGGAACTGGAGCTACCCTCTTTCTTTTCTCACAAACACAAACAGCTGAGCTGAAACACAAAGCTTATAGCCTATAGTCCTATATACCAATCCCACACCACGCCATACAATACAATACAAGTAAACGACACAAACGAACCCAAATCAAAACAAAACAAACCTCTTCTCTTCCTTCCTTTTATTAGGGCTTTTAAAACTCACTCGCACAGTCTCACTCCTTGTTTTACTGTTTACCCCACTATACCCAAAAAAGAAAAAAAAACATAGCTCAGTTACCTCCTTCTCAGGGTTCACAGTTCAGAAACTCAAAGACCTTCTGGTAAGACCAAACGCCATTTCTCTTTCTCTGTTTTGTTGTTCAACAATGTCCCTTATTAAGAAAAAAAAAAAACTTGTTTAGTTTTTGCTTCTCATTTTCGAAGTGAGTAGTTTTTGTGTTTGAGGTTTTTTGTTTAGATGCTGAGTTTTTTTTTGTTTTTTTTTTCTTCTTCTTCTTTAAACTTCTGAGTGATTTTGGAGAAAAAAACTGTTTCTTTTTTTTGTGTGTGGAACTTCTGCTTTGGATGATAATGTATGTTTGTGGTTGGGATGAAAGTCTTGAATGTTATGAGCTTTGGGTTTTGATGGGTTTTCAAAGAAAGTTTGAAAGTTTTAGTTTTATGTAGTTTTTGTATTTCAAAAGAGTGATTTTTGGTTTGTTTGCTAAGCTCATGCCTCTGTTTCTGCTTCCTCTGTTTTTGTTGTTCACGTCATTGTGTGCTTCAGATCAGTGATTTTTAGACCCAGATTGTGATTAGATCTAAGCGCTTCACACACAAAAATAAACAATAAAAAATTTTGAACAAGTTAGAAAAGCCCAGAAAGTCTTTCTTATTCTCAAGCTTCTTGTGATTATATTCACTTTTTTTTTTTTTTTTTTAATTTTTAAATTTGTTTAAAGAAAAAGTGCAAAATTTGAGAAACAGATATGGCTGGTTTTGTGAATTAACGAAAGTAGTAGAGCTCCAATTATTTTGTTCTTATATTTCCAAGCTTTGATTTTTTTTCCTGTTCTGGCTCATTATTTTCATTATTGTCTTTTTGTGCTATATTGGGTTGAATATAAATGCGCACACAAATATTGTTGAAACACAGTATGATTTGATTTCATAAAGAGCACAAATTTAAATTACAATTAAGACATCGTGATCTTCATGGGTTATTATTGTAATTTACATCTTGCCGGCCCATACTGGCTTTCAATGATATGTTTGGTCCACAATGCAAAGAATATTTAAGTACTAGAGTGAAATGAAAGGAAAAGTTGGAACGATGATTAAATAAATGTATGAAAGATTTTTTGCATAATGATATTTAATGGGATCTTTATGTTTCAACTTTTTCTTTTTTCATTTTTCTTTTTGTCTTGTGGCTTTGTTTGGTGGTAGTGCTGGTCGTTTCTGTGGAGTTTCTTCGAAGCGATTGTGTGTCGTTTGTTTGTTAGGCTTTGTGCTCAATACTGATATAAGGTAGCTGTCTTGTTATGAACAATTGCTTTTTTTGGGTACATGTATATATTCCATTTCATGTTTCTTTTTCAGCCAAAAATTTCTTTGAACTAAGGAAGGTGTTGTGGGTCAGGGGGCTTTGAAGGAAAGGTCATTCACCTTTTGCTTTTATACCACTTTTACTCAAGGAGATAAAAAAAAAAGATATGCAGACGCCAAAAGCAAGGTGAGATTGTCATTTTTGTTTTATGCAGTGTTGTGAATAACTTTATCTACTTCATTGAATTTTGTGGCTTGTAGCTTTCTTTTGTAGTATCTTTTAAATTTCAAAGGTGCAATCCTCACCCTATATAGTTATGTTCCTCTTTGTCAGGAATAGAATTGAGGTCCTATTAGATTAAAGCCCACCAAGTGGTTACATACTTGGGGGCAGTATTTTCTTTGTCATTATTTTTTAAGTTCACTCACATTTTTGGGCTGCCTTTTTTAAAAAATTTGGAAAAATAATGGAGATATACATAAGGTGAAAGATCTAAGTGTGAAAAAAAAACTTAAAATTAAATCTATGGATTCATCTAACCAGATTGGGTATCTTTTGCTTTATGATTCAAGTATTGGTCATGTAAAGTGGATTTTTATTATTCCATTTGGGTGGTATAACCGGATTCTGGAAAGTATCTGAAAAAATTAAACTATGATTTACTGTAAGACTAACTTTCAAGTAATATATTTTGGAAACTTGTCCAAATTGCATTTTATATGAAACATGCATCAAAATATAAATACATATTAGAATTTTGTTGGCCAACTTGCTTCAAATGATATGCATCTTTGTCTGCCAAATTGAAAGAACTAACTTCTCTATTTTGTTAAACCTCATAATCCCATTTCAAGCAGTCAATCTGAGCGCTTTATCCGTATCTGGAAAATATTCTCTCAAAAATGCCGAATGTTTCTTAATGTGTCAATGTCATTGTGGTGGGTAAGATTAGCAGATAGCTGATTCTAGATATGGTTGGTAGTCTGTCCAAGAGGTGGACCACTTGCTATATTTCATAAATTGTCAAATGCAAAACCTGAAAATATGGTGCACCTATGCATTCAATTCAGAACAAATGTATAGTAATGCCTACCAATACATTAATGGCTGCTAAATTACAATTGCTGAAACTATAAGATACCAGATATATACTTTTTAGTATTGCTTTGCATCAGATTCTGTAAATGCAATTTTTTGTTCATCTTTATTCATTTTTTGCCATTCTGATTGTCACTCCACTGAATTGGAGGGCAGGGCTGGCTCTTTGGAAGTGCCACAAAGAAAATCTCCAGCAACACCTCGGACTGCCCGGAAACTAAAGACGCCAGGGTCAGAATCTGATTCAGCTTCCTCTCCACATCCAGCCAGTAAGACGCCAAAAGACAAAAGCCCTAAAACTGTTGAACGCAAGTCACCACGAAGTCCAATGTCTGAGGTATTTAATGATAACTCATAACTGAAGTCAGCTATTTTAAATAAAGTTCACCTAAAGGCGCCCATACTGCCATTAGCAATTTCATGAATGCTGCTTATCATATGCAACTATAAAAAAAGCATCATATGAGTTCTTTTATCCTCCTCTTCCCCCCCTCCCCCCCCTTTTTTTAATCTCTTTTAACATTTCTTTGCGTACCAAATTCTGAATGTTTTAGTTTTTTTGAATTCTTTTCTTGATATCTATCCTCTCCCTTTCTTTTTGTGAGCTCCAGAAGAAGCGTCCAAGCAGAGTGTCTGAATTGGAGTTGCTGCTTGCTCAACTCCAAGAGGATCTGAAAAAAGCAAAGGAACAACTGAACTCATCTGAGTCATTGAAGAGAAGAGCACAACAAGAGGCTGAAGAGGCCAAGAAGCAGCTCTTAGCCTTGTCAGAACAGCTTGAGGAATCCCAACAGCAGCTGGAGGAGATTTCTGCTTCTGAAGAGGCTCGGCTTCTAGAGCTTCGTAAAATCTCCCAAGATCGTGATCGAGCATGGCAATCAGAACTCGAGGCTGTCCAGAGGCAATACTCAATGGATTCAGCTGCCTTAGCTTCTGCCATGAATGAAATTCAGAAGCTCAAAGCTCAGCTGGAAATGGTGGCTGAATCGGAAGCTACCCAAGCTAAGAAGGCCGAGTCAGCACATGCTGATATTGAGGGCTTGAGAATTGAACTTTCTGAAACCCTGTCCCTGGTTGAAAAGTTGAAAACCGAGCTGAATGATTGCAAAGAATCTGAAGCTCAGGCCCTAGAAGTTATTAGTAAAACTCAAAGGCAATTGGAAGAAGCGAATGAAACTGCAGAGATGCTCCGGTCAGATGGCATCAAAGCCACGGAGGCTCACAATTACTTATCATTGGAGTTGGAGCAGTCAAAAGCTCAAGTGAAATCATTGGAGGGACTTGTGAGCAAATTTCAGGCAGATCTGGTTAACAGCAGCAGCACAAAATTGTTGGATCCTACAGAAAACAAAATTGTTCAAGAAACCGAAGAAAATGAGGAAACAAAACAGCTAAAATCTGAGCTTAGTTTTGTGAAATTTGAAGTGGGTCAATTGCGAGCTGCTGTAGATGCAGCTGAGATCAGGTACCAGGAAGAATATATTCAGAGCACATTGCAGATTAGAAGTGCTTATGAACAAGTTGAACATATGAAATCAGAATCATGCCAAAGAGAGGTTGAGTTGGAGTCAGAATTAAAGAAATCCAAGGCTCATATCGAAGAGTTGAGGGCTCAGTTAATGGACAAGGAAAATGAATTGCAGAGTATCTCAGAGGAAAATAAGGGATTGAGCTTGAAGAGTGAAAAAAACGTATTGAATGAAAAAGAATCTGACCTTGCAATAGAGTTGAAAAAGTTGGAGGCTGATTTAGCAGACTTGAAGGAAACTATGTTGGACAAGGAGGCACAGTTGCAGAATATAGGAGAGGAAAATGAAATGCTCAAGATGGAAATTAAGAAGAGAGACATGGAGAAAAGTAAAGTTAATGATGAGGCTTTTGCTTTGGCAGAAGAAGCAAGGGCTGCAGAGCGAGAGGCTTTGATGAAACTTGGTTCTTTAACAGAGGAAGCAGACAAAAGTAGCAGAAGAGCGGCACGGGTGACTGAGCAGTTGGATGCGGCACAGGCTGCAAATTCAGAAATGGAGGCTGAGTTGAGGAAGTTAAAGGTGCAGTCTGACCAGTGGAGAAAGGCAGCTGAGGCAGCTGCTGCTATGCTTTCAAGCGGAAACAATGGGAAATTTGTGGAGAGAACAGGTTCTGTTGACATCAATTACAATCCTATGGATTCACCTTATTCAGAAGATATGGACGATGATTCTCCTAAGAAGAAAAATGTGAACATGTTGAAGAAGATAGGGGTGCTATGGAAGAAGGGCCAGAAGTAGGTGCAATTATGGCAGGTACTGTATTGTTCCTTACAAATTATTCTGCTGCTTATGTTATGTTCTGCATAGATGTCAATATCGTACAATACACGACACGTATTGTACGATACAATATTGTAAAAAATTCCGTATGTATCAGCGTATTGTAAGTGCTAATAAATCGTACGATATAGTGTGCGTATCATATGAATCGTATTGTATCGTATAATCATACGTATCGTACGATACATAGACAGATGCTTTAAAATGAGATTTTTTGTTAAAATTTGTACTTTTATTTGAATCTAACAAGTTGTTAGACTTGTTTTCAACACAAAATTATTAGGTTACTTACTTTGGCCGAATAAAATCACATATTCATAAGTTTTTTTTTTCCCCTCTCTTTCTCCTATAAAATTTGGACTACATAGTACACACTCACTTTAATATTTGCAAATTCATTTTCTATACTATGAATAAGATATTAATTGACAATATAATTATTTTTTTTCTTTTTTTCTTTTTGTCACTATTGTTATAAGTCCAAGAAACTAGAATGCAAGAAGAAATATTTTTTTTATAAAAAATTTAAAATAAAAAGAACAAGAAGAGATAGTAAATGTTAATGACAATGAAGAAATAAGTTTGAAAAATGATAAACATGATGATAGCATTGACTTAGATGGGGGTTTATTAGGCAATATGACGAAATAAATTATAATTTTTGAGTCATTTGTAATATTTTATCACTTTTGAATTTAAACAATTTGAATGTGTATGTTATAAACACATACTAATTTAATTTATTTAGTTAGCTTGTTAAATATTATTACATAAGTGATGAATAAATTAGTCATCAGTTGAATATATTTAAAATTTATAATGAATATACCATTTATATACGTATATTTGTAAGTTTTATAAATATTGTCAAGTGTTTGTGTATTTTACGATACATGATACGATACGATACGCGATAATTAAAAATTAAAAATCGATTTACGATACGATTTATGTTTTGACAACTATGATATTCTGTTTTACACAATTCACTCTTAATTCATTCTTGACAGGTATTTTGGTGGGTGCACACGGCTGAATCTCATTGTTGTAGAGAAATATGTATTGAAAAGACTAAGTTCTTGCAGACTGTATAGTAGTGTGGAACTGGTGAACTTTGATAGTTCCATTTCATTTGGTAGATGCATTGTGTATTTTGTCTTTTTCCTTTTGACATGTTTCTGCCTATGTTTTGAAGCAGTGGGTCATTGTGCCATTACTTCAGGGGGGATTATGCATGAACATGGGACTAGCGATCTGAAATCATAACAATGTTATTTGTTATTTGAGAAATGATATGAACCCCTTTGGTGTATAACATGGGCCATTGAGTTTCCTTATCTTGTCTAAAAACAAATTTTCCATCCCATTATATCCGCCCTCATTACTGTTGCTACACTATGCAGATCAGTAGTGTGGAAAAATATGACCGGAAAAATTGTTTGGCAAATGCGGAAGATTGAAGAAGCTATCTGTCATGTGAAGCTGAATCAACCTGAAGAAAAATCTTAATAGAATTTGATTACCTGTAATTTTTTAGACTTAGGCTGCATTTGTTTTGGGTGAAGGGAAATCATTTTCCGTAAAATAGGCCGTTTGGTTAGTTTTGAAAATAGTATTTTCCGGAAATCAATTTCCTTTGACCGTGTAAAATATGGCTTTGACCTGGAAATCGTTTTACGTTTTTATTTTACCTTCAAACGATTTTCGGAAAATGCAAGAGGGAGAGAACGAGAGAAAGAACAGAGAACGCAGAGAGAACGAGAGCTCCAGCTTGCCGGCGAACTCTGAGCTCTAGATCGCAGCACCGCACCGATCAAGCAACGATCGACTCCAAACACCAACGGTCGCCTCAAGCTCCAGATCGCTCCGAGCTCCAGATCGACTCCAACGGTTGCCTCAAGCGCCTTCGCCTTCGAACCCACACGCCGTCGCCGTCGCCTTCGAACCCACACCCGACCCACACGCCGTCGTCGTCGCTTTGAACCCACTCGCTTTCAAACTCACACCCGACCCACACGCCTTCGCCGTTGCTTCGAACCCACTCGCCTTCGAACCCACACCCGACCCACACGCCTTCGCCTTTTGATCGGATTTGATGATTTTTTGTCTTTGGGTTTTGTATTTTTGTGGCTGTGGACTGAGGAATGATGTTAATGTTTGTTTGGGAGCTGAGGAATGAAAATTGTTAGGAATGAAAACTGTTGTTGTTGTTGTTATTGTTGCCGGAATTTGTGTTATTGTTGCCGGAATTTGCCGCCGGTTGTTGTTGTTGTTGTGTTGCCGGAATTTGCTGCCGGAAAAAATTGTAGGAAAATAGCATTTTCCTAATAGAACCAAACACATGAAAATACTTTCCACAATGCTATTTTCCTAATATAATCAAACACTTGAAAATATTTTTCTTTTCCGAAAAATATCTATTTTCCGGAAAATATTTTACGGAACCAAACGGATCCATAGTTTCACATTGATGACTGCCACTATCCAGCCGAAACTGTAGCAAATCCTGTACAAATTCACAGCATGCAGCCAATGTGTGCATGGACGTACTCTTTGTGTTGAACCTTGGTGTCGTCCCGCAAAGCCTTGAATTGAGATGTATTTTCTCTAATTTCGCATTTCACATGAACGTGTGTTTTTTGCCAATTTGTGTGCATGGATGTACTATAGCAGTTTGCGTCTTGACACTAAGGGTCTGTTTAGATACAGTTTATTATTGAAAATATTGTACAAAATAATTTTTAAACTATGTATAGTGTTTTTGGGACTCAGTTTTAAAGTTATTATTACGTTTTTTTTGTATTTGTTGGTTGGTGAACAGTGTGCGGGACTCAAGAAAAAAACACAAAACGCGCATGCCTACCCCTACACAAACGCACACTAAACACTCAACCTTCCTTGTAAGCTTTCCTCCAATTATGTCATGAATATATCGTGTACATGTTTCCTCTATCATGTGTGGATCCCACAGATATCTTCTTCCCTTGTCTATTCTGAAAAACCATGAGAAAGGAGAAGAAACAAAGATTTCAAGCAATCATTGCATGTTTTGGAGATGGGGGGAATCTTATGGAACAAAGGTTTGGTGTATGCTTTGTCATGGAGGGATTGAAAATAAATAGATGAATAAGGAAAAGAAGGGTACGTTACATCATCATCCTTTGAGATTTTACGAGAGGACACATTCCAATGTTTTGAGAAATGATACTTTTTCCTTGAGATTTTTATAAATATATCAAATAAGTTCTAGTCTTCTCACGTTGTGACTTCTTTAATGAAATATTCTATTCTTTATAAAAAAAAATTTCAACTCATCTTTACAAATACAAATCTCATACGCAAGGGTCATTCGTCCACAAATATTAAGGAGCGTGTTATTTCATTCATGGTTTGGGTATGAATTTTTTGTAAAAAAAATAGAACATTATGTAAAGTAGCAATGTGAAAGGACAATGAGTCATTTATACAAACCTCAAGTAGGGAGTCATTTCTTGAAACATATAGGGGAAATACATTTTGTAAAACATTCGAGTCTCCATGATCTGTACTAGTGAGCAAGGTTTTCAGACTTGGACCGTTCATTGAACTGTAAAAGGAAGAGATACAAGGTTTTTGAGGTCAAACCGAGGTCAAACCGGAGTCGAACTGTGATGACATCATAATTAATTTAATAATTAATTACAACCTAAATATAGATATTAAATTTATAAAACTAGCAAAATTGACTAATATATCTATATATGTAAGGGAAATTTAATGATTTTTAAGCATATATTTAATAATTAAATAAGAAAATTAACAAAATAAAATAATAACCATGAAAACATTAAAATTTATGATTAATTTTTGAAGTAAAGTTGAATATTTTTGAAGGATTTTAATTATAATTTTTTTTTTAATTCCTTGTAAGAGATGGATAATTTAATTAAGTAGAATAAAATTGTGTTAACTTGTTTTTATAAAAAATAAAAATATAAAATAAAAATAAAAATTTGCCAAGGGGTTGGACCGCACGATTCTTACCAGTTTGTGCGGTCCAACCCCAGTTTTAGGAGTTCACAGAATTAACAAAAAATTCGGTTTTTTAGGCTTAAAAAACTAGTTTTCATCCTGGTTCCCAGTTCTCACGGTCCAACCTTCCGGTCCAGTCCGGTTTTGAGAACCATGCTAGTGAGTGCGTTGGAGTCTATTTTCCTTTATGTTACCTTGACTGTGTAGGGATTGCCACCCTCCCTTTCTACGCATTTTTCTTCTACCAATTTTTTTTTTTGGATTGAATTGCTATAGTTAGCAGATTGCAATTTCTTCATTATATTGTTTGACTATTCTATGCTCTCCTTTTCTTTTTTTTTTGGTCTATCAGCCTTATTGAAAAGAGATTTTAAATTGTTCATACTTCTTTTTATTTATTTTTAATTCAATAGTTATAATAGGGAGGAGGATTTAAATCCTAAATGTTCCTATTAAAAATACCAAAAAATGCTAATTGAGGTACAAGGCACTTGGCTTAATTGTTGACACTTTATACTTTATAAATCCACAACTCTAAAGTACTATTCATTGTAATTTTTCAAACACTCAAAACATGGTAAAAATTTTCAATTAAAACCAAATATTGCATACTCTACTACTAAAACTTTATAGTTAAAACTATACTTCATATGGTAATGCCAAATGGGAATTGTAAATAAATTGCTTCAATTTCCTATTTAAATTGTTTAAAGACTAGTGGCTCTCCTTTTGCTTTTTTATTTTTTAAATAATTCAACATTCACAATAGGGGATGAAGGATATACCAGAAAGTAACAACTGAGGTACAAGCCTCTTGCCTCCTTTGAAATTTCTTCATAGTATTTGACTTATTTAATCCACAATACTAGTCCCTTTTTTGGGGCCTAAAACCAGTAAAGGTTTTTATTAGGCTCAAAATAGGCCCAATGATGAAACAAAACATTGTCTTGCTAAAAAAAAGCCCAAATTGAGCGTAGCAAACTGGACCCAGAGAGACCTCCTCGGGCCAATTCGGCTATATACCCAAAATAATCTCTCTATATATATGCACCATCTATTTCATTTCTAGGGTTAGGGTTTTACTTTGCGGCAGCTTCAACTTCTTCTTCATCTCCAACCTCTCAAACCCTCGTTGCTGTCGAGCAATTTCTCTCAGTCACCATGGGGTACGAAACCGAACTCTCTTCGATCCTCTCTGATATATATAAATATATAAGCTTTGTTTTTACCGTTTATTTTTAGTTTCAAAATCTAGGGCTTCTGGGATTTTTGTTTTTTTTTTTTTTGTTTTTTTTTTTGTGTTTTTTTTGTTTTGTGTTTTAAATCCTGAATGATATGCTTAGATCTTGTGCTGTTATGGGTTTCCTATACCATGTTTGGGTGCTGGAAAAGTTGAAGAATATAGATGTTATGTGGAATTATGAGCCTATGATTGCTGTTGTTTTTTGTTGGTTTTTTGGAGGGGCCCCCTGTATCAGCTGAGATTAATGGTTGTGTTAGGCTTGTTGGATTGAGTGGGATAAATGTGGGTTTTTGTTTTCTGCATTTTCTCTGCAACCAAACACTGAAAAAAGGTTTTCTTCAGTGTTGGGAGTTAGCTGGTGCAAAATGCTTCCTTTTCAAATTTGTTATGGGAACTTATGTTTGGTAAATTTTTTTAAGAAAAGTGCTAGGTATTCTAACATGCGAAAATCGTCTTATATGATTTGATTTGGGTTGATATAATTCTTGCTAGATGTGTAGACTAATGTGGTGGTTTTGTGTACTGGATTTTTACCGTTAGTATTTTAAATAGTAGATTGTCAAATTGATTCGTGGGTGGATGTTTATTAATCTCACTAACAAATTTTTTTCCAGAAACCATTTCTCTTACAATATTTATCCTGTATAGGAATATTAGAATCATAGGATTTCACTTGAATTAAATTTTGGGAAATAAATCAATATAGTTGTTTGGAATGTAAATGAATATTTTCTTAAACTAAATTTACTGTTGGGCTGGTCAATGGAGTTAAAAATGGCTTTATTCAACTAGTAAAATATTGGGGAAAAAGGAGTGAGCTTGATTATTATGTTGTTCTGAATTGTAAAATTACAAAGCTGGCTGTGCTAGTCACTGAGTGAACAGATTGATTTATTTCTTTCTTTGACATGTTTCTTGGTATGAATGCCTGCAAAACAATTATAATCATATTGAAACTGAAATTATGTTACAGGTTTTGGTTTGAGTTTTCCAGGTTGCCAATTGGCAACATATTAGGGCAGAATTTAATTTTTGGATTTTATTAATAGCCTGCCTTTGTTGGGGTGAATTGGTTAATGATTTGAATAACTTTTGTATTTCAGGAAAACACGTGGTATGGGAGCTGGTCGTAAGCTGAAGTCCCACCGTAGAAGACAAAGGTGGGCCGACAAGTCATACAAAAAGTCTCACCTTGGTAATGAATGGAAGAAGCCATTTGCTGGGTCTTCCCATGCAAAGGGAATTGTCCTGGAGAAGATGTAAGATTACATGCTTAATGTTTTCATTTTCTGTGACTCAGTGATTAAGCATTTGATGTCAACTCATACAAATGTTTTTCTGAAATGTGCAGAGGTATTGAGGCCAAACAGCCAAACTCTGCTATTAGGAAATGTGCTAGAGTTCAATTAATCAAAAATGGGAAAAAGATTGCTGCATTTGTCCCCAACGATGGTTGCTTGAACTACATTGAAGAAAACGTAGGTTTTCTTGGTTTGGAAGTTTAGCATTGTCTAGTTTGTTGGTTACTAATTATAAACAACTAGCAACTGCGTCGTATTTTTTATATAACCATTGATGTGTGATATGTGAATGCAGGATGAGGTGTTGATTGCTGGATTCGGACGTAAGGGTCATGCCGTCGGAGATATTCCTGGTGTTAGATTCAAGGTTGTGAAGGTTTCGGGTGTCTCCCTGTTGGCTCTCTTCAAGGAGAAGAAGGAGAAGCCCAGGTCTTAAGTTGAGGGGATAAGAGGCGTATCTTCTGTTTTAGATGGTTTTGTTAAAGGATATTACTTTATATTATTGAGTGAATTTTGTGAACAATCTTTATTAGTTTTAAGCTTTTGTTTTGAGTTTGGGACAATGTTTTTTAACTCCAAGATCTCCTTTTACAAGCTTGTTTAATGGATTCACTGTCTCTGCTCCTTATCACGCACACATGCATGCATGGATTCATGCTAAGAATACCAATAGTTTTCCTAAAGATTTGCTTCCTAAAGATCTTCCACTTCTTCAACCTGCTTTGATAGACTTGTGCTGATCTGCCGGTGGAGTCTATTGAATATCCACTTTTTTCTGTATTTTGATCGATTTTAATTTCTTTATGCAGTAACTAATGACTGTCCAATCACACGTCATGTCATTAGTTTGAAAAATGTTAAGGAATTTATATTTATTGATCATTGAGCATGTTGCTTGATCTCTCTCTCACAATGAGCCTAGGCCACGCCACTCCCACTTTGCTCTCCACAAACGCATCATGAGTGCACCGATACAGTATGTCGTTCCATCATCGAAACAGTGGACCAATGGAGCTGCTCTTGTTTGGGTTATAGAATTGGTGTTTCTCAAAAAAAAAAAAAAAAAAAAGGGTTATAGAATTGGATGGCCTAGGGTTTTTTATTTATACTTGTTTAAATTTATTATTTCTTTTCTATTCTTTTCCTTTTTCTTACAAAAGTTTTGAAAATACATTTCACATTTAAAATACCTTAAGATTTTTGCTTTTTTTTAACATTTAACTTGACTTGATTGTAAAACCATAAATCTCTCTAAAGTAAATTGTCTATTTAGATATCGTTTATTGCTAAAAATTGAAAACACAATAATTTTTAAATGTATGAATAGTGTTATTGAACTTAGTTTTGAAATTGTTTTTGTTGAAAAAAAGTATTTGTGAGTTTTGTAAACAGTGCACGGAATCCACTAAAAACAATGAAAACTTTCAATTTTCAGCAACATCCAATTGTGCACTAAATTTTTCATTCTATGGATTTGAAGGACAAAGCTAGGCTGTTTACACACAAGCGCTTGACAAACTTTCCGTAGCCGTTGCCACTCAGACAAAAAAAAAAAAATGTTGAATCCAAGCATTGGTTTGGTCAATAGCAGATTCGTACTATTTCCTATATGGAAATTTGATGAACCTAACCTATTCGAAGTGCATAGCCAACATTCTTCTTCCTGACCACCTTCGCGATGCCATTCTCTGTCCTCCATTTTTCAACTTGAGTTTCACTTGAGACTTGGGATCTCCACACAAAAATCACGTTGATGGCCACAACTGTTGAAATCTCTGCTGCTAGATTGCCATACACCACGGGTGCACCGATTGCGTATTTCTGTGGCTGGTTTTTATTTTTATTTTTTATTTTTTATTTTTTTTGGGGGGGGGGAAACGGGCTGAATTGGTCCGATATGGGCCAAAATAAGTGTTTAAAAAAATTTTTTTTTTTTTTTCAAAACACACTGTTCTCTCTCTCATTATTCTCCCTCAAACTCCCTCCATCTTTTTATTATTTACTATTACTCTTAAATTAGTATGTGTTTACCATTATATGAAAAATTATGCTGGAATGGTTCCATCAGATTGTACAAGTCTTGCTTGTATTTACGAACAAGCATTAGTCACATTGCATTATTTAAAGGAAAGATCCATGACTCATGCGATGTATACTACATCCTTCAAAAGTCTTAAAATTACTCTCTAGTAAAATACCTTTAAAAAGTGTTGCAATTCCAAATAACCAAGGTGAGACAATGGGAAATCACTCTTCAAATGAAGACATTATGAAACCTACCAAACTTATCCTACTAACTTGCTAAAAGCGACACAATACCCTTCAATATAACCCAATAAACCCCTAATATAGAAAAAAGCATGCTCCAAAACTTTTAGAGAAATAGGGTAGTGGGCAACTAAATGACTAATAATGTTTAGACTCTGCTTGCATATATAACACTAATTTATAACTAGTAGAGTTTCGCACGTTGTGCGGTGTATTTGGTTGTGAGTTTCCTCCAATATTTCAGTAAATTTATACATAACTATGGGAGTGGGAAGCTTGAAGAAGGAAGATTATCAAATAGGCTCAACTCGAGGAGCAATTGGACCCAACTATTCATCAGCTCAATCCAGCACAATAAGGATAATTCAAATAATGAAACAGAGGAAGGCGGCTTGCCTGAAGAGCATATGTTCCTTGGGAAACCTTTGACAAACCACTAAGGCCTTAGGATTTGAAGGCCGAGGAAAGAAGTAGAGACGTACAAGCAATGAAAGGAGGAAGCTTCTAGATAAAACATACATCACCTCTATATTTAATGCACTATACCAATTTAGCCTGCCACATTAATAGCAGAATAACCCCTGAATAGTGTCCCCACAACTTGCATCCTACTCTACCACCACCAACAAATGATGGAACAAGTATCTAAGGAAGGATCGACGACCATCAAAGTGGAAGGCTAGG
Organism: Quercus variabilis; assembly: GCA_030445155.1. Lineage (NCBI taxonomy): Eukaryota > Viridiplantae > Streptophyta > Magnoliopsida > Fagales > Fagaceae > Quercus > Quercus variabilis. The sequence continues at coordinate 42,076,051 of CP129451.1, forward strand.
ATGCAATCCCAATAACCATATATAGGAAGGATGATCCTCCTAGAAAGGGGATCAGAAATAGTAACAGAGAGGAAAAGGGAAAGAAATTAAGAATTGTATAACTGACAAGCATATAATTCAAAGAACCATTCCTCCTCGGCTAGCCTGAGGAAGAACTTGAATAAGAATCTCTGTTTTTCTTTCTATCATTCTCTTCTTAAACTGTTGACCTAGACAATTTCCTTTCTTTAAATCACCCATTGAAGCTTGTAAGGCTCGAAAGGTTGGCCTTGATAATCCATCTCTACAAATTAATTGCATCAGACATGCTTTTCAACCCATTCCTCTTTTGATTAGGCCTGATTATTGGTTACGTCCCCTACAATAACAATTTGTAATATTTTAGTGTTTTATTTTATTAAAAAATAGAAAGACAATAAGAGTGGTATAGTGATTTGATAATATTATGTGTCTACATATTTGGAAATTGCATGATAATTTGATTGATATAGACATACATGTCTCATGCCTACTCAAGAATGCAAATATCATTTTGAAAAAATAAAAATATCCTTCAATTATTTGTTTTACATTTTTTATTGTATGTTATTGATTTTTTTTTTCTTTTGTTGGACTTTCTTTCAACTATTGCAAAAGTGACTAAATTAGAGCAAAAAATACCATATTTTCAATCAATTGTTTCTCATATAAATCTTAGAAAAATGACATTAAATGTTCATTATACTTAAATAATTAGTACATCACTTAAAATAATTAATATAACAAAATAAATGAATTTATCCTATTAGTAATCTTTTTAACTATATAGAATAAAATACTACAGTGTTGGTTCCAATATGTATATATTACATGTCACTAAAAGAAGTTGGGAAATCTGAATAGTTAAAGACTAATTTTAGTGAATTCACGAATATTTAATTTTTATAGGTTTTGTCTCAATTGTTTTCAAAGCAACAATGTCATATTCCTCAATTAATAATAATAATAATTATTATATAAAATTTTCTATTATAAATAATTAATGTACAAGTATACCAAAAAAAAAAAAAAATTATATGCATATAGAGTTGGGTTCAAATTACACCTGATGTAACTCTAAACAATGTTAAACCACCTAATATTTTTTAATTAGATTTTAATATATGTAACTCTACATATATTATCCATACTTACAAAATTTCTAGGTGGATAAAGATTAATAGCCATGTCATCAATTAATTATTTAAATTCAAGTTTTTGTAGTTTAAAATAATGCATAAAGGATGAGTTTACGAATTGAATGGTAAATAACATCCAATTAGCATGAATGTTAAGAACATATAAAACATGCAATTTAACAGTGAGATTTTCAAATTTTGAATTTTATAACAAGTTATTGGGTGATATAACTCTAAGCAATGCTACATTGGGTGTAACTTGAACCCTATATATATATATATATAGTTTTATATTTTTCCCCCACTTTTAAGAAAACCCAAAGGATTGAGTAAAGTTAAAGATAAGACAAATTTAAATACACAGCTCTTACAAATAGATGTGTTACCAATCACAAGAAGTAATTATAATAAGAAATCTAGAAAAATACTATAAATTTTACTGCATAGTTTTTACAAATTAATACAACAATAAATATGATTGGTTGACTTCAACAACATATATTAAATACTTTTTTGAATTACTTTTTTGTGATTGATGATGCATTTTTTTAATTCTCATGTTGTAAAAATTTATAATCCATAGCATCGTTCATTCAAATACCTTTTTGTGATTGAAATGCCACTGATCACACTCATTGCTACATTAATTTTATAAGTTTTGTGGTAAAAATTTGGTATAACTTTAGCAATTTTCCACCCCAAAAAATAATAATAATAATAACAGTAAAAAGTATAAAGAATGGATTTTTTTTAAAAAAATTATACAAAACTCTAGTTAAATTTATTTAAGTAATAACACAAATGCTTCATTTGAAAATATCACCTTAGGCATCCAAATCTATTGGGTTAGTCTTGGACTAATTTAATGAATTAATACTTTGATATAAATGTAAACTTTATTGAGGTAGGAGTCCAAATTAAAAAAAAAAAAGAAAAAAAGAAAAAAAAAAGCTAGTGTTACAACCACAAACTATATTGCAACATTTTTACATATTATTGATATAGTAAATTCTTATTGGTTTTCATATAGGCTTACCATTGATATCACTTTTCACTTTTTAACCACTTGCCATATTATCAGTTTGTGGAAAAAAAAATTGTAACTAACATTTTCCTTAAAAATTATAAGAAATTAATTACATAACAAAATCTCATGCTCTCTCTCATGAATCATATATATATTAATACGGAAAATGCTAAATGTACTACAAATTTTAGTACACAAAACTTATGATTGGTGGATTCTAATCAACTCAAAACTAAATTTTGAATTGCCTCTTTCTACTTGATGACACATTAATTTGTAAGACCAAATGTAATAAAACTTGTAATATATATATATATATATATATATATATATATTAATGAAAAAAACTCAACTTTATTAACTTGTAATAATTTTAGTACTACTCAATTGATTTTGGTTGATTAGTCACACTTCCTAAGGTTATCAGCAATTAGAATTTTACCCAAAGCTGGTTGTACTTTCCTTAATTTCATTGTCGGGCACTCCAGGTGTTTAAATTTAAAAGATTTTATTTCACTTTGGAAATGTAATAAACCATTACATACCAAAGATCATATCATTTCCATGAAAACCTGAGCCTTTTCTTCAATCGGTTGTATCCCAAAGCATTCACAAAATAATTTTAGTCTTGACAAAATATAAGTCCACTTTTTTTTTTTTTCAAAAAAAAGTTCCTAGACTAGAATACCACCCTATCCAAATACACCTCATCAAGAGGATTCCAACGTACATGAGAATGAGATAAACCATCAATAACTTTTAACATGACATAAGCTTAAATTACACACACACTACTACATTTTTTTCTTCCCTCAAAAGCATGCAACACCATCTTCTAATGCGTGATTGAATTTGCACTTCAAAAATAATTTAGAATGCGAACACCAGGCCAATCCAATTGTATAGGTCGTATGAAAATCATACACTAGTTTCAGCCACCAGCACAGCTGCTCCTGCAAGCAATCAAGATAGCTCATATCAGTGGACAACACAATACTAGATTGAGTTCTTAAATCCTACATTAAGTATTTGGAAAAGATAAGATCCTTCAAATAACATAAAGTGAAATATTTTATGTAGCATGAGTAGGATAGAATCAACGAGGCTCAGCGTTTCCCTTACTAACCAATTCTAATAATTTCAGCAGACTTGAAAATACACACTGACCTTGAAGAAACTAAACTACTATGCTGTTACTCTATCTCAGCTGTTCTCTTTCAGACTGCTTTCTAGCAAAGTCAAGTTGGGCGTCTTCTCTGCCTCTTTTACCACTGTAGATCCTGTTGAAACATCAAACAATCCATCCATATTGCAATAAGAATCCTTAACAGAAAAAGGTATCCTCGGATTAACTGTAACTTCAAACATGCTGGGAGAAAGAGAAGGGGTAGGTTTCGACGAACATTTCAAGTTTTCATCCTGTTGAGAAAAGTCATGAAGCTCCCTCTGACTGGACAACTCCAGAGAATCAGAATCATCTTTGCTGCCAGCATGTAACTGAGAAAGAGAATCACCAATGAGATTGTTCTGAATCTCCTTATTTATATCAATAGATCCAACTTGTCTGCTCAAACCATCAACTTGATCTTCAAAATTTAACTTTTCCTTCTCATAAGTGCTATTATTATTTAAATGCAAATCATACTTGGGATTGTGTAGGTCACATATTGCATCTTCACCCACTTTCTGACCTGGGTCTATATTTACAATATAAGAAATGGTACCTGAATCACTAGTATTAAGTCCTCCATTAATAGGAGTGACCTTCATATCCAATCTGTAGGCACTTCCCTTGGTTTCTGAATCACATATACCAACATCACATCCTTCAGATTCAATTTTCTCTGCATTCAGCTGACTTTTTCCAACAGTTTTAAGAGATATTCTGTTTTGAACTTTAGGAGATTTGCCAGGACAAGTTTTGACATTCCTTGACGCACTAGAGCCTTGGATTGCAGCAAATGGTGATTGAAGAAGAGGTGTTGGAGATTTAGGTTTCATATTCAAGGAAGTTGGCTGAGGATCAGGTTTTACATTACTGACTGCTGTTAGAGTTCTGACAGGTTTTCCAAACTTCGCCTCATTTGGGCCACCATTTGGTCTAACACTCCCTGCTCCAATTTTAGGCAAGCCACTGGGTACCACAGGATGAGATGGTATTCTTCCTGGTGGAGTGCGTCCTGCCAGTTTCGCCTGCATTGGATAAAAAATTGATGGTGAATAAGGTGAGTTTGCCAAAACAATTTCCACAAAGTAACTGTAATTTTTTTTCAGTTTGTATAGCTTAGTCATTTTTAAAATTACATCTTTTACCTCCATCTTGAAAACTGCCACACACACACAAAAAAAAAAAAAAACACTTCCCAACTAGAATACAAAAATTATAATAGGGAACGCAAAAACTGACCCCATCAAAGAAGCCAATTTTAGGTGATGGCAACCGAAGACCAGAAGGTTTTGCAGAAGCTGGATGAAGAAGTGCACCACTTCCTATTGAAGCTCTCTTTACACATTGACCAAGCAATCCAGTCATTTGAGTTTCGTGCCCAAAAGAACCTTGCTCATTACAATGTTTCTGAGACTCCAAAACATGAGTTGCATCACTATCTATGGAGACCCCTTTGCAAGAAGCAGTGTCAAGGCTAGCTCTTGAATTATTTGATATTTGTTTAACAGTAGAACATGATGATGATGACTCTGAGGACCATTCACTGATAGAGCTGGCAGGTGAAGTATTAGGGGTGAGCTTGGGCACAGACATCAACTGAGAGAGATGAGAACTGCCAGACTGAACTTTATTTATTGATGGTGTTCTGCATGGTGTTTTGGAGGTTGAACCAAATGAAGGTGGGTTACCACTTCCAGATTCAATTTTTCTTTTCATGGAATTTTGGGTAGATATACTACTGTTGTCAGAAGACGCACTTCCAGAACTATCAAACGAGGAAGAAGTTGGTAGTGTCTTGGTTGCATTTGATGAACCCAAAGAAGAGGATTTAGATGATTCTGTGAGCCTAGGAACAACATTTCGTAAAGCACCCGACGCAGGTAATTTAGGCACTAAAGCCCCTCTAACTGCAACAATGAAATAAGGTTTAAATGTACTTCAATTCAAATAAGAGTAAAGCTAATCTGAATATAAGAAACTAAATAATCTGACTAAATAATGCTCATAATTACCAATTGCACTTCTTGCATCATCCTTTACAATTTTAACATGGTGACCACCCATTGAGGCCCTCTTGGTTAATGTGGTTGAGCTGGGACTGTCCTTGCCTACCTTTGGTCGCTTTGCAAGAGATGTAGGCTCTCCCCTCTTGGCAAAGGACTTCATTTTAGAAAAGATAGAAAAAGTGTCAATTAAAACACATCAAAGGTTAGAGCTTAATTTCATGATATCTGATTATTTTTATTCCTGCCTATGTATTAGTTAGCACAAATATGGGCCAAAAATTCTCTCTTCATTGTATTGATTTCAAATAACATATAAAATTTCAATCACCGAATTAGCAATGAAATAGAAAAACCAATGACTAGATCAGCCAAAAGATGAATGCACACCTGAGATACATGCGGACCACCAAAAACTGGCTTTGTCATTTTCCCTGGTCCTTGCAAACCTACATTTGACTTGTTGGAAGTTGATTTGGCCTTAATCTGAAAATTCAAAACAATATTCTTTCATATATTCCTAAACATAATAGAAATTATGACAATTACCAGCTGCCAAGCTTGGAACTTACCTTGTTTCGAGACACAAAGTCCACCTTCTTTGAAGCTGAAAACAAAAGCCAACGTTAGTCTGAGAATAAGTCATTCCTAAAATAGACCCAGAACTTTAGCTAAAGTTATAAGGGTTTGGATGGGGTTTGGCTAGGGCTTAATTCAAATCTTCTAAGCATAACCTGCCAACTCCTAGCACTTCAACATGTGCAAGACAAAGGGAATGACTGCTGAACAAGTAGAGATGTAGCAACTGCACTTACAACGAATACTTTGGATTCCAGTCACTGCTGGTGCAGCTATGCTTCTTGCATTTGCCACATTGGATGCAGCACTGGATTTCTGGATTGAAGCCCTTACGTCTTCAAACAAATCGGCCTCAAGACTTGCTAATGTCAAAGACTCGCTTTCTAAGCTTTCCAAAGTAGAGATTGACTCGGCAGATCTGTGTATCTCCTCTTGAATCCCAGGTAATTTATGTTTTTCAACGCTCTCAACTCCTTCCATGATGCTAGACAACTCCTCCGGTTCGAGAACACCTGTCATTTATACCAACAAAGTCATGCTCCTCACAATTGAACTTTAAACAAAAAGCTTCCATATTTTCGAGTATATGCAGAAAGCATACCTGCACTTGTGAAGAAAGCACTATCCCACGCTAAACTTTTGCGCAAGTTATATTTGCGATTTTTTGCTGTCATTTCTGGTTCATTTGATTCAGACGGTTGAGGCACTTGTTCCATATGTTCAACAGTGCCAAATGTGTCCTCTAATGTGTTCGTATCCACGGACTCCATCAACTCAACACTTCCATGTCCCTCATTTTCTGAACATTATATTAAATCAAAATAGATTTAGATTTTTTATGGATAACTGTACTTTTGTTCAGCTTATTTTCTAAGAACCAATGCAAATGAACAATAAGCTAAACAAATTAGACGATACGAAGGAAAATTTTCGACCCAAAAATTGAATCCGAAACAATCAAAACTGGAAAGGCAGCCCTAGAATCTCAAAGGAGACACTTTTATTTCATTTCAAAACAACTAAATAGAGTACGATCAAGAACAAATTGCACAATTTTTGTGACTTCAGCCACCGAATGAAAAAACTTCCTTTTGGCGAGCTCGATTCAAAGCTATTCAAAAACTCAATTTCAGTGAAAAAAGCAAAGATCAATTGGGCATCTGAAACTTTTTTCTCTTTACATAGGTTTAGTCTGAAGCAGTAAGTTTTTCAAAGACCTAAATCACGCTTTCTTTATAAACAAACAAGATCAATCAGATTCACTCACACATACAACCAAAAAAAAAAAAAAAAGCCTTCATACACACTGATTCGAAAATGAAAAAAGAAACTTGTGGGTTTAGAACCTGAAAATGAATGGTGGAGCGATTCAGAGAAGGAGGAATTGAATAAGAGAGAATCGTCCTCTGAGGAGACATCGATGAGACTGAGGCGTCTGCCTTGAAGATCGTTGCTTCTCTTGACGAAATCGGCGTCCATTACTGGTTTTTGAGCAGCCGATCTACTCGAATTTCAGGCGGCGGAGACGGCGTTTCGATTGGTTTTGTATGAATTCGAAGATGAGAGCGGAAAAAAAAACTACCGGTGTTGGTGTTGAGATGAGACTTGAGAGTTGAGAGAGAGAGAGAGAGAGAGAGAGAGAGAGAGAGAAGGAGGAGGGGGAGTTTTTTGAACTTTGGAGAAGCGGCGGTTTTTAAAATTTGGGACTAAATTAAAATAAAATAAAAAATGAGAAGGTAAAAATGGAAATTTATATATACGTGTGCAAAAAAGAATGAGAGCGTCTGATTTGTCCTTTGCTCTGACTGATATATAGTTATATACAACACAACACTTTACGGTTTACACACCAAAAGTACACAACTCATTTTTTAATTGAAAATGAGTTAAAAAAAAATGTACGCAATAATGTGTGTACTAACAATAGACTAATTTTTATTGTCTTGTGTTGGACCCTAATCTAATTGGGGTGGATTAAATTAAAACTCATCATGAATAGGTAAGTTTAAGACTATTTTAATTTGGTTTTTAGTATTTTTTTACAATATCTTTTTGCTCATTTACCTAAATGTAATTTTTCAGATTATTAAAAAAAAAAAAAATTATTTCAACAATCATGAAAATTTTACTTGAACGTGACCATAATAACTCTATATCAGTTGAGAAGTCACGTATAATTATTTCTTTTATTGACATGTCATGTATTTTCACTTAGGTGTAATGGTAAATTGGTAATGTTTCTAATAAAGCAAGTGATCAACCAAGGCATTATAGTAAAGTTGTAAATCTAGTTTTCTAAATGAAGAGAATTTATGTTTGAATGCTTTCACTGTACCTGTAAGAAAAGAAAAATAAATTAGGCAATCAATTTAAGATTTTATAATTAAAAAGGTAGGTGATCAATTTAGGATTTCATTACTTCTTTTATCCAATTTACTTATAAAACAACCATGAGTGTTAGAATGTGTCGCCCAAAGTATTAGCAACCAAAATGATACGATCTTGAAGCTTGTCAATGAAGATCCTAACACTCCAGTTGGAAATGAGGGAAATAAATGAGAGAATAAAACACTGGGAAATAAATGAAAGAATAAAACATTGGGGATATTTAATATATACTCCAACTATTCCCTTGCTTAGGAGTAAAGTAATGGAATGTTTATGAGCAAATGCACATTCATTTATACTCCCTCGTAACTATTCTTCCCATAAATAAGAGAACAATGAGATTTTAATATAGGTAGCGATTGGACTTTCATGAAAACTAATTCAACGGTATCATTTTCTAAAGGGCAGAGACCCGCCGACATCAGTTCAGCCCAAATGGTTTGGATGAATGAGTCGAGTCCACAATTTGATTTGAACGCCCCTGCTTATTATTTTTAATGAAATAGAAAATGCTAAAAAAATTTTTTTACCTATTTTAGAAAAGTTATTTCTTTGATAAACTTCCCGACAAGGGGAAAAATGTAATATTTCATTCCATAGTCATGTTTCATTCCACTTCATTCTTTTCTTTTATAGATTTTTTTTTAATAGATTCACAAGTATAGTGGAAGTCTACTTCAATACTTGTAGGCTTGTAGCTTTCTTCCCGTTGGCCTGGTAGTGAAAAGTGAGAAATTGTTGTGGACTCATTTACCATCAACCATCGGATTCACATCCAGTGCAATTGCTAGGGTATTGCACGGTGTGCAATTCACCCATTTCCTTCATATTTTTTTTTTTACTTTTTTTACATTTTAACTTTAACTTTTTTACTTTGTTTTTAATATATTTTATTCAATGGTTGAGATTGAAAGTTGCTTTTCCAACTTTCAATCCCAACCATTCATTTAGTATTGCATCAGGTGCAATACCCTAGGTATTGCACCTGATGTAAATCCTCAACGATCAAGTGTATGTGCGCGCCGGGACATGATAAAAAGTGAAAATCTGACATGCTAGGACAGGCCACCACCATAATATGTTTATTATGATTTTTGAAAAAAACACTCTACTAGACTACTATAACATGGATGTTAATATTATCTTTTCAGCATACAGTGGCAAGGAATATGCTGAGAATAAAATGAAACAGATTTGCTAGAACGTAAGATGAATCAAAAACCAATGCTCCTACACAAAATTTAAATCAAAACAGTTTATGGTTGCAAGATATTGTGCTAGGATTAATGGTGTGATTCTCATACAAATGTGATTTTAGAAATGAACAGGATCTCGTAAAATAAAAGAGATTGGCCAAATCTCATTTTTAATCCATCATAAGGAACATGATATCATCCAATCTCAATATCTAGAGTAAACATAGAAGGCATAATAACATAGAATTTAATTTGAATGAAATTGGCAGGACATAATCACATAATAATAAGTACTCAGCCAAATCATATTTTCCTCTCTGTTTTGCCACAATAGAGATAAATGATTGTAATGAACAAATATTAAGATCACAGTTTTGAGTCTTGACAGTCAAAAGAACTTCAGGGCATCACAAAACATTGAAGTTAGTTAGACTAGCTTGAATTACAAACATCTGGCCATGATCCTGCTCAGAAAACCTTATATTACAATAAATCTGCTCAAATATAATTAAACATTGACAAATACATAAATAAAATAAAATAAAAATGTTTTTTTTCATCGTTTTATAACACCCAAAAAGAAAAAATCTTCAACATTGAATGCAAATAATCATGCATGTGCAAGTCAGACATGGGAAGGGGAGGATCCAACTCCAAACGTCACGGTTGGAAACCAAGAAATGTCATTTGGCCAAAAGATTGTCACGGTTGGAAACCAAGAAATGTCATTTGGCCAAAAGATCATTCGTGATTGGCCGCTGAGCCTGTATCCTTGTATAGGGTCAACAAGAAGAAGGAACATGACTAACTGAGATAATATGGTGTAGCATTAACTCCAGAAAACAAAACCAGTTGACAAATTTATGTTGACACAAAGCATTGATCATAAGACAAGATGGACAAGACTATATTATAAAACCTTAAATTGAGGTATACCGAAAAATCTAAACAACCAATGAAACCCGGAATCTCCAAAGCCTTGACAGGCCCCAACATCATGGCCTAATAAAATCTCTCAGGCAAAGAACCCAATTACTGAAAATGTAGAACTTTCTAAGAGTCAATTAAAAAATAACCAACTGGTTAGATACATTTGATTGAGTCTGCTTCCTACACATTTTCACAATCATATCCAAGTCAACTACTCACCTATTTGCTTGCTAACCGCATTTCAGTTAACCAACAGTACATTCATACTTGATTCATGATGAATACCTAAACGCTGAATCAACATCTAGTTAAGAGAGTTCAAAGCATCAAACCGCATTGCCTTCCTCTGATGTTGTATCTTTTCTGCCTCGCTTTTTGGTACTGGGAGAAGCTTTACTTGGGGTAGAGGACAAATACTTGAGTCGATAACTGACAAGTGAAGGTCCGAAAATGCTGAATTTCCCAGCACTGCTAAAAGCCGTCTCTGCATCAGAACGTCTCTTGAAAACCACCTTGGCTCGGTTACTCTTCTTTATAACTTCAGTCTCTGATTCATTCAATGACCCAAAGCGGCTAAATATCTTATTAAGATTTGCTTCTGAAGGAACAGCATCCATGTCCATAAAGTTCAGAATAAGAGCCGTCGGTGAGGGATCCAGCCTAAAGCTCTCCTCCAAGTGAGCCACTGGCTTCACTGCATCTGATCCAAGATTTTCACCAAAACTTTGTTGCTTAGAATCCATATTCAGACTCATTTCAAAAGCTACTAGTGGTTCAATAGCAGAACAATCCTTTTCACTTGGAGTCTCAGGCAGAATCTCTCTTGCTTCATTCTGATTCTCAAGTGATGAGTGCTCTTCAGGTAGGCTTTGAATAATCCTGTCAGTCCAGTAAGAGTCGCTCGTCTCCAACTTGGATTTTTCATTGATTCCTCGCTTTCTTAATCTTTTTCCAGTTTTCCCACCGAAGACTCGTTTCAAACACCATTCACGCTCCATGAAATTAGAATCAACCCGGCTAACAGAATTCCGGAATCCTGAGAAAAAGCTAACAATAGAAACTAAAAAGTTGTATCCTTTCATGGGATCTCTGGCAGCCAGGCAGAGCTGTGACAGCATCTCTTCAGGAGAGGAAACCTCCATTTTTGTGAGCTCACTAATGTGGGATCTCCCCAAGCTAGGATTTTGTTTGCTTTTATTCTTGTCCGCAGTATCTTGAGAAATTCCATCACCATACTTGAGTATTGGATTAGACCCATTCAGTTGGCTGGCAGCCCGACGAATGCCATCTCCAACTTTAAAAGTTTGCCTGGTCTGTACAGGCTTATTGGCAGACCCTGATGACAGATGACTCTTCTCATCTTTCACAGAAGAGTCATCAGACATACCATCAACTGCCTTACGTTTCTTTCCAGACAATTTTGAAAGCAACTTACCAACATCTTTCTTTTTTGATCCACTTTCACCATTTGAAGTACGTAAGCTCTTCTCAGTGAGCAAATCTGACAAACTCTTCTCTCTTTTCTCCTTTTTACTGGGGGACAAACTCTTCTCTTTTTTCTCTTTTTTACTAGGTGACAAACTCTTCTCTTTTTTCTCCTTTTTACTGGGCGACAAACTCTTCTCTTTTCTCTCCTTTTTACCAGGGGACAAACTCTTCTCTTTTTTCTTTTTTTTACTGGGGGACGTACTATCCCCAGAGATGTGCTTTCGCTTACCAGAAGAGGTTAATTGACTCTTCGACTTTCCTTTTCCAGAAGCCAACGGCTTCTCATTGTCAATATCCAGAATAGCATTCTCATTCAACTCACTGTGATTTTTCTTCTCCCCAGTCGGTAGAATGTCCGCATCACTCTCCAACAGAGCACCAACCATATTGAACTCAGGCAGCTGAGAATAACCCTTCCAACGATAGAAGGCTGACAATTGAGCCCGTGCTATTACTAGTTCAAGTCTGTTAGCTTCACCACGTGGCGATTGAGCTAATTCTTTAATATAATTGACAAGTTCAACAGGTTCAAAAGAATCAGCTGTCAAAGAATAGTCCCCACCAACTCTTCTACTCGATTCTTCCCTGATTCCGGCATTAGCTATTATCTGAGTTCTGAGTTTGGCATACACTTCTTCTGATGTGCAGGAACAGGCCAGCCCAAACTCTACGCGTCTGGAAATCTCTTCCAAAGCACAGACAACAGCATAGTGGAATTCTTCCTTATTGCTCTGCTTCTCCATTTGTGAGAAATGCCCCCTAAAAGACTTTATCCGTGCCTCTTCATTCCAAGCGAATGTTTGATCTCCAAAATACGCTATCAGATAACCATCTTTTCTAAAATACTTCTTTGCCTTGTCTGACGAATCTGAAGGATCAAAAATCTGCCCAGGCCACCAAGGATGGCTCCTAACTTTACCCCATACTAGATCAGAGACATGAAATTCCGGCCTTGAGGCACCTGATTTGACATTCACATCACCTGATACATTCTCATCTGTTGTCATATACGGATTCAAATCTACAACAAGATTGAAAGCATTAGACTCCTCTCCAATAGTCTCGCTAACCCCAGCTTCCATACCGTGAGCATCCGGGGACTGTTTCTCATCAGTCTCTACAACTGCATCCATTTTCACATCCTGGTTTTCTAATCCCTCTGAAGTTAAAACCTCAGAAACATGAGTGTCTGGAGATCGTTTCTCATTGGTCTCTACAACTGCATCCATTTTCATATCCTGGTTTTCTAATCCCTCTGAAGTTAAAACCTCGGAGACGTGAGCGTCTGGAGATTGTTTCTCATTGGTCTCTACAACAGCATCAATTTTCATATCCTGGTTTTCTAATCCCTCTGAAGTTAAAACCTCAGAAACATGAGTAAGCCCCGTCTCATCAGTCTCCACTACATTTGATAATTGGCTAACCGACTCTACACCCGGCTCTCTATCACCTTGCCTAGAACCTGAGGCACCACCATCTTGCAATTGGTCTATACCCGAGACCTCGTCAACATGAACAAGCTTCCCATTTTGATCCCCATCACTTCCAACTAATCCCTCTGAACTTAAAACCTCAGAAACATGAGTAACCCCTGTCTCATCAATCTCCGCTACATTTGATAATTGGCTAACCGACTCTACACCCGGCTCTCTATCACCCTGTCTAGAACCTGAGGCAATACCATCTTGCAATCGGTCGATACCCGAGACCTCGCCAACATGAACCTGCTTTCCATTTTGACCCCCATCACTTCCAACTACTTCCTCCTCGGCCCGATTTTGCAATGGATCATTCCCTTCTACAAAAGGGTCTCCATCTACAGTACCAACATTCTTTTCATTAAACCCTGAATCCCCAACCATAGTCCCAACAATCCCAACACTACTTTTCGACTCCAAAACCAATTCTTTATCGCTTTGCACTTCCCCAACAACAACTTGGCCCCCCACTAAACTTTCAGCACCCTCAATCTCACTAAAGATCCTAACTTTCTCCACTAAAGAACCCTGAACCTGACTCTGACTCTTCAAAGGCTCCTCCTTTACCGTTAGGGTTTCAGTTTCAGAACCAACAGGTTTAACCGAAGGCTCCGAATTCTTAACCCGAAGAGACCCGTTTTCCGGGTCGGCCGAAACGACGTCGGAGTTCAGGTCGATATGGGAAGAATTTTCAGACATTAAGGAAAACCCTAAAAAGAATCAAATAGTAAAAAATAAAATTACATTATTACGATTACCATAACGAGCCCTAATGATAATTATCACATTCGCACAATATAATAGTAAAACATTTATTTAAAAAAAAAAAAAAAAAAACAAGAACAAAGAAAAAAAAGGAAAGATTGTATTTGTTACCTTAGTTTTTGCTATGCCCCGTGAGAGTTTTGATGAGAGGGTTGAAACTTGAAAGTGTGAAGAAATATTTGGGGGTTTTCAGTTGAGAGAGAGAGAAGGGTAAGGTGGTCAAGATTTGATGCGGTGTGGTGTGGTGGTGGTGGTTTTGTACTTGTAAAGAGAAACAGGTTTTTCATTTTTTAATCACTAGATGAAGACAGCGCAAATGGGATTATATGCCACGTGGCGGAGATCAAACGGGTTTTATTTTTTATTTTTTGTTTTTTGAAGGGGTAGTGTTTGTTTCGGAAGCGATTGACCGGTCTTGATATGATCAGAATCATCAGATACGGATTGAAAACGCTAGCTTACGTGTCAAGTGTGAAGAAATTCAAGGGTATGGTTATTGTGGGTAGGGGCCAAATGGGGAGCCCCATTTTGGGCCGTTACAAGTTTCAGTAACGCCTTTGTTTTCATTGTCAAGTGTCAACCCATCAATCCCACGATTCCCACCAACATGAATATCAAATAACTTTTTCAAATGTCTTATCTTACTCAAAGCCTATCTATACGCTAGTTTGCCCTTTATTTTATTTTATTTTTTTTTTTTTTTGAGAAACTATTTTATTTTATTTAAATGGTTAGAAATACTTACATAATATAGATGCTGCGACTCTGATAACTCTAACTCACTCCTCCGATTCTCTAAGCAGTTATGGCTTTGAGAGGTATCAAGGGCATGTTGGGTAAAATATTTCTAGTAATGTTATTTAAATATTATAAAAATACGTGAGGATAAAAAAGTATTGTGAAAATATATATTGTGGTGTTTAAACAACAAAAACTATTATTTAAACAATAATACCAAACAGGCCCCAACTTGCTCAACTAGTTTTATCTTCTACTTCTTCTCGTTCTTCTTTTTCTTCTTCTTTTTCTTATTTGTGTCCGACATTAGTTTTACTTCCTCTTGGGACGAGGATGGACCCAAGTGAGGCTCGGCCCCTTCTAGATCCAAATTTTTATTTTTATTTTTTTTATATATAGTTATAATATATTTCATTTATATAATTAGGCCCTATTCCAAAACCTTAGATGCTCTTTCTCCTCAATAAGGCTAACTAGCCTCACCCAACTAGTAACTATTCAATTCAAAAACTTAACAAAAATAATAAAAAATATTCACAAAAAATTATTTTACTACCAAAGAATCAAAAAATTATATATTATTGAAGAAGTTAAAGCTAAACTGTTTGCAACTAAAACAAACTAGTATAAATACCAGTTTACTGTAGTAATTTGTTAAAAATAAAATAAAATATTTTATTAAGATTATATCTCTTCTGTCAATTGAAAAACTCAAATTCTCTTACTTCTTTTATTATTTTAATGAGTTGTTTATATTATTTTAAATAAAGTTATAACAAAAAATTAGAACATTTGATATTTGGTGTATTGTAAAGTGATGAGGTAAAAGCAAAAATTTTTAGTGCCACCACTATGAATACTCTATTTTTTTTTAAAAAAAAAAAAAAAAAATCTTAGCCAACCTAGTATTAAAAAAAATTTATTTTGTTTTTGTTTTTGTCTTAGTTTGTAAATAATTGCATTTTAATGTATTTAAAAATAAAGATTTTGAGTATTTATAATTTTTTAATATCATATGAATGTCTATTTAGAGTTTTTTATTTTCTTTATACTCTAGCTCTCGCTGGCTTAAACTCTTAAGTTTATCCCTGTCTTAGGAGTTAGTATTTTGGATGAAGGATACTATTTGGATAAAATAAAATAAAAAATTAATCCCTGCCATTTGTGTAATTATAAATTATTGACGAAATAGCGATGCAACATCTATGAGGCAATAAGCATGAATAAAACGTTATGGATTCAGCCAAAAAAAAAAAAAACGTTATGGGAAACACGGATGTGATAGTTTTCATATCGATTTTTAGCTTTTGTTTAGCGATATTGAGACAACTGACATCGAGACAATTTTGGAAGTTACAAATAACTCCTGACAACTATCATCAAAGCCCAAAAAGAGGGACGAACATTGAAGGAATAACCATCAATAACTATTAATAAACTATCTTGTAGTATGAAAGAAACTCGTGGTTGCAAAAGCAATTTTTTCTCCGATAAGTCTAAGAGTAAACAAAAAAAATCACAGCTATCATTGTGACAAAGTTTTTATTAATAAGTAAAAAGGTGAAGTTAATAGTAAATATAAATGAGAATCATTAAGAACTTGTTAATTCAATTATTATGTAGCATTACTTGTGTTTTAATGCAACACACTTTTCCCACTAACAAACCGTAGAATTTGCCACTATTATTTTGATTACATGATACTATTAGATGAAATAATAGATTCAGCCCCATCACCCATGCAACAACTGATGAAATCGAGATGTGACATCCATAAGGCAATAAGCATGAAAAAAATGGAAAAATTTACCAAAAAAGAAAAAAAACATGGGAAACAAGACAACCGTTTTCGTATAGTTAAACGGTCATTTTCATAGCAATTATCAATTATTGTAACAGTGCGCGAAATAAAGACAATTGACATTAAGACAATAACACTTGAAAGAACAGCAAATGTCATCAAAGCCCAAAAGAAGGGAGAAACATGGGAGGAATATCTGTCAAACACCCTAGGTATAAACGAATGAAATATTCTCAATAAAAGACACAACTCTCCGCTAACAAACTTGCTTATACAAAAATGACTCTTGTTATTGTATTTCATTAATAGTTTCTCTTAGTTGGTAGCGTTTTATAAGGTGTTCATACTAGTAAGTAATTTCATTGTATCTTGTTACTCTGTTAATATTGTTTATTACTCGAGTTTCATTTAATTTTATCAAAGTTCTTAGTTGTTAATCTTGTTAGACCATTAATTCCTTATTATGGACCTCATTTGATGTTTAAATTGTTTGCTAATGCCTTATTTTCGACCTCATTTGATATTTAAATTTTTTGCTAATGCACCAGTCTATCATGTTTGAAATCAAACTTAACATAACTTTAAGCTGTTAATTGGAACATACTCCATTCTCTCAAAAAAAAAAAAAAAAAGAGGAACATACTCAACAAAACCTCAAAAAAGCAAAAGTAAAAAACATACTCAACATCGATATTTTTTTTCTCTCCTCGCTAATTTTCAAAAATATTTTTACTTCCTCATGGGAGTTAGTATTTTGATTGGAGGATACTATTGGAAAAAATAATAAAATTCGTCCTTGCCACTTTATGTGATTATTGGTGGAATAGCGATGCAACATTTGTAAGGCAATAAGCGAAAAGAAAACATAATGGGAACCGTGGATATGACAGTTTTCATATCAGTTATCAATTTTTGTGATAATGCGAGAAACAAAGACAATTGACTTGTGATAATTATGGAAATTACATATAACACCTGTCAAGTGGCAGCAAAGCCCAAAAGGAGGGAGAATTATTGAAGAAATAACTGTCAATAATCATTAAGAGCGTATTTCGTATATCAATTTAAACACACATTTTTAATTTTTAAATAATATTATACATATTTTCATTTACATGTATTTTTTAAAAATTAAAAATTATTATTTAAACATATGTACTAAACGGACCCTAAATGTCTTGGGTATGAAAGAAACTCAGAGACAGAGTCATGAAATAGATTCTTTAGGGATTATCTTATATGACAACGTCGAATGAAAAAGACTCTTAGTTACAAAATAAAATTTTATCCAATAAGTCTCGAGTCAACAAAAGTCACAATTATTGAGGTGACAAATTGTTATTGATAAGTAAAAAAGTGATATTAACGGTGGACTTAGATAAGAACTAGTAAAATTTTAATAATTCTACAGTTATGGAAATTGTTATGCAAGATTACTTATTTTTTAACACAAAACACTTTCCCCACTATCAAATTGTAGAGCTTGCCCCTATTGTTATGAACGGGGGATACTATTGGATAAAATAATAAATTTAGCCTCATCATATGTGCAAAAATGGATGGAATCGAGATGTGACATCTATAAGGCAATAAGCATGAGTCAACATGGGAAATATAGACAACTGTTTTCATGTAGTTAGACAACCATTTTTATGGTAGTTACAATTCCCGTAACAGCGGCATGAAATAAAAACGAGTGGCATCAAGGCAATTATGGAAATTACAAATGACACTTGGATGGGTTGCAAGTGTCATCAAAGCCTAAAAGAAGCGATAATCATAGAAGGAATGCCGATCAACAAATATCAAACGCCTCAGATATAAAATGGATGCCTTAGTGTGCATTTGGAATAAGCTAAAATTTTCAACTTATCTCTATTTTCAACTTATTTTTACTATTATTCATGAATCTCATTGTACTTTTTGATACTATTCTTGAGTCTCATTGTACAATTCAGCTTATTTTTTAATTTTTTTTTTCTATACTTTCAGTAAAAAGCTTTTAATTTTAGCTAAATTAGCTGTTCTAAACTGACATTGATTCTCAAAAAAAGATACAATTTTCCACTAACAAACTTGAGGATACAAAAATGATTCTCTTCTTATTTTATTTCTTTAATAGTTTCCCTTAGGTTGTTGGATTTTATTTCTTTAAGTAGTATCCTTGTAGCTTGTTTCTTTATTAATCTTGTTGATTTATTCGATTTTCATTCAATTTGATCAAAGTTCATAGTTGTTAATCTTGTTAGCTCCTTAATTTCTTATTATCAACCTCATTTGATGTTTAGATTATTTGCTTAGACACCTATCTATCGTGTTTGTAGTAACACTTGACATAACCTTAAGCTACTTAGTTTCTTGGTACGTAATGATATTGAATCTCATTTAGAACATGGTCTTGACATTTTCAATAACTTAGAACTTTAAGTCATTTGCTTTACATAGTCTATTGTTACTAGCATCTTTGTCTTAAAAATTTCTCTTGATTGAGACATAACCTAATCACATTCACTTTGGAACAAAGTCAAATAGTCAAATCAAGTACATAACCAACAAATCGATGACTAATAAAGGGAAAAATACACCTTGTGTCAGGTGTATATTCTATACACTCACAGTTGATGGGACTCACTAGCTGTGGGACCAACCTAGCTGTGAGTAGGAGAAAGTATACACTCGAAACATGGTATACTTTCTCCTAATTAAGGCCATCAACCCACGTACAATCACATTGATTAGGTTAAACTAAAATTATCTCAAACAAGTACACACCATATTTATTTCACTTGAGAGAAAGTGACATGGTTTGTATGAGTTTATAGTTGGACATTTACATAATGTTTGGTTCGAGGGGAAGAGGAGAGAAAGGAAGGGAAATTAAGCCTTTTCCTCTGATAGCATGAGAGAAAAGAGAATGAACTAAATTTGATGAAAAATCTATAACTTGAGCCCACATTTTTCTGTTCCCCCTTATTCTTTTCTGTTCTCTTCCATTCACTTTCCTCAAACCAAACACATGATTAGAGCAACACAACAGTGTAAACAAGATGGTTATGGTTGGCATAAATATTCATAAAATCTTGGGTAAAATATCATTTTCGTCCCTAAACTATCACAAAAGTTTGTTTTTCATCCCTAAATTTTCAAAAGTTCGTTTTTCGTCCCTGAACTATCACAAAAGTTCGTTTTTCGTCCCTAAACTTTCAAAAATTCTATTTTCGTCCCTAAACTTTTCCAAATGTATTGATTTTCGTCCCTCTCACATCAGCACCAAAGCCACGTCAGCACTCCGTCAGACGGAGGGACGAAAATCAATACGTTTGGAAAAGTTTAGGGACGAAAATAGAACTTTTGAAAGTTTAGGGACGAAAAATGAACTTTTGTGATAGTTTAAGGACGAAAAAAGAACTTTTGAAAGTTTAGGGACGAAAAACGAACTTTTGTGATAGTTTAGGGACGAAAATGATATTTTACCCTAAAATCTTTCATGTATAGTATTTAAATTTTTTTTTTTTTTGGATTGGATTATTTAAGTAAATTAAACATAGTAGAACAATGGTCAGCACTGATTTAGAGAAATTGCCCTTAATTTATTACATAAATTGTCAGCATTGATGATAGCTCTGTATCATCAGACAAAGATACTGATCGATTTTTTTGTGTAAGCATGATTGAATCCCAAATATCTTATTCAACTATCATAGATTTTACTAATTGAGTTAACTAGAACCCACTACATATGTTACTTAAACAACTTAACTCATTAAGTAGCTCATGTCATTAAAAGTAAAAGTTAATAAAAATTATTTTATAAGAAAAGTTAATAATTTTTTGAATTGCACTTGGTGTGAGACAATTTTTTCTAAACTTTTCCTCCTAGGATACCTTGGAAAAAGTAAAAATTAAAAGGAGCAATATCTATTACACATTGTAATATTACACATACAATACTTTTTAAAATAAGATCGTGCCTTTAAAACATGATTCCAATTCAAAAACTGATTTATGTGTACAATGTGTGCAACAAGTAATGTACACCAACAATTACTCCTTATGGATGGGTAAAATTCTGTTACACTACACACTTTGTGATTTCATAAACTAAGGGTATATTTTGTATCGTTCTTCTAGTAATTTTGTTTATATTTTTTAGAAATACGTGTAAATAAAAAAGTGTGTGAAAATACGTATAATGTTGTAAAAAAAATGAAAACATGTGTTTACTTCATTCCAGAGCATAAGTGCCTCTCCTGGCTTTCTGGCCAATGCAATTCCATTGGCCAGGCTGCCATAAGTAGCCACATCTGGGTAAAATCCATTCTCTTTCATTTTTTGAACTATTTTCTGTGCTTCTACAAGCAATCCCAGTCTACAATAGCCTTCAACCAACATATTCCACGAAATTAAATCAGCCTTCACTCGAGGGTCATCGAGCATCTCATCAAATACCTGGTTAGCCAGCTTTGGTTGACCAGACAAGGCAAAAGCTTCCATCAAAGTGGAATAACTAATCTTCGTGGGAGCTATTCCTCTTTCTCGCATCTCTTAAAGAAGGCAAGAGCCCCTGCACTGTCATCAACTAGTATGCACCCATCAATCACGATATTATAGGAGCACCTTCTCACCCTTAGCCAACATAGGGTCCATTGCTCATGTCCTTTTTGGTATAACTTTAGTATGTTGGACTCCATGGTGCCACCAAATCAATGATAAGAATCTCCATTATGTTAAGCCTTGCTGCTCCTGTTCCTTCCTGAAAGACCAAAGATTTTAAAGAGAAGAAACCCTTGAAACGCAATACCTTGTCATCCAGGATGCCAATCATACAATAAGGCCCTTTTCTTCAATACTTAAATAGTAAATTAAGATGATAACTTACATATTTATGGGGAAATTCAACACTCCCAAATAAAAGGGAGTTAGTCTATGGTCCATTCAGTAACAAATAAATAGGACTTTCTATTGGGAAAAATCACTGATTAACCACAACCGCTTAAAGTTAAACAGTGTATGCCTGAACATATGTTTTTTAATCATATTGTACAACTGGTAATTTTAATCATATGGTCTCTCTTGGCCATTTGAAGCCATGCTTTACATACTTCTTACCGATATGGTCTTGCTCTGATTTTCCACTTTAGTTTCAAGGGTGCAAATCTTTCATTTGAATGAGAAATTGAAAACAGGATCAGGTTAGCTCTGCTAGCCCACTGACAAGTTCCTCTTGTTGCTGCTTCAGTAATCCTTACTTTAGACTTTTAGTGCTTACCATGAGGCAGCAAAATGTAAAGGATAGACAATAAGAGGTAGATTTATGGTTAGTTATGAAGATTATATATGGATTTTTTGTTGGCAATGTAAAATTCTCCAACTAACGGCTTGTTATATCTGGAGCAATTCTCTACTAGGAAACTTGTTTCAATCAGAAACTGCTAACATACTCTAAAAAACCTCATCTAAAAAAAATCTTGTTTATTTAGTTCATAAGATGCTAATAACATATTTGCACCATGTACTGCAAAGATTGCATAGATTGTGTTGGGAGACTAATCTTGCTTTTTTCAAAATACAGTTATGGACGAGATATTGTAGAACCTGCAATCAAACCTGGGGAGGCAGCTTTGTTATGTAAATAAGCCATCACACACACATTTTTTGCCCTTTAGATGTCAGGTAATAATACACATGTCTAGAGATAGACTGGAAAACAAGAAAAAAAATTAGAAGAGAGAAATAAAAATAAAATGTCAGAATACTACTCTGTGTGGGTGCACATGCATGCGTGAATGCTTTCCTTCATATCCTCATATTACCCCTAAAATCTAAAAATTATTTTGGTTGAACTTGAGTATGCATTGGTCTGTTTTAGCCCTTGCTTACAAACCTCACTTAAATCCACTGAGTTAGTGTTGAGATTGCATGAATTTGGAGAGAAACTTATTGTATCTCACCTTTGATACACTAATTTTTTTACCTGATAACCCATATATTTCAAATTTCTGATGGTCTTCCTAGTAACCAATTGATATAAAATAATAAATTTTGCATTGATGGATAAAAAATTAAAATTGTATTGATTCAGTTTTTATGCTTATGCATACATTTTTTTTCTTCTAATCAAATTACTGTATTTGTGTAGGTGGTTATCAGAGGTGTAATTTGGCTTCTGCAGCAATTTCCTGAGCTGCCAGACCAGCTATGATAGCAGCTATCAAGCAATTATTTTTTCATCTTTAATAGAAATGATTATAGGCTTATTTAAATTTGATAAAGATTTAAATTTTAGGTTCAAATGTATAGTTAAATCTGCCCCCAACCACACTGTGTTCTTTACTCGCTGTTAATTTAATATGCAACAATAATATATTTGATGATCAGTTTCTTCAATTATATCATTACAGTAAAATAATTATGGTGCGCAATGCTCTTTGTGGTCACATGCTGTATTTTAAAGCCACAATATTATTCTTATATAGAACACATTAAACACCAAAAAATAAGATCATGGCTAAATAACTTGGCTAATGCCACTGGGCCTCTTCTGTGGGTTCAAAAACTTGGGGTCATGGTAGAAGATGCCTGTAGAATAGAACATAGTGAAAACATTTTTTTTTTTCCTTTTTCTTTTTTTAAAATTTTATTTTGGTTTTAAAAATAGAATAAAATTGCATAGGAATAACAAGAGAAAATTTTAAAAAGAAATAGACTCATCTATCAGTTTACAGAAGGACCTTAGAGCCATTGAGAGTTCGACCAGCACATGTTCATGTTGGCTTTGGAAGCTATTTTGGCCAAACCAGATGCTTCATTTGTGCCATAAATCCATTTTGACTGAGAGTTTATAAGGTTCAAAATATCAAAAAGAATAGGATACACCTTACTTGCAATCTTCATTTATGCCAGATCAAGTTGCTCATGCAAGAGAAAGCCAAAATGACCAAAAAAATCTCGCAGTAATAACTCTGTCTATAACGTCACATGAACTCTCTCACAGAGTTGTCATCAGCGCCATAGCCATGAATGGGCACAGAGAGATCTAAAATTACCGCTATGCTCAAAGTCACAAAGGTTTCAGACAATTCAAAAATTCACCATTATTTTATTTATATGCTTAAAATAATATGCTTGAAAAGGCTACGAGGATGATTTTGATCCAGAGGTATTTTTCTAAATCCTTTTAAATTGAAACTCATTTGGCAAATTCCTTTTGTTGCAAAACAAGAGAAGGTACTATTATAAACTACATTTCTCTTCTCATTATTACCCTCTAACCAATTCGAGCCTAGTTTTTCTGTTGGAAGATTCTTTAATGCGACCTATTAGACATAAATATCATCCAGCAAAATTTTTTTTTTTTTTTTTTTCATTATAATGGGAGAAAAAAAATGATGACATTTCAGTATTGATCACCAAAAAAAAAAAAAAAAAAAAATCAAATATAGCTCAAAGAAGAAACTTTTTTTTTTGATAGGCGAAGTCTATACTCAGGTATGTTCTTAAAAATTACAATGTGAAATGTGAATTCTCCATTCAATACTGTTACATTATGAATGTACTATCAGTTTGGTCACTAAAAAAAATGCTGTATTAATTCAGAGATGCACCCCTGTTTTCATTAAGAAGTGCATTAATCATTTCTGCCCAAATAAAATAAGGGCAATGTAATTAGCTAAAATAGGAAACCATAAAAATACAGACCGCTGAAGCAATGAGCTCAAATCTGCTGCAAAATTAAAATAGCAAACTAATGAAGGTAGAAGTCATTCTCAAAGAGTGCCATGGGCAACCAAGGTCTCAAATTTTGAGACCCAATGTTTCTGATTCCTGAGTTTTTTTAGCATTCTCCTTGTAAACCCCATCTACAAAGAATATCTTCACTTCAAATAAGTTCAACAATTGTGGTTCTTTCTGTGCTTCTTTAAATGGCAATCTAAATCCATTTGAAACATGTTAGCAGTTCTTTGTTTAATATAAATTCTATTGTTCATCATATTCCACAAAATTCACTTTTGAGCCCAAATCCCCACTTGCTACATATCCCGCATCTTTCATTAGCTCATTTAATCCATCCAATAAAGTGTAAATTTCTTCCGCATGGGGCTTTGATGTGTCGCCCACCATAAAGGGCGAAAATCCCAAGCCCATGTCGATCCAAGCACTGCCAGGAGCCTTCCTCACACCCAAATCCCTCATGGAAGTCCTAACCTCAGCTACCATGTTCCAATAACCATCAGCAGCATACATATTAGCAATCGAGACAAAGTAACCTGAATTTTCAGGCCTCATTTCTAACAGTTTCTCAGTTGCCCACTCCCCTAATTCTGTATTTCCATAAATCCGACAGGCTCCTATTAGAGTAGCCCACATGGCAGGAGTTGGCCTGTAAGGCATTGTTTTGATAATATCTTTTGCTTTGTGCAACAAACCAGCCCTGCCAAATAGATCAACCATGCAAGAGTAATGCTCCACTTGAGGACTTAAACCATAAACACAAGGCATTTTTTCAAACAGCCTCTGGCCTTCGATTACAAGACCAGAATGGCTACAAGCTGATAGAACCGCAACCATGGTTATGTGGTCTGGTTTGATCTGGAGCCTTTCCATCTCTTCAAATACTTTCAGTGCAGCTTGTCCCTCTCCCTGTATTCCATATCCAGCAATCAAGGAAGTATATGTCACCTCATCCCTTTTGCTTAACGAATCAAACACTCTTTTGGCTTCTAAAACTTTGCCCGACCTTGCATACATGTCTACAAGAGCATTCCACAAAAGCAAATAGTCCTTGAACTCTTCACGCTTTGTAATGTAGCAGTGGAACTCCTTCCCATGTTGCAGATTGGCCACTCGAGCACAGAGGGGAAGAATACTGGCAATTGTCACATAACTTGGTTCAATTCCAGAAAGCAACATCTCTCTAAATAGGAATGATGCTTCCTCTGATTGATCCATGTGGCTGTACCCAGAAAGCATAGAATTCCAAGTAATTATACTCTTATTTTCTACCAATTGGAACAAAATATAGGCATGCCTTAGGTCTTTGCACCTAGAATACATAGTAATTAGTGCATTCTTGACACTATCAAACTCATCACAACAGCTACGAATTGCAGAACCATGAATTTCTTTTCCCAGTTTAATTGCCCCAATGTGGGAACATGCACCCAAACCAATAAGCATTGCCACAAAATCCAAAAGAACGCCACAAGTTCGCATCTGAGAAAGCAAGACAAGTGCTCCCTTAAAATTTTTAGCTCGCAAGCACCCACCAGCTATAGTATTCCAAGTTATGATATTCACTTCATTACTTGTAATTCTCATTTTTTCGAAAAGCTGAAATGCTTCCCCCCACATTCCCTTGGAGGCATAAGCAAATATGATTGTGTTCCAAGAAACAGTATCCTTTTCTGGCATTTTGTCGAACAAGCTTCGAGCAATATCAATTTCCCCAAACCTCCCATACATGGAGACCAAGGCATTATGTACAGACAAGTTCCACCCAGCAGAGCTAGCATTAATAGAATTATGAACCTCCCTACCAAAACCCAAATCCAACTTTTCACCACAAGCCTTGAGAACAGATGCATAAGTAAAATTATCTGGTCTAATCCCCTTATCCACCATTTGTTTATAGGCAGAGAGAGCCTCCCCAAAAATCCCATTCCTAACATAAGCAGAGATAAGCAAATTCCAAGGCAAAGGGTGCAAAATACTTGAATTTGCAGTAACAGTACGGGCTTCAACAAGGAGGTCAAAACTTGAGTAAAAAGTAACAAGCTTGGGCACCAAAATGGGGTGTTGTTCGAGACCCAATGAGATAATCTGGGCATGAAGCTGTTGACCTTGTGGGAGTGATTTAAGGTTAGTGCAAGATAGAAGAAGAAAAGAGATGGGATGTGAGATAAGGTCATAGGAAGAAGAAGAGGGATGGAGCTGGATAAGAGAGAAGGTTTCGAATGCTTTTGATAGATGGCCTTGGCTTGCAAAGTCCTTGAGAGATGTAAAAAGTGAATTAATCAGAGACTCATCACTGCTTGTGTTTGTTTCTGGGACAAAATCATTTGATTCGCATGATGTGGACGGCTTATCGTATTGTTCTGTACCTTGTCTCCATTTTCTAGGAATGTATTTCTGGATTTGAGATATAGAGATACCCCTTGGGATAAACCGAGATGGAGCAGGCGGCATACACTATAAATGTACGTATGTGTGTGCGATGATAGCATGGCCAGTGAGAACTGACCGCATGGCTTCACCCACATTCGCAACATGTGGCTTGGAAAAACCCACATTCGCATGGCTTCACCCACATTCCACAAACAATCCCAAAACCCATATTGGGGAGACAAAACCAGATCGGCGGTGAGATTGGTGGACTCGATTGACGCTGCAAAGCAAGAAATCGAACCTAAGAACTGGTTGCGTCGACGATGGTGGAGCCGGTGATGAGTTGCACCAACAAAATATTGATGGGGAGAGAAGAACCAAGAGATGGAGGGTGATGAGCCCGAAGGCGAGTGACTGGCTGGGTTGTGGGAGAGAAGAGCTGAGAGTGAGAGAGGGGAAGAAAGTATCGGGACTGAGCAACATAACAGTGTAAACAAGATGATTATGGCCAGCGTAGATATTCATCAAATCTTTCATATGTGGTATTTAAATAATTTTTTTTTTTTTGGATTGGATTATTTAAATAAATTAATCATAGTAAAACAATGGTCATCACTGATTTAGAGAAATTTTCCTCAAAAATCATTTATATATTTTGAAGGTAGTTCTTAATTATTAGAGAAAGACACCGATTTTTGAACTTCAAATATTTTATTTAACCATCAGATACTTTCCTAGTAGGGGTTTTTTAGAAAAATAAATATAAATTTTAAACAATATTATTAGTTAGGTAAGGTTTGAAACATATTTGGTTTATAGTATAGTAAAACATATTAGTTAGCAAATCGAGTTTCTAAAACTCGATTTTAGAAATCGAGTTTCTAACACTCGATTTCCTAGTGGATTTTCAAAGGGCAAAATCGACTCCAGAAAAGTCGAATTGCTATAAACCAAATATGTTTCAAACCTTGCCTAACTAATAATATAGTTTGAGGGATTTGGTTATTTTTTAATAAAATCTTTCTAGTTGAGCTAACTGAAACCCACTTATATATATATATTTAAACAAAACTCATTAAGTAGCTAGTGTTATTAAGAGTCCGTTTGGTTCTTGTAAAATATTTTCCGAAAAATACCTATTTTTCGAAAATGCTATTTTTCAAAAAATGAAAATATTTTCAAGTGTTTGTTTGTATTATGAAAATTGTTGTGGAAAATATTTTTATGTGTTTGGTTCTATTATGAAAATAGCACTGATTTAGAGAAATTGTTTTTTTTTTTTTTTTTTTCACATTTTCTCAGCATCTAAACAAATTTTATTACAAATTTCAACATCACAGCCCATTCAATCACAAATTCCGGCACTAACAACAACAACAACAACAACAATTAGTTCATAAAAAAAAAAAAAAAAAAAAAAAAACAACAACAACAACAATCAAATTAAAAAAAAAAAAAACTGAGGGATTCAGGAAGAGAGAGCGTGGAGGCGATGAGTCGGTAGTCGAAGGTGATGGGTCTGGTTCGTGGATTGGCGAGCTCGAGGAGGTGATGGGTCTGGGTTCGTCGGTTCGTGGGTTGAAGGCGATGGGTCTGGGTTTCTTGGATCGGACTGCGTGGTTATGAGGGGTGGTGGTGGAACGGCATTGAGTGGCTCGGTGAGGTCTGGGTTTCTCAGGTCGGATTGCGTGGTTATGAGTGGTGGTGGTGGAACGGCGTGGATTGGGATGTGGAATGGGTTTGGTCTCTTCTCTCGGCGTGGAGTTCTGGTGCTGATTTCTCAGATGGTCTCGCTGTGGAGGATGAATTCTTCAAGTTTCTTGGCTCTCTCTTTTGTGCGTTCTCTCTCAACTTCTCTGGCTCTCTCGTTTGTTTCTCTCTTTTGTGCATGTTGTGCGATTTCCGAAAATGATTTAAAGGGAAAATAATAGCGTAAAATTATTTCCGGGTCAAAGGTGTAAATATGGTCAAACTGAAGCTAATTTTCTGAAATTTAGAATTTTCCTCCCGTACCAAACACTGGGGTCAGGTGGTAAATGACTTCCGAAAATCATTTACTACCAAAACAAACGGACCCTAATAGTAAAAGTTAATAAATTTATTTTTATAAGAAAAGTTAATAATTTTTTGAATTACACTAGGCGTGAGACAATTTTTTCCAAACATTTCCTCCTAGGATACCTTGAAAAAAGTAAAAACTAAAAGAAGCAACGTCTATTATACATTGTCATATTACACACACAGTACTTTTTAAAATAAGATGGTGACTTTAAAACATGATTTTCGTTCAAAAACTGAACTGTGTGTACGGTGTGTAACAAGTAATGTGCACCAACAATTATCCCTTATGGATGGGTAAAATCTGTTACACTACACACTCTGTAATTTTATAAACTAAATTCATCAAACAACAAGCCTTTTGGTGTAGTGGTTATTCTACAAGTATATATACTTATAGGAAGTAGGAGATAAGGGTCGGGATTTAGGGATTTAAATCTTTATGAGAGAGTTTCATACACATATACACTTAAATTAAATTAGAGTAAAAATTTTATCTTGTAAAAAAAAAAAAAAATCTAAATTCGCAGGACTCACTATTCCATTTTATGAAAATGTGTAATAAGCATCCCCATGTGAAATATTGTACCATAGTAGTCTAGTCTAGTATTAAAGCCAAAACGACAACGGTCCCTTTTCTTTGTTTCTCCTAAATTTTCGATCTCCCGCCAAAATCCAGCTCAGAGAGCTGAAATTCGAAATCCATCGGAGGAAGCTACAGAAAGAGAAAGGCAGAGACCGAGATGGGGATGGGTTCAAGGTCCGGGTCCGGGTCCGGAGACCCAAGCGGGTACATGGATATCCTGGCTTCATACTTTCCCCAACAACTTTTCCCAACAATCGAAGATGACTGCCTCAACCTCACTTCTGCTCTCTTTTCCTTCTTCTCCACTCCACTTGCCCTAAATCTCGCTTCTCAGGTCTCTCTCTCTCTCTCTCTCTCTCTCTCTCTCTCTAAGCAATTGGATTTTTGAGAGTTGTATGTGTTTTTGAATGTGGATTTTGAGGCATTTTCATTTTCATCTCCAATTTTCAAACTTCGGCATTTGTCACTAACGGTTTGGGGGTTTCTTTGAAAATTTTCATGTGTAAAAGAGTGTTCATTGTGTTAATTGTGCTAAAAAAAAGAGAGTAAGAGGCAAATAAACTAAAAAGCTAAAAGAAAAAAAAAATGTACATTCAAGCTCGCCAATTTCATCTCGGATAATTTTCTTAGTGAATAAAGAAGGTTGATATTTTTTGAATTACGCCACAGGTAAAAGATGACGATGGCGTCTTCGTTTTGTCAATTGACTTCCAACAATTCCGGAAAGTATGTGATCTCGAAGAGTTTTACATAATGCTAGAGGATAAACCTAAGGCGGCTCTCTTATGCATGAGTGCTGCAATTCACAAGGTACAAAGTGATAATTGTAGAAATTTCTCGAAAATTTTTGTTTTTGGCTTAGCATATTTTATCTTTATTTAACATGGAAGCAGGTTCTTTTGAATAATTTGGAGAAAAACATGATTGAAGATGGTGCAAAAATAAATATACGACTGCACAACTACCCTGAAACTATGATTGCCCTGAAGAACTTAAAAGCAGCTTATATTGGTAAGTCTTAAAATATTCATCACTAGTCCAAGTTTAATATATGTTAAGGAAATGATATAGACAATATCACTTGTTGACATGACAGACAAGCTTGTATCCGTGCGTGGTACCGTAGTAAAGGTTAGCACTGTCAAGCCTCTAGTGGTGCAGATGAGTTTTCACTGTGCAAAGTGCAAAACTGAAATTACGCGTATTTTCCCTGATGGAAAGTTTTCGCCACCACAAAGTTGTGATTTATATGGATGCAAGAGCAAAAATTTTACTCCAATTCGATCTACTGCTCAAACAATAGATTTTCAGAAAATAAGGTAAGCTCAGTGATGCTAACTTCTGCTTCAATACTTTCAGAACTGCTATTTTTATTTAGACATCCCTCTTTCAGCTAATATTGATAACATTTTGATTTTCCCTCGTCCAACTTCAGGCTGCAGGAACTTTTAAAGCCTGAAGATCATGAAGAAGGTCGAGTTCCTCGAACAGTAGAATGTGAACTAACCCAAGATCTTGTTGATGCATGCATACCTGGAGATGTGGTGACTGTCACTGGAATTATCAGAGTAATTAATAATTACATGGATATTGGAGGCGGTATGATAAAGATATTCCTTTGACACAGTTTATTCAGTTCATTGCTAGACATGGATGTCGCATGATTAGTTAGCTCTTTTATGTGTGCAAAGTATATTGATTTTGTTTAATCACACTTCCTTTATGATGGATGAAAATAACATATTCATAATTTGCAGACTCTTAACTCTTCCTTACTGCTAATGCTGTTTGGAGCAAACTTCATTATTTTCAGGAAAATCGAAAAGCAAAAATCAAGGGTTCTACTACTTGTATCTAGAAGCAGTTTCAATAAAAAACTCCAAGTCACAGTCTACACCTGAGGATTCACAAGATTCTAATTCTAATGCTAGAGCTATGGATCTGTGCAATTTATTCTCATTTTCTCCGAGGGATTTGGAATTTGTTGTGAAGTTTAAAGAGGAAAATGGCTCAGATATCTTCAGGCAAATACTTCAATCTATATGTCCTTCAATCTATGGACATGAGCTTGTTAAAGGTAATGTTATATGTACTTTATTCATTGTTATTTATATGGTCCAAGGGTTTCATGATAAATCTTTTATTTTTTTAAAGTGTGGTCTTTTGTATCTTTCTTGTTCTTCCCTTACTATTTTACTTGATCGTTGTAATTTTGGTTCTTGATTTGTGTCCCCATAGTACATTCCCAATGTACTCGGGTTGGCTGATTTCTTATTTTAATAAAATTTTTGCTACTTATCAAAATTTTTTTTCCCCATTGTTTGTTCTATTCTATTACAATTGTCCCCACCCCGTCCCTTTATAAGGGTATGATGCTGAATAATCCAAAAAGTAATGTTTTGAGTATCTTGCTTGGCAAATATAGAATGTGCTAATGTTTTGTTTTTGACTCTCCAAACCCAATTTCCCATCTTAACAACTTCAGTTGGAACAAATACAACAGTTTATGGACTTCTTGTTAAAATTGCTTAAAATGCTTACTCCAATAACACTCAGTTTCTTGAATTTGATATGAAGGAAAACAATAGATTGAATTGTAAAAATCATAATAAAATATTTGAGGTTGTACCTCAAGTTTCTCCAAAAACTATGCATCTACTAATAATGTAATGGATAAACAATTGAACCGTTCCACATGCTCCAACAACTCCATGGGCTTCAGAGGCTTTCTGGTATGTAGGTACTACAAGAATGAGCACCTACTAGTGTCCACAGACCAAGTCCCATGATATATATGATGATGGAGCCCTAGAACAAAAGAGACCATGAGAGAGAGGAGCACTCTTAGAGGGGCAAAGCTTTGGTCCAGTGCTGCAGTGCACTGGACCGGACATGATGTGGACAGTGTGGCCAATTTTAGACACGTGTCCAAATCATGTTGGAGTGCCAAACCCCTCTTGAAGGCTAGAGCATTCCCTACGGCCAGCTATGAGGGAGGTCACATTGTCTTAGCAACCCTTTTTGTTTAGGAAATTGTGCTCAATTAGCTACTTGCAGTAAACCTTAGAGTTATGGTTTTTCTGAATGTTGGGTTGCCCACATCACATGGGCGTTGTCCACATCACATGGCGCAATGCCAACATAATACTTCAAAGCTTCCTTTTACTGTGAATGAAAGAAGAAATATGGATTCATGAAAGTTTAATTCCTGATTCACTTCTGAATGGTATGCTTTGGGTTCATTTAGTTAATTAAGATCAGGTTCTAGGTTATGGTTCAGGAAGGATTCAATGTGCTCATTCTTTAAACTTTCACTGACATGTGCTGGCCACAGATATAATGGCATTTGAGATAACTATTTCTTTTGTGAAATCACATAATTGTATACACATAATTGAGTATGAAAACCTACTTTCTTAGGCTGCACTCTAGATTATGTCCTTATTGAGCATGTATCTGAAATTGAGGTGTTTTTATTGAATTTCCATTTTTCTCAACAGCGGGCATAACATTAGCACTGTTTGGAGGTGTTCGGAAGCATTCAAAGGATCGGAACAAGGTCCCTGTTAGAGGAGACATTCATGTCATAGTTGTTGGTATGTTTAAACTCTTTTTGGATGGAACTAAATCTGGCCAGTTATTGAAAATGAGAATGAAAATAATACCACATCAAAGTATTTTCATCAACTAGAGGTCAAGGTTTCAGGGAGTATTATATCGTTCATGGGGAAGAGACGTTGAAGTTGTATCATGTTAATTGTCATTTTACTAGGTGATCCTGGATTAGGAAAGAGCCAAATACTGCAAGCAGCAGCTGCTGTTTCTCCACGTGGCATTTATGTATGTGGCAATGCCACTACAAAAGCTGGCCTCACTGTAGCTGTTGTGAAGGATTCCATGACAAGTGACTATGCTTTTGAGGCTGGTAGTTATTTCATATTTCCCTTTCTGAATTGTGATGTTTTGCTATCTTATTTGTTTACTCTGTTGCATTGGAATGTGAATGCTTTACTAATGATTCAGGTAGTGGTTGATTGACTGAATTTCACAAGTATTTCAATTTTCAACAGATTTTTGAAATCTTCTTTGTGTTGTTTTCATTTATCTTCAGTGTTTTAATATTCTCAAAGGAGATTTACCACATGGTTAGACATGTTGTTGCTATAGAACAATAGATTTGATAACTTTTGATTCTTGCAATAGATAATGCAATATATTGAAATATTTAGTGATTTTGGGTGTTCTATGTTTTGGGGTAGTAATGGGTTGGAGGACACTCTCTAAATTTTCTCTTGGGTCTAGCCTTCTCTATCTGACTGTTAAGAATTCCCGTTAAGTGTGATACTTCTAGTTGTGAAATGCAGTATTGCATGGGAAATTCTGATGCCTTTCTAACCTGATTATCATGCCAAAAAAAAGGAAAAAGAAAATGGGGAAACCTTTAGTTTTCTTTTTGTCTTCTGTATGTACTCTATTATTATAGCCTTATTGCAAAAAGAATGCCAAATGTCACAATTATTTAGTTGAAGCTTTCAAGCAGAAACATAATCTTTTGTAGTAGCCAAGCATTAGAAATTTCTGATATGACAGGTGGAAAAGAGATGAATTGTTTCTGATTCTTGTCAAATAGTTGATTAAGCTACCATAGCAAAGATTAATCCAAAAAACTTATAGGAATTTATAATGTCTCTCCAACTTTAGAGCATAGAGACACGACTTCTGGGTTGTTTGACAACTACAGATCTGCCTGACTCAAAATAGTTTTGCTAGCTAAGAAATCAACATATATAAAATTGGGTCCATGAATGCTCAATGCTTGTGAATCATCTCTACCGCATGGAAAATTTTAACTCGTATACTCTTGAAGTGACAACTGAATGTCCCAATAGGTGCCATGGTACTTGCAGACGGTGGGTTGTGCTGCATTGATGAGTTTGACAAAATGTCTGCAGAACATCAGGTTTGTCCCGCTGTTAATCAATCTTTTATGATTGCTCTTTTTAGTATCAAATAGGTTTCACTTATCTTGGGATTACTGCAGGCTCTACTGGAAGCCATGGAACAGCAGTGTGTCTCTATTGCAAAGGCTGGACTGGTAGCAAGTTTATCTGCCCGAACTTCAGTCTTAGCAGCAGCAAACCCTGTTGGTGGTCATTATAAGTAATCTCTTAAAATTTCATTTTGTAATTTTTAATAATTTCTTTCGAGACTGTTCTTTAAGTTGATATTAGATGAATTTATCTTTCTTCATGGGCCATGTAAAAATCATGTAAGTAGTGACAGATGACACTGACTTGGTAAGTAGCAGAACGACTGTTATATTATTATAGTGTGATGCTGATTATTATGTTTTTCAAAAACATGTTGATAAATTTTAATATCAAATATCCAAATTGCAGCCGAGCAAAAACTGTGAATGAAAACTTGAAAATGAGTGCCGCACTCCTCTCACGATTTGATCTGGTTTTCATATTACTTGATAAACCTGATGAATTTCTGGATAAGCGAGTCTCAGAGCATATCATGTCAGTAAGTTTCCCCATCTGGCCTTTTTTTGTCAGTGCATGATTATGAATGAATGACAAGCTACTCATATCTTATTAAGGTCTATGGGACTATGCCATTTATCTTTAGCATTAATACTGTCATGCAGTCACAGTGACAATTTGGAAAGTAATCACTCATGACACCCAAATGGGTAGTGGAAATTTATCCAAAAATGTCATGAACAAATTTTGGTAGGATTGATACTTTAAAAGGAAAAAAAGAAAAGTGTAAAAGAGAAATAAGCATGTGTTATTGTTGTTGTGCAAGTAATGATTATTCCCAAGATAAGAAATATTTGCAATTATCTTTTACTGTTAAACATACATGAATTTGGTTAACTAGATAAAAATACTGTACTTAAAATTCTTCAACAAATTGGAGTGTCAGTTTTCAAAGTACTGGTTCTATAGGACCACAAATTCTTCTAGGTAATCTTTGTGTGTTTAATTCAATAATAAAACTCACATAAATATCTGTTTTACAGCTTCATTCTGGACATGGAGAACTTTCACCAGCTGCAAAAAAGCTACGGAGAGGTAGTGTTTACACTTTTATTTCTCCTCCATCTTTGACTTAGGAAGGAAGTTTTCTAATTATGAAAGAAATCAATTTGACTGACATCAAATTTTCTCTGAAACTGTTTATGCTTTTGCTTCACCAGATGCAGCATCACAGAGTGCTCAAGGCATAAATGTGAGTGTAAAAGGTGGTTCTTTAGTTTCTCAGTGGAGACTTGACCCAAAGAAAGATGTTGATTTTGTTCCACTACCAGCTCAACTTCTTCGCAAATATATTGCTTATGCTCGAACTTATGTCTTTCCTAGGTGATTTGATCAAATCTCTACATTGCATCTCTAATGAAGATATTTGCTATTGAAAAATATATAGTTTAGTTCTTTGTTCTTGTTTCTCTTTTTCTTTTTGATTATTTTAATTTTAATTTTCAAAATCAGGATGTCAAAGCTGGCAGCAGAAATCCTGCAGAAGTTTTACTTACAACTTAGGGATCGTAATACATCAGCTGATGGTACACCAATAACTGCCAGGCAACTGGAAAGTCTGGTCAGGCTGGCAGAGGCTCGAGCTAGGCTAGACTTAAGAGAAGAGATAACAGCCCAAGATGCAATGGTGAATACTCTATGATCTATCTAGATGTTAATATCATTGGTCCTGTCACTATTCCTTTTCTCATAAAGGATTTTGATCCGTAGATTAAAGTAGGAAAATATGTTTGACTATTGTAAGGGAGCTTAATTTTGAAAGTGCTCTCGCAAAATATAAAGTACTCATGATTTAAGGAAGCATTTTATAATTCTTGAAATGGCCAACAATAGAAAATCCAGTTTGAAGCTAATGCTACTTAAAAGCACGAGAATTTTCCAAATGTTTGAAGCTGAAAATGGTCTAAAATAATGGCATGAAGCTAAAAAAATATTTCTTTTGTCTGGCATTCTTAAGTTTGATGCAACCCTATAACATGAACAAGAACCATTATTTTAATTAAAGGTTGTGGATTATATCTGCAATATTTTTAGCAATAATTTTGACTATTGATCACTCAATTTAAATGAAGTTTAGAACAACTATATCTTTTGTTGTACAATCTGGATCAGTACACATGAAGTTCATACTTAATGACATGTATCTTGCAGGATGTGGTTGAAATAATGAAAGAATCCTTGTATGACAAGTATGTTGATGAGCATGGTTTTGTGGATTTTGGTCGGAGTGGGGGGATGAGTCAACAGAAAGAAGCAAAACGGTTTTTAAGTGCTCTCAATAAGCAATCAGAATTGGATCAGAAAGATTGCTTTTCGATTTCTGTATGAGCTCTTGCTTCTCTTGTCTTTTCTAGTTATGATTTATGCTCCTTTAGTCATGCATATATATATATATATATATTATGGCATTTCAGGAAATTTACAGCTTGGCAGATAGGATTGGTCTTAGGGTTCCTGATATTGACACATTTGTGGATAATTTAAACAGTGTGGGTTATCTACTCAAGAAGGGACCAAAGATATATCAGGTACAAATTGCAATCATTTTGTAAACTCTTTAAGACTCAGATCAATATTGCATACATGCCATTAGAGAATTAAAACAAGGGTAACAAAGGATATAGGTTTTTAGTAACCTATTTGAGGTTGCAAACAGTCATGATATTCTGGAACCTCTGGCCACTGAACGAAATACCTAGGTAATATCTCAGATTGTTGTTAATCAACAATTTTGACAAGAACAAATTTCTATCTATGCTTCTAAGGTTGATAATGTTATGAACATGAATGCATATATAAGGGTAATCTTCATTAATAATCACCATGATAATGAGTGGATACCTTCAGCTCTTACTGCGCATCCATTTAAGTTCAGTGACATGCAACTTGTCATTAATCATGCATTCTCTTACAGGTGCTGTCCTCATCTTATTCACGAAGTCAATCATCAAGGTCGAGGGGATAAACTGGAATAGCATTAGAGAGCAGGTCCAATTTTGTTTCTTTTTAAAACATTCTTCTGAAGTCCTGTCAAATCACTTCAGATGCATCATTACAGATTGTCATCAATGCTAAAAAGTTGCATTGAGGGGTTTATGGTAACATCTATACTAAAAAATTCTTCAACTATATAAATTGTAAATTAAGCATTATGTCATGTATATATTAACAGATTGGATGAAACAAACAATGTTGGGCAGAAAGTTTGTAGAGACAAATAGTATGTTGTTGCCCTTAGAAGTTCAATATGAATGAATTTTCATCAAAGAATGCCTGTCTATTGCATTGTTTAAATTGTTTAATCCATTAAAAAAAAAAAAAAAAAAAAAACTGAAAATGAGCTCATGAGTAGTGTAGGGATGGCAACGGGCCGGAGGAATTTATATAAAACCTGCCCCTGCCTCGTCCAATCGCACCTAACACAAACATGGGTTGGGTTTATCCAGGTCAGGTTAGGTCAGCCAACACATCTATCTTTTGAAATAATTTTTTTAGCAAATAAAGTTCAATAACCTCACTGACAAACACATAGCACATAATATTCAACAGTCTCATAGACAAGATATACATTAAAAGCATTTAAGTATCATTGGGGTGGGGTGGTGAGGCCCCAGGGGTCAGGGGTAAACTGTAAACTACCAATCCTAGTTAGGTGACAAAGGTGACCATTCATGCATAACATAGAAGATTATTTTACATATAAATTTAAGCTTCATAACTTTCAAATCCAAAGCAAATGATTATGTTTGCTTTCCCCCTCTTTTTTGGTGGGAAATTCCAACTTCAGTATTATAATATACAGAGACATACCAGAGTGGTCAAAAAGAATCAGAAGCATACTCAATTACCCATCTCCATCAATAGGTTCTAACCGCCACTCACTCCCATAATAAGAATTAGGCAAACCCAACCAAAATTTGAAAGCCTCTGCTGCTCGCTTCCTCTCGATCCTTCTGTCTTGCCTGGCCTGTGAGGCATGCTTACTAGTAAACATCCTCGAATGCATTTCCACATAGATTTTTGTAAACTTGGTCTTGTTTGGTGGTATCCCATATTCTTCCATACAAGCCACAATTTCTAAAGCCTTTTTAAAGAAAGCTGCCCTCACACAGATATCAGCCAGTGTATCTAAAAGCCCTTCATCTGGTTTCAATCGTGGTGGAGAAGTTGAAGAATCAGGAACCTCTCCTTCCCCTTTCACCCCGCACCTCTCCTTTACTTCATTCCAGAGCAGAAGTGCCTCTCCTGGCTTTCTGGCCAATGCAATTCCATTGGCCAGACTGCCATAAGTAGAGACATCTGGGTAAAACCCATTCTCTTTCATTTTTTGAACTATTTTCTGTGCTTCTACAAGCAATCCCAGTCTACAATAGCCTTCAACCAACATATTCCATGCAATTAAATCAACCTTCACTCGAGGGTCATCGAGCATCTCATCAAATACCTGGTTAGCCAGCTTTGGTTGACCAGACAAGGCAAAAGCTTTCATCAAAGTGGTATAACTAATCTTCGTGGGAGCTATTCCTCTTGCTCGCATCTCGTTAAAGAAGGCAAGAGCCCCTGCACTGTCATCAACTAGTATACACCCATCAATCAAGATATTATAGGACACCACATCAGGCTCAATTCCTGCATCATCAGCCATCTCCCTAAGCAATTCCTTTGCCTTGTCTATCTGTAGTTGCTGGCAGTAACCCTTGAGGAGTACATTGTAGGTTATCCGATTCGCAGCTACACCAATTCTTGTCATTTCAGCTAGCACTTCACGAGCCCGGTCCATCAACCCTGCCTTCACCAGTGCAGAAACAACAGTTGTATATGTTACATGGTCAGGGTGACTAGAACTATCATCCTGGCGCCGCATTGCTTCTAGCATTCGGACCGTGTCAGTGACACGACCAGCCTTCATATAACCTTTCATTAGGGTGGTATAATCTCTAGTGTTAGGAGCATACGCTTTCGGCAACAATGGTGGCTCATAATTGCCTGACTCAATACTATTAGGAAGCAACTTCACAAACACATCTCCATCTTTGTCTCTATATCTGTCTCCATTTCTATCCCCATCTTGATCCCCTTGACCCGAATTTTCTAAATTCGAGTCTCTGAGAATCCTGCAGAGATCTCTCCTACCTTCCCTCATTGCTTGAACCATTTTCTCTGCCGTTTCTAAATCTCCAAAACCAACATAAGCCGCAATAAGCGAATGCAATGTTGTCATACACAACGGAATTCCCTTCTCAATAATCCTCTCTAATACAAATACAAGCAAATCTTTCCTGTTAGCTCTAGCACACAACTTAATCATAACATTATAAGTTAGCACATCAGGCTCAGCACCAAACTCAGGCATTTCATCAAACAATTGCAAGAACCTCTTAGTGTCACCCAAATTGGCACAGGCATTGAGCACAGCATTGTAAGCACCCGTGTCAGGCCGCGAGTCAGCAACTATAGTGGGGTCCGCGAATTTGCGGACTCGCTTGGTCACCGACCCGAACAGCTTGAGCGCTTCAATGGGGCCGTCATCGCCAGAAGCGGCGAGCCGGCTCACCACAGCACTCCATGCCTTGACATGGGGAAGATAGCCAGAGCGGAGCATGGACTTGACAATTGAACTGGCATAGAGCGTGTGGCCAGCCTTGGCGGCTGCCACGGCAAGGAGGCCGAGGGAATTGGCATCGAGGCGGTGTAGCTGCCGCTCTTTGCGGAGGCGCGTGATGATGGACTGGGCGCGTGTGAGGCCTACACGGGTGTTTAGGTAGGACAACTGGGAAACCAAGCGGCTAAGGCAAGTTGCACTTGGGAGATGAGTGCATTGAGTGTAGGCAATCCAGGCTTCCTCTGTTTTTCTTCGACGGAGGAGAGTTAAAAGTTTATTGTCTTGTGAATTGTTTAGCTCTGTGGTGGTGGTGGTGGTGAGAGAGAGGTCTGATGGGCTAGTATGATTTGTTGCGGTATGTACACGAAATGGGTGCTTGGATTTAGTGGTGGTGGAGGAAGAAGGTGGAGGAGAAGCCCAGTGGAGAGTGAGAGTTTGGGTTAGTGGGAAAGAGTTAGAGGTTGATGATGAAGAGGAAGATGAAAGTGTTGGGAATGATTGCAGTGGTTTTGCGTTCATGACTGGGCCATTTGGGAGAAACAGGAGTTCGGAGTGGGAAAAGGTAGGAGCTTGGTTTGAATTTTTTTGGGAAGAAGAAGATAATGCGAGGGAGAGAGAGAGAGTTTCAGGTTATATTGAGTGGAAGTGGAAACTACTACGTCGAGTATATCCTGTCCTCTTGTTTGTCACGCAGCCTTACGGTTACTATGTGTTGGATTTTTTTACAGTTAAATTAGTTCTTACGTGTTTTTTGGTCTTTACAGTTAAATTAGTTACTTTTCTTTTTTACTAAAAAAAAAAAAAAAAAAAAAAAAGTTAATCGGGCTCTTTAAGATATTTGTGTTTTTTTTTTTTTTTTAACTTTTAAGATATTTGTTAATAAACT
Source organism: Quercus variabilis (assembly GCA_030445155.1). Classification (NCBI taxonomy): domain Eukaryota; kingdom Viridiplantae; phylum Streptophyta; class Magnoliopsida; order Fagales; family Fagaceae; genus Quercus; species Quercus variabilis. Next base: position 42,117,053 of record CP129451.1, read on the forward strand.
ATTTTAGAAAAGTTTTAATACAATTTTTATGAAAAATATAAAATTTTTTAAGGATCTGTTTGAATATCGCTTATTGCTGAAAAACTGAAAACTAAAAACACTGTAGCAAAATAATTTTTAAATATGTGAATAGTACTGTGAGTCCTAGTTTTAAAGTTGATTTTGGCCGATTCCGTACTTATGGGTAAACTCACACTAAATCAATATTATTAAGACATTCGTTAGCTTTTTTTTTTTTTTTTTTTTTTTTTTTTTTTTTTTTTTTATAAATAAAAAAAGGCATTACTTTAGGTATGTGCATTAATATTTTTAATTAAATTTAAAATTTTTATAGGTTTACATTGTATTTGCAATGTAATCTTACTTTATAGATGCAAAATGTGTCCAACATATTTGCAACAATGTAAGTTTTCTTTGTAAGTACAACGTAAAACAAGAATTTTCCTTAAATTTAATAATGTGATTTTTTTTTTTGGTGATAAAGGCAAATTTATTATTTATTTAAAATAAAAATAGCGAGGTCCTAGCCAGACAGTGCTTGTCATACTACATACTCAAGTTATCAAAATACATAAAAAAAAAAAAAAAATAAAACATCAAAAGGTGGGTTATCAAACACCACAAAATCTTGATCTAGTCTAACGCCTCTTTTAGCAAATACATTAGCACACTTGTTTTCATCTCTACTTCTCTAAAGCGATGCTTGATTGTTTTCATCTCTACTTCTCTAAAGCAATGCTTGATTTTCTTCAATGGGAGGCATTGGAGGAGTTCCTTGCAGTCATCAACAAGATTGCATTTATTAATTAAATATAAAAATATTATATTTTTTCAATATAATTAAATTCAACCATATGACTCAATAACAATAAAATTACACAAATTGAATTTAATTGAGAAATACAAAGTACAACATTTAAGAAATAGTACTCTTATGATTTCTTCATTTAATTGGCGAACAAAAGGTACAAAATATGTCTATAATCCTCTTTCTCATGTGTTAGCCAAGATCTAATACATTTTATCTCATGGTTACGCTAAACAAAACCATTCTAGACTGTTGTTACTTGTTGGTATCTAAGACTATCTATATACTTCATGGTGCCTAAAACAGAGTTCCCCCAATACCAAAACCTCATCTAGCCCCAATTTAAATTGGCTAACAAAATATATGAGCTTTGAAGCAAATACAAGTTTCATGACAGTTAGAAATGAATTAACACATAATATTGATACTTTGATAGTCAAGAATATAATAAACGGATAAACAATAAAAATTTATATGGATATACTTGTTTAGAACATCATACAAACTTTTAAGGATAGTAGTTGGATTGTTCCACACTTTTACGAACTTAAGTACTAGGTTTAACTGCTTAGGTAGGCTATGATGCCAAATAACAACAGAGAAGAAATTCTCACTTTAAGTTATATGAAAGACAACTTATTTTACATTCGTTGATTTTTAAAAGTTGTTCTTTTGTAGAACAAGTGTAGTGAGAGAATACATATAAAAGCTAGATAGATAGATAAGGATGATTACATAGTTGTCAGAACTTTACTAAAATGGCCTTAGTAGTATTCTTTTCACTTCCTATTGACAATATTCGCACAGGTCCAAATTATCCAAGTTCTCTCAAATCCATCATTATACCAATATATCGTATTCTAATAAGTCTAAGGACAACTTATCTCACAAAGTTTTTCATAACTTCCTGAAGCGACAGGCTGTGAATGGTGGGAAATAAAAGTAATGTGAGGAATTGATCAGGTGAAAATGATCGCCCTCCTCTTACTCTTGAAACTAATCATCTCACCAAGCTATGCCCATAACAAAGTTGATCTTATTTAGTACCTTTTGAGTCGGTTTGAATACTGCTTATTACTGAAAACATTATAGTAAAATAATTTTTAAATGTATGAATACTGTCATGCAACCCAGTTTTAAAGCAAAATTGGTTAAATTTTATACATGCAAATCCTGTGAACCGTGCACAAGACTCAAAAAAAAAATGCCAGACGCAGACGTTTAGTGTTTTCAGTGCAATCCAAACATACACTTTATCTTCAACTCAGTATGGACATGGTTATGGTGAAAGCCAGAATCAACTGAGACAGGAGAAACACGGCAGCACACAAAATAAACATGGCAGTGTGCGGGGTATTTTCCCCGTACATACCATAAAACTATTATTGCAGCAGGAACAAAAGAGCAACTATATATAATGATAAAAATCTATATACACAGCTTTATACATGAAATGTTGGAAGTGCAACCCATCTATCTGAAATTCCCCTTCTTTTCCTGTACAGTTCCCCAACATGAAATAGATAAACCACCTGTAATTACAGGTTATTTACATATCCCTCCAATTATAGTCAGCAAAGAAAGGAGCTTCCTTTTGTTCCAAACAATCAGCTCCGCCTCAACAATCAGCTCCTCCTTAACCAGCCAGTCTTTTATCTACACCACCAACACCTACTCTAATAATTACAATTTCACAATAGAGCACCTGTTGGACAGCGATGTCTGACACTATGATAAGTGGAATGATCCTTGTCCTTCTGTTATGGCATATAAGAGCTTCTCTCTCATCTTCTCCTGAAACAAACAAACAAAAAAAGTTCAGAAGACATTTTTTCAATGTTTTTCTGTAACAGTTTCAATGAAAATGTGTGCTAGAAAGCCAAGAGATCACTTTTGAAGAGTAAGCTGGCAGCTTAAGATAATTTGCACACGTCATCACACTAGGTAGGTCAATGTCAGCCCAGTTGCCACAATGCTGTTTAAAACACACAGACAATAAAGAAATAGTCAGATAATGACTCAAGAAAGAACAAAAGGCGAATTAAGCAAGCAGATATTTTGATGGTACAGACCTTTCGAACAATTGTCAACTTTGGATTGAGAGACGCCAAACCTCCCGGGGGAAGCCTAGGTGCCCCAGTCACAAACTGCAGAAATGCTCGTCGCTGTCCATGGTCAAACTCTTGTATGATTTCCAGCAACTGAAATTGCAGAAGAAGCAGGTGATTTTCTAGATTATGAATGCAAGTGTCGATTAATAGATAAGTAAATACATAAAAGATGTATGAACACTGACATTGACTACTGGAGGACTGCTGGATGTGTATCCATGATCAAACTTGATATGATCCAGGAGCTCGTTGAACTGATTAAAAGAATGTATAACATCTTTAGTAAATATAATCAGTACCCCAAATACATAATGAAATATTTAAAGTGATATGATACATACAGCCCAAGAATCATGTTCTCCACATAGTAAACGCTCTAGTTCCTTTTCAGTAAAAATCTGAAGATGTTCAATAGGGAAAACCTGAAAAACCAAATAAAAAATATTCACAAAATGGATTATCATATTGCTCATAGAAAAGTACATACACAGTACAATAAAATCAAATTAATAATAAAAAAGCTAAGGAGACTCCAAGTTTGTTCAGAGGTGACAGCGGTAAATGAGGTAACCAGAGACTATAAAATAGGAATGTGTCTAAATTGAAGCTCTAGGATTAGAATGTGATTTCTACAATAAAATGGCCGCATTGCACCTTATGTAGCATTTGAAGGTAAAAACCAACCACGGAAATGAGGGCATCATAAAAATTGAAGCCATTACCATAACAAATTTCAAAATAGGAATTTTGAAAAGAAATGATGCTGTTTCAATTTTATTTTTTAATAATTCATGCCTACTTCATAAAAAAAAGCATGTAATAGTACAGACCTGGTTAAATCCGGATTTAAAAGCTTCTACTTGTCTAGAAATTCCACTGTTTATAGTTGCATCCACAACAAGCGAGATATATTCCTCCAAGTTACGCATATTAACCTGGTAAAACATGAATAAAGTTCAGAACATACCTCATCATTTGAAAGATGACCCAAAAAAATACATTCATATTGAAGTGTGCATTACCATTTTATGATCAGCGCCAGAAGTAAGTACATAGTCAGGATACCCAGGGAGAGTAAAATCAAGGAAAAGATCTTCAATTCTGGTATTCCGAAAGCATGAATCAAATTCAGGTGGTAAATTTTCTTTGCAGACAGATTCCAAAAACTTTTTCCTATTAACAAGAGCCTGAAACTCTAGCAATGTCCTACCAAGCTCAGGATCAAATGACTGGATGTCATAGAGAGTAAGTTCCTAGAAAAAATTAATACAAACAATAAATTATTAAAGAAGTCAAGGTTTAAATAATAACACTATCATGCAGACTAACTGCTAACCTGACAATCCTCTACAGAGTTGCACTAATTTTACATAGAATTGGGACATACCTGGCCAATAATGAGTTTATAAAAGGCTTTAGAGAAATGAAGATCCAAGACCCTTCCATCTTGAAGAGACTTTGCAACCACTTGGCCCAAAAGGACAAACTTTTTCAGAACTTCAGAAAACCGGTCATCAGATGTATTTAAACTAGATGGCCATGGACATGGGAAAAGTCCAGAAGGTGACATCAGAATTGCCATATCCTCAGCCTGTAAGCTTGTCCTGGAAGCAAATGAACTGTGATCCTCCCTCCACATAACTAGGCCAGACTTCTGGAACTCATGACTGACCAGGGTATAGAATTCCAATGTCGGACCAAGACCAGTACCAACTTCTTCATTATATTCCACTTCAATAAGCACTTTATGACGTGCATGCAGGTCCATCATTTGGGCAGCAGAGTCCAGAATCTGGTTGCGGAAAACTAAAAACTTCTTACGCGGCAAACTGCTAGAGCTGGGCCGCCTGTCGCTAGTGGGCCCTGAATTACTATGAGACAGTTGATGAGATTGAATTTGCAGTTGACCAAATGCTGCCAACCGGAAGTACTTGCATCTTGCCTCAAAACTAAATAGAAAAGGGCAAGAAGCCATTAACTGTTTACACCAAGAAGGCATACCACCAGTGGACACAGACAAAGAGTCCCGCATCTGCTGTTCTAGTTTTTCTGTCAATTTATTGCTTACAAACTCATTCTGTGGCACTGAAGGAACTACTACCTTTAGACCATCCAAGTTATCAATTTTTCCTTCAGCAAAAGCACATACTCTTTCACGGGACATCAGATGAAATGCATTTCGGGCCAAGCCTTCCAAGCTTTTGAGCAGAAATAGTATATCATAAGTAGGACTTGACCTCTCCAAGTCAGAAGCGAGTTCACAAGCAAACATGCTAGAGAAAAATGGAGTGTATTGCATATATGCCCTGACATTATCTGGAACAATGAAATTTTCTTCTGACGGAATACATTCTTGAGAATTATTTTGGATAGGTTCCACAGCTCTTTTATATGTTAAAGTGTACACTTGACTCCACAATTTTGAACAAGTTATAAATTCATTTTCTTTTATTTGTTGGCGGAGAATTGTTTGGTATAGTGTCAGTGTCCTATCCAGCTGTTGCTCTTCAAGGCAAAAAACCAGTTTCGGTGAAGCATCTTCATCGCTACAAGAGGCAGGATGCTGAATTTCCTTATTGGTGTCTGGGTCTGAAGGAATGTGTAATTCTTGCTCCACAGGCTCCTGTAATGCAGCATAATAAATAGATATCTAAGAACAGTGATAATACCTTGGTGCTAAAAAGGAGGAGAAGAAGACACAGCTCTAAAACTGGAATTTACACCACCGGTATACATCCATTACTAACCCAATTCAGATGATGAAAAGTTTGTTAGGTGCAGAAAAAGCATGTAACATCAGATCAAAGCCATGATCACGAATCCAAATAGGAAAGTGATATTTATATAGAAAAAACAATTTAGTAAGATAAGGTCAAGATTAGCTGAGTTAAGATTATAAACTGATGATAAGGGATCAACTGGAAGATTAACAATTTAGTATAGAAAAAACAATTTGTAAGGATTTGTCTGTCTTACAGTGACTGCTTCTTCAGGTGCAGACTGAGACAATTTAGCATCATCTTCCTGCGGAAAATTATAACTGAGATTAAATAAATGCTCAAAGATTCATAAATTCCATGTAAATCAGAAAATTCCCTTCCCCCACCACCTATCCCTTTGAAAATAAAATAAAACAAAACAAATCAGAATCTTTCTTGTCTCTAGAAGAATCAATTTAGCTTAAATAATCCATATAACCTGCATATTAGGCAAATCTGTGGACATACTGTCATGTTCCATGTGAGGTAAACTTTCTCCTGGGCCAGCACTTGCATTTGATGGTAAATCAGGTGGTAGACTATCTGTCTGGCCCATAGCACAACTGGATGACTCAATGTGCTCATTTCTTTTAATGCTAACTTTAGGCCACAGATATCCTTCAATGGCATCCAAAGAGCAAAAAGGATCAACAGTTTGAACATCTTCAGAATAGTCACAAAGGCATGTCTCTACATCTCCTCGCACAAAACGAACTTTTAGACATGGATGTAGTGTGCGGCGTCCACTTGGAATCATGGCATAAGAGTTCCTTTGCTTGGATCCATGGCTCAAAATAACTGGAAAATTCTCCAAAGAAGATAGTGCACTCTGTAATTTTTGTATCAGCACCACTAGGGGCAAGTCCACAGAATGGGGCTCTGAAGAAGACAAGAACAGCCTTGCAAACACCTCAAATCGCTTTTCTACAACAATGAACTGACCATTTACACCCTGACCCTCACACTTTTCTCTTAGGTACTGGCTATTGGATAGATAATTCAGCAATGATCTCATAATCCCACTTTCAATAAATTCAAAAGTGGAAATGGTTTCCCTTCCATTAAGATTAGCCATAATTTGATGCAATATACAATAAAACCTCTCTTCAGGCTCAGCAGGAACATCATTACTGATTGTCATGTTAACCAAATCGCTTAAAGTAGTAGACAAAGTTCTAAGCTTTTGAAGAATATCAGTCACTCCTTTCTCGGAGTCATATAATTTTGGTGCAAAGTAATTAGTCTTTATGTGCTTTGCGAGATTGTGAACAGAATCCTTTTCAAGCTTGCAACTACCAGTTTCTGATGCTGTAGCAGATTGACCAGTAGCAAAAGCATAACATAAGCATCTCAGGACCTCCTTTGAAGCTAATTTCTGACTTGATTCAAACGGTAGCTGTATGCCACTGAATACTGGAAACATCAACTGCGAACAGTTTTCTTGTGTTAGCAGTGCATCAATAGCAAAGAAGATACCTTCCTTGATGAAGGAATTCAGGAAAATATCAGAAAGCTTTTGCAGGATCATCTCAGCAATCTGTAGGGCTACCAATAGCACATGCTGATCCTTTCTAGTGAATACTCCAGCCAAAAAGCTGCCAATTAGACAGATAAATTTGAACTTGAGTTAAAATATAATTTAGATTTTCTAACAAAAAGACAAGAAACCTGGTTCACCTTGAAATGTTGGCATTCTTCAGCAATTCAAGAAGCATATCAGATTTGCTCAAATAAACTAACTTGTTGACAACAGATAGGCAGCCATAGCAAACATATAAATTTGCACCAGAATTAACCACCTGTCCAAGTGTTGCAGGAAATATTACAAAGCCATGGAAGAAAAATAAAAATCAGTTGAACAGAAATATTCAGAAACCAACCTGGATCAACAAGGGAAGTATATCCATCCCAAATTTTTGCAGAAGACTGGGGCAGTTAACTAAGAAAGCTTCCTTATCTGACATTTGTTGAGCATCTAGATCTCTGGCTGAAGTAGGTAGAAGCTCATTAAGCAACTTCAGAACTTCATATACCTGAGGATGAAAAAATAGCAATAACAACACCATTCCCTTTTATAGCATGGAACCCATAATACAATTTCACAAGCAAAATTGGAAAGCATTCAATGAATGTATACTAATAATGGTCTTCCAGTCAAGAATGAACACATAACCATCTATATTATAGAACAATAACTAAATTCCAAGACTCACATACAAAATCAAAAAGCAATCAGTGAATGTATAACAGTGAAAGTACATTCACTGAAAGTTTCAGCCAAATTAACACAATATACAACCAATCACCACAATCTTTGAACTACAATTTTGCAGAAAACTCAGTGATCTGAGATCTCCAATAGGCATATTCTCTGAATCCAGAGGCATACACGTGACTTATTAACAGCTAGCACACTCGGTATTTCTCTAGCCATACATAGAGTTCTTCCATTAAAAATAAAATATTAAAGGCCATTAATTTGCACATTGGCAACATGTGAATCTGAGATCCTTATGTGCAGCTTGCAGACCAATACTCAAGGAAAAAGGCATGGGTGTCACAAAATCCTTCAGCATGGGTTGAGGAGTTTGCATGCAGTTTCAAGCAGGTCTTCATATGATTAGACAAATAAAAGTAGACTTTTCCCAATAAGAATGCATTTACAGTAATTCAAAAACTGGAACATGCAATGTTGAAAAACATGTATCTAAATGGAATTTCAGTAGATCAATTCTCACCTCTTACCAAAACATGCATAGGTAAATATTGTGATTATGTGCTAACTCTTACTCTTACCTCCAGAAAGACAAGAATTTTCTTCCCTACTGTATAGTTAAGAAACAAACATCTAATGAATTCTTTTTCATTTAGCCCTCCAAAAAAAATACTAGAACTAATAGCCATCTTTCTCTCCAGTCCCACAGAAAAATAATTTTTTTTAAAAGCTTTCATAATCAATTACAAAGGCATATAAAAATTATTATCTTGATCTCTTACATGCATATAGGAGGTTGTTTTGAGGCACATGGAAGTACAAAAGCTCCAATGTATCTTTTTACCATTACCATGAATAAAAATTGATTTTCCAAGGATTCAATCCACATTGATGCCATAGGAGATAAAACAGAGTTGTATAGGCAAAGATGTAAACCTGGTTGCATTGTCCATCCACTGTATGAGGAGAAGACATTCCATGTGAGAGGTCATAAGTGGATAATATATCCTTCAATATGCTGCTTATATTGAGCTCATATAGAGCTTTGAAGGCTACAATTGAACCAGAAGAAAGTTTGACAAGTATCCCAATCAAACCCTGCCAAAATATAGTTTAAAAGTCAAGATTACTCTTTTAAAGTAGTAATATCAGAAAAGAGCTGGTTCAAATGCAAAATTTAGAATATTTTGCCTACATTATAAATAGGTCGGGATACAGTTGTTCGGCTATTCAAGTCTAGAAGATGTACAATTTGACCAATCAGCGCATTCTTACAAAGTTCATCCAGCATCTCGGAAGACTGACTTACTTGCTCCACTATTTTAATCAAGCAAATAGCAACATATTCGACAAGCTGAGAATTTGAAATAAAAACATAGTGGAAGGTTAATAAAAGATGAATTGACAAAATAATATTTCTTAAAAAAATAAATAATAATAAAAAACTCTATAAACAATTCATGCCTGTCTATCCTCATGCTGAAGAAGATTGCACAGTATGGGAACAGCCTCCATAAAGCGTGAAGGAGATTCTGATGGAAGTTTCTTACATATGTTCACCACAGTGGATAGAGCAACCCTCTGATGCAAACAGAATAGGGGGAAATTATGTTTAAAACACCCTCAAGATAAAACAACTGCAAATATCATCATATTCCAAATAAAAACGTATTTTATATTGGCTTGCCTGTACACTTGTTGGGAAGAATTCGATAAAATTTAGGACAGCCATAATTGCCCCAGCCTGTAAGCAAGCAAGTGGTTGCTCCCGTGATATCTTCTCCAAAGCTTGCAAACACTACAACAAAACAGTATTTATAACTATAAGTTCCCATATAACAACACACTTTCCTTGTATGGTCATATATGTCTTAGACTGGATAACACAACTAATCATGTATAACTTCATTACCTGTTCAGCAACATCCACATACTCAAAAACCATTAATCGACAAAGAGCAGGAACTGCATCATGCCTAATTAAGAAATTAGATGACCGAGGATACACATCACAAATATAAGTTATAGCCCTTATAGCCAGCAACATTATATCCGGATTACTCTCGTGCTTTGCATATTTTACAAGAAGTGGAGCTAATGAGTCGGAAATCATGCTTGAAAGTGAATCCTCTGTACAAAACGACAACACTTCACACAACTCAGTAAGCGCAGCCAGTTGCCCTGAAGGCTCGGATTCTTCACTCAAACTTGTTAAAATCCTCTTGAATTTCCCATGATCACCGGAAGATCTCTGCCTCTGATAATCACGATAGTCGCGAAGATTGTTACGCCTCTGCCCCGCGTCATCAGAATCACAAGACCCATATGCTGAATCCCTCTCGGGTTCCCCCTCTGATCGGCTTGAAGCCGAAGCAGAAGAGGAAGTGTCCATATCATTGTCATGGGTTTCATGTATTGAATGTGTGGAGTTCATATGGGTCTGAACTGAGGAGTTGGATGAACTGGGTCTAAAATCCAATGAACTACACGCCCTCTTATCAGCTGGCAATTCATCAACCATTTCAGTACGCTTTTGTCCACGATTACCCATTTATGATCAACAAAACACAGAAACTCAATAAAAATAGCCACCCTGTATAGTCCAAAATCTTCATCAGATGAACCATATAGATTATCTTTCTCATTAAAATTCCAAACCCACAAATACCATAATCATCAGAATAATCAATAAAAATTTACTCTTTCCCAAGTTGAAACTTCCATTTACATAAAAACAACACAACAGAAATTTACAACGCAAATAAAAATAAAAAAATAAAAAACTGTGCTTGATCAAAATTAGTCAATTCTAACAAGAAAAATCAAACACAATCCAAAAGAATCTATACAATATGAGATATACAATTTCACAGGTTAAAAAAACGAAGAGGAAAATTTAAGATCAGCTAAAAGAAAATGATACAACTTGATGACATTAAACAAAATTATATTAAAAAAAAAAAACAAAAAAAAAAAATTGATGATTTTACGGTACCAAGTTTGCAGTTGTTTTTATCAAGTCTTTGGAGAGAGCGAATAGTTCTATACGGAATCTAGGGCAAACTGCTTCTTCTTCTTTCTTCCTCTGTTTTCTTTCTTTGTTTTCTTTGGCGATTAAAATTAAGGTCTGTGATGCTGATTGTGATTTTGATGGCGATGAAGAAGAGGGCGTGAGTGTGAACAATAAGAGCTTGTGTATGTATCAATCTATCTCTATGACTCTATTTATATTTATATATATGTGGATTTATTTAATTAATTGTAATTAGAGTTGTTATTAACACAGTAAAATAGTGATGCTCTGTGTGTGTGTGTGTGGGTGAGGTGCATTCAGGGTTGGTGTAGGGTCAGGTTTGGCCGTAGAAAAGTAGGGTTGTGATTATCGTGATTTGACGTGGAGGTTAAACTTGGAATCCACGGTTAGGGTTTTCCCTTGAGAATCGGAGATGATAAGAATTGTTAGCTTGATCAAGTCATTTGGACCGTCTGATTAGGGAGTCTTTGTTTGGCTGGCTGTTGCACCGCCTTATCCTTTTTTCCTCTCTTTCTTTCTTTTTTGGGCCTGGGCTTGGGCCGAGTATTGGTAATGCTTGATGTTCACTGCCGTTTGGTGATAACTGATAAGTTAGTGATAATATAGATCACAAAAATAAGTAGTTACGATATTCATTGTCATATTTAATTTCTAAAAATAATGAAGTCGGTGATAAGTAACTGATATAAGTAGTTATGATATTCATGGCCATATCAATTTATAAAGGTTATGAAGTAAAATTTGTAATATCTTTATATCAATTTTTAAAAATTATGAAGTAAAATTTGTAATATTTTTAACATTTTTTAAGTTTATATTTGCTTATTTATATCTGATAAAAAAATGTTACAACTTACTATCATTATAGAATTATTTATGGCATATTCAAATCTTATTTATGGCATATTCTAGTCCAAGGTTTTTCTTTTCTTTTCTCTTTTTAATGGAAGGATGTTAAAAGATATTCAAGCACAATCTACTAGTGCTGTATTCATCACTAACCACCAATGGGTGAAAAATAAAAGCTACTTCTAAAAGAGGTTCTGATGATGTCTCCTTTGTTTTTGACTGTAAAAGGGAAATTATTATCTATTCATTCATTTCAATTCTATCTCTACCTACTATACGCAAAAAAGTTGAGCATTTTGTATTTGTTTCTGTAGCTTTTTCCCTCTCCCCCAAATCCATAATCCATGATAGGGCTGTTAAATGAATGAAAATGTTCTTAAAAATTTAAGAAATTTTTAATTTTTGTTCTTAGAATTTTTAGGCAAAAACGTCTTTTCAATTTCAATTTTTTTTTTGAATAAACAGTAATACTTATTAAAACATACACGAAAATAATAATAGTGTTTTAAACTAGGTATATAATACTTATTCAGGTAAATCTTTTTAAATTCCTACTATCAATTCACTTCTTTAATGAAATGAAATAAGGGATAACTTGGTGATCAACCTATGGAGAGAAGAGAATCCTTAAGGAGAGATTACCCAAAATTGTTTTGGATGATTCTCCACTTGAGAAGGAAATTGTAAAAAGATTTTGCCGCTAGCATCAGGTATGGGATATTTCAAAATATTCCTAGTAATGGAAATTATTATAGTAAAGCCATTTGCTTTGATGGAGAGCAAAACACCAGTGACGTAACATTGCAAAATTTTAATCACTTATCAACCTAATTTCAACACATATGGACAAAGGCGAGCAAAAAGATACAGAGATTGGGAAAAGACTTTAGTAAAAAGAGACAAAGGGCAGAGCTATGAGGCTCTTTTATAATGTTTAATTTTACTAACAAGAACCAATCACAAGCTGATCCCAAAGCACCATTATCGCCTTTGAACATAGATGGGAAGGAAGTGGCAACATTGGTGCGCCGCACCGTGTCAGACACGCAAAAGCATATGCAATTGACGCAGAACTTAAGCCACGAAAATAAAGTAACCCATTGACGTGGAAAAATGCAGCATTTTACTCCCCACATTTTCCTTTACTAAATTACCCTCTATCTAGAATCACATCACATGAAGGTTACCCATAGTAATTAAAACTAATATTATAAAGAAGACAATTGTGTCGAAAAGATTCCTTCTAACTTGAACTTGAAAACAGAGCTCTTCCAAGAAAGAAGTAAACAAAGAAGCATTCTTGCTACTCAAGAACTCTCTCACCTTGTCAAAACCAGAAACAACACCTTGTTAAAACCCAGTAACAAGAGCAAAGAATAAAGAAAATTATTAAGTTTTCTTTCCCAGTGAAAAAAGGGATAGTTTGTGACTAGAAGTGAGTTTGCACTCATGACAACCTTTGCTCTTTTAACCTAAGAGCTCAAAGAGATGCAGGAAACCAAAACTGCAACCAGTTGACCTCAGTGTTCTAAACACTTTGCCTAACTACTGTTTGGTAGAGATTAAAAAAACACAGGAAGCCCTTATCCTTTCGTTTACATCAATGCATTAGAAAATTCATAAAATTCTCGGGGTGAGCATTCTTCCTTACATCATCAGAAATTTTATATGGCAAAAAAAAAAAAAACAAAAAAACAGTTTCATAATCAGCTCCATAACATATTGCCAAAACACCCAGTTAACAAATAACAGGACCCAAGATTTTCAATGTTTTCTTAAAATAAATATTTTAATTGAAAGACACCCCTAAATATACAAACCATACCTAGAATACATATGGATTGGACATGAGTGCCCAAAAGACCCTAAAATGTCAGTGTTCACATAAGAATAAATATTTGTTGTGGGCACTGAACAAGATCTCCTCAAGCAGGACGCCAAATGGTGGAATTAGTAAAGATCGAGCAGAAATCTAATCTGAGCCTTGCATAGGAATCATCAGATGTTGTGCCTGAGACTACAAACATTACAAGAGACCAGTATGTAAGTCTTAGAACCAACTAATATGGGGAATATTCATAGGGGGACGACAGACCAGATATACTGCTTCCTCATTAATCCCAACAGTCACCAAACCATGTGACGCATGGGAAAGTTTTGGGAATATTTGCATGTATATATTTGATTAATAAATGTTAATAAATAAAATCTAAACCAGAGATATTGATGAAAAAACAGATATAATTTAATTAGAATGTTTAGAGAAGACTAAACATAAATTAATTAGTGTTTGTTTAGTGTTGGGTTGCTTTAGTCTAATATAAAGGCAAATTCTAATTGGTTTCAAAGGTTAAAGTGGCAGCACAAGAAAGTCCTAAAATGCTTCCATATTACTTTCTTTTTAAAAAAAATATATATTTTATATATATATATATATATATATATATTTTAATGACGAGAAACCTTACAAAAGCAAGGCTCTTTGGACCCACCCCTAGGGAGTAAACCATGGATACACAACCCCAACTGCCAGAACCATGTATCAAGTAACTTCCTGTTTTTACGATTATACTATATCACATGCTCACATGTTGGAACTATAGAAGCAACCAGAAGTGATTTGGCACATCATTTCCATATTCATGAACCAATTGGTAGTGTATGAAGTGGACATCTACATGATACTCACAAGACACCAAGAAAAATATGGGGAAAGCAAATATCACTGCTAAATTAACATTCCAGCTAAGATATCAATATATCATGAAATAACATCATTTCGTGCAATTCAATATTAAGAATATATAAAAAAAAATTAATATGAATAAGCATGGTTCAAGGAGATTTTGACCATTATTGATATTCTAAATCTCTCTCTCTCCTTGGTTTCATAACAAATTTTTCCTTTCAAATTATCAAGGTACAAAGAGACTTCCATTTGTAGCTGAAATTCGTTTAAAAGGACAGGGAAAATGACAGAAGCTTGGGAGCACACTAAAGAACAAACAGTTACACCTAAAAGAGGTAACATATTATAGGGAGGAAAAAGTTTTCCCATAAAATGATAGAGGGGAAGGGGGAATTAACGAGAATAGAAGAAGGCCCCACATAATAGGACAACCATAGAAGGAAAAGACTAAACGGCATACCAATTTCAATTATGAGATTCCAATTTAAAAGCACCTACTTTGGCGGCAAACCCTAATTCCAAAAAGACTGGCTCTGCAGAGTACAAGGGATAGAAAAAGTGTTTTAACACTTGTCAGCAATCTCTCCGAAATAGCAGGTACCTTCATCATCCTGTTATGGCATTTTCTAACTGATATAAAAAACTACAGGGCCTATTTTCCTTTTACTGATATCAGGCAAAATGTTAAATCATGATTTTAAAATCAAGCTATGATGTAAAAGAAATTTCATTTGTAAAAAGAGTTCAAATGGCATACAGACACAAGCCACAAACCTAAATATGCTTATTCGTATAATCATTCTCGTACACAATCACACCTTTCTATAAACAAGAGTCATAATTTTGCCATTATTAAAAGAGGCAGAAGGGAAAAGAAAAAAATAATGACGGTTCAGTGGGGAGTCAAAAATAAAGAATGATTGAGCAAATCAGAAGCCAAATGTGGCTCAGTTTGCACTTCATAATGTTATCTGAAGCAGAATCAACACCATGAGTACATCAAAAGATATTTAGAAATTAAAATGTGATTTACCACTTCAAGAGATAAGGATTGACACTCTTATCTCAAATGGCATCACCTCTCCTAAAGTATGGTTATGGATTCAAAGCCAACTATGCGATTTTGTTGAGGGGACAAGGGGCAACAGAGACTAATGCTTTTGTTGTGATGACAATCGAACATTATTTAAAAGACTAGTAGTCTTCCATGATATACAAAAATAACTTCCAATGACATGTTATTAGTATATCTTTGCTAATACATGATAAGCGCGTGCTCAGATGCTCTTATATTTTTTTGGGTAAAAGTTAATAATTTGCATAAATTATAATTTGGGATTAATATAATTTCCAATCACAAAAAAAGACCTAGGGGTGTGATGCGTGTTAAGCATTTGTGGTGAAATAATTTTATGTGATGTGAGTAGTTTTTATTTATTTATTATTGGAACCATTGGTAGTTTTTTTATTTTATTTTATAGGAATTGTGGGTGGGTAGCCAGCCTTTCTTATTTTTGGTTAGAAACGTGGGGTAGTGGGGCTGGGAAGTGTGAGGGTAGTGGGAAAATTTTAGTTGATTTACCATTTTAACCTTATTTCTCTTTTTAAGGAATAAGAATAGATTAATTAAATTATGAGTATTTTTTACAGTAAAAAAAGCAATAACTAATTTTCTGAATCCTCTTAATATATACAGATTAGAGGTCACTGCATAAAACATAATCCAAGCATTGGAATAAATTAAACTTGACTTCGTAGTTGATAGCTTGAAAAAATATAAATCACACTTAAACTAACCAAAACCAAACATGGCTTTTAGTATTGTCCAATATGTAGATGTTAGCCTACAATAGAGTTGATCATTACTTGGAGTCGGTCAGACCTAACAACACAAAAGATTACTGATTCATTCTGGCCCAAAACCAAAAGATAAGCATGAAAGTGTTTTCTTATATACAAGCATAATATAAGCAATGACCACTTGCAACGGCTGCTATACTTTAGCAATATCAAATTATATTGGCCCATGCTATATTGTGATATCTAGCACGGACACCTACCAATACAGTCACCAAACTTGATTGTTGGAACTAAGCTCAAGATTAATCCCTTTAATTTTTAAATGCTAGATTGATGAAAATGAGATGTTCTTAAAAAAATTTCAACTGCAAACCAATTTTGTTTGTGAGTCTAAGCAATAATCATGCCTTTCCATACACCATATTTCTTTTAAGCATGCCTATTAGGATCAAAGTTAACTAACAGAATTAACCTCCAAATAAACCCTACTAGAGCTAGAATGGATGAGAAATGGGAAGTTCCAGCGCAACAAAGGCCCTTTTCGGTTCTAGGTGTAAAGAGACAACTTAAGGGAAATCAAAACAAAGTTATATCATAACCTAACAAAGTTTACAATTGTTAAATTACCAATTCTCCCAAAAGTTTAAACTATTAGAAAATGGTGAATTTAGTCACATGACCATAATTTTAACACTTCCTCTCACGTGTAAGCTCAAACTACTTTTTAACAAGTGAGGCCCAACACGTGGAATTTTTAACATTTTAAATGGGAGGTAGAGCGAAGACAGGAATCGAACTCAAAATCTCCTACTCTAATGCCATGTTAAATTATTGATTGTCCCAAAAGCTTAAGCTATTAGGAAATGGTAAGTTTAATCAACTAACAACACAATTCTAACAACAACAAGCAATTCTAGTATTCCATTTTTATAAGTCCTGCACTGTTCTTAGAAATTAATATATATATATATATATATATATATATATATATATATATATTTAGTAAGTTCCACTCACAGGACCTTACCCTACACCCCCATCATACTAATTAATTATGAAAACGATCCACCGGAAGTATTTAGTTTAGTATCAATGAAATGTGCCTATATTGTATGTAATGAGAGAGAGAGAGAGAGAGAGAGAGAGATTACTTGAGACGTTGCGTAATTAACACCTTGTGAGAAAGAACCTTGATGAGCAATCTGCACCATCACCAAAGGTAGCCACCATAAGATGCTAAGAAAATTTCACACATAAAAATTAAGCACATACAAAGCCACAAATCATCACCTGAGCATTTGGACTTGGCTGAACATCTTTCTTAGCAGATGATTCTCCACCCTTTGCTGATCCCTTGGTGTCACCCTATCAAATCCCATAATTTGCAAAACCCCAATATTCAAAATCCAAACACTCTAATAACGAAAACAATAAACCCAAACACATCAAAAAAAATGGGAAATTCTAATAACCAGCCACATCAATAAAAATAAAAAAAATCAAAAAAGAAAAAGATAAATTTAACATACCTCCATCTACATCAGAACCAAGAAAAAACCAGATAACAAGGAAGCAAAGAACACTCGGTCAGTCAAAACTTACACAACAAAAGCTCATTATCAGAAAAGATTAAAAAGGTAATTAAGGACAATAAATTCATTTTCATTGTTAAAAAGCCCAAATTTTGACCTCTCTGTATCTGGCGAGGTAAATCTTGAGTGGATCGATGTAGTCTTCAAACCCTAGAGTAGCCATAGCCCAAAGCAAATCATCTCCATTAATAGTCTTCCTCTTCTCTCTCTGGCACTTATCGCTAGCCCTACACGTTATTCAACCTCCAATTAATCAAACACACACACACACACAAAAAAAAAAACTAAGAACAAAGCGTGCGATCGATGCGTGATTACTCGCTGGTGATGAAGCTGATGAACTCAGAGACGCATTCTTGGACGGTTTCCTTGGCGTCCTTGGCGATCTTTCCATTGGCGGGGAGAGCCTTCTTCATGATCCGGCTAATGTTCGCGATCGGAAGAAACCGGTCCTGCTCGCGAACGTTGGCGCGCGGGCTCTGATCGCCGCTCTCGTCGTAGCTGCCTCCTCCGTTCGGACTCGTCGGAACTTCCGCCATCGCAACCCTAGAAGAAGCACTACTAGTCCATCACAAAACGACATCGTCAAACCAAAAAAAAAAAAAAAATCAGAGACAGAGAAAGGGACTCGTGGTGGTTTGGTTTGTGTGAGTGAGTGAGTGAGTGAGAGTCTCTCTGTGTGTATTTGTGTGAAAGAAAGAGAGAGAGAGAGAGTTGGAATTGTTTACCTTATTAAAGAAAAATGGGCGCGAGAGAGGGAGAGGCTCTGGATGGAGTTGGGAAATGGAGGATCGGACGCTGGAGAAGAGAGGATAGAGGAGACGACTCAGATGAGAGAGTGAGGTTTATCAGCACCGTCCGTTTTTTTTTTTTTTTTCCTTCTTTGAGGAGTGAGGTTTTCTTTTCCCTTTTATTCTCTTCTTTTTTTATTTTTTTGGCTGTGTGTGTGTGGTAGGTAGGTAAGTTTCGTTTCGTTTATTTATATTTATATTTATATATTATTATTAATATATTATTCATTTCATGGTTCTTTTTCCCGTCTTCTTTTGCTGTTACTGTTTTGAATTGAATTCCTCGATGCGATTAGACCACGTGTTCTGCTTTACTGACTTAACTCTCTCTGCTCTCGCCATTTGTTCCGGGCGGTCTTTTCATTTTGCAAAACGACGTCGTTCCTTATTCTCTTTTGGTATATTCCCATTTGAGATTTTATGTTATTATATTATATTTATCTCCCCCTCCAATTTAGAATAAAATACTTATTTTCCTCTATGGCAAAACTTAGCTACAATATTTTAGATGCTATTTTTTAAATTCTCTTCTTAAAATTCAACAATGTAACTACTTAACTAAAAAATACATTTTCATTCCATGTGAAAAATCTACATGACAAAATCTTAAAATGAGAACCTAAAAAACAACATTTAAGTATTGTACCTAAATCTTACAATTTTCTCTAAAATGCAAACATGTGATTATTGATGAGTACATAAAATTAGGTCATCCATACAATGCACAGACCATTGTATTGCTTTAAACAAGCAATAAATGCATAGTCATTACTGATTGAAAGCCTGGAGAAAAAGATCGTTGACAACCTCATCAAGCGCCTCATTAAACTATTAGATGCACGGATATACTTAAAAGATACACATTAATATGCATAGTATAATAATCTTACATATATAATTTAAATATTATTAATAGTCATTCTTATATATATATATTTTTAACTCTTTAAAAAGTCTTGTCAGAATCTTATTAGATAGAAAATGTAAATTATCCATATTTTAAATATTTTTATGTTCATTAATTATAGACCCTTTGGTTTTTGTACACAATAACTCACTTGAATGAATATTTATGATATAATCTCATATTTGATTCCAAAATTAAGAAATAAAATTTTCTCTAAAAATTAATAATTTAGAACACATGACGCAAAATTGGACTTCAATTGTAAAATCTAATTGAATTTTCTCTAAATTTTACCTATTAATATATATACACACATATATATATATATATATATATATATATATATATATATATATATATAATTTTCGTGCCAAATGAATTGTTTTTAATTATAAAAAAAAATGCTCATAAATATAAAATCATTTAAACTCTCTCTCTCTCTAATTTTATATACAATGTTAGATATATGATTATTTTTTTTTTTTTTTATATATAATTTATTTATATTGAACTCGTCGTTTTCTACTCTAAATTAACTCATTTGACACAAAAATTAAAAAATTTTGATTAGATGGAACACATGCCATTAAATTAAACTCTAATTAAAATCCAAATTTTATACTAACCTAACTAACTTGGTTCAAAATTTTAAAATTTTTTATTAGATGGGACACGTAATGCAAAATTAGACTCTAATTGAATTAGTTTAGAATCTAATTAGATTTTCTCTCAGTTTTACTTAATAATATATATATATATATATATATATATATATATATATATATATATATAACTTATAAACTTGAATTGTTTTTAGTTCTACAAAGAAAAAGACTCATAAATATAAAATGACAAAACTTAAGTACAGTATCTTAGGTGTTATTCCTTAGGTGTATTGCTTTAAACAAGCAATAAATGCATAGCCATTACTGATTGAAAGCCTAGAGAAAAAGATCGTTGACAACCTCATCAAGCGCCTCATTAAACTATTAGATGCACGGATATACTTAAAAGATACACATTAATATGCATAGCATAATAATCTTACATATATAATTTAAATATTATTAATAGTCATTCTTATATATATATTTTTTTAACTCTTTAAAAAGTCTTGTCAGAATCTTATTAGATAGAAAATGTAAATTATCCATATTTTAAATATTTTTATGTTCATTAATTATAGACCCTTTGGTTTTTGTACACAATAACTCACTTGAATGAATATTTATGATATAATCTCATATTTGATTCCAAAATTAAGAAATAAAATTTTCTCTAAAAATAAATAATTTAGAACACATGACGCAAAATTGGACTTCAATTGTAAAATCTAATTGAATTTACTCTAAATTTTACCTATTAATATATATACATATATATATATATATATATATATATATATATATATATATAATTTTCGTGCCAAATGAATTGTTTTTAATTATAAAAAAAAAATGCTCATAAATATAAAATCATTCAAACTCTCTCTCTCTCTAATTTTGTATACAATGTTAGATATATGATTATGTTTTTTTTTTTTTTATATAATTTATTTATATTGAACTCGTCGTTTTCTACTCTAAATTTACTCATTTGACACAAAAATTAAAAAATTTTGATTAGATGGAACACATTCCATTAAATTAAACTCTAATTAAAATCCAAATTTTATACTAACCTAACTAACTTGGTTCAAAATTTTAAAATTTTTTATTAGATGGGACACGTAATGCAAAATTAGACTCTAATTGAATTAGTTTAAAATCTAATTAGATTTTCTCTCAGTTTTACTTAATAATATATATATATATAAATAACTTATAAACTTGAATTGTTTTTAGTTCTACAAAGAAAAAGACTCATAAATATAAAATGACAAAACTTAAGTACAGTATCTTAGGTGTTATTCCTTAGGTTCCCCTCCTAAAATTCAGTTATTTGGCTATTTAACTTAAAAATACACTAGATTCTCATGAGAAAAAATCTACATGACAGAATCTTAAAAAGAGAACTTAAAAAATAGCACCTAAGTCTTGCTCAATATAAAATCATTCAAAAATCATTCAAGAATGTAGTCTTCAAACCCTAGAGAAGCCATAGCCCAAAGCAAATCATCTCCATTAATAGTCTTCCTCTTCTCTCTCTGGCACTTATTGCTAGCCCTACACATTATTCAACATCCAATTAATCAAACACAAAAATAAACAAAAATAAAAAAATACTAAGAACAAAGAATGCGATCGATGCGTGATTTCTCGCTGGTGATGAAGCTGATGAACTCAGAGACGCATTCTTGGACGGCTTCCTTGGCGTCCTTGGCGATCTTTCCATTGGCGGGGAGAGCCTTCTTCATGATCCGACTAATGTTTGCGATCGAAAGAAACCGGTCTTACTCGCGACCGTTGGAGCGCAGGCTCTGATCGCTGCTCTCGTCATAGTTGCCTCCTCCGTTCAGACTCGTCGGAACTTCTACCATCGCAGCCCTAGAAGAAGCATTACTCCGTCACAAAACGACATTGTCAAACAAAAAAATCAAAGAGAGAGAAAGGGACTCGTGGTGGTTTGGTTTGTGTGAGTGAGTGAGTCAGAGTCTCTCTGTGTGTATTTGTGTGTGTGTGTGAGAGAGAGAGAGAGAGAGAGAGAGAGAGAGAGAGATGGAATTTTTTACCTTATTAAAGAAAAATGGGTGCGAGAGAGGGAGGAAAAAGACTATCCTGTTTCCGTTGCATATGAGGGACAAGATGCATGCAACGGAAACAGGGAAAACCATCTCGAGAGGGAGAGGCTTTGGATGGAGTTGGGAAATGGAGGATCGAACACTGGAGAAGAGAGGAGAGAGGAGACGACTCAGATGAGAGAATGAGGTTTATTAACACTGTCCGTTTTTTTTTTCTTCTTTTAGGAGTGAGTTTTTTTTTTTTTTTTTTGGCTTTGCGTGTGTGTTTGTGTGGTAGGTAGGTATGTTTTGTTTCGTTTCGTTTATTTTTATTTATTTTTATTTTTATATAATTATTAGTATATTATTCATTTCATTGTTCTTTTTCCCGCGTTCTTCTGCGTTTTCTGTTTTGAATTGAATTCGTCGATGCAATTAGACCATGTGTTCTGCCTCTCTAGCTTATTTCTCTCTGTTCTCGCCATTCGTTCTGGCTAGTCTTTTCATTTTGCTAAACGACGTCGTTCCCTTTTCTCTTTTGGTATATTCCCACTTGAGATTTTAGGTCAGAGAAGTACTAACGAATGCCTTAAGGGCATTGGTATATTCCATTTTTCTTTTTATTTTCCTCTTTTTTTTTTTCTTTTTTTTTTGGCTTTGTGTGTGTGTGTTTGTGTGGTAGGTAGGTACGTTTCGTTTCGTTTATTTATACTTACATTTTTATATTATTATTAATATATTATTCATTTTATTGTTCTTTTTCCCATGTTTTTCTGCGGTTTCTATTCTAAATTGAATTCATCGATGCGATTAGACCACATGTTCTAACTCTCTGGCTTATCTTTCTCTGTTCTCGCTATTCGTTCTAAGCAGTCTTTTCATTTTGCTAAACGACGTCGTTACCTTTTCTCTTTTGGTATATTCCCACTTGAGATTTTAGGTTAGAGAAATGGTAATGAATGCCCTAAGGGCATTGGTTAATTATTCATTCAAATAAATTTTTTATAAAAAAAAAAAAAAAAATTAATATTTTGATAGCTTTTTTCATTTTCCATAAAAGTTGTGTCAAAATTTTCCTAAAATAAATGGTTAACTAATGTCCTAAGGACACTTGTTAGTATGATCCATTATATTATTATATTATATTTATCTCCCTTCTAATTTAGAATAAAATACTCATTTCCTCTAAAATGCAAACATGTGAATATTGATGAGTACATAAAATTTGGTCATCCATGTAGCGCATTGGACGATCGTATTGCTTTAAACAAGCAATGAATGCATAGCTGATACCAACGAAAAGCTCGAAGAAAAAGACCATTGATGACCTCGTCAAGCGGCTCATTAAGCCATCAAACGCGTTACCAAAGAATTAAATGAACCATTAAAGACCTCTAACGACTAGAAATGAAGAATTTATATAAATCACCTCAAAACAAGAAGAATGTACACACATATATTGAGATATTCTTGAATTAAGATTATATTCTCACTCTAAATATATGATTTTATCATGGAGACTCTTCGGCTGGCACCACGCCAGTGTTCATAAAGGCAGAAATAGCTTTGTTATTGTTTTGCATATTAGAATTACATTCATGCCAAACTCCATCTAGATGACCACAGTACAAACCAAATCTTGCTTCATCAATTGCAATTGGTAGGAAGTGTGCAGGATTAGAGGGTGGAAATTAACCTTCTATTTGCCTAATGACTTCCCCTATTTGTAGAAATATTTTTATTGAGTTTGTGTTAGAATTTGAGCCAAGCTTGGTCTAGCACTTGTTAGTGGGCATGACTCTTAGTTGGCCACATTTAGAGTTTGTTTGAGGATAGGTTATTTAGTTGAAATTAGATTTTTATTGCTAAAAGTATGGTAGAAAAAGCTAAAAGATAGCTGAAATAATATAGTGAGACTCATGAATAGTATCAAAAAGTGCAATAAGATTCATGAATAGTAGTTAAAATAAATTGAACAATAAAAAAAAGTTGGTTTTTTAAACTAATGTCAAACGCAACCTTAATGGGATTAACTCTCATGTAACATAGGTTACATTAGAGTGGATTATAAAATGGTGTAACCCCCCTCATTTGTGTAACTCGTGGCAAATAGAACTATCTTTTTCCTCTCTACCATTCTCTCAGTTCTTTGGGTTCTCTCTCACATTTCTCAGGTCGTGGATATTGTGTGACTTGCTCTAGTAGCGAGCACCACCATAAACAACAGTCATTCAAGCTGTGAAAGTGTAGTTACAATGAGTAAAAGGCAAATATAAGATCTTATAGGTGATTACCCTAATTCTTACAATTTTGAGGTCTAAAAGGTCGTGCGTTTCAAAGATTAGCTATTATCTCTTTCTCCAAAAACGTTTGGAAAAAATCAAAAATCAAAATATAATTTAAGAGATCACAAAATTTATGACCCTAAATGCCAAACAGCACTCAAGGAGCTGGGATTGGCACTTTCGGTCTTGGTCAAAGTGCCGACCAAGCCCTTTTTAACTTATATTTCTTGATTTTCTAATTATATCCGACATTATTCTAATTTTCTAATATTTTTCAATGAAAATCAAAATTAAAATTAACTTTTAACATTATCAAGAATTCAAGATAACAGTGTGTTATTATTAAGATTATTATAAATAATTGTTTTAATAATTCAAGAAACTCCATTATCTCTAATGATTATCATATGTTTGCATGTTTATAATGGTTTTGCATCTGAACTAATGAGAATCAAGCCTTTAGATGACTGTTAATTTTAATTAATCCTTTGAGGCCCAATCAAAGTTAACTAATTTAGTCCCATGCATGCATATCTATTGTATGGCCATTCATTGACTAATTCTCTTTTTATATGACCTTGTTTACAACCTTGATTTTATCTTTAGAAAAATATCATTTTCCCCCTCAAATTCCGTGAGCCATTATGATATGAATTGTAGTCATAAATCAATTACAGAATTTTCAATTAAAAAAAAAATACAGAATTTACAAAGCATGTGAAATGACCATTTCACGCTTTAACACTAACTTACACAAAATAGGGGGATTTTGACGGTTGTGAAATGTGGTGTCTATGTTAGCCAACTGCATTCAATAACTAAACCAGAGAATTCATGGCTCATTGCATATTTGGATATTGATACTTATCCCTGAAAAATAGAACCTTTTACCAGTACTAAGCTATTCACATTCGAAAAACCACTCTACAGTCTACAGCAATAAGGAGAAGTTTTTTCCCACCAGAAAGAGAAGCCATTTTGTGTTTGTACATGAATGAGGAGAACTATCGTGCAGCAGGCCGTCCAATGGATTCATCAAATGATAGGCAATTGTCAGTACCACACAAATCCATGGAACCCTGATTCAAGGAAGACTGAATAAAAGTCCTTGACACACATGAATTTCCCTCTCTTGCAGCCACTGCTGCTTCCCTTTCTATTGTGATTGCATCTTGAATCTCCTTAAGAACTTCTGAAATTGACGGTCTCATATGTCCGTGAGGTTGGACACACATCAGAGCTTTCTCTGCGATCTTCCATATTGATTGGATGTCAAATTCTTCGTGTAGTGAGGGATCGATGATTCCTTGAATGTCCCCACTCTCAATATGCAACTTTGCCTGTGAAACAATCATTAGTTAATTAATGTAATAAAAGGAGAGTTGTGAATCGTTTCACTTCTATAATAAACAATTTGTATGAATGATCCATGCTTTTCACCAACTAGGTAGCTTAATTATAAACCTAGTTTAAAACACTATTATTATTATTTTCGTGGATATTTTAATAATTATTACTGTTTACTCAAAAAGAAAAAGAAAATAAGAATGTTTATCTCACATTAGTTGTGTGTGTTTAGTGTCCGCTGTTTTATAACCCCAATCTACAACTACAAAAATTAGGTTATTTTGTAATTGTACTCTGGTAATGTAATATATTATAAACCTAGTTTAAAACACTATTATTATTATTTTCATGTGTGTTTTAATAAATATTACTGTTTACTCAAAAAACAAATTATATCAATGATTTAAACCTTTCCCATAAACAAGACAAAAAAATTGGGAAAAGAAACCTGAAATAAGATTTGCATGTTGAAAAGTAAAATGCATCTATAAAAGCGACAACTACTTTTACTTGCTCAATAAAAAATGATTAGTTAGGGGATGGATTTAAGTCTATTATATGTCCCCATGCCAGCCTCACCAGAAAAAACCACACTTACCCACTGGACTATGTAACGGCAATTAACACCAAAGCTTTCATTAGATATTGCTCCATGACCAGATATCAGCTCAAGAAGAATGACACCAAAACTATAGACATCACTCTTGTCCGTCAACTGCTGCGAGATATAATACCTGCATATCATGAGAAACACCCAAAAAAAGAAAAATAAAATCATCTCGATATGATCTAATACACTATGGTAGCCGATTGATCTAAGAAAGTGTATGATACAACAAGTGAAGCCACCCCTCTCAAAAGGGTTTGTTACAGGGATTGCTACATATTTTGGTTTAAGACAATATTTGTATTGACAAATTAGTTCAAAAAGGAAAAGAAAAGAAAGAAATACAACAAGGAGTGATAATGGCCCCAAACAGCTACACCTGCAGCAGCGCGTGTTTATGAATCCTTAAGAGACCACAACTTTGTCCACAGTGACAACCTATCTCTATTCGTTTGTTTGTCTGATTATAAGTATAGACTCTTGTCAAAGGTCACACAAATGAGTAGTCAATAGGAAGTTTCACCAGCCAGAGCCATGTGTCTTAGTAGCACCATTGGATTTGTACACCCCCCCCCCCCCCTTTGGCTCAGTGGCACTTCTAGATTCAAACCCACCCCCCATCCCTGGCCTACTTGTAGTAAGCAAAAAGAAATAGAAAGTTTCACCAAAAGCAAATAAAGGCACCCATATCATTCTTAAATGACAAGTCAACAACAGAAGCAACATGTATTTAAAGCAACAGAAATGATGCTATATTTGATCATGAGAAGAACACCGTATTTTAAGCAAGACAGAGAAAAGACTTACTCGGGATCCAGATAACCTACAGTGCCCCCAGCTATGCTTGAGACATGAGAGGCTCCATCTACTGCCAGTTTTGAAAGACCAAAATCTGAAACCTTTGCTCTCATGTGTTTGTCAAGAAGAATATTGCAGCTTTTCAAGTCCCTATGAATAATGGCTGGAACACAGCCTGTGTGAAGGTATTCAATCCCTAAACAAGAATGAAAATACATGAATCAATTACAACACGCTTATAGAGGAGAGGTTTCTGTCAGCAGTATAAGTTAGCTTAAAAACCTTTCGCAGCATCCTCGGCAATTTGAAGTCGCTTGAACCAATTAATACTTTTGTGACCTGTTAATGGGCCTTGAAATATTATGCATGGTTGAGCTTTCAAAATAATATTGCTTCATTTAGAAACACGTGAGCTTACCATGAAGATGTTCCTTGAGAGTTCCATTATGCATGAACTCATAAACAAGCATATATCTCTCTCCTTCCTGGCAATAGCCAAGAAACTGTACCAGGTTCCTGTGATGTGTCCTTGAAAGAAGAGTCACCTAGATCAAATTCAAGAATTTGAAAATCGTAAGAACTAGTTTTTAGTGTATAGCACAAATAATCCCACCAAATGCAACAGGACTTATTAAGAATAGAGAAACAATTTCATTAATCGACACTTTTAACTTCAAGAAAGACTATAATGGAAGATATCGAAGTTTCAAATCTCCCTGTTTCACCAAATTTGTCAAAAGAGAATTTGCAAAGAAAAAGAAGCAAAAGCAATAAGGTGATTTAGATAAAATTACATGTGACAAAGTTAGTATAAATTCTGGAGAGGGTACAAAATTCTGTCGAAAAAAGAACGGGATAGGGCTTTCCCTTCTTTCCACTTAGTTTATTTCCAGTTCAATGGCCAAATTTGCAACAGTCCCATGCCACTAGTTTATATTTCAAATTTGACATAAAAAAAGTAATAAAGGAACCGTCACCAGTTTATAAATAGGTCAAGATAATGTGGCTACAGTATCAGAATATAGATAGAGGTTCAAACAATATGATAACTTACCTCGTTTGAAAATTCTCGCTTTCCTTGGAAGGAATTACTGGTTAGAACTTTGACTGCAATTTCTTTTCCATCTTTCATTTTCCCATAATATACAACTCCGAATCCTCCAGAACCGATCCTCTTTTCAAATTTTCTTGTAGAATCTTCAATTTCAGAGAACGTGAAGCAATGCCCAGCTTCTGTGTGCGCATTGCTCTTGGAAGATACTAGTCTTTGAACAGGCGGGGAATGGTCAAGTTGGTCTATAACAAAATCAAAATAAGTTTGTTGAACCTACTGTAATTTTTTATAAAAACAAGATAAATGTGAAGATTTCTCAAGTTTCATACCTTGCTCAATATACCTTTTCTTCCCTTTGCCCATAAATAGGCATAAGGCAATAGTAGCTATTAATAGAACACCAGCCCCAACTGATGACCCAATAATTATATTCATGTAGCTCCCACTTTTACTCCCTTTTCGAAGATTTATGTTCCCAGAGTAGCTGAGAAGAATCAAAGTGGAGTGTAAGGGTTCAAATCAATGGTAGAGCTAGAATCAAAGCATAATACACACATATATGCATATGATACAACGCATTAATTTATAAAAACAAAAATGAACTAAATCTATAAATACATTAATAACAGAAACCTACAATCAAAGAAAAAGTCAAAGCTAATGTTTTAAGGGATTTAATTTAAATCTTTGTTCTAACATTACTCCTGTATCTTTTTTTTTTTTTTTTTTTTTTGGTAAAAGACGATATCATATAAATCAAAACATTACAACTGGTTCAATACAAACTCTATTGAAGGATACCCCATTACAATCATCCTCCAAAGCCTTAACTACGTCCACAGGCGGACTAGAAAACAAAATATAGTCTAGTTCTTGGTCAGCCCCTAATCTAGACATTATATCAGCACAACGGTTAGCTTGCTGGAAGCAATGGTTTAGTTGAACTTACTGAAAACTGGTCATCAAATGCCTGCAATCTTCCAATATGGGAGATATAATCTGGTTTACATAAGCAGAATTTTTAATGACATCCACAATCACTTTAGCATCTATCACCACAACAAGACAAGAGATATTTAAACTTCTACACAGCAGAAGGCCATCCCTTAGACCCCAAAGTTCAGCAGCAAAACTGCTGGTTGCTCCTACATGCCTTGTGAATCCTGCAACCCAATTCCCATGCTCATCCCTCACAACCCCTCCACTTCCCGCCCGCTCCATACACCCTATGACCGATCCATCCGTATTTAATTTTTTCCACCCTAAGGGCGGTTTCTCCCATCTAATATCCTTGCTAACTTTTCTGACAGGGTTACGTGGAGATGTGACACAAAACATAAACTCTGCAGCTTGGTTGTAAATCTCCCTAAACAGGTTCGGGTTTGGGCTCTTCCCATTGAATACAAAAGAATTTCTACTCTTCCAAATGCACCACACAGCAAAGTTGAAAAGGATTCCCCATGGTGGCTTCCCTTGAATGAGACTACATCTCATTTTCCCATTGCTTTGCATCCACTTATGCAGGTTACTTCTCCAAAATTCACTATTATTTCCCTTCACACCCAGCTGATTCCATATATGCTTTACTCTAGGACAATCTCTAAGGGCATGCAAAATGGTTTCTAGATCTCTATGACAAAAAGGACACCCTTCATCCTCCACAAAACCTCTTCTGGCAAGACAAGCTTTGACTCCTATGCTATTATGAAAACATCTCCATAGGAAAGTTTTGATTCTAGGTAGAGTGTCTAATTTCCAAATCCAACCAGCATCTATTATTTCCACATCCTCCACATCATCCACCTTCCTAGCAAAAGAGTAGGCACTTTTGAGATCAAAACAACCTCTAGCATTACCTCTCCATCCTATCCTATCCCTTCCTCCATCCGCTAAAGAAATAGGAATGGCTTGGATGATCGCTTTAACTTCAGGTGTTAGCTCAAAAGGAATTCGATTCCAATCCCAACCTCCACTCACCAAAACATCTTTAATCTTCCATTGACTTGCTTCACGGGTTAAAGGACCATGAATAAGACTACGGATAGGACCTTTACAAGTCCAATTATCCAACCAAAAACTGAGTGTGCTGCCTCTATGAACCACCCACATGCTGCCTTTGTTAAAAGTTTCCCTACCCTTCTTAATGGCTCTCCAAACTTGAGAGCAAGGCAACCTGTCCATATTCATAGAGTTTAATCTCCTATTGCTACAATATTTTCCCTTCAACACTCTCACCCATAAGGCATCTTCTTCCGTATGGAACCTCCAATTTAACTTGGCAAGAAGTGCAGTGTTTCTACCCTTCGCCTCTTGCAAACCCAGTCCACCTTCATCTTTAGGTTTTGTTACTTTCTGCCAGCCAACCCAGTGGATTTTCCTATTAGTCTCTGAAGAACCCCACAGGAAGTTTCTATTAACCCGATCTATGCCGTCCAAAATTCTTCTTGGTAAGTAAGTGCCTTGCATGACGTAAGAAGGGATAGTTGACGAGGATGCTTGGATCAAAACAGCCCGGCCAACCAAGGAGAGCATGTTAGCTTTCCACCCGGCCAATTTTTGCTTAACTCTATCCAAGATAAAATTAAAATCTTGAGTGGTGGTACCCGGTTGCTTGATGGGGAACCCAAGGTATTTGCCAAGAGAGGCTGTAGAAGCAAAACCAAGAATATCACAAAGAGACTCTCTTGTATCCCTATCCACATTGGGAGAAAAATACACTCTTGATTTGGAAATACTCACTGACTGCCATGACATACTACAAAATTCATCAAGAACATCTCTAATAACGGCACAACTCCTCCCATCAGCCCTTCCAAATAACACTAAATCATCCGCAAAGAATAAATGCGAAAAAGATGGCCCACTTTGAGAAGCCTTCACAGGCTGCCACAATTTTGCCTCACATTTTTCTTGAATAAGTTGACCAAGGAAGTCCATACACAAAATAAACAAGTATGGGGATAGCGGATCTCCTTGCCTAATCCCTCTCGATGGGTAAATAGGGTCCAAAGCTTCTCCATTCACCAATATTGAGGTCGAAACTGTAGAAACACAGCTCATAATGATCTCAATCAGATCAGTGGGCAAATTTGCTCTAATAAGCATACCTCTTATAAAACTCCATTCAAGCTTATCATACGCTTTCTCTAGGTCCACTTTGATGGCCATATACCCCACTTTGCCCTTCTTTTTGCTAAGGGTGTGAACAATTTCCTGTACAATAATTGCATTATCCATGCCTTTTCTTCCCTGTACAAAGGCAGTTTGAAGAGGGGAAATAAGCTTCTCCAAAAAAGGCCTAAGTCTAGCAACAATAATCTTTGTAATCATTTTATAGACTGTATTGCATAAACTAATAGGCCTATAGTTCCCCAAAGTCTCCGGTCCTTGAATCTTAGGAATAAGGACAATGTGGGTCCTATTTAAGAATTCTGGCACTTTCCTCTCAACAAAAACTTTCTTAACCAAATCAATCACCAAGTTGCCAACAATCAACCAAAATCTGTGAAAAAACCCCACATGCAAGCCATTCGGCCCTGGGGCCTTAAAAGCCTTAAGAGACCACAAGGCATTTTTAATCTCCTCCATCGAAGCACCCCCGCTAATACTCTCCCTTTCCTCATCGGACAAATGGCCTTGCCAACTAGTGGTTAAAGGAATAGACCAAGAAGAACTAGTGAAAGATGAGGAGTACACTTCATTGAACCCCCTCCAGATGACATTTTTAATTGCCTCTTTCTCATACAACCACTCCCCTACTGAATCTTTAATCGCCACAATTTGATTCCTCTTTCTTCTAACCAAGGTCGACACATGATAAAAGACAGTATTTCTATCTCCTTGAATCATCCAGTTAACTCTAGACTTAAGAGCCCAAATCTCTTCCTCCTGATTTAGCACATTATCAAGCTCTTTAAGCAACTCACTCTCCAGATTAAGAAGGAAGTTAGATGGTCTGATCGCTACAGCCCGCTGAATACCATTCAAGCGAGCCATAATATTGTTTTTCCTAGCAAAAACATTCCCAAAATGGGTTCTATTCCACTTTTCAGCCTCTTTAGAAAAAGAATCAATAGCATCCGCAAGCATGGGATGATGTCTCCACGCTTGAGAGACTATGTTGGGAAATGTTGGGTCGGATAACCAACAAGTTTGGAACTTAAAAGGTTTCTTCCTATTAATAGTTGCTCTCGGTTGCATATCCAACAGTACAGGGCAATGATCAGAATGGCATCTAGTCAAGTGTATTACTTTTGCTTCAGGGTACATAAGGCACCAGCTGGGATTAACAAAAAATCTGTCAATCCTCTCTTGAATAAGAGCTTGAACATTTCTTTTATTAGTCCACGTGAAACGCGGCCCAGAGAACCCAATGTCAATCATACTGCATTTATCCAAACACTCCTTAAAAAGTAACGATCTACTAATACTGACAGCCCTACCCCCAAATTTATCACCCTCCATAAGTGGCTCATTAAAATCACCAGCTAAAATCCAAGGCATATCATGCATCTCAGCAACTTTAATTAAATTATCCCATAAAACATGTCTTTCTGCAATTCTAGGACTTGCATATAATGCTGTAAATAACCAGCTAGAATTAGAATTTCGTACCTTTACCACGGTATGAATTTCCTGTTCAGTGTTGGCTAGAGCCGTAATCTCCACCTTGTTAGAGTTCCACAGCAACCATAGACCACCCGCATAACCAATGGTCTCCGTGTGGATAGCACCATCAAAAGGTAGCCTATCTGTAATTTCCCTGGCCCTCTCCCCTCCAATTCTAGTTTCCATTACCACCAAAATTTCTGGCTTATGACACCGAATCAGCTCCCTAACATTTCTCTGAAAAGAGGGCTTCAGAGCGCCCCTACAATTCCAAACTATAATCTTCATGATGATTAAGTGCTCTAGAGAAAGCCTTAAATCAGCAAGACGAAGTGCCTCCACCTCCTCCCTCAAGCTCCATTCGGTCCAGATCACCTTCTCTGTCAGCTGCCTCGTGATTGGACACTCCATTTATGCTATTTGAATTATCTACTCCCATTTCAGTCCTAACATCTCTTCCATCCTTCACAGACCCATCATGGAAACCCACCATGGATTCCTCACTGCCTCCCACGCCCACTTTAGGAGAGACAAATCGCTCTCCATCACACTCCGCACCAACTGCACTAAGCTGTGCTTCCATACAAGCTTCATTCTTTTGTTGAACCCACCCACGGTCTGAGCTGCATGCCCCGTTGTCACCACTGGACCCACCTCTAAATTGAAAACCCACAGGAGCCTTTGATTCAGTTGAAAACTGGAATTGAGAGTGGGTACCCGAATTTCCCCTACCTTCTTCTTCTTCATACATGCGATCTTTGCGTCTTCCTTGTACGCTTGGAGATTGAGGCGAACCAGCAGAATTTTCTCCCTCATCGGCGCTAGAACGAAGAGGATAAGCTGCCCTGTTTCGTGCCTTCCCTTTCTTGCCCTTAACTGAGTCTAACGTGTTGGACTTATTGGTCTTGTGTGTTACCTCAGCTGGGTTGTCTCTCACAGTGGGTTTAAAAGAGTAAGTCTCCTTCCCAGGCCTAAAACCGTCCTTTTCAACATGTCGAGTATTTGGGCCTATTTCATTCACTTCAATAATCGGCTTTAGACCCTCCTTAACCAAGCACTGGATTGATTTCATCATTTGAAGCCCATCAATGGATCTCTGGGGAGAAA
The DNA here is from genome assembly GCA_030445155.1 of Quercus variabilis. NCBI lineage: Eukaryota > Viridiplantae > Streptophyta > Magnoliopsida > Fagales > Fagaceae > Quercus > Quercus variabilis. The sequence continues at coordinate 42,151,073 of CP129451.1, forward strand.
GCTTTCTCTTGATGTCTCTACTCGGCCCAGTGCTTAAAACTGATGATTCTAACGGCATGTAAGACCGTGTCTCCTTTCCTGCTCGTGGTTGTCTATGCACCAACTTCATTGTGGTCCCATCTGCTCGCTGCTGATTTGTTCCTTGTTTCTTGCGCACTACCATAACCCACGGACCGTACGTACTCTCAGGTACATCCTCTTGCGCACTACCATGCATGTTCAAGCTGGGCCCCACATCTTGCTTGGCTTGTACAAGTTCATGCAAGCTGCATGCTTGCGTTACAGACGTGCCATCCGCTTGGTTAGTTTCCTTACTCGACGGCGAAGGCTGGCGGATGACATACGGACATTGTTCCTTATGGTGTCCTAATCTTCCACACCCAAAACACAGCTTGTGAATTCCCTCATAGCACACCGGCTGCTCACGTTTCCCTACCAAAATGGCTGTAATAAGAGGCTTCTCGACATTGACCTGAACACAAAGCCGGGCAAATCTTCCTCTAGTCTCTGAGGCCGTGTGAGTATCAACCCTCAACACGTTACCAATCGCTTTACCAATTTGAAGTAATGCCTCTACATGGTAATATTCTATCGGAAGTTCGTTCAACCTTATCCACACAGCCACTGATGACACATTTGCCGTCGCCGGTGAAAAATCTGGTTCCCAAGGTCTTATGGATAAGAAGTGCTCTCCAACAAACCAAGGTCCCCTTTTCAGCGTAGCTTCATAATCTTCTCTCAAGGAAAATCTTGTAAGGAAGAAACCATGGCTTAAATCTAAACAGTCTAGTCTTCCAGCCGACCTCCACATAGATAGCAATCTATTTTGTAAAAAACTTAAACCCACAGACCTTTCATAGACCTTAACTATGAGGGCTTTGTACCAAGGGCTGCGGATCTTTTGTTTCAGTTCCTTAGAGAACTTCACTACCACCAAACCTTCCCTCAGACCTTCTACTTCTTCATCAGAATCAGCATCATCTTCCATGAGATTTCCAAAGTTGAAAGCTTGTGTGAAAGCACCAGGGATTTCACCGACCAGTTTGTCTTTGAAGGATGCGGTTCTACTCCAAACACCTCCATTGTTCCTCGGAGAAGAATCAGCTGAATCCAGCCCTTCTTGGAAACCCGCATGACTTACGTCTTTAACTTTTTTCTTACTATGCACAAGTTCCGCCTGTTCCTCCCTAGAGAGAGCACGAGAGCTTTCCATATGTTTCCTCGATTCCTGTATCATTATGTTAGAATAATGGTTAAATGATTAAATCCATTTTTTTTTTTTTTTTTTTTACAATTTAAGCTTTTGAGACAAGTGGTATTTTATCTTGGTATCAAAGTAGATGGTCTTGATTTTAAATCTTATCTTCACTTACCTCCCATTTAAAAAGTAAAATCCCGAATGTTAGGCCCCACTTATATTGGGAGAGTTTAGGCCCACACATGGGAAGTGTTAGAATAATAGAATTATTTAAATGATTAAATTCACAAATTTCTAAAAACTTAAACTTTTGAGAAAACTAGTAATTTATCACCTTTATTTGTACGTGCCACAAGGATAGGTGAGACCCATTAATGTAATTAGGCATATCATGAGATCAACACTTACGCGAGCTGAATGCACATCATTAGGCATCAAGTATTTCACCAAACAAAACACCACTCTTCAATTTATTCAGGGTATTAGAGTCTTTATGATCATGTATCAAGCTTCTATAAAATAACTTCAATTCTGCAGCAATCACCAATAACAGCTTCCTCTACATCGAACACCATGAATCTACCCTTACACAACATAGCCATATCTAAGTCACTGAAACTCGACAGTAACAATAATCTCATCTAGATTAAATCAAATCCATTCTTATAAACACAAATCTCCTTGAATTTGTTGATGGAAGTCATCCACCACCACCCACTACCATAAAATCAGCCGATAACACTGAGTAACCAAATCCAGAATACTTGCAAGGGCAAAACCTTGATCATTTTTTCAATAGTTGCTTTGGTGGAATTGGTGCCACCTTATCCATTGAATTAGCTACACAAATTCTTGGATAGTCATCATCAAAAGCTGTTTGGGATTTTCTTGCCGATTTGTATCAACATCGATCCTTGGCAAGAAAATCTCCTTTGCAGCAAGAACTCCTAAACGCAAATAAGGGAACCGCACCACCACCAACTACCTGCAACATACAAAATCTCGTGTAGACTCGCTTACTACCATTGGTGAAAAGATCAAAGATATTGATCTTGTTACATACATCTTGAATGGATCAGGTCCACAGTTTGACCCGTTCATCACTGCGATTGAAGACCGATTTGAAACCCATCACCTTCATTAAAAATATGAGCTCGCTTGCTGACCCATGAACAATGTTTAAACTACTCTCACACAACCCATGCTCCACTCCCATTGGTGAAAAGATCAAAGATATCGATCTTGTTACATACACCTTGAATGGATCGGGTCTGCAGTTTGATCCATTCATCACTACTATTGAAAACCGATTTGAAACCATCACCTTCATTAAAAATATGATCTCACTTGTTGACTCATGAACAGTGTTTAAACTACTCTCACCCAACCCATGCTCCACTCCCATTGGGAGATGCTACGGTACTCTATTCTTCAAGACCTTTATCCACACAAAAATTTCGGAACAAGCCTCAACAATAGTGGTCGAGCCTCAAGTCCCCAACAACCATTTCATATTCTCACTTCAAATACCAGTTTTGCACAAGTAACTGAATCTACAAATTGTGTGACCTTTCCCTGTAGACCACGCATTGAATCCATTGTGCATATCTATCAAATGCCAAATATGTCACACCATGACCCAACGTAGACAAGTGTCATTATCATTACGCAGCTAGTTGCAATAGAAAGCTTCATCAAAACCTTTACTGGTCTCCATGTTACACAGTCACCACCACCTCAACCAACTCAATGGGTTTCAAATTCAAGCGCCCCCTCTTATGTGACCTATGATTCCACTTGTCCTTAACATGTGCAACTATCCAGTGGCAATAATCAAGATCTTGTTGGAGATGGTACATGTTTACCCATTTTTCATACCGGTCATAACGGAAGGTTCCTTTATCCATCCCCAAATCTTCATTATCTCTTTAAGAAGTTTTAGTTGTTCCTCACATCAAACAAGATTAGCTCTTTGTTTCCAAACTCAAACGTTATACACGAGCCTTCAATTTCAGTCAGATTGAGAGTGTGGGTTGAATTGGATGGTTCCCTGACCTCCCATAAGAACAAATGCCAACAAAATACTGGCTTGGAGCCTTTCCCACTGCTTGCCTCATCACCTTCCCAACAAAGTCCTTAACCACCTCTCTCTTGCTGAATTTCTTTTTCTATTTTCCCTAGATTTCTCTATCCTTCAAGTATTTAACTGATTGTTTTCCATGTTTGTGTCAATACAGAAAAGACAAACTTAGCCCCAAATCCTTGGCTTGAGCCTTTCTCGAGTATAACACCATCCACAAAGGCTATCAGTGTCTTGATTCTTAAATAGGTTGTGATTATATCTCTCACCATGTGCTTTTCAATGATAATTAAGATGTCTACCCCTACCTCTTCACCACCACATCCTTCCATCATTTCTTTTACCATTTCACCTCCACCCATCTACTCTACCACCACTCTTCCTTCTTCTGCTGCTACCACCTCATCATGCTCTACAAAACCTTCGTCTCAACCTTCTACATTTCAGCTCCCCACCATTGATTCTTATACAACTAACACCTCAAACTCTCCCTTAGTGATAGTGATGGCACTATTGAACAATGTAAAATACAAGTTGTGGCAAAACGTTTGTATCAACACCCGAATGTTGATTTTTCTAATACATTTAGTACTATTGTTAAACCCACTTCATTCATACTATCCTCTCTACCACCATTACCATCCACTAGCCTATTCATCAACTTGATGTTACTAATACTTTCCTTCATAATGTCCTTAATGAAGAAGTTTACATGCAACAAGCTCCTAGTTTTGTTCATTCTAGTCATCTTACACATGTTTGTTGACTTAAGGCTATTTATGGTATCATTGGCATGTGTCAAGACTCCCAAGCTTGGTTTGACCGTTTTATTTCCTTTTGATTCGACATGGTTTCATCAATCTTGCATAGTTCCATGTTTGTCTTACACTCTCCAATAGCTCCCTTATTCTCCTTCTCTATTGTGATGATATCATCCTTATAGGAGCCAATCATTCTATGCTCACCAACTTTGTTAGCATCTCTTGGCACTAAATTCACTAGGTCTAATTAGGGACATTCACTTCTTCCTAGGAATTTAGGCATCTCATTCCTCTCACGACCTTTCTTTGGCACAAAATAAATATGCTCTTGAACCATTCCAGTTGTTTCTAGACCAAAAATAGCTTTATCCAAGGGTTTTCTCTCACCTAATCCTACTCTATAAAAACATTGTTGGTACCTTGTAATATTTGACACTCACCAACCCTAACTGGTGCATCTTGGTCAACCAAGTCTGCCTTGCATGCTTTGGCTACAACTCATTTTCAAGCTGTTAAATGCATGTTACAGTACCTTAAGGGTGCTCTTATCACAAGTATCACTCTCCTATCAGGATCTCCATTCACTTTTCATGCCTTTGCTGATCTAATCATCAATCCACCTTAAATTTTTGCCTCCTCCTTGGTCCAAATCTTATATCCTCAACCTCCTATTTCGGATGTGGAACGGCAACAGCCGGTTCGCTAATCGACTCGAGGTGTGGACCAATGCGGATTGCGGTGGCAGCAGCCCAAGCTTGAGCTGTAGTTATGCCCATGGAAACATCATTGCTACAATCGTGGCGAGCAGCATGCGCCTCATGGCGTGCCTCAGCATCTACGTGCTACTAGCATCAACTTGTGGGCTCCCCATTCGGCCAATTTTGCCGAAGTGCGGGATGATGTGGGGCGATGTAGCGTGGCGTGCATGCGAGCATGCCCCTAGGCACCCAAGAATGCCCAATGCCTACCTCTATAGGGCAAATAACCTCATTTTGCAAAAAAACCCTCATTTTTTTGGAAATCAATCCAAATTTGAGGGCAAGCACCAGCCAAGGCCAAGGCAGCCCCTATGGGCATCCAGCCAAGGCCAAGGCATGCAGCCAAGGCCAGGGCATCCCTTGGTTAGATTGACAAGCACATGTAAGGAACACCAAAATTATTTCAAAAATTTTTATTTCAGATTTCCTTTGAGATACTAGACTTTATATTTGAATTTTGGACTAGTTTTATTTTATTTTTGAATTTGGCCTTTAATGTTATTGAGGATTTTATGGGATGTAATTGTTGGTTAATGTAATCCCTAAAGCCTATTAAAAAAGGTTCTAGGAATAGTTTGAGACAATACAATTTGAATAGGACTTTTCTGATTAAAGAATGTTGTTCTTGCTTGGTGGTTAATCCAAGTACCCTTTGGTGGTGTAGTGCAAGGCTTTCACGCAAATTCTAGGGGGTGAAGTATAGGATTTCTACTATTTTCTCTTTTTTTTTTCTTTAACTGTATTTTTTCTTACCCTGTCTTGCATCAAATTTGGTATTAGAGTAACCTCAATCCAATCAACAGACCACAGTCATAAATCAATTTTAGAGCCCATCCTCCATCCATCCAAACTTCTCAATCTTAAAGAATCATGTCACTCATATCTGTTGACAGAGTCTATGTATGGTATGTGTGGAAAGTTGTATATTGTATAATCTTGGGCATGAAGGTGGAGGAAATATTCAAAGAAGCAAACTGAGTAATTAGAGATTATTTGATTTCCTATTTCTATTATTGTATTCCTATTATTAGTGTAGGGTTTCTCTATTTAATCAGAGTTGTACATAGTGGAATAAGCAAGTAATAATACAATTATTTTATTCCTCTCTTCTCTAGTTATTGGTTTCTTTTGTTTCTTCATGGTATCAGAGCCTCTCTGGTCCAAAGGGAAGTGTTTCTTGAGTTGTTGGGCACACTAGGGCCTCTTGGTTTTTTCTGGCACAGGGGTAGTTTTCTAGCAGCTAGAGACAACGGATTCCAGCAGGGCATTGTCCATGAAAAACAGTAACGTCGTCCATCTGGTTTGTTTTCTGTTTCCTGCCCAGCTATACCACATGTAATTATTCTTAAAAAAATAAAAAAGAAGAAGAAGAAAAGAAAAGAAATTGTACTGTGTGTGCTCTGTATGTGTCTCTTTATTTGAATATTGCTCTATGATTTGATCTGTGCTACTCAGTTTTTATTGTATTAAGCCTGGTTGTGCAGCTATTTTATTTGGATGGCTGATTTGGAAAAGTCAAAAGTTAGTAAGACTTCCGAAACTCACACTAGAGGGGTAGAGAGTCAAGTGACCTCCCTGAGTGAGAATCCAACTCTCTAGATTACAACTTAAAAGTTGGACGGGCTAAACTACCTAACATGGTCCCAATCTGCATTAATGTTTATTCGGAGTAAAGGGAAAATGGGCTATTTGAATAGGAAAATTACAGAGCCTTTGGAGATTGATCCCACATATGACAAATAGGAGGCAGAGAACTCTACAGTCATGACTTGGTTGGTGCATTCTATGAAACCAGAGATCAGTCAGGGATATTTATTTCTTCATACTGCAAAGGAGATTTGGGATGTAGCAGCTCAAACCTACTCCAAAATGGGAAATAAAGCACAAGTTTATGATTTGAAGCAATTCAAGCAACTTTTCAGGATGATTGGTCTGTCGCAACTTACTACCATAACCTTTGTGGTTTATGGCAAGAATTAGATCACTATCAAAATTTCAAAGCTAAATGTACACTGGATGTGATAGACTTTCAAAAATTTGTTGAAGATGAACGTATTTATGAATTCTTGGGAGGACTACGAGTTGAATATGATCAAGTTCGAGTCCAAATCTTGGGAAAGGATCCTCTTCCCTCACTCAAAGAGGTGTTCTCATATGTTCAGAATGAAGAAAGTCGTCGGGGTGTTATGTTATATTCATCTACTTTAGAACAATCTGCATTGGCCACTACTTTTCAACGTGTTGCCAAAGGAGATTCTAAGAATCGGGACAAAGGTCATTGGAATGAGAATGCTCTAGATGACAAGGACAAATTATTTTGTGATCATTGTAATAGGCCACACCATACTCGGGAGACATGTTGGAGGCTCCATGGCTGTCCTACAAGAGGGCGAGGGGGCTGTTCCGGTGGATTCTCTTGTCCACGTGCAAACCACACTACTTCCACAAAGGACATACCTCTAGCCCCTGCTTTAGCTCCTAATCATGAAAGGGCACTTAACACCGAGGAGTTAGCACAGCTGCGTCAGTTTATGGCTCGATTGAAAACACCTACTGATTCATCCTCATCCTTTGCCCATTCAGGTAATTTAGCAACAACCCTTAATGCATCGTCAACAGAGTATGATGATCCTTGGGTAATTGACTCGAGAATTACAGATCATATGATTGGTAAATCCTCATCTTTTTCCTCCTATAACCTCTGTTCCAGCAAGGACAAAATTAGAGTAGCCAATGGTTCTTTATCACCTATCTGTGGTAAAGGTTCAATTGTTGTGACTCCATCCATGCCTTTATCTTCTGTGCTTCATGTTCCTAACCTAGTTGCAAATTTATTATCTATTGCTTGTATAACCCTTGGGTTAAATTGCTGAGCCATTTTTTACTCATCCTACTATTGTTTTCAGGACCTAACCATGGGGCGGATGATTGGCAGTGGTAGCCTTAAGGATGGTCTCTACTATTTGGACAAACAACCTAAAGCTCAAGGATGGCTGAAAAAGGTTTATCATATAGTGCAATCAGATGACTTAGCAGCTCAGATTTGGTTATGGCATCAGAGACTAGGACATCCCTCTTTTACATTGTTACAAAAATTGTTTCATTCTTTATTTCAGCATAATAATGTTTCCATATTTCAATGTGACACATGTGAACTAGCTAAACACCATCGAGTGTCTTTTCCTCTTAGTAGTAATAAAAGTTCTGCACCTTTTTCGCTTATTCTTACTGATGTTTGGGGGCCTTCTAGGGTTGTTTCTCTAAATGGGTGTCGTTGGTTTATTTCCTTTATTGATGATTTTTCACGAACTACATGGGTATATTTGTTAAATGACAAAAGTGATGTGTTTATAGTCTTTCAACAGTTTCAAAAAATGGTTCAAACACAATTCAACACCTTAATAAAAATGATTCGTTCAGACAATGGGGGGGAATATATGTCTAGTACTCTTCAAAAATATTTTCATACACATGGTATTATTCATCAAACCACTTGTGTTTATACCCCTCAACCAAAATGGGATTGCTGAAAGAAAAAATCGACATCTCCTAGAAGTCACACAGGCTCTTCTCCTTACTGCCAATGTTCAAAAGTCCTACTGGGGAGATGCCTTGCTCACTGCAACTTATCTCATCAATAGAACGCCATCTCGCGTGCTTGACTTGAAGAGACCACTTGAGGTACTTTTTTCATCTATACCATCCTTTAATTTTATCATCCCTCCTCATGTCTTTGGGTGTATCTACTTTATCCATCTTCATGGTCAATCTACGAGTAAATTAAACCCTCGTGCCCTAAAAGGGATATAAATGTTATCAGCCTCCTTCTCGAAAACACTGTGTGTCAATGGATGTAACCTTCTTTGAGACACAATGTTACTTCTCCTCACCTCAAACTCCTCCTCAAAGGGAGTATAATGGTGATGAGGAGTTTTCTATGTCATTGCCAGTTCTTAGTACCTCCACTAATGTTGACTCAAAAACTGATTTCATTGATGTCGAAGTGCAAGAGGCTAATAATGAGCTGTCATCCACTGATGATAAGCTGGATGAGACATCTGTGAAAGAACTATGGGTCTATTCAAGGCGCCAGAAAAGTAAGACTACTCCTAAAGCTCCTGAGCAATCATTTAAACCCGACTCAGGTAATTCTACTCCTGTTCTCTCTATACCCACCATAAATGATATTGATCTTCCTATTGCACAACGCAAAGGAGTTAGATCATGCACTTATCATCCCATATCAAATTTTCTTTCATATCAACATATCTCACCTATATTTTGCTATTTCCTATCCAAGTTATCTTTTGTGTCTATCCCTCAAACCTTCCAAGAAGCATTAGGAGATCCAAAATGGAAAGAAGCGATGCAAGAAGAGATGAGAGCTCTTAAGAAAAATGACACATGGGATTTTGTTGACTTGCTGAATGGGAAAAGGGCAGTTGGATGCAAGTGGGTGTTTACAATTAAGCATAAATCAGATGGGTCAATGGAAAGATACAAAGCTAGATTGGTTGCAAAAGGTTTCACACAAACCTATGGGATTGATTATAAGGAGACATTCGCACTAGTAGCAAAGATGAACTCTATACGAGTTCTTGTCTCATTGGCAGCAAATCAAGATTGGCCTTTACACCAATTGGATGTAAAGAATGCTTTCCTCCATGGAGATCTTGAAGAAGAAGTATACATGAACTCCCCCTAACCTTAAGCTACCAGCTTCTAATGGTAAAGTGTGCAAACTAAAGAAAGCCTTGTATGGATTGAGACAATCTCCTAGAGCATGGTTTGAAAGGTTTTCTTGAGCTATGCAAAAATTTGGCTACGATCAAAGTCAGGCTGATCATACATTATTTATTAAGCATTCACTACAAGGAAATGTTGTATATGTGGATGATATGGTGCTGACTGGAAATGATAAGGAAGAGATACAGAGACTAAAGCAATCCTTGGCACAAGAATTTGAAATAAAGGACTTAGGAAATCTGAAGTATTTTCTAGGCATTGAAGTGGCAAGATCAAGGCATGGAAAATTTCTTTTTCAACGGAAATACATACTCGATCTTCTCAAAGAAATAGGAATGTTAGGGTGCAAAGCTATTGATAATCCAATAGAGCAAAATGTCAAGTTGGGAGAAGACCTCAATAGCCCTCTAGTAGAAAAAGGGAGATACCAGTGACTAGTTGGCAGACTAATCTACTTATCACACACTAGACCAGATAATGCTCATGCAGTAAGTGTGGTAAGTCAGTTTATGCATTCACCACGAGAGACACATATGAAAGTTGTTCATAGAATTCTCCGTTACTTGAAATCCTCACCAGGTAAAGGAGTACTATTTGCTCGACATGATCACTCAAAGATAAAAGCCTATACAAATGCTGACTGGGCAGGTTCAATCATAGACCGACACTCCACCTCTAGATATTGTCTATTTGTTGGAGGAAACTTGGTTACTTGGCAGAGTAAGAAAAAAACCCATCACTACAAGACTCTTAGCCAAAACCTCCTCACAGCACTCACCTACAGCAGTTGACCATATAATTACACCCATACTCAAAACCCCACAAAAAACCCAATCCAGATCTTCCACTCAAACCCACAACCCAAATCCACTCTTCTTTCACCACCCAAGCACCAGAGCCCAGTTTAGTCGCCATCAAAGAACCACGCTCTTGACTCTGTGTATTGGCAACCCACCAATTATGCTAGGAAACACCAAACAACCACTATTGCAACTCATAGTCTCCAGCTGAGCACCTGTCACATCACTACAGATCATCACAGCTTCCATCACCTGTGGTGACCTTCCTCCAAGCTTCACTAGAAAGGTTGTACCACCACTACTCAAGCAGACCCGCCAGAGTCTATTGGGTATTCTCTGTTGCACTTTGTATTTGATTTCCGATTGTTTTAGTTTATTAGCCCAACTAAAATTTTTGTAATAATTATTTAATGAACCAGTATTATTAAAAGCACCAATATTTGATGGTTGACAAGACCCACGGATCTTCACTAAGTGGTTATATGAGACGGACCATTTTTTAAACAAGTAGGCTTGTCAAATGCAAAAAAGGTTCAGTTTGCCAAGATGAAACCGATACGTTCAACTATGGACTATTGGCACAATATTGAAAACCTTTGCCTTAGGAAGGGACAACCCCCCAAAACCGATTGGGAAGAAATGAAAGAAAAACTATGCAAAATATATGTCCTCTAATCATATCAAAAGAAATGCTTGCCAAAATCCTATCAAGCTTACTTTGTAGACCAAAGAAACAATTTGACCATTTGAGTGAGTGAAATAGACTTACTGGCTATGTGGCACAATTTGAAAAAGATGAGATGAGTGTTCAAACAGTTTCTAGCCCTAAGTCCACCCAATATCATTGGAGGACATACAAGAGGCCATCTAGGACCTAGCTCACAAAACTGCAAGGAATAATGCCCGATTTGACAAAATAATGGCTTCCACCAAAAAACTACCCAATAATCTTGAGGGTAAAGCTTCACTCGAGGGACAATAGTGTTGAGGCACCAAAATTTTGTGCCAAAAAAGAAATACAAGCTCCAACAAATGATGCAAGGAGCACCAACATTTATATTGAATGTAGCTATCAAGCCAGAATGTAGATATCAACATTTATATTGAATCTGAAAATAAGATCTCAAGTCAACATTTTGGCATGCAAAAACAAATCTAAACCATACTTTGGAGTAAAGTACATAAACTGAATATAGCTATGTTTTTATCTAAACACAGAACTATGAGGCAGTGGCTTCAAAGTCAATTTAGTTTCCACACTTAGAAACATAGAGACAATCTAATCTTCAGCTAAGAAGAAATATACAAAAATCGAGTCCTATCATTATCCATTTGGTCGAAAGCAATGATATCTTCTCCAAAACAACAAACTTTTAAAGAGGAGGAAAAGTTAAAAGTAGTTCAACAAATGGGCATCCCTCTTAGACAATACTAGCTTAAAATGACATCTAATTCTTTATTACTTCCATAATTACTTATGTGGCCATCCATAAGCATAGTCTTGTTAAAAAATCTAAACAAATCTAGACCTCGTAGTCTAAAACCATGCTAACAAAACCCATTTGACTGCAATTGTGACCTTGTTTGGTTTAAACTGCATCATTTTCATGTTCCAAAGACCATTTTCATTTTCCAGAGAACTTAGTTAAAAATTATATGCTAACATTTCCAAAGCAATGCGGTCATACATTTTAAGATAACATTTTTTTTAATATGTACGCATGTCAATAATATTCTCCTTCCTTAACATGTCACAATTTATGGAATCCCAATTTTAATTGCAAAAATTCACACTCACTTCAAAATCAAGTTTTTATTGAGAAGACCCGCTGGGATAGTTCCTGACAATATATTATTTTGCACATACCTGCAACCACCAGATGCATCAAGTATATAAGATCTTCCGCTCAAACAGAATGACAACACTTAAAATAAATGAGAATTAATACAAATATGGAGTATATCTTACGATCTATCATAACATATATAATTTCTAGTGCATCAACTTAAGGTAAAGAATCTTTGAAATTGGAAGGCATTAAATAAACCAATGTAGAAATCGTGATAACTTACAATTCCCTCAAATTTGGTAGGTTCATCAAAGAGGAAGGCAGCTCACCCGTCAACTGATTGTTCTCGAGATGACTATACAAGGTAAAGATTGTGGTTACCTAAATTTTTTATTACAACCCATGATAAAGAGAAAATTTTTTAATAGATTACATGATTTTCAAGTCTATGCATCCAGTAAAATCAGGTATTGGACCACTCAATGAATTATTATCAAGCCACCTGCAACCAAAAGACATATGGATTATTATGCTTCAAGGATCATCAATACTAGTGGAACTAATCATGGAAACCAATTATCACCCTCCAGAAAAATGGAAATGTGGTACCAAACTTACAATTCAACTAAACCAGTCAACTTTGCAAAGTCGGAGGGGATATTCCCTGTCAAGTTCTTTCCAGACAATGTACTGCCAAGCACCAGGGACAGAAAGTAATTGAGGTTAGATCAGTGACATCTGTATTCATCTATGTATGGGACTAACTTTAAACAGAGCAAAATTGATTAGGTATTGATGAGATAAAACCTCAAAAAGACCTAAAGTTTACATTTTAACAATTTTTGGTTGTGGATCCGAGTTACACTGCACCCATGACCATGGAACTGGTAGACATGGGTCACCACCTTCTTGTGCCCAATCAGATGATGAGTAATATGAAACTATTTTTGCAATAGACGCTCCTGCAACCCATGGAAGTCATGGTAAAGAACAATGCTCAAGAGCAAAAAAACCATACTATGTATACTCAAGGAACCATTGTTATACTTACCATCTAAAGAACCATCATTTTTCTTCAGATACCTATTTATCTCCAGAGCATTCAAGAGAGGCCCCCTTTTAGAATCAGATGTTTTTACAATTCTAAAAGATAATACTAAGGGAAGGGATAAGTTGAAAGATCCAGGCTCATAAAGACGATATTTTCCCTGAGCATTCTCTTCAATATTGACTGCAGCCTTCCTTAAATCAGAATATGGACGGACTACTCTAAATTTTCTAGTCTCATCTGGACCCAAATCTTCAATTTCTGCAAGGTAGGAGGCTACCCATCCAAAAGCAGGAAAACCATCCAAATTTAACCGGTAAGTTAATGAACCATTTGTGCCTTCTACAGCTGTCTGCATCACTTTTTGAGGTGGTACCTCATACCTGTTTACATAAATTGGCTTTCGGGTTGACACCTTTTCGGTTCCAGGAGCAACATCAACAAGGTAATTTGCTTTCTTCAAAGAGTCTGACTCCCATATTCTATCAAAGGGGTCATCAGGATACCTAGAATAACAAAGATAACAGTCATCAAATCTTCTCATAATATGGAAAAAAAACTTCAAATAATAAATGTGTAGCTACTAACCCTCTCCTACCTCAAAATTCCCTTAATAGGGTGTTAGGCATCTATGTGCATGACAATAGCTTTAGTAACTTAATGTTTTCTTCTCATACTATTTCGTGTATATTATTTATTTTAAAATGCGTTCAGATAACCATGTATTCAAAATAGCAGGTAGTTAGGCACTTCTAACCAAATATTGTAAGCATACCTAACTGGAGCTTCGCTATCTGCACCAAAGTTTATCCTTGTAGAGACACTGAGGTAATACAGCTCCTCAAAAGGTGTGTAGTACATTGAACTATTAAATTTTCGGAGCTCAAGAGTAGATATAAATGGCTGCCCAGTTGTAGCATTGGATAAGCACACACTGATAGTAGGACTTAAAGCCAGGAATATTAGCTCTCGGACCTCTATAGTACTAGCATCCGAAATGACTATTGTGGACCAGTACGTCGCCCCAAGGGAAATGTCAAATTTCGGATAAACATTGCTGCTGTCAAAGTTACCATACAAGAATGTTGCTCTCAGAAGGTACCTAGACCTACTTATGACATTAAGTGTGTAACAATACTTCCTGGTATCTGCAGGGAAGTGTCTCAGGGTCTGGTATTGCCTGCGTGTCTCATTTGCAACAGATATACCAGCTGTTTCTCCATAAATCAGTTTAATGTCAGGAGTCCACTCGAGACCAATTTCGTCTGTGAAATTTTCTTTGCCTCCACAGTCAAAACTGACAAAACCTAAGTCAAAAGACAAAATCTGTTAGAAACATTAATGTAGAAGAAAAGTGATTCCAAACTTCTACATGCAATTTTTACAAGGAAAACTCTATGAGGAACTGTTATTCTCTAACAAATGTAATTATCACATGACAGGCAAAATCTAAAAGCCAATTCAGTGAGTATAAAAATCACCTAATTGGGACAACCTTATGCAATTATCAACAAAGATGCATTAAAAGAACAAAAATAGGAGGGGCATCAATGTTGTCTTGAAATAAATCTCGTATAGCAAAAAAACACATGCCTTGTAATAGTGGCATATAAAGTTAACACTTGCGCACGCACGCATGTACACACATATACAGGGCAATAAAAAGATCAGAGTAATTCAAACCTATTTTAAAAAAAATTTTTGGTTAGAAATATACATAAGAGAAAGTTATAGAGAGTGAGAGAGAGTACCTGGCATCTGAGCTTTGGAGGCATCCAAGAGAAGAAGAATGAAGTAGAAGAAGAAAGATAATAGGAGAGGCTTAATCTCCATGATGGGTGTGAAAAAAAGCTAGCCACTGAGAGGTTGATAACCATAGAAATGGTGCAAAAAGAAAGAGAGCAAAGAAAAGCCACTCTATGCTAAAGATACAAAGTAACAAGGAAAATGGTAAAGCCAACTAGTAATACAGAGTCACTAACAATATTTTTTAAGAAAATGAAAACAGAATTGTTTCTTTTTTTAATTGTTTTTAAGTAAAAGATTATAGAATGTATGTTGGTTTTGCTGGATAAGTGTGAGAGAGAGAGTGCGTGTGTGTTTGATCTTTGGAATTGAAAGAATGATTTGGTGAGAGAGAAGAAAGAGTTTGAGAGAGAGAAAGAGTGTGTGTTTGAGAGTGAGTAGGGAGTCTTGGTTTTGGACTATGGTTGGGTCACAGTCATAGTCACAGGCAGTTTCATTTGGGAAAGAGAAGGGGTTGGCAAATGAAGACCCACAAAAGTGGTCACACTTGTGGCCTCGAAGTTAGTAGAGACGGGCCCATTTGGTAGAGAAGTTTGAGTAATGTTATTTGTATTTTTTTGAAACACGCGTAAGTAAAAAAGTGTGTAAAAATATATGAAATATTGTTTAAAAACTGAAAATGAGTTGTTTAACTACTCTACCAAACGGGGCCTAATGTGTTTGTGTAACAATGAGATTCAGATTATACTAATGTGGGCTACGGCTACCACCACTAGTTTTGCACCTGCCATTTACACCACCACTAGATTCATGATCTCTACCACTCATCTTCCTCATATATATAGACAGTAACATGCATACACACACACACACACACACATATATATCAACCATTTGTCTATATATATATATATATATATAAATTTGACAGGGTAATACATTTTCAATAAGTATAAATAACAATAACTTTTAATTGTCTACTTTTTTTGTTGGTATACTAATTGTTTACTATAGTCGACCACAAGTCTTCAATATTACTCTAAATTATGTATTTAGATAATGTTCTGTATAATATATCATCACTGTATAGTACATGCCAGCAAAAAAAGTATTTGCCAACAAATGCAATTTTCCTGAACAAGTGGGAGGATAGAAAAGAATTAGTTTTCCCTGATATGTGTTTGGTTAGAGGAGTGGAAAAGTGGGAGAGTAGAAAATTAGTGGGAGAATGGAAAAGTGGGAGGATAGAAAAGATTTAGTTTTCCCTGATATGTGTTTGGTTGGAGGAGCGGAAAAGTGGGAAGATGGAAAACTCTTTTTTTTTTTTCTTTTTTTTTTCTTTCTTACAAGATAGAATTTTTACTCTAGCCTAATTTAAGTGTATATGTGTGTAGAGCTCCCTCCTGAAGACTTGAACCCGACCCTTATCCCCCACACCCCACAAGCATTTATACTTTTGGAGTGACCACTACACCAAAAGTATGCGGTGGTGGAAAACTCTTTTGTTTGGTTGAAAAGAAAAGTGGAAGGATAAAAATGTAGTTTATATAAATTGACTAATATACCATTGTTACATAATATGTAAGAAATAGATTTATTTGTATTCATTAAATAATATAAAATTTACCACATCATACATATAAATTATTATTATTATTTTTATTATTATAATATAAAAATTACAATAGTGTACATATAAATTTAGTTGGGCAAAAGATTTTGTAACTAGGGTATTCCTATAATATGGGCAACAAATAAGCTAAGCAATTCAATTGGGCAAAACTTGTAAATCAAAACTTGCTCTAATAATTTAATTGGGCAACTGGGCAAATCAACTTGCACTTCAACTAAGCAAAACTTATAAATCAAAACTTGCACTAATAATTTAATTGGGCAACTGGGCAAATCAACTTGCACTAAAACTTGCATTGATTTATATAAATCAAAACTTGCACAAATAATTTAACTGGGCAAATCAACTTGCACTAAATCTTGTATAAATCAAATCTTGCACTAGAAATACTTTTCCAAACAGTCATGATAAGATTGGATTTAAAGCATAAAATGCTCGTGGAAGTTGATGACAAAAGGAAACCCCGTAGTTCCTTTAGATTACTTTTTCAGGACTTTCAATAAGATCTGCCATATCAAACAATATTTAAAAGACAGACAAAATTGGAAAATGCCCCGTTTGAGCAAAAAAACCAGCATTATGCCCTTTTTTCCAAACTAAATAGGGAAATGCCCCTCTTTTGTAACTCGATTTTCTCAAAATCGAGTTATAAAAAAAAAATTCTGGAGCCCTATAGCGGCGTTTTTAAGGACCTATAGTGACATTTTGTAACTCAACTTTCATAAAATTGAGTTATAGGCAATTTTTTTAATTCTTTTTACCTATAACTCGATTTCATAGAAATCGAGTTAAAAAACGCCATTATAGGTCCTAAAAACGTCACTATAGGCTTCTAAAAAACGCCGCTATAGGACCTAAATCGATTTTGAGAAACTCGATTTTCAAAAGAGGGGCATTTTCCTATTTAGTTTGGAAAAGAGGGCATAATGCTAGTTTTTTTGCTCAAACGGGGCATTTTCCAATTTTGTCCTTTAAAAGACTAATAGTCTTCCATGATATACAAAAATAACTTTCAATGACATGTTATTAGCATATCTTTGCTAATACATGATATGACAGGACACTACATAAAAAATAATCCAAGCATTGGAATTAATTAAACTTGACTTCATAGTTGATTGCTTGAAAAAATATAAATTACACTTAAAACCCAAAAACAAACATGGCTTTTAGTATTGTCTAATATGTAGATGTTAGCCTACAATAGAGTTGATCATTACTTGGAGTCATTCAGACCTAACAACACAAAAGATTACCGATTCATTCTTGCCGAAAACCAAAAGATAAGCATGGACGCCTACCAATATAGTCACCAAAATTGATTGTTGGAACTAAGCTCAAGATTAATCCCCTTAATTTTTAAATGCTAGATTGATGAAAATGAGACGTTCTTAAAAAAATTTCAACTGCAAACCAATTTTGTTTGTGAGTGTACGCAATAATCATGCCTTTCCATACACCATATTTCTTTTAAGCATGCCTATTAGGATCAAAGTTAACTAACAAAATTAACCTCCAAATAAACCCTACTAGAGCTAGAATGGATGAGAAATGGGAAGTTCCAGTGCAACAAAGGCCCTTTTTGGTTCTTGGTGTAAAATGACAACTTAAGGGAAATCAAAACAAAGTTATATCATAAACTAACAAAGTTTACAACCGTTAAATTACCAATTCTCTCAAAAGTTTAAGTTATTAGGAAATAGTGAATTTAGTCACTTAACCATAATTCTAACACTCCCTCTCACGTGTAGGCTCAAACTACTTTTTAATGGGTGAGGCTCAACATATGGGATTTTTAACATTTTAAGTAGGAGGTAGAGCGAAAACAGGGATCGAACTCAAGATTTCTTGCATTGATACCATGTTAAATTACCAATTGTTCCAAAAGTTTATACTATTAGGAAATAGTGAGTTTAATCAACTAACCACACATTTCTAACAACAACGAGCAATGCTAGTATTCCATTTTTATAAGTCCGGCATTGTTCTAAGTTCCACTCACAGAACCTTACCCTACACCCCATCATATTGATTGGTTGAAGAAGTGGAAAAGTGGAAGGGTAGAAAATTAGTGGGAGAATGGAAAAGTGAGAGGATAGAAAAGATTTAATTGTCCCTGATATGTGTTTGGTTGGAGGGGTGGAAAAGTCGGAAGATAGAAAACTCTTTTCTTTTCTTTTTTTCTTTTTCTTTCTTACAAGATAGAATTTTTATTTTAGCCTAATCTAATTGTATATGTGTGTGGAGCTCCCTCCTGGAGATTTGAACCCCAGCCCTTACCCCCCACACCCCACAAGCATTTATACTTGTAGAGTGACCACTACACCAAAGGTATGCGGTGGTGGAAAACTCTTTTGTTTGGTTGAAAAGAAAAGTGGAAGGATAAAAAATGTAGTTTGTATAAATTGACTATTATACCCTTGTTACATAATATGTAAGAAATAAATTTATTTGTAATCATTAAATAGTATAAAATTTACAACATCATACATATAAATTTTTATTATTATTTTTATTATTATAATGTAAAAATTACAATAGTGTACATATAAATTTAGTTGGGCAAAAGATTTTGTAACTAGGGTATTCCTATAATGTGGGCAACAAATAAGCTAAGCAATTCAATTTGGCAAAACTTATAAATCAAAACTTGCTCTAATAATTTAATTGGGCAACTGGGCAAATCAACTTGCACTTCAACTGAGCAAAACTTATAAATCAAAACTTGCACTAATAATTTAATTGGGCAACTGGGCAAATCAACTTGCACTAAAACTTGCATTGATTTATATAAATCAAAACTTGCACAAATAGTTTAACTGGGCAAATCAACTTGCACTAAATCTTGTATAAATCAAATCTTGCACTAGTAGTTTAACTAGGCAACTGGGCAACAAAAACGTGGGCAGCAAAAACATCACAGGTGAGATGAATAAAGTGAAGGTATTTGTGTAAAGTAACTCCTTTAGCACTTTTTCCTCCCCATTTTCCTCTTAAATTGGGGGGATAAAAAAAGGTAGGCATGGAGGGAAAATTTTCCTCCCTATTTTCTGTCTCTCTTGTTTTCTCTCCTGAACCAAGCAATGAAAAATGCCATTTTCCATCCATATTTCTCATCCTCCCTGTTTTCATCCCAACCAAATATACCCTAACACTGTGTTTGGTTGGGGTGAAAATAGAGAAGATGGAAAACAGAGAGAGGAAAATAAGGTGGAACACAATGTTTTTCACTATTTGGCAAAAGAAGGAAATTTGGGAGGAAGGAAAACCCGAGAGAAAGTTTTCTCTCCCGGGCACACAATTTTCATCCTTCCAAATCGGGAGGAAAAGGCTAGAGAGAAAAGTGCTCTCACAGTACTTTCACACAAATGCCCTCTCCCACCTACCCTCATTCATGACCTAATGACCTTCTCACTTACATTTATCTTCTTAAAAAAAAAAAATGAGAGTGGGAGAAAAAAGAAAGAAAGAATGAGAGCTGCTAAAAAGAAAGAAAGTCGTATACAGTAAAGAATTGAACAGTTGATGAAATAAAATCTGAAAGTCATCTGATCAAGAAAATCTTGTATGAATCGGAGTATATGCTTTGAAATTGACATGAAAATTTATTTTATCCTTGACCAACTCCTACTGAACCCAACTGTCGTTTCAATTTTTCTAAAAATAAGTAATGACATTCTGGTTAGTGGTCCCTTAATACACATTTTGTGATGTAGATGGACACAACAACATTCATGCATATACACCATCACAAGGGATATCTTGGTAGTAATACACTAGTCGAAAGTTCCTTCTATTTTAATTTTTAAACGAGTATAGCGCGATATTACAGAAATTCTAGCACTGTCAACATAAGATCTATGACCAAAATAATTATTGTATGCACCTAAATAAAAATGAATATATTAGGTGAGAAAGCATTATAAAATTTTAGAAGGTGAGTTTCAGTTAGTTCAACTGGTAAAGTCCTTATTAGTTGAATAAGAGATCTAAAGTTTAATTCCCGCCTACACCAAAAACTAATTGGTGTCTTGGTTTGATGATAAAGAACTATTATCACGAACAGACATCATAGATTGAAACTTTCTTTCAAAAAAAAAAAAAAAAAAAACACAGAAGATAAAATCCATTTCATATTTCATATTATACAATTATTCAATGTTCTGGACCTCATGATGGATCATTTATTATAATTCTATGCCATAAGATATGGTGAATAGTAATACTATTGTATGTTAACTGCCCTTCAATCAAAGACCGTAGCATATATATATATATATATATATATAATAATGGTGGGCCTACCCTCCATTTTACTTTTTATATATACAACATATGTACCGAGTAGTTGGTTGGATAAAATTATATTTGCAAATGGTGGTATTAAGTCTTATCAAAAAGATATTGTAAAAGCATTATAGCTCAACTAATATTTTTTTTGCATTTTCGATAAAAATATCTAAAATTTAAATTCACACTCCCTATTATAACTATTGAATTAAAATTAAAAAAAAAAAAAAAAAACAAACAAACAAACAAAAACAACAACAAAGTATAAATAGAAGGGTCTAAATATAAAAAGGATTAAATTTTCCCATGATAATGGATGGGTTCACTCAACTTGGCAAAAGATACAAGAATTATCTTTTACATATGACAAAGCCAAAAGAGTTTAGCCAAAAGAGTTTGAGGAGTATGCCCATCCTCCTAACACAAGATTACACTAAGCAAATTTCAGCCCTCACTCAAAGAATCATTTTGTCCTCCAAAATAGGATTACATAGTTACTCCCAATCGTTTTGAATTTGAAACCTTCCACTTTTTAATATCCTGATCACTTCACCAAGAATTTCAATGTTTCAAACTTTTAAAACTTGTTAGCTTAAACGTTAATAATTGGCAACTTATTGATTCATAGGGATGACCATTTTAAAACTTATGAGATTAAACATTAACAATTGACAACTTATTGATTCATAGGGATGACCATCCTCAATCTATCCACGGCCATCTACCCCAACCCAGTCCAATGGGGCATATTTTAAGGGATGGAGATAGGGGAAGGTTTCTTCAACTTCGGTGCTAGATTCCCTCGTAACAGCTAGTTCTAAGAGTAAAGCCGAAGCCACCAATTATTGTAACTTGAGACAGAGTTTTTTTTTCATTTAAAGAGAAAGAGCTTTCCACATAAATATCAATATCATTGTGTGCGATTAATCTATTTCTTATTTACGCTCTACTTGTTTCAACATTAACGTTTTCTAGAAAATGGTTCATTTTTCAAAGCGCATTTTTTAGAAAATTGTCTCATTTTCTAGTATTTGGTAACGACCTTAAAAATGAGTTTGAAAATGTTTTCTGGTGTTTGGTATGCTTTTTTTTTTTTTTTTTAATATTTCTTGTATAATTTAAAACATGTATATTATGTAAACTAATTATTGAAATCATTGCAAAATTTATACTTGAAAGAGATTCAGAGGTGGTGATAAACTCTCTTCAAAGTGAGGAAGCATCGTTTTCTTCTTTTGGCCATCTTCTCGAGTCAACAAAATTCACTTTAGTTTCTAGCAATTGTATTGCTTTCCCACATGTTCGTAAAACTGGAAATAAAGTAGCACATAACTGTGCTAGACATGCAAGAAATTTCAGAGGTTTGTCAATGTGGGTGGAGGATGTTCTCCCACACCTAGTTGATGTACTCTTTGCTGATCCTGGCTGATTTTATAAAAGTAGTAGTCTTCATTCTCCAAAAAAAAAAACCAATTTAATCATTATAAATAAAAAACCAAGAATGAATTTGGTTTTCATACAAAAATTTTGACAATAGATACAATCAAAATTAAATAGTTGTCAAATTTTCATGATCTCTACCACTCATTTTGCTCATATATATAGACAGTAACACACACACACACACACACACATATATATATATATATATCAACCATTTCTCTCTCTCTCTCTCTCTCTCTCTCTCTCTCTCTATATATATATATATATATATATAAATTTGACAGGGTAATACATTTTCAATAAGTATAAATAACAATAACTTTTAATTGTCTACTCTTTTTGTTGGTATATTAATTGTCTACTATGGTCGACCACAAGTCTTCAATATTACTCTAAATTATGTATTTAGATAATGTTCTGTATAATATATCATCACTGTATAGTACCTGCCAGCAAATGCAATTTTCCTAAACAATTATCATTCATTATATAACAATATTATTAGTCCACAGTAAAGATTGTCCCATGTAAAAGCAATTTAGAGTAATATAGGTACTATGTTTAAAATTTTCATCTTTTACTTCATTCATTCTTTCTTCTTCTTCTTCTTTTTATTTTTTTATTTTTTTATTTTTTTGCACTTTATGTACAAAAAAGAAGTAACTTCTACCTAGAATCCATCAAACGGAAAATTTCTTAAAGAAAGAAGAAAATCGAGCTTGAAATACAATGCAAAGAATTGGGATTTTGGTAGAGATGAATGAAATAATTATCATTGCAAATTTATTCTCCTTTGCAAGTCGGAGCTATTGACCGATAAGTGAAGGGAAAAAAAAATTCTAATTAAAGAATTGTGTCATAGAGGGGAAGAGAAATGTGGAGAAAAGAAAGAAGAGAGACAATTAGAGAGAGAGAGAGAGAGAGAGAGAGAGAGAGAGATCTATAGGAAAATGAGAGACAAGAGTTAGTGACAGTGAGGGTGTGAAGAGAGAAAAAGCAAAGGGAAGAGAGAAAAAGTGAGAAAACTTAACATGAGAGAGAGAAAGCGCCAAAAAATTATGTTTCCCACGGCCATAGACGAAGATAATATTTATAGGAGATGCAACACGTGAGAGAGAGATTATTTTCCAAAAAAAAAATTGGAAAACAACCTAAAGAAAATAAGCCTTATTTTTATTAGAGTGTTCCGTTGACCAAAGATAGTTTTCCACTGACCAAGTTTTTTTTTTGTACTGCCAAACACTGGAAAATGTAAAAAACTATCTTTACAAAAGGTTTTCCAGTTAAACAAACAGAGCGTAAGTTGAGATATTCGTTTGGTGATTTTAGTTATAATGTATTTTGAAAATTAGTTTTTTTTTTTTTCCTTTTTCGAGAAGGTTAAAATTATTTATTGAATTACTTAGTTAACAATTTAACATCACACCAGATTGTGATCTAAGAATGAAAGCATAATTTTTACATCCTTTCTCTCTTGGGTGGGATCATACCAACACTATTACTCCGGATCCCATCAAAACTCCACATTTAAGCATGATTTCTCAACCCAAAAAAAAAAAAAAAAAAAACTTAAATTTTTTTTTTTGACATCCAAAAAACTTACATTTATAAACTGGCTTAGGTTTGAAATACTTTTCCAAACAGTCATGATAAGTTTTGATTTAAAGCATAAAATGCTCGTGGAAGTTGATGACAAAAGGAAACCCCGTAGTTCCTTTAGATGACTTTTTCAGGACTTTCAATAAGATCTGCCATATCGAACAATATTTAAAAGACTAATAGTCTTCCATGATATACAAAAATAACTTTCAATGACATGTTATTAGCATATCCTTGCTAATACATGATATGACAGAACCCTACATAAAAAAATAATCCAAGCATTGGAATAAATTAAACTTGACTTCATAGTTGATAGCTTGAAAAAAAAAAAATTACACTTAAACTACCCAAAAACAAACATGGCTTTTAGTATTGTCTAATATGTAGATGTTAGCCTACAATAGATTTGATCATTACTCGGAGTCATTCAGACCTAACAACACAAAAGATTACTGATTCATTCTTGCCCAAAACCAAAAGATAAGCATGGACGCCTACCAATACAGTGACCAAACTTGATTGTTGGAACCAAGCTCAAGATTAATCCCTTTAATTTTTAAATGCTAGATTGATGAAAATGAGACGTTCTTAAAAAAATTTCAGCTGCAAACCAATTTTGTTCGTGAGTTTACGCAAAAATCATGCCTTTCCATACACCATATTTCTTTTAAGCATGCCTATTAGGATCAAAGTTAACTAACAAAATTAACCTCCAAATAAACCCTACTAGAGCTAGAATGGATGAGAAATGGGAAGTTCCAGTGCAACAAAGGCCCTTTTCGGTTCTAGGTGTAAAATAACAACTTAAGGGAAATCAAAACAAAGTTATATCATAACCTAACAAAGTTTACAACTATTAAATTTCCAATTTTCCCAAAAGTTTAAGTTATTAGTGTTGGGGAGATAAACATCTTGGGGAGCTTCCTTAAGTAGTTAATATAACATATAGAGACACACTTTAACCCAAAAGGCCTAAGCCCAATGGGTATGTGCTCAATTATGTTATATTAACCACTTATTCTTCTTATCTTTATTCAATGTGGGACTTCACTCACACGTGTAACCCAACAATCTCCCCCTCACGTGTGAGTCTCTACCACTCTGTGGGCTTCAAGACTTCTCTGTGGGCCATGAATAAGTCCTACTCGCTCCCCCTTGCTTAATGGACTTTTTCACTTCATTAGCGCGTCATCCATGGGTCTCTTGTACGTCATCCATGAGAACCACGTGTCAACCCTGTACGCACATCCATAGGAACCCCGCACGTTCATGTCCATGGGAACCTCACACCATACCATTATTTAGCACCACGTAAGTCTCTGCCTCTCTGTGAGCTTTGAACAAGTCCTACTCACTCCCCCTTGACTAATGGACTTTTTACTTCATCAATGCGTCATCCATAAGTCTCTCGTACGTTATCCATGGGAACCACATGTCAACCCTGCACGCACATCCATGGGAACTCCGCACGTCCATGTCCATGGGAATCTTACATCACACCATTATTTAGCACCATTAGTAATATTCCAAGATCTTTGTGTGTGGGCCATTTTAGGCTTTCTCTGTCCCTGCTGGGTAGGGACCATGAACACTTCACCACCTTTGCCGCACACCACCATAGGCTCTGATACCACTTGTCGGGTAGATAAACGCCTTGGGGAGCTTCCTTAAGTAGTTAATATAACATATAGAGACACACTTTAACCCAAAAGACCTAAGCCTATGATATAGTTGTACCACCCAGAGTAAATACAAACCCAATAGTACTCTTTCTACTATCAATATTGCCAGCAAAATCAGCATCTACATAACCTTGCAACTTCAAACTTGCACTTGTGAAGCAAAGACATGTATCTGATGAACCCTTCAGATATCTCAGAATCCACTTGACTGCCTCCCAATGCTGCTTTCCAGGCCTACTCATGAATTTGCTCACAACTCCCACTGCATGTGCAATGTCTGGCCTTGTACACACCATAGCATACATCAAGCTGCCAATAGCTGAGGCATAAGGCACCTTGCTCATATGGTCCCTTTCTTCTTCTGTCTTCGGTGACTGTTCTTTGCTCAGTTTGAAATGACTACCTAAGGGTGTGCTCACTGGTTTAGATTCATTCATGTTGAACCTACTGAGAACTTTCTTCACATACTTTGACTGTGAAAGCTTCAATGTACCATTAGCCTTGTCTCTAATGATTCTCATACCAAAGATTTGCTTTGCAACTCCCAAATCCTTCATTGCAAATTGTTTTGACAATTGCTTCTTCAGATTATTAATCTCCTCAATGCTAGACCCTGCAATGAGCATATCATCCACAAACAACAGTAAAATGATATAAGAATTGTCAAAGAATTTAACATAGCAACAATGATCAGCTTCACATCTCTTGAACCCAATTTTATGCATAAAACTGTCAAATTTCATGTACCACTGTCTAAGAGCTTGTTTTAGGTCATACAAGCTTTTTCTCAGTTTGCAGACTATATTCTCTTGTCCCTGAACAATGAACCCTTCTGGCTGAATCATGTAAAGGTCTTCCTCCAAGTCACCATGAAGGAATGCCGTCTTCACATCTAACTGCTCAAGATGTAAATTTTCTGCAGCCACCATTCCCAGCACCAGTCTAATTGTTGACATCTTCACAACTGGAGAAAATATCTCTGTGTAGTCAATGCCTTCCTTCTGCTGGAACCCTTTAACAACTAATCTGACCTTGTAACGTTTGCTACTATTATGCTCATTCTTTATTCTGTATACCCACTTGTTGTGCAAAGCCTTCTTTCCTACTGGCAATTTAGTCAGTTCCCATGTCTGATTCCCCAACAAGGAATCCATCTCATCCTTCATGGCTAACTCCCACTTGCTTGAATTTTCATCTTGCAAGGCTTCATCATAACACTCTGGCTTACCACCATCAGTCAATAGTAAATAATTTAAAGCGGGTGAATAACGTTGTGGAGGTCTAATATTTCTGGAAGATCTGCAGACTTCAGCTACAGGTGTACTCTGATCTACCTGTGAATCTACATTCTCCTTATTTTCTTCACCCCTTTTCTAGACAGTACTTTCAGTCAATCCATCTAAGTTGACAAACTCAGATTTCTTTTGATCTATCTCTGCAATATCTGAGACTACAATTGACCTGTCCTTGTACATAACTTGTTCATTAAATATCACATTTCTACTTCTGATGATTTTCCTGTTTTGTTCATCCCAAAACCTATAGCCAGAATTCTCATCACCATAGCCAATGAAAAAATATATTTTAGACTTAGCATCAAGTTTACTACGAGCATCAGAATCAATATGAACATAAGAAACACAACCAAAAACTTTTAAATGGAAAAATTTTACCTCTTTACCGCTCCAAACATCCTCAGGAAGTTTGAACTCCATGGGAACTGATGGCCCTCGGTTTATCAGGTAAGCTGCAGTGCTAATAGCATTAGCCCAGAAAGTTTTTGGTAGTCCAGCATGCAACCTCATGCTCCTAGCATGCTCGTTAAGAGTTCTGTTCATGCGCTCAGCCACACAATTCTGCTGTGGTGTCCCAGGAATGGTCTTTTCCATCCTAATTCCCTATGCAGCACAATACTCACTGAACCCTTCATCTATGTACTCTCCTCCATTATCAGACCTCAAACATTTTAGTTTTAAACCTGTTTCTATCTCAACCATGGCCTTCCACTTCTTAAAAGTTTCAAATACATCATATTTATTTTTTCAGAAAATAAACTCATACCTTTCTGCTTGATTCATCAATGAAAGTGATGTATTACCTGGAATCTCCAAGGGATGCAACCGAAGAAGGCCTCCACAAATCAGTGTGTACTAACTCCAATTTTTCTGCCTTCGGTGTCCTGCCAGTTTTCAAAAAACTCACATTTTTCTGCTTTCCTAAGATGCAGCTTTCACACATATCAAAATCAATGGACTTCAATTCTGGTAGTTTTCCTTTTGACAGCAGCATCTTCATCCCTTTCTCACTCATGTGACCAAGCCTGCAGTGCCATAGGCTTGTATCAGTACTTGCATTAGCAACTGCAATTGTGTCTCTTGGACTTGAGGTCATATAGAGAGTGTCAGTCTTCTTTTCACGAGCCAATACTCTAGCTCCCTTTGTAACCTTCCAAGTACCACCAACAAATAGTATTGCATGCCCTTCATCATCAAGTTGTCCAACAGAAATCAGATTCCTCCTTAGGTCAGGAATATGTTGAACATTCTCCAGTAACCAAACAGACCCATCGGGTAACAGTATCCGGACATCTCCCATACCCACAACATCCAGGGCTGAACCATCAGCCAAATACACCTTACCAAAATCACCTGCAGCATAGTTCTGTATGATTTCTCGATGTGGAGTGGTATAAAATGAGGCTCCTGAATCTAAAACCCAATCATCAAGTGGACTATTTACTGTAAGAAGTAATGCATCCTGTACCTCTTTTGTTACAACATTAGCAGAATCATCTTCATTCTTCTTCTTAGGACTTTTGCATTGGCTCCTAAAGTGACCTGTTTTCCCACAATTCCAGCATTGTACTTGTTGGCCTGATCTAGATTTACTTCTGTTCTGATTAGTATTTCTGGATTTTCATCTGCCTCGATTTGAATTTCTGTTATTACCTCGGCCTCTTATCTCAAGGTTTAGGGCAGAACCAGATCCTGAGGTTTCACCTGCATCTCTTCTGCGAATCTCCTCAGCCAGAATTAAATCTCATATATCATTGTACTTGAGTTTTTCCTTCCCTGTAGAATTGCTTACTGCCATCCTCATTGCCTCCTAACTATTTGGCAAAGAAGCCAAGACGATCAAAGCACGAATCTCATCATCAAAATCAATTTCTACAGACGAGAATTGATTTGTAATGGTATTAAATTCATTTAGATGTTGTGCTACTGATGCGTTCTCTGCCATCTTCAGATTGAACAGTTTCTTCATCAGATGCACTTTGTTGTTTGTTGACGGCTTTTCATACATACCAGACAAAGCCTTCATCAGATCTGTTGTGGTCTTCTCCTTTACAATATTATGTGCAACAGACCTAGACAAAGTTAACCTGATAACTCCCAGTACCTGTCTGTCAAGAAAAGCCCATTCATCAGCCTTCATCGCCTCAGGTTTTGTCCCTAAAAAAGGCAGATGCAATTTCCTCCCATAGAGATAATCTTCAATCTGCATCCTCCAATACGCGAAGTCTGTGCCATCAAACTTTTCTATTCCAAACGCCTTTCTTGCTTCCTCTGCCATTGCTCCCACTCAAACCTAACCCTAGGCTCTGATACCAGTTGTCGGGGAGATAAACACCTTGGGGAGCTTCCTTAAGTAGTTAATATAACATATAGAGACACACCTTAACCCAAAAGGCCTAAGCCCAATGGGTATGTGCTCAATTATGTTATATTAACTACTCATTCTTCTCATCTTTATTCAATGTGGGACTTCACTCACACGTGTAACCTAACAATCTCCCCCTCACGTGTGAGTCTCTGCCACTCTGTAGGCTTCAAGACTTCTCTGTGGGCCATAAATAAGTCCTACTCGCTCCCCCTTGCTTAATGGACTTTTTCACTTCATCAGCGCGTCATCCATGGGTCTCTCGTACATCATCCATGGGAACCACGTGTCAACCCTGCACGCACATCCATGGGAACCCCGCACGTTCATGTCCATGGGAACCTCGCACCATACCATTATTTAGCACCACGTGAGTCTCTGCCTCTCTGTGAGCTTTGAATAAGTCCTACTCACTCCCCCTTGACTAATGGGCTTTTCACTTCATCAATGCGTCATCCATGAGTCTCTCGTACGCCATCCATGGGAACCACGTGTCAACCCTGCACGCACATCCATGGGAACTCCGCACGTCCATGTCCATGGGAATCTTGCATCACACCATTATTTAGCACCATTAGCAATATTCCAGGATCTTTGTGTGTGGGCCATTTTAGGCTTTCTCTGTCCCTGCTGAGTAGGGACCATGAACACTTCACCACCTTTGCCGCACACCACCATAGGCTCCGATACCAGTTGTGGGGAATTTAACCAAAATTTCAACTTGTGAGAAACAATAAAAAATAGAGAAAACACACGCCAAAGAAAAATAATCACACGCACAAGACAGTAATTACGTGGTTCGACAATTTGCCTACGTCCACGGAGTTGCAAGGATGAGGGATTGCTTAACCATGATTCTAACACTCCCTCTCATGTGTAGGCTCAAACTACTTTTTAATAGGCGAGGCCCAACACGTGGAATTTTTAACATTTTAAATAGGAGGTAGAGCGAAAATAGGAATCGAACTCAAAATCTCCCGCTCTGATACCATGTTAAATTACCGATTGTTCCAAAAACTTAAGCTATTAGGAAATAGTGAGTTCAATCAACTAACCTCACATTTCTAACAACAACGAGCAATGCTAGTATTCCATTTTTATAAGTCCTGCACTATTCTAAGTTCCACTCACAAAACCTTACCCTACACCCCCATTATACTGATTGGTTGGAGGAGTGGAAAAGTGGAAGGGTAGAAAATTAGTGAGAGAATGGAAAAGTAGGATGATAGAAAAGATTTAGTTTTCCCTCATATGTGTTTGGTTAGAGGGGTGGAAAAGTGGGAGGATGGAAAACTTTTTTTTTTTTCTTTTTTTACAAGATAGAATTTTTACTCTAGCTTAATCTAAATGTATATGTGTGTGGAGCTCTCTCCTAGAGACTTGAACCCCGACCTTTGCCCTCCACACTTCACAAGCATTTATACTTGTGGAGTGACCACTACACCAAGGGTGTGCGGGGGTGAAAAACTCTTTTGTTTGGTTGAAAAGAAAAGTGGAAGGATAAAAAATGTAGTTTATATAAATTGACTATTATACCTGTAAGGTCAGATTTGGCGGCCCAAGCCCAAGGAGGGGTGGATTTGGAGCCCACTGAACCCAAAACAATGAATTTTGTAGAGTGTGGATGAAAGAGCAAGGCGAATAGCAAAAATAATAGTATGCAACAACCACACTAGTGAAGGAATTCGAATTAATATCTGCTCGGATGAATATAAGTACAACGTCCGAAGAGGTGATTTCCCTTGGAGGGTTACAAATCTTGGTGCTATAGTGAACAATACACATTTTTCTCTGTGAAGTTTCCATCCCCTTCTATTAGGGGGCTTTCCTACTTATATAGTACCTCCTCACTCTATCTTGATCGTCCACTTGTTCATCATCCAGACATCCACTTGAGTGCTTGTCCCATCAAGGGTGTTCCCTAGCCTTAGGTAAGTGGTGATAGCAGGCTGATACTGTTCAGGGGTCTCTTCCACATTAATGCGGCCAGGGAGGTAGGTGTGGTGTATTTAATGCGGTGGTTGAGGTCTGTCTCTTAGATATTTCTTCGATCCAGTTATGTTCCTTCGCGTCCGAGGCCCATTCTGTCACTACATCTGTCGAGAGAATCGCTCGGGCTGCAAAAGGTTGAACGTCAGACTAAGTCTCTTCGGATCCGAAGGTATTGGACTCCTCGGATCGTTGAACACATCCTCGGATCATGAATGTACCCTTCACCAGATGTTCTCTCAGAGCCTCTAACTAGGCTTTCTTATCTCTTCGGGAAATGGTGGGCCGTAGATAGGGCCTTGGGCCCAATGCCTTTGGTTGGGTTTTCCTCCCCCACAATAGCCCCTCAAAATTGTAGTTTTTTCCTCACATACGAAGGGAAAAAGTATGATTTTGACCTGCCACGGAACAAGAAGCTTGGATGCAGGCCAATTCAAGTTGGCACGTGCGTGGGGGCCTTGGGATAGACGCTTCATTAATGCCGTTGCGGTTTCCACATTCCCAAGCCGCAGCATTAATTGCACCAGGTGGCGCCCTGTCCTTCGTATCCAACGGTGAGCGATTGATCCGACGGTTGTGGTCTTTTCTTTGGAATTTGGGCGGGAATGTCCCTGACCCTTCGCTTGACCCCGTATAAAGCCTCAGAGGAGGTTATTTCCTCCTCACTTTTGCAAACCATCAGACGCTCCAGCAAGAACAGGCGCACCGCTCCGCACAAATCCTTCAGTTGTTGCTTTCAAGCCTCCCCAGAATCATCACGAACCCTCCTACGAGCCTGAAATCCTTTCAGAGATTTGTCGCCGGTGAGTCATCGTACAACTCATTTAATTCTCTCTTCGGCCCACCGTTTCTTTTAAGCACTATGGGAAAGCTTGAGTACATGGTGGACAGCCCTGAACATCTAGAGGAGTTTAGGACCACATATCGCATACCCCCTAACGTGGGTGTGAGGTATTGCCCCCCGGAAAAGATACTAACGGAGCGCAAAACGGGGGAGGTGGTGATCCCCCTCATCGCCTTCAAAGAAGGAGGAATGATAATCCCCATGGGTCCCATCACCACTAACTACCTCCGGAACCACAGGCTTACTCCCTGGCAGTGTGCGCCCAACATGTTTAGGATCCTAGGAGCGATTGAGGACCTTGAGCGCCATCTGGGGTTGGGCCTCACCTGGCTAGACGTAGTGCATATGTACGAATGCCACAGTCAGCAAGACGCTGGGTACTACTTAAAATCCCGGTCGGATGTTGTCAGGCTCATCTCCTGCCTTCCCAAGTCCAACAAAGGGATGAAAGACGATTACGTGATCATTTCGGGCGCCTGGCATGACGGCAATGGTTGCCCGACCAGGCTTGGGGAGCCAGGTGGGACGTTAGATCTAGGCACACTAACTGTAGACTTAGGGACCTCGTTTTTCAACGTTTTTTATTTTTTCACTTCTCTGTGTTTTTGAGTTTGACCCCCTTTTTTTTTGTACTGCCTTGCAACAGATAAAAGACATGTTTCTCCTCGGCTCAGCCTAACGAACGTTGCCGCCCTCAACTTCCTTTTGAGGTCAGAGATCTTTGTGAGCGAGGACGGGCAACTGCGATCGGCTCCCCTTATTCTCGGATACACAGGGAAGTCGAAAAGTTTCCAACCGGCCGGCAACGCAATCGTTCAGGGAGATCATCGCCTAGCACGAATTGACGTTGGTCGGACGGGCTTCTTGGCGCCATACGATCTTGAACCTGTACCCCACCCAAATCCTCGGAACGTGCCTCCCATTGTTCAACCCCTCCAGCAAGTTCTCCCCGGACAAGAGATTGAAGGTGAGGGGGTCGGCTCTTCAACTTCCTCACTAGAAGAGCAGATAGACGGCTTTCGGTTCGAGGGAGACGCTTCAGGAGTTCAGCAGGTGGTAGAGGTCTCTGACGCCGAGGAAGAAACCTACGATCGGCCAGGCGCCCGTCTTAATCTGCTAGCCGCTCACTTAGAGGATTCTTCGGACGAAGACGACATGGATCTGAGGCTTCTGATGAAGGGCAGAGGCCAAAAGCCCGAGCCGAAAGGTGCTGGGACCTCCACAGCAGTGGTGACACTGCCTCCTGTGCCTACCCAAGTCCCTGACCCAAATCTAAAGGCAATGCCAAACCTTCAGAAGAAGAGACCCCACAATGAGGTTGGGGGGAAACAGGTGCCACCGGCCAAGGGGGGCAAGCAGCAAAAGGTGGCAAAAGACAGCCGGACGCACAGGGCCTCCTCTCTCGAAAGCCGAGAGGAGCCCACGGGTGCAGACGTGCGCCGAGGAGGGGGACCGCGAATCTGGTCCCCGAAATTGGAGCTGGATGGCGCTCCAATCCTGTGGGATACCTCCCTCAGGAATTATGATGGAGGAAGGGCAGGCTACGTCGCCGAGGCCCTGCAGCAGCCACTTCTTCTCCCACATGACATGACTTCCTTCAGGCGCTTTTCCCAGAAGGAGCTATTCATGTCCCTTAAAAGGGATTTGGCCATGGTAAGTGCACCCCTCCCTAGTCTAGGTTTTACGTTTAATTGGCTTTATTCCTTCTTAGCTTGATGCTGGAGATTTTGTTATGCAGCTTACCCAGCAGGTTTACGTGGCCGAGGGAATGAACGAGGAGTCATGGCTTAAAGCTTGAGCGGCATCCCAATCCCAGCTGGAGGCGGAGGCATCTCTTGGTCAGCTGAAAGAGGAGCATGCTCGGATATCCGAGGAGCTTAAAGGGGCGCTCTCCGAAAAGCGAAGCCTCGATGTCGGGCTTAAAAATGCAGAAAAACAGGCCGAGGAACAGCGTAGCCAATTACGCATGTCCGAGATCAACCTGGCAACCGAGAGGGAGCTGGTGAAAGGTCTAAGAGCTGAGCTGCAGAAGGCCAAGGCGAGTGCCCAGGTGTTTGAGCAAAATGCCAGGCTGGCTAAGGAGGCAGTTGAGGCCGAAAGGAAGGCGGCGTACCAGATGGGGGTAGAGACGACTACGTCCCAGCTTGTGGAGTAGTTCACCTCGGTTAGCCGAGACTACTGCCTCGTAAGTTGGGGCAAAGCCTTGGATGCCGCTGGAGTTCCGGCCGATTCGGAGCTGAGGCTGCCTGGGAGCGTATACTATCATCCTGAGATCCGAGAGCTCCCAGAAACAGACCCTCCTGCTCAGATTCCAGAGACCTTCCAGGAACAGCCAGACGACACGGGCAGATCGGTTGAGCCGGCCAAAGGTTCAGGCAAAGAAAAAGCTCCTGCTGAAGCCAAGGACCAAGCCTCTGAAGCATCTGAACGGATAGGCCACGTTGCTGACCCTGGGCTTCCTCCAGCGAAAGAGTAGATGCGTAGGGCTTTCATTTTGCACTTGTACTTTTTGTTCTTTGCTTAAGGAGTTGTAACTTTTCTTTTTTTGTTTTGTTGACCCTGCATGTAGACTTTTTTTTTTTTCTTTAATGGAATAGTTCCCTATTTGTCTTCGATGTTTTTGATACATGTTTTATTACTTATTATTGCCACACACATAACTATACGTTGCAATCATGACATAAAAATGCAAGTAACTTGATTGATACGTCATATTGATGACGTGAGTAATCGGAATTAACATTGAAAAGGATAGGCCAAATAAGAGTTATTGATGAGTAATGGTTGGAACGAGTACTTATGCAAGTCTCGCGTCCCTTTCCAGATTAAGCATAGGTTATTGTCCCTCGGTTTCGAATTAAACATAACTAAGGAAGATATTTTATAAGTTAGATCAATTTAAACGCGATCAGGAATTTTAGCACCAAGCCCGTGACAATAGCTGAGTGGGGGTATTGACTAACCTGTCGTTTGGTTCAAGGATTATGGGACGCGGATGCGTTCGAGTGTTAACTAACCCAAATCATCTGGTCCGAGGACTACAGGCATGATTGGATTTAAGTTTAAACACTGTAATTGAGTGTTAACTAACCCAAATCATCTGGTCCGAAGACTACAGGCATGATTGGATTTAAGTTTAAACACTGTAATTGTGTTAACTAACCCAAATCATCTGGTCCGAGGACTACAGGCATGATTGGATTTAAGTTTAAACACTTATTGAGCGTTAACTAACCTAAATCATCTGGTCCAAAGACTACAGGCATGATTGGATTTAAGTTTAAACACTTATTGAGCGTTAACTAACCCAAATCATCTGGTCCGAAGACTACAGGCATGATTGGATTTAAGTTTAAACACTGTAATTGAGCGTTAACTAACCCAAATCATCTGGTCCGAAGACTACAGGCATGATTGGATTTAAGTTTAAACACTTAGAGAACTGTAGCTGAGTGCTAACTAACCCAAATCATCTGGTCCGAGGACTACAGGCATGATTGGATTTAAGTTTAAACACTTAGAGAACTATAGCTGAATGCTAACTAACCCAAATCATCTGGTCCGAGGACTACAGGCATGATTGGATTTACGTTTAAACACTTGGTTGACACACAGTTGACACGCTGGCTGACGAAAAAGGCTTGATTAATAAAAGTACTTCTTCAAGTTGTTTACATTCCACGGACGTGGTATTACATGACCATCTAGGTCTTCCAAAAAATATGCCCCGATGCCTGCTCTAGAGGTGATGCGGTACGGTCCTTCCCAATTGGGTCCCAGTTTTCCCCAAGCTGGGTTCTTCGCCGTGCCCACAACTTTCCTCAGCACTAGATCACCGGGTTCTAGGGGTCTTGCCTTTACGTTAGCGTCATAGCCTTACCTGAGTTTCTGTTGATAGTGCGCCAGCCGAACCATTGCATTCTCCCTCTTTTCCTCAATCAAGTCTAAGCTCTTCTGCAATTGTTCATCGTTGTCGGCTGGATTGAATGTGCCTGTTTTTATCGTTGGGAACCCGGTTTCCAGAGGGATGACAGCTTCAGCTCCGTAGGTCATTGAAAAGGGGGTCTCCCCGGTAGACCGACGAGGCGTAGTCCTGTAAGCCCAAAGTACGTGCGGCAGCTCGTCTACCCATCTGCCCTTCGCATCATCTAACCTCTTCTTTAAGCCATTCAGTATGACTTTGTTGACAGCTTCCGCTTGTCCATTGCCCTGGGGATAGGCAGGAGTGGAGTATCTGTTCGTAATTCCCAACTCACTGCAGTAGTTCCTGAATGCCCTGCTATCAAACTGCAAGCCATTGTCTGAGATGAGAGTGTGAGGAACTCCAAACCGAGTGACAATATTCTTCCACACGAACTTTTGCACATCAACGTCTCTGATATTGGCTAGTGGTTCGGCTTCGACCCACTTGGTAAAATAGTCTGTTCCGACCAGGATGTACTTCTTGTTTCCTGCAGCTTTGGGGAAGGGTCCCACAATATCCAAGCCCCATTGAGCGAAGGGCCATGGGCTAGATAGCGGATTAAGATTTCCTCCCGGCTGGTGAATGTTTGGAGCGAAGCGCTGACACTGATCACACTTTTTGACGTATTCATGTGCCTCCTTTTGCATGTTAGGCCACCAATAGCCTTGGGTGAGAGCTCGGTGAGCCAAGGACCTACCTCCAGTGTGGCTCCCACAGATTCCCTCGTGCAGCTCTTCCAGCAATACCTCAGTCGCCTCCGGGTGTACACATAACAGATATGGTCCCGAATAGAAGCGTTTGTACAGTTTCTGGTCCTCGGATAACCAGAACTTTGTCGCTTTCCTCCGAACTTTATCAGCTTCGTCCTTCCCTTCAGGCAAGGTATCTTCTTTGAGGAATTTGATTAAAGGATCCATCCAGCAAGGCCCTGCCCTGACCTGGTGAACCTGGACTGCCTCTGATTTTGCTTCTGTAGGCCTGAGCAAGTCCTCGACGAGGATGACCCTCGGCAGGTCCTGCGCCGAAGAGGTGGCAAGCGTGGCTAAGGAGTCAGCGTGTGAGTTGCCACTTCGGGGGATATGCAGCAATTTGAAAAAATCGAACTCTGATTGGAGGTGTTTAACACGGCTCAAATACCCTTGCATTCTCTCGTCCTTTGCCTCAAACTCGCCTTGTACCTGACCTACTACCAGTCTCGAGTCTGAGAAAAACTCCACAGACTTCCCACCCATTCTTTGAACCATAGACATTCCCATCAGCAAGGCCTCATATTCCGCCTCATTATTCGTTGCCGAGAAGTCCAGCCTTAACGATTTCTCGATAATGATTTTCTCAGGGGATATCAGTACTAGCCCAACACCGGAACCTCTCTGATTTGTCGCGCCGTCGACATACACTTCCCAATGGGAGGGATTCTGTTGGGAGATCATGCCAACTGATTTTTCATCCATGCCTGACGGGGGTTCTACTTCTTCTACTTGGGGCTCCGTGAACTCAGCCACCAAATCCGCAAGAACCTGTCCCTTAACCGAAGTGCGGGGCATATACCTTATATCAAAAGCCCCTAAGATTGTACCCCACTTAGCAATCCGACCAGTGTAATCGGCACTTCGGAGTACCACTTTGAGTGGTAGTTGTGTTAGAACGATGACCGTGTGGGCTTGGAAGTAGTGAGATAGCTTCCGCGTGCCAAGCACCACTGCTAGGATAGCTTTCTCTAGAGGCAAGTAACGGACCTCAGCTTCGTGCAGCGACTTGCTTACGTAATAAACAGGCCTCTGCACACCAAAGTCCGATCGGATCAGCACTAGGCTCACTGCATAGGGGGCTACAGCGATGTAGGTGAACAGCACCTCGTCGGGCTCGGGGCTGGACATGATGGGTGGCCGAGCCAGATAATCCTTGAGTTGCTGGAATGCCAGAGCACACTCCTCAGTCCATTCGAATCCCTTCCATTTGTTGAGTAGAGAGAAGAAAGGACGGCATCTGTCTGCCGACCTGGAGATGAACCGATTGAGGGCCGCGGTCATTCCGGTCAGTTTCTGGACCTCCTTGAGATTCCGAGGAGCACGTAGATCGTTGATGGCCTTTATCTGGTCGGGGTTGACTTCAATTCCCCTGTGGGTGACCATGTATCCTAAAAACTTGCCAGACCCTACCCCAAACGAGCACTTAGAAGCATTTAAACGTAGCTTGTGCCTTCGTAGGGTCTCAAAAGTAATTTCAAGGTCTCTTATGTGCTCAGCTACGACCTTGCTCTTCACCACCATGTCGTCTATGTAAACCTCGATATTTTTGCCCAGCCATGGCTCGAACATCCTGGTCATCATCCTCTGGTAGGTAGCTCCCGCGTTCTTCAAGCCGAACGGCATCACTTTATAGTGGTAGTTGCCAATAGGGGTGACAAAAGCAGTTTTCTTCTGGTCCTCCAGGGCTAATGGTATCTGGTGGTAGCCTTGGAAGGCGTCCAGGAAGCTCATCCGAGGGTGGCCGACAGTGGCGTCCACCAACTGATCTATTTTTGGCATAGGGAACGGATCTTTGGGGCATGCCCTGTTCAAATCCGTGAAATCTACGCATACTCGCCACTTCCCACTTTTCTTCTTCACCACCACGGTGTTTGCGAGCCACTCGGGGTAAAAAACTTCTTTGATAGCCCCAGCTTGTTTGAGTTTCGCTACCTCGTCTCTCACTGCATCGGCATGTTCCTTGGATGGGCGCCGAATAGGCTGTTTCTTGGGGGTGATTAGGGGATTCACCTTCAGGTGATGGCATATAAACTCCGGGTCCACCCCGGGGGCTTCGTACGCACTCCAGGCGAACACATCGAGATTTTTCTTGAGGAACTCTATCAATTCCTCCTTCTCTTGAAGAGGCAGCTGAGATCCGACTTGGAAGAACCTGTCAGGATCGTCTCCAATGACCACTCTGGTTAGCTCCTCACACCGAGTGTCTTCATCCGGCTCTCCGGAGGGAACTCCTCGGGACTGTAATTGCTATAAATCTCCCCCCTCCACGTCCGAAGACTCTGACGGGATCTTATGCTGGATGGCAGCCACCAGGCACCGTCGGGCGACGGACTGGTCCCCTCGGATCTCATGTATCTGCCCCTCCGACGGATATTTGATCTTCTGGTGCAAAGTGGAAGGAACGGCTCCAAGCGCATGAATCCAGGGTCTGCCCACGAGTGCCGTGTAGGGCGAATATGCGTCCACAACTATAAAGTCCAACTCTACCACCTCAGAACCAGACTGCACCGGTAAGCGTATCCGGCCTTTCGGGATAACAGGGCGTCCTTCAAAGCTCAAGAGGGGAGAATCGTATGGCGTTAGGTCTTGGGGCTTCAGGCCTAGCCCCTTGTAGAGGTCCGGGTACATTATTTCCACAGCACTGCCCTGATCCACCATCACCCTTTTCACATCGTACCCCCCTATCCTGAGGGTGATGACTAGTGCATCATCGTGGGGTTGGATGGTGCCGATCTTGTCTTCATCCGAGAATCCCATGATAAATGGGGCAACAGACTCAGCTTTCTTCAGTCCTCGGCATGGCTCCCCAGCTGATGGTCGGCCACCGACATGACTTTCAATGGCCAGGACCCTGTTCTCCCCGGCGCGGTGAGGACGACGTTTATGGTGCCTAGTGGCGGCTTTGAGGGATCAACTCCGTGCGTTCCTGAACCCGCCTGCCCTCGGCCGCTGGAAGGATGCAAGAGGTATTTCAGTTTACCGTCGCCAACCAGCTGGTCCAAGTGATCCCACAGGCTCCTGCAATCTTCCGTGGTGTGCCCATGGTCTTGATGGTACTGGCA
The DNA here is from genome assembly GCA_030445155.1 of Quercus variabilis. Lineage (NCBI taxonomy): Eukaryota > Viridiplantae > Streptophyta > Magnoliopsida > Fagales > Fagaceae > Quercus > Quercus variabilis. The sequence goes on from CP129451.1 coordinate 42,190,918, forward strand.
GTATAGATTGTGGTTGCGTCTCTCGGGGTTTCCTACCATCTTGTTCGGCCACCTGAAGAACGATTCATTCTTGATTTTTTCCAGGACCTGATGCACTGGCTCTTTGAACACGGTATTAACCGCTTGAGGATTCGTCGATCCTGATTGCCCAGCAAAGTCTCTCCTTGGTTTGCTGTAATTATAACGGTCGGACCGCGACTCCCTCCTATCATGAGAGACAATCTTGTCCTTTCCCTTGCCCTGCTGCCGATCTTCTTCAACCCTCTTGTACTTCTTTATGCGGTCCATTAGCTGTCGTACGTTCGTGACCGGTTTGCCAGATAGAGATGCCCTCAAACCGTGGTCGGTAGGGAGGTCTAGCTTGAACATGCTGAGGGCCATTGCGTCATTGTTTCCTTCCACCTCGTTGAACATCTCCCAGTATCTGTCTGAGTATGCCTTCAATGACTCAGACTCCTGCATAGACAGTGACAACAACGAAGAAAAAGGCCTGGCCACTCTTCGGCACGTGACGAAACGGGAGCCGAATTCTTGAGTAAGCTCTTTGAAGGAGTTGATGGAGCCTGCCTTCAGACCATCAAACCACCTCATGGCGACAGGCCCCAGACTGGAGGGGAAGACCTTGCACATAAGAGCCTTGTCTCTGGAGTAGACAGCCATCCTCTGGTTAAATTGACTCACATGCTCTACGGGGTCAGTTTTACCGTTGTAGATGGTGAAAGTGGGCTGGTTAAAACGCCGAGGAAGTCTAGCCCCATCAATCCTGCGGGTGAAGGGTGATTTAGAAATCTGGTTCAGAGCCCTATTCATGGCATCGTTCTCCATGTCTCCACGTGACGGACTCTTACGTTGTTGCTTGCGATGGGACTCCTCCTCATAAGTGTAGGACTCGCTGGCTGGTGTCCTGGATTTGTGTTGATAAGAGACGTCCTGTTCGTCATCAAGATCATCCTCCGAGTATGAGGAGGCCCGTTTCCTCTTCGCGTAGCGTAACTCCCTCCTTAGTTTTTCCACCTCCAGCTGCAAGTCACGGTTCTCCTTTGCATGGGCCAGGTGGCTTCCGCCCTGTGATTGGCTCTGGCTAAGACGCACAGTGTGCACACTCCCCTCGCGATTTTGTCCCCTCTCCAAGTTGACGAAATAGTCCACGTGTTGGGATGCTCTGGATTCTGCTTGTTGTTCGCCTAGTCCTGCCATTGTCAACTGTTGTTTTCACTATTGCACGTGCTCTTCCCACAGACGGCGCCAATTGTAAGGTCAGATTTGGCGGCCCAAGCCCAAGGAGGGGTGGATTTGGAGCCCACTGAACCCAAAACAATGAATTTTGTAGAGTGTGGGTGAAAGAGCAAGGCGAATAGCAAAAATAACAGTATGCAACAACCACACTAGTGAAGGAATTCGAATTAATATCTGCTCGGATGAATATAAGTACAACGTCCGAAGAGGTGATTTCCCTTGGAGGGTTACAAATCTTGGTGCTATAGTGAACAATACACCTTTTTCTCTGTGAAGTTTCCATCCCCTTCTATTAGGGGGCTTTCCTACTTATATAGTACCTCCTCACTCTATCTTGATCGTCCACTTGTTCATCATCCAGACATCCACTTGAGTGCTTGTCCCATCAAGGGTGTTCCCTAGCCTTAAGTAAGTGGTGATAGCAGGCTGATACTGTTCAGGGGTCTCTTCCACATTAATGCGGCCAGGGAGGTAGGTGTGGTGTATTTAATGCGGTGGTTGAGGTCTGTCTCTTAGATATTTCTTCGATCCAGTTATGTTCCTCCGCGTCCGAGGCCCATTCTGTCACTACATCTGCCGAGAGAATCGCTCGGGCTGCAAAAGGTTGAACGTCAGACTAAGTTTCTTCGGATCCGAAGGTATTGGACTCCTCGGATCGTTGAACACATCCTCGGATCATGAATGTACCCTTCACCAGATGTTCTCTCAGAGCCTCTAACTAGGCTTTCTTATCTCTTCGGGAAATGGTGGGCCGTAGATAGGGCCTTGGGCCCAATGCCTTTGGTTAGGTTTTCCTCCCCCACAATACCCTTGTTACATAATACGTAAGAAATAGATTTATTTGTATTCATTAAATAATATAAAATTTACCACATCATACATATAAATTTTTTTATTATTATTATAATGTAAAAATTACAATAGTGTACATATAAATTTAGCTGGGCAAAAGATTTTGTAACTAGGGTATTCTTATAATTTGGGCAACAAATAAGCTAAGCAATTCAACTGGGCAAAACTTATAAATCAAAACTTGCACTAATAATTTAATTGGGTAACTGGGCAAATCAACTTGCACTGATTTATATAAATTAAAACTTGCACAAATAATAACTGGGCAAATCAACTTGCACTAAATCTTGTATAAATCAAATCTTGCACTAATAGTTTAACTAGGCAATTGGGCAACAAAAACGTGGGCAGCAAAAACGTCACAAGTGAGATGAATAAAGAGTGAGGGGTAGGTGAGATGAATAAAGTGTGGGTATTTGTGTAAAGTACATCATTCAGCACTTTTTCCTTCCAATTTTCCTCTTAAATTTGGGAGATAAAAAAAGATGGGCTTAGAGGGAAAATTTTCCTCCCTATTTTCTGTCTCTCTTGTTTTCACTGCTGAACCAATGTAACACCCCGACCCAATTTTAAAATTAAACTATGCGTTTAAGTGGTTAATTACTATTTTAAGCCACTTTCTTTCTATCATTAGTATAAGAGTATTTAATAAGCATATTATTTTATAATACTTTTGAATAAGAATTGTAAAGATTATTAGTAATTTAATGGCTATTTGTATTATGAATATATATATATATATATATATATATATATATATATAAGTATGTACAAAACTATATTAAGTGGTTTAAGTTGTTAGACGCATAGTTGGTGGTGATTTAATTAAGTATGATGCATGAATTGTTATAATTGAAATTCCACCCACCCATGCAACCAATGAAAATTCAACACACATAATGCCAAAGTTTCATGCATGATGACAAACTCCAAAGACCAAGTCTTGGCCATGCAATCACCAAGCTCCACCTAATCACTTCTTTGACTTTGTCAAAGCAACTAGAATATGCAAGGAGCTTCTCTATTCCCACGGGTAAACACAAAATCAGAATTTCCTCACTCACTTAACTCTCTTTACTCTTAAGGAAAGAGCTAGGAAGCTCTCTTAAGTCTTCCCTCAAGTCCAAGGGTTCACACACACGCCAAAAGAAGGAAAATTCTCTTAACTCTTCTCTCCCTTTCATTCCCACGGGTCCTAAACCAAAAGAAAGAAAATTCTCTCAAGCTCTCTACCTCTAATTCCCCTCAAGAACAAGAAAATTGGTAACGGCTAGCTACTCTCATCTTAGAATCCATGATTTCTTTAAAGAATTTTTGTAATGGTATTTGTGGTTTGTGAAATTAGGGAATCATGAACTTGTAAGTTTATATATATATATATATATATGCTGTTTTAAGAAGATTGAAATTGTGTTGGTGATTTGTTGAAGGTAGCTTAGGGTTTTTACTAATTAAGGATTGTGTATGATTAAAGAAGTAAGGAAAAGTTACGATGAGTACTATTGAGGTTACTGCTGAGATTTGTGTTGAATTTAATTTTGCTATAAATGATTAGATGACTATATATAAGTGTTTTATGACAGGTTTAATGAGTGCATAAAAATCCCCATATGAAAATATCATCCTTTGATAATTGTTTGTGAATTTACTAGAAAATGTTTCAAAACTGCCTCTGTGACAGATTCCGTGTTCATGCATTATAAATTATGTATTAAATTATATATAGTGAATTTGGATGCTAGGAATATTTTCTATGAAATTTAAGACACATACGGTTGTTATGGAAGTAGTTTCACAGCATTTGGATCAATATAGAAATAATGGTTTAATTTTTAAGTTGCAAGAAATTCTGTCAGGGCAGATTTGAGTATGCTGTCTTGTGTGATTTTTAGTAAATCATGTATTTATTCTTTGAATCCGAAATTTTTATGGTTTATACTGGACATACAGGGTAGTAGTTATGTAAAATTTCATGATAATTGGATGTGTGTGGACAGCCCGCTTGTATTTTACAAATGGAGCATATTCTGCTGAAATGAGCAGTAAAGAACATATGCTATGCCTAACTTTGAGGATTTAATTCTATAGCTAGGGTGAATGTTTTGATCTATAATTTAATATGCTTATCTCTTGGTATGTCTTGATCATAGATTAATTTTGTGTAACTTGTTTTGAGGTTTAGTACTCAAATGAAGGGTTTTAAACCATGTGACAGCTGTATTTATGAAGTTGTTTTGTCCGATGTGTTGTATGTTACCATATGAATGTATATAGTTACATGACCATACTTAAAAAGGATTCTATGTTATGCATGCATTATTGCCCTAATCTCAAATCATCTTTTGAAATGAAGTTGGCTTTTTTTTTTAAAGATATGAGATTAATGTGAGAATGTTGGTTCTCTATGATTTAGTACATCATGTTGTATGATGAATATATTTTGTGTTTGTGGGAACCTCTTTGGAGTGTGATTAGGATTTCATTAATTATGAGAGATAGGCTTTGAGATGAATGTGTAAGATATGATAAGGAGTAATTGATAGTAATAAGCTTTGATTTTGGTTTAGGTGTTACCAGCAGTCAAGTCTAAGCTCCTTCGACTGTAGGCTCTCGGTTCCTCTGCTTTCAGATAAGGGATAAGTTATATGGGCATTTGATAAGTCATGAGGTTATTTTAAAGTATATTATGCATTAAAATGTTTTTGATTAGAGATGTGGCATGTAAGCATTATCAAACAAAGATATGTTCGTGAAATTTCGAAAACCTTATGTGTATAATTTAAGCATATTAATGCTATTAATAATTCCACGAACATGATGATTAAAGAAAACAATAGAAATGCTATTATTGTAAAATGTAATGCAAACTATGAATTTTAGTATGATAAATAAGTATGAAACGTTTCCGGGTTATGTCCTCTGGTGATCTGAACTCGGCTAGTAGGGGTTAATTACTAGCTTTCCATGGAAAAATGTTATCTGTTTGGCCATGTAAAGTATAGGAAATGGGGCTGCCCATAACTCTAGGCCATTTAAAGTAGAGAAAATGGGGTTGCCCGTAACTCTAATCTGAACAAGGTCTTCTCCCCAATGTGTACGGACGGGGGGAAGGAACAAAACCTGGAGGGGATGTGCCATCAGGCCTCCCAAAGGGGACAATATCATACACATAAGGGCATCCAAATGTGATGAGGCCTTCTCTGTACAAACTTATCAGATATGGACTAACCAATATGTTATGAATAGCTATGTTATGTTATTAATCATGAGGGAATTATTTTGTTTAAATGCATTGTGAAAAGTAAAAGCTCTCATGAAAAGAAGAAGTTTCGAATGAAAAGAAAGCTGTTCATTAAAGATGAAATTTCTGAAGTTCCGTTATGCTATAAAGATAAAGTTTCTTATGAAAGTACAAGTTACGTTAAGAAGTTATCTGATATCTGTTTTTCTTTATGAAACGTTAAGTTTTATGATTATGAAAGTTATAATATTTTTTAAGAAGAAGTTTATGAAGGAAAGTTTTATTATCATTTAAGATGCTTCCAGTTTAAGACAAAGTTACCGATTATCCAATTTAATTTAAATGATTATTTTGTAATGAAAATATATACAGTGACTTTGTAAGAAATGAAAGAAATTCAATCTGGAAGGCTTTGATAAAATTATTCTGATAAGGAAAGGGAGAACAACTATTTTCCTAAGAAAAGCGTATAAGTTATTATTATAAATAGTATAAAATACTATGTATGAAAAGATGTTCTCCTATCTGAACAATTACAAAATGAAATGAATTGATTTACATGCATCCTTATTAAATTCTCATATATCTTACCTTTACTAAGCTGTGTAGCTCACCCCTTCCACTGTTTCAGTTAACAGATTTTATTTTGGAGTAAAGGGAGTCTTAGTCGAGTTTTGAAAGGAGCTGGTTTTAGTTTTATATGTATAGGTCCTAAATTAGCAATATGATGTTCAGATTTGTAGCATTGTGTATTTTAGGATCTAATGAAAGTGTATACCTTAAAGCATTAAGAAATGTATTATGTGGAATTTAGAATTTGAGTAATTGGTGGATTATGTTATTCTTTGAGTATAGTGTAGATGCTTTGAATGTCAAGTGAAAAGTTATATCATTTGAAGAAAGAAACAATAATGAAAATAAAGAGGGAAGCTTTTGTAAAAGCTTTTCTGAAAGTTTTGTAAAGGCTAAGTTGATTCTTGTTAATATCAGGTTTAAGCTTGATATTAGCATGCCAGCCATGGTCGCAAATCTAGGTATCGGGTTTGGGGCGTGACAACCAAGCAATGAAAAATGCCATTTTCCACCCATTTTCCTCTCCATATTTCTCATTCTCCCTGTTTTCATCCCAACCAAATATATCCTAATATTGTGTTTGGTTAGGGTGAAAATTGAGATTATAGAAAACAGAGAGAGGAAAATAGGGTGGAAAACAATGTTTTTCACTATTTGGCAAAAGAAGAAAAATGGGGAGGAAAGAAAACCCGGGAGAAAGTTTTCTCTCTCGGGCTCACAATTTTCATCCTCCCAAATCGGGAGGAAAAGGCTGGAGAGAAAAGTGCTCTCATAGCACTTTTGCACAAATGCCCTCTCCCACCTACGCTCATTCATGACCTGATGGCCTTCTCACCTACATTTTTCTTCTAAAAAAAAAAAAACAGAGAGTGAGAGCTGGAGAAAAAAGAAAGAAAGAATAAGAGCTGCTAAAAAAAAAGAAAGACGTATACAGTAAAGAATTGAACAGTTGATGAAATAAAATCTGAAAGGCATCTGACTCAAGAAAATCTTGTATGAATCGGAGTATATGCTTTGAAATTGACATGAAAATTTATTTTATCCTTGACCAACTCTTGCTGAACGTATGAATCGGAGTATATGCTTTGAATTTGACATGAATATTTATTTTATCCTTGACCAACTCCTACTGAACCCAACTGTCGTTTCAATTTTTCTAAAAATAATTAATGACATTTTGGTTAATGGTCCCTAAATACCCATTTTGTGATGTTTTTTTTTTTTTGGAGAAACCGCCCCAAGAAGATGGGGGGAGAGACATTTCATTACGGTAAATCAGCATTGTACACAGAAACAAACTCAGGGTGAGTTTCCTCCATCCAAACCTAGAATGGGGCGTAATTACAAGCAGATCTTGCTAAACAATGCGCAAGTTTGTTTCCTAGCCTACGTGTATGAGTGAAAGATACACACAAAAAGGCCGAAGAAAGTAAGCTGATGTCCTTGACTATATGTCCAAAGCTAGAGGAGTCCATACTGCCTTTAGAGAGAGCATTGACAATTACTTCTGAATCACCTTCAAGTTGCACCTTGTTAAGGCAAAGATCCTTCGCCAAACTCAAAGCGCTGCAAGCTGCCAGTACTTCCACCATCTCTATAGATGTAGGCAGTGGAATAGTGTGTGTAAAGGCAACCAAGACAAGACCATTGTCGTTATGAATGACGCCACCCAACCCAGCTAAACTCCTCTTTTCGAAAGTTGCCCCGTCGAAATTGATCTTTGCCCAACCCACAGGCAGAGGAGACCATTTAGAAGGAGAAACCGGCTTCGAAGAAGACTGAGGAGAAGGCTGGGCACGATGAAACTCAAGTAAACTTTCCGCAGCCAAACCAACAATTTTAGCCAAAGGGACCATGCTCTCACCAACCCGAAGCTTATTTCTACGAGTCCATAATTGAGATATAATACTGGCAAAAAGGTCGAAGCTGTCACTGTGTTCTTGGCAGCACTGTATGATTTCCAGCATTGACAAGCTAGTTCTGGTTTTCTTCCGAAGCCAAGAGAAATGGGGAGACCAAACTTGGGAAAGGGCAGAGCAAGACCAGAGAGCGTGTAGAGTGGTCTCACATTCAAACTTGCAGTCCAGGCAAATTTCATCAGAAATAATTTTCCTTTTTTTTAGATTAGCTCTTGAGGGCAGCAAATCTAAACCAGCCCTCCACAATAACATTTTGATCATGTTTGGGACTCGTAGCCCCCAAACACCCTTCCAAATGCGTTTGGTCGTAGACAAATCCGAGGTTGATGGAACCTCCTTTAGCTCCTCCTCCATGAGCCACCTATACCTCGACCTGACAGAGTATGAACCATCATGGTTAAGAGGCCAAAAAATCTGATCCTCACAATTACGGAGGCTGAGCGAAATTGATTGAATTAACGTTGCTTCGTGAGATAGGAAAATGTTGTCAATAACATCTTTCATCCAACAACGATGGTCACTGTCAATAAGCACCGAGACTTGAGCATCCCTTCCAAGAAAGACCAATGGAGACACCACCTTTTTATTAAAGAGGTCAGGTAGCCATTGGTCCTGGTAGATCCTAATCTGGGACCCATTTCCCACCCTTTATTGCAAACCTTTCTTAATCACCTCCCTGCCTTTTAGAATGCTTTTCCAAGTGAAAGAACTGTTGCCCTCTTTGGCATCAAGAATGGAACCCTTGGGAAAGAATTTAGCTTTAAAAAACCTATGGAATAGGGAAGACTTGTTTTCCAACAATCGCCACACTTGTTTTGCAAGCATGGCATCATTGAATTTCTGGGGTTCTTTAAAACCCATACCCCCCAAGCTTTTTGGGTGACAAAGAGCGCTCCACTTGGTCCAATGGATCTTCCTTTGGTTGCCTCTCTGACCCCACCAAAATTTTCTAATCACAGCCTCAATCTCATAACAAAGGCCGACTGGGAGCTTGAAATAGCTCATGGCGAAAGTGGGGATTGCCTGGATCACGGCTTTAAGAAGAATTTATGGGGTTCTTTAAAACCCATACCCCCCAAGCTTTTTGGGTGACAAAGAGCGCTCCACTTGGTCCAATGGATCTTCCTTTGGTTGCCTCTCTGACCCCACCAAAATTTTCTAATCACAGCCTCAATCTCATAACAGAAGCCGACTGGGAGCTTGAAATAGCTCATGGCGAAAGTGGGGATTGCCTAGATCACGGCTTTAAGAAGAATTTCACGGCCAGCTTGTGAGAGAAGCTGTTCTTTCCAACCTTGGAGCTTGGCCTCAACCCTCTCCTTGATATAGAGTAGACTTGCCTTCTTATTTTTGCCAACAAGGGAGGGTAAACCAAGGTACTTTTCGTACTGCTTTATCTCCTGGACACCCATAGCTACCTTAATTTGATCAGTGACATTTAGAGACATAGATTTGCTGAAGAAAAGGCTGGTTTTGTTGCGATTCAACAGCTGGCCAGAGGCCTTCTCATAACAATCCAATAACTTTTGGATTCTCCGGCATTCACCAAGGGACGCTCTACAAAAGACCACACTATCGTCAGCAAAAAATAGGTGGGTCAAACAGGGGCCCCCCCTACAAATAGAGACACCCCGAATCTACTTGGTCTCAGCCGCTAGCTGAAGAAGGCTGTGCAGACCCTCGGAGAAGATAAGGAATAAATATGGTGATAATGGGTCGCCTTAGTGAAGACCCCTCGACGGTTGGATGGTTGAAGAGGGTTCGCCATTGATAAGTATAGAGTAACTGACAGTTGTAATACATTCCATGATAAGGTTAACCCATCTAACATCAAAACCCATTTTCAAAATAATCGCCTCCAGAAAAGCCCACTCAACCCGGTCATAAGTCTTACTCATGTCTAATTTCAGGACCATGAAACCAGATTTGCCTTGCTGATGGTGTTTCATGTAATGGAGCATTTCGAAGGCCATCAAAATGTTGTCAGTGATAACCCTTCCGGCCTGAAAGGCACTCTGGTTCTCAGAAATTACCAAAGGGAGAATTTTTTTTAATCTGTTGGCAAGGACTTTAGAGACTATTTTATACACGACATTACAAAGGCTGATTGACCTAAAATCAGTGATGAGCTCAGGGGATTTGATCTTAGGAATCAGGGTGATATTAGTATTGTTAATTTCTGGAGGAATTTTGCATTTATTCAGACAGTCAAGAACAGCAGAGCAAATATCCACATCAAAAAAAGACCAAAAAGATTGATAGAACAAGGGAGGCATACCGTCAGGGCCCAGGGCAGAGATAGGTTTCATCTGTTTGATAGCCACCTCTACTTCCTCCCTGAGGAAAGGTCTGAGAATCTGGGCGTTCATATTCACATTTACCGAAGGTTTGACTGCCTCCAAAATCGCATCAAAGTCTGTAGGCTGGGAAGAGGTGAACAGGGATTAGAAATATTTACACGCAATATTTTTGATCATGTTGACCTCAGTGCACCACACGTTAGAGGAGTCTCTCAAACCTGAGATTTTGTTCCTACGAAATCTGTGGGAAGCCTTGTTGTGAAAGTAGATGGACACAACAACATTCATGCATATACACCATCACAAGGGATATCTTGGTAGTAATAAATGCCAAAACGTGGGAGTCACATGACTTGGACACTAGTCGAAAGTTCCTTCTATTTTAATTTTTAAACGAGTATGGTGTGATATTACAGACATTCTAGCACTGTCAACATAAGATCTATGACCAAAATAATTATCGTATGCACCCAAATAAAAATGAATATATTAGGTGAGAAAGCATTATAAAATTTTCGAAGGTGGGTTTCAATTAGCTCAACTGGTAAAGTCTCTATTGATTGAATAAGAGATCTGGAGTTCAATTCCCGCCTACGCCAAAAACTAATTGGTGTCTTAGTTTGATGATAAAGAACTATCATTACAAGCAAACATCATAGATTGAAACTCTTCCTAAAAAAAAAATTAGAAAATAAAATCCATTTAATATTTTGTAGTATATAATTATTCGATGTTCTGGACCTCATGATGGATCATTTATTATAATTCTATGCCATAAGATGTGGTGAATAGTAATAATATTGTATATTAACTGCCCTTCAATCAAAGACCGTAGCATTTATATATATATATATATATATATATATGCATAATGGTGGGCCTACCCTCCATTTTACTTTTTATATATACAACATATGTACCGATTCGTTGGTTGGATGAAATTATATTTGCAAATGGTGGTATTAAGTCTTATCAAAAAGATATTGTAAAAGCGTTATAGCTCAACTAATATTTTTTTGTATTTTCAATAAGAACATCTAAAATTTAAATTCACACTCCCTATTATAACTATTGAATTTAAAAAAAAAAAAAAAAAAACAAACAAACAAACAAACAAACAAACAAACAAAAACAACAACAAAGTATAAATAGAAGGGTCTAAATATAAAAAGGATTAAATTTTCACATGATAATGGATTGGCTCACTCAACTTGGCAAAAGATACAAGAATTATCTTTTACATATGACAAAGCCAAAAGAGTTTGAGGAGGATGCCCATCCTCCTAACACAAGATTACACTAAGCAAATTTCAGCCTCGCTCAAAGAATCATTTTGTCCTCCAAACTAGGATTACATAGTTACTCCCAATCTTTTTGAATTTGAAACCTTCCACTTTTTAATATCCTAATCACTTCACCATGAATTTCGATGTTTCAAACTTTTAAAACTTATTAGCTTAAACTTTAATAATTGGCAACTTATTGATTCATAGGGATGACCATTTTTAAACTTATGAGCTTAAACATTAATAATTGACAACTTATTGATTCATACGGATGACCATCCTCAATCTATCCACAGCCATCTACCCCAACCCAGTCCAATGGGGCATATTTTAAGGGAGGGAGATAGGGGAAGGTTTCTTCAAGTTCGGTGCTAGATTCCCTCGTAACAGCTAATTCTAAGAGTAAGCCGAAGCCACCAATTATTGTAACTTGAGACAGAGTTTTTTTTTCATTTAAAGAGAAAGAGCTTTCCACATAAATATCAATATCATTGTGTGCGATTAATCTATTTCTTATTTACGCTCTATTTGTTTCAACATTAACGTTTTCTAGAAAATTGTTCATTTTTCAAAGAGCATTTTCTAGAAAACTTTCTTGTTTTCCAGTAGTTGGTAACGACCTTGAAAATGAGTTTGAGAATGTTTTCTGGTGTTTGGTATGCTTTTTTTTAAAAAAATATTTCTTGTGTAATTTAAAACATGTATATTATGTAAACTAACTATTGTAATCATTGCAAAATTTATACTTGAAGGAGATTCGGAGGTGGTGATAAACTCTCTTCGAAGTAAGGAAGCATCATTTTCTTCTTTTGGCCATCTTCTCGAGTCAGCAAAATCCACTTTAGTTTCCAACAATTGTATTGCTTTCTCACACGTTCGTAAAACTGGAAATAAAGTAGCACATAACCTTGCTAGACATGCAAGAAATGTCAGAGGTTTGTCAGTGTGGGTGGAGGATGTTCCTCCACACCTGGTTGATGTACTCTTTGCCGACCTTGGCTGATTTTATAAAAGAAGTAGTCTTCATTCTCAAAAAAAAAAAAAAAAAAAAAAAACAAACAAACAAACTAATTCAATCTTTATAAATGAAAAACCAAGAATGAATTTGGTTTTCATACAAAAATTTTAACAATAGATACAATCAAAATTAATTAGTTGTCAAATTTTCATGATCACTACCACTCATCTTGCTCATATATATAGACAGTAATACACACACACACACACACACACACATATCAACCATTTGTCTATATATATATATATATACATATTTGACAGGGTAATACATTTTCAATAAGTATAAATAACAATAATTTTTAATTGCCTACTCTTTTTGTTGGTATACTAATTGTCTACTATGGTCGACCACAAGTCTTCAATATTACTCTAAATTATGTATTTAGATAATGTTCGATATAATATATCATCACTGTATAGTACATGCCAACAAAAAAAAAAGTATTTGCCTACAAATGCAATTTTCCTAAACAATTATCATTCATTATATAACAATATTATTAGTCCATGGTAAAGATTGTCCCATGTAAAAGCAATTTAGAGTAATATAGGTACTATGTTTAAAATTTTCATCTTTTACTTTATTCATTCTTTCTTCTTCTTCTTCTTCTTCTTTTTTATTTTTTTTTTTTATTTTTTTGCACTTTATGTACGAAAAAGAAGTAACTTCTACCTAGAATCCATCAAACGGAAAATTTCTTTGAGAAAGAAAAAAATCGAGCTTGAAATTCAAAGCAAAGAATTGGGATTTTGGTAGAGAGGAATGAAATAATTACCTCTGCAAATTTATTCTCCTTTGCAAGTCGGAGCTATTGACCGACCAGTGAAAGGAAAAAAAAAATCTAATTAGAGAATTGTGTCATAGAGGGGAAGAGAAACATGGAGAAAAGAGAGAAGAGAGACAGTTAGAGAGAGATCTATAGGAAGAGGAGAGACAAGAGTTAGTGACAATGAGGGTGTGAGGAGCAAAAAAGCAAAGGGAAGAGAGAAAAAGTGAGAAAACTTACCATGAGAGAGAGAAAGCGCCAAAAAATTATGTTTCCCACAGCCATAGACGAAGATAATATTTATAGGAGATGGAACGCGTGAGAGAGAGATTGTTTTCCAAAAAAAATTTTGGAAAACAACCTATCGAAAATAAGCCTTATTTTTATTAGAGTTTTCTGTTGACCAAAGATAGTTTTCCATTGACGAGGTTTTTTTGTACTACCAAACACTGAAAAATGTGAAAAAATATCTTTGCAAAAGGTTTTCTAGCGAAACAAACAGAGCGTAAGTTGAGATATTCGTTTGGTAATTTTAGTTATAATATATTTTGAAAATTAGTTTTTTTTTTTTCCCTTTTCAAGAAGGTTAAAATTATTTATTGAATTACTTAGTTAACAATTTAACCTCACACTAGATTGTGATCTAAGAATGAAAGCATAACGTTTACATCCTTTCTCTCTTGGGTTTGATCATACCAACACTATTGCTCCAGATCCCATCAAAACTCCACATTTAAGCGTGATTTCTCAACCCAAAAAAAAAAATTACATTTTTTTTTTCTTTTGACATCCAAAAAACTTACATTTATAAACTGGCTTAGGTTTGAAATACTTTTCCAAACAGTCATGATAAGTTTGGATTTAGAGCATAAAATGCTCGTGGAAGTTGATGACAAAAGGAAACCCCGTAGTACCTTTAGATGACTTTTTCAGGACTTTCAATAAGATCTGCCATATCGAACAATATTTAAAAGACTAATAGTCTTCCATGATATACAAAAATAACTTTCAACGACATGTTATTAGCATATCTTTGCTAATACATGATATGACAGCACACTACATAAAAAATAATCCAAGCATTGGAATAAATTAAACTTGACTTCATAGTTGATAGCTTGAAAAAATATAAATTACACTTAAACTACCCAAAAACAAACATGGCTTTAAGTATTGTTTAATATGTAAATGTTAGCCTACAATAGAGTTGATCATTACTTGGAGTCATTCAGACCTAACAACACAAAAGATTACTGATTCATTCTTGCCCAAAACCAAAAGATAAGCATGGACGCCTACCAATACAGTCACCAAACTTGATTGTTGGAACTAAGCTCAAGATTAATCCCTTTAATTTTTAAATGCTAGATTGATGAAAATGAGACGTTCTTAAAAAAATTTCAACTGCAAACCAATTTTGTTTGAGAGTGTTCGCAATAATCATGCCTTTCCATACACCATATTTCTTTTAAGCATGCCTATTAGGATCAAAGTTAACTAACAAAATTAACCTCCAAATAAACCCTACTAGAGCTAGAATGGATGAGAAATGGGAAGTTCCAGTGCAACAAAGGCCCTTTTCGGTTCTAGGTGTAAAATGACAACTTAAGGGAAATCAAAACAAAGTTATATCATAACCTAACAAAGTTTACAACTGTTAAATTACCAATTCTCCCAAAAGTTTAAGTTATTAGGAAATGGTGAATTTAGTCACTTAATCATAATTCTAACACTCTCTCATGTGTAGGCTCAAACTACTTTTTAATGGGTGAGGCCCAACATGTGAGATTTTTAACATTTTAAATAGGAGGTAGAGCGAAAACAGGGGTCGAACTCAAGATCTCCTGCTCTGATACCATGTTAAATTACCGATTGTTCCAAAAGTTTAAACTATTAGAAAATAGTGAGTTTAATCAACTAACCACACATTTCTAACAACAACGAGCAATGCTAGTATTCCATTTTTATAAGTCCTGCACTGTTCTAAGTTCCATTCACAGGACCTTACCCTACACCCACATCATACTAATTAATTATGAAAATGATCCAACAGAAGTATTTTGTTTAGTATCAATGACGTGTGCCTATATTGTATGTAATGAGTGAGAGAGAAAGAGAGACAGAGAGAGATTACTTGAGAAGTTGCGTAAGTTCCACTCTCATCGTAGCTGCCTCCTTCGTTCGGACTCGACAGAACTTCCGCCACTGCAACCCTAGAAGAAGAAGCACTAGTCCATCACAAAACGACATCGTCAAGCAAAAAAAAAAAAAAAATCAGAGAGAGAAGGGGACTCGTTGTGGTTTGGTTTGTGTGTGTGAGAGTGAGTGAGTGAGTGAGTGAGTGAGAGAGAGTCTCTCTGTGTGTATTTGTGTGAAAGAGAGAGAGTTGGAATTGTTTACCTTATTAAAGAAAAATGGGTGTGAGAGAGGGAGAGGCTTTGGGTGGAGTTGGGAAATGGAGGATTGGACGCTGGAGAAGAGAGGAGAGAGGAGACGACTCAAATGAGAGAATGAGGTTTATCAACACCATCCGTTTTTTTTTTCCCCTTCTTTAAGGAGTGAGGTTTTCTTTTTCTTTTTATTCTTTTTTTTTTTTTTTTTTGGCTTTGTGTGTGTGTGTGTGTTTGTGTGGTAGGTAGGTACGTTTTGATTCGTTTTGTTTATTTATATTTATATTTTTATATTATTATTAATATATTATTCGTTTAATTGTTCTTTTTCCAATGTTCTTCTGCGATTTCTGTTCTGAATTGAATCCGTCGATGCAATTAGACTACGTGTTCTGCCTCTCTGGCTTATCTCTCTCTGTTCTCGCCATTCATTCCAGGCGGTCTTTTCATTTTGCTAAACAACGTCGTTCCTTATTCTCTTTTTGTATATTCCCACTTTAGGTTTTATGTCAAGGAAATGCTAACGAATACGCTTAGGAAATTGGTTAATAATTCATTCAAATAAAGTTTTTATAGAAAAAGAAAAAAAAAATTGATGATTAATCAATATCTTAAGAGCACTCATTAGCATTATCTTTTATGTTATTATATTATATTTACCTCCCTTCTAATTTAGAATAAAATACTCATTTCCTTTAAAATGCAAACATGTAAATATTGATGAGTACATAGAATTTGGTCGTCCACGCAGTGCACTAAACGATCGTATTGCTTTAAACAAGTAATAAATGCGTAGCTGTTACCAACAGAAAGCCCGGAGAAAAAGACCGTTGATGACCTCATCAAGTGGCTCATTAAGCCATTAGATGCGTTACCAAAGAATTAAATGAAACCATTAAAGACCTCCAACAGCTAGAAAAGAAGAATTTACATAAATCATCTCATAATAGGAAGAATGTACACACACATAATTGAGATATTCTTGAATTAAGATTATATTCTCTCTCTAAATATTTTCTCTTTGGTTGGCACCACGCCAATGTCCATAGAGGGAGAAACAGCTTTGTTATTGTTTTGCATATTACAATTACATTCACGCCAAACTCCATCTGGATGACCACACTACTAACCAAATCTTGCTTCATCAATTACTATTGGTAGGAAGTGTGCAGAATGATATTTTAGAGGGTGGAAATTAACCTTCTATTTGTCTAATGACTTCCCTTGTTTATAGAAATATTTTTATTGAGTTTGTGTTAGAAATTGAGCCAACCTTGGTTTGGCACTTGTTAGTGGGCATGACTCTTGGTGGGCCACATTTAGAGTCTGTTTGGAAATAACTTATTTAGTTGAAATTGTATTTTTTTGTGTGCTAAAAGTACGGTAGAAAAAGCTAAAAGGTAGTTGAAATAATATAGTGAGACCCATAAATAGTACCAAAAAGTGTAGACCTATGAAGAGTAACAAAAATAAACTGAATAATAAAAAAAATGGCTTTTTAAACTAGAGAGTGGCTTGTGTTCGGTGGCAGTTGCCACTGGACACATTAGGATACATACACAATCTAACGTGTCTAGTGGCAACTGCTACTAGACACAAGCTGCATCCATTAAACTAGTGGCAAATGTAACTTTAATGGGATTAACTCTCATGTAACATATCACTGTGCACTCTTGGTGCAGTGGTCACTCCACAAATATAAATGTTTATAGGGTGTGGGGGGTAAGGCTTAGGGTTCAAATCTCTAGGAGGGAGTTTCATACACATATACACTTAGATTAGACTAGAGTATAAATTCTATCTTGTAAAAAAAAAAAAAAAAAAAAACTCTCATGTAACATAGATTACATTAGAGTGGGTTATAAAATCGTGTAACCTCCCTCATTTGTGTAACCCGTGGCAAATAGAACATCTTTTTCCTCTCTACCATTCTCTCAGTTCTTTGGGTTCTCTCCCATAGTTCTTAGGCTGTAGATATTATTTGACTTGCTCTAGTAGCGAGCACCACCATAAACAACAACCATTCGAGCTATAAAAGCGTAGTTACAACGAGTAAAAGGCAAATATAAGATCTTACAGGTGATTACCCTAATTCTTACAATTTTTAAGTCTAAAAGGTCGTGCATTTCAAAGATTAGCTATTATCTCTTTCTCCAAAAACGTTTGGAAAAAATCAAAAATCAAAATATAATTTAAGAGATCACAAAATTTATGACCCTAAATGCCAAACAGCACTCAAGGAGCTGGGATTGGCACTTTCGGTCTTGGTCAAAGTGCCGACCAAGCCCTTTTTAACTTATATTTCTTGATATTCCAATTTTATCCAACATTATTCTAATTTTCTAATATTTTTCAACGAAAATCAAAATTAAAATTAACTTTTAACATTATCAAGAATTCAAGATAATAATGTATTATTATTGAGATTATCATAAGTAATTGTTTTAATAATTCAAGAAACTCCATTATCTCTAAAGATTATCATATGTTTGCATGTCTATAATTGTTTTACATCTGAACTAATGAGAATCAAGCCTTTAGATGACTGTTAATTTTAATTAATCCTTTGAGGCCCAATCAAAGTTAACTAATTTAGTCCCATGCATGCATATCTACTGTAAGACCATTCACTGACTAATTTTCTTTTTATATGACCTTGTTTACAACCTTGGTTTTATCTTAGAAAAATATCCTTTTTCCCTCAAATTCCGTGGGCCATTATGATATGAATTGTAGTCATAAATCAATTACATAATTTTCAATTAAAAAAAAAACAGAATTTTCAAAGCATGTGAAATAACCATTTCACGCTTTAACACCAATTTACACAAATAGGGTGATTTTGACGGTTGTGAAATGTGGTGTCTATGTTAGCCAACTGCATTCAATAACTAAACCAGAGAATTCATGGCTCATTACTCATGTTGCATATTTGGATATTGATAGACTTATCACTGAAAAATAGGACCTTTTACCAGAACTAAGATATTCACACTCGAAAAACCACTCTACAGTCTACAGTAATAAGGAATGTGCTCTCAAGTTCAAAACTTACAAATTCACATCAATGGGATTTTTTTTTTCTTCTTTTTTTTCTTTTTTTTTGGGGGGGGGGGGGGGGGGGGGGGGGGGGGGGGGGGGTTGTTGTTGGGGAAGAAAATTGTGAGCATGCTGTAACAGAATCAGAAATTTTTTCCCACCAGAAAGAGAAGCCATTTTGTGTTTGTACATAAAGGAGGAGAACTATCGTGCAGCAGGCCGTGCAATGGATTCATCAAATGATAGGCAATTGTCAGTACCACCCAAATCCATGGAACCCTGATTCAAGGAAGAATGAATGGAAGTCCTTGACACATCTGAATTTCCCTCTCTTGCAGCCACTGCTGCTTCCCTTTCTATTGTGATTGCATCTTGAATCTCCTTAAGAACTTCTGAAATTGACGGTCTCATATGTCCGTGCGGTTGGACACACATCAGAGCTTTCTCTGCTATCTTCCATATTGATTGGATGTCAAATTCTTCGTGTAGTGAGGGATCGATGATTCCTTGAATGTCCCCACTCTCAATATGCAACTTTGCCTGTGAAACAATCATTAGTTAATTAATGTAATAAAAGGAGAGTAGTGAATCATTTCACTTCATTAAACAATTTGTATGAATGATCCATGCTTTTCACCAACCAGATAGTTTAATTATATCAATGATTTAAACTTTCCCAGAAACAAGAAAAAAAAAATTGGGAAGAGAAACCTGAAATAAGATTTGCATGTTGAAAAGTAAAATGCATCTATAAAAGCAACAACCACTTGCTCAATAAAAAATGATTAGTTAGCGATGGATTTAATTCTATTTTATGTCCCAATGCCAGCCTCACCAAAAAAACCACACTTACCCACTGGACTATGTTACGGCAATTAACACCAAAGCTTTCATTAGATATTGCTTCATGACCAGATATCAGCTCAAGAAGAATGACACCAAAACTATAGACATCACTCTTGTCCGTCAACTGCTGGGAGATATAATACCTGCATACAGTGGCGGAGCCAGGATTTCAAGTCAGGAGGGGCAAGATTAAAAGACAAGATTGAAGGTAAAATTAATCTAAGAAATATTAATCGATACTAATAACAAAATAAATAAATGACTATATGCCAAAGTCGTTGTCATACATAATCTAATATAAAAATTTTACTTCAATTCATTTTATTCATTTTTTTCATTTCTATTTAAATTTACTCAATTGCAAAATCTACTTCGATACGAGCTTGTTTAGAATTTGACCTGGACATATTACTATGAAGTTGTATATGTTCCTCAATGCCATGACTGCTTTTAAAATGTTGTGTAGACATTTGAGTTTATAGCAAAAACTCAGGGTTTTTTTTTTTTTTTTTTTTTTTTTTTTTTTAAGATCAGCAAAAACTTAGGTTGAGACTGAAAATGGTTGGTTACAATAGAAAAAAATGGTAAATAAGAGGCGGACTGGTGAGGCGCTACAGTTTGGTATCGCTATATTTTTTTTTCCCAGTCCTATTCAGGGAAGTTGTGTGCAAAACCAATGTACTAGTAGGTGGGACCCATTATTTAATAAAAGTGATGCTTCAGTGCTTTGTGAATGTAAAATTGTCTTCTTGTTGACAAGTTAGCTATACATATATGGTAAAAACTAAAAAGTTGTTTCAGTCAGGAGGGGCCAATAACCTTTTAATATGTTTATTAATAATTTACTACTAATACATAGAGAATTTTTGAGAAGGTCAGGGGGGGCAGCTGCCCCCCCTCCCTCTGCCCCTGCCTGCATATCATGAGAAACACCCAAAAAAAGAAAAAGAAAATCATCTCGATATGATCTAATACACTATGGTAGCCGAATGATCTAAGAAAGTGTATGATACAACAGGTGAAGCCAACCCTCTCAAACAAGAAGGGTTTGTTACAGGGATTGCTACATATTTTGATTTAAGACAATATTTATATTGACAAATTAGTTCAAAAAGGAAAAGAAAAGAAAGAAATACAACAAGGAGTGATAATGGCCCCAAACAGCTACACCTGCAGCAGCGCATGTTTATGAATCCTTAAGAGACCACAACTTTGTCCACAGTGACAACCTATCTCTATTCGTTTGTTTGTCTGTTTATAAGTATAGACTCTTGTCAAAGGTCACACAAATGAGTAATCAATAGGAAGTTTCACCAGCCAAGAGCCTTGTGTCTTAGTAGCACTATTGGATTTGAACCCCACCCCCCCTTGTGGCTCAGTGGCTCTTCTAGATTCAAACCCAACCCCCCATCCCTGGCCTACTTGTAGCAAGCAAAAAGAAATAGAAAATTTCACCAAAAAGCAAATAAAGGCACCCTATCATACTTAAATGACAAGTCAACAACAGAAGCAACATGTATTTAAAGCAACAGAAATGATGCTTTACTTGATCACGAGAAGAACACCGTATTTTAAGCAAGACAGAGAAAAGCCTTACTCGGGATCCAGATAACCTACAGTGCCCCGAACTATGCTTGAGACATGAGAGGCTCCATCTACTGCAAGTTTTGAAAGACCAAAATCTGAAACCTTTGCTCTCATGTGTTTGTCAAGAAGAATATTGCTGCTTTTCAAGTCCCTATGAATAATGGCTGGAACACAGCCTGTGTGAAGGTATTCAATCCCTAAACAAGCATGAAAATACACAAATCAATTTCAACACGCTTATAGAGGAGAGGTTTCTGTCAGCAGAATAAGTTAGCTTAAAAACCTTTTGCGGCATCCTCGGCAATTTGAAGTCGCTTGAACCAATTAATACTTTTGTGACCTGTTAATGGGCCTTGAAATATTATGCATGGTTGAGCTTTCAAAATAGTATTGCTTCATTTAGAAACATGTGAGCTTACCATAAAGATGTTCCTTGAGAGTTCCATTATGCATGAACTCATAAACAAGCATACATCTCTCTCCTTCCTGGCAATAGCCAAGAAACTGTACCAGGTTCCTGTGATGTATCCTTGAAAGAAGAGTCACCTAGATCGAATTCAAGAATTTGAAAATCGTAAGAACTAGTTTTTAGTGTCTAGCACATATAATCCCACCAAATGCAACAGGACTTATTAAGAATAGAGAAACAATTTCATTAATCGACACTTTTAACTTCTAGAAAGACTATAATGGAAGATATTGAAGTTTCAAATCTCCCTGTTTCACCAAATTTGTCAAAAGAGAATTTGCCAAGAAAAAGAAGCAAAAGCAAGGTGATTTAGATAAAATTACAAGCGACAAAGTTGGTATAAATTCTGGAGAGGGTACAAAATTCTGTAGAAAAAAGAATGGGACAGGGCTTTCCCATCTTTCCACTTAGTTTATTTCCAGTTCAATGGCCAAATTTGCAACAGTCCCATGCCACTAGTTTATATTTCAAATTTGACATAAAAAAAAGTAATAAAGGAACCGTCACCAGTTTATAAATAGGTCAAGATAATGTGACTACAATATCAGAATATAGAAAGAGGTTCAAACAGTATGATAACTTACCTCATTTGAAAATTCTCGCTTTCCCTGGAAGGAATTACTGGATAGAACTTTGACTGCAATTTCTTTTTCATCTTTCATTTTCCCATAATATACAACTCCGAATCCTCCAGAACCAATCTTCTTTTCAAATTGTCTTGTAGAATCTTCAATTTCAGAGAAAGTGAAGCAACACGCAGCTTCTGTGTGCGCTTTGCTCTTGGAAGATACCAGTCTTTGAACAGGCGGGGAATGGTCAAGTTGGTCTATAACAAAATCAAAATAAGTTTGTTGAACCAACAGTAATTTTTTATAAAAACAAGATAAATGTGAAGATTTCTCAAGTTTCATACCTTGCTCAAAATACCTTTTCTTCCCTTTGCTCATAAATAGGCATGAGGCAATAGTAGCTATTAATAGAACACCAGCCCCAACTGATGACCCAATAATTATATTCATGTGGCTCCCACTTTTACTCCCTTTTCGAAGATTTATGTTCCCAGAGTAGCTGAGGAGAATCAAAGTAGAATGTAAGGGTTCAAATCAATGGTAGAGCTAGAATCAAAGTAAAATACACACATATATGCATATGATACAACACATTAATTTATAAAAACAAAAAAGAACTAAATCTATAAACACATTAATAACAGAAACCTACAATCAAAGGATGAACTCTCCAAACAAGGGCACCATTCAAACCAATAAAGAAAAAGTCAAAGCTAATGTTTTAAGGGATTTAATTTAAATCTTTGTTCTAACAGGTTAGATTATTAAATCCACCTTTTTTTCTAACAATTTAAGCTTTTGAGACAAGTGGTAGTTTATCCTGGTATCAAAGTAGGTGGTCTTGAGTTTAAATCTTATCTCCACTTTACCTCCCATTTAAAAAGTAAAATCTCACATGTTGGGCCCCACTTATTTAGGGAGAGTCTAGGCCCACACATGAAGAGTGTTAGAATAGAATTATTTAAATGATTAAATTCACAAATTTCTAAAAGCTTAAGCTTTTGGGAAAATTAGTAATTTATCACCTTTATTTGTATGTACCACAAGGTTAGGTGAGACCCATTAATGTAATTAGGCATATCATGAGATCAACACTTATATGAGCTGAATGCACATCATTAGGCATCAAGTATTTCACCAAACAAAACACCACTCTTCAATTTATTCATGGTATCAGAGTCTTTATGATCATCTATCAAGCTTCTATAAAATAACTTCAATTCCACATCAATCACCAATGGCAGCTTCCTCTACATCAAACACCATGAATCTAACCTTACACAACATAGCCATATCTGAGTCCCTGAAACTCAACAGTAACAATTATATCATCTAGTCCGATCAAATCAAATCCATTCTTATAAACACAAATCTCCTTGAATTTGTTGATGGAAGTCATCCACCACCACCCACTACCATAAAATCAGCCGATAACACTGAGTAACCAAATCCAGAATACTTGCAAGGGCAAAACCTTGATCATTTTTTCAATAGTTGCTTTGGTGGAATTGGTGCCACCTTATCCATTGGATTAGCTACACAAATTCTTGAATAGTCATCGTCAAAAGCTGTTTGGGATTTTCTTGCCGATTTGTATCAACATCAATCCTTGGCAAGAAAATCTCCTTGCAGCAAGAACTCCTAAACGCAAATAAGGGGACCACACCACCACCACCACCAACTACCTGCAACATACAAAATCTCGTGTATACTCGCTCACTACCATTGGTGAAAAGATCAAAGATATTGATCTTGTTACATACATCTTGAATGGATTGGGTCCACAGTTTGATCCATATATCACAGCGATTGAAAACCGATTTGAACCCATCACCTTCATTAAAAATATGAGCTCGCTTGCTAATCCATGAACAATGTTTAAACTACTCTCACACAATCCATGCTCCACTCCCATTGGTGAAAAGATCAAAGATATTGATCTTGTTACATACACCTTGAATGGATTGGGTCCACAGTTTGATCCATTCATCACTACTATTGAAAACCGATTTGAAACCATCACCTTCATTAAAAATATGATCTCACTTGCTGACCCATGAACAGTGTTTAAACTACTCTCATACAACCCATGCTCCACTCCCATTGGGAGATGCTACGGTACTCTATACTTCAGGACCTTTCTCCACACAAAAATTTTGGAACAAGCCTCAACAATAGTGGTCAACCCTCAAGTCCCCAACAACCATTTCATATTCTCACTCCAAATACCAGTTTTGCACAAGTAACCAAATCTACAAAATGTGTGACCTTTCCCTGTAGACCATGCATTGAATCCATTGTGCATCTCTATCAAATGCCAAATACGTCACACCATGACCCACCGTAGACAAGTGTCATTATCATTATGCAGCCAGTCGCAACAGAAACCTTCATCAAAACCTTTACTGGTCTCCATGTTACACAGTCACCACGACCTCAACCAACTCAATGGGTTTCAAATTCAGGTGACTCCTCTTATGTGACCTATGATCCCACTCTTCTTCAACATGTGCAACTATCCAGGGGCAATAATCAAGATCTTGTTGGAGATGGTACATGTTTGCCCATTATTCATTCCGGTCATAACGGAAGGTTCTTTTATCCACCCCCAAATCTTCATTATCTCTTCAAGATGTTTTAGTTGTTCCTCACATCAAACAAATTTTGCTCCCTGTTTCCAAACTCACATGTGATACACGAACCTTCAATTTCAGTCAGATTGAGAACGTGGGTTGAAGTGGATGGTTCCTTGATCTCCCATTAGAACAAATGCCAACGAAATACTGGCTTGGAGCCTTTCCCACCGCCTGCCTCATCACCTTCCGAACAAAGTACTTAACCACCTCTCTCTTGCTGAATTTCTTTTTGCATTTTCCCTAGATTTCTCTATCCTTCAAGTATTTAACTGATTGTTTTCCATGTTTGAGTCAATACAGAAAAGACAAACTTAGCTCCAAATCCTTGGCTTGAGCCTTTCTCAGGTATAACATCATCCACAAAGGCTATCAGTGTCTTGATTCTCAAATAGGTTGTGATTATATCCCTCACCATGTGCTTTTCAATGATAATTAAGATGTCTACCCCTACCTCTTCACCACCACATCCTTCCATCATTTCTTTTACCATTTCACCTCCAACCATCTGCTCTACCACCACTCTTCCCTCTTCTATTGCTACCACCTCATCATGCTCTACAAAACCTTCATCTCAACCTTCTACATTTCACCTCCCCACCATTGATACCTCTACAACTGACACCTCAAACTCTCCCTTAGTGATAGTGATGGCACTATTGAACAATGTAAAATACAAGTTGTGGCAGAAGGTTTGTATCAACACCCCAATGTTGATTTTTCTAATACAGTTAGTACTATTGTTAAGCCCACTTCATTCATACCATCCTCTCTATCATCATTACCATCCACTAGCCCATTCATCAACTTGGCGTTACTAATACTTTCCTTCATAATGTCCTTAATGAAGAAGTTTACATGCGACAAGCTCTTAGTTTTGTTCATGCTAGTCATCTTACACATGTTTGTTGACTTAAGGCTATCTATGGTATCATTGGTATGTGTCAAGCCTCCCAAGCTTGGTTTGACCGTTTTATTTCCTTTTGATCCGATATGGTTTCATCAGTCTTGCATAGTTCCATGTTTGTCTTACACCCTCCAATAGCTCCCTTATTCTCCTTCTCTATGCTGATGATATCATCCTTATAGGAGCCAATCATTCTATGCTCACCAACTTTGTCAGCATCTCTTGGCACTAAATTCACTAGGTCTAATTAGGAGATATTCACTTCTTCCTAGGAATTTAGGCATCTCATTCCTCTCATGACCTTTCTTTGGCACAAGATAAATATGCTCTAATATCCTTGTACCACTCCAGCTGTTTCTGGACAAAAAACAGCTTTATCCAATGGTTTTCTCTTCCCTAATCCTACTCTACAAAAACAATGTTGGTACCTTGTAATATTTGACACTCTCCAACCCTAACTGGTGCGACTTGGTCAACCAAGTCTACCTTGCATGCTTCGGCTACAACTCATTTTCAAGCTATCAAATGCATTTTACAATACCTTAAGGGTGCTCTTATCACAACTATCACTCTCCTACCAAGATTTATATCCACTTTTCATGCCTTCGCTGATCTAATCATCAATCCACCTTTAATTTTTGCCTCCTTCTTGGTCCAAATCTTATATCCTCAACCTCCTAGGCCGGGTGTGGAACGGCGACAGCCGGTCCACCAATCGACTCAAGGTGTGGACCAATGCGAATTGCAGCAGCCCAAGCCCGAGCTGTAGTTATGCCCGTGGAGACATCGTTGCTGCAATCGTGGTGGGCAGCACGCACCTCACAGCGTGCCTTGGCATCTGCGTGCTCCTAGCATTGGCCTACGGGCTCCCCATTCGGCCAATTTTGCCGAAGTGCAGGACGATGTGGGCGATGCAGCATGGCGTGCATGCGGGCATGCCCCTAGGCTCCCTAGCATGCCCAATGCCTACCTCCATGGGGCAAATAACCTCCTTTTGGAAATCAATCCAAATTTGAGAGCAAGCAGAAGCCAAGGCCAAGGCAGCCCCCATGGGCATGCTGCCAAGGCCAGGGCATGCAGCCGAGGCCAAGGCAGCCCTCATGGGCATCCCTTGGTTGGATTGACAAGCACATGCAAGGAACACCATAATTATTTCAAAAAATTTTACTTTAGATCCTTTGAGATACCAGACTTTATATTGGAATTTTGGACTAGTTTTATTTTATTTTTGAATTTGGCCTTTAATGTTATTGAGGATTTTATGGGATGTTATTGTTGGTTAATGTAATCCCTGTAGCCTATTAAAAAAGGCTCTAGGAATAGTTTGAGACAAAACAATTTGAATAGGAATTTTCTTATTAAAGAACGTTGTTCTTGCTTGGTGGTTAATCCAAGTACCCTTTGGTGGTGAAGTGTAAGGTTTTCACGCAAATTCTAGGCGGTGAAGTTTAAGATTTCTACTATTTTCTCTTTCTTTTCCTTTAACTGTATTTTTTCTTACCCTGTCTTGCATCAAATTTGGTATCAGAGAGTAACCTTAATCCAATCAACAGAACAGAGTCATAAATCAGTTTTAGAGCCCATCCTCCATCCATCCAAACTTCTCAATCTTAAAGAATTATGTCACTCATATCAACCACCCGAAGTCCACTCAACTACAACTCCACACCTAGATTCCCTCAATTCCAACCCATAGCCCAGTGTGGCCTTTGCCAAAAGGTCTCCCTCATCCAGTTGCAGTTACTAAACCAATGCAGGAAAACCCCGCCACCATCCCTGAAAACCCCATCACTACAAGACTCTTAGCCAAAACCTCCTTCACAACACTCACCCACAACAGTTGACCATATAGGTACACCGTCA
This sequence comes from Quercus variabilis, assembly GCA_030445155.1. Lineage (NCBI taxonomy): Eukaryota > Viridiplantae > Streptophyta > Magnoliopsida > Fagales > Fagaceae > Quercus > Quercus variabilis. Next base: position 42,218,415 of record CP129451.1, read on the forward strand.
CTCAAAATCCCACAGAAAACCCAATCGAGATCTTCCACTCAAACCCACAACCCAAATCCACTCTTCCTTCACCACCCAAGAACCAGAGGCCAGTTTAGTCGCCATCAAAGAACCACGCTCTTGACTCTGTGTATTGGCAACCCACCAATTACGCCAGGAAACACCAAACAACCACTACTGCAACTCATAGTCGCCAGCTGAGCACCTGTCACATCACTGCAGACCATCACAGCTTCCATCACCTGTTGTGACCTTCCTCCAAGCTTCACTGGAAAGGTTGTACCACCACTACTCGAGCAGACCCGCCACAATCTATTGGGTACTCTCTGTTGCACTTTGTATTTGATCTCCAAATGTTTTAGTTTATTAGCCCAACTAAAATTTTTGTAGTAATTATTTAATGAACCAGTATTATTAAAAGCACCAATATTTGATGGTTGACAAGACCCACGGATCTTCACTAAGTGATTACATGAGATGGATCATTTTTTAAACAAGTAGGTTTGTCAAATGCAAAAAAGGTTCAGTTTGCCAAGATGAAACTGATATGTTCAGCTATGGACTATTGGCATAATATTGAAAACCTTTGCCTTCAAAGGAACAACCCCCCCCCCCCCCCCCCCCCAAAAAGAACCGATTGGGAAGAAATGAAAGAAAAATTATGCAAAATATATGTTCTCTAATCATATCAAAAGAAATGCTTGCCTAAATCCTATCAAGCTTACTTTGTAGACCAAAGAAACAATTTGACTATTTGAGTGAGTAGAATAGCCTTACTGGCTATGTGGCACAATTTGAAAAAGATGAGATGAGTGTTCATACAGTTTCTAGCCCTATGTCCACCCAATATCATTGGAAGACATACTGAAGGCCATCCAGGACCTAACTCACAAAACTGCAAGGAATAACGCCTGACTTGACAAAATAATGGCTTCCACCCAAAAACTACCCAATAATCTAGAGGGTAAAGCTTCACACAAGGGACAATAGTGTTGAGGCGCCAAAATTTTATGCCAAAAAAGAAATACAAGCTCCAATAAATTTACACTTAATACAGCCAAAACCATATGCAGTAGACCTGATTCAATTTGTTGGAGAGTCACTATTGATGTGGCAAAAATTCAGCTAGAGAGAGAAATTTTAGAGGATGTACATAATGGAGGAAGTGGAAAGTTTGGTATGATGGTGTTTACTATAGAGCAAGATAAGGTTGTATCATTTACTCCACTGATTGTTTGTATCATTCTGGACACATTTAATATGGTGGAACAAAAGGCTGCTTTGTTCTAAGTGAAGTTGGATGTACTTCAGAGGTTTTTGAAATTCTCAAGTATAAGCATTCTTATCCTCAAGCACTTCAAAACTTGAGATCAAGTTTTCTCCATCCAGGGGAGTATGATGCAAGGAGCACCAAAACTATTTCAAAATCAATTATTTTAGATTTTCTTTGAGATATTAGGTTTTATTTTATTTTTGAATTTAGAATTTGATCTTTAATGTTGTTGAGGATTTTATGGGATGTAATTGTGGCTTAATGTAATCCATGAAGCCTACTAAAAAGAGGCTCCAAGAAGAGTTTGAGGCTGTCCAATTTGAATATGAATTTTCTGATTAGAGAATGTTTTTCTTCTTGTTGGCCATTCCAAGTACCCTTAGGTTCTGAAGCCTAAGGTTTTCAAGTAAATTCTAGGTAGGGAAGATTTGTCACGTTTTCTCTTTCTTTTCATCTTATCTCTATTTTCTATCCATCCTGCATCACCAAAGACAGACACATACAAAGACCACCCCCAATCCCCCCCCCCCCCCCCACAAAAAAAAAGGGGGATAGCAAAGAGGCCAATGAATAACAAGATGAACAAAAAGGCATTGGAGGAGCCAGGATGTAGATATCAACATTCATATTGAATCTGAAAATATGATCTCAAGTCAACATTTTGGCATGCAAAAACAAATCCAAACCATGCTGTGGAGTAAAATACATAAACTGAATATAGCTATGTTTTTATCTAAACACAGAACTATGAGGCAGTGGCTTCAAAGTCAATTTAGTTTCCACAGTTAGAAACATAGAGACAACGTTATCTTCAGCTAAGAAGAAATATACAAAAATCGAGTCCTATCATTATCCATTTGGTTGAAAGCAATGATATCTTCTCCAAAACAACAAACTTTTAAAGAGGAGGAAAAGTTAAAAGTAGTTCAACAAAGCTTAAAATGACATCTAATTCCTTATTACTTCCAAAATTACTTATGTGGCCATCCATAAGCAAAGTCGTGCTAAAAAATCTAAACAAATCTAGACCTCTCAGTCTAAAACCATGTTAACAAAACCCATTTGACTGCAATTGTGACCTTGTTTGGTTTAAACTATATCATTTTCATGTTCCAAAGACCATTTTCATTTTCAAGAGAACTTAGTTAAAAAATTACATGATAACATTTCCAAAGCAATGCGGTCATACATTTTAAGATTAAATTTTTTTTAATATGTGTGCATGTCAATAATATTCTCCTTTCTTAACATGTCACAATTTATGGAATCCCAATTTTAATTGCAAAAAGTCACACTCACTTCAAAATCAAGTTTTTATTGAGAAGACCCGATGGCATAGTTCCTGACAACATATTGTTTTGCACATACCTGCAACCACCAGATGCATCAAGTATATAAGATCTTCAGCTCAAACAGAATGACAACACTTACTTAAAATAAATGAGAATGAATACAAATATGGAGTATATCTTATGATCTATCATAACATATATAATTTCAAATGCATCAACTTAAGGTAAAGAATCTTTGAAATTGGAAGGCATTAAATAAACCAATATAGAAATCGCGATAACTTACAATTCCCTCAAATTTGGTAGGTTCGTCAAAGAGGAAGGCAGCTCACCCGTCAACTGATTGTTCTCGAGATGACTATACATGGTAAAGACTGGTTAGCTAAATTTTTTATTAAAACCCCCATGATAAAGAGAAAAATTTATGATAGATTACATGATTTTCAAGTCTACGCATCCGGTAAAATCAGGTATTGGACCACTCAATGAATTATTATCAAGCAACCTGCAACCAAAAGACATGGATTATGATGCTTCAAGGGTCATCAATACTAGTGGGACTAATCATGGAAACCAATTATCACCCTCCAGAAAAATGGAAATGTGGTACCAAACTTACAACTCAACTAAACCAGTCAACTTTGCAAAGTCTGAAGGGATATTCCCTGTCAAGTTCTTTCCAGACAATGTACTGCCAAGCACCAGGGACAGAAAGTAATTGAGGTTAGATCAGTGACATCTGTATTCATCTATGTATGGGACTAACTTTAAGCAAAGCAAAACTGATTATGTATTGATGAGATAAAACATCAAAAAGGCCTAAAAATTTACATTTTAACAATTTTTGGTTGTGGATCCGAGTTACACTGCACCCATGACCATGGAACTGGTAGACATGGGTCACCACCTTCTTGTGCCCAACCAGATGATGAGTAATATGAAACTATTTTTGCAATAGACGCTCCTGCAACTCATGGAAGTTCATGGTAAAGAACAATGCTCAAGAGCAAAAAAACCATACTATGTATACTCAAGGAACCATTGTTATACTTACCATCTAAAGAACCAGCATTTTTCTCCAGATACTTATTTATCTCCATAGCATTCAAAAGAGGCCCCCTTTTAGAATCAGATGTTTTTCCAAATCTAAAAGATAATACAAAGGGAAGGGATAAGTTGGTATATCCAGGCTCATAAAGACGATATTTTCCCTGAGCATTCTCTTCAATATTGACTACAGCCTTGCTTAAATCAGTATAGCCTGGAAGGACTAGTCTAAATTTTCTAGTCTCATCTGGATCCAAATCTTCAATTTCTGCAAAGTAGGTGACTGCCCATCCAAAACCAGGAAAACCATCCAAATTTAACCGGTAAGTTAATGACCCATTTGTGCCTTCTACAGCTGTCTGCATCACTTTTTGAGGTGGTACCTCTTTACTGTTTACATAAATTGGCTTTCGGGTTGACACCTTTTCAGTTCCAGCAGCAACGTCAACAAGGTAATTTGCTTTCTTCAAAGAGTCTGACTCCCATATTCTATCAAAGGGGTCATCAGGATACCTAGAATAACAAAGATACAGTCATCAGATCTTCTCATAATATGGGAAAAAAACTTCAAATAATAAATGTGTAGCTACTAACCCTCTCCTACCTCAAAATTCCCTTAATAGGGTGTTAGGCATCTATGTGCGTGACAATAGCTTTAGTAACTTAATGTTTTCTTCTCATACTGTTTCGTGTATATTATTTATTTTAAAATGTGTTCAGATAACCATGTATTCAAAATAGCAGGCTGTTAGGCACTTCTAACCAAATATTCTAAGCATACCTAACTGGAGCTTCGCTATCTGCACCAAAGTTTATCCTTGCAGAGACACTGAGGTAATACAGCTCCTCAAAATCTGTGTAGTAAACTGAACCATTAAATTGTCGGAGCTCAAGAGTAGATATAAATGGCTGCCCAGTTGTAGCATTGGATAAGCACACACTGATAGTAGGACTTAAAGCCAGGAATATTAGCTCTCGGACCTCTATTGTACTAGCATCCGAAATGACTATTGTGGACCAGTAAGTCGCCCCAAGGGAAATGTCAAATTTCGGATAAACATTGTTGTCGTCAAAGTTACCATACAAGAATGTTGCTCTCAGAAGGTACCTAGACCTACTTATGACATTAAGCGTGTAACAATACTTCCTGGTATCTGCAGGGAAGTGTCTCAGGGTCTGGTATTGCCTGCGTGTCTCATTTGCAACAGATATACCAGCTGTTTCTCCATAAATCAGTTTAATGTCAGGAGTCCACTCGAGACCAATTTCATCTGTGAAATTTTCTTTGCCTCCACAGTCAAAACTGACAAAACCTGAGTCAAAAGACAAAATCAGTTAGAAGCATTAATGTAGAAGAAAAGTGATTCCAAACTCCTACATGCAATTTTTACAAGGAAAACTCTATGAGGAACTATTATTCTCTAACAAATGTAATTATCTCATGACAGGCAAAATCTAAAAGCCAATTCAGTGAGTATAAAAATCACCTAATTGGGACAACCTTATGCAATTATCAACAAAGATGCATTAAAAGAACAGAAATAGGAGCGGCATCAATGTTGTCTTGAAACAAATCTCGTATAGCAAAAAAACTCATCCCTTGTAACAGTGGCATACAAAGTTAACGGAAATTATTCTAATAATATGCGAGTTGCAAATTATTCTAAAGTTCAACGGAGATGGATTAGGATCTTAACTTATTGATTTACTTGATAATTTACAGGATTTGGACATATTCAACCACCCAAACCGGATTGATCAAACATTCAAACTTCCCACAACATTCCAAAAAAGTGACTCATAAATTCAATTCATAACCCACTTATAAGCATGTAGATTATTCATATCAACTTAATTGACAAAAAAATTAATAAAAGATGTGATATATTAATGCAATTCAAATCTTACAAGACTACCTAAAAAGGTCAAAGTTTTAGGTTGTTGTAGGTTATTAAGGAAACAATATTAATGCAATTACTACAGTACAGTTGAAACGTTCTTGACTTTTGAGGGACTTGATTAAGCACAGGGTTTAAAGTGTTTACCTTTCAATTAAGACTTATTATGGTTTAAATTCCTTATTTTCCATCATTTATTATATCCACCACAACAGTCAAAACGACGAAAAGTCACTGTTTTAGTGATTTTCTTTGCTCTAAAATTTCCCAGTTCATCATTTTTGTTTTTTCGTTTTGTTGTTAGTTCCTTGGAGTAGGGCTGTAAAGATTGTAACTTTCCCTTCCAATTGTTCATTGCCATTAGTCACAGTCACACCCAAGTGAAATTTTCTCTTAAAAAATATTACTTTATAATTTTTTTTTAAAAAAGACGTATATCAAATTGACAGTTGAAGCAAGATTAGATTCATGTACAGTGCAATAAAAAAGATCAGAGTAATTCAAACCCATTAAAAAAAAAAGATTTTTTTTTTTGGTTAGAAAATATACATAAGAGAAAGTTATAGAGAGTGAGAGAGAGAGAGAGTACCTGGCATCTGAGCTTTGGAGGCATCCAAAAGAAGAAGAATGAAGAAGAAGAAAGATAATAGGAGAGGCTTAATCTCCATGATGGGTGTGAAAAAAAGCTAGCTAAACTGAGGGTTAATAACCATAGAAATGGTGCAAAAAGAAAGAGAGCAAAGAAAAGCCACTCTGTGCTACAGATATAAAGTAACAAGGAAAATGGTAAAGCCAACAAATAATACAGAGTCACTAACAATATTTTTTTTAAAAATGAAAACGGAATTGATTCTTTCTTTATTTGTTTTTAAGTAAAAGATTGTAGAACGTATGTTGGTTTTGCTGGATAAAAGTGTGCGTGTGCTTTTGATCTTTGAAATTGAAAGAATGATTTGGTGAGAGATAGAAGAAGGAGTCAGAGAGAGAGAGTGTGTGTCTTTGAGAGTGAGTTGGGAGTCTTGGTTTGGACCATGGTTGGCTCACAGTCACAGTCACAGGCAGTTTTGTTTGGGAAAGAGAAGGGGTTGGCAAATGAGGACCCACAAAAGTGGTCCCTCTTGTGGCCTCGAAGTTAGTAGAGATTAATGTGTTTATGTAACAATGAGATTCGGATTATACTAATGTGGGCTACCACCACTAGTTTTTGCACCAGTCGTTTACATCACATCACTACTTTCATTGTTTTTGTTTCCTTCATTTCTTTCTTTTTTTAGTCATAATATTTTCTTTTTGAGAGGTTTTTTAGTCATAATATTATAGGAGTAATATTTATACATATTAATTTTCATTATTTTTTTTAATTGATAAGATTTTCAATCTATTTTGTAATTGAGTTAATAAGTTTTTATTGATTTTGAATCTTTTGATACATTAAATAATTACTACTGTTTTATCCTCCACACTCTTGTAGATATTGATGACTTTACGATACTATTGGGTTTTAGCCTATATTAGTGTATATTTGAATTAGCTTATTTCTATAATTTTTTTTAATTGAAAAGTTAATAAAAATAGTGTCTCTAAAGATTTTTTTTTTTGGACAGGTAAGTGTATTTAAAGAATGTAAAGTTTAAGAATATATTTTATAAAAAATGTTTTAATTAAATCCTCAGGATGGTATTATATGTAACAATAATTGCATACAAATTACAACTTCTTTCTCGTGTTGACTAGGGAAGACTTAGTTATTGCCAAAAAAAAAAATTGATGCATTTTATGGATAAGATTTTGAAATCTGAAAGGCATCTTTTTTTTCTTTTCTTTTTTTTGAGAATAAATTTAAAAGGCATTTAACTCGAGAAAATCTTGTATGAGTCGGAGTATATACTTTGAAATTGACATGAATGTTTATTTTATCCTTGACCAACTCCTACCGAACCCAACCGTCGTTTCAATTTTCCTAAAAATAAATAATGACATTTTGGTTAATGGTCCCTTAATACACATTTTGTGATGTAGATGGACACAACAACATTCATGCATTCACACCATCGCAGGGGATAGCCTGGAAGTAATAAATGCCAAAACGTGGGAGTCACAGGACTTGGACACTAGTCAAAAGTTCCTTTTTTTTTTTTTTTTTGATAAGAAAGTTCCTATTTTAATTTTTAAACAACGAGTATGGTATGATATTACAAACATTGTAGTACTGTCAACATAAGATCTATGACCAAAATCTTTATCGTATGCACCCAAATAAAAACGAATATATTAGGTGAGAAAGCATTATAAAATTTTAGAAGATAAAATTCATTTCATATTTCATAGTATACAATTATTCAATGTTCTGGACCTCATGATGGATCATTTATTATAATTCTATGCCATAAGATGCGGTGAATAGTAATAATATTGTATATTAATTGCCCTTCAATCAAAGACCATAGCATTTATATATATTAATAATGGTGGGCCTACCCTCCATATTACTTTTTGTATATACAACATATGTGCCGATTAGTTGGTTGAATGAAATTATATTTGCCTATGGTATTAGATATTTTGGGTATGTTTTGATATCGTTTATTATTGAAAATTAAAAATTGAAAATATTATAGCAAAATGATTTTTAAATGTGTGAATTGTGTCGTATGACCGAGCTTTAAAGAAAAAATTGTTGAAATCTGTATTTGTGAGTCTCGTGAAAAGTATACGAGACCCACAAGAAAAACGCAAACACACATTTTTTCCCTTTTCAGTGCTATCCAAACCCAGCCTAGGTCTTATCAAAAAAATTTTGTACTTAAAAAGCGTTATAGCTCAACTAATATTCTTTCGTATTTTCGATAAAAACGTCTAAAGTTTAAATTCACACCCCCTATTATAACTATTGAATGTAAAAATTATAAAAACAACAACAAAGTATAAATAGAAGGGTCTAAATATAAAAGGGATTAAATTTTCACATGATAATGGATTGGCTCACTCAACTTGGCAAAAGATACAAGAATTGTCTTTTACATATGACAAAGCCAAAAGAGTTTGAGGAGGATGCCCATCCTCCTAACACATGATTACACTCAGCAAATTTCAGCCCTCACTCAAAGAATCATGCTGTCCTCCAAAATAGGATTACATAGTTACTCCCAAATATTTTGAATTTAAAACTTTCCACTTTTTAATATCCTAATCGCTTCACCATGAATTTCGATGTTTCAAACTTTTAAAACTTATTAGCTTAAACATTAATAATTGGCAACTTATTGATTCATAGGGATGACCATTTTAAAACTTATTAGCTTAAACATTAATAATTGACAACTTATTGATTCATAGGGATGACCATTTTGAAACTTATTAGCTTAAACATTAAAAATTGACAACTTATTGATTCATAGGGATGACCATCCTCAATTGATCCACAGCCATCTTCCCCAACCCAATCCAATGGGGCATATTTTAAGAATCCGATTGGTTGGAGGAGTGGAAAAGTAGAAGGGTAGAAAATTAGTGGGAGGATGAAAAAGTGAGAGGATAGAAAAGATTTAGTTTTCCCTCATATGGGTTTGGTTGGAGGGGTGGAAAAGTGAAAGGATAGAAAACTTTTTTTTTTTTTACAAGATAGAATTTCTACTTTAGCCTAATCTAAAGTGTATATGTGTGTGAAACTCCCTCCTAGAGACTTGAACCCCGGCACTTGCCCCTCACACCCCACAAACATTTATACTTATGGAGTGGCCACTGCACCAAGGGTGTGCAGTAGTAGAAAACTCTTTTATTTGGTTGAAAAGAAAAGTGGAAGGATAAAAAATGTAGTTTATATAAATTGACTATTATACCCTTATTACATAATATGTAAGAAATAGATTTATTTGTACTCATTAAATAATATAAAATTTACCACATCATACATATAAATTTTTATTATTATAATGTAAAAATTACAATAGTGTACATATAAATTTAGCTGGGCAAAGATTTTGTAACTAGGGTAGTCCTATAATGTGGGCAACAAATAAGCTAAGCAATTCAACTAGGCAAAACTTATAAATCAAAACTTGCATTAATAATTTAATTGGGCAACTGGGCAAATCAACTTGCACTTCAACGAGGCAAAACTTATAAATCAAAACTTGCACTAATAATTTAATTAGGCAACTGGGCAAATTAACTTGCAGTAAAACTTGCACTGATTTATATAAATCAAAACTTGCACAAATAATTTAACTGGGCAAATCAACTTGCACTAAATCTTGTATAAATCAAATCTTGCACTAATAGTTTAACTAGGCAACTGGGCAACAAAAACGTGGGCAGCAAAAACGTTACAGGTGAGATGAATAAAGAGTGAGGGATAGGTGAGATAAATAAAGTGAGAGTATTTGTATAAAGTTCATCATTCAGCACTTTTTTCTCCTCATTTTCCTCTTAAATTGGGGGGATAAAAAAAGGTGAGCCCAAAGGGAAAATTTTCCTCCCTATTTTTTATCTCTCTTGTTTTCTCTCCTGAACCAAACAGTGAAAAATGCCATTTTTTTACCCATTTTCCTCTTCATATTTCTCATCCTCCTTGTTTTCATCCCAACCAAAGATACCCTAACATTGTGTTTGGTTGGGGTGAAAATAAAGATGATAGAAAACAAAGGGAGGAAAATATGGTGGAAAATAGTGTTTTTCACTATTTGACAAAAGAAGGAAAATAGGGAGGAAGGAAAACCCTGGAGAAAGTTTTTTCTCTTGGGCCCACAATTTTCATCCTCCCAAATTGGGAGGAAAATGCTAGAGAGAAAAGTGCTCTCACAACACTTTTACACAAATGCCCCCTCCCACCTACCCTCATTCATGACCTGATGGCCTTCTCACCTACATTTTTCTTCTTAAAAAAAAAAAAAAAAAAAAAAAAACAGAGAGTGCGAGCTAGAGGAAAAAAAAAAGAAAAAAAAAAAAAAAAGAAAGAATGAGAGCTGCTAAAAAGAAAAAGAAAAAAAAAAAAAGACATATACAGTAAAGAATTGAACAGTTGATGAAATAAATGGCGGGTTCAAAAGAGGATAGGCCCATAAAATATGACAATAGAGAGTGAGAGCTGGAGAAAAAAAAAAAAAAAGAATGAATGAGAGTTGCTAAGTTGCTGGAACGTTCTTGAATGAGGGAGAAAAAGAAAGAAAAGAAGAGGGAGGGGGAGGGGGAGGAAAGAGAAAAGGACAACATGTGTGGAGGAGAAAAAGAAGAAAAAAAAAACGTATGGATGAAATGAAATGATAGAAAGGAGAAAAAAAAAATAGAGAGTGAGAGCTAGAGGAAAAAAAAAAGAAAGAATGAGAGCTGCTAAAAAGAAAAAGAAAAAAAAAAAGACATATACAGTAAAGAATTGAACAGTTGATGAAATAAATGGCGGGTTCAAAAGAGGATAGGCCCATAAAATATGACAATAGAGAGTGAGAGCTGGAGAAAAAAAAAAAAAAAAAAAAGAATGAATGAGAGTTGCTAAGTTGCTGGAACGTTATTGAATGAGGGAGAAAAAGAAAGAAAAGAAGAGGGAGGGGGAGGGGGAGGATAGAGATAAGGACAACATGTGTGGAGGAGAAAAAGAAGAAAAAAAAAACGTATGGATGAAATGAAATGATAGAAAGGATAAATAATATAAAGAATAAAAAATCCTAATTGAGAAATGTTACCACAATATTACCACAATACTTTTGCAATAAATTTTAAGTAACAAATTGTTATTAGTTAATATTAGTGAGTAAAAAATTAATTTCAGTAGCAGATTCAAATTAGAACTAGTAACAACTTTTCATATAAATTTTGTTGTGTAAGTATTATGAAAATGTTGCAAACATAACATTTCCCATTGAAAAATATAATTGTTAGTAAATTTTATATTATTTAATGAATGCAAATAAATCTATTTCTTATCTATTATGTAACAATGATATAATACTCAATTTATATAAATTACGTTTTCTATTTTCTCACTTTTCCATCCCTCCAACCAAACATACACGAGGATATAAAATGTAGTTTATATAAATTGATTATTATATCATTATTACATAATATGTAAGAAATAAATTTATTTGTACTCATTAAATAATATAAAATTTATCGCATCATACATATAAATTTTTCTTATTATAATGTAAAAATTACAATAGTGTACATATAAATTTAGCTGGCCAAAAGATTTTAAAACTAGGGTATTCCTATAATGTGAGCAACAAATAAGCTAAGCAATTCAACTAGGCAAAACTTATAAATCAAAACTTGCACTAATAATTTAATTGGGCAATTGGGCAAATAAACTTGCACTAAAACTTGTATAAATCAAATCTTGCACTAATATTTTAACTAGGCAACAAAAATGTGGGCAATAAAAACGTCACAAGTGAGATGAATAAAGTGAGGGTATTTGTGTAAAACACATCATTCAGCACTTTTTCCTCCTCATTTTCCTCTAAAATTGGTGGGATAAAAAAAGGTGGGCCTGGAGGGAAAAATTTTCTCTCTATTTTCTGTCTCTTTTATTTTTTCTCTTGAACCAAACAGTGAAAAATGTCATTTTCCACCCTATTTTGCTCTTCATATTTTCTATCCTCCCTATTTTCACCCCAACCAAACATACCCTAAGGGGTAGAGATAGGGGAAGGTTTCTTCAAGTTGGGTGCTAGTATCCCCTATGAGCAAATGTCAATTGTAACAACTAATTCTAAGTGCAAGTTGAAGCCACCGATTATTGTAACTTGAGATAGAGTTTTTCATATAAAAGGAAAGATCTTTCCACATATGAGACTAATTAGTCTCATAGTTTTTTTTGTTTTTTTCATTTATACTATTATTTAAGGGGCTTTCCCTGTTTGGATTTCTCATTTTTTTTTAGTTCAAAAATGCCTTAACACCCCTATATTTAAGTAGAAACAAAACTAAAGGACAATCCGGTAAAAATGCAACTTTAACTCCCACTAAAATATTACCTAAAAATTAAGACCACTCTCCTATTAATTTTCAAATTGATTTATTCATTTATAAATTAAATTTTCAAAATAAAAATTATATATAAAATAGAATAAAAACACATTTTTTCTACAAAATAGGACCACTAAAAAAAAAAGGACCACTCTCCTATTAATTTTCAAATTGATTTATTCACTTATAAATTAAATTTTCAAAATAAAAATTATATATATAAAATAAAATAAAAAAATACATTTTTTTTTTGCAAAATAGGACCACTAATCAAAAAAAAAAAAAAAAAAAGACTCATCACACTGGCGAAGTGTGTGTGATGGGGCTAGTTTAAAGATAAAGAGTTTTCCACATACATATCAATATCATTGTGTGTGATTAATCTATTTCTTATTGAGTTGAGATATTCATTTGATAATTTTAGTAATAATATATTTTGAAAATTAGTTTTTTTAAGAAAAGGTTAAAATTATTTATTGAATTACTTAGTTAACAATTTAACATCACATTAGATTGTGATCTAAGAATGAAAGCATAATGTTTATATCTTCTCTCTTGGGTGGGATCATACCAACACTATTGCACCAAATCCCATCAAAACTCCACATTTAAGCGTGATTTCTCAAAAAAAAAAAAAAAAAAAGAAAAGAAAAGAAAAGAAAGAAACTAACATTTATAAACTGGCTTAGGTTTGAAATACTTTTCCAAACAGTCATGATAAGTTTGGATTTAAAGCATAAAATGCTCGTGGAAGTTGATGACAAAAGGAAACCCCATAGTTCCTTTAGATGACTTTTTCAGGACTTTCAATAAGATCTGCCATTCTTCGTGGGTTGATTAAGGGGTTGCCTTTTTTATCAGGTCGTGGGAGATGAGCTTTGTTGCTATACTTTACAAAAAGATAGTTGATTTCTTGTTGTCTTTTAATGCCTTCCACTTTGGTGTGGAATCTACCACGAAGGTCGGTACCTCTGTTACTGATTAGTGGCTCCCATTGATTTTTTGACCATTTAACAATGGCAGAGTATTGGCTGCCTCTATGATAGCAAACAAAATAGAAAGTCCTTTCTTAATGTCCAAGTATATAGAGGAGCAGCCACTTTGTTTTGTTTTGTTGAAAAGAAACTTTCCATTATGGAGTGGTGCACAATAATAAACAATTGGACCTTCTTTTCTTCCAACAATAATAAACAATAATAAACTTTACATTACATCAGTATCAGTATGAAATTAGGCTATATATATATATTCCCAACTTCATGTTGATAAACATTGGATTCGAGCTTAATGGTTCCTCTCTTTTTGAAGGACTAGATTCCTGTTTAATTGTGGCCTAGAAAGTAAAGTAATTTCGAGTGGTGGTACCAACTACCAACGACCAAGAGTAATTATACAGATCTTCAATAATTCACTTATCGTACTTTGACAATCAGCATTCATTTAATGTTCCGTACGATCTTAATTTTGAGTTTTATTTTTAAATAATATTTTAGTTTCCCTGAGAGTTTTCAATAGGAGGAAACGTTTACCAAATTGGATTTGTTTTGGGCTGAACTAGCACCAATTATATTTAATCTGGTCCAATATGCAGTCCAAGTATACTTTTTACACTTGAAATAAAACTGGACTGTCATGAGATCCCCTCAGCAAGCTTTCTTGTAACGTTCTCCATTTTCTCACATTCTCTAATTTGGGGGCATACCGTGTACATATCACAGTAATTTATTATGGCACCTTGGTCTAAGCTAATTCCAGCCCAACTAAAGTGAATTCAGTTTTAGTGTCAAAATCCCAGAGGGCACCCTGGCACTAATGTTCAAAATCAATATCAATTTCATTTAGTGAATGAAATATATCAGTATTTTTGTTTTTGGATACCAAAGCAAGCTGAATTACAACCAGAATTAGTACATCAAAATTACAGAAACATTTTTTTTTTAATTAAACATTATAGAATTTCAACCTATAGTGTTTGCTCAATGATAATTGTTCTTTATCAGGCCAAGATACCAATTAGTTTTTTATATTAGCAAAGTTTGAACACTAGTCTCTTACTCAATGACGAAAGATTTGATTAGCCGAGTTAACTAGACATTCTAATATCATGCAGCAGTGACCAAAATCTCCAGTGCTCTCCATCTCCAACACCAGACCTAGTAGTTGTAGTAAGCAATCCACGAGCTGCTAGTAAGGCCCGTAAGTGACACTGTAGAATTACTATGTTGATTATTTAACACTTAGGGGTGTCCAGGGGTCGGGCCGGGTTGGGTTTGTGCCTAACCCGAACTCAATCCGAATGGGGCGGGTGAATAAAAAATTGACCCGAAACCAACCCGGAGATCTAGTCGGATTTTTTGGTTCGGGTCTCATCGGTTTCGGGTTGATTCGAGTCGATATCAGGTTTATCATTAGGGACGAAATCTGGCCAGATCTGGCCGGATTCGTCAAGATCTGGCCTAGATTTAGTCGGATAACAACGAGATCTCGCTGGATCTGGTCAAAAAATGGTAATACTTTGCCGGTAAGGATAAATGATTAGTTCGGGTTAGGTGTCACGGGTTTGGAAACCAAAAATCGACAATCGACCCGTGAGGGGTTAAGTTAGATTCGCCGAAACCCGCATCCAACTGCCGGAGTCGTTGGATCTAGTGGCAGCAGGTCGGATGTGGGCAGGTTGGCCGGGTTGAGTAGGTCTCCGGGTCTTTTGGACAGTCTTATTAACACTACACAAGGTGGATCTGTACAATTAACTTCTAACTGTTATGTTTTAAATTTAGAAAAATTTCAAAAATAGTGCAATAAACTCATATCAGACACAAATGCCAACACTGGATTGAAATGGTTAAGTGTTGAAACTCATCAAAATAGATTAGATGTGCCAAAATAGACCAAAAATGAACAGAATGGAGCAAATGAAAGAGATGGATAAAACCAATAACTCAGATTCAAGATTCAACTCCGCTAGAGAGTTTTGAAAGCAGCTGGGCTGTAGGCCTGGAGCTGCCTTATATTCCAAATCGGCAAATCCTACATGTATATAATTTTTGGATGACTCCTAATTGCTTGTTACTTCCTATATAAGAAAACAGAGAGCTAGGAAATAAAGTAGAGAGAGAGAGAATGACAACAAGCTAGAGAGAAAATCAAGATTGAAGGAAACTTTCATTCAATTGCATTAATTAAGAATTGAGAGTACAAGAGGTATATATACCAGAACTGCTACAAGACTAGATAACTGATAACTAATTAATTCCACATTATACAGATCTAATCACATACAACCAATCAGTACATTACACGTGTCCATATATATAGTTCCTAATTGGATTAATTGTAAACTACAAGTCGTATTAGTCATGACTGTCGTATATCAAGCCCAAATGCTAACCTTCCAATGCTCTGTTCTAATGCCCAGCCTCTCTGCCTGAGCCAACTTCCTCAACTATACTTCATCTTCATTAGCTTAAGCCACTTGCAATTTCCTTCTTCTTCTATTGTGATATTTACAGTCAACATTATTTTGACATTCCCCCTCAAGATGAGAAGCTGAACTATGGATGTTCACAACATTCATCTTGCCCAATAAGTACTTCAATTGTTGATTGTTGAGAGCTTTTGTAAGCAAATCTGCCAACTGTGAATGTGTAGGAGTAAAAAACAACCTAACAACACTATCTTGCACCTTATCTCTGACTAAATGGCAATCCACTTCTATGTGTTTGGTTCTTTCGTGGAACACTAGATTTTCTCCAATGTAAATAGTAGCTTGATTGTCACAAAATAGAAGAGCAGGTTGAGGATGATAAATCTCTAAATCCTTTAATAAGGCTAGTAACCAAGTCATTTCACAAACGGTGATAGCCATTGCCCCATACTCTGCTTTAGCAGAAGATCTTGACACTATAGACTGTTTATTAAACTTCCCTGACACTAGAGAATCACCCAAAAATATACAATACCTTGTAGTCGAACTTTTGGTACCAATGCAAGATGCCCAATCAGCATCTGTATAAGCTTTCAAGTGGAAATCTGATGTAGCAAATAAGAAGATACGTTGTACAGGACAACTTTTTATGTACTGCAACACCTTATAAGCAGCATCCAGATGAGGCTTCCTGGGTTTTGACATGAATTGACTTAATTTGTGAACAGGATATGCAATGTCTGGCTTGGTGATAGCTAGATACAACAATTTGCCCACCAACCTTTTGTACATACCTGGATCAGATAGCAACTTTCCTTGAAACTTGCTTAACTTCAAATTCTGTTACGTTGGCACCTTGCTAGGCTTGCAAGCTAACATTCTTGCATCCTTTAAGACCTCTAATGCATATTTTCGTAGACACAAAGAAATTCCTTTGTCTGATCTAGCTACCTTAAGACCAAGAAGGTACTTTAAACCTCCAAGGTCTTTAAGTTTAAAATGTTGATCTAAAGAAACCTTAAGTTCTTCAACTGCTTGAACATTGTTGCTTGCTATAAGAATATCATCAAAATAAACCACCAAAGCTATGAAAGAATCATTTAAGTTCTTTGTAAACAGTGAGTAGTCAACCTTAGATTGCTTAAAACCATGTTGCCTGATGACAGAACAAAATTTAGCATCCACTGCCTTGATGCCTATTTAAGCCCATATAAAGACTTACTTGATTTGCAAACAACATTCCCTCATTTGCTGTGAAAACCCCGAGGGAATTGCATGTACAATTCTTCATGAAGATCCCCATTTAAGAAAGTATTATTGACATCTAGTTGGACTAAATGCCACCCTTTCACAGTAGATATGGCAAGAAGAGTCTTAACAATAGTCAATTTGGCAACTGGTGAGAAGATGTCAGTAAAATCCAACCCCTCTTGTTGAGTAAACCCTTTAGCAACTAACATTGCTTTATATCTCTCCACAAAACAATCAGCCTTGTATTTTACTCTATAAACCCATTTACATCCAATGGCCTTTTTTATTGAAGGCAAAGGAGTAAGAGTCCAAGTATTATTAGAAACCAAGGCTACAATCTCAACATTCTCTTGCCATTTAGGATCCTTAACAGTCTCATGATAGAAACTTGGTTCAGGTATAGAGGTAATAAGAGAGCAAAAATTGGCATATGATGGAGATAGATGTGATGAATCAAGATAGTCAGAAAGAGGGTATTTGGTACCTTAATTGACTGAGGTAGAACCTGACTTGCTGATGATGGGATTAGGCTGTGTAAGCTTATTGGAAATGATAATGTCGCACTTGTATTCTTGCAAGTAGGAAGGGGGTTTGGTAGCCCTAAAGGATCTTCTTAAAGAAGGAAGGGAAGCATGTGGAACAACATTAGGTCCTTGGTCAAAAGGCAAAGAACCAAGTTCTGCAGAATCTAGTATGACAGGATCTAAAGACACAAAATCTAGTACGATAGAATCAGGTATGACAGGAATAGAAGAGTCTCAAGGTTGGTAAAAAAACATGAATAGGAGCAGAATCAGAAGAAGGAATATCTGGTGAAGTAATGGTAGGTTCTAAAAAAATGGAATCAGGTAGGGTAGCCACATTAGGACAAATGTGAGGAAGGAAAATAGTGGAGTGTGGTGAATAGGTAGAAGAAATGAATGGGAAAACAGTTTCATGAAAAGAAACATCCCTTGAAATGAAAATCTACCTTGTGACCAAGTTTAGCAACTTGTAACCCTTAACACCAAAAGGGTAACCAAGAAAAACACAAGGAATTGATCTAGGTGCAAACTTAGACCTATTATGGACTAATGTAGAAGCAAAGCAAAAACATCCAAAAACTTTTAAATGATGATAAGAAGGAACCTTGCTATAAAGCTTCTCAAAAGGAGTTTTGTGTTCTAAAACAGTACTAGACAGCCTATTTATGATGTAAACTGTTGTCAAAACACAATCTCCCAATAACAAGGTAGTATGTTAGATTGAAATCTCAATGCCCTTGCAATGTTTAGAATATGTTGATGCTTTCTCTCCACGATTGAATTCTGTTGTGGAGTAGCAACACAGGAGTGTTAATGGATAATCCTATGTTAAGCATAAAAATCTTTGAGGAAAAACTCTTGAGCATTGTCAGTTCTAATCACTTTGATGCTGGTTTGAAATTGATTGTAAATCATATTGCAAAATGAAATCAGTAAAGGCCTAGTATCTGTTTTAGATTTCATGAGATAAACTCATATGGATCTTGTAGCATCATCTACAATAGTAAGAGTGTATCTAAAGCCATCATAAGTTGCTTTAGCAAATGGTCCCCATACATCACAATGGATTAAATCAAAAGCATGAGTAGAAAAGTGATTAGAGTTAGGAAAATGTAATCTTTTATGCTTTGCAATAGGACAAACAACACATTCTTTATTGGAATGAAAAGAAGATACATCAGATATACAATGATGAAGAACTTTGTCATAAGATACATGTCCTAATCTAAGATGCCACGAGTAAGGCTTAGTAACAGTAGGAATATGAGAAACAAAATGAACAAATGAATGCAAAACTGACTCTAGGACAGTAGTAGCTTCTAAGATAGACTTGCAATTGTCTGAAGTTTACAACAGGTACAAATTATTATGAAGTTTACCCAATCCAATCATTTTCCAGCAAATAAGGTCCTATATGAAACAATAATTGGAAAGAAAAGCCATGCAATATGACAAAGACTTGGTTAATTTGCTCACTAAAATCAGATTGAAAGCAAAGGCTATGACACAAATCACATCCTCAAGAATTAAGGTGGAAGTGACCTGAACTGTGCCTATGACAAGAACTTTTTCACCATTAGGAAAATGAACAAAAGAAGATATGGAACTAGTAATCTTAGTAAATAATGAAATAGAATGGATGATATGGTCAGTAGCCCCTGTATCAACAACCTAAGTTTCTTCATTATAAGCTGTTTTGTTTGAAGGATTTTCAGTAAAAACTGAATTCTACAAGTTAAGACAAATAGAACTTTGGAAAGAGGCACAAGAAATACTTGAGAGAGCTAAATTTGCTGAGTGAATAGCATCATTGGTGCCAGAAGAAGATGCATGAGAGCTCAACATTGATGACAGTTGCTGGCATTGTTCAGATGTGAAAGGGAAAGACCCTGACTTTGATGTAGTCTTGAACTAACCAAGTTCACTATCAAGAATCACTTGATTAGCCATAGACACTTTGCCCTTTTGCTTGTACCCTCGTCGAAATCCTACTAGTTTGTAGCACTTTTCCATGAAATGACAAACTTTGCCATAGTAACTGCATACAGGTCTGCCCTTTCCTTTTGTGTTCTTCCTAACTTAATTGAACCCTTAAGTCTTGACTGAAAGAGTAGTTAAATCAACTGAAGGACCTCCATTGAAACCTAAAGCCCTCTGCCTTTCCTCTTGTATCACCAAAGAAAAAGTCTTGTCAATTGAGGGACTTGGCTCTATCATCAGAATCTGAGTTCTGACCTGTGAATAGGATTTATTAAAGCCATTAAGGAATTGCATCAAGGAATCTTGATGATGAAAAGATGTGATCTTGTCATTCACACCACATACACATTTACCACAAGAACAACATGGTAAAGGCCTAAAATTAAGCAATTGATCCCAAGAAGCTTGAAGATCAGTGAAGAAAGTAGTTACTGTTGCATCTCCTTGCATAATTGTTGAAATCTGTTTCTGAAGCTGTGAAATCCGTGGACCATTAGCTTGTGAGAAACAATTCCTAAGTGAATTCCAAACCTCCATTGCAGTGTTTTTGTAAATCACACATGTAGTGATGTAAGGAGAGAGTGAATTCAAGATCCATGAAGAAATCATGGAATTGTTCTTTGACCAGACAATCTTTTCTAGAGGAGTAATTGCCATGGAAACTGTTATGGAACCATCCACAAAACCTAGCTTGCTCTTCGCATCCAATGCCATACGCATTGCCCTAGCCTAAGTAGGGTAATTGTCTTTTGTCAAGAGCTGAGTAACAAGAATTGCACCTGGTGACTCTCCATGATGCAAGAAAAATGGACTTCTCAGATCCTCCATTGGAGAAGGCTCACGACAAGCATTCTATTGAGAAGAAGAAGATTGTGAAGTTTGATCTTGGTTTGCCATTAACAAAGTCACGAAGCTTTGATAACATATAAGAAAACAAAGAGTTAGGAAATAAACCAGAGAGAGAGAATGACAACAAGCTAGAGAGAAAATCAAGATTGAAGGAAACTTTCATTCAATTGCATTAATTAAGAACTGAGAGTACAAGAGGTATACATACCAGAATTGCTACAAGACTAGATAACTAACTACTAACTAATTTATGGATGACAATTTTTGCCCGACCCGTGGGTACCCGGCTCGACTTGACCCTAATGGGCCAAGTTTTACTTGGTCTGATTAGGAATAGGGTTGGGTATGGGTTAAAAAAAAAAAAAAAAAAAAAAAAAACCAGATGTGGGTCTGAGTCGGGTCCGAGTTTTATCAAAAAAATTTGAAACTCGACTCGAAACCCAGCTCGAATAAAACCCAGTTTCCCTAAAATTACAAAAACACCCCCCATATATATAGCTATAATCTAACCCTAAATCCCTCATTTCTTCAGCAGTAACTCATGCCTCCCTCAGTCCTCACCTTCACTCCGACACTCCTTCAGCTCAGTCCCTCATTTCAGTTCACGCAATCAGCCAGTCACGCCTAGCCTCCTCACCCTCACTACCTCACAAAAGCACATGGCCTCACAGCCCTTACTCACTCTCAGTCACTGCCTCATGCATATGGCCTCACTCACTCTTAGTCACTACCTCACACACACGCCCCCACTCTCGTCGTGGGTGTGCTTACCGTTTGCTCATCATGGGTTTGCTCGTTGTTTTCTCGCCATTGGTTTGCTATGGGTTTGCTCGCCATGGGTCGTGGGTTTGCCACCATGGGTTTGGCTTTACTCACCGTGGGTCTAGGTTTAGGTTTAGCTCACGGTGGTGGAAACCATGGGTTACTGTTTGTTTGTTTGTTTTTTTTTTTTTTTGGTGTTGAATGATGATGGTGGATTGTGGGTTTTTGTGGGTTGATAGTGGTGATTAAAGAATAGAAATTGGGTATTGTGAGTCTCTTTGCATTATAATTCTTTTTTTTTTTTTTTTTCCTTCTATTAGGGTTAATGGGGCCTAGCGGGGCAGGTCTAGGCCTCGAATAAAAAACCCGTTTGATAAACGGGTCGAGTTCGGATACTGGGTTTGGACTTGCGGGGTAGGTCCGGGTACACAACAACCCAGCCCAAATCCGATCCGTTGCCATTCCTAAACTAATTCCACATTATACAGATCTAATCACCGACAATCAATCAGTACATTACACGTCCATATATATAGTTTCTAATTGGATTAATTGTAAACTACAGATTGTATTAGTCATGACTGTCGTATATTAAGCCCAAATGCTACTCTTCCAAGGCTTTGTTCTAATGCTCTGTCTGAGCCTACTTCCTCAACTATACTTTATCTTCTTTAGCTTAAGCCACTTGCAACTTCCTTCTTCTTCTGTTTGTGATCTTTATAGTCAACATTATTTTGACATCCTATGACATGTATCTCCCCTCCAAAAAAAAAAAAAAGGAATCCGAACCAAGTATGGCCAACCAAATTCATACCCACATACATCATTTGAAAATTGAAACCCCTTGAGCCAAAAAAGGAAGAAACCAAAAATTTCCATCTCTGCCTATTTGGTGAATTTTGAATCACAATCCTCCAGATATGTTCCTATTGACATTGACTTGCAAATTCACATACCACCAGACAGACTAGTGTAAAAGTAATTTTTGGGTGAAGCTAGTCAATATTCCAAACAAAATCAACGGATAAATGTATTGAACACAAGTTTTAAAGTCGTACATACCGCCCAACTCTTCTACTACAATTACTATTTTCATCATCAGGGGAAAAAAAGAGAATTAAAGAAAGAGCAAGCTTTTCACCACATATTTTGATAGGCAATGTACAGCCATCACATAAGATGCTATAATTGGGGTTGAAACTCATAATGGTCACACCAATGAAACACACCAATGTTTTAACTGTTTTTGCACCAGTTATATACTTATATTACAGACATTAATAGCAATTTAATAGCATACATAGCCAGAAACTAAAGGTCCAAAAGCACACAAAACGTCCACGCTATAGAAGTTCATCCAGTCCAGAAAATTCACTAGAATGAACCAGCCTCCAGACTAGACACCAGACAGCAGCCACATTTCACTTCTCCAATTTTTATTCAGCATTCGGCAAATCTAAACATGTCATGTAATGTTTGACAGTCAGATTGAGGAGAAAAGTTGGAGTAGATACTAAAACAAGTATTAGGCAGTTAGGCAGTTCAAGGAAACAAATGAATACAAACATATTCCTCACTCACCCAAGCTCTGAGAGCTTCAAATGAGCTTCGGCATAATCGGCAAAGAAGGCATCCTCATCCTGAAGCAAATTGACAGAAACCAGAAAGTTGAATTAGATAATCGAAAACACTACATAATATGTTTGTAATAAATAAAACTGTAGGACAGGAGTGAGATACTCACTGCAGCATATTTCTCAACAAGAGGACGGAAGACGGGATCCTCCAGAAGAGCCTTATCTGATGGCAGCTGGAGTAGACCTTCTTTCTCTCCACTAAGGAGTTCTCTGGTTTAAATAAGATTCAAACCAATCAGTTGGTTGTGCATGTGTTTGGATGGGCTAATTTTCTTTTAGCTTATTGGTTCCCTTGCTGATGTTGGACCATTTAAAGCCTAACTTTTTAATAGGTACAACGGTACTTTTATAGTTTTATTTAGTTTCAGGAAAAAGCTAATCCAAAAGTACACTTAGGTAGAAGAATTAGCATATGCAAAGAATGAACAAGATGATACAAAAGAAAACAATGTATGCAATCAACTTGACCAGAAGACATTAACTCAAGAAATCAACAAGAGAGAGAGATGTCTTACTTGAAGTAGGTGTTATCAAAAATAAGAGGGTTGCTGGTCCAGGGTCCCTCAAATCCAGAACGCTCCTTATGGCATCTTCCCTGTAAAATGATTTCAAAAACATTTAGAACAACAATCACTACAATTCACGAATTGCTCAAAACCAAGTACTAGTAGAAAGTAGAAACATTCCATTATTGCAAAACCAGTAATAAATTATGAAAGGAGGTGACAAAAGAACTTCATATTTTGTGAACATACCAAGGTGTGACCACCGGATAAAGCAACGATATCTTTATCACTGAGACCCATGTGGCCAAATACATCCCTCAGATGATCCGAACCTTGAATTACAACAAAAATTTAGATACCTGCAATGATCTATCTATGGCTTTATTTTAAACAAATTAATTAACTGACCTTTGGTAGCATCAGGTAAGCGACCTTCTGGGGGTGGTTCAGTTTTGTCCTGAGAGAAACAAGCAACTTTTAGAATTTGACACATATACTGTTAATATGTCAGAATTAACTAATACAATCTATGGAGTCTAACAATATCACATAAACTACTAATTGATAGGGTTAATTTCAGGCATCTAAATGTGCTCAACTAGGACTGTGCATACAATTTTAGATGCACAAAAGAATTTATACACGGAATTTATCACCAAAGAAAAAGGGAAAACAAAAATAAAATCCACACTTCACATATATACAGAAGCACAAAAAAATGTATTATTATTTTATAATTTTTTTGTTTTCAAATTACCAGCTTATCACTTGAATTTTAAACAAATTGTTAACATTCATGCCTTGTAATTAGTGCTGGATTGAACATGAGCCGAGTTTAGAACATCATGAGATAGGTTGGCTTTATCCTTTTGATAAACCATAATTTGCCAAGTGTTATCATATTACCCTACTGACGTAGAGCAGCATGCAGTATCTACTGAAGTAAATAAAGACAAGAAAAAATACAACCTAGGCTCAGTTCCAAACTAAACTTAAGGAGATGTTTGACAAACTGCAAGACTTGTTCAGTTATGACTTACGATATATAAGTTGAACCAACAATAATATATCCAGTTTGTAGACACAGGTTACAACCAATTGCTGTGGGAATATATATGTGAAAATGCCAAATTTAAAACTACCTTTTGGTGCGAAAACGCATTTAAATATACCAAAATTTTAAAACTCATTTTGGGAGGAAAGACACTTGAAAAAACTAAATTTAAAATAGTTTTTTCAACGAGAAAATATTTAATATGATTTTGAACTAGTTTTCTGAACAAATATTTTACCAACAAAAAAAATTAAAATCAATTATATTGTTCTTAGCTTGCTCGGTTTTATGATGTGCCAATTCACTCTTAAGAATCAGTTTGATCACTATATATTCTTTAGTAGATGTAGATCACAAAATACACCCCCTCCCTTCCATGCATTGAATCGTTGCTCAACTCTCAAATAATCCCTTAAATAGCACACTGCTCTTCTCAAGAACAGCCAGTCATTTTGTTCCTTAATTGTCCTCAGTGTGCAATTTTTTCACTTCACCCAATCAAATGTGTCACAGATCACCGCCAGTGTCTTTTCTATTCTATTGAGATTGTCATTCACATTAACAACTAAAACACTCTTTCAATGTTTATAAAAAAAAAACACTCTTTCAATCCAACCGTGTACACAGTTGGATGTGAAGCAATAATGATCCTGTTGAGAATATTGAGATTCACTAACCGGTCTCCCAGGATGGAAAGGAATCTCAGGCCCTCCTGTAATTTCAACAGCAACAACTCCAGCCAACTACAAGCAAACACGAATCAAAGGCAATTAACAATTTCAAATCCAAAAAGTGAAAAAAAATGAAAATGAAAATAAAAGAAAATTATATAAGGTTTTTTTTTTTTTTTTTTAACAAAATAAAAAAGTAATGTCCCAATTTTTTGTTAGAGTATTCAACTTTTTGTCCATGAGATACTCGAAAGCTCCCATTGACCAATAGTACCATGAATTGAAATCTTTAAATTTATGTCGCATCCCATATCAATGAACTCACAACCAAGTAACCCTTGCCACTTGGGGAAATTAATCAATTATACTAGTTAGTTTGATTGTATGGTACTAGTATTTAATTTAGCTGGCTAGCATGGTACTTACCTGGTAGAAGTCTGCATAAGACAAAATGGGAAACTGCTCCTTGATGGGCTCAAGAAGCCTAATGGCAATATCCAGACCGTTGTTTGCTCCGTGAGCAAGCTCCGCTGGGTGCTTTATAGTCCCAAACGGTCCTCCTGTCTTCGTCTTCACATCGAAGGTACCAGCCGAATGCCATCTACAACACCCAACGATCATGTATAAACTCCGTTATTCTAAGATAATCATGTATCTTTTTCTTTTTTCTTTTTTCATTGAGTTTCAATAGTGTCTACTTTTGATGATTATGCTCTTTATCATCAGAGACTTTACTGATTTAACTATCTGATAATCATGCATCCCAAATTCTGATATATAAGATGAACATATACATAGTTAAAAACTATATAGAATCCTCTCATAAAATATATATAATCCAACAACAATATTCTAAGAAATATAGGTAATATTTGTTGCACACAAACTATTTTATATAATTTTACCCACAATCCAAAATATGACGAAAATTATATCTTAAAGAAAAATGCTACGTCCACAGCATTTTTATCGCAAATCTTAAATGACAAGTTCTAGCTGTTATTAAAGGGTAAAAAAATAATTTAAGTTGTGGTTCAAATGAGAACTTGTAATACCTCATCACTAAATATTATGAGCGTAGCGCTTCTATAAGTCATGATTTTCAAGAAATCATGAAACACAGCCCTTTAAATATATTGTAAAAGAGTTACACATATATATTTTCCAGTTTACCTCAGATCATTCTGTCTTATCCACTTTAAATATTTCTTTTTTTTCCTAAAAAAATTTAACTTTTTAATAAACTAAAAAGTCAAAATTAAGAAACTCATTAAAAATTAGAGAGATAGATAGAGAGACTCGCTTACGCCAATCGGAGTATGATAGGAGCACATTTTTTCTCGGCGATGAGTCCCCTGAGCTTCTTCTTGCATTTCTCCACTGCCTTCTGGTACTCCTCGCTCACAGTTGGGTAATTCTTTCCCATGGAGACGATCTTCTTCTATGTTCTGACTCAGCAAAATCAAACCACATATATCATCGATCAGACTACAGCTACAAACAAATAATTCAATCCACTTCTCCGTCCTCAGAAAAGTTAATAGAACAATAGAAGAGAAACTAACTACATCATTCAAGTTCTAAGCCTATAGACTATACTTTGAATTTTCCTGCATTTTCTCGGCAACCAAACTAGACGATCGGATCATAAAATCGCATTCAGAGAATAAACTTTGCTAAAAAGTTAAAAAAAAGAAAAGAAAAAAAAAGATACAGACCTTTGATCACGCTAATTAAGACTGGAAAAGCTGAGCTGAGAGTAGATGAGACTAGAGAGTAGAGGCACACACTGAGCTGATATATATATATAGGAGTCGTAATTGGACAACTGGATCAAAGAAGGTTCTGGCGTTCGTTTTTTCGGCCGTTGGATTTTTTTTTTTTAAATTGTCGTGTGGGGGATAGGCTGCGTGCTGAACGTACGGCTAGGATCATGCTTCGCGGATAATGTGTGTGGTTGGTGCGTTTTTTTGAGAGATGGGAAAGATTGTAATCGGACTGCCAATTGCGTGCAGCCACGTGTAGTATGGGGTTTGGCTGGTGTTACCGCGTGAAATGAATTGATTGTTGTTTAACGCGTTAGCGTTGTCACAGTCCCAAAGTCCGAAGAATATAATAGCATAGTAGCGCACAGCAGGTGGCCAAGTTTCCGCCTTTCAGGCCGTTTGTTAACATTGTGATTCAGTTTTAAGTTACGTGAAAATACGTGTTTAAGTGTTATAAAAATATATGTTAGAAGTATTATTATTGTTTAAACAACAATGTTAAACAGTTTGGTTTTTGAACTTCGTTGGCTACTTCTTATATCTTATCTTATTTTTAAACTGTTTAAAGAATAATAAATGAGTTTTTTACAAATTAAGAATACGAGGTTTCACCCGAGAATAGATAACTTACTATTATGGTCATATCCAAGTAGGAAACCATTCTTGTAGCCACTCCTATTTTTTATTTACCAAAAACAAAGAATAGCAATTTTTCGAAACAACCTGTGTATAATTCATTCTATGAATCTATGGGCCTTTAATCCCAAGTCATGTATTTAAAGTTGTTTTTACTTGTCAATGGGCCGGGTAACTTTGTGTCTCTTCTGTTGCTTCTTTCTTACGTATAATTTGTGCTCAATGTCAACCGATCGATATGTTTCAAAACGTAGTCATTTAAGCTTTTATTTATTTATTGGATGAAGTGTTTTTGTTAGGGCTTTTCAAACTATCGAAACAATTAACATAACCCGATTGGAAGGCCGAAGGCATATGCATTTTCAACCAATTATTTAGTTGATGGCAAGTTAAAATTTTTTTTTTATTATAAAAACAACGTCAATTATGAATTATGTCCAAGAGTTAGTTTTAAAGAAACTACAGGCATTAACTTGGGTAGTCGCCTTTTAATACTTATATTTTATATGTGATTTATTCTTATTGGTTGCATGTAATTTTATCCTCCCACGTGGATGATTTTCATGTGTCTCAAATGTTAACTTATATAATAAATCCATCTCTCTCTCTCTCTCTCTCCCCCCCTTTTTTAAGTTTTCCCTCTCTTCCCAAACTGTTTGTGTTAGAGACACACTCACCAAAGCGCTGTCATGAACTCCAAGTTCAATGTCAACATTCTTATTGCATGCAATCTCAAAAGGTTTTAATAATTAAAATAGTGTTAAAATCTCATTGAATTGAGGGGAAGAAAAGTTATTCTCAATATTATCTTGATTCTATTGTTTTGGTCCTTGTAAATTTGATTTATTGCTTTGTGGTTGACCCACAAATTACAAAATGTATATTGGTATTGAATTTTCACACCCTTCCTATTCTCTTTGTTTTGTAGTGGA
Source organism: Quercus variabilis (assembly GCA_030445155.1). NCBI lineage: Eukaryota > Viridiplantae > Streptophyta > Magnoliopsida > Fagales > Fagaceae > Quercus > Quercus variabilis. The sequence continues at coordinate 42,246,883 of CP129451.1, forward strand.
CTCAACTGAGTTGTGCATGAAGGGTGTGTGGAAAATTTTGGGGTTGTAGCAAATCTCCACAAGGTAGAATGGTTTTTCCCTTCATTAGACATTGTGTTTTAACTTTTAAGTGGATTTGTTGTTTCATGCATTTTCAAACTAGTGGATTACAAGGCATCAGTAATTTCATTTGACCAATCACTCAAACCTCTAGTAGTCAATTTTTCCTGATTCAATAGTTGATATCTAGCCCAAAATCCTTTAACTGACATGTTCAATTTAAGTAGTGAGTTTCATATGCAACCCGATCGAAATTGACCTATGAACATTTATATCTTGCTTGATTCTTTTGTCTTTGAATGGTTTTACCATATAAAGTTATTATTATCGTAGTGCAACTTGGATCAAACTGACCTATTAAAGCCCATAGTTTTGGGTATAATGTTGTAATCCCCCTCTAGTTTCATTATATCAAGCTAAGTTGTAGTAATCTTCTTCTTCTTCTTCTTCTTTTTTTGGGGGGAGAGGGGGGTTGTTAGACATGGTTTATATTGTGCCTCCTCCTTTGATCCTGTTCAAACCAAAAATGAAAAATGAAAGTTTTTTGTGCTACCCAAGTCCAAAATAAAGAAAAACGAATATGACCTTGAAATACACATCTTGAGTCTTTGACCTTTTTTAATTTTTAATTTTTATAAATAAGTATCATTGCATTATTAAGAACCAGAAAGGACAAGACGATGGTGAGCTTCTCTAATCTAAATCCCTTACACATAAATAAGAAGGAGGGATAGAAAATATGAGGATAGTTCCTTCCTAATTACACCCAAAAAAAAAAAAAAAAAATCTTTGTTTTATTTTTTAAGAGGGAGGGATAACTATCATTGCATTAGTTTGAATTACTATCACTGCATTAGTATATATTCCATTATCCGTTGTTTATCTAGTAACTTAGGCTAATGGTGATAGACTTAAAATTAATCATAAATTAACAAAGATATACATATATAACAATGGAATTAAATTTAGAACACATTTCTTTTTAACAGATAAGCTATCCTCTAAGGTTATCTTAGGAAATCCATTTTTGGCTTTGCTTTACCATTTTTCTACAATAGATAATGGAATATATACTAATATATTTGAAACATAAATATTCTTTAAGTTCATCTTACCCCCAATCCCAAAAGACATACACTTATTAAAAGAGATCTCTATTTTTAAAGATACGTGTAATGACGAAATTGAGCCAATAACAGATGATGTGAATATTACTATAAACTCAAAAGTAGATAATGTCATAAACTATACCCAGCAGTACTAATATTACTCTCAGTACATATATATATATATATATATATATATCCTCTTCAAAAGAAAGTTTTTATCTCTTAAAAAATTTATTTTTAGAAAGATTTTTAACAAAGTCCTTCTCAGATAGTTGAAAGATTTTTAATAAAGTCCTTCTCAGACAGTCTCAAAGGAATACGAGTCCCTCTCAGACAGCTAACAACCTTTATGGAAGAATCTCTTTATTAGCATTCAAGCTACACTGAAGATACACCGTTCAAATTTTCACTTTTGTTTCGGATTTTTTTATTTTTTTGGTATTAGCATTTTATGTTCCCACATTGTACGCCAGAAGTCCAAACGTGGAGCTTTATTTTGGGCAGGGTTTCTTGAACCCAATTATTCATTAGGAAGCCCATCTAGTGGTCTCGCCCAAGCATGACTCATTTTGGTATCTTGATCGCCTAATGACAAATTAGATCCACAAGAATAAGATAATACAGCCCACTCCAAGCTCAATAATCACCCAATCATTTTAAACATCAAAAACATGCTACAGTTTGGTCAGCAAACCATGTACTTAAAAATCCAAAATTTTCTATCAAAAAAGAAAAAAGAAATCCAAATTAATGCAATGATAGTTATCCCTCCCTCTTTTTTTTTTTTTTTTTTTTTAAAGCAATTTTTTTTTGGGTGTAATTAGGAAGGAACTATCCTCATATTTTCTATCCCTCCCTCTTATTTATGTGTAAGGGATTTAGATTGGAGAATCTCACCATCGTTTTGTCCCTTCTGGTTCTTAGTAATGCAATGATACTTATTTATAAAAATTAAAAATTAAAGAAGGTCAAAGACTCAAGATGTGTATTTCGGGGTCATATTCATTTTTCTTTATTTTGGACTTGGGTAGCACAAAAAACTTTCATTTTTCATTTTTGGTTTGAACATGATCAAAGGAGGAGGCACAATATAAACCATGTCTAACAACCCCCCCCCCCCCCCCCCAAAAAAAAAAGGAGAAGAAGAAAAAGAAGAATATCAAGCAATTACAACATTATAAAGAAGAATATAGTTCTATGCACATAGTACGGGAAAAATATGATATGATAGATATAGAAAGAGAAAAAGATATAATAAAGAAAGGACTAGTAAGAAAAGATATATAAATAATAGAAAGACAAGATAATAATAGTTCTATGGAGGCAATACGGACAAAGTTAGAGATAATAGATATAAAAAGAGAAAAATGTATAATAATGAAAGAAATTGAAAAAGAAAGACAAAAAAGACAATCTAATAGACTTAGTCAATAAAAAATGGAGACATAAGTCCAAAAGAAAATGATAGACTAAAGAATTTTTTTTTTTTTTGGTTGAGAATACTAAGCATTTTAACACACACACATACAAAATGGGAGAGGGGAGAATGTTTTAAAGAAACTAATAGTGGTGTAGTAGCTGAATTGGCACCTCCTCATGCACAAAGTGCTTGGGGGTCTAGGGGGAAAGGGTTCGAGCTGCGGGGTTAGCAGCATGTTGTAATTATCTCTAAAAAAAAAATATAGTGGTATATATCTAAAAGGGCCTAACTCTTGGATACACAACACAGACTTTAAACCTCTATAACTTACAAGATAAGAAACTAAAATCAATTGAAAGATCTATGACAGACACACAAGATAATAGTTTAACAAAATTAATTAAAAAGATAGAAACTTTAAATTCACCCTTAGAAAGAAGAAATATAAATAGTGATATAGAAAGAGATATAACAGTATTAGATATTACTGAATCATCAGATAATGAAAGAATTGATAGAAATAACATATATACTATTTGTCATAAATGTAAAGAATATGGACATACTAAAAAACAATGTGAAAGACATAATAAAATTGTTAAACAAATCAGTAAATTAGATTTTGAGGAAGATATCATAAATGAATTAATGGAAATATTTAATGTTAAACAAAAATAATTAAAATCAACCAACCCACATAAAATTAATAAAAGAAAAGGGAAATGAAAAAGATAATAATAAAACTAATAGACAACCTACCTAACCACTTGAGAGACAAAAAAGACCATTTACTTAACTTGAAAAATTCTATAGACATAACCTTGTAATCTTTTATTTTCAAAAGATAGATTTTATTTTGTAATCTTATAACTTTTTAGATATATTTTATTTTGTAATCCTGTAGCTCCAAGACAGGAGTTTATTTTCAAGATATTATTAAAGATAGAAGTATCTATTCAAGTAAGATTTTACTGGTTTTTGTTTTCATATTCCATTCTCCATTTTAACTTATTTTGAATATATCTATTTTGCTGTTTTCTTCTCTATTATCTATTTTATCATTGTTTATACTTCTATATTACTGTTGTGCTCTATCTTGGGGTGGTAAATGGTATCAGAGCCATGGATGGTAGATGTATGAGTTTTATTTCTTTACAATTAAGAAGTTACTAGGAACAATTTATTACTAGACAGCCACTACTTGCTCCTTGGTAGCATTGGCCAGCCTCAGATACTCGTTGGCAAACCGTGGAATCGTGTTGGTCAACCCGTTTTGTTAGTCGATGGACAGGTGTTGTTTGGGTGGTCCCGCAATGGAGTTTCCTAAGGAGGTGGTCCCGTTAGCAAGGATATCAATGGTTAATAATAAGTTTCGTTAGTAATTATTAATTGTTTAGAAATAGAATGAATATGTTTTGTAGCTCATCATCTGTTGCTAGTTCTCACTTAGGTCAGGCACACACTAATAAGATTATGGATAATGAAAGAATAGTTAATTCTGAAGAATATAACATGAAAGATACGGATAGAAATTTGTTAGAGTGGAATAAATGGAATATACCGACATAAAAACTTGATAAAATCTACCGACAAACTTCATTTTCTAAGTTATCATTCTTGACAGATTATACTATAAAAACTGTTGAAAGAACTTACTCTTTATATAATGAATATGAAACAATCCAGAATTTACTCTTTATATAATGAATATGAAACAATCCAATTATTTTCGACAGACTCAATCAACTGACATAAAGAAAAATATGTTTTTTTACATATTGGCTTAGTTCAGGTGGCTGTAAAACTATTAACAAGAGAAGCTTTAAATGCAAGTATTTTACTTTGTTTAAGAGATGATAGACATCTAAGATTTAATGATTCACTCTTAGGAATGATGGAAACAAGTTTACATAATGGACCGATATACTTTAATTGTTATCCTAATTTTGCTTTAAGTTTGTGAAAGTGCCTTTTTTCTTCAGCACAGCGGCCCAAGGATCCTGGGCTAAATAATTGTTCTTGGTGGACTGGGCTTAGTTCATTGCAACTAAAGAGGCTGTTTAAGAACCAAGTGGTGCACAAATTAAGTTTCCCACAACACAAATAAACTAACAAACGAAAATATCTGTATTGAATGACAACAAAAATAGTAAAGAAAATGCAATGCAATCAGGAAATGCGCAAAACAATGGTTAGGAATCCTTGGATTAGTGTGAAATACTTCATTAATTTTCTTTTATTATAGTTATAGTGTGCTCACTAAGACGTGATACAAGGTTCAACTAAACTAAAAAATTACAGACTTTGATGCCTATTCAATCCTCCAAGACTTGTAAAGTTTGAATCATTTTGAATCCGAGTATGTGCTATAGTGGCTATCTCTGGGACACCGGGAGCTGTTCCTTTGTTTTTTCTTGAACTTTACAGAGTTCTTTCTATGGCTCTATTATGATATTTTTTCCAGGAATCTAGAAAAATGACGATGAATCTATGCCCTTTAGCATGGGTTTCTCCTTCCTTTTATAATGCAACTCTAGGGCTCCGGGATACCAGTGATTTCTCTCTTTTGCCTCTTAGAGCTCGTACTATGTTGGTTTACTTAGGTGCTAGTCGTTTCCTTCTTTCTTATAATTTCTTCCTTTTGGTGCGACCAAGCTGAAAGCCCCTAGCTGATTTCCTATTTCAAGATCCCCTCAGGTTGCTGATCTTAGTTATTTGGCCCTTGTTTTCACCTTTCTAGCTTTTGGTTGCCTTCCATCCTTGTTATTTTTCCCAAACAGTTGGAATCTTTTACTGCTGGGTTGAAAGCTCCCTTACAGTCATCTCTACTTATGGTTTTCTCATTCTTGGTTCCTTGAGGCACAGCTCCTTCGTTCATGAATGTTTTGCTTTGTACTTTTTGATTCCTCACTGCATGATTGGGCACTTGAGACCCGCCTGCCCTTGGTCCTTTGTGCCTTTTTTCCTTTGAGCCGTTTCAATCTTACTTAGACCGTGTTGTACGTCGCAGGGATCCTCGGACTCTAGTAACCTCTGGAATCCTAGCCCAGCTCTTCCTATTAGGCTTTTTTTGGCTTACTGATCCTGGCCGGCTGGGCCTTTTCTTTGCTTCATGGATTTTAAAGTCTGTTCCTTCATGGGTCTTTGGATCCCAATTCTTTGGACCTCTCACACTTTTCTTCTTTCTTTTCCTCCTTTCTTCATTATGTGAGCCCAACTTTTTTTTTTTTCTAGCTTAATTTCCCATGAAATTAACCCAATGTGTTATTTCTTTGGGCCTTAGACTGTGATTAATTTTGAACCTCAACAAAGTTTATCAAACAAAAATATAATAAATGCTTTAACTTTGAATATAAAAACAGATGGGTATTATATGAAAGAAGGTTCAAAACCTTTAGCTATTGTTTATAGAATTTGTTATAAATTAATGAAAACCACTCTTGACCCTCAAGCCATGATAGCCTCTCCCAAAGGACATACTCTCCTTCTTCAAGCCTCAACCCCAAATAGTAGACTTCGCATATCCTGACAAATACAATGGACAGACATAAACCTTCCTAAACGATGGCAACCAGTTGCCATTGCTTCCCCATCAAAGATAGAAAACACAGAACCTGATTTTATAGCCCAAAATACAAATGGTAAAATTATTATTTCTTTTCACAATGATAAACAAACCAACAGACTTATTAGATCTAGTAGTTCTTCAGGGAGAAAAACCCCTATGATGTTTACCTCTAGAAGCTCCTTCTCCTCCAGAACATCTTTTTCAGATTCTAGGCCTCTACCTCCTCAAACCCTTCCCCCAGTCATACACCTTCCTCCAATAAACACTAGAAGGATCCCAATCCTGACAAAAACGGCTTATGGATAGAAACCACACAACCAACCCCTAATGTTCACCAAGCCCTTTATGAGTCTCAACCTCAACCTGATTCTCCTACCTAAACAGACATTTTAGGACCAATAGATCATGACAGACATATTAATGTTTTATCTAAAGAATTTGTTTTAGATAAAGAATTATTATAACATGACTATCTAAAACCCGAAAACACTAATAGAAAAAACCAGTTTTTTGAAGATTATAATGAACAAGAAAGAAATAACTTAAAAAATAAATATTATGAAATGGTGACAGACTTACAAACACATTTCAATTTCTTTGACTTTTAGATTACCATAATAAAAAGATAAGTGTGATAGAAAAAACTTTATCATGGACAAAGACGGAAAATCATGAAAAAGTGTACCAAACTTATCCGCTCTTTGAATCAGTCATACTGAATCAAAGTGGAACTCAAGTATTGGCCACTCCTATTAAAAGCCCTAGTCTAAGTGATGATCATAAGAATCTTGATAATATAATTCAATAAAACAATTACACTAATGTCTATGAATCTATGGGCCTTTAATCCCTAATCATGTATTTGAAGTGGTTTTTACTTGTCAATGGGCCGGGTAACTTTGTGTCTCTTCTGTTGCTTCTTTCTTACGTATAATTTGTGCTCAATGTCAACCGATCGATATGTTTCAAAACATAGTCATTTAAGCTTTTGTTTATTTATTGGATGAAGTGTTTTTGTTAGGGCTTTTCAAACTATCGAAACAATTAACATAACCCGATTGGAAGGCCGAAGGCATATGCATTTTCAACCAATTATTTAGTTGATGGCAAGTTTAAATTTTTTTATTATAAAAACAACGTCAATTATGAATTATGTCCAAGAGTTAGTTTTAAAGAAACTACAGCATTAACTTGGGTAGTCGCCTTTTAATATTTATATTTTATATGTGATTTATTCTTATTGGTTGCATGTAATTTTATCCTCCCACGTGGATGATTTTCATGTGTCTCAAATGTTAACTTATATAATAAATCCATCTCTCTCTCTCCCCCCCCCCCCCCCCCCCCCTTTTTTAAGTTTTCCCTCTCTTCCCAAACTGTTTGTGTTAGAGACACACTCACCAAAGCGCTGTCATGAACACCAAGTTCAATGTCAACATTCTTATTGCATGCAATCTCAAAGGGTTTTAATAATTAAAATAGTGTTAAAATCTCATTGAATTGCGGGGAAGAAAAGTTATTCTCAATATTATCTTGATTCTATTGTTCTGGTCCTTGTAAATTTGATTTATTGCTTTGTGGTTGACCCACAAATTACAAAATGTATATTGGTATTGAATTTTCACACCCTTCCTATTCTCTTTGTTTTGTAGTGGACTCAACTGAGTTGTGCATGAAGGGTGTGCGGAAAATTTTGGGGTTGTAGCAAATCTCCACAAGGTAGAATGGTTTTCCCCTTCATTAGACATTGTGTTTTAACTTTTAAGTGGATTTGTTGTTTCATGCATTTTCAAACTAGTGGATTACAAGGCATCAGTAATTTCATTTGACCAATCGCTCAAACGCTAGTAGTCAATTTTTCCTGATTCAATAGTTGATATCTAGCCCAAAATCCTTTAACTGACATGTTCAATTTAAGTAGTGAGTTTCATATGCAACCCGATCTAAATTGACCCATGAACATTTATATCTTGCTTGATTCTTTTGTATTTGAATGGTTTTACCATATACAGTTATTATTATCGTAGTGCAACTTGGATCAAACTGACCTATTAAAGCCCATAGTTTTGGGTATAATGTTGTAATCCCCCTCTAGTTTCATTATATCAAGCTAAGTTGTAGTAATCTTCTTCTTCTTCTTCTTCTTTTGGGGGGAGAGGGGGGTTGTTAGACATGGTTTATATTGTGCCTCCTCCTTTGATCCTGTTCAAACCAAAAATGAAAAATGAAAGTTTTTTGTGCTACCCAAGTCCAAAATAAAGAAAAATGAATATGACCTCGAAATACACATCTTGAGTCTTTGACCTTTTTTAATTTTTAATTTTTATAAATAAGTATCATTGCATTATTAAGAACCAGAAAGGACAAAACGATGGTGAGCTTCTCCAATCTAAATCCCTTACACATAAATAAGAAGGAGGGATAGAAAATATGAGGATAGTTCCTTCCTATTTACACCAAAAAAAAAAAATCTTTGTTTTATTTTTTAAGAGGGAGGGATAACTATCATTGCATTAGTTTGAATAACTATCATTGCATTAGTATATATTCCGTTATCCGTTGTTTATCTAGTAACTTAGGCTAATGGTGATAGACTTAAAATTAATCATAAATTAACAAAGACATACATATATAACAACGGAATTAAATTTAGAACACATTTCTTTTTAACAGATAAGCTATCCTCTAAGGTTATCTTAGGAAATCTATTTTTGGCTTTGCTTTACCATTTTTTTACAATAGATAATGGAATATATACTAATATATTTGAAACATAAATATTCTTTAAGTTCATTTTACCCCCAATCCCAAAAGACGTACACTTATTAAAAGAGATCTCCATTTTTAAAGATACGTGTAATGACGAAATTAAGCCAATAACAAATGATGTGAATATTACTGTAAACTCAAAAGTAGATAATGTCATAAACTATACCTAGCAGTACTAATATTACTCTCAGTACATATATATATATATATATATATCCTCTTCAAAAGAAATTTTTTATCTCTTAAAAAATTTATTTTTAGAAAGATTTTTAACAAAGTCCTTCTCAGACACTCTCAAAGGAATACGAGTCCCTCTCAGACAGCTAACAACCTTTTTGGAAGAATCTCTTTATTAGCATTCAAGCTACACTGAACCTACACCGTTCAAATTTTCACTTTTGTTTCGGATTTTTTTTTTTTTTTTTTTTTTTTGGTATTAGCATTTTATGTTCCCACATTGTACGCCAGAAGTCCAAACGTGGAGCTTTATTTTGGGCAGGGTTTCTTGAACCCAATTATTCATTAGGAGGCCCATCTAGAGGTCTCGCCCAAGCATGACTCATTTTGGTATCTTGATCGCCTAATGACAAATTAGATCCACAAGAATAAGATAATACAGCCCACTCCAAGCTCAATAATCACCCAATCATTTTAAACATCAAAAACATGCTACAGTTTGGTCAGCAAACCATGTACTTAAAAATCCAAATTTTTCTATCAAAAAAGAAAAAAGAAATCCAAATTAATGCAATGATAGTTATCCCTCCCTCTTTTTTTTTTTTTTTTTTTTAAAAAAGCAATTTTTTTTTTTGGGTGTAATTAGGAAGGAACTATCCTCATATTTTCTATCCCTCCCTCTCATTTATGTGTAAGCGATTTAGATTGGAGAATCTCACCATCGTTTTGCCCCTTCTGGTTCTTAGTAACGCAATGATACTTATTTATAAAAATTAAAAATTAAAGAAGGTCAAAGACTCAAGATGTATATTTCGGGGTCATATTCATTTTTCTTTATTTTGGACTTGGGTAGCACAAAAAACTTTCATTTTTCATTTTTGGTTTGAACATGATCAAAGGAGGAGGCACAATATAAACCATGTCTAACAACCCCCCCCCCCCCCCCACCAAAAAAAAAAAAAAAAAGAGAAGAAGAAAAAGAAGAATATCAAGCAATTACAACATTATAAAGAAGAATATAGTTCTATGCACATAGTACGGGAAAAATATGATATGATAGATATAGAAAGAGAAAAAGATATAATAAAGAAAGGACTAGTAAGAAAAGATATAGAAATAATAGAAAGACAAGATAATAATAGTTCTATGGAAGCAATACGGACAAAGTTAGACATAATAGATATAAAAAGAGAAAAATGTATAATAATGAAAGAAATTGAAAAAGAAAGACAAAAAAGACAATCTAATAGACTTAGTCAATAAAAAATGGAGACATAAGTCCAAAAGAAAATGATAGACTAAAGAATTTTTTTTTTTTTTGGTTGAGAATACTAAGTATTTTTTAACACACACACATACAAAATGGGAGAGGAGAGAAGATTTTAAAGAAACTAACAGTGGTGTAGTACCTGAATTGGTACTTCCTCATGCACAAAGTGCTTGGGGGTCTAGGGGGAAAGGGTTCGAGCTGCAGGGTTAGCAGCATGTTGTAATTATCTCTAAAAAAAATATAGTGGTATATATCTAAAAGGGCCTAACTCTTAGATACACAACACAGACTTTAAACCTCTATAACTTACAAGATAAGAAACTAAAATCAATTGAAAGATCTATGACAGACACACAAGATAATAGTTTAACAAAATTAATTAAAAAGATAGAAACTTTAAATTCAACCTTAGAAAGAAGAAATATAAATAGTGATATAGAAAGAGATATAACAGTATTAGATATTACTGAATCATCAGATAATGAAAGAATTGATAGAAATAACATATATACTATTTGTCATAAATGTAAAGAATATGGACATACTAAAAAACAATGTGAAAGACATAATAAAATTGTTAAACAAATCAGTAAATTAGATTTTGAGGAAGATATCATAAATGAATTAATGGAAATATTTAATGTTAAACAAAAATAATTAAAATCAACCAACCCACATAAAATTAATAAAAGAAAAGGGAAACGGAAAAGATAATAATAAAACTAATAGACAACCTACCTAATCACCTGAGAGACAAAAAAAACCATTTCCTTAACTTGAAAGACTCTATAGACATAACCTTGTAATCTTTTATTTTCAAAAGATAGATTTTATTTTGTAATCTTGTAACTTTTCAAATATATTTTATTTTGTAATCATGTAGCTCCAAGACAGGAGTTTATTTTCAAGATATTATTAAAGATAGAAGTATCTATTCAAGTAAGATTTTACTGGTTTTTGTTTTCATATTCCATTCTCTATTTTAACTTGTTTTGAATATATCTATTTTATTGTTTTCTTCTCTATTATCTATTTTATTATTGTTTATGCTTCTATATTATTGTTGTGCTCTATCTTGGGGTGGTAAATGGTATCAGAGCCACGGATGGTAGATGTATGAGTTTTATTTCTTTACAATTAAGAAGTTACTAGGAACAATTTATTACTAGACAACCACTACTTGCTCCTTGGTAGCATTGGTCAGCCTCAGATACTCGTTGGCAAACCGTGGAATCGTGTTTGTCAACCCGTTTTGCTAGTCGATGGACAGGCGTTGTTTGGGTGGTCCCGCAATGGAGTTTTCTAAGGAGGTGGTCCCATTAGCAAGGATATCGATGGTTAATAATAAGTTTCGTCAGTAATTATTAATTGTTCAGAAATAAAAAGAATATGTTTTGTAGCTTATTATCTGTTGCTAGTTCTCACTTAGGTCAGGCACACACTAATAAGATTATGGATAATGAAAGAATAGTTAATTCTGAAGAATATAACATGAAAGATATGGACAGAAATTTGTTAGAGTGGAACAAATGGAATATACCGACATAAAAACTTGATAAAATCTACCGACAAACTTCATTTTCTAAGTTATCATTCTTGACAGATTATACTATAAAAACTATTGAAAGAACTAACTCTTTATATAATGAATATGAAACAATCCAGAATTTACTCTTTATATAATGAATATGAAACAATCCAATTATTTTCGACAGACTCAATCAATTGACATAAAGAAAAATATGTTTTTTTACATATTGGCTTAGTTCAGGTGGCTGTAAAACTATTAACAAGAGAAGCTTTAAATGCAAGTATTCTACTTTGTTTAAGAGATGACAGACATCTAAGATTTAATGATTCACTCTTAGGAATGATGGAAACAAGTTTACATAATGGACCAATATACTTTAATTGTTATCCTAATTTTGCTTTAAGTTTGTGAAAGTGTCCTTTTTCTTCAGCACAGCGGCCCAAGGATCCTGGGCCAAATAATTGTTCTTGGTGGACTGAGTTTAGTTCACCGCAACTAAAGAGGCTGTTTAAGAACCAAGTGGTGCACAAAGTAAATTTCCTACAACACAAATAAACTAACAAACGAAATATTTGTATTGAATGACAACAAAAATAGTAAAGAAAATGCAATGCAATCAGGAAATGCGCAAAACTGTGGTTAGGGATCCTTAGATTAGTGTGAAATACTTCATTAATTTTCTTTTATTATAGTTATAGTGTGCTCACTAAGATGTGATACAAGGTTCAACTAAACTCAAAAATTACAGACTTTGATGCCTATTCAAGCCTCCAAGACTTGTAAAGTTTGAATCATTTTGAATCCGAGTATGTGCTATAGTGGCTGTCTCTGGGACACTGGGAGCTATTCCTCTGTTTTTTCTTGAACTTTACAGAGTTCTTTCTATGGCTCTATTATGATATTTTTTCCAGGAATCTAGAACAATGACGATGAATCTATGCCCTTCAGCATGGGTTTCTCCTTCCTTTTATAATGCAACTCTAGGGCTCCGGGATACCAGTGATTTCTCTCTTTTGCCCCTTAGAGCTCGTACTATGTTGGTTTACTCAGGTGTTGGTCGTTTCCTTCTTTCTTATAATTTCTTCCTTTTGGTGCAACCAAGCTGAAAACCCCTAGCTGATTTCCTATTTCAAGATCCCCTCAGGTTGCTGATCTTAGTTATTTGGCCCTTGCTTTCACCTTTCTAGCTTTTGGTTGCCTTCCATCCTTGTTATTTTTCCCAAACAATTCGAATCTTTTATTGCTGGGTTGAAAGCTCCCTTCCAGTCATCTCTACTTATGGTTTTCTCATTCTTGGTTCCTTGAGGCACAGCTCCTTCGTTCATGAATGTTTTGCTTTGTACTTTCTGATTCCTCACTGCATGACTAGGCACTTGAGACCTGCCTGCCCTTGGTCCTTTGTGCCTTTTTTCTTTTGAGCCGTTTCAATTTTACTTAGACCGTGTTGTGCGTCCCAGGGATCCTCGGACTCTGGTAACCTCTGGGATCCTAGCCCAGCTCTTCCTATTGGGCTTCTTTTGGCTTACTGATCCTGGCCAGCTGGGCCTTTTCTTTGCTTCATGGATTTTAAAGTTTGTTCCTTCATGGGTCTTTGGATCCCAATTCTTTGGACCTCTCACACTTTTCTTCTTTCTTTTCCTCCTTTCTTCATTATGTGAGCCCAGCTTCTCTTTTTTTTTCTTTTTTTTTTCTAGCTTAATTTCCCATGAAATTAACCTAATGTGTTATTTCTTTGGGCCTTGGACTGTGATTAATTTTGAACCTCAACAAAGTTTATCAAACAAAAATATAATAAATGCTTTAACTTTGAATATAAAAACAGATGGGTATTATATGAAAGAAGGTTCAAAACCTTTAGCTATTGTTTATAGAATTTGTTATAAATTAATGAAAACCACTCTTGACCCTCAAGCCATGATAGCCTCTCCCAAAGGACATACTCTGCTTCTTCAAGCCTCAACCCCAAACAGTAGACTTCGCATACCCTGACAAATACAATGGACAGACATAAACCCTCCTAAACGATGGCAACCAGTTACCATTGCTTCCCCATCAAAGATAGAAAACACAGAACCTGATTTTATAGCCCAAAATACAAATGGTACAATTATTATTTCTTTTCACAATAATAAACAACCCAATAGACTTATTAGATCTAGTAGTTCTTCAGGGAGAAAAACCCCTATGATGTTTACCCCTAGAAGCTCCTTCTCCTCCAGAACATCTTTTTCAGATTCTAGGCCTCTACCTCCTCAAACCCTTCCCCCAGTCATACACCTTCCTCCAATAAACACTAGAAGGATCCCAATCCTGACAAAAACGGCTTATGGATAGAAACCACACAACCAACCCCTAATGTTCACTAAGCCCTTTATGAGTCCCAACCTTAACCTGATTCTCCTACCTAAACAGACATTTTAGGACCAATAGATCATGACAGACATATTAATGTTTTATCTAAAGAATTTGTTTTAGATAAAGAATTATTAAAACATGACTATCTAAAACTCGAAAACACTAACAGAAAAAACCAGTTTTTTGAAGATTATAATGAACAAGAAAGAAATAACTTAAAAAATAAATATTATGAAATGGTGACAGACTTACAAACACATTTCAGTTTCTTTGACTTTTTAGATTACCATAATAAAAAGATAAGTGTGATAAAAAAAACTTTATCATGGACAAAGACAGAAAATCATGAAAAAGTGTACCAAACTTATCCGCTCTTTGAATCAGTCATACCGAATCAAAGTGGAACTCAAGTATTGGCCACTCCTATTAAAAGCCCTAGTCTAAGTGATGATCATAAGAATCTTGATAATATAATTCAATAAAACAATTACACTAATGTCTATTTAAAATCAATTGGTTAAAAGCTTCAAGACATTGAAGATAGAATACACCCACTTCCATCTCCATAAAAAAGGAAAATGAATCTAATACCCCTTTATCATGAAATACCCCCTCACCTTAGATCACCCTTAAAGAAAACCATGACAGATAAAACAAATAATTTACTTGATGAAATAGCCAAAAAGCTAGATTTAATAAAATTGGAATCACAAAAAGACATGGAATCACCAAAAAACAAAGAAATAAGATTAAATACAATAAAGAAAACTGAGTCTTTAGAGAATGAAGAATCAGAAGATGAAAATCAACTGACAAATTTGACAGATTCATCAGACATAAATAAATTAGAATCACAATTTACAGACAAATCACGAGTTAATAAATTGACTTTAGGATCTTCATCGCAAGACTGTAAAAAAGGAAAATTTGATGTTCTGGGATCCTAAACCTACTCCCCCTAATTTACAATTTAAAGAAAGACATACTTTTGTTAATTCATCTTATTCACCAAATTTAATATGAATGGAATATAGACGAAATTTTAGAATATGAAATAATAAATCTTTTACATGGAATGACTTTGCTCACCAATGTCCATAAAAATAATGGAAAATTAGATCAACAAATAGCTCACTTAAATGTTACTAGTTTTACTAGCCAATTGAAAGGCTGGTGGGACCACTATTTAAGTAATGATGACAAACATAAAATACTAACAGCCATTAAAAGAGAAATTGATGGAACTGTAATAATGACAAATAATCACCTCTTACAAGACGCAGTTAATACTTTAGTTTTCATCATAACTAAACATTTTGTTAGAGATCCTAATCAATATAAAGAAAGAGTTTCAGATGTTTTAATTAATTTAAGATGTCCACGACTTTTTGATTTTAGATGGTATAAAGATGTTATTATTTCAAAAGTTTTAAATAGAAATGATTGTCAACAATCTTACTGGAAAGAAAAATTTATTGCCGGTTTACTTTACTTTTTTGCTCAAAAATTTAGATTTGACATAGCTAATAATGACAGAACTATAAACTATCCTAATTTGACTTATGGTGACATAATATCTTCAATCAATGAAACAAGTCTATGGCTATGCAATGATTTAAGATTAAAGAAAAGAAAAAAGATATGCTAGAAAAGAATTAGGAACTTTTTGTGAACAATATGGCCGGCTTTGACCCTTTGATTGCTCCCTCTAGAAAAAGAAGAAAAGAAAAGACAAATATTGACAGATATAAAAACAATAGTAGAAGATATAATAAAAATAGGTTTAAAGATAAGAAAGAAGAGTCTACAAGAAAGAAATCTGATAGACATAAAGGAAATAATTTTGTTTGTTTCAAATGTGGTAAAAAAGGACACACTAATAAATACTGTAATTTCCAAAGAAAAATAAACAAACTCGACATAGCAGATAAACAAAAGATTAAATTAATGAATATATTAGAACGTATAGATAGTGATGAGACAGAAAATGAAATTTACTAGATAGATAGCAGTGATATCACTTCATCATAAACAGACATTTCTTCAAGTAATGAAAAGGTTAAATTATGTAATTGTAATAATCTT
This sequence comes from Quercus variabilis, assembly GCA_030445155.1. Classification (NCBI taxonomy): domain Eukaryota; kingdom Viridiplantae; phylum Streptophyta; class Magnoliopsida; order Fagales; family Fagaceae; genus Quercus; species Quercus variabilis. Next base: position 42,263,206 of record CP129451.1, read on the forward strand.
GATAATTGCTATTGTAAAAGAAAACTAAAAATAAGTATTTTAACAAAACAAGAAGACATAATAATGGATTTAATAGACAGACTCCCAAATTTACAGTCCAAGAAAGATTATTTGTCTAAACTAAAGGAGTCTTTAACCCAGACAGACAAATCTGGAATAGAACTAAAAGATTATAAATCAACTTATAATTTTGCAAAAATTACTGACAAATTTAAACCTAGTAATAAACCAATAACAATGACAGATTTACAGACATATATTAATAATTTAAGACAAGAATTAAAAGAATTAAAATCAAAAAAATTTCACTTTAAAAGAAATGACTGAGCAAATAGTAGCACAAGTAATTAGCATAAAAGATAGAATTAAATATAGCAATAATGAATCCTTGTTAAACCTCCCTTCCCTAGATAAACATGAATACCTTGACAAAAATCCTTACAAAGATGAATTTCTAAATATAATTGATAGAATGATATTCCAAAAATGGTACACTGAAGTAACATTGGTTGTTCATAAAGAATTTTCATTAACCGTTGTTGCACTTGTTGATTTAGGTGTTGATATGAATTGCATACAAAACGTATTAAACCTTGTAAATACTATGAATCAACAACAGAAAGATTAACTTAGGCTAATGGTGATAGACTTAAAAAGTAATCATAAATTAACAAAGACATACATATATAATAATGGAATTAAATTTAGAACACCTTTCTTTTTAACAAATAAGCTATCCTCTAACATTATCTTATGAAATACTTTTTTGGCTTTACTTTACCCTTTTTCTACTACAGATAATGGAATATATACTAATATATTTGAAACATAAGTATTCTTTAAGTTCATCTTACCCCCAATTCCCAAAGACATACACTTATTAAAAGAGATCTCCATTTTTAAAGATACGTGTAATGATGTAATTGAGCCAGTAACAGATGATGTGAATATTACTGTAAACTCAGAAGTAGATGATGCCATAAACAATACCCATCAGTACTAATATTACTCTCAGTACATATATATCCTCTTCAAAAGAAATTTTTTTATCTCTTTAAAAATTAAGTTTTAGAAAGATTTTTAACAAAGTCCTTCTCAGATAGTTGAAAGATTTTTAACAAAGTCCTTCTCAGATAGTCTTAAAGGAGCATGAGTCCCTCTCAAAAATAGACAACTAACAACCTTTTTGAAAGAATCTCTTTAGTAGCATTCAAGCTACACCGTTCAATTTTGCTTGAAGGCCTTCATTCAAGGCGTACTTGCACTTTGTTAATGGTCAATTACTTGACAAGCAAGATAGCCATCCTAAGGCTAATATCCTAGACCGAATACTGCCAACCCATTTAACAGAAATCTTCAACAAAGATTTCAGACAAAGCATGAAGGCGTCTCTCCATAGACAACATCCCTTTAGAATACAATGTCAGCAAGGACAATGGATTCACGTGGTAAACCATAAAGACGGATGACAAAACAACTGACAGAGTAATAGATCTAACAGACATGATTACAGATCGGCTACTATAGCCACTTGTAGGCAAATGGACTAACAAATAGATAGGTTCAATTCTCCCAGACAGATCTTAAAAGAAAGACAATTATGACAGACCACTGTTCACCAGCACGCGTGAATAGCTTCCAGACAGATTCAGATAAGAAGTCATTCCTTGTGATAGACTATGAGATAGTATCCTGGTAGATTCCCAGACAGACTACTGTTCACTTTTACTATTCATCAATAATAATTTCCACAATATTCTACAAGTTTCCACTGACAGAATTACTCAAGTTAACTTTACTTACTCAAGTTACTTTTGAAGGCAAACCATTGTCTATTTTATCTAAAAAAGGACAGATGCAGATGAAAGACAGGTCAAGAAATTAGGTCGAAGACATAGGTTGAGTTCTTAGACAGAACCTTCTCCCCCGCCAAGATAGACTCTTGTAATCCCTCCTTTCCTCCTCAACCTGACCTTAGACCTCACAAACATAGACATAACCTTGTAATATTTTATTTTCAAAAGATAGATTTTATTTTGTAATCTTGTAACTCTTTAGATAGATTCTATTTTGTAATCCTGTAGCTCCAAGGCAGGAGTTTATTTTCAACATATTATCAAAGACAGAAGTATTTATTCAAGTAAGATTTTACTAGTTTTTGATTTCATATTCCATACTCTATTTTAACTTATTTTGAATTTTTTTTTCTTCTCTATTATCTATTTTATCATTGTTTATGCTTCTATATTAGTGTTGTGGGCTGTATTATCTTATTCTTGTGGATTTAATACGTCATTAGGCTATCAAGATCTTGGACCAAAATAAGTCATGCTTGGGCGAGACCTCTGGATGGGCTTCCTAATGAATAATTGGGTTCAAGAAACCCTGCCCAAAATGCAGCTCCACGTTTGGACTTCTGGCGTACAATGTGGAAACACAAAATGCTAATACCAAAAAAAAAAAAAAAAAAAAAACAATCCGAAACAAAAGTATTTCACTTCAGTAACTAGGCCTAAACATGGATGGTACATTTTATTGTCTTTTTTTGAGAGGGAGGAGGGAGGGTTGCGATTTTCAAATAGCCATTCCACGTTTATATCACATGGCTTTCTTTGCATTTAATGAATCAGCCTCTCAATCATTTATTCAGCATCGGCAAACCTAAACATGTCATATAATGTTTGATAGTCAGATTGAGTAGAAAACTTGGAGGAGATACTTACCATGCATTAGGCAGTTCAAGGAAACAAATGAATGCAAACATGTTTCTCACTCACCCAAGCTCTGAGAGCTTCAAATGAGCATCAGCATAATCAGCAAAGAAGGCATCCTCATCCTGAAGCAAAATTGACAGAAACCAGAAAGTTGAATTGGATAATTGTCAACCCTACTTAACATGTTTGTAATAAATAAACTGCAGGACAGGAGTAAGATACTCACTGCAGCATATTTCTCAACAAGAGGACGGAAGATGGGATCCTCCAGAAGAGCCTTATCAGATGGCAGCTGGATTAGACCTTTCTCTCCACTAAGGAGTTCCCTGTTTTAAATAAGATTCAAACCCATCAGTTGGAGGTGGTACCCCATGTGAGAGGAAGGATATATGCATGCGATGCATCATAGATTTTCTCCATCAGCAGATTGCGCGTGTTTGAATTGCCTGTTTTTCTTTTAGATTATAAGTGCAATTGTACTTTTACTTCCGCAAAAAGCTAATCCAAACGTACACTTAAGTAGTAAGCATACGCAAAGAACAAATGAAAGAATGATACAAAAGAAAACAATGCATTATGTATATACAATCAACTTGACCAGAAGACATTTACTCAAGAAATCAACAAGAGAGATGTCTTACTTGAAGTAGGAGTTATCGAAAATAAGAGGGTTGGCGGTCCAGGGTCCCTTAAATCCAGAACGCTCCTTATGGCATCTTCCCTGTAAAATGATTCCAAAACATTTAGAACAATTCAACAATCATTACAATTCATGAATTGCTCAAAACTAGGTATCAGTAGAAACATTCAATTATAGCAAAACCAGTGATAAATTATGAAAGAAGGTAGCAAAAGAACTTCATATTTGTGAGCATACCAAGGTGTGACCACCAGATAAAGCAACTATATCTTTATCACTGAGACCCATGTGGCCAAATACATCCCTCAGATGATCCGAACCTTGAGTTCAAACAAAAGATTAGTTAAGTTATTCGATAAGTAATTAGATACCTGTGATGATCTGGCTATAGCTTGATTTTAAACAAATTAATACTGACCTTTGGTAGCATTAGGCATACGACCTTCTGGGGGTAGTTCAGTTTTGTCCTGAGAGAAACAAATACCTCTTAGAATTGAACATATATACTTTTAATACGACAGAATTAAATTATATAATCTATGGAGTCTAACAACATCAAATAAACTACTAGATGACAAAGTAATTTCAGGCATCTAAATGTGCTCAACTAGAACTGTACATACAATTTTAGATAAACACAAGAATTTATACATGGAATTGATCACAAAACAAGAGAAAAAACAAAAAAAACAAAAATCCATAATTCGCATATACACGATAGCACTAAAAATGTATTATTATGTCATGATTTCAATTTTCAAATTACCAGCTTATTGCTTGAATTTTGAACAAATTGTTAACATTCATGTCTTCTAACTAGTGCTGGATTGTCCACCCACCAATTAGGAACGTGAGCTGAGTTTAGAACCATTTTTTTTTTTTTGCTAAACAAGTTTAGAACATTATTAGATAGGAAGGAGAGAGAGGTAATAATAATATAAAAAGGATTTAACATTATGCCATCAGTCAATCAAAGGGATTATAAATTTATAGGGTATGTACAACAAATGTACAATATACCAATTCATAACATTAATCAAAAGACTAGTTTCATTACAAGAGTCTTGTAATTTAATGGCATTACCTATCTCTTCCATGCATGAGAGTTGGATTTGAATCACAGCTCCCCATTTGTTGTAAGGGGAAAAAAATCATTACAAGCAAAAGCTTAATTACAGATTAAGTCCAAGACATGCAGCTAAACTTAAAAATTAAGAACATGAAAAGATTACCAATATATATAATTTGTGACACATGAAGATCAACAATTTCTCGACCAAAACCAATGCATGTAATCGGTAAAATGGAAAGCAAAGCATTGAGAAAATGAGGTTCACTAACCGGCCTCCCAGGATGGAAAGGAATCTCAGGCCCTCCCGTAATTTCAACAGCAACAACTCTGGCCAACTACAAAGCAAAAATGAATCAAAGTCTATTTTAACAATTTCAAATCCAAAAAGTGAATTGTATTATTGTACCAGTACTAGTGTTTTACAAGTACCATAGTATTGTACCTACCTGGTAGAAGTCTGCATGAGACAAAATGGGAAAATGCTCCTTGATGGGCTCCAGAAGCCTAACGGCAATCTCCAGACCATTGTTTGCTCCGTGTGCAAGCACCTCCGTCTTCGTCTTCACATCGAAGGTACCAGCCGAATGCCATCTGCAACACCAATAAACAGCTACTTGAACGTGTTGATTATTGTTGCATATGTTGAATTACACACTACGTACCATGCATACACATTTCAATTGAAATCCTGTATATAACTATCAAAACTCTAATGTTCATACTAATATAATCATGGCTAAATTCGAATATATTTACTATTAAAATTTTTTAAACTATTCATTTGGTAAAATATTAAAAAACAACACACACTACAATTTGAACATTTAAAAATTTATGTAGTTCTTAATTTTTTTTTATATGATATTTTCTAACTATGATGAGCATATGCAAAGTTACAAACCATATAAATATAAAATCCAAAGTCTAGTTTCTAACAAAATATTAGTCCAGTCAAGTTTATAAAGTAAAAGAGTTACACTTTTTTTTTTAAGAAGAAAGAACTTACAACTCTTTAAGTTATATCTTTAAACATAATCTTAAATATATATTTTCCTTCATACAATTTGTTTCATCTACTTTAAATATATATTTTACTTTTTTTTTTTTTTAAAAGGCATAATAAGAAACTTATAAATCTATATATATATATATATATCTATAATTTAAGCATTTGACTTTTTATTTTATCTTAAACTTCTTCCATTGTTGCCACGTAACCTTTTGAGGACATTTTGTACATGTTATTATTTTAAATATATGCTTTTAACTATTTTTTTTAAGAAGAAAATATATGCTTATAACTAAATTTAAATTCTTCTATATGTTTAAACTCTTCATTAGAATCTAACCACATTATATATTTTCTTTATGTATATGTGTATATTTAGAGAGAGAGCGTCTTACGCCACACGAAGAATGATAGGAGCACAGTGTTTCTCCGCGACGTGTCCCTGAGCTTCCTCTTACATTTCTCGACTGCCTTCTGGTATTCCTCGCTCACTGTTGAGTAGCTCTTCCCCATGATTATTGTCAACGATCAAAATCTTCTTCTATATTCGGACCAAACCAAGTCAAACCATACATATATCAGACTACAAGAGAAAAGTAAAAGAGCATGCAAAACAAGAGAAACCAAATTATTCAAGTTCTGTATATATGTATTGATTGTTACTAGCTACCAGTGTATTAAGTACGTCTGTACGTATATATTGACTTATACTTCGAACCAATAACTATGTAATCTGAATTTTCTCTGCAACCAAACTACTAGACAATCGGATCACATAAATCGCATCAAGAATGATTGCTTTGCTAAAGTTGAATTAACAGATACAGACCTTTGATCACGCAAGGATAATGCTAAGACTGTAATGTCACAAAAAGCTTAAGTAGAGAGACTAGGGACACTGGACAAGCTGACAAATATATAGGAGTCGTTTTTGAACAACTGGCAAAGTTCTAGAGTTCGTTTTCAGCCGTTGAATTGTTTTAGTTTCTATTTGGTAAGGGCGTTTTGTAAGTTTTTCAACGGAAGTGTTTTTTTGTGTGAGTCCCGTATACTATTTATGGGACTTAAAAATATGTAATTTTTCATTTAAAATTAATTTCTACAATACTATTTACATTTTTAAAAATAAAAATTATTTTATTATATTTAATCGTCACGTGGGGGATAGGCTACATGCTGAACGTACGGCAAGGATCATGCTTGGTGGTTGGTAGTTGGTACGCTTTAGAGAGATGTGAAAGATAGATTCGGACTGACAATTGCGTTTAGCCACGTGTAGGATGGGAGTTTGGTGCAACAGCGTGAAATGAAATGATCGTTGTTTCATTTGCATCTGGCCATAACATGGTAGCGACCAGCTATTTATCATAGTGCTTATTTGATCAACGACTTGTGGCACTGTTTTTTTTTTTTTTTTTTCTTCTTCTCTTTTTTACTCGAAATAATTCATTTACACACAAAAAGTGACTGTACACAGGAGTCTCAAATTAAAACATCAAAAGCAGATTGGAGACATACAGCAAAATGAATATAATCTAGAAAAATTACAGTATAGAGCTCACTCTGCAAGTGCATGAACTGCACCATTCTCTTCTAGTCCAAGCAAAATAGACTTTGGGCAAGTTCGAAGAGATACAAGGGCGGAGCTACATTGATAAGTGGGGAGGCCAAATTCTTTCATTTATATCATATAAAACTGAGAATCCCAGTTTATTTTTATAAGGATTAATCCCAAATTCTGTCATTTTTTACAGTTTTACTATTATCTTGTGTCATTGAAATTTCGGTGGAAGAGATGCACGGGCGGAGCTACATTGACAGGTGGGGGAGGGCATGACCCCCCTAACTTTTGTAAAAGTCGTTTATATATTATATAAAAATGAGAATTCCAGTTTACTTTTATAAGGGGTAGCCAAAAATTTGTTAAAGTCCTTTATATTATATAAAACTGATAATTCTAGTTTATTTTTGTAAGGGCTAGCCCCCACAAAGGAAAAGTTTTGGCCCCTTGTCTTGTCAAATCTCTTTTCAAGTTTAAAGCCACACCTTTTTGTATTTGTTTATCATTTACTTACTCTTACTGTTTTATTATTGCCTTGTGTTTTCCCACTCACGTTACTAGGTCAAGCACTCAACCAATTAATTTGGCTTACTTTAGAAACTTTTGCTTTTCCATTCTCATTTTCCATGATTCTCACAGTAGCCAATTAGTAAAATTCATCCACAACAAACTTCTCTACCTTACTCTTCAACCTCGATGAATGATGCTTGACCTATACTTGTGCCATTGTTTGTAGTATACTAAGGTGGAAGAAGATCTTACAAAGCTAGAAATCTTTGATACACACTTCAATTTCGAATAATATTTTTAAGCAGAAAGAAGAGTATTTTCTTCAATGCATCCCCATACACAGATCTTCAAATCCAATTTGCATGTTCAACTTTGGTTTCTTCTTTTCATTATAATTAATTTGAGTCCATTTCCATCAAGTGTTTAAGGCTTGATTGTGTTTTGGCTATCATGCACAACACCTCCACCCAGTACAAATTTCTTTATCTACTTTTTTCTTTTTTTCTATTTATTTATCTTATAGTTTAAGATTTTCCTTTTTCCTCTAATTTATTGACTCAATTAGCAAATCATTATAATTTCTCTATTTTAGTTTAATTTAAATTTTATTTATTTAATGGTTACTACAGGGTCTATTTTTGTAGCCCAAGCCTAAAAGTTTGGATTATGAGCCCAATGAACTCAGAATAATAAATTTGTAGAGAATGGGTGAAAGAACTAGGCTGATTGTGAACTAAACAATAGTTAACTATGGTGTTCAAGAAGGAACTAATATAAAAAACACACTTCAAGGCTTTTCAATTTGATGTCCGAAGAGGAATATTATTGAATGAAAAGTGAATACAATTCTCGGAAAAAATCTCCCCCTTCTCCTCCAGAGGCTTTTCTTTATATAGCATACTTCCTCACTATCTTCATCATCCACTTGTTCTTCATCTAAGTGTCCACTTGAGTATATGTCATGTCAGATCTCTTCTTTAACTTTTTGTGAGTGGTAGTAGCTAGGATGACACTGTTCAGGGGTCTTCTCTACATTAATGCTGCCAGAAAAACAGATGTAGTGCATTTAATGTGGTGGTAGCAGCTTTTCCTTTTAGATATTTCTCCATTCTTTTTATCTCCAGGCATGCCCAAAGCTTATCAAGATCGCTGAAGTTATTAGTAAGATCATTCGAACCCTCCAGATATTTGCTTGATCAATAATCTTTACATCCGAGGAGAATGATCTCTTTGGACCATTGGTGCTCTTTTCGGACTAATCCCCTTCACTTCCAGGTATCTTTCTTTCATGCGGACTCCTTCTCAACAACTTTCGCCTCTTCGGACACACAGTAACCTTCAAATAGGGCCTTGGACCCAATACATAAGTTTGGGTTTCCACCCCCCACAGTTACTTATAGTGATTTTGATATTATTAATTTATATTATAATTATGTCTTATTTTATATGTAGTCAAACTTTGCAACGTACTTGTAATTAATTTGTAATTAATTTTTATGAATGTTGTGGACACGTGGTAGTTCAAAGGATTAGGAGAAAACTTAGCAGACAAAATGACCTTAAGATGCTCAATTGGTCATTTAGTCTTAATAGTGTTTTGTTTACATATGATAATTACATTGATTACAAGTTTCTAACAAAAAATCTAACAAAATTATAGGTATCTCCCAGTTAATTAGATTAAACTATTGCACGTAGATATATAATTATGTAGTACTTTACATGTCTCTTATATTATGCACTAGGCTGTCAATAATCTAGGAACGACTTGTAGATTTGTAGCATTGTCTTTTCCACTAAACTAGTAGTATTTGATTGTTTGAGTTATAATAATAATTCATTCTATGAGCCTTTCATCCCTAGTGAAGTATATAAGTTTGTAACTTATCAAATGAGTTTATGTCTCGAGTTTTTCCTTTCATGAACTTGGTGGGTTTTTTTTTCTTACACATACTTTGTGCTCATTTATTTAACTAGTGAAAACCAATGTGTTTCAAAACTTATCATTTTGAGCATTTTCAAAAGACCATCCAACTTGAGTAGAGAGACTAGGGACACTGAACGAGCCGACAAATATATAGGAGTCGTTTTTGGACAATTGGCAAAGTTCTAGAGTTCGTTTTTAGCCGTTGGATTGTTTTAGCTTCCATTTGGTAAGGGCGTTTTGTAAGTTTCTCAACGGAAGTGTTTTTTTGTGTGAGTCTCATATATTGTTTACGAGACTTACAAATACACAACTTTTCTTTTAAAATTGAGTTTCACAATATTATTTATATCTTTAAAAATTATTCTATTATATTTAATTGTCTGTGTGTGGGGGATAGGCTGCGTGCTGAACGTACGGCAAGGATCATGCTTGGTGGTTGGTAGTTGGTACGCTTTAGAGAGATGTGAAAGATAGATTCGGACTGCCAATTGCGTTTAGCCACATGTAGGATGGCAGTTTGGTGCTACAGCGTGAAATGAAATGATCGTTGTTTCATTTGCATCTGGCCATAACATGGTAGCGACCAGCTATTTATCATAGTGCTTAGTTGATCAACGACTTGTAGCATTGTTTTTTTTTTTTTTTTTCCTTCTTCTCTTTTTTACTCAAAACAATTCATTTACACAAAAAAAGTTACTATACACAGGAGTCTCAAATTAAAACATCAAAAACAGATTGGAGACATACGGCAAAATGTATAGATCTAGAAAAATTACAATATAGAGCTCACTCTGCAAGTGCATGAACTGCACCATTCTCTTCTAGTCCAAGCAAAATAGACTTTGGGCAAGTTGGAAGAGATACAAGGGCGGACCTACATTGATAAGTGGGGAGGCCAAATTCTGTCATTTATATCATATAAAACTGAGAATCCCAGTTTAATTATTTTTATAAGGACTAATCCCAAATTCTGTCATTTTTTACAGTTTTACTATTATCTTATGTCATTGAAATTTCGGTGGAAGAGATGCACGGGTGGAGCTACATTGACAAGTGGGGGAGGGCATGACCCCCCAAACTTTTGTATAAGTCGTTTATATATTATATAAAAATGAGAATTCCAGTTTACTTTTATAAGGGGTAGCCAAAAATTTGTTAAATTCCTTTATATTATATAAAACTGATAATTCTAGTTTATTTTTGTAAGGGCTAGCCCCCACAAAGGAAAAGTTTTGGCCCCTTGTCTCGTCAAATCTCTTTTCAAGTTTAAAGCCACACCTTTCTGTATTTGTTTATCATTTACTTACTCTTACTGTTTTACTATTGCCTTGTGTTTTCCCACTCACGTTACTAGGTCAAGCACTCAACCAATTAATTTGGCTTACTTTAGAAACTTTTGCTTTTCCATTCTCACTTTCCATGATTCTCACAGTAGCCAATTAGTAAAATTCACCCACAACAAACTTCTCTACCTTACTCTTCAACCTCGATGAATAATGCTTGACCTATACTTGTGCCATTGTATGTAGTATACTAAGGTGGAAGAAGATCTTACAAAGCTAGAAATCTTTGATACACACTTCAATTTCGTATAATATTTTTAAGCAGAAAGAAGAGTATTTTCTTCAATGCATCCCCGTACACAGATCTTCAAATCCAACTTGCGTGTTCAACTTTGGTTTCTTCTTTTCATTATAACTAATTTGAGTCCATTTCCATCAAGTGTTTAAGGCTTGATTGTGTTTTGGCTATCATGCACAACACCTCCACCCAGTACAAATTTCTTTATCTACTTTTTTTTTTCCCTATTTATTTATCTTATAGTTTAAGATTTTCATTTTTCCTCTAATTTATTGACTCAATTAGCAAATCATTATAATTTCTCTATTTTAGTTTAATTTAAATTTTATTTATTTAATGGTTACTTATAGTGATTTTGATATTATTAATTTATATTATAATTATGTCTTATTTTATATGTAGTCAAACTTTGTAACGTACTTGTAATTAATTTGTAATTAATTTTTATGAATGTTGTGGACACGTGGTAGTTCAAAGGAATAGGAGAAAACTTAGCGGACAAAATGACCTTAAGATGCTCAATTAGTCATTTAGTCTTAATAGTGTTTTGTGTACATATGATAATTACATTGATTACAAGTTTCTAACAAAAAATCTAACAAAATTATAGGTATCTCCCAGTTAATTCGATTAAACTATTGCACGAAGATATATAATTATGTAGTACTTTACATGTCTCTTATATTATGCACTAGGTTGTCAATAATCTAGGAACGACTTGTAGTCAAGGTTTTCAGATCCGGTCCGTTCATTGAACCGTAAAAGAGAGAGGTTCAAGGTTTTTGAGGTCGAACCGAGGTCGAACCGTGATGACGTCATAATTAATTTAATAATTAATTAAAGCCTAAATATAGATATTAAATTTATAAAAGTAGCAAAATTGGCTAATATATCTATATATGTAAGGGAAATTTAATGATTTTCAAGCATATATTTAATAATTAAATAAGAAAGTTAACAAAATAAAATAATAACCATGAAAACATTAAAATTTATGATTAATTTTTGAAGTAAAATTGAATATCTTTGAAGGATTTTAATTATAATATTTTTTTTAATTCCTTGTAAGAGATGGTTAATTTAATTAAGTAGAATAAAATTGTGTTAGGTTGTTTTTATTTAAAAAAAAAAAAATGCTAAGGGTTGGAATTAATAAAAATGCTTAGGGGTTCATGGAATTAATAAAAAATCCGGTTCTTTAGGCTTAAAAAACCGGTTTTTATCACAGTTCTTAGTTCTTACGGTCCGACCTTCCGGTCTAGTCCAGTTCTGAGAACCATGCTTGTAGCATTGTCTTTTCCACTAAACTAGTAGTATTTGATTGTTTGAGTTAAATAATAATTCATTCTATGAGCCTTTCATCCCTAGTGAAGTATATAAGTTTGTAACTTATCAAATGAGTTTATGTATCGAGTTTTTTCTTTCATAAACTTGGTGGGTTTTTTTTTCTTACACATACTTTGTGCTCATTTATTTAACTAGTGAAAACCAATGTGTTTCAAAACTTATCATTTTGAGCATTTTCAAAAGACCATCCAATTAACCTAACCTAACCCAATCAGAAGACACATACATTTTCAACCATTTCTTTGGTCGAACACAAGTTCAAAAACTTGAAAAGACCATCAATTATGTCTAAGTGTTAGTGTCCATTTGGAAAGCACGTTCTGAGCCCCATGTCTGTGTTTAGCGTTTGAAACAGTGGGACCCATGGCTACAGTGCACTATTCATGAACCAGGCAAAACACAAAAATGCGTGAATAATGTTCATGTACAGTTTTTTTCCTTTAAAAAAAATATTTTGTTACAGTATTTTTAACAAATAAGTTTTCAATTTTCAGTAAATAAACAATATCTAAACAGACACTTAATCTTAACTTCACATGCGGATGTTCTTCGTCACAAATGTTACCTTATCTAAATCAACCCATCTCATTTCTCTCAATTTTTCAATTCTCCGTCTCTCCCCAAACTATTTCTGTTAAAGACACACACACCCTTTTCATTGTAGTGCAACCCATATCAAACCAACCTATTAAAATCCATAGTTTTGCGCAAGATCTCGTAATCCCCATCCAGTTTAATTATATCAAGTTACCAACATGGTGTTAGACATGGTTTATATGGCAAGTTTGCAACTACTCGTTTGATCAAGTTCAAGCCATAAAAAGGAAAAATGAAAGTTTCTTGTGTTGCCCAAGTCCAAAATAAAGTAAGATGAATATGTTCCCAAAATACGTGTCTTCGCACTCCAGCCAAATTGGCTCTTGCCTTTTTGTCAAATTGTGTTCCTAAATTCATTTCAAGATTTTAGAGAGGCTTTCCAGCAATCAGTTCAATATCCAAGCATCGAGTCTTTGCTTTTTTATTATTATTTTTTTTAATCAATATCGTTGCATTACTAAGAACCAGAAGGAACAAAAAGATGAATAACTTTTGCAATCTAAATCCCTAATACATAAATAAGAGGGAGGGATAGAAAAAGACAAGAATAGTTCATTTCTAAGAGCATTAGTATCCAAAGTTGTAAAACTCTAAATATGCTCAAATTTAGCATAAAACCTCATAAAACTCGCATTATCCGGACTTGTAATTCTAAAAGAATTTGCAATTGTACTATAGTACCATCATAAATTTACGATAGTACAATAGCATCGTTCCAAATCTCAGATGATATTTTTTACTCCCTTAAAAAATATTAGCCTCTCTCTCTCACATCTCTCTCTAGCTCACGGTTTTTTTTTTTTTTTTTTGGCATGGTGAGGTGGAAATTGGTGTGGTGGTTTTTTTTTTTTTCCTTTCTCTTGGTGGTTCTTGTGGTGGCTGTTTCTTGTGATTGTGGTTGTTGGTGGTGGTGGTGGTTGCTAGTCAGTGGCGTGGTGGTGGCTATTGTGGTTGTGGTGTTGGTTGTAGGCCGGTGACGTGGTGGTTTGTTGGATTTTTTTTTCTTGGTGGTGGCTGTGTATTTATTTATTTTTTAAAATATTTTTTATGATGGTGGTAATCTTTTAGATACAATGAAATGGAGAGGAAGAGTGAGTTGATGGTGGTGGTTAGTTTTTTTTTTCTTGGCGGTGGCTGAGTTTTTTTAATTATTTTTATGAAGAGGAAGAGAGAGAAATAGTTAGTGAAATTAATATTTTAATGAATAGATGAGATAAATAAGAAATGAGATGTTGGTTGTATTGTAAAATTGTATAGTATAATAGATAAAGTAATTTTTGAAATGGTAAATAATGCTCTCTAACACTAAAATGCTTACTTTGCAATATGGTGGGCCACAAAATTTGATTTATTTATTTTTAGTAAAATATAGAAAAAATTTAGATTTCTAAGTACAAGGTTTGCTGACCAAACAGTAACATTTATTTTTAACAAAAAAAAAAACATGTTTTTGATGTGAGAATGATTGATTCAATGGTGCGTCCAATAAGAGAAATTATACAGTCTTCATAGTGGACCACATCACTTGTCTGACATTCTACTAAAAGACTTTCACTTGTTTAAAATTGCTGAGTCAGTAATCAGTTTCTGTTTAAAAAAAAATTTTGACTTAGCAATTTTAAACAGATATGGGTCTTTTAGTGAAATAGTAGATCATGTCACTCGTCCATTATGAGAACTTTATAATTTCTCGTCCAATAATAGATGATTGTTGAGCTTGGAATAGGCTGTTATTATTATTTTATGTGGTAACCAAGGATATTATTAAAGGCTAAAAAACATTATGTATGTTGAGCTCGAAATAGGCTGTTATTATTATATTGTGTGGTAACCAAGAATATTATTAAAGGCTAAAAAAAATTATGTAACAAAGTTAGCTAGGCCTAAGCCTCTCAAAGCACATGCCCGTGCAATCATAAAACAACATCAAAATAATCACCGAAGGAGGAGATTCATAAACAATAAAATCCAGTTCTAGCTTAGCTCCGGTTTTAGCAAGCCTATCCGCACATTGATTGGCTTCTCTGAAGCAGTATTTGATTTGCACTCTGAGAATTTTCCTCACCAAGTCTCTGCAATCCTCTATGAGGGAGGAATGAGTAATGGGCTGTATTATCTTCTTCTTGTGGATCTAATTCGTGATTAGGCTATCAAGAACTTGGACCAAGTCATGCTTGTGTGTGAAACCTCTAGATGGGCTTCTTGATGAATAATTGGGTTCAAGAAACCTTGCCCAAAGTGGAGACATAAAAATTAAAATGCTAATACCAAAAAAAAAAAGAACAATCCGAAACAAAATTGGTCAGTTGCAAAGTCTTTTGACTCCTTTTCACTTCATTAATAGCTAACAACTACAAGTTCTAAAACATGGACGGTCATTCGTGTACTAAAATCCGCAAATGCTTTCTAAAACTATAAATAGCCTTTTGGGTTCAAATTGAAGGATAGAATTTGTAAACTAAATTTTTATCGTCTATTTTTCTGGGAGGTAGGGAAGGGTTGTGATTTGCGAAACTGCCTGCGAATAGTCATTTCACATTTCTTTGAATCTATTGGTTATCATTGCTTAAGGTTTAAACTTGCTAAACTAATTAGTTAAATTAGCTATTGTTTTTTATTCTCATTGTTTTTATGAAAAAATTATTGAATACTTCGAGAGTATCATAAATACGTTTTTCTTTTTTTTAAATGAATTGTGGATCACGCCATAAATTTAATTAGTAGAACTCACAGTTACGTGAGATAAAAGAATATTCATTTATGATATTTTGAAAAAACTCAATAATTACCCGTCTCTATGTGTAACACTATGTTATTAATTTCTTAATAGTAAACTTAGTAACCTTTTCATTATTTAAAAGTTGTACTAATTTTTTTTATAGTAAAAATTAAATGGGCCATCGAATTAGGTTTGGGTCTAATAAATAAAGAGGGGAATAGCGCCACGTCCGTAAATCCCAGCAGGTTCAAACGTCACAGCTTTAATGACACAGGGTCAGATAATAAAGAAAAAACGAACCAATCAGAGCTCTCTAAATCAGGACTGGGCTCCACATAGCGTAAAATAAAATAAATATATATATATAAAAAAAAACCCCAAACTCTTCTCCACTCGTGTCTTTCACGTACACATCCACAGGCTCTCTCTCTCTCTCTCTCTCTATCTATCGTTTGCTTTATCTTCATCAGAGTTCAGAGATTCCTCTGCTCCTTTCCGATCCTTCACTGTGTAAGTCTTCGTTCTCCTCTAAAACCCTAACCCTAACCCTATCGACTCATTCTCGTATACTGCGATCTTTCAATTTTCGTTGTACTTGTTGAACTTTTGCCATGAAATTTGTGGATTAGGTTTGTTTTTTTTTTTTTTTTTTTCATTTCTAGGTCGCAATTTCTTTGATTATTTATGTGTTTGTTTAAATCTTGAAACCTGTTATTTGTTTGATTAAAGAGAAATTGAAAGCTTTTTGTGTGAGAAAGAGAGGGGTTGTTGGTGTTAGGGATATGAGCATTGACTGTGATTGACTGATTGTGGAGTGAGGAAATTTGTATCAAGGGGGTTTTTTTCTTTAACGATTGAGACCTTAGATATGTTTGGGCTAATACTTTTGACTCAACTGAGGGTGTTTCTGCATTTCCAAAAATAAAATCATGTATTGTTTTGAAATGAAAAAAAATGTGAACTTTTCTTGGCTAATTAGTTTTAGCAATGTAATTGGCTTTAGAAATCTTGTAAAATGTGCTGATTTCTTTTTGAGTAATTTATGGTCATATGGGTATAATAAACATTGGATATGTGAAGGGGGTGAAAGAAGGGAAAGTGTTTGGAGAAATTTATGGATTGCAGCGGGACGAGAGAAACAGATATGGCTACTTATTAAGATTAAATGGAGTGCTGGAAAGAAATTGATTGCGTTAGGTTTTTTTCTGCTAAGTGGGGCCTTAGCAATGTGGTTGGTTATGTGGCACCTAGAGCAGTTTGGTTTTAATGCTAGATGGTCCTTAGCTGTGGGATTGTGTATCATTAAAGACTGTTTCAGTATGATCTGAGCTCTGCAGCTTTATGTTTTTGACAATCATTGCCAATAAGCTCTAGTTCAAATGGCACTTTCTTCCTCCATAAAGAATAGAATAGGGTGGAGGGTGAGGTCGTGGCTTCATGGGTGTGTGTGTAACTTATTACTTTTAAATGTATTTGAGAATCACTGTGTGTAATGTACATCTTTTGGGGTCAAATCAAAAGTCTATAGTATGACTATATGAGTCATGCTTCTACTGCTTGGGAAAAACAAGAGAAAAAACATTGCATCAATACTGACCATCTCAAAGATACTTCTTTCTCAATGCAAGTGCCAAGAAGCATGTTTCCTCACTGTTAATGGTTGTTTTAAGAAATTTGGTAAGAGTGTGCGTGTTTTGAATGTTGTGCAAACACCAAGCTTATATCTCTGAACATTAATAATTTAGGTTGTGCAAAAAAGTAAGCTATGTTTCTTAATATTTATCTTTTGTGATATTGCTGAATTTTTAGGAGAATGATGGCTGAAAAGGGGGAAAAAACATGCCCTATATGTGCTGAGGAAATGGATTTCACAGACCAGCAATTGAAGCCATGCAAATGTGGTTATCAGGTTAGGACTAGAATCTTCACTTAATATATGAAGTCATTGGCAAAATATTTCTTTGCTGATTTCTGCTATAATTTGTTGCTTTATGTTTATTATTCTCTTGTACTGAACTGTGGTTAACTGGTGCTGTTTCCTGTGAATTTTTATGGGCCTAATTCCTACTTCAATGGAAAAAAAAGCTTCATAAAAAAACAGACGTAAAATGTGTGTTATAATTAAATTCTGTCATGTGAATAATAAAGGCGCTATATTTGTCCTGTTTTTGCTTTTTAACTTTTCAATTCATCAGTTACTTACATATGTTTACTCTCTCCCCCCTTCCCTGGCATTTTTCTCTCTTTCTTTCTTTATCTTCAAAGATGTGTGTTTGGTGTTGGCATCACATAATGGAAATGGCTGAAAAAGATGGAACTGATGGTCGTTGTCCAGCATGTCGTGCACCTTATGACAAAGAAAAGATTGTGGGGATGGCAGCAAATTGTGAAAGGTTGTAAGGGTACTTGTGCGGTTTTGTGGTCATTTTGTTTTATATAATTTGATCAGTTGTTGAGTTACATCATGACATTCTCTACTGAACAGGTTAGTGGCTGAAAGAAATTTGGAGCGGAAACAGAAACTACAGAAGTCAAAGCCAAAGGCTTCTGAAGGAAGGAAACATCTTAATGATGTTAGAGTTATTCAACGGAACCTAGTGTATATAATTGGATTGCCCCTTAACCTTGCAGATGAAGATGTGAGTAGTTTCATTCCATTGTAAATCCCATTTAATGCTACAGTGCAACTTATCAGATCATGGTGCACTTTTTATCATCTGTCTCATTTTTTTACCCCAAAAAAAAAGTTTCATTTTATTTTAGTAACACTTATCACCTGAACTACACTTTTTTTTGGGTTTACCAGCTTCTTCAGCACAGGGAGTATTTTGGCCAGTATGGGAAGGTTTTGAAGGTGTCCATTTCTCGTACAGCAAATGGGGTTATCCAACATTCTTCAAACAACAGTTGCTGTGTGTAAGCTTTCCATATTGTTGTCACAGATTTTGACATGTTAAAGTGGGACGCACAGTATTTTATTCTGGCTTTATTAATTGATTTGAACCCCCCCCCCCCCCCCCCAACAATTATTCAATCATCCTTGTTGCCTTTATTGGAAAATTTGGATAGAAACACTGTACTGTCTCTATCTCTATTTTGTTTGAATCTGGATTTTTCACTAGGTATGATGAAAGACTTGACAGATTTTTGTACATCCATTTTACTTGTTCATTTATTAATTATTTATTGGGGTATCAAGTGATAGTCTAGTGGTAATGGCATCCTTTGTGGTACTCTATGTCTGTGATTTGAACCCCATTTTCCTTCCTTCCACCACAATCTACCTATCAAAAAATAAAACAAAATTATTCTTAAAAAATATATATATATATATATATATATATTTATTTTCAATCATGCGGTTCCATCTTTCATTTTTAGGTATATAACATACTCAAAAGAGGACGAAGCGGCTCGATGTATTCGATCAGTGCACAGTTTTGTGTTAGATGGTAGATCCTTGAGGTAAGCTGTGTGTGTTTTCCCTGAAGATTATGATGCTATAAATGACACGATGATTGATAGGAGTACACATTTGCAGGGCCTGCTTTGGAACCACAAAATATTGCCATGCATGGTTAAAAAATTTGGTAAAATTTTGGAAGAATTGTATTGCAAATCAAGTATGTCTTTAATATCATGGGAATAATTTTTTTGTTTATCCAGCCTTGCAGCAATTCAGATTGTTTGTATTTGCATGATTATGGCTCTTTGGAGGATAGTTTTACTAAAGATGACCTAGTTTCAGCCTTTGAAAGGTATAATCTCTTATCAGGGTTTTATTTTACTAAAATTTAAGAATTTTTACAAGGAAATCCCAACAATTGATTTTGACGCCAGCTTATATTGTGCTTGAAGATTAAAAAGCAACCTGGGGGTGGAAACCAAAATTTTGTTTTATGTTTAGATTGTTCAACTGAATTTCTCAACACAAGAGGTTTTATTTATTTATTTATTTTTTAATAACTAATTATTGTTATTTAATTTTTTTCTGTTGTAATATTTGTTTACATTTATATCTAGGCTCTGTGCCTTTGCCTCCACTCTCTTCTTTACCTTGTCTCTCCTCAAATTCTAAATTATGTTGTTTTAGGAGACTTGTATTTCTGCTCAGTGCTCATTTGCTCTTTAGTTATACCTTTACATATTGTAATTTAACTCATAATGGTTTTAAAGGAGTAGAATTCTACAAATCATTGGTGCTACAAATAATTTGCATCGGCGTTCAGGGAATGTTTTACCTTCCCCAGCATTAGAGAATGCCAATACCAGCATATCAACAGCCAAACCAGTTGCGAGAAGTCCTTCAAATGTAAGGCTCTGTATATGTTATTATTGGCAGTGACCTTTGCATAATTTTTTTTAAAAAAAATTTCTATATTATTTGTAAAATATGAGGCATTCCTAAACTAATTAATAAAATGAATTAAATATGTTAAGTGGGGTGTTAGTCATCATAGTGCTCACAATTTGATTGACCCTTGTTGATCCTTTTCAACAGTACACTAGCAATGAGGTTAGGGGACCTCCTGCAGATAATGGATCTGGAAGATCTAGTGTACCTCCTAATGCTGCCTCTTGGTATGTTATTCTTGATTTGTGTCATCTTTCATCTGGTTGTGTGATATGGATTTTAATCCACTTTCTTCTCTCAGGGTCATGCGTGTCTCCACTAGTTTGCCACCAGTGACAAGTATTTCTGTTTCTGGACCTTCCAATCAAAATCCCGATATATCTGATAATTCCCAGGTTCTTCCATCAGAGGTAATGACTGAAAGATCTACCCATGATGCAACAAAATCTAAGATAGATGAAGAAAGCTGGGAAGTGCATTCTAATGCTAAATTGAAGCCAATAGAGTCTACCAAACAGTTTGTTGATGGAAATTATCAAGTAGTTGAATCCAATACTAATGCAGAGAGTATTCTAGATTCAAACCGTGCCACTGTGACTTCCAGCAAACACTTTTCTCATCTATTAGCAGCTAAGGGCATCAATCAAAATATTGCAGCACAATCAACCAGCACAAGCTCTCCTGAACTAATCAAACCATCCTATAGTCCAGGTTTCCTTAAAGATGGAAGTATTCATGCAGATGGGAATGTCCAGGGCTTATGCTCTGATTTATCATCAATGAACAATCATAATCATTTTAAACAGAACTTCTCTGGTTCAGTTGGTCCAGAGAGTGACCTAATTCAAACAAAAGGTTCACAGCAAAATGATAAAGAGCTTTCTGGTGAAGCTTCAATGTCAACAGCTTTTATGGAAGCTGCACTCATGGAAGGCTTACTAGTTTTAGATGATCAGCAGCCGAAGGTTTTCAAGGGTATCCATCAGCAGCCATCCATCTCTTGTTCGCCTTGTCTGTATCAGAATTTAAATCAGCCTAACTGTCATTTCTGGCAGCATGGTGAGGTATCCAAACAAAGTAATGTTGTTCAGGATCCTAGAATTGTATGCATGAAACATGAGGAAGATTCTTATCAATTGACATCTGAGAGTACTGTATCATCTAATGGCTTCAATGATAATAAAACTAATATTCTTCCTGATTTTGGTGGGACGTTTGGTTCATCTAGTGTGTTCTCTGAGAAGGGATTAGGGAATTTGGGCATTTATGAAAAACCTGTACCTGGTGTTAACAATAGTGCTGAGTCTGATATTGGAGAGAGCAGCATAATCTCAAATATTTTGTCTTTGGATATTGATACATCGGAAGATTCATTAACCTCTCCTCACAATTTGGTGAAGTTCTTGAGTGAAACGGGTAAACAGCATGCTTCCATTAAAGTACCAAATTTACAAAAAGCACAAGATAAGAATCAGTCCAGATTCTCATTTGCCAGACAGGAGGATTACCTAAATCAAATATCTGATTTTGAGAATTCCTTGGGTAGTATCAGGCATGTGCCCAATGAATATTCCACCTCACGTGATTTTGTAGAAAAGAAGCATCCTTATATAGACACATATGAGCATAACTTTTCATCCGGTAGTTTTTTGGAGTCTGGTAGGTATCCCAGCAGTGATCCTTTTATGTCCTCTAAACTTCCTGGTGAGTATCATCTTGTGTGGTATTAATGCTCCTTTATCAGACTTCCTGTTATATTGTCATAATATTTCCTTTTGCTGAAATTTCCTGTTGTATGATCGATCTGGTGCTCTTGATTTCTAATTCAGATTTATGAGTTACTTGCTAATAAGTTTATATATTTTTTTTATATTCTTCCACATTAGATTTTTTGTTTCCATCATTTGCATTCTGATATATAAAATGCTAATTGGGAAAAACTAAGCTAAATTAGTTGTGGTGACTAGTTGTTTATTGCACGGGGATTTTAATTCTGATGTTTATGTTTGTCAAAAATGCTCTGGGGTTAGAAAATGTAAATATGTTAATAGAGCAATTCTTGAATACCTCAGTAAGTTCGAAGTTGGTATTAGAGTTGAAATTTTGGGTAATATTCTGGGATTGTATCTGCCGTGTCCTTGGTCTTCCAGTGATCAGCAATGTGATTTTGAGCTTTTGTAAAGGGAACATGTTGGTTTAAGAAGATTTTAGGTGCCAATATTTTCTTTTTAAATATTTCTGAGGTTTTTTGCTCCAATGTCCTCTTGCAGTTTCTAGAGCCCCAACTTCGATTCCACCGGGATTTTCAGTGCCAACCAAGGCAACGCCTCCAGGATTTCCTTCTCATGGGAGAATGGAACAGGCATTTGACCCTTCTGGTTTGTAATTTCCCATTTATTTATTTATAGATTCCTTTTTTAGATAGATTCTAATCTTCCTTTTACCCTCCAGCATATCATTTGCTGCAAAATTCTGCAAGAACTGGAATTTCTGGCTTCGCCGAAGATGTTGAGTCTATTGATCCAGCAATACTGGAAGTTGGTAAAGGGATTCTAAAACGGGGGTTGAATAATGTTGGCTTTAATATGAGACCAACTCTATCTCAACAGTTTAGTCCTTTTGAGCAAGATCCAAGGCTTAACATGCTTATGCAACAATCTATTTCCCCACAGCAGAACTTAGGATTCCCAGATAACTTTGGGAATAGATTCTCTCCCCCACATGATGCATATAGATTTTCCCCGATGCTTCTAGATCAAGTTCAACCCAACAATCCACCTGCGCTGTTGACTGCTCAACAAATTGGTAATATGCAGATGTCAAATGGCCATTGGGGTGGATGGAATGAGGTGAGGAATGTTAGTGGTCTGGGTATATCAGAATTACTTCAAAATGAGAGGATGGGATGTAACAAGTTTATTCCCGCTTATGAGGATGGAAAGTTTCCAATGTCTACCTTTAGCAATCTACCCAACAGAGAATTTGGGATGTGAATTTTATATTGTAATTTCTCTTTTAAACTTGATTCGGTGGCCAAATGTGACTGAGTGGGTTTACTTGGTGGATGGCAGCTGCCCCCTGCTTAGTAGTAGTTAGGGTGTGTAATTTTGTGCAGATGATTTTATTAGTAACATCTGGTAAGGAGCTGCTTGTCTTAGTTATTTTGGGAAGTTATTTTTTGTCCCTGAAAAAAGTAATGGGATTAGGTTGTTTGCATTGGCAGAGTGGAAAATGAAGCTGGCAATGGCTCTCCTGCTAACTCCCTGGTTAGTTTCTACCTGATGAGTCATCTCTTGGCATCATATCATTTTTTCCAAGTGTGAGGCATTTTTAGACATGATGAAGTTCTTTAGTTGTGCATGCGAAACCTATTTTGTCCAACATATGTTAAATTTTCTACACAAAAAAAAATCCTCTTTTTGTTTATGGTGGTTATAAAACATTTTTACTTAAAAACTGTGTTGTTTTGTGCATTGTTTTGTCTTTGCAGGTAAGCTGGGTTAACGACACTGGTATTGGCTATGTCTATGTAAACAATTTTGTCAAATCTTGTGTAATGAATCTGTTGCTGACCAAGTTATGGAAAAAATACAAGATAAAGTTTTCTATGCAGGAGGTCGTACGATCAAACCCCCTTAATTGATTGATAAAATTTAAGCAATTAAAAAAAATAATGTGAAAAAAGAGAGGAAAAGAGAACAGAAACCTCTTACACCTAAAATTGATTTACAACTGTAACTTGCAACAAATCCATTGTCTTTGCTTGTGTTTGGTGACATGTAGAACTTCGGGCTGGTAACTTGTTCCTAATTGATTGATTCTGTTTGATGTCTCTTGAAGTAATAGAACCAGCTTTCTTTTTTAATTATAATTATTAATTCCAAACATAGATTAAAGGGAAATCAGATTTGCGTCTTTACTGTTTAGTTGATTAGTTGAAAAATGGAAGATAACAAATACAAAATGGAGAGACTGGGGGTCTTGTAAGCAGACATAAATCACAAGATTGAAGTGGAGGCTATTTTTTTCTTTGGAACGTGCTGTGGGTTTGGATACCTAATTACTCCCAATTTTTAACGATGCTGTCCTCTACCAAAGGTTTGGTGTTGCCCACGTAACTCTGTAGCACGTTTATGGATGGTTTATTCAAATTAATTGTGCTTCACCTCCGATACCATCTAGTGACATGAAGATGCAGATGGCTGTTTGCTTATGGCCTAAGGGTGTCTGTAATCGAAAGGGATACCTAGAATCTCTTTGTATTCGGGTCTACCACAAATTTTTGAACGGCTTTATGTCTGGCCATGATGTATATGTAGAATCTCTTCTTCGGACCAGCTGATATATAACTAGACGTAGTAGCTCTTCTGATTTAAATTAGACATTAGTCATGTAATCATCGAGTGTTGCAAGTTATATATTAGTGAAGTGGGAGGCTCATGGGCTTTTTCTAGGACTGATGCTGTTATGGAAGACATGAAGTTGTGATGGGGAAAACAATATTATGATAATTGAGTTATTTGGCGTCCAACCGAAGCTTTGATTTGGACTCGGAAAAGACTATACCATACCTGAAGGCCAAAATGGAAATTCCAAAGTTTTACGTTCTGTTATGAAATTTTCCCGGCACCCATATACTCCTCTATGCTAGCAAGGATTGAGTTGGCACCTTCAAATTTTCCTATGGAAATTCAATTCGTATATCCATCGTGGAAATGCTCTGACCAGAACTCAAACCATCAAACCTTAAGGCATTCAAGTTAACACAGGTCTCAGAGCCAGTATTCGACTTATTTTTAATCGAAGCTTTCTTTGTCCCTACAAAAGAGGCATTCTAATAAGTAAAGAAGAAAAAAGAATGGCAGAGTGGCCCTTCGACAAGGATGCATCATATCATGAGTCGTGAGCGTTAATCCAACCAAGCACAATGACCAAAAAACACGTGCTGTACTACTGTGCTGGAACATGCTGAAATGAAGCCTGTGATTCGTGAAACCAGGCTTATGTCCATGCTAAAAAGGTTCTTAAGTGAACCCCGCATCGTGGGAGCTAGGGGGGAGGACCACGTGAACGACCCACAAAAGCCTGTGAGGTCCCTCGTAGTTCTACAGCAGAATAATTTTAACTGACAGTACAGTATAAGTGTTGCATACGTACATTGTGTTTGTGTGTGCAGGTTTACTTTTAAAATGCTATTATTCTAATGGTAAACTTAATTGATAAATAGGGTAAAATACAGCTACTGGTTTAGACTAATGTCAATCAGGTTCAAAATATTTCAAAACTAAATAATTTGGTTCTTACTTACCATGAAAGAAAGCAAAAAACTGAGTAACAGACCTAACAATTAAGGAATTAAGTTGAGTTTAAAACCAAGTTAATCAGTTTTGAAATATTTTAAATCTGGCTGACATTAGTTTAAGCCTCAGGGAGTTTACTGTAGTTTGCCCCAATAAATAATTAGCGGGGAGACTCAAGCGCGGTTAACGGGAGTAGGTAACGATGTGCTTTGATGGAGTTCAAGTGAATTTAACTAGAGCCAGATTCTACCTTCTTCAGTCAAAAAACTAGAGCCAGATTGATAGATTCACCCTATGCCCATGTACGATATTCACAGGGTGGACGTGGACTAGAGGAAAGGGACCTGATTTGAAAAAAGAAGCTACCAAAAACGGGATGGGTTTTATATTTATGGCTTTTGCATTTTTTGTTCTTTCTTCAAATCTTCTTAGGTTAGCATGGGGTTTTAATTTGACAATACATCACTTTATAAACAAACTTTAAAATTGAGGTTTTTTTTTTTTTTTTGGTGTTTATAAAAGTGATTATAAGAGTTTAATCAGCTTCTTAGGAATCAAACACAAGTCTAACCATATTTTTCAACGAGGAGGTGTTAATTATCATCTGATCTCATGCAAATGATGGGAATTTTCAACATAATACGAAATTTCTGACATAAAGAGTAAAAGATGGTAACATGATAATGAATTCTACCAAAATAATAATAATAATAATAATGGAAAAAAAAAATGGAAGAAGAAGAAGCAAATTGACAATAGGCAATAGCGTGAGCAATCTGTTGTCTAATCTTAATTGGACAATGCCAATGGGGACCGAAAGATTTATCTTGTTTCATGAAAATTATTGTCCTTTTCAATAATAGGACTTACTCATTGCTCCTTAGTTACACTATATTAGGTGTGGTCATTTCATGCAAACCGTAAGGACCAAATGAACTAGCTGCCTAGGCCTACTTAGAATAGTGGCTGGATTAGTCCAACCGTGGCCCAGAACAATGAATTTGTAAGAGAGAGAAACAAACAACAAAGGAGTCTCCGCTCGAAAAGGAAATTATGGGAGAAAAGGTAGATGTTATTAAATAGATGAACCAATTTCTCAGTACAAGCTAGCCCAAGGAGGTCACAATTACATAGGAAATGTTACTGTTCACCCTCTTTTCTCTTAATGTTCTTCTTGTTTCTTTTTTATATCTTGGTACTTGTGTCTGGATCCCTCTCTTTGTGAACCCACATTTTTTTTATATACTCTTTCTTTCATCATATCTCAACCATCCATCCTTACCTAACAAACTTCCTCTCATGACATTTGTCCCTTTTCACATCTGAATAAGGTGGTAGAATAAGTTTGCTTAGCAATGGCTCACACTATTTAGGTCACTTTCTTATCAATACAACTGATAAAGTTGTTGCCCACCATTTAATGTGGAGGCAACACGCTATTCCAAACTAGAAACTTCCCTAATGATCATTGATTCTCTCTCTTCATATACTTCTTTCCATCAGGAACGCCTCAGAGTCCTTTGACTCATCCCTTCCTCTCTTCGGGTGACTTCCCTCCTCGGGCCCGTGGGCTGCAGCATCCCTACACTTATACTGCAACTCTTCAACTTCTTCCTTAGTCCTTGGGCACACACAATAGCCCCCTAAAACTTTTTCTATTGACCCTGAGGCAAAAGCAAAGTTTTAGTTTATTCAAGTAGACTATACACGTGCCATATGTGTTCCCACGTGATAATGTCCTTTCACCTGTCTCCAGCACGCTCTTGACACTTCGGAATCCACGATTTCACATTTACGGCGTTAGGCAGCTACTTGTCTCCCCACGGTCTACGGCTCGATCAAGATCCTACGATTCCTATCTTCCCTCGTTTATAAGCGAAAAACTTACTGCCCATTTTTTACCCCTATAAAAGGAGAGTATGGGGTTGGTTGAAGTTCATTTACACATTCTGGCAATCTAAGTTGAAGCAACCTCTCGAGGAGAATTTTTCTCTTTGCTCGTAGGTGTGTTCATTCTCCTATTTCTATTTTTGCATAAGTTTACTCTTTCACACCATAAAACTCCATGGGTAGATACGCTAAGTTAGTAGATACTCCTAAGGGTAGGGCTTTCTTTAAGGCACAATATAGGATTCTTAATGGTGTTGAAATCCAACATTGTGAATATGGTGAATGGATGGTCTTGAAGAGACCTCCCAAATCCGTGGTCATTCCTATAATCGCCTTCATTGAAGGCAAGATGGAACTTCCCATGGGAAGGGTTACTAGGGAGTATCTAATAAACTATAGGTTGACCCCCACCCAATGCTCCCTAAATGTCTTTAGGGTCCTCAGGTGTGTAGATATGCTAAATAGGAAAATGAGGACCAACCTTACCAGGCATGACATAAACTGGGCATACAATTGCCAAAAAAGAGAAAAAACTAAATATTACATCAAATGTAGTGTCCCCGCTATCAGATTAATCTTCTGCCTACTTAACTCAAGTAAGGGTATGGATGAGAACTTCCTCATCGTCTCGAGAGATTGGCATAATGGACTACATTGTCCCACCCAAGAAGGGGAACCGGGTAGAGTTCCCGAGGACCATAGGATGCACATAGGATGTTACCTAAGTTCATCATAATGATTTTTCTTTTTTTTTGGTAGTTGTATACCCAGTTTACTTCATGCTAGGTAAGGTTGGTCCCCATTTTCTTTGCCTTCAACAATTGAGGTTAATGTATAAATTAGAGTAAAATTTAGGTATAATATCTTACCAACATTATATTAGGTTCTTTAATTAAATTTAAACATGAAAAATTTTAGAATACTCTAAGAGAATAATAAATGTGTATTCCCTTCTTTTACATAATAATGAATCTCACTAATATGAGAGAAGAGAGTATACAGTTATTGTACTAGTGTATTACCAGAATATTCTATAATTATATTAATACATTATTAGATTGAATTTAATTGTTCTTGCAAATAATAATAATAACACCATTTGTGATTTATTAGTCAATGCAATATGGTATTTGAATTTAATTTAAAATCTAATATACTTTACCCAAGGCTTTCTATTACATTCCCCACTCTTATAGTTTGGGAAAATTACAGTCCTCTCCCTTAAGGTTTGGGGGAATGACACTCTATCCCAAACTTGAAGCAAAAAACACTCCACTCCCTTAAGGTTTGAAAAAAATAACACTCCTCACCTTCCCTTAGTATTGGTAATAGAATATTCCAAAATTTTAAAAATTCTCTTTACCAAAGTTTAATCAATTTTAGTAAAATTCTAAACTCGATTTAGTTTAGTTTGTAAACACATTGACTTAAATTGAAGGCTAAGCTACATATTTAACTGATATTATTCAAGTTTGAATTGCCAAACATAGGTGCTTACTATCTTAATATGTTAACTGGCCAAGGTTTAGGTATTTTAGTAGATTTTAGTTAGTTCAACTTTTAAAATCTCTTATCGTTAAATAAAATATACGGGGTTCAAATCCCCTTACACACTAAACCAATTGATGTCTTAGTTTAAATTCTATCATAGAATGGATGTCATAAGTTTAAATTCTATCATACATTAAAAAATTAAAAAATAAAATAAAATAAATAAAACCTTTGCTATTTCAATTTGAATACAAGGGCATTTGTGTACTTGTGTTTAATAGGTTGGGTTCTTTAAACATTTTAACTCTATATGGGAGGGTAATTTTGGAAACTTGCCCTTAATCAAATAGCAAATTAGTACACAACATTTTTAATATTAATTTAATAAAGTTTGACTATACGGAAGTTAAGGGTAGAAAATATTTTTTCTCTTCAAATTTGGAATGGAGTGTAATTCTCCTATACTTCGAGAGAGGAGGGTATAATTACCCCACTACCTCAATAAATAGTTATGTTAGATTTAATTGTTCTTGAAAATAATAATGTCATTTTTGCTTTATTAGTCCGTGCAATAAGATATTTGAATTTAATTAAAAAATCTAATATACTATACTTAAAGGCTCTTTACATAAATTTTACCCTTAATTTTAAGAGTTATTACAATTAATCCGAAAGTTGCACCCCTTCATGTAGTTAGAAAAAATCTTGACCCCATACACATCATACACCATTTTCATACAAAATTGAAATGGCTAAATAGCTAGCAATGGTAAAAAATAAAATTATCATCCATCTGACTGCTCAACTATTCTTCTTGTTCTTCTTCTTCCTAGAAAAGCAGAGTGGGGGGGCAGACAACACACCTGAAACAGATAGAAGCATCTAAGAAATCATAGACAATATGGAGGGAGTTCATTATTTGTGAGGCATCAAATCCATGATAGTAAATAGTAATAGAGTTTGGTTTAATACCCAACGTGGAATCCGTACAAATTACTAAGCATTTCGGAAAGCTGGTACTGCCCTACAGTGCAAATTACAAGGTCACACAGAAACAAAACAACGTTCGTTTTATTCGAAGACAAGTACACAGCTATATATGCTTAGCAATGAAAGAGTGTCATCACGTTGTACAAAGATACTAACTGGCCATATAGCCGAAGCATAGAGCCCAACAAAGTAAAGAAGAGCCAAGTCATAGGGCTGAATCTCATAGTCATAGCCTTGGAAGTTTGGGAAGAGAGAGTGAAGGAACAGATATTTGCAATAACAAGGTTTGTAAAGAGTTTGCCAGAATGATCAATCTTTTTACTATTCTTATTATATACCAACCACTCCTTCAATTCAATGTACAGCCAGCCTTTTCACGCCGCTCATAATACAATACTACCACAGACGACTCTTTTTTCGCTTCTTTTGCAGGTGTACGAACCTCATGCAAAGCCCAGAAATACGGGATTCACTTTAAGCCTAAGGAAAGAGACGGGACAGAACAGCCCCAACACATGGCTTTCAATTATCATAGTTAGTTATGGTAGAAAATTTAAGTCCGTAACCCAACCCTCTGTGCCATAAGTTTTGATATACTGTGGGTGCAATACTTACGGGTTTTAATAACGTGCCCTTATTGTATACAAAATTATCAATTATTATACAAAAATTGTCTAGTTTGATATTAAAAATGTACAAAAAATGAATTTGAGAAAACAAAATATAACTACTATAGACCAATTGATAAATTCTATTTTTTTTAAGAGTATTATTGGACTAACTTAAATATTTAAGATGCCAACTTTTATTTTTGTCGTTGAATATTTAAAGGTTTTAATAACTACATATAAAATAAAAGAGTTTCTAAGACCATAATCCAATATCATAACTCTAATTTGATAGACCCTAACTCCAAGTAAGTATGTGAAGGTAACAAATAGTAGATTACTGTTTGCTACATAAAATAGCTGTGGTTTTAAAATAACTCAACTAAGGAAAATTTTTAAATTTGATTTTAACTCATACTTTATTTAATTCATCCCAAAAAAAAAAATTACAATTACAATAGTATGATCTTAACCAAAAGCATGTAAACTAGCAAATTTCCTAAAAGTTTTGACCTTTAGCAAATGGTTGGATAAATTTAATCATTTAACTACTATTACTTTGACGCTTCTCTCGCATGTAAACTCAACCGAGTGAAGACAATATCTTTCAATCGGGTCACATTTTTTTTTAAGAAAAATAAATCTAAAAACTATATGAAATTGGGGGGGCATATTCAACTAACAGGACATTTTGGCGGGGCTAACATAATAATTTAATAGATTTTCCCTGATTTGCGAAGAAAAAAGTGAGATCTTTTGAAACTCTGGGGGTGTTATTCTTAGACACTGTGTAGCAATAGTACCCCCCCTGATTTCATCCCAAGTTTGCTTTTATTACTCCCTATCACCTTCTGTCATTTTTGCTTTCCCCAAGAGAACAGCTTAGCCGTAACCTTTGAACTCTGGGCCAATTCTGTAGTTTCCTGATCCTATCGGCAAGGGATTTGTTGGGGGTGGGGGGACTTGGGATGTAAGCTGATTTTGCATTATTTAGGGTAGGACAGCTTCCATGGAGTAAGGACTTTTTGTGAGAGATTCCCCCCTAGCACCTATTTGGAATAGGAAAATACTATAATTACTACTAGCAACTTTACTACAAAAGGCTCTCTACTATTAATTTTACTACAATTTTTATTTATTTAATTATTAAATAAACTTTTTATTTGTGTTAAAAAGTTTTATATATATAGTTGATGTAAATCTAAGTAATATTACATCACTCAATAATTTGTTATTGAATTCATAGTTTGAAAATCTCATTGTTGAATTACATGTTATATATTACATGCATGGCAATCTTCATGCTAATAGGATGTTATTTATTATTCAATTAATAAACTCATCTTTTATAAATTATTTAAACTACAAAAACTTGGATTTGATTTAAATAATTGATTGATAACATAGATATTAATATTTGATCGCTTTGAAATTTTACAAACACGGAGAATATATAAAGATAATGTAATTCAATTAAATTCAAAGGTGAATTTGTCAAAATTTGAATATAATTAAAAATATTAAGTGGTATAATATTGCTTAAGAAAAATGATAACATGTTCGTAACCAGTTATTCTTGGAGATAGGATCAGGCGCAAGGGCAAAGTAAAATTTTGATCCAAAAATCTATGAGAAGTAATCTGAAACATGCGTAAGGTAAATGTACACACAACCTTACCAATAAACATTTGAAGTGAAACTATTTTCTTTTCAAATCGTTTCACATTACATACATTTGAAGCCTTGTTTAGAGCCTCAATGCACAAACAGACCAGTCATATATGGAGGACACACAGCCCATGCTAAGGGGTTAAGGTCACTAAGTTTGATAAGCTTCACAGGGAAGAAACGATTACCAACCTATTGGATCATATGAATCTATGACTGGAACTAACAAACTCAATTACCATTCTTGTTTTCCTGGTTTCCCTACCCATCTTCTACACTTAATACAAAATAGAAGATTTATGGGCTGTTGCTATGTTCTACCTGGTACTTGGTTCAGCTCCTGCAGTAGAAATGGGATATGTTGGTGATGTAAGTGATTGTTGGCAAAAAATGGGGGTGGATGAATAGTTGTATTAGGAAAATGAAGTTGACCAACAGCAGCTGATGGAGAAGTAGTTGTTAAAGAAGGGAATCCTGATGATGCTGCAGTAGAGAAGAGCGGCACTTGATTCACCCCACCATAAGGACCTTGGATTTGTCGTGGCCAGTTTGGCAAGGAATCAATTTCTGTCCTCTTCTCCATTGCTCTTTCCTGTAACCAACAGCGACGATGACATCATTAAGAGGTGAAATGGAAAATGGAACAATGAGGTCTTATTGACATCTAGCAGGAATTTATACTAGTGTGTTTAGGTTGAATGGAAATTACCTTATACACAGAAAAGAAACTGGAATTCACGCCACTCCAGATAGGAGCATGCTCAGATGCTTCCACAGGTCGATGAGGCGGTTGAGCCCTAACTGTTGCTGAAGAAGAATTCTCAATCTACGAAAGAGTGATTACCAAGCAAACTAATTAAGGCTAACCCCAAGTGTGAAGCAAACAGGAGATTCAAAATTAATTGGGCGATTTGAAATGTATAAACACAGATCTCAATTAGACTTTAGTGGGGAATTTTATAAATTGATGTCAGCATTACCCTTGATCTCCCATCAATAGGCCTGTCATCCCAGCCATGCTGAAAATTAAAACCACTCATGTTGACGGTCTCCTTTTCTCGATCAGCAAAAGAAGGGAGTGCAATTCCTAACTGAAGATCAAGACTTTGATTGCCTTCTGAATCAAATAAGGCAAGGATTTATTGTGTGTTTATACAAAGGTTTATCATTGTGCCTACACAAGTAGTTTAGAAAACAAATGACAACTACGAAATAAAAGGAATTCTTAACAGCAAATGTACCTCCATTATCGGCCTCAGCAAAAATTTCCCCTCCATATGAGCAAGGCTCAAAGTTGGTGACTGCTTCCCTTCCATTGCATTTGATGGCAGCCTTGTCATATGCCCTGATTTTCACACAACAAAAACACATCAAGTTAAATGGAAAAGCAAAAGGGTCAAAGATTCAAACAGCCAGTGCAGTGGAGATCCAATATATAATGTGTAAGACCTTGCAGCCTCAATCTCACTATCGAATAGCCCAAGATATATATACCTGCAGGGAAACAATGAATACTACCCAATGAAAACCAATCTCCCAACTGTTCTGCTGAACCAATTCATCAAAACTCTCAATTTCTCCATTTTATAATGGGAAATACCAATTTAATATGGAATTTAACACAAGAATCAATGCTAAAAAAAGACCATAAATCCAGCTATGAATGTGAAATTTAGCAAAAGGGGGTCTCACTTCTTGCCCAGAAACTGCCCCATACGAGCTTCCCATCGACCACATTTGTGCAGTGTCACTCCCCTATACTTCGAGCTTCCCCTTGAAAACCCGGTGCTCTGGCGCCGCAGGATATGCACAAATTCATCCTTGCTAAAATTACTCATCTGTAAAAACCAATCAATTCTATAATAATACACCCTCGGTTGTCTAAAACAACACACTAAATTCAGTCACAAAAATGATAATATCAAACTACAAAGGACCCCCCACACTCACCTGCTTAATATCATCATCATATTCACTGATATTGAAATTGATATCAGCTTCTATTCCGCGAAACTTGATTGCAGCCCGATCATACGCCCTGTGATCCATTAAAAACCCAGTTGGCATAACATTCCCACAAGTCCATTTTATCCAAAACTTTTTTTTTTTTCTAATAAATAAATATCAGAAACAGTTAATTTTTTTTATATACCTAGCAGCAGCATGAGCAGTGTCAAATCCTCCTACAATAACCAAACCAAACACCCAAATTATCATATTCCAACTCTCAAATTAAATCAAAAAACACAAACAATAAAAAAAAAAAATTAGTACTTCACAACTTTTAATAATCCTTACCCAAGTAAACTTGCTTTCCACAATCCCTACAAAAATGGGAAAATAAATAAATAAATAAAATCATTGCCATCAAAATTCAGACAAAGAAAAAAAAAACCGCCAAAACTGTAAAAATCTTGTGACGAAATCACTGACCAAATATGCGATTCCCATCGACCAGTTCTTCGATAAAACGTAACGCCACGATACTGTGAGCTCCGAGACCTTGGTCCACGTCGGCTCTTCTTGACCAGAGGTTTCTGTTGCTGCTGCTGCTGCTGCTGAGGTACGATCCTCTGCTCCGCGGCTTCACCGAAAGTCGAAGTGAGATCCAACCACCCCGCCACGTCGGAAACTGCTCCGTCTCCGGCCACCGGAAACAACTGTATCGTCCGGTCATTGCGAACACCGCAGTCGTCCTCGTCCTCTTCTTCTTCTCCTCCTCCTCCTCCTCCTCCTCCTGCTCCATGATCGACATCGAACTCTTTGTCCTTCCTCAGAATGCTGAAGCTGTAACCAAAAGCGGCGTCGTAGTTGGAACTAGAGTCATCGTCGCCGCCACCGGCACAGGCACCGGCTCCTCCTCCGGCGCCGGTGTTGACTACGGAAGAGGAGTTAAAGCTTCCAGTTCCAGAACTCTCCATTCGACTACTTCCAGAAAGCTTTCCTGAATTCTGCGACGCTACACTCAGATTAAGATCCAGCATTTTCTCCATACTCGCTCAAATTCAACTACAAAAACAATAATGTTCAAAACGACGAAGTTTTTTTCTGTTATACACCACTGAAAAAAAAATTAACAGAGACTATTCTGGTTTTATAGGAAAGAGTGGCCGATGAATTGGAATCATGGCCGGCAGTGTGATTTTTATTTTCATGCAGAGAGAGAGAGAAAGAGAAAGAGAGAGAGAGAGAAAAAAAAATCTGTTTTTAGAGAGAGAGAGAGAGGTTGTGTTTTTTGTGAAGTTGTTGCTGTTGTTGGTGTTGGTGTGGTGCTTGAAGAAGGAACAAAGTACAAAGAGGAGAATTGAGGGTGAAGTGGTGGAGGTATCACTTTGAGTCTCTTTTTGGCGCGTGCTTTTACGCCACCGCACCTTTTTTTTTTTTTTTTTTCTCAGTTTTATCTATTTTTGGTTTTTGTTTATACGAGGAGTTTTTTTTTTGAGAAGGTTCTTTGCTTTGCTATATTATTGCTGTATTTAATGGTTTATTATGGTAAAGCATACACCTCTTTTCTGATAGCGATAGTGTGATGGCAGATTTATTGGACCGAGAATACGGAGGTTCCAAATTCATTTGACCTTATTATAGATTTTTTTAGGCATTTAATGGACCCAGAGCCGAATAGTTCTGTTCAAAATATACACGCTACTTTTATATTCAATTTCATGATTTGTTAATTTGTTAATTCATTTGACCTTAAGCATCTGTTAATGAATTATATTAAGAAAATTATGATATCACTTTCAATGAAAATATAGAAACATGTCTAAAAGTCAATTTCTTTTTTCTCTTAAAAAGTTTCTAAAAATATTTTTTAAATTAATGTCCTTAAGTCATTGGTTAACTTTTCTCAAATACAACTAACTCCCTTGAGGTTTGACCTAATGTTGATTAGGTTTAAAACTTTTCAAAATTAACCAACTTAGTCAATCATCAATAATCACTCACAAAGATGAAAAAAATGAGTAACAGCTTATAAACTAAGTTGGTTGATTTTGAAAAATCTCAAACTTGATTGAAATTATCTCAAACCCCATGAGAGTGTTAACTTTATTTTACATTTTATATAATTGGTAACAAGTAGAACATGTTTATCTCCCTCCATGATGCCTTGGGTGTGTAGGGGTTGTCACTTTCCACTCGAATGCTTTTTTCAATTACTACAAAAATAATGGGCATAATGTGTCCACCACTCATCATTCCACAAATCAGCCAATTGTTATATTAGGATTGTGTTTTGTATGGGATAAAAAAGTTAGTTTTTTTTACTATCTAGCTAATTTTTGCTATTATTCATAGGTTCTATTGCATTTTTAATGCTATTTATAAGTCTCATTATACTATTTTAGCTAACTTTTAAATTTATTTACAGTATTTTCATTTAAAAAAAATTAAAAAATATTCAATTTTAGCTTTAAAAAAACTGTTTCTAAACGGAGGCTAGACGGGCCAATTATTGTGTTTTTGGATTATATTATTATTATTTAAAAAAAAAAAAATTACTATGAAAGCTAAAGAGTGGAGTGAATGATGGGGTCGAGAACGGAGGTGTTGAGTCAGACTTGGTGGGAGTCGAGTCTGACTTGACTTTACTCTCTACTCTCTATATACACTGTTACACCGTCCCCGGCTACGGATTTGCTTATTCTACCGACACCTGTCGTGTATTTTTTTCATTTCCTTCTTTATTTTTTAAATGATTTTAATTTAATAAAAAGATTCAAATCCCCAACTGTTTGCATCTGATTTAAACTACACTTCTTCTTTTTTGAGCTAGATTTAAACTACACAGTCTACACTTTTAGTTTTAGGAGAGTAGCACGCGTGAATGCGTGATACGCGAACATTAAATATATAGATTTGGTACTATACTTTATAGTTTAATTAATTTCGTGGGATTATTAAAAAATTATTGTTTTGTTTCCATTTCCAACGTTTAAAAATGATTTCAATTCAACTGAGGAAGTGCAATCTAGGTTTTGATGTTGTTATTATTAACGAGTTATGATATTGGTTCTGTTTGTCAAACAAAGTTATGAAATTAATAAGAATCATGCTAACGAAAAAAATTGTCAAAATATTAATTACTTTTTTTTTTTTCATAAAAATTTTCTTTAAATAGACTATTAACTAGTGTTCTAAGAGCACTCATTAGCATTTTCCAATTAATAATTGAGAAAATTTATTTTTAGGTAAACTACATATTTAGTTTCTATCATTTATATTATATTTAATTTTGGTCATTAATCTTTCAATTTTATCAATTTGATTCCTAACGTTTTAGTATGGTGTCAATTTAGTTTGCGAAGCAAACGCGACAGGCACTTTGCCTTTTTCCCTAGGTCCTGCACACTGTTCACAGACCAGCAAGTATAAAAAAATGCAAATGTAACTTTAAAACTAAGTCCCACAAGTGCAATTTATAGTTTAAAAATTATTTTACTACAATATTTTTAACAATAAATTTTCAGTTTTTAGAAATAAGCGGTATCCAAATAGACCCTTAATTTATATCGTGATTTTTTGATGGAAATTATTGATATGACTAATAGCCAAAATAAAAAAAAAAAAAAAAAAAAAAAAAATAGTTTCTGTTGATGTGGTAATAAACTAATTTTTTATTTTGGCTATTAGTCATGTCAATAATTTCAATCCAAAAAAATTACGACAATGACTAAATTTATACAGCATTGAAAGGTTAGAGCATTCCCATCAAGAATTTTTTAAAATTTAGCATTTGGCATCTCAAAACCTATATTTATAACATATAATACACCATTTTACAATATCTCTTACATCAAAACTTCTATTTTCTTAACACTTCATTTAAATATTATTTCTTTATTATTTTTTATTCATTTTTTTTATTATTTCTCACTCCCCCTCTGTCTCTGTCTCTCTCTCCCATTGTCTTTCCATCTTTCTCAACCTTGTGAAACTTCTCCTTCCCTCTGATATTTGCTCTCAAAACCTCCATGGCCTGAGCTTTTCAAGCTCATCACCTATAAACCACAACCACAGTTGCCACCACCAACCATAGCCTCAACCCCCAACCACCAAAAAAAAAAAAAAAAAAAACCCACGGCACAAATCGAGAAGCTTCTCCCTCTCTTTGATATTTGTTCTCAAAACCTCCATGGCTTGAGTTTTCAAACTCATCACCTCTAACCACGGCCACAGCCACCACCACCAGCCACAACCTTAACCCCCAACCACCAATAATAAATAAAAACAAAAACAAAAACAAAAAACCCACGGCACAAATCGCAGCAAAAACTCACCACAAAATCGCCACAAAACCCACCACCCCAGCAACCTCAATCTTCAACCCACGACCTCAACCAACTCAACTCATGGTCTCAACCAACCCCAACCACCGTCGGACCCATACCCACTTGCAGTTATCGAGATCCATCAGACCCATTAAAGAGAGAATCTGAGAAAGAGAGATGGGAGAGAACGAGAATGAGAGAGTGATAGTGATAGTCTGAAAAAAAGAGAAAGAAAAAAATATTAAAAAAAGATAGCAGCTTGCTACAATGCGGTCTAAAAAATGAGAGTGCGCTATAGCAGTATTGTAAATTTTTTACAATATACCAGTTTTGATGGGGCGCGTGTTTTGGGGTTAAGCTGCTAAAAAATAGGATTTATAGCATTTAGGAGGTTTAATGAGAATGCTCTTAGGAACTAAATTGACACAATTAAAATGTTAAAGATCAATTTGAAATATGGTGTAAATGATAGAGACTAAATACACTGTTTATTATTTATTTTTTAATGCTGCTACTTTTTGGTATTGTGATGATTCACACTTTGGCATTGCCACGTCATCAAGAAATTAAAGTAAGTAGTAATAGTTAATAATTCTTTGGTATTTGTTTGTAAATAAATGTATAGGTACAGTTGTACCTGTATAGGGGTAGGGGTGAACAGGGGTTTGTTGAATGTCCTTGTCACATGTAATGTGTTCACCATGAAAGTCTGTCAATTAGTACCATGTTGTTTGGGGTTATGGACCACATAATAATAAAAGTTGCCACCTAGGTAAAAAAAATTTCATAATGCCACACCATTAAAAAATTAGATCATTCGATTCTCAAAAAAGAAAAAAGGAAAAAAGAAGAAGGTCATTCTATCTTTTAACTCCAAATATATAAAAAAAAAAAAAGATCAATAAATGATAAATAAAAAAAAGGAGAGAAAATTTTATGTGATTAATGAGTATTAAGTGAGGAATTAGTGTTTTTAATTCAATTATTAGAATTTAGTGTTTAATGCAAAATGAGAAAATGTAGAGAAGTGGGAGTATGCAAATTTTATTTAGTAAAAAAAAAAAAAAATCAGAAATGAACATGTGTAAATTGAAGGCAAAAACTATATTAAAGCATTCAAATAAGCTTTTAACAATAATTACTGTCTATTTTAGTATAAAATTTTACTTTCTTTATTTTTATTTTACACAATTATTTTTAAAAAACATTCACTTTCATTTCAAAATTTATTTCTTTATCAAATTTTTATTATTCTCTCAAATCATCTCTCTCTTTATGTACATGAATAAAGAAGTATTAAAAAATTGATTTACACATAACAATGTAAATATATACATTTAAATATCCATATCCAGACAAAGCCCTCTTTTAATGTCTTGTCTCTTGATTAGTAAAATAGTAACTAATTCCAAAGCTAACGCTGTAAAGATATAAACGGCGGTGAAAGATTACTAAAATTAAGTTTGAGGATACCTTTCCAAAAAGAAATGTACTTTGAGAATAAAAATCGTGTAACTCATGATAGTACTCCTTGGTCCCTTAACAATAAAAAAATTTATAAAAAAAAAAAAAAAAAAAACGTACTTTGAGAATAAATCGTGTAACTCATGATAGTACGGGATAAATGTACAAGGTTATCAAAAAAAAAAAAAAACAAAAAAGGATAAATGTACCAGTTCTTTTTTTTTTTGGGAGAATCATGTACAAGCTCTTTGTGTTTTGGTTTCTACTGCTTTTAATTTTTTTAATCCGTATTGCATTATATTCTTACAGTTTACATGTCACAACGTGCAACACCTATGGTCACTTTTTATTTATTTATTTAATGAAAAAAGCAAGTCTCTCTCTTCTTCTTTTTTTTTGAGGGGGGTCAGTGGGTCACGCCTACTTGAATTACAAGGTTAGAATATTAATGAAAGTTTGTTCAATTAAATGGCTATAGTAAA
This sequence comes from Quercus variabilis, assembly GCA_030445155.1. Taxonomy (NCBI): domain Eukaryota; kingdom Viridiplantae; phylum Streptophyta; class Magnoliopsida; order Fagales; family Fagaceae; genus Quercus; species Quercus variabilis. Next base: position 42,303,402 of record CP129451.1, read on the forward strand.
TAGTAGTAACCATAATCGACTAGAATATTTAATGACAGTTGTTTCTATTAAATGGTTATGGTAATAATAACTAAATATAATAATAAGCATAATTAATAGATAGTAAATTATTCTCCTCTTTAGATCTCTTCACTTTTTCCCGATTAAATGCGATATGCTTTCCTTTTAAATGGAAGATATATTGTTTCATTATAAAACATCCACAGTGAGCAGAGAGGAATAAGATGCATGAGAAAAAAAAAAAGTTAGATAATTATTCGGAAAATGAATTACGTATCATTGTTTAACTATTGATTATTTCGATTCAGTTTAAAAGAAAAGATAATGTCTTGCATCATTTATAGATTGCATATGATCAATGACGCCTTTTATTCAAGTTTCCTAGCCAATACATTAAAATTATCTGTAAGAATTTCTTTTGTTTGGTGATTACTTTTTTATTTTATTTTTTAGTTTATAGATATGGTAGAATTTGAACTGATGATGTTCACTCTATAATACTAACATTTATTACCAAGTTAAAACACTAATTAATTTTTAATATATGTAATGTTTGAATTACAAGTTTATTATTTGACAACAAAAGTTTTTTTTTTTTTTTTTTTTTACTACTTGAGCTAATACTAATTAAAATTGACTTTTGGTAATTACTCTTTTTCTTGGGGGTGGGGGGAACGGTAATTACCTTGTTTGTAAGACAAGAAGTACACTTATTGAGGGGTGTTATCTCATTGGTCATCCGGTCACCCCCTTTGCCATTTGGTGAGCCCCCCACATTTTTTAAAAGAGATGCTACCTGAAACAAAGCATGGCCATCTTTGGTGCCAAAATGTAAGATAGTTCCAATTGTTCACAAAAATGCTCAAAACACCTTTATATCTAGAAAGCTAAAATGGAGTGGGAATGAAAAATAAATACAATCTGCTAAAATACGTGGGAATGCTCGAAACACCTTCTTTCTTTCTTCTTTTTTTTTCTTTTTTTTTTATTATTTTTTTTTATTATTTTTTTTATTTTTAAATTATCGGATGGGAATGCTCCAATCTTATTAATTAATTTTTTGAGACATGCAATTAAGGTGGAAAATAAATATTCCCATCCAATCTTATTAATTAATTTTTTGAGACATGCAATTAAGGTGGAAAATAAATAAGTTTTGCACCTTGGGGCCATGTTTTGGTTCCCAGCATATAACATTTGTACACATCACCAACCACAAAAAAAAAAAAAAAAAAATCGTCAGATGTTATTGCATCCCCATCTAGAATTGCAAAATAATAATAATAATAATAATAATAAAACTCATTTTGCATCACCCAAAAAAAAAAAAAACTACTTTATTTATCTTATATAACCACTTTTATAAACACATCATACATTCCATTTTTTATTTTGCATTCCATCACATTAAAATAAAATATTTTCTACCAACACTAAGAATAGCAAATATAAAGGGGAGAGAGAGAGGAATGAAAAAAGAAGTTTTAAGTTTTAACATTTGCATGGTGCTACAATATTATGCAAATATACATACCATTGTTTTTGCATTTATGGATTTGGGTGGTTTGTTGTGTATATTTGTGAATAGTGTTATCCATTTTGCTTCTTTTTTTTTTTTTTTTCTTTTTTTTTTTTGAGTTTTGCATGACTGCCATGAGGCCCATGACCCATTGATAATACTCTTATAAAGAAAAAAGTGGGAAGATAGGGAAAGAAAGAGTTTCACTAACATTATTCATTAATGTTCCTCAATTTGTAAATAAAAAATAAAGAAAGTAAGAAAATATATTGAAAAATACCCTTGTTGAAGTGCTTTTTTTTTTTTTTTGGGAAAATAAAAATCCAATATTAAGATAAAAGAGAGGGAGGGCCCAAACTCATCCATATAACCAGAGAAGAAAATTCAGGTTGAAAGAGAAAAGATATTTAAAGGCCAATCTCATTTGTGATGAGCTGTTTAACAAGTAAGGTTGTGAGCCAAATAATTAATATATCTGTTAACAAAACAAAAATCTCAACGATGTAGAGGTAATAAAGATGATTGGGCATAACTTATGTCTCCCACATAATTTCTACCATTAGCAGCAGCCATAATAGAAAAGCCAGGACTGATAGCAATGTGTATTTTCATTTTTCGTGTGCGTTGAAATGCAGGTAGTTGCAAAAGAAGGAGGCTATAAATTATAATATAATACGGAAATTGTCCTTGTTTTTTTTCCTTTCAACTAAGAGTGCCGACTTGTCCTTGGCGGTTGAAAAAAATGGTTGGATAACAACATTTGCAACAGCGATTTGAATATCCACCGAACAAGTAACAACAAACGGCATGTACTATGATCCGTTACGTTTGTTCATGCTTTTACGATGAAAACGGTACTGCTTGCGATTCACGTCTCTTTTTATTATTATTATTATTATTAAATTTTTTGACCCTGCCATTCAATTTCAACACAGAAAACGAATGCCCAATTTTTGTTCACAATGTGATCATGAAATTCAGATGCCCATTTATCAGATAAAACCGCAAACTATTTTATCAATATTTTTTTATAAACTGTTTGTGACGATAGCATTACTCTTCTCTATTTTAGAGGGCAACATAATTTTGTCCCCACTTAAGTAAATTCGTTTTGATTTTACGATTAGCCATGCCCACTCGACCAACATTGCTTTTGGCATAGTTCGGTGCATCTATGAGTTGAGTAGACGCAACATGGACAGTCTTGAGGTTCAAATTCAATTGGAGGTGGTGGCCGACATAGGAGAAGAAATATTCCTTTTTGTTTTGAAATCATTGTGTTTGTAAATGTACGGGTTGGTTGTATATGGTTCATTTCATCAAAAATATACTTTAAAAGAAAAAAAAAATTGTTTTTGGATGGGAAAAAAATGTATATATTGTTCAATTGGTTGCTTAGCTTGGTGGGACAAATGGAGTATACTATCTATGGTATTTACTAAAAAACACACGCTCATATGAATATGCTTTTCTTCTGAAAAAAACAAATGAATGTGCTTTTGTTGAATGTTCAAACTCACCTTCCCTTTTACATTGAATATTATTATAATTATTGTTTTTAAAAAAGTGATCTAGATTTGATTTTAGGATCTTTACATTATTGGCTGATTTTGCATTGTTGCATTAATTAGGGCTACAATTTTTCAAGGAATGGGATGGAGAGAATAGACTGGACGTTGGAATCTTCTACTAGCACTTACTAATTCAATAATGTGGGGTTGTTAAGCGTATATAGTTGAAAGTCTAAGTCTGAGGTTCGACTTTCACATCATCTAACAACGTTAGCTGAAAAGTGCAATGATATTTGCTTTTAAGAAAACATCCATCTGATTCTCAAGCCACACTTGTCATCATCAATTTATTTTATGGGTGTTGTTCTTTTCCTCTCAAAACCACTCATTTTTTCGTAGGATGAATTCAAGACTGATATTTTCATAGGAAGAATTGACTTCTCTTTCGTCTACCTAGGACTGTGCATTAAAGACCAACTTGACTAAACCAACCCAACCCAATGCATTGAGTTAGTGGGTGTGAATTGGGTTCTGAAAAAATTTCAAACCTCGAATAAGGTTAGGTTTATGTTTCTCAATCTGGCTAATCCAACATGACCCAATGAATATCCCCGGCCAACACAACCCCCCCCCCCCCCCCCCCCCTCCAACACGCTGCACTAATTGACTAGCTTAACTCTATAACAAATTTACTTTCTCACTTCTCTTTTCCACTCACTTTTTTGCCTTACACTACATTAATTGAATAGTTATAATTCTCTAACAATTATACTTTCTCACTTCTTATCTCATCCATCATTTGTCCAAAGACACCATAAATTGTAACCCAACTCTTACTTCCCATTTCATAATTAATACTTTCTCTCTATCATCAACGATGAAACTACATCCTCACTCTCTTCAACTGTTAGAACTCCATTCCTCCATCAGTTAGTCTTTATTATCATCTAGGCAATGAAATCATCTTTTTCTCATCCAGTTTTTATTGACATCATCGCGGAACTCCTGTTTGTTGAATCAATTGGTGGTTGATGATGATGGATTTTGATAATGCTAGAGGGTTTTAATGACGATATTAGGACTTGGGATGTGAAATTTGAGATTGAGATAAATGGGTATTAGGGTTTTAATACCAGAACCTGGGCTTGTTAAATGCTGGCATTTAAAAATAAAAAATAAATAAATCTAGTCCATTGGATGTTAGCAAGTTTTGAAGTCAAATGTTGATTGATGTAATATATCTTTACTAGTTTCTCCCAAAAAAAAAAAGAAGAAAAAAGTATCTTTACTATGTTAGTTTCTTTGCTATTGAAATATCTTTTTCTTATGCATATGCAACATTGAACAACGATTTATTTATTTATTTTTTTTCCATTGTGGGTATTTTTCCTTACTTTTTAAAAAATTGTTACGATGAAGTTAGGATTTAGTTGTCTTAAATTTCTACCATTTATAGACTAATAGGGTTAAATAGTTGAATGATTTTTTTTAAACATGAATTTAGTTTATGTTACTTATCCTTCTTTATTAATTATTAGTGAACTAAGTTTTAATATGGTCAGCCTAATACCAAAAACTTACTTCCATGTGGTTTAGTTGGGGTGGATGAATTGAATTTGAACACTTTCGCTATCGGTTCACTCTAGATGCTTTAGTAATTGATGTTATTGAAGTCCTTTTAGGGTTAACCGGTTAAGGTAAGGTTTTGGTTGATTTCACATGCAAGAGAGCACGTTCCACACCCCAACTATCTATACTTTTCTATTCAGCAAAAAATAAAATAAAAAAACCATCTATACTTTTCTAGTATTGATCCCTTAGCGAGTAGGTATTCCTTTATTTGATAAAAGTGGGTAGGTGTTCCTACGTCCACAAATTGGATCTTCTATGAACTGGTTGCCCCTATCATTTTTCTTTAACCCTAAGAAAAAACAGTGCCTAATGGTAACACTTTGATTTATTTATTTATTTATTTTCATTGGAGGGCCAACATATAATAATTTGTTGTTGCATGATCAAATTAGAATTTTTTATTTAAAAAAAAATTAGGTTAGGAAAATATTTTATTCTTTCCTTGACATTTGCTTTTTCACTGTTATATATTATATTAAGAAAGATTCCTCGATATTGTCAAAATTATAAAATAAATAGATACAATTTTAATAACTTTTTTGACACACCATTTACTTTATTTAATAAATCACACTTCAATTTTATATGTTTTATATGAATTTAAATTAAGAATAATAATTTTGAAATCTTGAAGATATGACAAAAATAATGAAAGATGCATGGACTTTATAATCTATTGGCAACCATGATAAATCAAACATGGGATTGGCCATTTATTACAAAAGTAGGTCCATCTAGAACAAGTCATGGGTTATCTTTTTTAATGTCCCTCTTCACATGTACTAATACATTCGACAAACAAAAAGGATTTTTAAAGACATACAATATTCTCTTGACAAAATCATTAAGATCTGGAAGATATGATCAACTTAGGATTTAGGACGGCTTTGACCATTCCCCTCCTTTTTTAATTTTAGGTTGTCTCACATTGGGTCGGTCATATAGGTTGACTTATTGGTACATCCCAGCCTGCAATTGTGTAATTATTTTTAAATTGCTACTGATTAGTAAGTTCCAGATAAGTTTGTCCAGAATTTTTTTTTGTTTTTGGTAGAAATCGAATTGCATTAACATAAACTAAACAAAGTTAGTGTGCAGAGGCGGCAACCTCTTATAATACAGACTGGAGTTATCATAAAATAACAGTATACATAAGTCCATAGACAGATTATCGAAAAACATAAAATCTTGGCTTGAATTTGAGCCTTTTCTAGCCAAGGTGGCCCCACATTTGTTTACTTCAAGAAAACAATGCTTCATCCTTATCTGAGAAATTTGGTTGATGAGTGTCCTACAATCCAAAATCAAAGAAGCACGATATCGTGATGTAAGTTACTATTGAACCAAATGTTAACGAGGCTAATCGATCATATTAGCCCAATCACTCTCATTAACTTCTAGATTGAGATCAGGTATTGCACCCGATGCAATTGCTCTCAATGGTTGAGGTTGAAAGTTGAAAAAAAACTTTCAATCTCAAACATTGAATAAAATAAGTGAGAAAAAGTTAAAAAATGAGAATGGAAAATTTTCAATACAATGGTGCTCGTCTATAAATCATACACCAAACAATCGACCAAGTGGAATTCATGTCCACAAGTTGGGAACAACAATAGGTAACATTTGACAAATTTCGAAAAACCACTATCCCAACTTGTGGGTATGACGCAGCAAAAGCAAAACTACTCTTAAGCATGAAGGAAGATTAAACTAAAATCAAGTTGTTGGTATTGGCCACATATTACTAAGTCACTGAACAATAGTTTAATACAATGGTGCTCGTTTATAAACCATACACGAAATTAAAAAATGTTGAAATTAATTGACATTAAAGAATGTGTCCAATATAGGTTAGGTCGGATCCTAAATTTCATAAATTTACGTTACACATGTATCTTATTACTATAATGATTTTGATCATTTGTTGTCCGTCTCTCGTTGGAGGAGAGAATCTGGCATGAACCTGAGCTACTCCCTCTTGTTCCTTCAATACTTTCCACACACTTCAAGTATCGTTTTGACATTTTTCATGCATAAATCACGTTACTCTGAGTAATGGTCGGTATACGATATTTTTATAATAATTTCATAATAAATTTTAAGTAATAAATTATTATTGATTACAATTTGAATTACTATTAATATTACTTTTTTATCGAGCATTAATTTATTATAAAATTATTGTAAAAATATCGTACATGTAGCCTTACTCAGTAGCTCTTGCCATCTATAATAATAATCATTTGATGATGATGGCAATGTTGCCCAGTTCATGAGAATGGGCTGGACCAACTAACCGAATCCAAGAACAACTCTGAACAGTGAAATTTGGGCTGAACCCATCTGTTTTACTATATTGTCCAGTAGCCTTTCCAAACCAAAACCAAAAGTTAAATTATTTTTTCCGAAGTGAAATTTAGGATATATTTGGTTGAAGTGAAAACAAGAAAGATGAAAAATAAAGAGAGAAAAAATAATGAAAAATAGTATTTTTCACTGTTTGGTTGAGAGGGGAAGGGGGAGAGAAAACTTGAGTGCGAAATATATTTGGACAAAACTGCCCCCACTTCTTTTAACGTTTCTTACTCTTTTTTTTTTTTTTTTTTGCTTTTTACTTTTCCTTTGTAACGTTGGCTTCTCTTTCTTCTTTTTTTTTTTTTTTTTCTTCTCTGGTTTTGTTAGGTGGTGGGTTCTTCTTCTTCTCCTCCTTTTTTTTTTTTTTTTTTTTTTTTTTAAGAAAACACTTTTAGATGATTTTTTATGCTATTTTTTGAAATGTCCACTTTCATCTATACACATTTAAAAAAAAAAGTATAATGTATTACTTTTTGTTTTATTTAAGAGGGACATGATGGTAAATTTATACAAACTTTATTTTCAACCAAACCAAAAAGTTTTCCATCCCTCTACATTTCCACCCTCTTAACTAAACACAAATGAGGAAAACTAAAAATTTTTCTATCCTCCTACTTTTCCATCCTCCTTCTATTTTCTATCATCTCACTTTTCCATCCTCACAACCAAACGAGCTCTTAATGTCACTGTTGTATATAAATTTTTTTTGTTAAGAGAATTTCAACATATGGTATTCGCTTCTGATGAATTCTAAATCTCTTATTCAATCATTACAACAACAAAAAAATCTTTAATAATGTTTGAGAAAATTATGTAGAATTTGATGGGAAAGTAGCTTTAACAATCAAATAAAAATTCCTCTCATCAATCAACTAGATTTCCACCAGCCTGTTATGAATTATTGTCTCTAATGTTGAATATATATAGTTTATAATCCAGTAATGTTTCTCCTTGGCATTATTACTCGTAAATCTTGTGGCTCATGTTCAAGGTTTCTCTTGTTTTTTTCTAGCATTTCTGGAGTAGAGTCTTTGGCTGGGTGTTACTATTAAGATGTATTTCGATTATGTTGAGAGTTTTTTTTTTTTGCAGGTTAGTGGTCTTTTTTATTCTTCCAATTTTAGAACCTAAGCTCAAATTCCCCCTTTTCATTGTAACCAATGAAATATATATATATATATATATATATATATGCTATTACCATTACCGTTGAAGTAGATAGTAGGGGTGTAAGACATAGGACATTAGATGTCATTACCATTGAGCTATCACTTGAACACCTAATTTATTCTATTCTATGAATAACTAATATCCATAGGTTTATTTTATTCTTTTGGAAAAAAACCGATGATTCATGTATAATTGAACATAAGTCATCAACCAAAAGTAAAAATTATTATTTAGATCATTATCAAGATAAAGGATAAAGATGTTCATCTTTCTTAAAGGACAAATGTGAAACTAACTATGAAATTCGGTTCATAATCAAACTAACTCGTTGTACTTTTAATTTGAAATTAGAAACCCTTGGACTATGAGAAATACCCAAATTAATCATCATGTTAACATTGCGGGCATTGCAAGCCGGTTTTTTTTTTCTTTTTTTGGTGACTAAATAATACTTATTATTAAAAAAAAATGACAAAGAACCAAAAAAATGAGATTAGAAGAACTAGAACCATCTATCTCTTATAGTTTAGGCAAAAATCATGAATGGAGGAGATAGGACCTTTCTCACATTAGAGCCCATCTAGCAATATTGTGGGCAACAAAGTTGGCTTCCATCTTTATTTCTTCAGGAGCACCGATCGACATTGGCATAGCTCCAAAACATGACCCATCTCTACGTTCTTGCTTCATAACCACTAGGACTAGGTCCACCACCACTAGTTTCCAGACAACTTCATTTTTCTAATATCGTCATGGGCCGTGGCATGTTTCCAAAGTGATGAGAATGTTTGCCTGTGACGATGCTTTATTTATTTATTTAGAAATTTGGTAATCTAGGGGCAGCATGAATTGAAGTTGAATGGGTTTTGTTTGAATGGATTTGGGTCCCAGTGGCTTGGGGTGATTTGAGACGGTTGTCTGTATGGGTTTGATTTGTGATCCACTTTGGATCACATGAATGGCATAAAATATCGTCCAACAAAACCAGAAAAAAGTTGAAATTTTAAAATTCAAGTACAATAGGATAGTTCAGAGGTTTGATTTTGATCCAAAGTTCAGTAGGTATTTTCACATTTTTCCTAATTGCAATTTCTTGCCTTAAATCTCAATTATCTAGGCAGTCATTTTGTTAAAAAAAAAAAACACCTAACTACTGAAACACAAATTTTAGAGGAAATGAAAAATAAGAAATGAAAAGAGGAAGGAAGCTAAACTAATAGATCCTTCTCTACTAGTTCCCTTCTTTTTCTGTACACCTTTTCATCCAAAATATAAAGATAAGACCAAACATAACCCACACCAAGAGGCTGGTTTCAATTGCCTTATTTTGGAGTGTCTATTTTCTGTCTTCTAAACAGACTAATTGATCATATACATTTTCTGCGAATTTTCTATCAACAAACTTCTCATGAGGTGCAATCCTTTCACTGCAATGGACAAAATTTCTAGAGACTTGCAAATATATCATTTTGATATATACTTTAACGTCACAAACACAAAACAACCCGTATAGATCCCCCAAATGAAAATCAAATTTCAAATGTAAACATTGTAGAATAATTAAAAATAGGGTAAATTACATATTTGGTTCCCATTATTTAAACTGTATTTGAATTTAGTCCCTAACATTTCAATTGTATCAATTTGGTCCTTAACTTTTTAGTATTGTGTCGATTTAGTCCTTGCCGTTATCTCTTGGATGAAAACTGCTAACGTGGCTATAGGCACAAACTATTTTACAAACTGATAATATGGCACGATACACATTAACTTTTTAAAAATACTAAAATACACATAAAATAATAACAAGTCAGATTTAAAGTATTCATTAAGATTTTAAAAATACTTAAAACTAAATTAGAACACCATAACATCGCCACCCAGTTTTCACCGCCGGCATCCCTTCAATCTTTTGCTCTTTGGTGACTACCAGCCCACTTTGTCTAATGCTTTCTCTGAAACCAAAAGTTCTTTGCTTGGAGAACACACTACATATACAAGTATGCTATGTACATCAAAATTTTTATCTATCTTTCTTTCATTCTTTTTGTTATTTATGGTTTTTTAAAACACATGGGTTCTTCTTTAATTTTATACTCATGATCAATTTTTCATCTTTTGGGTATTCCGTGCAGGAGAGACATGCTTTTTTTTTTTTTTTTTTTTAGCTTGGAGTGCAGGTGCTGCACTTTTTAAGTACAAGGAAGAAGGCCTGGTGTTGTTGGAAAACAAATCGGCAAGGAGAAGGCCTAGTGTCGCTGGAATAGAGAAGGCGTTGCTGGAAGGAGAAGGAACTGCTGTAAGGGAAAAAGTGCTGTCGTCCTCACTGTTAGGGATTTCGGATTTTAGGGAGGCAAGGATTTTGGATTTAATTTATGTTTACCGGTGTTTAATGAAATCTGGAAGCTTTCTTATCAAACAAAAATATTTGATTTGGGCTTAAAAAAAGGAAAAAATGTGAAGTAATCATGGGTTAGGAATTTTGATCCCAAAAATTACTCACTTAACATTTTTTTTTATTTAAGATTATTTTAACATGTTATACTAGGTGGCAGTCAAGTTGGCAATATACAAAACTTTTATATTGGCCGTTTGTCACGTCAATAATTTCCATCCAAAAGATAATAATGAGGACTAAATTAACCTAATACAAAAAAGTTAAGAATCAAATTGACACAATTGAAATATTAAAGACTAAATTAAAATACGGTGTTAAGATTATGAACCAAATATATAGTTTATCCTAAAAAATAATTGACAGGCATCCAGGCCAAAATATCCCATAATTCATTTAATCATTTCGAAGGAGGAGTATCTTCACAATAAGAGTGAACGAAGTGAATTTTTATCCCAATAAATTATCAGAATCCAATAACTCGCAGATTAAATTCGGAATTATATTCTGATTAAAAATCAAAATTTCCCACTAAACAATTATACCAATCGAAGCCACTGCAATCTACCAGAAAATGACAAACAAAAATTTTATCATTCAAAGTTTCAAACTGAAAGAAAATATGGGGAAAAATAATCATGCGGGCCGAGATAAACATGAATGCAACTTTACTAAGCAATTTTTTTTTTTTAAAGGAAATATCAATTAGCGAAAAATGAATCATAAAACAAAATATAGTAGCATTGCATAGCGCAACATTAGTTAGGTCTATTGCACGCAAAACCTAAAATATTTGATTCCAGTTGCACAAACAAAAGCTCTTCATCCTTGGCAGAAATGGATAGCAATAAGTGGAGGTAAAAAAACATATTTAGGTAATATCTTATTCCACCCATTTCCTCCCACCTAGTAACTATCATGTCTCAAAACTGTAAAAAAAAAATTATAAAAACTCTAGATAAACAAACACCAAATAAATTGAGGTCTACAGAATATTCAAAAACAGAATAGTAAATCACTGGGAAACTCCTAGCCACTTGGTGAAAACCTCAAACTCTGTGTAATCACTATCGGAGATCATAGTCTGGTACCAAGCTTTTCCAGCAGTCTTGATGGCAGTAGCCTCCTCCTGAACATTCCAAAGGAAACAAGGTAATATAATAGTCAGTAACTGCTAAAATATCAAGCAGAACAACAAGAATACAGATTACAATAGAAAATCTGTCACTCAATAAGATAGCTGCTAGACAAAAGGTTGGGCTGATATCAGTAGACAGGAAATGGTAAATATAAACAAAAATATGCCCTACAGAGAGTAGACTAAATAAAACAGCAATAACAAAAACAAAAGCTACATAACAGGCTCAATACAAAGAAAATGGAAGTTACAGAAATACAAATAGGCTGCAAGATTAAAAAGGCTACAAAATGGATGAGTTAAAAATACAGAGAGTCAAGATTGATCATAACAGCACGAATTGCAAAATATTAGTATATAATATGGAACTTAATTAAGGAATAACTGCCAATACAAGGCTTAGAAATGAGAACACTTCAACAACACTTGAGAAATGCAATGTAAAAACATCTTAACACAACTGATAAATAAACTCAAATGGCATTGGAAATTTGAGCTCAAATTTACGTAGTTATTGTTCCTAAACCTAAATCATCATAACTTTAAAAAACAACTAGATAGATGGAGGAGAAACTACAGACAGTTTGAAGAAAAACACCACACTCCCTAAACCAAAATAAATAAAACGAACCTATAGAAGACAAATTTTCATATTTGAAATGAAACTAATTTATACAAAAGGGAAACATCAAACTTTGAAGAAACATGAATCATCCATGCCAACTCAAGAAACAGTACATCCATTGCATAATACAAAACTTAAAACCCTTTAATTGGACTACCAGGCTATGTACAACGTCTTTAAGAAAGACATACAAACACAACTTGGAAAATCACAATTCAAAATGTTTGTCCATCAACCCCATTTCCATAATATACGCACATACCCATTTCATTTTTACATCATCAATAACAAAATAATCTCAAGATCACAATATACACAAAGGCCAATGCGACATCGAACATATACTTTAATGCATGGTGAAACACATTCATTACCAAATAGCATTATACTAGCAATACCCATTTCATTGATATAAGAAACACAAACATAACCTATGAGAACAAACATAGACAATTATGATTACAAAATATTAGCAATACCCATTTCATTTCACATCATTATCAACAAAATAATCCTACAAAAGTGATATAAATATATACCTTAGTGATTGGCGACCGCTTCTTCTCGAGCTTCTCCTTCTTGGCCTTAACACGATCAGCCTCAGCCAAAAGGGACATCCTCCTCGCGGTCTTAGCATACGGGTTGAGCTTCAACATTGCGTTCAGGTTCTTGAGTGGGTTCTTCTTCAATGGAGCTCTCTTCACTTCCTTCTTGATTGGCTTCACAACGCTCTGCACCTCATCAGAGTTGATAATCCTAGCCAAATCAGCATTCGCCATCTTGGCCCTAGGCAGAACATACCCCTTCTTCTTCTCAGAGGCCTTATCGAAAGACCCATAGATCGAATCGAGCTTCTCGAAAGCTGACTTGGTCCAAATCACAAACCTCCCAAGGTGGCCACCAGGAGCCAGCTTCAAAAGATTCAACCTCTCCACATTCACAATATCAATCCCGGGAATGTTCCTGAAAGCCTTCACGAGCTTCGCGCCTTCCGAACCATACACAAGAAGTGGGCCCTTCCTGTTAATGTAGCGGCGGTTCCTCATCTTACCTTTCCCAGGACGGATCGAATGGCTCTCCTTTGCCTTATCGGCGTCGGGAGCAGCTCCGATCTGCTTCAAAGCCTTGAGAGCCGCAGAGGTCTTCTCCAAGCTCTCAGCCGAGTCACTGATAACGAGTGGGAACTCGGGAACATACTCGATTCTGTGACCGCGAGCTTGAACAAGAGATGGGATCGCAGAAGCAGCAATGGCCGAAACGATGGCGTATCGTTTCTGGTTCACGTTTACCCTCCTATGCCAACGGCGCCAGATCTTGGTAGGAGCGAACATGCGACCGCCACGGCACATGTTCCCGAAAGCTCCCTGACCGGCACGGTGGGTACCACCGCCGGGGACACGGGGGATACGGGACACGGCGCGTCCGGTACCCCAGGACTCGGCGGAGGTCTGGTGTCCGGCCTTCTTGGACACGGCGTAGGGTTGGCGCTTGTTGTTGGAGATCTGGGCGTGGACGAAGTTGACGATGTCGGGACGGATGGAGGCTTTCATGACATCGGGCAAAGCGACGGTGGTGATGGTATCGGTGGCCATGTCACCTTCGAGGGATTGGACTGTGACAAGGGGGCGCACGGCGGCTACTGCGGCGGCCATTGGAGAAGATGGGGGGGGGGGGGGGGGGGGTTCGAGGGAAATGGGGATTGGGAGAGAGAGAGAATGAAAGAGCGAGGGGGAGACTAGGGTTTATGTGCTAATGACAGAGGAGAAAGGTTTGAGTGTGTTGCTAGGGTTTGTGTGTGTTTCTGGGTGTTTGGTTGTGGGGTTTGGGATTATCCTGGGCCTGGTTTTAAGGTTTTGGGTTGGGCTTGGTCTGCTTGGATAGCTGGTTATTCATATCGATAGTAAAAAGAAAAGTTTTTTTTTTTTTTGGGTCTTGCCCTTTTTTTACATACATTTTACTATTGGGCTTGGTAATGCTACAATATTTACCCCTGATAAAGTCCCAATTATTGTACTGTTTGCCCTCCACAAATGATGTTGCTTTTGATAAAGAAGATTCCTCATAATTATGGTTACCTCATGGTTACTTTTGACACAAACTGGCTCTTTGGACTGAAGTTCTAGACACTGGCTTTGCTCCTGTTGACTTATTTTTTCTTTTCGGATTTTATTCTTGGGGTTTTGAGTTCAGTTCATATTTGGCCTAGAATGATTCAAATTTCATCTAACAACATAAGTTTGTACAAAATTCCCCATAATTTTCGGATTATGCTCATGGCAATATTATTTCTATACCACGAATTGAGCTCATGGGCTGTATTATTTCCACAACAAGACATGATATTTACAAAAATAAGAGTTTGAAGAAAATGCTCAATTCCAAGCCCAATGGATTGTTTGGGGGAAAAAAATCATGAGGTCCGGACATATCTTTTGAAGGCCCAAGCCTTAACGGGTAAAGCATTCCAACTAGAGCAAGTTGTAGCCCAACTCACCATAAAGAGAAAATTGCAAGAGAGAAGAATGCCTAATTATGGAAAACACCCTAGTATCGTCGTGGGCCGTGGCATGTTTCCAAAGTGATGAGATTGTTTGCCTGTGACTAGGGCTGACATTGATGCTGACATTGCTCAAGCAGAGTATTAAGTACATGGTCCATGGCATTCCTACTGAGGCAGCTCTAAGGTGATTTTCTCCATTTCCTTTCGTTTGCTAATAACTTATGTGATTGGGATAAAAAAAATTTGTTCTTAATGTTTATGTTTTGTTGCAAATGGTGCTACTGTGTGGTATTAGAATTACTGTTGTATATGCCCCTGCTCTGCAAAAGAAAGTTAAAATTGTTGTTGCGATTCTCAATTAATCTGCCTGCTCTATGCGTTTCAGGTTCTGGTAGAGAAGATGGGCCATCCTGAAGGATTTAAATTTGATGAAGCACCGATAACACCAAAATCACCAAAGAATGATGTGCTACGTAAGTAATTGAAACTGGCAAACTTAATTCTAGGAACACCCTTTTTTTTTTCTTTTTTCTTTTTTTTTAGTACCGCTGGAGTAGTAAAAATTGAGCAAATTAACTTTCAAATGGACCTACCGTGGACACCACTTTTATTAACACTAACCATAGCATGACACGTTAAGAATTGTGAAAAAAAAAAAAAAAGTGTGTATTTGGATTTAATGTTCTTACCCCACCATCCACTCTCTAGAAAGGGGAAAAAAGAAAAAGAGAACCTTGATAGTTTATGCAGTCTGCTGCCATTTTTTTTTTTGGTAAAAAATTATTTTATGTATATTCAGGTTGCTGCCAGCTGTGGAATGAAAATGAACCTCGGATTGCATCTCTTGAGTTTGACCGTGATAAGAAGTCCATGGGTGTTATTGTGAATTCGCGTGCAGGGAAGAAGTCATTGCTAGTGAAGGTATCCTCCCCTTTTCTGAATGTGTGTGACTGGTGGTTTAGTATATGGAACATGCAGTTTTTCGGTGAAGTCTTCAGTGCACTTTGATTTGTCAATTTCATACACACATCAATAAGCCAAATGTGGCTAGTGTAGAGGTTATTCTCTTATTTTTCTTTTCTTCAAATACAAGCCAGAAAATTTTGAGAGGTTTTGGGATGAGGTCATAGAGGGGTGAGTATGGTAGAGCTAATGACCATTTAGAGGATGATTTTTTGAGGAGGATGAAAACAAGTAGCAGCATATTATATATAAGGGCACTGATTTTTCCTCTCTCTTAAATTTATCAATGTTTTTTTGATACAACATTGGTTCTCTTTGACCATAAAGGTGCATTTCTCCTCATTTTTTAATTGGAGGTATCTGAAGTGCAAGATTCCTTTGGAAATCCTCAATGAATTTAATGGTTCAGTTAAACTTTTTTGTATGATAGCAGTCACATGTTGCCTTGTATCAAAGCAGTTTTAAGTGGTTGCTTGGTGTGTTTAAAACTTAAAGTTTTAAAATACAACCAAGAGCTTGTTTAATGTTTCCAAAATTAAACAATGATGTTTAACACAAGCTGATAATTTGCAAATTTTCTCAAAACTTCGTTATTCTCTTTGAAAATTGTACAATGACATAAAATTCTAATTTGAAGTACTCAACTATTGCAGGGTTCTGTAGAAAATGTATTAGAGAGGAGCACTAGGATTCAGTTGCTTGATGGTTTTGTTTTACCTCTGGATCAGAAAACAAGGAAACTCATCGTAGATGCCCTTCAGGAGATGTCTACTGGTGCATTACGCTGTCTTGGTTTTGCATACAAGGAAGAGCTTGGTGAGTCTGAAAATGGCAAAGGAGGAGAGTCAAGCACTTATAAGAAAAGAAAAAAAAAATCATAAAATGCTTGACTCCACTACTAAATGCTTGACTGACTTCGTTCCTAATACAACTCGCCTTCCTTTGCATGACTTGCAGATATACTTAGGCTGCGGCAAAAAAAATTAACTGGTATTAAATACTTAGAAAAACCACGAACTATTTATCTCTAATATAACAAACCAATGAAAAAAAACAATAAGGATATAAATATATGATATAGTAAACTTTGAACCAACCATCATACATAATCAACACAAATGGAAGTGAAGAAACCACTTAATATCAATGCCTAATAAAGTCACTGAGATTCATGTATAGTACACTGGCATCAACTTCACCTGCAGATCAGTCCACATCAACTTCACTTGCAATTAGCACGTCCAGTCATCTAGTATGAGAAGGCTAAAAAAAATTATGTCTACGATTGTTGATCACTTTTTAAAAAGTCAGCTTTTGTGAGTCTTTTAGCTGGATATTGCAGAAAATCGAGTTTATTTATGATATAGATACTGTTTGAAGTTATTTGGAAAACTAAGGAGATAAGCAAATTTCGGTAACTCTATTGCCGAAATTCTAACAAAAAAGGATGAGAGAGGAGAGAGAAATGATGTGATTGTGGAGTGAGAAAAGAATTGAATTTTGGTAATGAGGTTACCGAAATTACTTCTGCTTGATTTCTGCTGTCCAAATTGATGAAGTGCCTAAAGGAAAAGTGCTCTCGAAAGGAAAAAACTAATTGTGGCAACCAAGTTGTCGAAATTCAAGGAGAGTGAGGAGAGAGAAAAATGAATTGTGGCAACCAAGTTGTTGAAAATGGGATGAAAAAAAAAACCCAATTGTGGCAACCAAGTTCCAAAAATAAGAGGGTAAAAAAAAATCGTGGTTGCCGAAATAGTGGAGGATTTAATAGAAATTTCGGCAACTAGTGGAGGATTTAATAGAAATTTTGGCAATGAAGTTGCTGAAATTTCTATTAAATCGCTGCAGTAATGTCTTTCACTTATGATGCAATAAGCATTGGTCTATCTATTGCAAAAATAGCAGGGCAGCGATAATGCACATTTATCTCACATAAAGAAAATATGTAGCATGTAGCATGCAGTGTTTCTTATTAATTTTCCTTAGATTATATTTAGTACAAGAAAATTTTTGTCAATTTTCTAAGCTATTTTGTAGAAGGGAGATATGGTAGGACAAGCATCACAGGTGCGACTGTTGGAGTGGACGTGGCAACAAGTTCACAAAAGGTGTGGTACAGCTTACAGGCCATTGGGAACATTTTTCGGCAACTTGACAATTTTTTATTTTTTTCCTCTCGTTTTCGGCAACTTGGCTGTCACCATTCCTTTTTTTCTCCCCTACAATTTCGACAACTTAGTTGCCACAATCGTTTGTTTGTTTGTTTGTTTTTTTTTTTTTTTTTTTTTCCATCCCATTTTCAGCAACTTGGTTGCCACAATCTTTTTTCTTTCTCCTCAATTCTTTTGAATTTCGGCAACTTGGTTGCCATAATTGGTTTTTTTCTTTTGAGCACTTCATCAATTGGGCAGTCGAATTTAGGCAGAAGGAATTTTGGTAACTTCATTACCGAAATTCAAGTCTTTTCTCACTCCTCTATCACATCATTTCTCTCTCCTCTCTCTCTTCCTTTTTTTGTTAAAATTTCGACAACGGGTTGCCGAAATTCCCAAATAACTTTGAACAGTACCCATATCACAAATAAACTCAATTTTCTGCAATATTCAGCCAAAAGACTCCAACTTTTGTCCTGGATTAGAACTTATACTCTTGGAACTCATTTCAATTAATACTCTTGGAAACTAATTAAAACTTATAAGAACCACAATCCTCCAAGAACTAAAATCAAATTCATTTATGGATTGAACCCTAACTCTTAGGAATCTAATCAAAAGTGCGATGTTATTAATTTCGTTTTTGACCCTATTTCGATTTGTCTAATTTAATGAAATATTTTGGTACCAATCTATTTCGGTGTACCGTTTCAAGGTGTTTCAGGGTTCCTAAAAAAACACACACACACACACATATATATATGAACACACATGTATACAACATAAAACTTTCAATTTAATTACTATTATATAAAATAATTAATTTAATTAAAAAATTTTAATTAAATAAAGTAAAATTAAAAAAATATTTATTTATAATTGTCTACAAATAAAATTCACATTTTGGATCATCCTAAAAAATACAATAAATGTGAAAGTGAAAGCACAAAAGTTCTTAATAATTAATATTTTAATTAGTATATGAATCTTAAAACTATAATAATAAAAGAAGCGTTATGTTTACAATATTTTCCCAACAAATAATAGGTGTTTAGTTGTTATTAATTTTAATTTAAATTCAGAATTGAAATTACTTTTTTGCTTATCAGTAATAGCTAATATCAATATATTACTTACAATTTATTGTGCAAGTATTGTGAAAATGTTATCAACGTAACATTTTTCTAATAATAATATTTTTTCTTAAATAAATTAATAATATTAGAGCAATGCTATGAACATAAATTATTTTAAAATATTTTTATGAACTGTTGATGTAACAAATTCTTATTAATCTTAATATGAATCTATTACTAATATCACATTCATACTTACCAATAATTATTTAAAAATTACTAAAATCACGTTAACAATTTGTAAAAATATTATATAAGAGCATTCACATCAGTACATGAAAACTCATGTATAATAGAAAAAACTACCATTTTTACACATTTTATATCAAAATTGCTTCACATCAGTGCTTCCAAAGTCTGGTATAATCATCTATATTTATCTATGAGCTACAGTAACCGTGTATATATACACGGTTACTGTAGCTCATGTATTTATTATTTTATTAATATAAATTCGCACCAATTTTTCTCTCTCTTCTCTCCGTGCACAACTATCTCACCTCCTCATCTTCTTCTCCTCATCAGATGCACACAAACACAAACACAGCCACACACAAAGAACACAGACAAACCCACGTTGGAGATCGGTGCTCGGAGATCTGACCGGTGCTTGCTCGGAGATCAGATCGGTGCTTGTTGGAGATTGGGTTTTGTTGGAGATCGGGTATAGAGTTGGGTTTTGCTGTCTGATTGGTGCTTGTCTGACCGTGGGTCGTCAGAGCTTGGTTCGTTGGTCGCCGTGAAGCTCGGTTCGTGGGTCGCCGTGAACTGGGTTTTGGTCGCTGGGTTTTTGTTTTTGAGAAATAATGAGAGAGAGAGAGAGAGAGCTGTTCAGAAAAATGAAAAGAGAGAGAGAGATACGCGCATATATTAAGAGAGAGTTGTGGGAAATAATAAAAAAATGAGAGGAATGAATATTTTATTAAAATAGCTGGTAAAATAAATGAGCTGATGTGGGTGTTTTGTAAAAGTGACAGTATAAAATAGAAAAAATAGATTTTTAGTGTAAAAATAAACGTGTAAAATACAAATACTGATGCGAATGCTCAAAATAGTTTATAAACTACGGTACACAATAAGAAAAATAAAAATATAAAATAAAAATATAAAATAAAAATAATACCTCTGGCTGACACTTTCTTTTGGATTTTCTTATCTTTTTAACTAATTTTTATTTCCAAAGTTCGTCACGTGATGGGCTCAGACAAGTTGAAATTTGAAATCAATAAAAGCTCTGACTGACGCTTTTGAATTTCTTTTAACTTTCTTTTGTCATTTTCAAAGTTAATCACGTGATGGACTCAGAAAGTGGTCGGCTGTGATATTACACGTGAGCCACCCTTTTTTTATCCTAAAAGAAGAAAATAAAAGAAGAAAAGACCAGTCCCACTCACCCACCAGTGAATGCAAAACGGAGAAGAAGAAGAAGAAGATGAAGAAGAGTGGGCTGGGACGCTGGGTTCATTCAGGCAAATGGCGGGCCGGCGACGTGGTGGAGACCTGAGATTGATGAAAAACAAACCTTTGGTCGTGGCTCACGGCGGCTCCGGTATGTTTACAAGCTCCACGCACAGCTCCGGCGACCTGTGTGGCGCTGAGCTTCGGTGTGTGGTGTGGTGGAGGTTCGGGCAAGCAAAGGATGGAAGAGAGAGCTTTCAGAAGTCTGAGGAAGCAGCTGTGTGGCGGTGAGCTTTTTTTTTTTTTTTTTTTTTTTTTTTTTTTCCTTCTTAATTCGTTCAGCTTTTGGAGAAATTTAACTTACTTATCTATCTTTTCACTAAAAAAAAAAAAACCTTTCACTTATTTGAAAATTTTGTTTAACTCACCAATTTTAATAATGTGTATTTTTTTAGGGAAATATTGGAGCACATCACCGATTTTATAATTTTTCTTCTTCTTTTAATTAAGGACTTAAGTGATAAGGGTGACGTGGCATAATTTCTATTGATTGTTATATTCTTAAAAAAAGGAAAGAAAAGAAAAAAGAGTTCTATTGGGCGGCGCAGAACACTGGTTTTACGCCGCAGCCTGTACCAATTGATTGTTAATTCTTTAAAAAAAAAAAAAAAAGTCCGAATTCAAAGAATGGAATAAAAAAACAAAGAAAATAAAGATATGAATAAAAAATGGGTTCGCGGAACGTGCGGTGTCTATAAATTCACACTGTTGCGTCCAACCGTCCCAAGATACAATACATTTTGGAGCTGAGCGAGGGAGGGAGGGAGGGCACTCTCATTCTCTCTCTCTCTCTCTCTCTCTCTCTCTCTCTCTGCACCATTCTTCTTCTCTCGTTCTTGTTATCGCCGAAACCCTTTTGGTCTTTCAGGAAAACAAGCAACAAGAACTCACTCACTCACTCAGAGAACCATTGCGATTCTATTTTTCTTTTTCATTTGCTCGCAGTCGCAGATTCAAAAAAAGCATTCGCTTCTCTTTCATCGATTCTCTCACATACGTACGGTTCACCCATTGCCGTGTTGAATGAGAACTCTCAGAAAACTGTTCCACTAGCGCTCTTTTCGATTTTGACTTGGCCTTCTTACAACTTGTTTGGTATCTCTCTCTCTCTCTCTGTGTCGCTCTCATTGCACATGCATCCATTATTTATTTATTTTTCCAAGTGCATATTGAACCACGCGGTATATTTCAATCTAATATTATTATAATGAACCGTAAAAGTAATAGCTTTTCTGTTGTAATTTTTACTTTTTTTTTCATCGATTTAAAAATTCTAAGGAAATTTTTCCCAATAGTATTTGAGTGGGGTCTGTTTTGTATTTTGCTTTTTTCGTTTTTCATGTTCTGTTAGTGGAGGACACATCTTTTAGCTCTTTCGCTATCTTAGTTATATGATTGGATTGCCATTAAAAATATGAGTTTGCTCCTCAAGATTCTGCTCGTTGTTCGAACTATCAATTAATTTTTGTGGGTCATAGAGTTTAATAATTTCAATAAAGCCAAATTCACAACGATTTCATAACAGCTCCCAATTTTACCTACCACATGGGGTCATTTTAAAAGAGGATTGTAGATTTGTGATAGGCCCAAGTGTGAGTTGGTAGAAAATTGCTTTTTGTGAAATCGTTAAGAATTTTTGTTGTGACACTAGTTTTGTTCAACCCCAATTTGCCATGAAATTTCATTCTAGCTTTTCAAATTGGTGGAAACGTACAAGTTATATGCATCAGATTTGATCTTGCAATCTGCTGATATAATAGGTGAGATAAGTCTATAGCTATTAGATAGTGTGAAAAGAGAGAAAAACAGGTGTCATACTCTGCACCACCTTGATTAAATTGGGTCCATGAGTAAATTGTTTTATTATTTAGAAAATGAAGTGGGTGAATACTAAATTATGCTTGGTTTTGTGGCTTTATCTCTTGCTCATGTCATGATTATCTGAACCTCACAAGTATCAATAATTTAATATCCTTTCATACAAGTTTTATTGTTTGACTTTTTGTTACATGGGAAGAGTTTTTTTTCCTAAAAAATTTATTAATTGGGCACGGAGATGGGATCTACTTATTCCATTTCACTTGGAATGTCTGTCATTAGATAGAGAGCAAGGATTTTCAAAACTAGTGGAATCAGATTTTATTGCTATAATGTCCAGCTTTGCCCTCTTTCTTAAATCTATAAAATTATGACAACCCATTTGGCCTAACCATCCCTTTTGTTGCGAAGCTGATAAAAAAGGGTAAGTTCTAACAAATCCACTAGTGCATGTGCTATGTGTCAGGGGATAGGAATGCCATTTCGTTTTTATGTTCCCTAGTTTTTTTTTTTGAGAGAAACAAAAGTTTTTATCTAATTTATCTGTTGTTTAAATAGAATTTGTACATAGAAAATAAAATTATTCTTTGTTCTTGGTGAACTTTAGATCCAAGGTGGAGGTACTGCTGAGTGAACTGTCATTTATTTTATGGTTAAGATGTTTTTCTAATCATGTTTCAGTGCTTTTAAATGAGAATCTCAAGTTCTCCCTGGCTAGAAACTTATAACTTTTATTGCTTATAATGTGAGTTTTTTTTTTTAAATTAATTTAATGGGTTCGGAAAGGAAAAAAATTTAATTATGACCATGCTAGAAGATTTTATGTCTTACACTGGCAATCTTGGAGATGGAGCAGACAATATCGATGTTCCGAATTGTTTTAAATTAGATTCAAAGACATCATTCATTAAGTCCATGATCTTATAGGCAAAGTATTTTGATTTTTGTCTTAGTGGTTGTTTGAGGGAGAAGATGTACTAATACCAATCAAAATTGAAATGTTTGGACTATCATATGTTATTACTTTTGTGTCTTTTTCTCTATGATGTCATGATTCACAGAACTTAGATGCCAACACATATTAATGAGCTTATATTTCTCAAGATTGACCTTTAATTAAAATGAATTGGAATGGGTGTCATCACTCGTGCCTATGTGCACATAATTAGTTTTTTCAAAAGTGTAGTAGTTGAGAATTGTTTGCAGGAATTAAAAGTACTAACATTATCATCATTGTCAGCAGTAGCTGGATTATTATTATATTCATATAGATTTGGCCTCTGAATGAACATCCTAATTTATTTCAGTGACTATTGAAGTTATTCCAAGAGTAATCAAGCCTTGAGTTTCTGGTGGGAAGTCATGGATATTGGGACTGCTGACTCTGAACCCAGACGAAGTGGATCATTTAGTGCCACAAGCAGTGCCAATTCTTCATTGAGAAGGCGTTCTATAAGTTTGTCAGCAGCTGCACCTGTTCATATTGATGATGACATTGAAAGTGAGATTGTCTCAGAGGCAGGAGATATCGGGGATCGGGCTCTTCATAGCAACAGGCACAGTGAGAGTAGCAGCCACCGCTTTTCTGTTGATCATGCATTAGAGAATGGAGTATCTGCTCCCACTTCTGGGGATACTCTGTTGCACCTTAATAGGTGTTGGTCTCGTGATCCACCAACAATGACTACAATCTCCATAGTGACACCATTGCCTGAGGAAATCATATCTCCCCTTTCCACAGATGCAATTGTGTGCTCTAACGACAAAAAGCAAGTGAGATTTCATCAACAATTTCTCATTTCTTTATCTTTGTTAAATGAAATTCCTGAACCTTTTTGTTAGTTGTTGATTATTTAATGACTACTTTAAACATGGTCTTGTTTCCCTCTGATCTGATTGTTCAAGCAACGTGCGTGTTTCATGTTTCTATATGCAGGACGATAAAGAAAGGTTGCCAAAGTTATTGGAATATGCTTTGTGCCTCATTCATTTAGCTGTTTTTGGGATTCTTGGGGTAATGCACTATATATATGCACATTCCTTTTAGTTTAGTTTAGTTTAGTTTTTTTAGTTTTTTTTTTTTGTTTTTTAGTTTTTTTTTTTTTTTTTTTTTTTTTTTTTTTTTTTTTTAATTTTTTTTAATTTTATTTTAATAATTTATTTATTTATTTTTAAGTTCTAAAATGCAATATGCTCATAACTTATAATACAATTGTGCTTGTTTCTTTTTACAAGTGTGTGCTGTTTGGTTTTTTTGGGGAAGAATTTTGATGCAGATGTATTTTTGCGTTGCCTGATAATATATGTTTAAAAACTAACTTCTTTAAACCAAAGGTATACAGATCAAAGGATATAATATCCAAAAAAAGAAAAAAAAAAAAAAGGAAAAAAGAAAAAGAAAAAGCAAGTTCTCTAAGGGTGTCATTGTAATTATTATTGTTAATTATCCATGTTTGACATAACCAGATGTGAACCATAGTGCTGGAGTTCTGAACAATCCAACCTCTTGGAAGTAACTGAACAGTTTTTGGACAAAAGTTGGAGAGGCTGAAATTAGTGTCTTAATAATTTGGACATACTACCTCCATTTTGTCATAATAATTTGGAAATAACTAAAATTATTAATTTATCATACGTATGAATTGTAGTTTTGTGATTGGGCTGGTTGGAATTTCAGTCTTCTCTGGATCAGACAGAATTTCCACTTTTGCATTTGATTAATTGTAAATTTCATTTTGGTAAGCATACTCAGCAATATTATGATATTTAACATGCCACAATGTGCAGGTTTTGACAAGGTATGTGTTACAAAAGCTGTTTGGCCCCGGGGTCGCTGGCTTGACAAACAATGAAAACATTTTGTACCTTGATCTTCCTTCCAATATGGTCTCTCTCTCTCTCTCTCTCTCTCTCTCTCTCTCTCTCTCTCTCTCCTGATGCATGCACACACATTCAGAGCATTTTAATGGATTCACTTGGAAAAAAATGCATCTGAACTACTTTTCATTTGACATATAGATGTGTCTTATTTCATTGTTATTTTAAGTGTTTGATTTCCATTGGAAGAATCATTGTGAATCACTGATTTGGTCTTTTTTTCAATGTGTATATCATGCATATGCTTGGGCTTTGTGAAAAAATTATAGTGGCAGGTGATGTGGTTGAGGAATCACTCATTCTTAAACCAATCCGAGCCCTATTGTGTGGTGATAGTTCAATGTTTACTTTGTTAAAAATCAAATTAAGTTATGAGTATTTGGAGGATATAATTATAGAATCAAGATAAGTTAATTTATGATAAAAGAATTAAATATGTTGAACATGCATTGATGATAACTATAATCAATTGTAGCTAATTCTTTATGGTCATGCAAAGTAAAATTGGTTGAGAGGTATTTTACATTTACTCCAAAGATAGAATTGTTTTGGACAACATTTGCTTCTAGAGTTGGGACTTTTGTGGTAGTCACTCTCCATATTCAGTTACAATAGTGGATGAGACTATGCTAGTGTTTAAGCCTACATTTTTCCTAGCTTTGAAGAATCGCTTATATGATCATATGCTCCCAATTACAACTTATATCTGGCATAAATTATGAAGGTCTGGGAAATTAGAAATTCATCTTGATTCTTTGGTTTGGTAAAGTCTTCGTGATGGAACTTTGTGTTGTGCTTGCTGTTGGGCTTAAGTGGGCCCCAGGACTGACATTCTTATATGCAGTTTCTTGCTTTCAACCCTTCATATGTGTGTATAAAGGTCACAAAAGACATAATTGGAAGATATATGATATTCTGTTTCAAATTATAATAATAATAATAATAATAATTTTTTTTTTTTTTCATTTTTTAGGTTGGTTCTTTCTTGATGGGGTGGTGGGGTATTGTTTTCAAAGCAGACATATCCAGCGTGTCAGACTACCTAGCAATAGGATTGACAACTGGTTATTTGGGAAGTCTTACAACTTTCAGCGGTTGGAACCAGAAAATGCTTGATCTTATTGTTGATGGCCACTGGGTGCTTGCTGTGCTTGGTTTTCTTGTAGGTAAAAATCAATTGTGTAAGAACTATGTTGATGTAGTAGTGTAGGTAATCTAGTCCATTAGAATTAGAAATATTAGATTTGAATTATATATCCCACTTTAGTCTATTCCAAACTTAACAACAGTCTATAGCCTGCTTTGGCACTTAAGAGTGAGATGGTCCTTTAACCTGTATGTTTCCATGCAGGCTTGTTTCTTGCGGCCTATGCCATTATTTTTGGGATTGAAACAGCCAAGGGTTTCAGGTGGCTTCTAACAAGACGAAATGCATGTACAGGAAGTGGCACTCCAAGCTCAAGCTGCAACTGGAGGGTGGACAGCTTCAAGCGTCACTTAGCAGTCATGGTGGTGTTGATTTTGATGCTAGGCTTGTTATGGGGTGCATGTGGAGCACTGTTGAGGGAGGAGTTTAGCAGTGGCAGCAGTGGTGCTCAGCTATGGTTGGCTTGTTTTGTTGGACCTCCAGGTGTGTGGATCAGGTGGTTCTTAGCCAGATTTAATGGACGTGGGTTAGGCAGGGCTGGTTTGTTTAAATGGGTGCCATTTGGGACTCTAGCGGCCAATGTTTCTGCAGCTTGCATCATGGCAGCACTATCTACTGTGAAGAAAGCTGTAAGTGTTGGCAAATTCTATCTTGGGAATTTCCCAAATCATGTAAAAAATAACATGTCTCCATGAGCGTTTGTTACATGCATAGCACATGACCACAATCTTGAATCATTTGGTGCAGGTGAATAGCCAGACTTGTGATACTGTGGTATTAGGCATACAACTTGGATTCTTGGGCTGTCTGAGTACTGTCTCTACCTTCATTGCCGAGTTCAATGCAATGAGAGAAAGCGAACGCCCTTGGAGGGCATATGCATATGCCTTGATTACCATTTGCATCTCATTTGGGTTGGGGATATTAATATACTCTGTACCTGTTTGGACAAAGGGGTATGGGTAATACGTTTTTTTTTTTTTTTTTTTTTTTTTGGTGGAGGTCGAGCATGTTGATGGCAGCCTTATAATGTGTAAATCATACATGCCTTGATATCAAGTTGACATTTAGTTGACCAAAATGCTGAGGAGAGGGTTATAATCAGCATGTATGCCTTGATATCAAGTTGGCATCTAGTTGACTAGAAAGCCGAGGAACCCTAAAAATTCATATAGGTACTACAGAATTATCAACAGATGTGTATTTTGGTTCAGTGTAAAGTGGTGTTTATTCAGTGTAAATCTCAGAGCTTTAACTCCCTATTCTAGTTTCTAACGTATTAGGCACTTAGGTTGACTTATGCGGAGTTTTATTGTCTGCTCGAAGAAACAGCGTTGTGCTGGACATGTGTGTCATGGTAAATTGTAGGGAACTTTGACCAAAGTTGCAGAAGTGTTTGCCAGTCATTCCATGGCCAAGCTCGAAATGCATTTAATGCAATCTTTAAAAGAAGCAATCCTGTGTGACGAAGCTTTTTTTTTTTTTTTTTTTTTTTTTTTTTTTTTGAAATTTGGTTAAATAGTGGCAGCAAGAATTGAAGTTGAATGGGTTTTGTTTGAATGGATTTGGGTGTCAGTGGCTTGGGGTGATTTGAGATGGTCGTCTGTATGGGTTTGATTTGTGATCCACTTTGGATCGCATGAATGCATGGCACACAATATCGTCCAACAAAACCAGAAAAAAGTTGAATTTTTAAAATTTAAGTACAATAGGATAGTTCAGGGGTTTGATTTTGATCCAAAGTTCAGTAGGTATTTTCACATTTTTCCTGATTGCAACTTCTTGCCTTAAAACTCAATTTTCTAGGCAGTCATCTTGTTGAAAAAAAAAAAAAAAAAAAAAAAAAAAAACTAACTACTGAAACACATTTTAGAGGAAATGAAAAAAAAAATAAATTAAAAGAGAAAGGAAGCTAAGAGGCTGTTTGGATTGGGTGGAAACTGAGTCATATAACTCAGTTTTCATTACTCATAATCCAAACATCTGGGACTCACAAAAAAAAAAAAAAAAAATTAAAAATTAAAAATTGTTTGGCTTGGTTTTTGAGTGTTATTTCCATCACTCAAAAGTTTGAGGTTGGGTGATGAAAACCAAGAACAGTTTTTTCTGTGTTTCCAAAAGTTCAAAATTGTGTTGTAGTGGCAATTTGGTTATTAGAGTGACTTCGTTCATCAAATCGGCCAACATCTTCGGGACGGGAATTGCAGCTGTTGCACTGATCAATGGTCCCCACCTGTCTCCGGGCAAGGTTGACTATTGTTGGGACACGTAACTTCCAAAGACCTCTCCAAAAAGACTTTTCGGGACTTTTCGGGACTTTTGGTAGTAAACTTATTAGAAGGAGTTTTGGACCAAATCAATTGGCCAGGAGCTAATCTGATACTCAACAAAATGCTCAAAAAATTTTCAGCTTCTTGTGGTAAGAACTTCTGTTGAATCATGTCAAACTTCCATTCACATGTGCTTGTGTTGATGAGGCAACTCACCTTGGAATTAGGGGGAATGGAAGGAAGGGGGGAGGTGACCTTTCTGTAAAATTAATTTGGTAACCATTTATCTTCTCTAATACTCACTGAGTTACCATCGCCAACGCGCCAAACCTTCCCTTTCTCCACCACCTCTCTAACACTTAGAATGCTTTTCTACGCATAGGAGCGAGCTTTCGAGTCATTTCCCTCTAGAATAGAGCAATTTGGAAAAAATCTAGCCTTAAAAACTTTATTGCACAGAGAATCTGGACTGTTCATCATACGCCACACTTGCTTAGCCAACAAAGTTTCATTGAACTTCTCAATTTCCTTGAAACCCATGCCCCCATCCTTCTTGGATTCACACAGTTGTTCCCACTTCACCCAATGAATCTTCCTAGAATCGCCATTGTAGCCCCACCAAAACTTGCGAATCATGAGTTCAATATCCTTAATCAACCCCTTCGGGAGTTTGAAGTAACTCATGGAATAAGTTGAGATTGTTTGTGTAACACCCAAAACTCAAAACAAGGATTTAAATGCACATTCTGTCTCTATAATTCATCAATTCCACTCTAGAAGCAATTAAGTTCAATTTAAGTGAGGACACCCGCCTCACTTAAATTGAATTTAATTGCTTCTAGAGTGGAATTGATGAATTATTAAGAGAGGATGTGCATTTAAATCTTTGGTATGGGTTTGGGGTGTTACAGTTATGGTATCAGAGCCGACCCGGTAACCCTATGTGGGCTAGGAGACACTACCCCACAAAGTGGGGCCTAACGAGGACATTAGGGATTTAAGCGGGGGAGATTGTAATGCCCCAATTTGATTGATTGTGTGATGTGTGTGGGTGTGTGATAAGTCACACATGGAGTATTTACTGGGTTGAATTGAGCTTTATTAACAACTACAAGGAGCCTCAATTGTCACTAGTCCTTTTGAGATATAGCGCAGATGTGACAAGCGCTTTTTCTTGGGTCGTTACATATGATATCAGAGCCGGCCCGGTAACCCTATATGGGCTCGGAGATACTACCTCACAAAGTGGGCCCTAATGAGGTCATTATGGATTTAAGTAGGGGAGATTGTGATGCCCCAATTTGATTGATTGTGTAACGTGTATGGGTGTGTGATGAGTCCCACATTGGATATTTACTGGATTGAACTGGGTTTTATTAACAACTACAAAGAGCCTCAATTGTGACTAGTCCTTTTGAGGTATAGTGCAGATGTGACTAACGCTTTTTCTTGGGTCATTACAGTTTGGATCACAGATTTAGGAAGGACCTCTCTACCTACCTGAGAAAGTATTTTCTCCTTCCTCCCCTATAATTTTTCCCGCTTTTCCCACACACGCTCCCAAATATATATAAAGCTTTGCTTCTTTGCTCGACCCACAAAAGCAGGTAAACCTAGATGGTTTTCATACTGTCTCATTGAGGGTACCCCCAAAGTCTATTGTATACTTGTTTGAAGATCACGTTGAGTATTGAAGCTAAAGATTATATTGGTTTTATCTTTGTTTTCTTGTCTTAAAATTCAATTATCTAAGCAGTCATTTTTTTTTTAAAGGGTAAATTGCAAAGTACACCCTTAACGTTTGGGGGTGATTGGATTTTACACCTAACGTTTCGGAACTTTAATTTTACACCTAAACGTTTGGTCCTGTTAGCAAATCACCCCCTAGTTAGTTTCTGGTGTTAAATGCCATGTCATCTTGCTGACGTGTTTTTTTTTTTTTTTTTGCCAAATAAGCTCAAAACGACACAGTTGCAAGGAAATGAAGTAGTGACATGGCAATTGCTAAACGGCGCCGTTTTGCTCAAAGAGAAAACAAACAAACTTTGGGCAAAACAAACAAAATTTTGTTACGGCACTGTTATGAACTCAAAATCCTAAAACTAAACCCATAACCCAGCCGTTAGCTTCCTAACCCTTATGAACTCAGACCACCGCATTGGCTCTGCAACTAGCTCTTGCGCAAATTTTAGATTCAGCAAAAACCTCAACAAACCAGAACAACAAAAGCCCCAGCAAACCCCAAAAAACAAAAACCAAAAAAATCCCAAAATCCTAATATGAAAAATAAAATTTCACCTTCTGAAAATCCCTCGATTGCGTCGAGTCGAAGATTGGCCATACCTTGTCGAAATCCTGAAGATCCCCAAAAAAACCAAATTATAGAAACTTAAAAAAAAAAAAAAAAAAAAAAAAAAAAAAAAAAAACCAAAGCAGATCAAAGTAAAAAGAAGGGTAGAATGGGTACTTTGAATGGGTCCACGGAGAGAAGAGAGAATGAAGTAGAGAAGCTGTTTGCGGTTAGAGTGGCGGAAGTTTTCGACCCGAGGAGGAGTTCCGCTAGAGCCTCCAACAACATCGAGAATTGTTGGATCCAGGCCGAATAGCAAACAGTTGGTGTACATTGCACTCTCTAGCTCTATCTCTCTCTCTTTCTCTCTATCCATCGTCATTACCAAACCTGTGTGAGAGAAAGAGAGAGAGATTTGTTTCCATGTGCTGTATCCGAAATTTGAGCAAGAGCTGGTTGCAGAGCCGATGCGATGGTTTGAGTTCATAAGGGTTAGGGAGCTAACGGCTGGGTTGTGGGTTTAGTTTTAGAATTTTGAGTTCATAACAGTGCCGTAATAAAATTTTGTTTCTTTTCTCTTTGGGCAAAACGACGCCGTTTAGCAATTGCCATGTCACCACTTCATTTCCTTGCAACTGTGCCGTTTTGAGCTTATTTGGTTAAAAAAAAAAAAAAAAAAAAAAAACACGTCAACAAGATGACATGACATTTAACACCAGAAACTAACCGGGGGTGATTTGCTAACGAGACCAAACGTTGGGGTGTAAAATCAAAGTTCCGAAACGTTGGAGTGTAAAATCTATACCCAAAAAAAAAAACCGACTACTGAAACAAACTTTAAAAACTATAACTAATCGATCCTTCTCTACTAGTTCCCTTCTTTTTCTGTACACATTTTCATCGAAAATATAAAAATAAGACCAAACACAACCCACACCAAGAGGCTGGTTTGAATTGCCTTATTTTGGAGTACCTATTTTATTTGTCCATCTTCTTAACAGACTAACTAATCATATGCATTTTCTATCTACAAACGTCTCATGAGGTGCAATCCTTTTACTGCAATGGACAAAATTTCTAGAGACTTGAAAATATATCATTTTGATATTTACTTTTAACATCACAAAAAATTGAAAATTACAAATGTAAACATTGTAAAATTATTCAAAAAAATTGACAGGCATCTATGGCCTAAATATCCCATAATTCATTTAGTCATATCGAAGGGGAAGCATCTTCACAATAAGAGTGAACGACGTGAATCTTTATCCAAATAAATGATCAGAATCCAAAAACTACAGATTAAATTCGGATAAAAAATTCTGATTAAAAATCAAAATTTCCAACTAAACAATTACCAATCGAAGCCACTGCAATCTACCAGAAAATGACAAACAAAAATTTTAATCATTCCAACGGAAAGAAAATATGGGGGAACATAATCAATTAATCATGCTGGCTGAGATAAACATGAACGCAACTTTACTAAGCAGTTTTTTTTAAAGGGAAATATCAATTAGAGAAAAATGAATCATAAAACAAAATATAGTAGTATTGCATTGCGCAAAATTAGTTAGGTCTATTTTGCAAGCAAAAACTAAAATATTTAATTTCAGTTGCAAAAACAAAAGCTCTTCGTCCTTGGCAGAAATGGATAGCAATAAGTGGGAGGTAAAAAAACACATTTAGGTAACATCTTATTCCACCCATTTCCTCCCACCTAGTAACTATCATGTCTCAAAACTGTAAAAAAAAATTATAAAAACTCTAGATAAACAAACACCAAATAAATTGAGGTCTACAGAACATTCAAAAACAGAATAGTAAATCACTGGGAAACTCCAAGCCACTTGGTGAAAACCTCAAACTCTGTGTAATCACTATCGGAGATCATAGTCTGGTACCAAGCTTTTCCGGCAGTCTTGATGGCAGAAGCCTCCTCCTGAACATTCCAAAGGAAACAAGGTAACATAGTAGTCAGTAACTGCTAAAATATCACGCAGAATAAAAAGAATACAGATTACAATTGAATATCTGTCACTCATCAATAAGATAGCAGCTAGACAAAAGGTTTGGCTGATATCAGTAGACAACAAATAGTAAATATGAACAAAAATATGCCCTATAGAGAGTAGGCTAAATAAAAGAGCAATAACAAAAACAAAAGCTAAATAACAAGCTCAATACAAAGAAAATGGAAGTTACAGACATACAAATAGGCTGCACGATTGAAAAAGGCAACAAAACGAATGAGTTAAAATAGCAGGAATTGCAAAATATTAGTATATAATATGGAACTTAATTAAGAAATAACTGCCAACACAAGGCTTAGAAATGAGAACACTTCAACAACACTTGAGAAATGCAATGTCAAAACATCTTAACACAATTGATAAATAAACTCAAATGGCAATGGAAATTTGAGCTCAAATTTACGAAGTTATTGTTCCTACACCTAAATTATCATAACTTTGAAAAACAGCAAGAAAGATGGAGGAAAAACGAGAAGAAAGACACCACTCCCTAAACCAAAATAAATAAAACGAACCTATATAAGACAAATTTTCATATTTGAAATGTAACTAATTTATACAAACAAGTATTACCAAAGGGAAACATCAAAATTTGAAGACACATGAATCATCCATGCCAACTCAAGAAACAGTGCACCCATTGCATAATATAAAACTTTAAACCCTTTAATTGGACTACCAGGGTTATGTACAACTACTTTAAGAAAGACATACATTACTTAAAAGCGCACACATACAAACACAGCTTAGAAAATCACGATTCAAAATGTTTGTCCATCAACCCCATTTCTAAAACATACGCACATACCCATTTCATTTTTACATCATTAATAACAAAATAATCTCAAAATCACAATTTATAAAAAAGCAAAAAGTGACATCGATATATACCTTAATGTATGGTGAAACACATTCATTACCAAATACACATACACACACAACGTAGACAATAAACCCCATTTACATAATATAAGCAATGCCCATTTCATTAATATAAGAAACAAAAATAACCTATGAGAACACACATAGACAATTATGATTACATAGTATTAACAATACCCATTTCATTTCACATCATTATCAGCAAAATAATCCTACAAAAGTGATATAAATATATACCTTAGTGATTGGCGACCGCTTCTTCTCGAGCTTCTCCTTCTTGGCCTTAACACGATCAGCCTCAGCCAAAAGGGACATCCTCCTCGCGGTCTTAGCATACGGGTTGAGCTTCAACATTGCGTTCAGGTTCTTAAGTGGGTTCTTCTTCAATGGAGCCCTCTTCACTTCCTTCTTGATTGGCTTCACAACGCTCTGCACCTCATCAGAGTTGATAATCCTAGCCAAATCAGCATTCGCCATCTTGGCCCTAGGCAGAACATACCCCTTCTTCTTCTCAGAGGCCTTATCGAAAGACCCATAGATCGAATCGAGCTTCTCGAAAGCAGACTTGGTCCAAATCACAAACCTCCCAAGGTGGCCACCAGGAGCCAGCTTCAAAAGATTCAACCTCTCCACATTCACAATATCAATCCCGGGAATGTTCCTGAAAGCCTTCACGAGCTTCGCGCCTTCGGAACCATACACAAGAAGAGGACCCTTCCTGTTAATGTAGCGGCGGTTCCTCATCTTACCTTTCCCAGGACGGATCGAATGGCTCTCCTTTGCCTTATCGGCGTCGGGGGCAGCTCCGATCTGCTTCAAAGCTTTGAGAGCCGCAGAGGTCTTCTCCAAGCTCTCAGCTGAGTCACTAATAACGAGTGGGAACTCGGGAACCGATTCGATTCTGTGACCGCGAGCTTGAACAAGAGATGGGATCGCAGAAGCAGCAATGGCGGAAACGATGGCGTATCGTTTCTGGTTGACGTTTACCCTCCTATGCCAACGGCGCCAGATCTTGGTAGGAGCGAACATGCGACCGCCACGGCACATGTTCCCGAAAGCTCCCTGACCAGCACGGTGAGTACCACCGCCGGGGACACGGGGGATACGAGACACGGCGCGTCCGGTACCCCAGGACTCGGCGGAGGTCTGGTGTCCGGCCTTCTTGGACACGGCGTAGGGCTGGCGCTTGTTGTTGGAGATCTGGGCGTGGACGAAGTTGACGATGTCGGGTCTGATGGAGGCTTTCATGACATCGGGCAGAGCGACGGTGGTGATGGTATCGGTGGCCATGTCACCTTCGAGGGATTGGACTGTGACAAGGGGGCGCACAGCAGCTACTGCGGCGGCCATTGGTGAAGGGAAATGGGGATTGCGAAAGAGAGCGAAAGATAGAGAGAGAGAGGGGACTAGGGTTTATGTGTTAAAGAGAGTGGAGAAAGGTTTGAGTGGGTTTTTATAGGTGGAAATGCTGTGGGTTTGGGATAAACCTGGGCCTGGTTTTAGGGTTTTAGGTTGGGCTTGATGTTTTCTTAGGTTTTTTAGATTGGGCTTGTAAAATTAACGCCCATTAATTTTCGTTACTTTTTAAAAAAAATATATATATAGAATATTTTTATTACTATTGGATATATATTAAAGAGTAGGATATTTTTCGAGTATTTAAAATAATTTGGATTGATCGTAGAAAAGAAAAAAGAAAAGTTGTTATATAGTATTCACTTTCGGGTGATGGATGTAAGTCCATCACATTAAATGGGTGCAGCAACTTTAGGGGATCTTGCCCCATTTGTAGTTGCTTCATCAGTTCATCTTCCGCCCATATATATACGAACCATCGTTCCCATTGTAATGTACTGAGGAAATTAGAGAAACACTGAAAGTAAAAGAGAGATATATGTATATCAGTCCAGAAATAATATGTTGTGTTGGATGACCACCAGACAAGAAGCAATTTAAATATAATATCATCCTAATATTTTATTCTCTTGCCTGTATATATATATATATATATTTCCTCTATTTTACAACAAAAGTTTTTTTATTTTTTTGGGGTTTTTGGGATCTTGACCTTCTTTTTCATACGTTTTACTATTGGGCTTGGTCAGCTTGGAGCTCGTTTTGTTTTTTTGGGATTTATTCTTGGGGTTTTGAGTTCAGTTCTTATTTGGCCCAGAATGCTTCAAATTTCATCTAACAACATAAGTTTGTCCAAAATTATTTCTATACCTCACGAATTGAGCTCATGCGCTGAATTATTTCCACAACAAGACATGATATTTACCAAAATAAGAGGTTGAAGAAAATGCTCAATTCGAAGCCCAATGGATTGTTTTGGGGGGGGGGGGGGGGGTGGAAATCATGAGGTCTGGACATGTCTTTTGAAGGCCCAAGCCAAGCCTTAATGGGTAAAGCATTCCACTAAGGTGTGGCCCAGCTCACTATAAAGAGAAAATTGCAAGAGAAATTATGGAGAACACCCGAACTATTCCTGCCCAAGTTTCACTATATCTGGAATCCAATACAACTCTTCACCAGCAGAGGACTCTCCAATTTTTGGATGGTTTTGAGACTAGTTGTAAATGAAATATATGACACTAAACACAAACATAAACAGAATTTTGTGGTTTTAATTAAATATAATTAAAATTTGAAAAATATTTGGCTTTAAACATATTTGCAGCTATCTTTTCCAACCCATTACATGGTTTTTTTTTTTTAATAAGATTATTCATACTTATTATTTAAATAAGTTGCATGACTCATTAAAATAGTCCTGTAACTTAAATTACATAGATAATTTCTTTAATCGCCATATTGTAGTTTGAAGCAAGATAACTCTAAATATGTTTAGAGCCAAATTTTTCCATAAAAGTCGGGGTTAACTCAAAATCATTCCACTTGACACAATGAGATTGTAAGTACTTACCATAAAAACAAAGTAGCTAACCCTACTGTTTTGGAATTAACATCATATGACGACAGGACGCTCCTCTGAACCACCGATAAATCAACTGGTCAAGGTTACTGAACAATTGTTCAAGAATTCCATTATTGTTCAGGTCTGTAAGGAAGAGCAACTAGATAAAAATCTGTTTTGCTGAGATTCAAATAACCATCCTTGATTGATTCTTCTCCAGCTCAAAACAAAGTCTTAAATAAACTAAGACAGACTATTACAGCATTCAACATATTAAAGGAGAACGCATTGAGATTGAAAGGGGGCTTGATCCAGTAGTGGTTGCTTCTAAATACAATTCTTGTTAGACTCTGGATAATTTCTAAAGAGGTTAGATTTCCTATCAAACATATTGGGTTTCAGTAAAATCATGTGATATCCCCAGAGTATTCTAATGACAAATCACAATCTCCTGATTTTCTTTCTCAAAGAAACTATCCAATTAAATATGTCTTAATTGTTCTTCAATAGGTGTTATATTCCATATTTGACCTATGCTGAGTTCAGTTGACTGTTGAATTTTATTTTCTATTTTTGAATAATCTAGAGTATAATTCTTCAAGCAGTTATGTATTATACACTTGCAGATCAGTGGTCAGAACCTGACCAAGGAAGATTTTCAAGTGCTTTTCTCCTTCCAAAAAATGTGTTGCATGATTGAGAGATCCACCTGGTCAGGTTTTTATCTTAAGAGGAAATCTTTGGGGTTTATTTCTGCAATCACATCATGCAGATAATAGAAGCAAGTCCAGTGGGAATTTTTTTTTTTTTAATTTCTGATGCAGTCATTCACATATTTTAGAACTTAAGATATTAAATAGTACTAATTATTCTCTATTTCTACACTTCTTTTATATTTCTCTCAATAATGAGAACAGTCCCGGAAAAATACATATGAACAACCCACATGCGCCAACCCTATCACCTAATAGCCAAATGGTGCAACTATTTTCCGTTATTTACAAAAATTTTCCATCATATAGGTAATATGTTCCATTTGTTTGTAAAAGTTATAAAAATAAAAGAATGATGCAAACTTTGAGATTCAGAAAAATATACAATTATAACACTGGATTCCAATACCACATATCATTAAATAGAGATTGCAAATCTGTATTATGATTATGTAGAATCCTTCCATGAACCAAAAGTATTACTGCAGCCCAACAGGGCAGAGTAACAATGTGAACTCTTTTTTGCTGAAGATAAGCAAAATATCAAAAGCAGTTAAAGCACACAATTTGGAAGATAAACTGAATTGAGGCTGGAGAATATCAGCATTACTAGAAAATAACAGATATCTGAGATAAGTGTCACAAAAGAGTAACAAAAAAATATTTACTTACAATTGGCTCAAAATCAGGGCTAGACAAGTTAACGGTGAGGTTTCTCATTAACAACAAAACCTGCACAAGCCACCAAGTGTATTATGAACACAACACAACATCTTAAATAAGAATATAAAAGGTTTGTACTTCTTTTTCTCTTTTCTTTTTGGAAAGTGGGGGGAAGGGGAAACATAT
Source organism: Quercus variabilis (assembly GCA_030445155.1). Classification (NCBI taxonomy): domain Eukaryota; kingdom Viridiplantae; phylum Streptophyta; class Magnoliopsida; order Fagales; family Fagaceae; genus Quercus; species Quercus variabilis. The sequence goes on from CP129451.1 coordinate 42,341,753, forward strand.
TAATAATTTCATTTTGTGCCAATACGTGAGAGTCTTATAGAATAGAACAACTCCTTTATATGGCCTGAACATGAATTGTATACTATGCTCCTGCAGGAGGAAAACATGTTTATCCATAATGTTTCCGAAAAATCTAAGGCATCATTGCAGAATTTGACTAAAATGTCCATTTATCACTAGCCACCAATAAACCAGGTCCTCTGATTTATATGGTAACAAACAAAAAATTATCTCCCCAGTTGCACTTTGGCTCAACAAGTACCCGAACCCCCCCCCCCCCCCAACAAAAAAAAAAAAAAGAGATATTTCCACAAATATCATATGATGATGCATCTTAGTGACCTGCTGATAATGAAATAATCTTAGCTATATGCTGACAATGTAAATTGCTAAAACTGAAAATAGGTTTCATTCAACTCACAGTTTCAAAATTTATGGGATCCATTTCCTTGAGCTTCTGAACATGGCCCTCAGTCTCTGGATCAAAAATGCTCCCAACGAAGCCATACACTTCAGAAAAACCTGGCAAACCTGCAAAACAAAGTCAAAGATAACCCACCCTTCAATTTTTTTTATTCCATTTTAACTTTGGGGCAAGTGAATCAAATAATAAATTAACCAAGGTCTAGAAGATTACCATGGAGGACTGGAGCTTGTTTCCCTTGTATACTATTCCTAATCCATGCTGGCCCCCAGATAGGTCAATTGCAAAGGAAAATAACCTTTCCCATCCTCAAATCAGTAGAAGTTTCCAGCCAACATGTCCATTATTTAAATACATCTTATTGTCTTATTGATAACCTTTCTTATCTTTTATTTTTCATCCCAAACAACCTTGTTTGATGAATACTCTCACATACTTCCCATACTGCACATGTTTCTTGCCTTCCCAAGATTTTATTTATTGGCTACGCATATATCCAAATTTAATCTTTAAACACTATCATGTTGTACTCTTTTCAATTTGTGCAACTCTCATAAAGTTTACAGTTGGACTTGATCTTGACAACTTTGAGTCACTCATTTAATCTCACATATAAACCCAATGTGTAATTAGTGAAAAGTAACCAATTATTGGCTTCTGTCCCGCCCTAATATTTACTTCAACATAACCTCTTCAAGGTTAATTGAATTGAAAGAAAACTTCAAAAAATAATAACCTATAACGTTATTCCCACAGAATTATGAGAATTTAGCATGACATATATAGTCCTTTAGCATGCTTTTCACATTCAAAGGATTGGCAATACTGACTAGAGCTTCTTGATATGGAATGAGTTGCTTCCTACTCAGCTTCAACTCCAAGTAGAAATCAGATTTGTAACCAAGTACAACTAGCATTATACTCAAAGATGACTACATTTTCTTAAACTATATAAGGTAAAACAACTTTTCAACAAGTGATAGCAATTTCCCCAACAAACAGCATTAACTTAGAACTCACTATTCAGTACAAGAAAATCAAAATGAAACAAATCTTCATTTTTTTTAGGAATGACAGGGGAAGTCTATACTTTTTAGCTTGTTGGACCGAGCTAAAGTCAAAGAAATGCACATAGACAATAAAATTAGGCAACAAAACAACCACATGTGCATTAAAATAAAAACAGAAACATGTGACTACATCAGAACATTACAATTTGTTCAAATGTAAAATGAACTCAATTGAAAAGTACACTCACCTATTCTACTTGGAAAATATTAATAACTCAAAGCACAGCCTCTTGACAGTCAATCTTCATCTTCAGAACTGGCCTCCTCACTACTATAATCACTGCTGTCATCATCTTGATCCAGAATATCCAGCTCAACATGCCGAACCTGTATTGGCCCAGGTTGCTTATGTTGAGGAGCAAGGGGCCCACGCATTTGTTGCTCGTCAGCCCTAGGAACAGGAAGAGACTCAAGCACAGACAATGGCACAGGGTCCCCGGGCTTCCATCCAGGTGGGGGCATAGGCAAATTAATGGGCAATTCCACAGGCATCCCAGGTTTCCAGCCAGATGGAACAGTGATGTTTGGAGGAAGCAGACCGGTTAGATTTGCAAGTGGATTGGCATCTGCTGGCTGTGAAGCTGGGGGCTCAACAATAGCTTCAATTGTTTTCTCCTTGCTTTCGTCCACTTTAGGTAAACCAACATCAAGGTCAGCAAAATTGTAAAGCTGCGAAGCGCGCATTTGCTCTTCTTGTGGCGCAGGCGGGAGAGCACCACGAAGGGGAGCCTGCCCAGCACCGAATTCAGGCGGTGCAAAGGTCGTGTAGCTTATCTTATGGGCATATGATAAAATATCCGACAATTTCAGCTTAGACGCAACAGTGGTAGTACAAGAAGAAGAATCATCCTCCTCCTCCTCCATGCTCTCATCCTCCTCTAATTTTGCTCTTTTGGGGCGGCGATAATCAGAGTAATCATCAACAAGAATATCAAGAACACGCTCAGCGTCTTTCAGCTTATTAGCAAACGCGAGAAGCGAAGAATCCTTGGACTGGATTTCGCGGGCAACTTTCTTCTTAGCATCCTGGAGATCAAGAATCTCTTGAAGCTCCGCGACAGCTTCGAAGAGCTGGGTTTGAAGGACAGTGAAAAGGGAGTGGATTTCTTTGGCAGTAGATGGGGAGGACTCGAGCGGGGTGGGTTGGGTTTGAGGGGAGAGGAAAGTAGGGAGAGAGCCACGAAATGTGGTGAGCCAGACGGAGCGATTAGGCGAGACCTCGAAGAGTTTGGAGGCCAAAGAAGCCATTTGGAGGAGAAGGGTTTGGGCTCTAGGGAGAGGTGGGAGGAGAGAGAGAAGGGTTGAAGAAGTGGTGGTGGTGGAGATTATCGGAATTGTGGTTGATGATGAGAGATTGGAAGAAGGTTGGAGCTGGTGATTTGGGTGATGGGTGATTTTTGGTGCAGTAGGGTTTTGAAGTGAAGGTGAATTTGGGTTTGTGAGCCCTAACCTTGCTGGAGATTGAAGCATTTTTTGGGACTTGGTACTTTTATTATTGGATTTGGACCTATAAATTTTGTTCTTTCTAATTCAATTCAAACAATACTGACCAGGAAATTGAAGAATGTTAACATAGCAATAGCATAGTGTGGAAATAGTTTTTCCTAAGTAGGTATTAGCATAGCCAGAAATAAAAAAATAAATAAAAAAAATAAAACCCTAGATGAAATTGTAGTTCGATTGTAATATACAAATCTCTAAAATTAACTGTAAATCAATGACTGTAATCAGTGAATCGAATTTGGGGGAGAAAACCTTTAGGACGAACCTGAACACGTGCGGGGAATTTCACACGAGCGAGGGTTTCCGAAGAAGAGGGAAACTAAAACTCAGTGAGACAGAGAGAGAGAGAGAGAGAGAGAGTGCGCGGTGGCATCGTTGTGCTCTGCTGCCACCAATGGCGGTACGGGTCTCTTGGGTTTCGGCCTCAGCAAACACGAGCAAGGAGAGAGAGAGAGAGAGAGAGAGAGAGAAACTGAGAAAGCGTCGGGGAAAGCGTAAAATATTACAGTTTTTGAGTTTTGTTGTTCGCTTTGACTGAAAATATTTTACATTTTGACCAATTATTTTACTGCAAACAACGCTGTAAAATATGAAACCACTTTTCTAAAATTATTTTACATAAAAATAAACAGGGCGTTAATGAATTTTTAATTGAATGTGGTAATTTGTATTCTTCTATTTGAACTAATTTGAGATGGTATTTTATTATTGGATGGTGTAAACATTTATATCTGGCCTATTGAATTTAAACTTTTTTTTTTAATAGAGAGAATCAAATAAAAAAAAGTTTTACAGAACTGTATATATATTTTTAGATGGTGCAACTTTGCAAAAATGATGCATTAGTTATTCCCCAATTCAAGTTAATACATGTTGAGGGTCATTTTTGTAAAACATAAAAAATTAAAAAATTAAATAAAAGGAAGAAGACCTAACCCAGCAATACAGGCAGCAAATAGAAGTGGCAAGCATAGAATAAAACTATTAAGTCCAAGCAGTAGGAATAATGGGTCACGGGTCCATAAGATGAATAAATGGGTCTTGAGGGAGCAAATGGACTCAAGAAGCCCGGAAAGAGAGAGTAACAAACCCATGGGCAGTGTATGATGTGAAAAAGAAAGAATGGGCCGCGACATGCTCAAAGTAATGTAAGCAAAGAGAGTAGGAGATTGTTAGCAAGCCCACAAACCCCAATGATGAGTATGAAGTAATTAGGCTGGGGAAGTTCAATGAAGTAAAAGCTCATGGGAACACAAAGTGTGGAAAAGGGCCGAGGAAACCCAAAACGAGTAAATGGACCGAGGATGCCCAAGAGAAAACAAAGGGGGACACAGGAGCCCCTAAGTAAGAAAGTTCATGGCCATGCAAAGCCATTTGTGGAAAAGAGTAAACGGCAGGTCTAATAGAAAGACTGGCAGAATCAAGTCATTATAGCAGGAATGATAGAACAATATGGCAAGACATGATAACAATCAAGAAACTGGCTAAAAGAAATGTAAAACCTAGTATCAAAGTGAAGCCCAGCCCATAAAGGAATAGTGAATTCTAAAACAGCCCACATAAAAGAAAGAAGAGGTGCAGCAAGCAGACTATGCAAGCAAAGTTTCGAACCACGGCAAACGCATAAGCAGCAGGCAGATTTTGAGCATATATGACAAGAAAGCACGCGCAAGACCCAGGCACCACCAGCCTGTACCCAGCCAATATAGGACGTGGTGGGGCCATGGGTCAAAGGTAAGAGGTAAGGGGGGTGTGGTTTGGTGGTGGGGAAAGGGAAAAAGACATACTCCGCAGTTCCTGCCAAAGCCTTTTTGGGAGGTACGTCTTGCTGGGATGATAGACCACTCAAAAGAGGCGAGGTTAAGGGGGGACCATCAGGTGCATGTCATGAGGGAAGGAGAGAGAAAAGCATTTATACCGTGGTAGGAAAGAATGCCACGGCGCACTAATAAAACAAAACAAACCTGCCTTCGCCTGGCAGGGATAGTACACAGGCGAACTCCTTGGTGGTCGGCAAGTACACCCAGACCAGACAGAAGCGATTAAGGGGTAAGGTGGTAAAATCCAGTCATGGCATGCCCTATAAAAGGAACCTCACCGTGCCTTGTAAAGGGGATTGAAAAATAGGGGAGTATTAGGAAGCAAAAAGAAAATAATAGAAAAATAAAGGAGAGAAAAACATAAGAAAACAAAGAGAAATAATACAATGGGCATGCACCAGTAGGTTGATTTTCCTTCTCCCCCCCCTCAAAATCCTACTTTCGCTGAGATAAGAAAACAAAAGAAATTTCTTTGGGCACTAACCATTTAGGTCCGCTTCCCTCAAAGTCATTAATCCTTACGGCAGGATCTTTTTCCTGGGAGATTAGTTTCATTGAGAGGAGGTGTTCTTCCTCCTTGGTCTTTGTTCTTACGGACCCAAACTCAACTTGACGTTTATTTTCGATTAACTCATATTATCGCTTAATTTTTTTTTATCTCTCTTGTAAAAGCTATTGTTATCATTGCTATTGCTACTACTGTGATTGTCATAAAAATAGAGATTACTTGGTCATTTTCCATTAAAAAAAGGTCACCAAATTCTGTTTTCTCTGTCGTTATTATATCTGCCTACCGTAACCTATTTGAAACAGTTCTGCCTGCCATAAGTGCACTCCTGGCAGACGAGGTCTGGTTTGCGCATAAGCCGACCCAAAGTGAGTTACAGTTGGGTCAGTCTCAACTCTCCTACTCAGAACACTCAGGCCCATCATCGCAGGAGGCAACCTAGCTTAACCCGTAACACCAAAAGGCCCCTACAATACATATAAATATAAAGAAAGCTGCTTTTTTATTTTTTTTTTTTTGTTTTTTTTTTATTTTATAATGAAAAACAAATCACAGAGAAGCATGTGCTTCATTTATTAAAAAAAAAAAAAAAACCAGATATAGAGTTCTTAAGAACTCACCTGGTCAAGATATGAGCAACCTTGTTACAATCATGATTTACCCAATTAATGTCTAAGAAAATGAATTGCACAGTAAGAGACTGAATTTCATCTGCAAAATTAAGCAGTCTTCAAGGGATACGCTGTCTAGGAGCTTTGACTGCATCAATGCAATTTTGAGAATCACTTTCCACTCTAACATTGTGTATATTCAATCGACTTGCCAAGATAATTGCCCAGTGAATTGTAAAGAAGACTGTTCTAAACAATTGTAGAGGAGATGACTGGATGATTGGAAAGATGTGGAAAATAGAGAGAAAATAATATAGGTAGCCTTTGTAATATGGTAAAAATGGAAGGCTCAAAATGAGGTTGAATTCAACCAAATTGAGAGAATAGCCTATACAAGTTGCAAATATACAAAAGCAAATTCACAAGAGCATATAAAAAAACTTAAGTATCAACAAAAGAGATGGAAGTGTACACACTGAGTGGCAGCCTCATCCCTCATGAACAAGGGAGAATAAAAGGAAAACATTGGTCGTGTTTTAGAATAAAGAAAGAAAAGTTAGTGGAGTTGCCATTGTCTCCTGGATGAAGAAGACAATTTTTTTTTTTTGTTGGGGTAGCTAAATGTGCTCATTGCAAAGATTAAGGAGATGCTATCAATCTGAAAGTGTATTAAACTTGAGAAGAAACGAGTTATGTCTAGTTGAAGGAGATGCAGAAGAGGTAAATGATATGATTAATTGATTACCAGTAAGATGCAAGTAGACTCTATTCTGATGGGAACTATTTGATATTAACAATAATAATAAGTAGAAGATTTTTTTTTTTTTGGAGAAAGATAGTAAGTAGAAGATTGAAATCAAGAGCTTGAAATTTTTAATACTGTACATCAGAATGAGAATAGAATAGCACACCAATTAATTTCTTTTGGAGTGTAGTATGATAAATTTTCAATATGGATTGGATTGAAGATCCTCTGGATTGGTTAATATCCAATAGTTGATGAGGACAAAGTAATGTCACTTAGCTTTATCATCATAAAGTAAATGATTTTGCACGGGAAATATATTTTTACAGTATTCTTGCAGTACAACTCAACAAAGCCTCGTGGCCCTCATCATATCCTTTTGAATTAAAAATCACCATTGTGCTTAGTGATGGATTGGCCATATGTGCTTACGAGCACTAATTAAATGAAATAAAAAGCAATTTTAGCCTGCATAAATAACTAAGATTCCACGGCTGAAAAATAAAATCAATATATATATATATATTCTTGTAGTTGTACTGCTCTAGAGACAAACTTACACGAGAAATATTTTCTTACATACAATATTAAACTACCACCAAAAAGATCTTACAAGGTTACAAGATACACAGACTGGTTTGGTTGAAGGCCAAACTAATGGAGTAGCAAGAATAATAACTATATTTCCCATCAAGGCCACTGTGCATTAAGAACCTTGTGGACCTTGAAGATTAGTTGAAACTTCTCTTCATTCAGCATGACTTAACACTCTCTCTCTAGAGCTACATAGTTAGATTCTTGAACTTGCAAACTTCAGAGCATATTGTTACAATAACCACTATTACACGCCTACATTTGATGAAGCCAGCTAAGAAAACAGAAAAATCCCATCTAACTAGCACCCGGTTCTGTGAGGGAGAGATATCACAAGTTAAGTAACTAACAAGTATCAATTAAGAAAAACGCATAATATCTGTAAATTGTAAGAACTAACCAGTTCAACAGGATAGGTCACTGGTCTGCTTCTTGGCAACAAATCCAGCAGCGAACCCTACTGTTTTAGAATTAACATCATATGATGACAGGACGTTCCTCTGAACCATCAATAAATCAACTAGTCAGGATTACTGACCAATTGTTTCAAGAATTCCATTATTGTTAACGTATAAGGAACAGGAACTAGATAAAAAAATTAAAAATCTGTTTTGCTAAGAATCAAATAACCATCCTTGATTGATTTTTCTTCAGCTCAAAACCATGTCTTAAATAAACTAATACAGACCATTACAACATTCAATATTTTTAAGGAGAACGCATTGAGATTGAAAGGGGGCTTGATCCAGTAGTGGTTGCTTCTAAATGCAATTCTTGTTAGACTGTTGACAATTTCTACAGAGGTTAGATTTCCTATCAAATATATTGGGTTTCAGTAAAATCATGTGATATCCCCAGAGTATTCTAACAGCAAATCATAATCTCCTGGTTTTCTTTCTCAAAGAATCAACCCAACTAAATGAATGTCTAAATTGTTCTCCAATAGGTGTTATGTTCCATATTTGACCTATGTTGAGTTCAGTTGACTGTTGAATTTTATTTTCTATTTTTGAATAATCTAGAGTAGAATTCTTCACGCAGTTTATGTATTAACACTTCCAGATCAGTGGTCAGAACCTGACCAACAAATATTTTCAAGTGCTTTTCTCCTTTCAAAAAATGTGTTGGGGGTATATTTCTGCAATCATATCACGCAGATACTAGAAGCAAGTCCAGTGGGAATTTTTAAAAAAAATTATGATGCAGTCATTCACATATTTTAGAACTTAAGATATTAAATAGTACTGATTATTCTCTATTTCTACACTGCTTTTACATTTCTCTCAATAATGAGAACAGTTCTGGTAAAATACATATGAACAGCCCATATGCGCAAACCCTCTCACCTAATAGCAAAATGGTACAAATATTTTCCATTATTTATAAAATTTTCCATCATATAGGTAATGTGTTCAATTTGTTTGTAAAAGCATAAAAAATAAAAGAGTGATGTGAACTTTGAGATTCAGCAAAAATTACAATTATAACATTGGATTCCACTGCCATTTATCATTACATAGAGTTTGCAATTCTGTATTATGATTTTGTAGAATCCTTCCATCAACAAAAACCATTACTGCAGGCAAACAGGGCAGAGTAATAATTTGAACTCTTTTTTACTGAAGTTATGCAAAATTCAAAAGCACACAATTCTGAAGATAAACTGAATTGAGGCTGGAGAATATCTGCATAACTAGAAAATAACAGATAACGGCGATAAGTGCCACAAAAGTTATAGTTAAGAGTAACAAAAAAATATTTACTTACAATTGGCTCAAAATCAGGGCTAGACAAGTTAACGGTGAGGTTTCTCATCAATAACAAAACCTGCACAAGTCACCAAGTGTATTATGAACACAAAACAGCATATTAAATAAGAAAATAAAATTTTCGAGCTTCTTTTTCTATTTTCTTTTTGGAAAGTGGGGGAGGGGGGAACATTACATATTAACAATTTCATTTTGTGCCAATACGTGAGTCTTATAGAATATAAAAACTCCTTTATATGGCCCGAACATGAATTGTATACTATGCTCCTGCAGGAGGAAAACACATTTTATCCATAATGTTTCCGAAAAATCTAAGGCATCATTGTAGACTTTGACTAAAATAACTATTTACCACTAGCCACCAATAAACTCTGATTCATATCATCATATGTTAAGAATTAAAAAATTATCTCCTGCGTTTCGGCTAAGAAGAGTTATTTCCACAAATATCATATGATGATGCATCTTAGTGACCTGGCTTATAATGAAATAATCTTAGCTATCTGCTGACTATGTAAATTGTTAAAACTGAAAATAAGTTTCATTCAACTCACAGTTTCAAAATTTATGGGATCCATTTCCTTGAGCTTCTGCACATGGCCGTCAATCTCTGGATCAAAAACGCTCCCAATGAAGCCATACACTTCAGAAAAGTCTGGCAAACCTGCAAAACATGGTCAAAGAAAACCTACCCTTCAATTTTTCATATTCCATTTTAACTTTGAGGCAAGTGAATCAAAGAATAAATTAACCAAGGTCTAGAAGTAGAAGATTACCATGGAGGACTGGAGCTTGTTTCCCTTGCTTTGGTATACTGTTACTAATCCTTGCTACCCCCTTCGATGCAATATCAGCTGAATCAGTACCGTTATATGTAAGTTTTGGAAATTTCCCTTGAATAAAGCTAGTCTACCACTATTATCACAAAGAAATTAACACAGAAAGGAGAGTATCCATGCCTTCGATTCCGTGAAGACTATTAAAATCATCTTGTGATGGCACCATTTGGCTTGATGAAGCATTTATCATCATGGAAGTTTCATCCCACGGAGAATATCCTGATGCAAGATTATTTATCGAAGAAGGATAAGCCAATGATCCTTGTAGTGGCATCAAAACTGCCAATCCAATAAATTGAATGTGAGAATGTCAAAAAATTCAAAATCCATATAAACATTTGTAACGATAACACAAGTTATTAATTATCCTCAAGATTGCCACACCATTTTTGGATGCCTTTTGTGGATAAGGATGAGAAGCCTTTCGCTTCGGGCGAGGAGGAGGTACATGTGCTACTGTACCATTCTTTTGAACTTTCAAGAAGTATTTTTGGGCATGACTTCGAATCTGCAAAAGCGAAAAATGAATTACTTAGCAACAAATAGTGGTTCCCCAATAAAGAAGAAATCGAATAATAAAAAATGAAGCCACATCCACAAGGGGCAATTCAATGTGATTGAACCTGAATCACTGTCTTTGAACCCACAAAGTCTTCAATTTTTTTCCAGTCACGATCAAACCTATAAAACGAAAAACAATTACTAAAATAAATAAAGAAAATGCATTGCGAAAATCTAATGAGTCCTAGTCAAACAAAATACACTGTTTATTCAATTTAACTGGTTGAAACAACATAAAAAAGACTACTGAAAAAATTGAAAAGACATGTCAGCTCGAGAATCAACGTAAATTAAGTGCGGTTATTGGGTTATATTTCCCGAAAGTACTTCATTTGCTTTGAACCAAGAAAATCTGTTTTCAAAAGCAAGAGAGTTACTTGAAAGATGGGTTGTGAGAGAAGTGAAAATTTAAGTAAGAAAAAGAGAGAGAACTAACAGTTGAAGTGCTTCAAGGAACTTGTCGTGCTCTTCGTCAGTCCAGCTTTCTCTGGACTTGGTAATAGTATAGGGCTTCCTCACCTTCTTCCCTGAGCTATCAGTGGGTGTTGACGAGGTGGCCATGGATTGAGGATTCTGAGTAGGCTGTGAATTCATGTTGAAACTTGAGCATGGAAAAAGAGAGAGAATGGGAGACACGGAGAGAGAAGTAAAACTTGTGGCGGGCTACAATGCGTGTATATGCGCTGAGTTATTTGAGACCGCTCATCTACTACGCCGATTTCATCGTCTTGTCGACGTGACTTCCTCGTGTGGACATGGGAATGGCTGTAGTATGAAGTTGTCGACCAATCAAATGACCAACATAACCTCAAAATCCATTATAAAAAAACATAACCTTAAATTCTTCAAAATTATCCCGTATACGGCCAAAAAAATAATAATTATAATAAATAAATAAACCAATATGATTAAAATTATAAAAGTATGAGTTAGAATATATAGAAAAATATTATGCGCATAATATTTTCACAACCCGATTATAGATAGATGGTTATTATTACCTATAATTTAAATTTATTATTAAAATTACTTTTTTGTTTTATTAATAACAACTCATAAAAACCTGTAACTTAAAATTTATTGTGAAATTATTGTAAACATTACATTTCTCCCTTAAAAATGTCTAATTATCCCTTTAAAATAGAATTGAGCCCCTAATTATAACTCTCCTTTTTGTTCAAATTAAAACATAATTGAGCCATTGGCTAAGTAATTATAAAGACAAGTTACTTTTTGTCTTTTACTCTTTTCATTTTCTATTGTAATTTTTTTTTTTTGTTTACATTTGATAAAATCTTATAGTTCAACTTGATAACAATATCTGATTATGATATTATATTATTTTCAATTTTTCTTACAATAAACACATTTTTATGAAATAATATAAACTATTTCATAAAGAATTTAAGTTATTAACATGTTTGAAAGGAATTTTTTTTTTTTAGAATATATTTTTTCTCTTAAGTTAAAACATCTGTTTCTTTATTATTTTTTTTCCCTATCCTTAATTAACAAATATCGATAAAGTAGAAAAAAATTATTTATATTGTTTTCATGAGGTTTGGCGTGTAAAAGATATATATATATATATATATATATAAATTCAAATGTAAAACAATTTATAAAAGTGATATTAGTGATTGACTCATGTGAAAATGATATTACTATGATTAAAATCGACTAAATTATCAATTATAAAAAAATATTATATCTTCGAAATTATTTAAAGAAAAAATATGTGAGAGATGTGGCAAACGGGTGGATCAAATCAAGTTAGTCAGCTTGTGGGTCAAGTTGGGTTCACCCGTATTTTTCATATGAATTTTTTTTTATAAAGAAATTAAACAACATGTATTTGCTATTTGGAAAGTTACGCAACAAATTACTTGATGTAAAATGCATTACTTTGAATTCACCACTCATATCAACAACGAGCTCAACTAAACAGATTAATAATTATTCAATAATTTTAAAATTATACAAATCTCAATATTACTAACGAAAACAAAATAGTACAAGGATAAGTAAAACAAATACACAAATTTCATTTCTACACAATATAAACACTCCAAAACATAAAATAAAATTACAAATGCCTTATTGGATAACTAATTTGACAAAGAATAAAAACATATAAGAAATTTACAATCTTGAAAACTAATTTTATAATTTACGATCAATTGTGGTTAGCATTCTATTTCTATTTGAGAATATACATTAAAGTTTGATTGTTTACTTATTTATACATGGTATCTTTTATGAATATCATTTTATTGTTAAGTAACACACACTTCAGGAAATATCATAATTTATTTTGAGAATATACACTTTATCTCCCTAAACTATAACCCTTTTTATGCTTACTCCCCTAAACTTATGAGAATGAAACTCTTTATCTCTTAAACTATACCTCATATATACTTACCTCCTAAATTATGAGAATACACACTTTTCTAAATGATTACTAATAAGATAAAGTGCAAAGTGTTACATAGGTAATAGTCTAAGAGAATAAGTGTGCATTCTTATAATTTAAGAGGCAAGTATTACACAAATAATAGTTTAGGTAGGTGTGGGTACCATAGGCATGCTTGGCAACGTCCTAGGACGCCTTTTGCAACGTCCTCGGGACCTCGGGCATGCTTGGCAACATTCTAGGCATACTTCGCAACCTCTTAGGACGCTGTCTTAGGAGTCCCACATCAAAAGAAAACCCCCCCAGTTGCTACCTTATAAGCTGTGAAGCGAAGAGAGTAGTGTACCATCAGTTTATAGTTATTGGACGTTGCGAAGCATGCTTAGGATGTTGCCAAGCATGCCCGAGGACCCAAGGACGTTGCAAAAAGCGTCATAGGACGTTGCCAAGCATGCCTATGGTACCCACAATAAAAGGGCCATTTTTATTGTGGGTACCTAGGCATGCATGAAACGTCCTAGGCATGCATGCAATGTCCTAGGCCTAGGCATGCTTGGCTACGTCCTCGGACGATGTCCTAGGAGTCCCCCATCGAAGGAACCCCCCCCCCCCCACTTGCTACCTTATAAGTTTTGAAGCGAAGGGAGTAGTGTACCATTAGTTTAGTTATTCGAATAACTAAACTAATGGTACACTACTCCCTTCACTTCAAAACTTATAAGATAGCAAGTGGGGGGGTTTTCCTTTCGATGGGAGATTCCTAGGACACCGTCCGAGGACATAGCCAAGCATGCTTAGGACGTTGCAAAGCATGCCTAGGACGTTGCAAAGCCGTCCGAGGACAGCCTAGGACGTTGCATGCATGCCTAGGTACCCACAATAAAAATGGCCCTTTTATTGTGGGTACTATAGGCATGCTTGGCAACGTCCTATGACGCTTTTTGCAACGTCTCGGGTCCTCAGGCATGCTTAGCAACGTCCTAGACATGCTTCGTAACGTCCTAGGCATGCTTGGCAATCTCCTAGGACGTTGCGAAGCATGCGTAGGACGTTGCCAAGCATGCCCGAAGTCCCGAGGACTCAAGGACGTTGCAAAAAGCGTCCTAGGATGTTGCCAAGCATGCCTATGGTACCCACAGTAGGTAAATGTGAATTCTTAAAGTTTAGGAGATAAATATTAAAGGGAGTATAATTTAGGTGGAAAGTGTAGTTTCTCTTCTTCTTTTTTTTTTTGTATTTTTTATGTTCATATACAATAATTAAGAGGGTTTTACTAACGTGTGCTTTTAAGATATACATTAATAAACTATTTTAAAATTTAAAAAAAAAAATAAAAAAGATATCAATTTTTTCACAACTTTTTTAATTTTTCAAAAAATATTTTTAAAAATAAATAATTAATGTGTGCCACCCGACCCAAATTAAGAATTCCCCTCGAGCTGGTATTCCAAAAGACCTTAAACCACGTAACCTAATTACCTAGATTACCAAATCCCCAGAGAATGGCACTTTGGGCATATATCATGTTGATCATTAATAATTTTATCCCAGAAATAGTAACCAAAACAAAAGTCTTCACAAAACCGTAGATTTCCAATAGATATCATTTCAGATAGTACGTACTAGTACGTATGTAAAAGGTTTATAATATAAAAAATGAAGATACGTATGTTAAAGGATTTGGGATGACCCAGAAAGGAAAAGTCATACAAATATGATTGGCTCGCAACACTCTACAGCGCCGCCGATGTATTGAAGTTTTTGGCGAATAATCGCGGAGCCTAACGAAGAAGTGGGTCCCATTTGACATCTGCGATGCTACGTGTGCTTCTATTCGGTCCGCCAGTATAAGAACCAAACACTATCGTGTGATGTGTCGTTCCCACATGCATCACTCAGATTTGGTAAAGTTCTTTCGGCTCTTTATTATTATTATTATTATTATTATTATTATAGTCTCTCTTTGTCTCTCTGATGATGTTTTTAGATAACAACAAACAAGATCCAACGGCTCGAATGCATTTATTCTCTACTTGTGGTGGAGGATAATGGGCCTTGTTGGACCCTACCACGCCCGACATCTCCAAAAGTATTTTTCAAGCTCTCTTCAATTTACACGAATTTTGCCTCTTTGTTTCTGAACTTTAAGGGCTGTTTGGTACTTAAATAATTATTTTTAGTTTTTAAATAATATTATATGTATTTTTATACACTTTTTTACCTATACGTATTTTTTAAAAAAATTGAAAATTATTGTTTAAATGCATGTACCAAATACCCCCTAAATTTTATGTCTATTATTTAATAGTTTAAACTTTTTTAAAGCAATGCTAGACGACAAATAATCACATAATTTTTGTCACAATTTGTCATGTGAGTGGTGGAGGTGTAGATTCATGAGGTGAGTTGTGATGAACATTGTGTGATTGTTTATGATCCTAACATTATTCAACTTTTTATAATAGCTTAAGAGTATTTGCATTAATTTGTGTAAAAATTTATGTCTATTTTAGCATAATAACATACTTTTTCTATTTTATATACTCACTTTTCAAAACACTCTATATTAGATTATTTATTTTACATTACATTTCATTAAAATATCAATTTTTTAAATGTTTATATTTCTTTACACACAACTATCATCCATTATTAAGGTATGTAAAAATAAATAAATAAATGTAAAATAAACAGTGTCAATATAAATTTATGTAATTATTGAAATAATAATTTATTTTTACACAATTTTACATAGTATGATCTTGCTGAATTTTGAACTTAATCAGCTAAAATATGGTATTTTTTTATTATTATACAAGCACTAATATGAGTGCTCTAGAAACAATTATTTATTTACTTATTTTTACAATAGTTTAAGAATAAAAACAAATGTTTGTAAAGTTTAGGAATAGCAATAATATTTTAGCATTATTTTTCCTCTTTTAGAGATTAGTGACACATGGCAAGATCTTACCCACTAGTGCTAAACAGACTTTTTTGGGTGACTATTCCAAGCTGCCGACTAAAGGCCAACCGAAAATGGTAGGCAAAGAAAAGGAAGAAGAAAAAGAAGTTTGGGTGAATGAGAAGAGCTAAACGGGACTGGGCCTAGTGATGAAAAGTCCATGTGAAAATGACTCATAGTATGGGTAAAGGGGTGGTTGAGCTTATAATTGGTTTAAAGCTTTGTTTATTTGAATAAGGAACAGTAATACAAAGAGAAGAATAGACATGCTTTCTCTAGTTTCCACTCGTTTTGGCCTTTTGGAGCTGCTCAGCTGTTAAACACGTTCAAGCTAATGAGAAAAAAACTAATATTTGCATTTATTCCCCCTTTGAATTGGTCACCTTTCAACAAGTTTGATGTAATTGGTGCTATTATTTCCAAGCTTGATCGTATTTTCCGACTATAAACAAAATCAAGCAATTAATCCGATTCATGCATACCATTTTAAAAGATTTCGATATGTTAAATATGTTATGTAATGATTGAATGATGAATGAAAACATGAAAGTATAAAAATATGAAATGAAAGAAAAAATAAAAACAAAAATTTACATGGTTTGGCCTAATAGCTTATGTCCATAGTAAGAAAGTCATTGACAACTACATGTTGATATTAAGTACTTATGTTACAATGAACTCAATGTAGAGTTTATATACTAAAAACTACTTGACCAACTAAAGCTAATATGTTTGTTCTACATGTATATGAGTCTATAATTGGTTTGTGCCATAATATATCTAACACAATCAAAGTTCAGTCACGTTTAAACTCTTGTTTCATAAACACTTCGGATGATGGATTTAAAACTCTCTAGCTCAAAATTGCACTTTCTGATCATAAAGATTAATAAAGAAACCGACCCTTTTGCCAAAAAACCTAAATGGAGTCAAGCAGGGTCAATTCAAAGAAAACTCAGGGGAACGCCAATTGCTATGGACATTTTTTTTCTGGTGAGGAAGTGATTCACTGATTCTCCATCTCTGGCCCAAAATTGAACATTTTTCATTACAAACACCACAAATGACAACGGCCCTTTTGCCACAACCCAAATGGAGACAAGCATAGTCTAAAAGAAAGCTGTGAAATGCCATTAAAAAAATGGTAAAATTTGGCGAGAAAGTGAGAGAAAGAAAGGAGTTGTAATATATTTATAGAGAAAATACAGTGAAGGTTACATTTTTGGATTGCCATATCACTTCCTATTTGTAGTTGGATGAATCTAATTTAGAGGCAAGCTCGATCTTGTCATCTAATTGCTTTGGATTGCTTTGTTTAGTTGGGTAGAAGTTGAGTTTGTCACGAGAAAATTGCAAATAATAAAAAATCAATGGCTTGGTAAAAATGTCGGTAATTGCCTAATTTCTACAATAACACTACAAAAAACTGGAGCTATAGCAGTATTTTTACTAGTTAGACTCTATATTGAAATGTGACACTCTTGGCTATTTTCTAGAACTCTAGGAGATGAGATTAGATCCAAGAAAAATGTGGTAATTTGCCAGTTGAATTTATGTCGTCAAGGTACCCCATCCATTCAATGTCGGAATAAGCGACAAGAATAGAAGAGGATGATTGCTTCAGCAGTAGTTCATCATGAGAAATAGTGTGCTTGAGATAGTGTGCTTTAGCAGTTGTGCAAAATGGTGGGGTGATGAATACATTGACAGCCTTTGTTGATGGCGATTGAAATGTTGGGGCGTCAATACTCTGGCACACCAATTGTGCTAAGGTACTCAAAAGTCTCAAATGGGTGACTTCTGCAAGGTTGTGAAAATTGGGATTTTACTTTGGATCAAAAAAAAAAAAAAGTTCTTTAAGATCTATTTAAGGATCATAAGATTCTGTGAAATATGAAAATATTTATGAGAATCCTATGTAAATCTTAGGAATTACAGCACAAAATTATTACCATCAAATAAGATAGGGATATAGCTTGAGAACTTTCATTTTAGACCTAGAAGCCAACATAAGTAAAATTAAATTGGGTTCTAGTTAACTTAATTGATAAAATTTCTAATGGTTAAATAAAAGATTTGAGGTTCAATCGCTGCTTACATCAAAAATCGATTGGTATTTTTATTTAATAATAAAAAGTTTACTATTAGAAGCGAGCGCTATAAATTGAAAACTCTCTTAAAAAAAAATTATAAAATCAAAAGAATGAATCAATGTTAAATCCTAAAAGAATAGAGAAAAAAAAAATCTTTCATTTTAAATTCTTCTTTCTATCTTGTTTTCATATTTAAAAATAATATTATAAAGCTCAACCAACTAAAAATGAAAATGTCATATTCTCATCGAACTAAATGCTATCATGGATAATATTAAGTTGATTGAGAATTCAAATCCTATCATGTTGTCACTTCAAAAAAAAAAAAAAAAAAGTTAGATAGTAACATAATATTATAATATCAATGTTTTCTTGACGGCAGATTGATATTTGATATTACTAATATACCACTGAAAATCAAAGTCTTGTAAATTTTTTTTTTTTTTTTTGAGATAATATAGACAGAAGGCCGGGAATGGAGAAGGAGGAAGTGAGAAGACAAGACTTACAATATTAGCACTTATAAAAGGGTCTAACCTTTGTAAGTACTAGCAAAACTTATAAACCGAAGACTCATTCACTAATTAACCAATGTGGTACTTTAGACTATTTATCTTTTTTTTTTTTTTTTTTTTTTGAGATAATATAGACAGAAGACAAGGAATGGAGAAGAAGGGAATGAGAAAACAAGACTTACAAAGTTTTGTAATTGATAAAGTTGTTTCCCTAATATCTAAATATTTTGTCAATTACTCAATTGATTTTTGGGTAGAGCAATATTTTTTTTTAGGGTCCATTTGAGAACAATTTATTTAATTGAAATTGAAAACTTTTTACTGAAAGTACTATAGAAAAAAAACTAAAAATTAGCTGAATAGTACAGCAGGACCCATGAATAATACCAAAAAATGCAATGAAACTTATAAATAGTAGCAAAAATAAATTTAAAACTCTAATAAGTTGTGGGTTTCGTCACTTCTCAAACACACTCTTAGCGTGAGTTTGGATACCAATGAAAAGTGAAAATTATTTCACTATTTAGCTTATTTTTGTTACTATTCATGACCCTACTGCACTTTTTTGGTACTATTCATGGGCCCCACTGCACTTTTTGCTACTATTCATGGGCCCATTGTACTATTTTAGCTAACTTTTACATTTATTTACAGGACTTTCAGCAATAAGTTTTAGTTTCAGCAAAATAAGTGGTATCCAAATAAATCCTTAATCTTACAAAGTCTATTTAGTGTGCGTTTGGATAGTAAACGCGTCTAGCGTTTGCGTCCAAACTTGGGTTTTGTGCACTGTTCACAAGACTCACAAACCTCTTTTTTCAGCAAAATTTTTATTAAAAATGGGTTCTATGGCATTATTCACATATTTAAAAATTATTTTACTATAATATTTTCAGTTTTTAATTTTTAGTTTTTAGTAATAAGTGGTATTCAAACAGAACCTTAAGTTCATTTAGCATGTGCGATTCTCCCAAAAAAAAAAAAAAAAAAAAAAAAAGTTCATTTGGCATTTGGACCTAAAATTTATGTGGGCTTCTAATGGTACCTAGAATGAAGATAGTGTAGCCTATCCCACCTTTACAGCTTGGGCTTTCATTCTTAGTAACCCAAACCAACTCCACAATATTAGAAGTTTAAAAAATATATATGTATTTTAAATTTGTTAGTTTAAGTTCTTTTGAATTTTTCGATTTAGTTCAAATTCATTAATTTGATTTATTTTGCTATATCGATATTTAATTGATGAAATTGAACTATTAAATCAAAATTTTTAAATCATAATCATTTGGTGAATAACGAACTGAAGGGTATATTTGAATACCACTTATTTTACTGAAACTAAAAATTTATTACTAAAAGTACTATAAATAAATGTAAAAGTTAATTAAAATAGTACAGTAAGATCTATAAATAGTAAAAAAAAAAAGTAAAATAATTTATAATTTTCATTACTTTTCAAACGCACACTTAAATGGTTGAACTCATTTTTTTTTTATTATTAAGCATAACAAAATGATCCCAATTTGACAACCCAACCTAGCCTAAACCAATTTTTGCAAAGTTCGATCAGAGATTTCTCAACTCTACAATACTCTAGATTGAATTGAAATTCGAAAAATATCAAAAGCCCAACCCAACTAAATCCATACAAATGTGATTCTTTAAATAAATAAATAAACTCATACACACGTGCGGCACGCTTAAACGACGTGAACAAATGTGAGACCAGCATTTGCACATAGAGATAAGAGAGACACGTGTGTTCTATCCAAACAGGACCAAACTCCAGGCACTTTTCGATTCAATACCATCATAGCATGCTTTTTTGTATCAGAATCCTAGTGGGATTCTAATGGATATTCAAGCTCGACTCGGAAGCATTACATCCCATACTTTCTGGTCCCCAAAGCAAAAACCCATTTCATGTTCTTCTTCTTATTCTTCCTCTAATACCTACTCTCCTCTCGTTTTGTTCTGCTCCCAAAGGAATTTTCAACAACCTCAAAACAACGATAACAACAACAACGACAACAACAACAATAATAAAGGTACGACACACTTTTTTTTTTTGGTAGTACTTTTAAAACTTGGGTTTTGCTATTTCATATGTCTGTACTAGAATATTTGAGATCGATGAAACTTATTATTAAGAAGTTTTGGTTGCAAAGTAAGAGTAGTGCTTTAATGAACGTTAAAAGTTAATTGTTTTGTGGATAGTCCCAAACTAGAAAGTGAAAGCTAGAGCTGCAGTTAGAGTAGTTATTACATAGTTAGTTAGTTCAAATGCCTATTTAATGAAATTCGAAGAATGCATTTGTAGCTCAATTGGCACCTCTTAATGTTGCCAATGGAGATTTCAAGGGGATCAAATCCTCCATTGTTGTGATTATCTAATTATCAGAAAAAAAAAATGAAGAAGAAGAAGAAGAAGAAGAATAGAAGGGACAATGCAATACATGTTGAGATGGCAATGTATTAATATGGGCTTGGAAAGGATGCTGTGTCACAATCTTGAAGGATATCATAATGACTACAACATAATATTCACTTGTATGCCTTAAAAAGCTGTTCTTTCTAATTGTTGAGGTATTAGAAATGTTGCTGATTTTCTTGGTGTTTTTTTCATTCCATTCTTCCAAGTTCTAAATTGGCATTAACTTGGGATTGGTTCTAAGTAAGATCTACTTATCATTTTAACTAAGGTGTAATCTCTTGTAATCTAAGCAAACTCACTAAAAATATTTGACCTTGGAATCACAATTGCATGATATCGGTTCCTTTTGGGACTTCACGTGTGAAGAACTTGAGAAATCAATATAACATAATTGGACTCAAATTGATAAGTTTTGAGTTTTTGGGTTAAGTGGTGTTGCTCTATCTTATATTAAGACCCTTTTATAGTTGGAGAGGGGACAGTGTGCACGTGGTTCCCATGGATGGAATATGGGAGCCCATTAATAACATGGGGTGAAGGAAAATAAAGCCCATAGGCAAGTAGGAGCTAGTAAGACTTGTTCGTGGCTCATGGTCCAAAAGGCGAGAGTTTCTAAAACTCACAGCAGGCCAATAACTCACATGTGAGTGGGAGATTATTGGGTACTCACGTGTGAAAAACTTGATGAATTAATATACCATAATTGGATCCCAAACCGATAGGCTTAATTAAGACCTCAATTGGAGTCTCTCTAAGGTGTTATCTCCCTAACAAGTTTATTGATATGAACTTAGATTGGTATAGGAAACTACCCATTCATCTTTATTGTAATTGGAATAGAGCACTGTAGCCTTGTAATGGCATATATAACTCTAGCCAAATATCTATCTTCTAGCTCTCTGCCTGACCACTTGCTTTTACAATGAGTGACTGCTATGTAAAGAAATAATTAATTACCCTCTATTTTGGGTTTCACTTCATTAATTTGTGCGTGTGCATTTGTGCATTTGATACTTTATATATGTTTATGCCATTTTCATGAATGTGGCTTAACTAATTATGTTGCTCGTCAGCCACTGCCAAGAGATTAGAATTCTTACCAATATTCTTTGCGCACATATCTCAGGTGATAAATTCTCTACAGACTGGGACAAGGCCTGGTCTAACTTTAAAAAGCAAGGGAAAAAGAGCCTCTTCTCACAGTTTTCTCCTGACAAGTACGTCAGCTGGAACCCTACGCGCTCAAACTATCCACTATCTGAGGAAGTTGATCCTGTCAAGAGAGCAGAGAGGTCAAATCTCATGCTATGGACTAGTCCAAGGTTTACACTAGCAGGGGCCATTGTGATAGTCACATTTCTTTTGGTCTACACCATTCTTGCACCAATTAAGTAATTGTACTTGTATTTTGTTTTCCTCTCAGAAAGCACGTCTATCTTGTAGATCTGTGATGGATGTTTATATAAGGAAATGGGCCTAGGAATTGAGAAATAAATTTTCTGTAAATGCAATGACTTACTATTCTTACTTATGTTATTTAATCCAATTGTCCTTCATTTTCTAAGGCAGTGAGCTTTCATCTGCATTGCCATTGTGTATTGGGCTATCAATGATATTTCTGATACTGATGTGAAGAGGTATGCAATGCACATGCTCGCCAAACAATATACAATGATACATGCAACAAATGGGCTTTTTCGGGGTGGGGGGTTTTGTAGCCCAATTTGAAAGTAGTTTCAGCAGGATATTACGTTTGATTTCAGAACTAGGCTCCTTTTGATGTTGCTCTGGACTTGAATGAATCATGCACTTTCTCAAGTTGGATCATTGTTTGTAAAGATGTTTATCTGGTATTGCGAGTTATTGTATTTTACCCCCCCACCCTTCTCTTTTCCTCTTGTCTAGAGCAGTCAAGTCAATGCTGAAAAGAAACGTGGACTGAAACTTTTGAACCCAGTTCTGATGGGAAGGACCTATAGTTCCTCTGTCCTTTATGCAGCATATTGTTTAGTTGCAGACAGTGAACCAGTATTAGGAAAACCGAACTGGGAGACAAGGAAGAAATAATAGTCCAAATTTTTAAGATTGATCTTGGTTGCAATGAAAATACTTCTCAAATAAGCCATCTGTAGCAAAGTAGTTTGAAGAGAATAAAGCATCTACTCTTTTGATGAATTGAGACTTTTAATTTTCAATACAATCCTTAGTTATTTTCCTCAGCCTCTAAAGTTTAAATGCATCAACATTGCCTTTCGTTTTATATTCCACTCAGGATCTTTTTTGGTTTTTTATTCTGCTTGGGATCTTTGCTCTCTGTAAATGGTTTTTGCAGAACAACCTGGTGTGCAATGTGAAATCAAAGGTAGCAGCACTGCACCCTGCCTGCTACCATGATAAGCCGCCATGGCAACAGAGAGAGGTCCACAGGCACAGCAACTCATGATGCTAAAATGAGGATAATGTGAGAGTTGGCCTTGAGCTAGTGAAGAACCCATATTAAGTGGGCAACACAAGCATTGGCTTCTTGATGATTATGTCTTGGGGTTCAGCTGAAGGAAGTGATTGGACTGAGGTGCCCAGCCCAGCAGTCACCAATTTAACTTGCCAATAGGTATGTAGCCTATGCAAACTAAGTGTTCCTCGTTTTGTGGCATGCGTTTTGTGCCCCTTCCATAATGGGTACAATTAGACCCCAAATATGGTTTTATCCTATTCAGTTTCCACCTTTTGTGCTCCTTCACCACAGGAAGACACCTGTTACACCTTTTGTGCTCCACAGGCACAGTAACTCATGATGCTAAAATGAGGATGATGTGAGAGTTGGCCTTAAGCTAGTGAAGAACCCATGTTAAGTGGGCTACACAACCCATGTTTCTTGATGATTATGTATTGTAGTTCAGCTGAAGGAAGTGATGGGACTGGGGTGCCCAGCCCAGCAGTCATCAATTTAGCTTGCCAAAAAGTATGTAGCCTATGCAAAATAAGCGTTCCTTGATTATTGCATGCGTTTTGTGCCCCTCTCATAATGAGCACAATTAGACCCCAAATATGGTTTTATCCTATTCAGTTTCCACCTTTTGTACTCCTTCACCACGGGAAGACACCTGTTAGGTTTGTCTGCTTTTCCACTTCCAACACATGTCTTGTCCCTTTCATTTGGGGACAATAAAAATTGCAACTACAGGAAAACGAAGATATTACCTTATTTGACACGGCAGAGAAATTTCAATATCTTAATATGCTCTGTTCTTCTATTCTATACCATAGACCTTGACTTATCATTAACTTTGTGTTGCTAAAAGCCAGCCATCACAATAGTTTTACACTTTTACCTTGTCTCGTTATTACATGTAGGTAGTTCAAATTAGTTATCTTGGATTAGGCTCAGATGCCAAATTGCAATGTAATCTTTGTCTAGACATATATTGTGTGAGTGTATGAAACAAGTGTGTACATAATCTAAAATAATCAACATAAGAGATATTCTGCGGCTGAGCATATCATTAGAAAATGTCAAAATTATTTACTCTGATCAACATTACGTTTACTGCATGCTAATAAAGATTGTGTTATAGACTGAGGGGCCACAAGGATTGCCCTGAATCCATCTTATAGCTGTGAATCACTAGAGGAAGCAAGCGTCACAATTGACTACATTCAAATTGAAATATTAAAAGAATGAATAATAAACCTTGCTCGTACAACATATTCTTTTCGTCCGTATTTTTAGCAACCAAACAGTAACAGGAAAATTGATCTTTTTCTACAGTAAACACTTCAACACTAGTGACCCAAGTTCCAAGCAGGGCTCCCATTTCCCATTATATATGTCTGGCTCGTCACTCTCCCCTCTACACTCACTCTGTATCACACCAAAGCTAATTCATCCTTTTATTCTGTTTGATAGTACAGATTCTTGTGGCTCTTGCTATTTGATAAAATGGCTGCAGCTAGTGGTACATCCAATCCTGTAAACAGAAAGCAGACCAGACTTCCTCCAAAAAGAGGTCAGATTAAAGTTGGGATATTTTCCAAGTTTGTCAACATGGTAGTCAGAGTTGTGTCAAAAGCAAGAAGAGGGCAGGAGAGAAAGAAGAAGGTGGCGCAGGAAACACAATCTCCACAACCACATGGCTCAAAGCACATGGCTCAGAAAGAGCATTGTGATATCTTGCTGAAATGAGCTCCAACAAGCATCGTCTCTCAACATTGCTTTGGGTTTTGCTGAATTCTATGCCTTTGCTGCACCATATGGCTGTAGCACAAGTCTGCTTTGTGGGAATAGCCTTAAATTAATATTAGCACCTCTCTCTCTCTCTCTCTCTGTGTTAATATTTAAGGCTACTGAAATAATATTACTAGTCTCGTAAATTCTGGGTTGAACTGTTATTTTCTATATATTGCTTCTGCATAAACATCTCTCTTTAGTCTTTTCATACCTTTCTTAAGGCATTTAGGTTAGAAAGAATAATATAAGAGAATAATATTTGATGAAGCAGAAATTGTCAGTCCAGATGAGACAGCAACCTCATCTCTGTACCTGAAAATGTCGCACAAAGCCTTCTTTAGGTGGTCACCAGTGTGGTGCTTGCCAAAGAATCTTCGATGATAAAGTTAGCATATGGAAGTTTCAAGAGAGTATCAGAGATCAGAGTTATGGCATATTTTAGATTGTGTGTACCTTGTATTGGTTTTGTGGAGTGTTTATATATGGTTCCGCAGCCTCTAGCCATTGTGGCTTTAATGCCTTTCTTGGTACGCTCTCATGCTCAGTAATGCAGGCTTTGATGGGCCTCCAAAGGTCTATGCAGCTGGTCTTGTAACCGTCCGAGGTATTGTCTACTACATTAAATTGCTTTCCTCCATTCGTCAATGACGTGAAGATGTGGACGGAGATGTCTGATTAGTTCGTTTGAGCAAAAGGATTCGTCGGTCCCATCAATATTAGAGACCATTTTTTTCTATAATTTTTTTCACAACTTGCTAATTTTAGCCATTATAATTTAAATAACATAACTTTATAGGCTTATTGTTGACATTTTACGCAAGTTTTTTAACCATTAAAATGAGTTAATGAAAAATTCGGAATTGCCATAACATAACAGCAGGTGAGCTGGCAGACCAAAGGAGTCTCTGCATATTTACGTACATGTGGGCTTTTCCAAGATAAAAATGCCTAAGTTCCTCTGTTTTCCAGTTAGATTCATCCTGTATATGATGGCTAAATGTTGAATAGGAATCTTACAACATGTAGGCCAATGCTGTTTGTTTGGTGTTGGCTAGGCGTGTCAGTTGACAATTTCTTTTCTTTTTTTTTTAGGAATTGACAAAATGGTAGTATAGTTAAGTAAAATCCCAATTCTGTGATTAAATTCTGGAACTAAGTTGGGCAAAGTATATATTAATTTCTAGTCTGTTAAAAAGAAAAGCTAAATTACAAATTGCATTATCTAATTTTGTCTAAAGTTCAATTTAGCTCTCTAACTTCATTTCTATTCAATTCAATCCTCTAACCTTCAACTTTATTCGATTCAATCCTCTAACTCTTTCAACTTTATTCAATTCAGTCCTCCCGTGTCAAAATTAAACCATTAAGAATGACCAAAACGGCTTGGTTTTATATTGAACAAACAGAGTCCAATGGAATGACCAAATTGAACAAAATTGAAAGTCAAAAGATTGAATTAAATGAAAGTGAAGTTAAAGGACTGAATAAAAATTTTAGGCAAAGTTGGAGGATTCAATATGTAATTTTGCAAAAAAAAAAAAAAAAGAGCAAATTTTCACTGATTCTTACAACAGAAGAAGTAAACTTAAGGGGGGGAAAAATCTGCAATCTGCATTTGAGTAATTTTTCCTTTATAAAGTGGTATTTTTCTAACTTCAAGTTACAATTCGATGCATATATAAATCATGTGCAGTTTAATTTCATCATGAAGGAGAGTTTACATTGGAATCTCACGAACAAGGTCCCCTCAATGTATAATATTCTCCCAAAAAAATAATAATAATAACATAACTATAGTAGTTAAAAAAAAAAGCCATAAAAGGCATAACCATTTTTTGGTTGATAGAGTTTCAACTTTCAACATATGGTGTCAGTATACGATGATTGTGCTTTTTATGATAACATGATCAACCTTTACCAGGGGGTTATAAAAGTTGGCAAGTCTTTTTTGAAAAATAGAGGTTGGTAAGTTGATCATGTCATCTACTAAAGCGACTTTGTTAATTATAATGGCGAAATTCTCACCTCATTAAGGGGAATATTATATTAAATAGACAGAGAATAGCCAAAAAAAAGTTAATTTTACACAGATATTACATAGATAGAGTTTCGACTTTTTTTTCTATAATTTTTTTCACAACTTGCTAATTTTAGCCATTATAATTTAAATAACATAACTTTATAGGCTTATTGTTGACATTTATTCAAGTTTTTTAACCATTAAAATGAGCTAATGAACAATTCGGAATTGCCATAACATTACAGCAGGTGAGCTGGCAGACCAAAAGTGTCTTTGCATATTTACGTACATGTAGGCTTTTCCAGGATAAAAATGCCTAAGTTCCTCTGTTTTCCAGTTAGATTCATGCTGTATATGATGGCTAAATGTTGAATAGGAATCTTACAACATGTAGGCCAATGCTTTTGTTTGGTGTTGGCTAGGCGTGTCAGTTGACAATTTTTTTTTTTTTTTTTTTTTTTTTTTTTTTTTTTTTTAGGAATTGACAAAATGGTAGTATAGTTAAGTAAAATCCCAATTCTGTGATTAAATTCTGGAACTAAGTTGGGCAAAGTATACATTAATTTCTAGTCTGTTAAAAAGAAAAGCTAAATTACAAATTGCATCATCTAATTTTGTCTAAAGTTCAATTTAGCTCTCTAACTTCATTTATGTTCAATTCAATCCTCTAACTTTCAACTTTGTTCGATTCAATCTTCTAACTCTTTCAACTTTATTCAATTCAGTCCTCCCGTGTCAAAATTAAACCATTAAAAATGACCAAAATGACGTAGT
Source organism: Quercus variabilis (assembly GCA_030445155.1). Classification (NCBI taxonomy): domain Eukaryota; kingdom Viridiplantae; phylum Streptophyta; class Magnoliopsida; order Fagales; family Fagaceae; genus Quercus; species Quercus variabilis. The sequence goes on from CP129451.1 coordinate 42,369,642, forward strand.
TTTATATTGAACAAACAGAGTCTAATAGAATGACCAAATTGAACAAAATTGAAAGTTAGAAGATTGAATTAAATGAAAGTGAAGTTAAAGGACTGAATAAAAATTTTAGGCAAAGTTGGAGAATTCAATATGTAATTTTGCAAAAAAAAAAAATTGCAAATTTTCACTGGTTCTTACAACAGAAGAAGTAATCTTAAGGGGGAAAAAATCTGCAATCTGCATTTGACTAATTTTTCTTTTATAAAGTGGTATTTTTCTAACTTCAAGTTACAATTCGATGCATATATAAATCATGTGCAGTTTAATTTCGTCGTGAAGGAGAGTTTACATTGGAATCTCATGAACAAGGTCCCCTCAACGTATAATATGCCCCCAAAATAATAATAATAATAATAACATAACATATATTAGTTTTTTTTTTTAAAAAAAAAAGCCATAAAAGGCATAAACATTTTTTTGTTGATGGATAGAGTTTCAACTTTCAATCTATGGTGTCAGTGTATGCTGGTTGTGCTGTTTATGATGACATGATCAACCTTTATTAGGGGTTATAAAAGTTGGCAAGTCTTTTTTGAAAAATAGAAATTGGTAAGTTGATCATGTCATCTAATAAAGCGACTTTGTTAATTATAATGGCAAAATTCTCACCTCATTAAGGGGAATATTATATTACATAGATAGAGAATGGCCAAAAAAAAGTTAAATACAAAAGGAGGGGTGGCCATAAACGTTGGCATTCCACTTCCATAAAAATACGAAGTAATTGGACCAAAAAAGTGCTACCTCAAATTGCCAATATATGTCCACACTCATTGGTTTTGCTATAAAGATTTTTTTATAGAGTTTGTTTGTTTGATCGATCAGCTCTTAATTTGTTGATTGACGTTCAGTTTATTGGACTACTGGCATTATCATGAATTTATGTGGAGGACAGTTTACAAGTGCTGTCTACTTTCAGTAATATAAATCTTAGTGGTTGTCCCTTCAAGCTCACCCAGGTTGTAAGTTCAATGAACTTGGCAAAACTTCTTGTAAATCCCGTCGTTTCAAGTTATATCTACTGTACTATCGGTCCATAAAATTTTAGAATATTTTATGAGTAGAGAGTAAACAGTTTTGGAAATGCTACCGCACCAATCCCTTACGAAAAAAAAACTTGATAGCTTGCTGTTTTAGTTGATTGGAAAAATAAAAAACTCATAGAAAATAGAAATTATTCCGTTCACTTAATAATAATATATCTTAGTTTTCTCTCACATAAACATAAACCTTATGTACAAAATCTACATATATTGTCCATCTTTTATGTGAGATGAATGTATAATATAGTGCATGCATGGAATAATTTCAAAACAAATTGATGATTCTTTGCATTTAAAATAGATTTAAACTTTGAACCAATAAAAGGCTTTTAAAGAAAAAGAGTTGTTTGTAGGAGTGTGGTAGGTAAGGGTCGGGGTTCAAGTTTCTAGGAAGAAGTTTTACATACATATATATTTAGATTGAATTAGAGAAGAATTTCTATCTTGTATAAAAAATAAATAAATAAATAAAAGGTTGCACCTATTTTTAGTGTAGTAATCAATAATGCTACGGAGTGATAGACTATAAACTTCACATTATTGAAGTAATCAATTGTGAGTGATAGAGAAAAAGTGATGAATCCATGAGTATCAATTGTGTATATCACTTATGGTCGACGACCTGCAACAATTATAACCACCTTCAACAATTATGAAATTTGTTGAAAAAAAAGTTATGAGTGTAGTGTAGTAATTCAAAGGGAGAAAAGGAAAGAAAGATAGTGAAGTTACAGATTAATAAAGTACAACGGTCTCCTCCTAAATGTGTATTTTCAAACTTCTATCCAAACATCACAATTTATTTTTGACACGCCATTAGGGTTAGGTAAATTATTTTGCACTATAAGTCATAATACAGACTTTGAAGTTTTGAACTAGGATAATTGGCTTAGATATTTCTAACATATCCAAAATGTTTTAATCCAACTATATTTTCAAGTTCTACATGTATTAAAGTTATGTAAAAGAAATATAAATCACACAAAAGTGAATAAAAGAAAAGAAAATAAAACATGATAAAATATAGAATCTAATCATGTTTCCCTGATATTGATAATTTCTTTCCCAAGTAAAGTGACAAAAAAAAAATATCAGAGAAGCTAAAAACTAATTTCACTACCAGTAAAGAAAATTCTAGGAGAGTAAAACTGTGTGGAAACCCCCGATGATGGTTTTTTGGGAGAAAATGGGCTTTTATCCCTTTCGCCCAAAAACAAATAGCAAAATGCTTATATTTTGAAACTATTTAGTAAAATGTCCTTATTTTGAAACTTGATTTGGTGAAAATCAAGTTACTTGAAAAAAACTACATGGAACTTGAGTTCCATGTAGTTTTTTTTTTTTTGGATTGCGTATATCTCGATTTTCTAAAAATCGAGTTTTTCACTGAAACTCGATTTTTAGAAAATCGAGTTTAAAACATGTGTATTTTCCTAAATAGTTTCAAAACAGGAGCATTCTGCTACATGTTTTGTACGAAGGGAGTATATCCCCATTTTGGCCTGGTTTTTTGAAGACTAACTTTGATGGTGCTATGTTTGGTGATCTAAATGAAGTGGGCATTGAAGTTGTTGTTCAAAACTAAGGGGGAGGTGTTGGCACCTTTGTCAAAGAGGAATCCCATGCCATCTTCTGTGGTTATTTTGGAAACTCATGCATTTAGAAGAGTGGTCTAGCTTGTTCGTGAGATTGGCCTTCAAAACTCTGTTTTTGAGAAATCAACTAATGCTCTTTAGCATAGGAATATGTTACATTCCTCCTTTGGTCACTTGATTAGAGACATTCTATCTTCTACTAGCTCGTTACAGAGTTCTCTCTCTCTCTCTCTCTCTCTCTCTCTCTCTCTCATACTTAGGTAAGGTAATGTTTTGGCTCATGTTATAACCCAGAGAGCGAGACTCTCTTATTCTTTTCATTTGTTGGTTTGAATGGAATCTGTTCCTCCTGATCAATTAATAAATTGTCGTCTTTCTCTCAAAAAAAAAAAATTACTATCAGTAAAATCTTTGAAATAATAGTAATAATTACCATATATTCTTCTTCTTCTTGGAGAAGGTAAGATAGCTATATTCAGTAATAAAATCATCCATCAATACATGGTTAAACACTAATAAAAATTCCTCCATCCATACAAGTAAATCATGAGCTTCATTAGCTCTTTTAGCCAAAGACACCATTTCCCTTGGGTTTAACCTGACATAAACGATACTAACTCAATATGCAAAAGCTAAGTTATATATTAGTTTCAAGGATGACATTGCCATAACATGGTTTGGTTCTTGCTTGGTTCTGAAAGTGCTTTGATGACTATTATATACATACATACATACATATATGTATATGTGTGTGTGCGCGCGCGCGCGCGCGCGCGCGCGCGTGTATGTTCTTATGACTGAAGATTATTTGTTTAATAATCTTTAGACAAAGTTTAGTTACAAAATTGGTTGAGACCTAAGAATACAACCTTGCTCAATATCTTTTTATCGGAGGTGAATTTTGACAAATCCATCATTGGATTACATCTTCTTCTTATATTCTCCATGTTTGCAAAATTTCTTGAAAATTAAATATTAATAGCTATGTCATTAAAAAATTGTTTGAATTGCAAGTTTTTGTAGTTTAAAATAATGCATAAAATATAAGTTTATAGACCATTTAATAAATAATATCCGATTGACACAAAATTTGACATGTGTATTAAGAGCATAAAAAACATACAATATTTTTGAGAAAGTTTTAACCTATGGCGTCTGCTTCTGATAATAGTTCTTTATCATTAGATTAAGACACCAATCGGTTTTTAGTGTAAGTGGAAATTGAACCCTAAATCTCTTATTTAACTATTAAAGACTTTATCAATTCAACTAACTGGAATCTACTAAAGAATATACAATTCAACGGTTAAATTTTGAAAAATATATAACAATGTTTATTTTATTTCGTAAGGTTGTAATTTTAAATTACAACCAATTTTGTAACTAAATTTTATTCATATTTTTTTTATTACACAAGGTAAATAATATAGAAAAGGCTGCACTATTATAGGTACTTTAGCATTTCTCTTTAGCAAACCAACCATTATTTTTTGGGCGAAAGAATTGCTAAATCAGTGTATAAGGCACTCAAGAATTAAAGAACATCTGGGACCACAAAGCATTCACGAAAGCCTTCATCATCAAATCAACCGTCTGTCCCCTACATATTTTGGCCTTGGCTTATCTTATCTAATACGATGTCCTTTGCTAGGATATAATGATGTCTCGCCAATAACACTATTGCAATTGCAGGTGTGCGGTGGTAAGAGTTCTTGTAGCACTTTACATGATGCTTGACAGGAGTTGAGTGGTTAGAGTTGTAGTGCTTCAACAAATATGTTGTGCTCATTACAATAGTATCATCAAGGCTCTGATAGCACACATGATATTACCCTTACTGTTATATGGCCTGAACTCGATGAGTCCATACCGAAGATCCCATTTTTTATTCAGCAAAAAAAAAAAAGATGTCTTGCCAATAACATATGAAAATTTTATTACTTTTTATAAATAAGTTGTACATATGCATTCAGCATTTTCAAATTTATGATCTCACCCTCAATATTATTTTAATAAAAAGGAAAATATTTTATTTGAATTATAGTTCATTCACAACATATATGTAACGGTACATTTCTGTCAGTTAAGATTGTAATGCTTTGAAAATTTTTCATTAATTATTTCACGGCTGTGTCTATTGGTTCTTCAATGATCAGCCGATGATTGAACCAACTGAATTATGTTAATTTTTTTTTTCTTCCTTGGAATACAGCAATTGCTAATGAGAAGCTTTGAAACTTATCCAGACGCGTTTTTTAATATATTCTGATATTCAAGCTTTGTTTTTGGAAGAAGAAAGAACCGTGTTTCAAGCACAAGTCATTGGTCACTTCAGAGATGGGTTCCTGAGCTTCTTTTGTTTCGATAAATTTCTTAATATCATATCTCAATATGATTTTACCTCTTCCACCCCCAAGAATTTTTTTTTTCTTTTTTTAGACACTAAAAAGAAAAATGGATACCCTAATGTCCAAAACTATGGGGAAATGGGAGGAGAAGGTAAGCTAAATGTACTAAAAATTTAAAGATAATTTAAAACATTCAATAATGCCACTGGGGTTTTATCTTGTCAATTGTCGTCACTGCTCGTTCAAATGGTAAGACTCAAAATATATTGAATTTATATCTCGAGTGATGGTAGTTATATATTGTATGCATGTATGGGATACACATTGTAAAATCGTGTTTTGAAAACACAATTTCATCATTTCACATTTGTAATTGAAATTGTGTTTTTGAAATATGATTTAGCTTATATCGTGTAGGACAATGTACAAGTTAATGTGTGCAATAATAATTAACACTATATCTCCGCCAACAATCAAACATTGGTTGCATTACATACAACCTATTTATAAGATAATTCTCTTCAAACGAGGGGTCTATTCCTCCTCATGTGAGCTCATAAGCTTTTTGTTTGTCTTACTCTCATGTGTATCAGCCACCACCACAATTTAATTTTATCATATGAACCCTGATATCTTTTCAAAGAAATCTCAAAACACTTTCACATAAAATAAAATAAAAATAAATAAAAAAGAAATCTCAAAACACAAATCCCATACCACTACGAAATCAATTATGCACGCAGTACAGAGTCGTCCTTTTATGCCTGTTTTGCTTATATACGGCTGACATCCTGATGCACACCTATGCTGACATCCTGATGCACACGAATGCAAAGTGCACACTAGCAGTAGTAGTTCTAAACAATTATATAGCTATTTTTAGCACTACTAAATATCAAAATATACCCTGTAATAGTGAAGCCAAAATTATATTTTTTGGCTCTACAGCTACAATGCACCGTTACTTTTGGCTATGCACCGTAGCTGAAAGGTAAAAAAAAAAAAGTTATTTTTTTTATTTTGCATTCATTCTGCTTTTGTCTCTCTCCAAGTGTCTCTCCCAATGTCTACCATGCGTTCACACTATTTTTGGTTGTGGTTGTATTTTGGTGGTTGAATGAAATATTATTTTAATATAGTGTTTATATTATTTTATTGTGTTAAAAACTAAAATAAAACCACTGTTGTTAGATGTGAGAAGGTAAAATAAATAAAGGGTCTGTTTGGATAGCACTTATTGTTGCTGAAAGTTGATAAAAACTGATTGTTGCTGAAAACACTGTAGCAAAATAATTTTTAAATGTGTGAATAGTGTTGTGGGACCCACTTTTAATATTAAATATTGTGTGAACAGTGCACGCACAGTACATGCACAGTGAATTTTGTCCCCCAAAATCAGCAAGTGCGGCAAAAAAAAAAAAAAAAAAAAGAAGAAAACACGAAGCTGGAAACGCACCGCGAGGAAACGCGCTATCCAAACCGGGTCAAAGTGACTTTTTGTAGTGCTAAAAAGCTAAAAATTTGGCTCCACTGCTGTGGATACTCTTAGACCATAAAAGATTATATGTTTTTGTTGCCACATGATGAGTTAGTAAGTTGTAAATAGTAGAGGTATAGACTCACATAAACCGATAAATTTTTCTTTGCAACTCATAATTGGTTACGCTACAAGTTATAACAAAAATTGTGTAATTTTGTATGGTCTGTCATTGTTCTTGTCTTAAATTGAATCAACAAAATTTTGGTATTATTATTGTAACTCCATAGTGGAATTAGGAATTTCGGCATGATTATTATAATCCTAACTCCCAAGTGGGCCAAGTCCTGAAGTACAATGTTAGGGTGAGAAGAAACACATAAGTAATGAAAATTTATCTTTGTTCCCTTAGTGGTTGCCTGATTGGGTCTCTCAAGAGAGTTTTTCCATTTCACGCGGCTCATTTGGATTTAGATGCGTTAACGTTGGTTCTGTTTCTGATTCTTGTAGCCGACACTTGGATGCACACTTCAAGTCTTTTAGGCATTTGTCCCCACTCGAATAAGACCCATCAATTTCTGGGTTAGACCCATTGGTCGCAAATCCATATGACACGTGCAATTCCTCTCATTGTTAGGGTGATTTCCCCTTGCAATTATTTTGGTAGGGACCAATATGATTCGTAGTCCTTTCATGTTTTTACTTGGGATTAAAGCCTAGAGGCCAATATAGGATCTAGATGAATTTTAATTTGTTTTCAAATGGCAATAAAATCATAACTTAACAAAGCTGCCACTGGGGCTTGTAAAACTCAATTATATTGTCTGATCTTGCAGTAAAGAAAATCTAGAATCGAATCTCTCCCTCTCAGTTGTTATTATAAGGAAACAAAGAAAACAAAAACAAAAAACAAAAAAAGGGTTCTCGATTTATAGTGATTGTGATCATAATATTCTTTCCACACAGAAAAAGGGAGGAAAGAAAACGATAGTTTTACTTGTTATGTAATAACTGGAAACTGAAGTGATTCTTTGTTAGTAAGCTGTAAAAGAGCACTGAAATGGCATATGATGCTGAATCAGAAAATTCATTATGAATCGTAAGTTGCCGTATATGTAATCTTCTGTCAAGCTTTAAACCATTAATAAGATGATGATATGTGTCTATATTGTGTAATGCACATGACTCACTTGGCTGATTAAGATAAGAATAATTGTCATCTTTTTATTGGTGGTTGGAGCCTCATACTCTAAATATGTTTGAAATCAAACTTGATCCAATATAAGATTTCAATGGATGAAAAATTTCCTTGAACCTTCTCCTACAGTGATTAGGTGATCACTGTTTAAAATTTCTTTAATACCAGGGAAATGAGCATATAAATGTTAGGTTTATCCCGTATCAAGACTGGACTTTGAGATAGTCCACGGGGCACTGTAGATTGTAAGACTTTCATGATTCATCGTCTGTAAAGTCAGAGAGGACGGTGATGACGGCTTTCATAATATCGTACTTACACGGAAGCATAAATTTCTCTTTCAAGAACCGTTTTACTGCAATAAATTCCTTTCATCAAATCTTGCCCTCTATTTCTAACTACGATAATGATGGTGGAGATGGACCAGAGAAAGTTGAGGCTATTTGTCTCTCAACTTTCCTTGTCGTCACATAATTGTCCTCAGCCGCAAGCAACACTGTCTCCCAAGAACTAATTTCTCTCATCATCACGGAGTCTCAAAGAAAACCATGTACCAATGGAGGATGACAAGCAGAAACCATCAAGAAGACCACCAAGTGGTCCCAAAAAAATAATAATAATGCTTAATCTTAAAGGAGATGAATTGCTATTATGCTTTCAAATAATGGTTGGGACTTGGGATTGAGTCCTGTGCATTGTCAATTGCACAATACACGTAAAGATGTGGACATGTGTCCAATTTTAGACACGTGTCCATATCCTAACATATTCAGTGCACTAATACATTAGACAGAAGCTGTGTCCTTCAAATAATTCCCAAGAAATTTGAAAAGGAATACTTCATTCATTTTCATTACATTAAATTCATTTATGAACTCCCAAATATAGAATAAAAAATAAATATAAGCAAAGTGCCCCAAAAGGAAAACCCAATTTACCAAAAATTACAGTATACATGATCTTGATACTTATTGACTAAATAATAGGATACTCGTAACTTTATCAAATTACCATATCATTCTTGTTCCTTTTTTTCAATGAGAAAATTACCATATCATTAACAACTCAGGACTTCAAAATCTCCTTGAAGCACCATAATAAGGTCGGCACAAGTGAGGACCTCTAGTATGTAGCAGGGGTGGGGAAAAAATGTGGCTCTCAAGATTAAGTATGAGTGCCCGGCTCCTGAATTTGGAGTGATGTATTTGATAAGCTTGCTTCCAACTCATTTAATTCATCCATGTCCAGTTCATCATCGTCATCGTTGTCTTCAGCATCACCACAGGCTTTTGCTGAGCTACTTGGTCCATCTCCAGCAGAATTATCATTGACCTGAAGTTAAATCCAATTAAAAATAAGCAAAACAAGATGTTAACATGCATATTTATTTTATGCTTCAGCAGGCATGTGAACAAAAGAAAAAAGGAAAAAAGTTTTTTTTTTTTTTTTTTTTGCCTTTTGTTTTAAACAGAAAAGTCATCCCAGCTTCCTGGATTCAGCAAATGATGCAATTTAGTATTGCATGACCTCAATGCATACATGTTCTTCACTGCTTGATTTAAATTTATGGGAAAAATTTGTGGCAAATAATACAATTTTCTAAATTCTTTGTGGAGTTTTCTCAATAGTTCAACCTTCATTTCTAGCATATGGATTAAAAAATATACAAAAGTATTAGCTTTAATTAATTACAAAATGAAAGTACTAAAAAATCATTTACAATATTTCCACAACCAAAATGTGACAAAATTTGATGTGATACTTGCTAAATATACACAACTATGATATTTGCATACCATGATCAAAATAAAGTACATGGTTGAATCAAAAGATACCCAAAATGCAATTACCAAAAAGCACTAGAATGGTATGTAGTGACTTTTACGCCTAACACAAGCAGTGCAAGGCACTGCAACCCTCATCATCTTACTCATTGACTTCATCTTAATTAATAGCCACTCCCTCATTAGGAATATATTGTGAAATAGAACTTAAATCTGATGCCCTCCCTAGTGAAATTGCTCTCAAATCTCACATCAAATCTTTCTTCTTTTTGATAAGTCTCACATTAAATCTTTCTTCTCTAGCAACATTACGTTAAGTAATCATCATCAACAACAAGATCAGCTTCAACGCTGTTCATTGGGTTCTTCTTCTATTTTCCCAGTCAAACAGTCATTGCAAACATCTTTCAAAGAAATTGGACTGTATGGTCCCTTCAATTTTAATTCCTCTTCTGGAATTTTTACTGAAGGATGGTCTTATGTGTAGTTATCATACCATTAGATTGGTATTTTTGTAACAAATCAAGGACTCATATATATTATCCAATGGTAAAATTTAACAACTTATTTACCTTCGAAAAAAAAAAGGCAAACAAGAAAAGCTTTAAAATGTGCTTTGCTTTAAGTAATAAAAAGCACTTCAGGCTTTAGGTGCACTTTTACCAACATGATGTGATGAGGACATTACACTGAAATCATGCTACATTGGCACCTATATGCCAAATTTCCAATATTTATATCAAAGCACATCATACTTTGTCAGTCATGGGTTTCTTTTTTTACTTTTTTTTTCTTGATAAATTACTTAATGTTTTCCTAAAGTATATGATTATAATCATTCATTCCAACAAGCACAGAGGATAAAACTCATTCTGAAAGATTATAAATTTGAACATGCACATGGCATTGATCAGCATGTATTCCATCATGTATGTCACCGTCCAAGACAACCATGACATGTTTGGTGTTGTGAAAAAGAATTATCTCTAATTGCTTTTGAAATGGAGAGGATCCATTTTAAGATGAAGATTTGGTATTTCATGACTTTAAAGATGAATTTGGTATCATGTCATTTTAAATTCAGTTATCATTTCTTTTTTGGTACAATAAGATTTAAATAATTGGCATCATGTATTCATAAAAATAAATCTTCAACATGAAATGGATCCTCTCCATTTCAAAGCAAATGGAAAGGAATGTGATCCTGTCCATGCCACTTGGGCAACAAGAACAGTTCATTGCTAAACAATTTGGCACATGTGGACTCAATCATGTTCTCACCAGCAATGGTTTCTCTAAATTAATGGAATGAGACATGAATGGACCAAATAATTAGTATACCATTAAGTGTTGCTGATTTGGTCAAATTATACATTTAGTCTGTGTGCACTGTGCATAGAGATAGATAAGAAAAAATCTATATTTCGTCAATGAAATTGGTATCAAATATGTAAAATTCATAACTCAAAGCACCATACCACAGCAAGATCACCAACATGTGCAAAAAAATCATACTAATTCCGGCTTTGTAAAATGTAACCAAACTTTTGCATCTTCACCATTATAGAAGTGTAACTATGACTGCATGTTTGCATTTATGAGCAGAGCTTTATAAAGTGAGTAGAAATTTAAAAGCATAATATCAAAAGATATCATTTTCTTCACAAACAGCTTGTGAAGCTTCAGGAAATCCAGCAAAAAGATAGAGGCTGAGTAATAAGTGAAAGCTTCACCTTTTGTTCAGCGACATCAGATTCTGATTCTCTTTGGTACTTGTCATATGCCTCAGCATCATCAACAAACAAGCTAGAATCTGAAAGGAATAACTCACGGCCACTGCAATGGAGGCAAGGCAAAAGTAAATGTTTAGTATATAACATAAAACTTACTGATCACCTGCGTTTTTGCCAAGTGGTAACCCTTTCCCTTTGAGGGAGAGGGGGGTGGTGGGGAGATTATACCTCATACGGTCATTCTTAGCCCTATCTGCCTGTTGTGCAGCCAAGCCTGCATCTCTTTCTGATATCTTTTTGTTCTTCCATTGCATAAACAACTCCGGAGTCATAGGAGTTGAAGATGTTAATTTTGCACGCTAAAACCAAAAACAAAATTTTAGTCAGATAAGGTAATCGCAAATAATTTTCATGATAGAATCAATAAAAACTAGATTATCCATAATATACTCAGACTTCTATTGGCCAGAATCATGTACTAAACTAGAAGTACTACTAGAGCGGTGGGGATGACATGGCTTGCTCAAGAAAATTTTATAATCACCTGATTTTCAATCTCCTCCTCAATAGGTATCTTTTCAGTCTCTTCCTCTAAGAGAGCTTTCATCTGAGATTTTAGAACATATCCAGGAGGAAGAGCATGCCTGTAATGGCAGTCTTTACCACCATTTGGGCAGACCCAAAACCAACCATATTGTTTCTTCTCCACTGCTTCCAGAAAGTATTTACAGACCTGCAGGGATGGAGAGAAACCAAAAAGAATCATTTTAAGTTCCAAAGAGCAAATGTGATGTGAAAGGAATGTCACGTATAAAAAAATCTTTGTTAACTACTTAAGATTGCCATAACAGCAGAATGTATATCACCAATCCCACTCAGATTATGGCCATGATTCCAGTTAATTGTAAATGATGAGGTCTCTCCTCGATACTCAAATCACTTTCATTTTCCTCTACTTGAATCCCCCACTACTGTGTGTAGCCCAACACTGGTAGGAAACAAATTTCCAATAACAATGCCCCCTTGCAGGGCAGGGACAGGTCCTCTATAATTAAATTTATAATAGCTTATCACAATTCTTCTAAATCTTTCCACTTAACTTTCTATCTATGGTTCTATGATGTTTCAGAGCTGAAATGTGAAAATTTCTCAATAGGTCGCCTTTTAGCTTTCCTATTATATTTTAAATGGCTTAATGTTTCCAACATTTATTTATTCATTTTCCAAAGAAAATTACATTACTCTGCCTTTTCCATTTCCACCTTCTTTCTGCTATTATGACTAATTACTAAACATGAAGTAGAGAATCAAAGGAATGGCCTTTGAGTGGGTCAACACATCCCCCCCCCCCCCCCCTCCTCCTCCTCCTCCTCCTCCTCTCAAGAGAGAGAAGAAAATCAATCTCTTTATTTCTCAAAGGTATTTTTCTTTTTTATTGATATCTGAATTAGCTTCAAATAAGTAATGCAAAAATATTCATAATCCCACAATCAACACAAGTTCAACATTAGATTAACTTAGACAATAAATCAAAAGTTCCTTCAAACTTTGAAACCACCAATCTGATCATGCTTGGGCCAAAAACTCTATTCTTGCACCGAAGACCATTCCAACCATCTAGTGGTACTTAATGAAGCCAATTTCCTTGGTGTTGCTGTGGAAGCACTGTCTGCAGCACATGAGACCATACTTCCTGATCAACACATGGGGATTCCAACACACACAACAGGCATGGGAGACAGAGCCGTAGTTCTTGGGTGGGAATTCCAGACGTTTGAGTACCTCATGATTGGTTCTTGCTACTTTGTAAGAGCTACAAGGTGAGGTGAGAGAGAAGCAGAGAAAGAGCTAATTGAAAACCTTAGCACTTGTCAAAGGTAATTTTGTAGGCAAGGTTGTTTTATCACTTCTGTGCTTCAAAAAGTCAAACACTTAATCATATTAAAGAATATAAATTCTTTATTTCTAAAGGGTACTATTTTTCCCAGACTTGTTTCGGACCGGTGCGTACAAGAGCTATAGAAGCAACCAAAACATTTCTGGAAATATTATTTCCCAATAACCAACATATATCTCTGTCTGTCTCTGTGTGTGTGTGTGTATAGGTAAATAGGAAGGGGGGACTGGTAAGGTTCGAACCCCAGTACCCAGCACCACTTGTGGTGCTGGAACTACTAGGGGGTCCTCATACCCTTCCCAACCACCAATATTCTCCAGAATTCCTAATTTTGCTAGAATTATAGATAGAAAGGGGTAGCACAATTGGTGCAAGACCACACCTCATCAAGCAAAGGTCACTAGTTCGAATCTCCCTTCCCCCTCCCCTTGGGACCAAAAGTAACTCATAAAATAAAATAAGTCGAACAGATTTGACAAAAGAAAATTAATTTACAAGCAGTGCAGATAACAAAAGAGAGAACTCACAATATCAGTTGGCTTGTTCTGCTTATATTCGGTTTTCTTTGATTCAACAACCTTCTCTAAAGTCTCTTGATCCCAATCATCCATTGTTTCTTCAAAAAGAAAGAAATCACATAAGTCACAATGAAATTAAACAACTCAAAGCCCATAATTGCGTGAACAAACTTTATCGAAAAAAATGTAACAAAGTCAAATGACCACTTAAGTTAAAAGGATACAATACCTTGGTCACGCTTATCGCTGTAAAGATCAATCTTCTCTCCCTTCCTCTGAATATTCAAATCATGTGAGAACTTGCATTTAAAACCTTTAGCACACTGACCCGCTTTATAAAATTCACACAATATGGACTTGGGATCAACACCTGACCACAAACCCAATTAGTACTAGATTGCATACAAGCGACAAATCACATATAGCTCAAACTTCCTGGATTAATGACACGGGAAAAACAACCAAAGAAATAAGATGATTACCAACTGGCACTTTGGGCTGACTGACAGCTATCTTGAACAAATCATTCAGCTCCTTATCTTTAGCCTTCTCTTCCTCCTTCTTCTTCTGTTAATTATAAAGTCTTGTAAGTAGAATTCCACTTTACATAAATTCATAATCTATACTTTTCGCTACTGAGAAATTACATAACGAACAAACCAATAATAACCAATTTAATACAACAAAATAAAAAATAAAAAAATGAAAGCCTCATCCTAGTGATTTTTTTTTTTTGATAAGTCTCATCCCAGTTAATTAAGTGAATGGTCATGTTAACAAATGACCTTAGGAAAGTTTTAATACCACTTTCATGGAAAATATAAAAAAGAGTCAAAAAAGTCTTCTTCTTTTTCTTTTCTTTTTTTTCATTTTCCATCAAAAGTTTTTAAAAATATTTCCTATGCCAATGTCCACATTCATTAACTTTTCCCTTTAACTTATTGCTTATGCACATCTTTTTAAACACACATGCTTTTGGATTAGCTATTTGCTGCAAGCTTATTCTTTTATTTGTTGAAAGTCGTACCCAGTGCAAAAAACTCCCACTTTTGCGAGGTCTAAAAGAGGCCATGATAGACAGCCTTACCCACCTTAGAAGTATCATACCTTAGTCGAGTTGAAACTTTCCTTAAAACAATGGAAAACTACAATTCAACAGCTTAGTCTCTATTCTATAGTAAATCTATTGACAATACATTTCCATTTTTAGGTCCATCAGCTTAGTGAGCAGTGTGTACAAACTTTTGTCTAAGGTTTTGGCTAACAAATTGAGGCTGGTGCTAGATAAACTTATTTCGGAGTCACAGAATTCTTTTGTTGGTGGCAGACAGATTTTGGATTCTGTGCTTATTGCTAACAAATGTTTAGACAGTAGACTGAAGTGTTATACTCCGAGGGTGGTGTGTAAGTTAGACATTGAGAAAGCGTATGATAATGTGAATTGGGACTCTTTGTTTTATCAATTGGAGAGGATGGGCTTTGGGGATAGATGGAGGAAATGGCTAAAGACTTGTGTCTCTACCATTCGCTTCTCTGTCCTGTTTAATGGATCTCCTATTGGTTTCTTTGGTAGCTCTAGAGGCCTTAGACAAGGTGATCCTTTGTCTCCCCTTCTCTTTCTTTTGATCATGGAGGTTTTAAGTCATATCTTGAAGAAAACAGAGGAAGGTGGTTTCATTCAAGTTTTTTAAGCGGGTCCTATTAACTCTACTGGTATCCGTGTTTCTCATCTGTTATTTGCTGATGATACCATTCTTTTTTATGATGCCTCTAGAGAGCAGATTCTTTCTATCAGACTGGTTTTGACTTATTTTCAAGCCTTTACTGATTTAAAGGTAAATGTGGGGAAAAGTAAAATTGTCCCTATTAGGGAGGTGCATAATATTCAGTCTTTGGCTAATATTCTCCAATGTAGGGTGGGTAGTTTGCCTATGATTTACTTCGGTATGCCATTGGGAAGTTTGTCCCTATTTATTTGGAACGCATTTAGAGGAACTTCTTGTGGGGTTCATCAGTTGAGTGTTTCAAATATCCTTTGGTGGCTTGGGAAAAGGTTTGCTTACCGCGTGAGTTGCATGGTTTGGGAATTCGGAATTTGGTGTCTTTTAATTAGGCCCTGTTGGGGAAATGGCTGTGGAGGTATGGCCAAGAAACCACTCATCTGTGGCGAAGGGTCATTGCCATGAAATATGGGGAGAGAAAAGGGGGTTGGTGCACTAAAGCTTGTAGTAAGGCCCATGGTTGTGGGTTATGGCGGAGTATTAGTGAGGGGTGGGAAAATTTCGCTAAGCATTTCTCTTTTGTGGTGGGGGATGGTTCTCGTATTCTTTTTTGGCATGATAAGTGGACTGGGGATGTTCTTCTTAAAATTCTTTATCCTCAATTATTTTTGTGTTCAGCCAATAAGGAGGATTGCATTTCTGATGTGTTAAGCCCTTCACTGGGAGATAATGTTAGATTGTGGAGTTTCCGATTTTATAGGGAATTTAATGATTGGGAGTTAGTGGCTTGCTACTCCCTCCTTCATTTCATCCAAACCCAAATTCCTAGGGGTGGAGGGTGTGATAAGCTTCGGTGGGATCTTAACAGGATTGGGAAGTTTGAGACTCGGTCTTTTTATTATAAGATTTGAAATGCAGCTCCTTCCACTTTCCCTTGGAAGGGCATTTGGAAAGTTAAGGTTCTTAAAAGGGTGGCTTTTTTTATGTGGTCAGCAGCTCATGGTCAGATTCTTACCTTGGATAACCTTATGCTTCATGGTCGCCCTTTGGCAAATCGTTGTTGTATGTGTTGTTGTAATGCGGAATCGGTGGACCACCTATTACTCTCTTGTCCGATAGCTCATTCCTTGTGGATGTATATGATTCGGTTGTTTGGGATCGATTGGGTCATGCCAGGTTCAGTTATGGACTTATTATTTTGTTGGTATCATTGGCTTGGGAAGCATAGTCCTGATATTTGGAATCTGGTTCCAGGCTATTTAATGTGGACTATATGGACCGAACGGAATCGGCGGTCTTTTGAGAATGAGGGGAAAACTATGGTTCAGTTATTAGAGTTTTGCCAGCGGACCCTCTTTGATTGATCTCGTTGTTGGGGTCTATCGGATTGTTCTACCCTTATGGATTTTCTTTCATCTATTAGAATAGATTAGGGGCTACTTCTGTATTTTTGTTTCTAGTTTTCTTTTGTTCACTACCGTGAACTCTTTGTTGTTTTTCTTGCTTTTATTTATTTAATAATGTTCTTCTCTTACTTATCAAAAAAAAAAAAAAAGTAATTAGAATCTAACTTAGATATCCACTTTTTTATTATTTTTTCCCCTGTATAAATTTCCACTTGCTTATACCAATTTATGTATTGTAGGTTTTGTATATACACACACGCAAAAATCATAATCTCCACATATAAGAAAGTTTGTTATTGAAATTCACTTTATTTTTCACAAAAACCAAACACAGCGTATATTTGAAAAATAAAATAAAAATAAGAAAAAAAAACTAAGACCTTGGCAGCGATTTTAGTAGGATCAGGTTTTGGCTGCACGGACTGCTTGAGAGTCTGGACGTACTTCTGGACATTCTTGCTCTTATTCTTGTTCTTGAGCCCGAAGGTCTTGTCCTCTACTATCTTCTGCTTCTTCGCCACATCCACCTTCGATTGCTGCTTCGGCGGCATCTCTTATCGGCATCAAATTTTCTTCTTTCTTCTTTTCTTTGATCACTATCGGTTTTTCAATTTCACGAAACCAGAATTCGAATCCGTATTTAGCAAATTTGTGTATGACAACCAGTTTAGGATGGAGTGGGTTTTCGAGTTTCGAGAAGCTACGCTATGATAGATAACTCCAATTTCCGTATTGCACTTTGCCACTTGGTGCTTGTTAACGTGGCAGATTGCCGTAGGCTTGCTCGTGGGCCTGATATAAATTCAGGCCTGGATTAAAGGCCCAATCTCAGGCCTACAAACAAAGGAATTTATTAGATTTTTTTTTTCCTATTTATTTATTTTATTTTATTTTTTTTTGCTGAATTTCCTATTTATTTATTTAGGGGATGAATTGATTAGTTCTTTAATGATCTCGTCTTTGCAATAAAAGAATGTATATTTATAGTTAATTGGTTGGCACTTTTTGCTTCTGATTTTTTAGTGGAGATATTCAAGGTTTAACTATGGAATTTTAACTATGGAATTAAAATAAAAAATAAAAAATCTTTATGATAAAAAAATGATGGAAATACATTTTTGAACCGATTATCATTTTGGTCCTTATATTTTGAAAAAAACATTTTCATTTTAGTCCTTACTGTCATCTTACTAACAAAAATTATTTACGTAGCAAAAAAGCATACCATTGGCATTTTAGATGTTAACATGGTTAACAAAATAATATTAATAATAATAAATTTAATTGGAATTTTAAAAATGCCATGTCGGTTTTTTTTTTTTTTTTTTTTTAAGCTAGGCTAGCCCATTAAAAGCCCATAAAAAATCTAGTCTAGCTATGATGTATTATTAAAGGGAATATTATATATTGGGCTTGGAATGAGTATATTAGCTGCATATTAGATTATGGGCTTATGATTTTTTATATTTCAAATAAAATTTATTTATCATTAACTATTTAAACATGCATATATTTGTCATAATATAGGCATTGTGAGATGTGTGTAATCAAGATAAGTTGTAGGACTTTCTCAAAAAAAAAAGAGATAAGTTGTAGGAAGGAAATAAAAGACTTAGACATGACACTCTAAAAAGAAAAAAGACGAAAATATATTTCTGGTCTCCACATTTTGGGTCAATTCTCATTTTGGTTTTTACTTTTTTGAATTACCTATTTTAATCCTTGAAAATTGAAATCATTATCATTTTGATTTCTATTGTCATCTTAGTAACAAAAATTGCCTATATGTTAGACAAAGTGCACCGTTAGCATGATAGATGCTAACATGACTAATAACAAAAATTGCAATTTTTATGAAAAATAATATATATATATATATATATCAAGTTTTACACATTGAGAAAATAATTTGGCTTCGCCTCTAGATGCAACAACATAGCATAAAAGTTTCATTTGCTCAAATTTTCTAAAACTAGTTCACCAATCAATGCTAGTACGACGATCATTATATGAATAACCAACCATTCAAGATAATTTAAATTATTCCTCATCATACATGCTAATGAGATGAGGGAGATAAATATATGGGCTCAAGCCCAATCTTTCTATTCTTTTTTGTACTTTTTTTCCCTCTTTTTTCATGAGGATTACCCTCACGTCCCAGATCCCATTCCTATCCCAAGCAACAGACACCAACTGAAACATCTGCCTTTCAAACCCAATCCACTTCCAAAGCCGAAACCCATATAAACCCCTCACTCACAAAAAATGCATAAACAGACAATCCCAACACTTGGCCAACAATGAGAGAGTTGGTCATCCTTAGCTACTCCTCTATTGCCACTCCTTCCCACAATCACCACCACCACCACCACCACAACCACAACCCCATTAAACCTTTCAAACCCACCACCACCACCAAGCTCTCTCCCTCCAAACCACCTCAATCACAACCACAACCACCACTCTCCACTCTCAACTCCCCTTCTCCTCTACTCTCCTCTCGCCACACTCTGCACCTCAAGTACTACGCCAACCTGGCCTCCAAGCTCGCCGAGCAAGGCAAGCTCCAAGACTTCGCTATGATCATAGAGACTGTGATTGTTTCTGGGGCTGACGCTTCACAGTTTGTCTCGGCGTTAAGCGTGGAGCTTGTGGCGAAAGGAATCTCGGTGGGTCTTCGAGAAGGGAAGGTTCGGAGTGTGATTGAGGTTTTGAGGAAAGTTGAGCAGCTTGGGGTTGCTCCGTTGAAGCTGTTTGATGGGTCTACGATGGAGTTGCTAGGCAATGAGTTTTACCGTATTGTGCAATGTGGGAAAGTGGAGGAAGTTGTTGGGTTCATGGAGATTCTTGCTGGTAATTGTCTATATACTTGTGTTTAATTTCCTTCATTAGGTAGATTCTAGTGTAAGGGAACTTTCGATACTTTATATGTGGTACATTACTATTATACTATTAGTTGCATTTGTTAAGGCTTCATTAATGGTAGGGGTGAATTGGCTTATACTTTTTATGCTATTGTTTATAATTTGATAGTTATAATAATGGGAAGGTGATAGTTGAACCCTATTCTCTTTATAAAGAAGAGGAAACAATGCCACTGAGTTACAAGGCTCTCGGTGAATTGGCTTATACTTAATGGTCTGTTTGGATTGGTGGGGAGGGAGGGGGAGGAGAATAGGCCTAAAATTAACCTATTTTCAGCTAACTCTACTCCACTCCCCATCTCTCCCCCTCTTAATCCAAACAGGCCCTAAGTCTTAAGCACCATTAATTGATTTTATAATTGGGAAAATCATGATTACCACATTTTGGTATGCCCTTAAAACACAAAATTTCTAAATAGAGATGTCTTTTTTCTAAAGTTTAGGGTTTTTTTTTTTTTTTTCTAAACTTCTGCATTACTAAGTGATACCAGTACTTGCCACATCATCAAATTCTGGTAAAATTAACCAAACTAAACTAATGGATATAAGCACAATGGAGTAAAGTGTCACAAACCAAACCATGATGTCCTCTGTGTTTTAAGGGCATACCACAAGTGTGGTAATTATAATTATCCCTTTATAATACACTTCTTGTAGGTATCTTAGTTGTATGGGTTTCAGACAATAATATAGTTTAAGGGAAGTTCAAAGTTCTTTTGGGGAAAGAACAGTTGAAATTTCTTTAAAATGAGGTTCTGTAGTGTGATCATTCTTGATTCATAGAACTATATTTACTGTCATGTGAAGAGGTCTGCTAGAAAGGGAAAAAATTAAAAAAAATTGATAGTTTCTTATATGTTTATCATGGTTAGAAGATTTGGGATGTATTAACTTTGTCATGAGTGGGATTCGGATAACAAATGATTACTTGATTTAGGTTTCCGTTTCTCAATCAAAGAACTACTGAAGTCTTCTGACATTATTAGAGCTTGCGTTGATAAACGTAACCCAAAACTGGCAATAAGGTATGATTTACAATTCCATCGTGGGTAGGTCTTTGTCAGGTTCAAGTTTTCTTTTTTATTTGGTATGCATCACTATGACATCTTAGCCAGATGGGTTATGTTTGGACTCTGCTCTTTACTAGCATGCAAGTTTTCCTTTGTATATGGTACATGGCAGAATTCTCTTGACTATGGCATCAGTCACTGCTTGGTACATTTGATGTATTTTCATTTGTTCTTGTGTACTTATCCATAAATATCATGTTTGCAGGTATGCTTGTATTCTTCCATATGGGCATATATTATTCTCTACCATTATACATGAATTTGGAAAGAAGGGGGACCTGGTGTCAGCTTTGACAGCATATGAAGCATCCAAACAACACTTGACTGGTCCTAATATGTATGTCTACCGCACAATTATAGATGTTTGTGGTCTCTGTGGTGACTTCATGAAATCTAGGTACATATATGAGGTACTTTCTCTGACTACTTATATAAATTGAGTGAATGCTTTATTTGGTTAAGTTTTTCTTTTCAAAGATGATATAAATGTATTTTTGTTCAGTATTAGTTCTTATGTTGCTAAACTCTCTTTCTTTTTCTCTTGAATGGTTGCTTGTGGCATAGTATGAAAATTAACCACAGAAGGATTTTAGCACAATGTTTTTTTACAAAAAATATCATGTCTAATAACCCTTAAAATAGGCAAGATATGTAATGTAACTGTAACCTATCTTTAATATTTTATGCAAAAAGCATAACAAATAGTACGCTCTTAATATAAAATTTTCCAAAATGTGGGTTAAACTAGTGAGCATTATCATGACCACA
The DNA here is from genome assembly GCA_030445155.1 of Quercus variabilis. NCBI lineage: Eukaryota > Viridiplantae > Streptophyta > Magnoliopsida > Fagales > Fagaceae > Quercus > Quercus variabilis. Next base: position 42,391,166 of record CP129451.1, read on the forward strand.
TTTTTATAGAATTAATGGCCCAAGGTCCCTAATGTTGCAAGCACTTTAAGCATTGCATAAAACTTAAATGAACGATTTCCCATTCTTGCCTCCCCCAAAACAACAAAGGGGCAGGCGGACAACTGGAACAGATCATACCACTAATGTGGAACACTCAAACTATAACTCCCTTCTGACTATTTTAAGTGAGTAAAAATGGGAAACTGACCATCTGAAGGAAGGTTGTTTTGATTGGGAAGCAGCACGTGCATCACTTCCTTGTTGAACATGTAGACTATGAAGTATAAAATTTAGACTTGAGCACATTGCCAGAGTTAATTCAATCGGCAGTGCAGAGTCTAACTAATATCTAGTTACTTCGTCTTCTTCTTCTTTTGCTCTTGAAAGTTCATAACATGTAAGTTCTCATAATTCTTTTTGGTATGGTTACAGGACAGTAGAGATTTTATGCTACCATTGAGTGGTTGTTTGTTTTGCATGGGTTTTGTTGCAGGACTTACTCAAGCAGAAGATCACCCCAAATATTTATGTTTTCAACAGCCTGATGAATGTGAATGCCCATGATTTGAGCTACATATCGCATGTACACAAGAATATGCGAGTAATGCTCTCTCTCTAATTCTCCACACATATATGAAGTTTGCTCCTTTGTTTAGTGTCCATTGGCAGTTAATTAATTTGGGATTTTCCATGTACAATCATATTCAAACTATCAAAGTGAATAAGATAAATCAGCTTCACAAAGCTTCAGCCCTTTCAAAAAATTTCTCTCGCCATGTTGTTTAACCAAAGATACATGATAACATAACTCCTAATTGTTAGCATGCTTACTGTGCTGCTGCATACTTTGCCTGTTTCCTTCTTTCAATCTTCTTTTTAGTAAATCTGTTGATTACATTAAGTGTCATGCTCATAGCATTGCTATTTCTTTTCCTCTTTGTGGTAGATACATGAAGAAAAAATCCATGAATTAGTTAGCCAGTAAAGTATACTCTATAGGTTAATTAACATTATCTATAATTTTAATATATAATTGTTGGTTGAGTGCATATAAGTTTTCTTGTTCCTTCAGATCAGCAGTACAAACTTTTAAACTTTTTATCTCTTATATTTCCAGAAACTTGGCGTCATGGAGGATATGGCATCTTATAATATCCTTTTGAAGGCATGCTGTCTTGCTGGCAGAGTTGATATGGCCCAAGACATTTACATGGAAGTACAACATTTGGAATCAACAGGAGTGTTGAAGTTGGATGTTTTCACTTACAGCACCATTGTGAAGGTAACTTCTTGTATATGAATATTAATGTCAATGTCTCCATCTTCTCATGATTTCATAGCTATTGCATAGTTCATAAATTTATTTTCCCTTTTTTAGGTGGAGTGGAGATCTTTTATTTGTGACTCTTTTACAACTTATTTTTTGGACATCTTCATGGCTTCTGCATCAATTTCCAGGTCTTTGCGGATGCAAAACTGTGGCAAATGGCTCTACACATCAAGGAAGATATGTTGTCAGCTGGTGTGGCTCCTAACACTGTTGCATGGTCATCATTGATCAGAGCCTGTGCCAATGCAGGTCTTGTAGAACGGGCGATTCAATTGTTTGATGAGATGCTGTTGGCTGGCTGTGAACCCAATACACAGTGTTGCAACATCCTTTTAGATGCTTGTGTTGAGACTTGCCAATTTGACAGGGCCTTCCGTCTTTTCCAGTCTTGGAAGGGAGGTAGAGTCTCAGAGACTATTGGTGAATGCAATATTAATTTAAATGCAGAGCAAGGAGACAAAAATTGCAGTACTAGTGTGCCAACTGGCATATCTACTTCACACCTCTTAAACTATCCTGGGAAGTTTCCCTTTACACCCACAACTGCAACATATAATATTTTGATGAAGGCTTGTGGTACTGATTACTACCGTGCAAAAGCTTTGATGAATGAGATGAAAGTAGACGGTCTTTCCCCTAATCATATAAGTTGGTCAATTTTGATTGATATATGTGGAGGCTCAGGCAATGTAGAAGATGCCATACGGGTAATGTATAAACTAATCTCAATCTACTTCAATTTTTGCTCTTCCTTTTGAATAATTTTTCATTATTGTGCTTAGCTAAATATTTATAGTAGAATCATTCCTGCTGCTGGTGAGAACTGGAGCCAAAATACCAATAAAGAAAGAAACTTAGCCAATTTCTTTGTGCTCCCTCAGTATTCATTCACAAGTCTAAGTTCTCTGATAACTACTTTTTTGTCCAATGCAGATTTTCAGATATATGCTTGGTGCTGGAATTCAACCAGATGTTATTGCATATACAACGGCCATCAAGGTTAAATTTTTCTTCTTATGCTAGTTTGGTGGTTGTAAAATGGTTGTGCCAATGAGCTTGGGCTCAAATGGCATTTCCTCCTCTCATAATAATGGGATGGAGGGTGTTTTATGGATGCAAGACCCATTGGGTGTGTGTGTAACTTAAGGTTGTCCTCATGAACACTGTTTTTTTTTTTTTGGTATCATCTCAAATCTATTGGACCTAGATATTTATGTGTTGTGCCCTTTGGTTTATAGGTTTGCGTGGAAAGTGAAAATTTGAAGCTAGCATTTTCTTTATTTGAGGAAATGAAAAACTATCAAATACGTCCAAATATGGTAGGTGATTAAAGTCAATCTCCTATTATTTATGTATGAGTGTGAATTTAATGATTGTAATGTCACAAAGAAATTGAGTGAAGATGAGTGTTGCTGCCATCTGGATGAGGCTGTTCTATGATGTTGAACCGACAAAAGAATTTTGTATTTTCTGAATGTGATTCTGAATTGTATTGTGATGAAAATATTACATAAAATTATGGCAGTTTCGTGTTGCATTTTGGCTACAGTTTTGCATACAATCATCTTGAACATCATTCTTGCTTCAAAAAAAAAAAAATAATAATAATAAATAAATCATTAATGGCATTCTGAAAATTGTGACTCAGCTCACCATAGATAACTTGTTTAAAGTTGTTTCTTTTCAGGTGACTTACAATACTCTTTTAAGGGCCCGCAGCAGATATGGCTCCTTGGATGAAGTACAACAATGCCTGTCTGTTTATCAAGATATGCGGAGAGCAGGGTATGACAGCATAAAGTGATCATAGAAATATTTATTGCATTCATTTTTCCAAATAAATATGAATATGTTTTACAATCCTTTATTTACCATAATTATATTGATTTATTAAGCACTGTCAAGTCTTGTGCAATGCCGCCAAGAGCCTTGTAGCTCAACTAGCACCTCTTAGTGTTTTTAATGGGGACATCTAGGGTTTAAATTTCTCTTTCCCATTGTAACTATCGGGGAAAAAAAAAATCTTGTGCAATACCAGGTTTTTTTGGTGTTTCCTACTTTCCACACTGGCAGCAGAACCTTTTTTTTTTTTTTTGGGTTACTCATATTCGTGAATGCCACTTTATGCCATTCATCAGGGATTTATCTAATTTAACTATTTGTGTCTCATCATCATTATTGTACCCAAAACTATCTTGCGTATTCTGATTGTCTGATGAGGTGCAAGTTTCTACAAGAACTTATATTCCCTCCATGGCAAAGCACCTCAGATCCATCTAGATAAAATCGGGCCAATTTTGTCCCTTCCAATTAGTGAGGATTGAGGGGTGCATTCGATTATGTAATGCATACTGATGTAACCGCCCTATGTACTGATCTCATATGAACTTCAAGCTGTGTTGATTGTAATGCATTGATTTGTTACACATCTTTGTTAGACTGGTCTAGTCCCAGAGCAGGCATGCTCATTTCTGTTACAAACTTCGGATTGCTCTTGAGATCCTCTTCTAAGCTAGGGTTTGTGTTCATGACTACTAGGTTAGTGCAGAGATTGGTGGAGTGAAAATTTTTACTGCAAAAATTTTCCCAACTAAATGTATGAATAAGATTATATGTTGTATCTTTCCATTGATAAAGCCTTTGATAAACCTTATTTTATCTATATACATAGCACAACACGTGAGTTATGCACATACGCCAAGAGTCTTGTAGTTTAGTGGCATTGTCCGGTCTCCTTTATAATGAGAATTAGGATTCAAGGCCTCCTCTCCCATTTTTTGTAACAAATGAATTATTATTATTATTTTAAAAAGGAGCAATGTACATAATTATTTTAAAATTGCATATGTATGCACAGACATATAGAGAATATTCAGCTGTTACTGGCTTTGCCCCTTATGTTGAGGGGAACAACAAGCAACGTGCTTCTCATTTGTCTTTGATAATTAGACATTAGTTGAATAAAATCTTCCGGTTAATGAATCATGTTTATGTAGGTACAAACCCAATGATTATTATCTTGAGGAGCTCATAGAGGAATGGTGTGAAGGAGTAATACAAGACGACAATCAGAACAAAGAAGAGTTCAGTTCCTGCAACAAGACCTACTTAGGAAGACCTCAAAGTCTACTTCTTGAAAAAATTGCAATGCACTTGCAAAAGAGTAATTCTGAAAGCCTCACAATTGACCTTAAGGGGCTTACAAAGGTCAGGTTAACATCATATAGTGAATCATATGTTTGGCAAATTTACCTTTGAAATTGGTACCAAGCATGGATTAAAGCCATGTTTGTGTTGAACAGGTTTGAAGGACTAGACTCTTGCTTACCCAGATTGTAGATTAAAGTCTATTGTTATAACTGTGCTTGTTTGTACTGTTTCAGAATTGTGTCAACTCTTTCCTCTCAAGCTTTTTCTCATCAACTACTTTGTAATATGTATCCACAGGTTGAAGCTCGCATTGTTGTTCTTGCAGTTCTACGAATGTTCAAAGAGAACTACCATACTCATGGTATAAATGAACCTCTAATAAAGATATTCGCAAGACATAGAATCACATGAAACTTTCCTGCATGGTCCTTTCAACTTACCTTACATAGTGTTTGACAAAGCCAACAATTGTCATATAAATTCAACATAAAATATAAGTCAGGTTTAGTCTATAAGTAAATTGAGACAAGGGAGGAGTTAGAATCCAGAACTGAGCTTACATGTTGACATTTGATTGATTTATTTTTGCAGGACATTCAGTAAGAGATGACATATTGATCACCTTAGGAGTCAGTAAAGCAGTCACAGATCCAGCAACGCACAATTTTGAGGTGAAAAGTGCAATAATCAAACTACTGCAGGATGAATTGGGGCTTGAGGTTCTTTTAGCAGGACCAAAGAATGCACTGAATAAAAAGACAAATTCAGAATCCCTTCTTGCGTCAGATCTAAACTTGGAACAATTGACACGAAGGAAGAGTTTATTAACAGAGCTTGAAAGTTCCACTAGGAGACCAGATGTTGGACAAAGGTTAAAGGTCACAAGGAAATCGTTGCAATATTGGTTGCAGAGAAGATTAGGCGCCATCAGAAGATGATTATTTTTGTATGTGAAACCACTTGTAGAGTCTGTACATGATATCATATGTACTATATTCTAAGTAAATGTATTGTAATACCATAAGTCACCAATTGTAAGTTGTACAACAATTAAATGTAATTTGCAAGATCATAAAATAGAAACAGCCTTCTTCTCATTTATCCTTTTGCCTCTTTTCAAATTGGCCAGTTTCCCAATTTAGATTCGAATGCATCTCAAAGCACATAAATTGCTACTATTATAAAAGATACATTGAAATTTCATTTCTCATTCCAACAAAGAAAACAAGGGATACATAGAATTACCATTACAAACCAAAAGCCAAAAAAGAAACTCACAGCCAATCCTGCTGCTGCAGCTTCAGCGGCAAGTAAACCTCAGACAAGTACTGAAACCCGAACGTGCTCAGCGCCTGAATTTCCGCCTTCTGCTTCGTCTTCACCATCAAACTCAACTCCTCAACCCACCCGGGATTCTTCTTCACGAAATCCTCCTCCAACAAATCCTTCCCGGTCTTAACATCCTGGTCAGTCATCGGCAACCTACACTGCTCCGGTATCTTATACTTATCCAAGTCACTCGGCCTAACCCCCAACCACTTAATATCCGGCGTAGTCAAATTTGAACTATCATAAGACATGTTCTTCGAACCACACCCGTAAACCGACAAAATCTTCAACCCATATGGATCACTATCCACAAGAGCAAGAACAGGAAGCTTCAACTCCATCTTCATTTTCCTCAAAAATAACCTAGTAGCCACATCAGGCTGGCCCTTAGCCGTGATAATTATACACGGAAATCGATTATAAAACCGATCCTCAGCTAATCTCATGTAAGCAGCATCCTTCTCAACCAAGAGAATAAACAGAGCATCGCTCTGCATATCCCCAACTCGATCAATATTAGGCGGTATCGCCTTTCCGCCCATTCCCATTTTCGTGCAATCGATCATGTCGCCATTGTCGCTGAAAATCAGCCTCCCGACGACGACGCCTTTCTCGGCGGCGATCACGTTGAGGCTCGATCGAGTGCAGCCGAGGATGCAGGAGACGTCGTCGAGGACGGTGTCGGATTGGGACTGGTCTTGGAAGAGCTTGACGTCGGTGTAGAAGAGGTCACGCTTGGTGACGTGGATGTTCTTGGCGCAGAGCTGGTGGACGAGCTGGATGATGCGGGTGGTGATGGTGGTTTTGCGGACGGTGGAGATGTTGGCGTAAGGGCGGAGGGTGGTTTTGTCTTTGAGGACGATGCGGTCGAGCTCGGGGACGTAGAGCTGGTTGGTGGCGGAGCGGGACGGGACGTCGAAGCCGAAGCCGTTGCCGGCGAGGATGGAGCGGGCGATTTTGAGGATTTGGGATTCGATCTCGGATTGGACGGAGAGGAGGTTGAGCTCGGAGACTTCGCGGCATTTGGCGTCTAGGTCGATGTCGGCTAGGGTTAGGGTTTTGGAGGAGGAGGAGGATGCGGCGGCGGCGGTGGCTGCGGTGAGGTCTTTCAGGATTTCGAGGATGGCGGAGTCGGGTTTTAGTTTGTTCTTGAATGGGAGTCGGGTTTCTTCGTCGGAATCCGCTTCGGCACGGCGGCGTTTCCTTTTGCCCTTATCCGCCATTTTCAGAGAGAGAGAAAAATCTGTTGGGTGGACTGTGGATATGAGTAAAAAGAGTCAAGAGTGGTAAGGCGGGAAATGAGTTATTCCATCTATTTAGGGTTAGTTTTGTCTTTGTCTTTTAAAAATAAGTTTTTATCTTTTTTTGCTAAATAAAAATAAATTTTTTCTTAAAAATTTGTATTGCCAGGATTAATAACTCTTTAGTTACGAATTATGGGAGAAAGTATCTTATAAGTTTGGTGCATAAATGATTTTTCTGAATTAGGGAACTTTTTCATTAAGAGTTCCAAACTCCAACTTTAGCTTTAAAATTGATTTTAGTTTTGAAGAGTTTCTTAAAGCTCATTATATCAAAATTGCCCGCTAAAAAGAGTTTCATTTCCTCCAAAAGAAAGAAAATTAGATAAACCTTAAAACACTATTCACTATAATTTGCCAAGGACACAGCTTATGTCCAGTGCATTAGTATGCATGACACATTAAGATGTGAACACATGTTAAGTTTCATTTCTTCCAAAAGGAAAAGTAGATAGACCTTAAAGCACTATTCATTATAATTTGTAAAGGACGTGATGAGTGTCTTGTGCAGTAGGATGCGGACATATGTCAAGTTGACACACGGACACAAGCTTAACCCATTTGTCAAACACTCAAAACTCTACTTCTTAGAACAATGACAAAGACACTAATTACAGTCTATATAGTCCTCAAGAATTCAAAAGTTTGAAAACTTGTTTTCTAAGGTAATACAGACATATCTAACTCTCTTCTCTTACAGAAGACACTTGAATTTCTGACCAAACAAAAAAAAAAATCACATAAACAGCAGCAACAAGCATGACAAATTATGCTTCAAAGAAAACTCCCCATGGAGAGTTGAACTTATGACTTATCACATAAGAAACACCATATCCTCTCAGAGACCAAACAAAAAAGGAACAAGTTATCTTTTTTTTTTTTCTTCTTTAAAATGAATAGCAAGTGATCTAAGCCTTCAAATTTTATTCACAGAAAGCATTTCAGATATCTTGGACGATACCATACCTTTGAAGTTTGTTTTAAATAGTAAATCTACCGTGGATGGCAAGTGAAAGAGTTACAGCCTGATGAAGAATGTTTTGCCATGCCAAAGAACCAATTAATCACAGTATCTCGTCATTTAGTACTTTCCTAAGCACTTTTCACAATAATGTCTCATTTGAATATTCCACCCATTGAATTCTATCACTTCTAACCACGTTGAACTTGAAATTTCCAAAATTGTGAATTGTGAACAATCCATTCTACAAAATTTTCAATAGGGTGCCAATTTTTCATGCCACAGAGATAGGGGAAACATCTCCAACCAAGTGCTTCCAAGTAATAAGCCTAAGATTTTTCTTCCAAGCACAAGAGTATTTGTTGTCATTTTACCACGGCACCTTTAGCTAAAGTTACATATTGATGTCCCGAGGTTGAGGTTAAGGACTTCCTGACTCAAATTCTCAAATCCTGATTGCATAAAAAAATGTCCTCAAATTTTAAGAATTGGCTGGTGAAATTTACCTCTTGTGATAGTTTAGTATACATTGAGACTTTTCCTGTTATAAAGTTGAGGCAAATTTATGACACGACATCCTCAAATCCCTTTTATTGTAACTATTCATATGATACACTTTTATTAGTGACTGTAGTGCACAAGTTGGTAATAATATATGTAACCTAATATCTTTTATAACAATGAAATTTGCCTGAGCTCCTTGTATAGGATTCCAATATACATGAAGTCACTGCACAAGGTAGGAAGCACCCATAACAGAACAAGATCAGTGGTATGAGGTAAATATGCAAATAGAATGCGCAAAAGTGAATTAACTCAACTAAGTGCTACTAGATAGAAAGTGAAGACATGCCTTATTTTCTCCTTCATGAGCAACATGCTTTCAGAATATCCTCAATATCGGGATCATCCCCAGCTTCTTTGTCCTACTCATATAAACAAGCTTAACGTGATGTTAGAACTTGAAGAGATGCGGAAACTCGCATATGAATTTACAACTTAGAAAGTGGAGTCTTTAGAAACTCCCATCTTCATGCCACAAGAAAAAATATTTAGCTAAGCATCAAAGTGTTGAAATACTTGAAGCTTTGTCTGTGCATTAGAAAATAGACAGACTGCTTCCATTGTCATCAAGTGTCCAATTTCCAAACCACAACTATGATTTTGTTTTAATAATATTCGCAGGTCAATGTCCATGATATGTATCAATCAATCAGTAATAAATGTGTGCCGTGCTATGATTACTCTTCTCAGTTGGAGCTTCAATTTAAAGTGACCATGGCTATATTGCTGATCAACATTGTTCTTGCAATCAGGACAAAAGGAAAGAGAGCAGGTTAGGATGGAGGACTTTATTACCTTATGAATGTATGAGATGTTACTTTTGCCAGGACCTGCAACTATAATTCCACCTTGCTGCCTGAGAAACAACCAATTTTGTATATGTTAAAAGGAATAAAAAAGAAATAGAGAAATTTGAAAATAACATGCTGAGGTGAGGTATGATAAGAAGAAGATCAGCATTTTCTATGCTGTCACAATTCACCTTGGAAAAACACAGTATAACACTCACATGGGACAATGTTTGGGTCATAATACTAAGGTGTTTCAAATAAATCTGAGTTGTATTGGATGTAGGCCTCAGAATCTTCAGATTTCCATGTACAACTTTTATTCTATCAAAAGAAATATTCAGCGTCCTGCCAGATTGCTTTGGTGTTCCTTAGAATGTTCTTATCTTTCAATCATTCAAGCAATTTCAGTTACACAACTATAACTATAATGAATTCTATAATATTATTAAGTGGAGTAAAGATATCAAGAGAGTCAGGTTCTTTTTTACTTTTTAATTACCGCATAAATTCTTTCCACCATTTCTAGTTCATTTAGATCAACATTTGTATTAAAGATGATGATAATTCCTCACGATGAATATGTTTGTTAGCTCAAAATTTAACTTTAACTTTCACGAAGAGACAATTTGTGAGCCTTGTCATCCTGATCCACATGCATTACTTCTAACAAAATAGTTCACATACCAGCCACCTCTGCTCACAGTGTCCCTTTCAAATGAAAGCTTCCAGTCTTGTCGATAACCTTCCATGTACAATTGAATTATCTTGAGACCTGCCTAGAGTGTCATGGAAGCAACTAAATTAAGAAGTCATAGGTACAGTCACAAAATTTCATATTTTCATGAACAAGTCATCTTTAAACCTATAGTAATGTGCAATATTGTGTTGATAAAGAACACACAATTCATCTTACATACTTTGGGAGTAAATGTAGTTAAAACCCCAGAAACAAATTCCAGCGCCTTGTATGATGAGTGGTTAGGATCTGCATAAACTTCTGAAAAGAATAACAAAGTTTCATTACCAAGCTGCAACATGTGTATATTTGGCTGCTAGACAAGTTTATACAGTTGGAGTCGCTGAGCAGGTTTCTCTTTCAAATTTACACCGCTACTTCAATTAAAACCCCAAAGTTTTTTCAATTCACTATGATTTGCAGTGATGCTGATGCATATGATACCATCATGATTCATGACTGCCCCTGTCACACCCCTTTGATATCCTTATCTTCAACATCAATATTATAATCATTATCACCCTCATCATCAATAGCAAATGGATTATTCATTCTCATCCATATGGATTTACATTGAAGTAGAAATGAATATCCAATGACAACTTCAATCTTCTGTCCACCCCCCCACCCCACCCAAAAAGAAAAACTAAAAAAAGTGGCCTAAAAATTCATCAGGTTCTCTGTCATCATTTCACATACCCCATTGAGAGTAGACTAATAATACAATTTAAACTACTTCCACGTTATAATTCACATAATATATGAATTCTTCGGAAACATACCTCCCTTGAATTTTGTTTGCTCAGAAAATGCTCTTGCCTACATCAAATTACAGCTAATGGTTATGTCAAAGTTTTAGAGAGAAATAAATTCAATGAACCATCACATATTTAAGTTACAGTAGAAAAGCCAACTACAAACAAATGAAGAATAATACCCAAAAAAAAAAAAAAAGCACTTTTGGTACTTCTGGCCAGCGAACACAAAATTTGGATGGGACATTTGCCTCATGAAACTTCCATAGCATGCAAATAGATCTAAAATAACTTTTTTTTCCCAATGGGTGGTAAATAAATAAATAAATAAATTATTTGTTGCTTCCATAATTAATATATCATTTTCACAACTCCTACCCATGCTAGTTTAGGCCTCCCTTTATCACTTTTCACTCTCTCAACTTGAATTAAATTATTCTTTCTCACAGATGCATGCATTAGTCTATACCGCATATGATCAAGCCATCTTAAGAGTCTCTCTCTTTCATCTTTTTCTCAATATGAATCACTCTTAGATTTATATAGATGACTTCATTATTTATCTTATCTTTCCAATTAAGATTCCAACAAATGCTTGTGCACAATCATTACATACTTAATTCATCAAATAAGCAGACACACGTAAGCAATTACTAACAACTCAATATGCGTTTTCAGGACATACCTGATCAACGCTGCCAGGTCCAATTATAACTAGTGCCACACCAGATGCATCCATGATATCCTGTCAACATATCAAACATGTCAGAACTGTGTAAAGGGACTAGGCATGTCGTATACAAAAGGTAGTATTTCCCAATTTATCATTTGCAACAAATAAATAATAATAAAAAAGAAGATAATAAGCCTCTTAGACTCACCTATCACCCAAGATAAACATGCTTAAGAGCTACTACCCATGTTTTGGACTTCCCTTCTCACCTGGATAAGGTGGTAAGTTAAGGCATGATCCTCCCCACCCCTGCCTCTCTGCGTGTTTGTGTGTGTGTGGGGTGGTGGTGAAGCATTAAAATTCCATGTGAAGGAGAAAGCGTTGACCTTACTAGAACATTCCCTTAGACTAACCATTGAGTAAATTAAACACCTGTGCATATGCAGCTTAATGTAATAAAAAAATAAAACTATCAATTGCAAGAATCCAATGCTTTCTATCGAAACTGACCAATTGGTTGCACTCCATCATCTTTGAATTCATCTACTATTTACAACACTGTTGAAATACCAACTCAGAGACCTTTTTCGTTTATTTTCAGCTCATCAACAGTGTTCATAAATTCATTTTTTGTTCACCAGAAATTCATTATAGCCCAAATTAAAAGGAAAAGTCAGATTTTTATTTTTTAAGTCAAAATATATTTTATAACAGTACGAATGAGCCCCTACTAATTTAATTCAAATGTTTTCGTTTACCAATCAAAACAGTCAAGGGCAAAAACATGGCTTCTTTAGTCCTCACCTTCTTGGAGGCAAGATAATCAGCCCGTTTGCGGCAAAAGACACATCTGGAAATAAAGACAAGCATTATAAGCAAAATACCAAAAAAAAAAAATGGCTACATAAAACTTAGGGGGTGTTTAGTACACCATTTCAAACAACAATTTTCAATTTTTAATCAACATTACATGTACTTTTATTCACTTTTTCACCCACGTATTTTCACTCATATTTTTAAACAACAAAACACCTATTTTTAAGTGCATGTATCAAATACTTCCTTGGTGTCCAAATTCTAAATTAATGAACAAATTTTTATCAAATTCGGGTGTTTATTGCAAAATTTTGGTAGTTTATGGTGCGCATTATAAATGCCCTCATAGTAGAGGATGAACGAAAAAAATTTGCATTCAAAAGCTTGAATCAGCTATATTTTATATAGATTGATATGCATGAGAAATGTCTAAGAAAATCACCCGAAATGGCGAGCAAAAGCAACGACAGCTTTCCTATCTTTCCAGAGTTGAGAAATTGGAATCCCATTTCCATTTAAATCGAAGACTTTCACCGTATCAAGTAAAGTTGAGCTATCTTCACTCACCTCCGAAGTTTCAATCCCTGAAATTGGAATTTTCGTTAATTGAGTTTTTTTCCAATTCCGATGAAAAAAAAATAAAGAAAAAGACAAGAGTATATATATATATACAGGACTTGTATACACATTAATTTTCTCGAAAAGCAGAGGTTGTGGAAGAATTACCGGGAGAACCAGACACAGCGGAAGGTACGAGGTGGCACCGCCGCGTTGAGAGACTGAAAGTTTTGTTGGGGTGCGGCCTGAGAGTTTGATACGATAGCACACGTGTTGAAGTGAGATTGGCGTTGGTGTTGGTGTTGGTGTTGGGGTGGAGAAGATTGTTGGGGGAGAGTGTGGTAGACAGAGAAGTCGCCATTTCTTCTCACGGTTTCAGAGAAGCAGAAGAAACTATCAAGTAAAAACTTTTGTGGTTGCGTTGCTGAACTAGGGGGCGAGTTTGTGACCGTTGGTTGTTAAATAGTTATTTGTGGGAACCGGAATTACACGTGGCAGTCATGTGCTAGTTCATTCTTCGTATAAAAAGTCTAGAGACACGTATTTTCCTACAACTAGTGCACATGTCATGCAGTAATTTGATTAATTTCGACAAATGTCAGCGGTGGTTTAATGGAATCCAATCTCATTACAATAAATATGTAAGTCGTGTCAAAATGCGTGCAAAAGTATTTATCCCTATTCTTGATGACATTGGTTGCATCAATGGGCATACTCACAACAAATGACACCAGCCTATTTTGATAGATCTAGGTTCAGGTCATTATTCATTAGACCCATTTTTTTATACCCGTACTCTTTCAATTTTTTAGCAAGTATATAAAGTATGGGATAGGGAGGTGAGGTGAGATTCAAATCACAACAAACATACCTTATATAACCCTTACCGTTTTTGAAATCACAACATAGAAATATTATTATGATCGGACTATTAGATGAATTCCCTTATATACCCCTTATCTTTTTTTTTTTTTAGAAACATACATACACACACAAAGAAAAAGAAAAGCGGTTCTAACACAAAAACACACTACAACTCTACTTAAAAGTCATAATAACTTTTAAGGGAAATATAAGTAAAATTATTGTTTTATGTCACAAAGTTACCATCAAAAAGTGATTAAAATGGAGTTATTGTTCATGTTATGCAGTTATTGTCATTGTGTATTACTGATACTATCCAAACAAATTTTTCTTATGAAAAAAAATGGATAGAGAGGGGTGATCTAAGTTGATATTTTTTACTTGACGCATGACTATAATAACACTCTACACGCTAGGCTCAGGCTTATAGGAGTATCCAAATGGATTTAAAAAGAAAGAAAAAAATTATGTAGAATTATGTTTTTTTTTTCTTTAATAATATTTAAATCTTAAAAAAATATTAATAAAATAGGAAATACTTCTTTCTATTTTCTCTTCAATGAAAAAATAAGGTATTAAAGTATAAACTAGAGGGATTTTGACAGTTGAGAGGCAATTGCTCCCTCAACTAGACGCTATCTTATGAGCCCACAATTTGTGAGTTGTGAGTAGGAGTGGGCTCTAATAATTAGTTCCCTAGCTTTGCCGTTGTGTGTGATTAATTTTTTTTAACTTGCAAACTTTATTAAATCAAACAAAGGATATCTACAATAATGCGATCAGTCTTGCAAGCATCTAGGATGGTTTTAGGAGGATTCATGCTTATTAAAACAAAACTAGCTTTTAAGCATAACCGCAAGTTTGGCAACAATGTGGGATGCAAAATTTAGTTTTCTCATAACCTATTTAAAATTACAACTAGAGAAGATTTTCTAAGCTCGAGTGAATTACAAATAATAGTGCTAATTAATGGACTAGTTCATATTTAAAGAGAGAGAGAGATCAATCTTAAACTCATTTTTAAATTTTAAGTAATTAATATAAATAATAAAATAAACATATAATTTAATTATTTATTTTGGAAGTCTAAGTTCATTTCATAAAATCAATGTGGGTGTACAGTAAAGGGACCCTTGGGCCTAATCGGATCAAGAGTTGTGGGCTAAGGACGAATGTCTAGGCCTAACTAGCCTTAACCTTTTCAATGTTTTCAATGATCTTTCTCCTGACCAACACTTGCTCGCCAACCCTGCTCTTCGTTTTTTTTTCTTTTTTTTTTTTTTTTTTTTTTTTTTTGGTTTCTGAAATTCTTTATTTTCTGAAATTGACATAACTATCTTATATATAAATATAAAATGAAACAATGACCTTTTGTTAATTTCGTAATATTTTTTGAGTAAATGCTACAAGTTTAACTATATACTGTCTTCTATAGCACAAAAGAAATTTTTTTTTGTTTTTGTTTTTGTTTTTGTTTTATGTTGTTGAAGTGTTATCAAATCCGCTCATACTACGTTAAGGGCATGTTTGGTACATTGTAATAGATACTGTAATCTATTAGTTATTCTTAAGAAATAACCATTCGGTTATTTAGTTGTGTTTTTATTATAAGAAATATTCTTAATTATTCCTTATAAATGACTATTCTTTAAAATGAAAAATAATTATTCCTTTAACAAAATGGCGATTGTGCGCCTGAATAAGGATGTTGGGCTTGACCTCACTTGGGCTCACAACTTACTTGTAAAGTGGGTTTTGGATTTCCTACTTTAAGTTGTTATTGGCCCAGAGACTCAATGTAGCTATCTCTCTTTCTCGCTCTCTCTTGCTCCCTGAATCACTCTTTTCTCTCTACTCTCTATTTCTTTGAGAACCTTTCAACAACCCCCACTCCTTCTCCAACTTCTCTTATTTATAGCCTTGTGATTAGTGGGGTGCTATGATTACTTTTATTGTTAGTGGCTTTAAGGGTCCAATGTTGTTATCTTTAGGTGGTTGTTTGGTGGGAGTTACTTTGGAACTAGTTCCCACTAGAGGCGGATGCTCGGCGGCAGTATCTCTCACGATTTTATCGGGCATTCGAGATACGGTTTTTGCCATGCAATTGTACTTTGGTGGAAATGAGACTTGCCGGTCACGTTCCATCGTTGCGAAGTAATGAGTGTGTATTTCAATAACAGGCCAACAGGTTTTAGGCTAATCATGAGGTCACGGGGCATGCATCCGTGTCCCAAGTGGGCCTTAAGCCCAGCTTCTAACGGGGAAGTGAGTAACCACGAGCCATTCTGTGGAGTTTGGGCCCAAGGTCCTGATGTCGCGGAAGCCTGAAGAGAAGCACACACGATACTCTCTTTGATGGAACAGAAACTAAACTATTAGTCTCTGGTAGTAAACCTCGAATTCACGAGGGGTTTCCCTGAATCCACAAGGAGATAAAAACTGGAATCCACCAGTAGAGAAAATTGACAAATTGTCTGTGTTTATTGATAATAGTCTATCTTGCCTCTGACGGCTACAAAACATATAAATACTGAAAAAAAACGTTTAAAAACCCTAATTCGCACTAATTAAGCGATTAGGTGACAAATTACCGAATTTTGCCAAAAAATGGCAAAATTGAGTTAAATGCAAAATCATAAACTACTGACCTTAAAGGTCGTCCCAAAACAGACGGGACTTTATTCTGACTTTTAAACTAAAAGTTATTAAGGAAAAACAAATAATACTATAAATAGCAAAAACACTGTTATCGGGGCCTTAACGAAGGAATTTGCCTAAATTTTGGCGACGTTCATGGCTTATGAATCTGGATCAGAACGTCGTTTCCCTTCAACCTGCCAAATTTCATGCAATTCCGACACTGTTACCCCGATGGCCCCTACTGGCACCCCCCTTTGATCTTGCGTTGTGACTTCTTGCGCCCCTGCTGCTCAAGGAAGGCATGTGCTGTCTGTTCTACATCAGTCCCCCCCACTTGAAAAGAACTCGACCCCGAGTTCCCACTATCTGGTTCATCAGGAGGATGATAGTCATACAAGTCAGCAACATTGAAGGTAGAAGAAATACTCATATCTGGAGGAAGAGCAACCACATAAGCATTGTTGTTGATCTTCTTAGTAATCTGGAATGGTCCATACTTCTTGTCCTTCAATTTGTTGTAGGTACCAACAGGAAATCTCTCCTTTCTAAGATAGACTAGCACTAAATCCCCAACATTGAAGATCTTCTCACGCCTCTTCTTATCAGCAGCTTCCTTGTACTTGGCATTTGTATCTTCAAGTTTCTGCCTCACCTCCTCTTGCATAGCCTGAATACGATCAGCCATGTTTTCTGCTGCTTGACTCACTCCTGGAAGCTCAGGTAAAGGTACCAAGTCCAAAGCGTGTTTTGGGGGCACGCAGTAGACGATGGAAAATGGAGACTTACCAATGCTTCTACTGACTGAGCTATTGTATGCAAACTCTGCTTGGGACAATGCAAGATCCCACTGCTTGGGCTTCTCGCCTGAGATACACCGGATCAGATTCCCCAAAGTGCGATTAACCACTTCTGTCTGGCCATCAGTCTGTGGATGACTAGTGCTGCTGTAATTCAAGGAAGTGTCAAAACGCTTCCACAAAGTCCGCCAGAAGTGACTAATGAACTTGGTATCCCGGTCAGAGGTGATGGATTTTGGCACTCCATGCAAACGCACCACTTCTTTAAAGAACAGATTGGCCACTCGAGTAGCATCTGAAGTCTTCTTGCATGCTATGAAATGGGACATCTTTGAGTACCTGTCAACCACAACAAAAACAGAATCCATACCTCGCTGGGTTCGAGGAAGACCCAGTATAAAGTCCATAGATAAATCTTCCCATGGTGCTTGTGGAACCGGCAAAGGCATATATAAACCAGTATTCTGAGATTGTCCCTTAGCAGTTTGGCAAATTGGACACTTCCTCACATGATTGCCAACATCCCTCTTGAGCTGTGGCCAATAATACCTTTCTTCCACCAGTGCTATAGTCTTATCTCTGCCCATATGTCCACCCAAACCTCCACCATGCAGCTCCCTAATAATCTGCTCCCTCAATGAACTTTTAGGGATGCATAATTGGTTACCACGAAAAAGGAAACCATCCTGGATGTATATACTATTGATAGCAGTATGAGTTTGTTGACACTTACCCCAAATATCACCAAAATCCTCGTCATTCTCGTATAGCTCCTTGAGGCAATCAAACCCTACAACTTCAATACGTAGGGTGGTCAACAACGATGCTCGCCTGCTGAGTGCATCAGCCACCTTATTGGTGACACCAGACTTGTGCTTCAAAGTGAAATGAAAGCGTTGTATATAAGCTACCCACCGAGCATGCATCCTGTTAATGCTAACTTGACTATTGATGTGCTTTAATGCCTGATGATCTGTGTATAATACAAACTCCCTCTGAATCAGGTAGTGCTCCCAATGCTTAAGAGTCCGTACTACAGCAAAGAACTCCAGTTCATAGGCTGACCATTTACTTCGAGCTTCACAAACTTTCTCACTGAAGAATGCTACTGGTCTGTTGTCTTGAGAAAGAACAGCGCCTATCCCAACCACAGATGCATCACACTCCACCTGAAACACCTTATCGAAGTTGGGCAATGCCAAAACTGGGGCTGTGCTCAACTTTTCCTTGATCAAGGCAAAGCTTTGTTCTGCCTCCTTTCCCCATGAGAACCTCCCCTTCTTCAGACATTCAGTGATAGGGGCTACTATGCTACTGAAATCCCGAACAAACCTCCGATAGAAGGTTGCTAGCCCATGGAAGCTTCGCACATCACTCACTGTCTTTGGGGTTGGCCATTCTCTGACTCACGGACCTTGTCCTCATCAACATGAATCCCATCTGCACTAACCACATACCCTAAGAACAGCAACTTATCAGTCAAGAAGCTGCACTTCTTCAAGTTGATATACAACTCATTGGCCTGCAACACTGCTAATACTTCTCGCACATGATTATAGTGGGCTGCTTCTGTCTTACTGTAAATCAGGATATCGTCAAAATAAACTACCACAAACCTTCCAATAAATGGTTTCAATACCTGATTCATAAGTCTCATGAAAGTGCTGGGAGCATTAGATAATCCGAAAGGCATAACCATCCACTCATATAATCCCTCATTTGTCTTAAAAGCTGTCTTCCACTCATCTCCAGGTCGGATCCGAATCTGGTGATACCCACTCTTGAGATCCAGCTTGGTGTAACACTTGGACCCACTCAGCATATCAAACATGTCATCTAGTCGGGGAATAGGAAATCGATACCTGACTGTGATCTTGTTGATGGCTCGACTATCCACACACAAACGCCAGCTCCCATCCTTCTTTGGTGTTAGCAGTGCCGGTACTGCACATGGACTCATACTCTCCCTAATCTGCCCCTTGCTCAAAAGCTCATCCACCTGCCCCTGTAGAATCTGACCCTCTTGAGGATTCATCCTGTAATGTGGTAGATTAGGTAGACTAGCTCCAGGAACTAAATCAATGCAATGCTGGATGTCACGCATTGGTGGTAAACCTGCAGGCAGCTCTTTTGGAAATAGCTCTTCAAACTCCTTGATCAATGGTTGAATTGCCTCAGGTATCTCAGTAACCTTCTTTGGCTCACCATCTGTCACCACTACAGCATATACCTGTTTCAACTCCTTACACTCCCTGTTAAACTCATCTTCATTGTTCACTATAAGGAGTGCTGGCTTCCCCTCCACTTTAGAAGCTTTGGGTATACTGCCTTCCTTAATAGGGCCAAGGACAATTTTTCTGCCATTCTTAAAAAACACATACACATTATCCTTACACCTATGCGTAGCATCTACATCATACTGCCAAGGTCTACCCAGAATTAAATGACATGCATCCATTTCAACAACATCACAAACTACTTCATCTACATAACATTTACCCATAGAAAAAGTAACATGACATTGTTGAGTAACAAGAGTTTCCGTACCTTTCTTGATCCAACCTATCTTGTACGGAGAGGGATGCTTTTCTGTTTTCAGTCCTAGCTTGGTAACCAAACTCTTCGATGCAATGTTCTCTACATTGCCACTGTCAATGATCAAATCACAAACCCTCTTACTGATGGTGCATTGTGCTCGGAAGATCTCATTCCGCTGATCACCGTATTCCACCCTTGGTGTGAGCAACAACCTTTGGATCACCAAAGATCGCCCTAATGGCACGCCTTCCTCGTCCTCTTGGATCTCATTGAGATCATAGGCATACGGATCTGCATCATTATACACCTCTTCACCTTCCTGTTCACCTTCTACCTCACCCTCTTCTGCCACTACCAGATTCACTGCGGCTCGCTTAGGGCAAGTACTAGATCGATGTCCTGGTTCTCCGCACCTGTAGCACTTATTCCCAATTGGCCTAGCATAGGGGTTGGCATTCGCTATTGGCTGGGCTGTGGAACCCGCTACTGCCACTGTGGATTGGTTGACGCCACTATTCTCCCTAACCACAGGTTGTGACCGTGGTGTAAACATGGGCTGTTTACCTTTGTTGGCAATGGAACTAGAGGACTCCGAACTGCGGTTGGAAAACTTCGAACCTGTCCTGAGATGCTGAAATTCTATTTTCTTGGATAAGGTTACAGCCTCATTCAAAGTATATAGGGTTTGTAAGGATACCTGATCTCGGATGGAAACTTGTAACCCGTGTACAAATCTGGATATCCGTTGATCTTCAATTTCCTCCAAATCATTGCGATTCGCCAACCTGTCAAACTCCTCCATGTACTCATTAACTGTCCGAGTACCCTGCCTGCAATCCTGGTACTGTCTGAACAACTCCTGCTGGTAATCGGGTGGTAAGAACCGATCTGCCATTAATCTTTTCATCCTCCTCCATGACCGTATTGGAAGCTTTCGTTCCCGAGTACGGTTTAATTGAACACGATCCCACCAGGCAGATGCTCCTCCCTTCAATTTGTAGGCCACCAAACACACCTGTTTGTCTTCTGCTGTACCCATATAGTCGAAAAACTTTTCAACCTCACTGACCCAATCCAGATACTCTTCAATGGAGACATTACCATTAAAAGATGGTAACTCTATTTTCATCCGATAGTCCCTCTGCTCCTGATAATCTCGCCCATTATCCCTCGCGGGACCACGATGATTTCCAAAGACTCTCTCTGCATACTCCTCATCTTCACTGTCTTCTTCGTTGTAGTCTTGCTGCCTGTTCCGGTTTGGACCACGATAGGGAGGGCCACGCACTCGGTTATCACGTCGCTCTTCATCAACGCGGTTAGGGTTTCGGTTAGGCAAAGTGGCAAGTGCTGCTTGAATCTGGTCCAGAGTTTGTTGGGTTGAATCACGAAATTGTTGATGTTCATCACGAAATTGTTGATTTTCATCACGAAAATCAAGGAACTCAGCCCTAGTGAGGACTGGGTTGTTGACGTCGTCACCGCCGTCATTGTTGTGGTGGTTACCGTCTCGCCGGTTAGCCATCAGACCAGGGTAAGTCAAGGCTCTGATACCAACTGATGTCGCGGAAGCCTGAAGAGAAGCACACACGATACTCTCTTTGATGGAACAGAAACTAAACTATTAGTCTCTGATAGTAAACCTCGAATCCACGAGGGGTTTCCCTGAATCCACAAGGAGATAAAAACTGGAATCCACCAGTAGAGAAAATTGACAAATTGTCTGTGTTTATTGATAATAGTCTATCTTGCCTCTGACGGCTACAAAACATATAAATACTGAAGAAAAACGTTTAAAAACCCTAATTCGCACTAATTAAGCGATTAGGTGACAAATTACCGAATTTTGCCAAAAATGGCAAAATTGAGTTAAATGCAAAATCATAAACTACTGACCTTAAAGGTCGTCCCAAAACAGACGGGACTTTATTCTGACTTTTAAACTAAAAGTTATTAAGGAAAAACAAATAATACTATAAATAGCAAAAACACTGTTATCGGGGCCTTAACGAAGGAATTTGCCTAAATTTTGGCGACGTTCATGGCTCATGAATCTGGATCAGAACGTCGTTTCCCTTCAACCTGCCAAATTTCATGCAATTCCGACACTGTTACCCCGATGGCCCCTACTGGCACCCCCCTTTGATCTTGCGTTGTGACTTCTTGCGCCCCTGCTGCTCAAGGAAGGCATGTGCTGTCTGTTCTACATCAGGTCCAAACAATCCTAGGGGTCTGGTGCTGTACAGCGGTAATAACTATTCATTTACCCATTAAATAGATTTAAAAAAAAATAATAATAAAATAGACCCCTATACTTTCTCTCTCTCACTTAAACAAATTTATTTATTTTTAAATTCTCCGATTGTTTTACTCGTACCAGCACTGCCGCACTGGTGAAGAAGAGATTGATCTAGAGACACCGGTTCTTGATAAATGAATTTTATTTTTAATTCCTTTTAATTCTCCTTTTGTTTTACCTTTACTATAATAACAAAGAGATGACATGTTCTTGTTTTTCCAATTTTCTTTTTGTTCTACCAGCACGCTAGGTGACCTATTCTTGCTTTTTCTTTCTTTCTTTTTACAATTTTATTTTGATTGTCCACTTTAAAATGGAAAATTGTATGTAATGTTAGTTTATTTATTTGTTTATTATTTATATCTCTTTTTCTGTGAGCAGAAACTGAAAATTAAACTAATAGGTGGTATGGGTATTTGAGGAAATACAATATAAGTAATATACTAACTTACTATCATTCAAACTACAAAAAATATTTCTCAAAAAAATTAATTATGCCTAATATTAGCAGTGATGATGCCAGAATCATCAATTGGGTCACTCGTCGAATCCGGATCATTAGACGATCTTGTAGGACCTACAAGATAAAAGAGAGACTAATCGAAGAGACCACCGGGTTGTGCCCGGTGACGGAGTCTCCGATGCTTAAATTAATATCAACTCATACATTAGTAGTGATGAGAGAGTTTATGGTCTTTGATGGTCGTTATTGAATGTGTTGGGCGACGGTTACTCATCTATCTTTGATGGCCCACTAATGATGCAATGATTGTCCATTAAGATGGACGGCCTTAACGGTTTTTATGGACTCATCAATTACCCCACATTCCCGAGTCTTATTTTGCTTTATGCTAGTCAGGCTTTGGGAATATTTTTGACTTGTTTAGATTCAAATTTCTTTATCTTCAACTACTTTCTTCTTCAAGAATGGTAGCATTTTTGTGAGGACTTCTTAGTATCTACCTTTTGAAGGTCTTTTTGGACGTTCGAGGGATCATAGCTTGATCTTGAAAGTGAGCTAATTTCCTTGAATGATAATTTTTTATCACTGTTGAAGAGCAAGCTAATTTTTTTGTACGACTATTTTTTATCACTGCTAAAGAGCAAGTTAATTTCTTTAGACAACCATTTTTTATCGCTGCTAAAGAGCAAGCTAATTTTTTTGGATGACCATTTTTTATCATTGCTAAAGAGTAAGGTGATTTCTTTGGACAACCATTTTTTATCACTTCGATACTTCTTCTTTCATTTATTTTCTGGTTGTCACGTTTGATA
Source organism: Quercus variabilis (assembly GCA_030445155.1). Taxonomy (NCBI): domain Eukaryota; kingdom Viridiplantae; phylum Streptophyta; class Magnoliopsida; order Fagales; family Fagaceae; genus Quercus; species Quercus variabilis. The sequence continues at coordinate 42,414,543 of CP129451.1, forward strand.
TTCTTGATTTGCGTGTGACATGTGTTTGCGTGTGAATCCTTATCTACTTACACTCGTCTAAGGGTATTTAGTCACTTACCCACTTTTAGGTGGCTTGCATCCAATTACAGAGCTTCATCATTTACATTTTGTTAGCAATTTACATCGGTCTAGCGGAATCTTATCCATTTTTTTTTTTGTGACTTACATCCATTTTTAAGGAATCTTGTCACTTAGACTTCATCAGTGATTTACATCCGTCTTTGCAGAATCTTATCACTTAGCTATTTTTTGGTGACTTACATCCATTTAAAGAATCTTGTCACTTAGGCTTCGTCAATGATTTACATCCGTCTTGATGGAATCTTATCACTTAGCCTTTTTTTTTTTTGGTAACTTACATCCATTTAAAGAATCTTGTCACTTAGATTTCGTCAGTGATTTACATTCGTCTTGGCGAAATCTTCTCACTTGGCCATTTTTTGATGACTTACATCAATTTAAGGAATCTTGTCACTTGTTGTTGAAAAGAGTCCTTAACGCTATGTCGTTTTGGACATTCTTGAGGCTATGTTGATATCTGCATTAAATTGCACATGCACTTGCCAAGACTTGGTTAAACAAGAATTTTAGAACAATTTATATATAAATAATAAGTTACCAATAGCCTAGGTGGGCCTTTTTCTTACTTGTAATTCTAGAGCTTTTTCTCTTTTGTAATTCATCTAGTAGTACATACATTTTTTCATGAAATCTTACTAGGCGTAAATTTTATAGACGAATATAAAAAAGACAGAAATAAATGTGTTACCTTAGATGATGGCTTTATTTTGCCACACTCGTTGATTTTTCATTGCAAGGATCTTCTTGACGAGCTTTTCTCTATTAAGATTTTTAAGCTTAACATGATACTTAATGTCTAAGGCCTAGATCTCTTTTGCTTCAATTTTTTAAAGGCGTAAAAACTACGCCACTTTGTTGCCCTCATTCAAACATGAATAGTGCAATTCTTGTTTGTTAATGTCTAGAGGAATGGTCTATCATGGTTGGAACTTTTGTTTTTTTGGAGTGCTTTGATGACCATGGTCATTGCTGTTTGAAGTAATAATTTCCTCTTCTCTCTTCTTTAATTGTACACTTAAGTCACTTCAATAGTGCTAGCTGCATTTTGTTAGGAATGACAATATACAAATATGCAATTGCATGCTATACAATTATGGATGGCATTTGACAGAGTGCATTCTAAAAGTATAATATGATTTGTGAAGACTGAAGCTATTGGCTACATGCTTCTTTAAAGTGTCGAAGTTAAAGTTGATATGTCCATTATTTTGGATACTCAAGTGTCCAATGTATATCAAAAATGATTTTAAGATAAAAAGAAGTGTTTGATGTTGTCATAGCATGTGTAATAAGTTGGTAAGATATGAACTAGAGAAACGTTCATGAATTTAAAAAAAAAAAAAAAAATTTGGTGTAGCGAATCTTTTATTATAGACGCCAAGTTTCTCTATTTTGACCTTACTAAATCATATAAGTAATCAACTTTCAAAATGACAAATTGCTGTAGATATTTAAAGGATAAAAAGGGTTGAATCGTTAAATAATGCAATTCATCACGTCCTACAATATTATTATGGTAAAACCATAATGATATTTGATTCCACTTTTTAGTGCCTCAACATGGCATATTTTAAAAAGAATTTGACTTCACCTTTCTTACAATCTCAATAATTATAGAGCTAGACTAAAGGAAAGTATAGGATTTCCTTGGTTTTTTTTTTTTTTTTTTGACTCCCTACCTTAGATTCATTTCACATTTAGCTGGGAACTTATGCAACTCCTTAAATTTAAGATATATACGTTACACATATCAAAATCAAGTCTTAGAGATTAAGCTAACAAGAGAGAGAATGTGTAAGGTTTAATTACCTGTTTGCCTTGGGACTTTTTCTAGAAATTGAATATTCGAGCCCACCTTTGCAAGGATCTTAGAACAGGCATACTTGGCTTGGAACCACTTTGTTCACATGGCAAGTGATTTAGATGTGTGTGTGCGGTACTTTGGGTACCCTTCTAAGCTGATTTCTTTTCAACGAGCTCTTCTTTGGTGGGTTGATATTGGCTTTAAAGCTATTAGGGCCTGACTCCTCATTTGTGATGTCAAAGGAATTTTCATAACCTTTGGTTGTATTACCCTTTTCCACTTAAGGGTTTTTGATATTTTTCTTGGCAGGTTCTTCTCGACAGTTTCTTAAAAATATAGGTACAATCAAGCTAGTCTAGTTACACTAGTGAATAGTTTAGCACTTTTACTGTGCAAAGTGTTAGACTTGGAGCAACCTTGTCAAGTAAGAAATTCACAAATAATATTAACCACAAATGTATAAAATTTGTTGGGGGCTTAATATTGATTTTTATATAAATGAGGTGTAATATAGTTTATATCGAGCTCTGAAGTGTAGTGGCTCAGTGAAAGCATGATGCTTTAACATATAAAGACCACTAAAGATTTTATGAAACCTTTTGGTGGGATTTATGCACGGAACAATTCAAATTCTCCATTCTCAAAGTGTAATTATACATGGAAAAGTTTAAATAGTAAACTTTGTTCATTATATGGTGGAACATATGAAGATATTAAATTTTATAACTTAGCAACGATGATGGAATTTATTTCAGAAGAAACGTAATGAAACTAAATATCTTTTATGCATATTGGCATAAATTTTAATGATTTTTGAATTATGAAAATTTACAAACTTGCATTCCTTAAATAACTGGATTCTTTGACTCAAAAATAATGCTATTAGCATATTTTTTAAACCATCCTATGTCTTTTTTTGAGAGAAAAAAAAACATCTTATATCTAATGATATTGACAACTCTGAAAGTTAAAACATATAATGTTTGTACATTTGATTGCTCTAAGGAGCATTTATAAAATTAATTTCCATTAGGAAACTAACCGTAGAAAGTAAAAACCTATAGGAGTATTCACTAACTTTCTTCATCCAGAATTTCTTTAACTTCAAAAATCGAAACTGAATAAATGTGGGTTTAATGCCTAAAGCAGATTTTTTATTTTTTTATTTTTTATAAATAACTTAGACAGGCAATAAGATTCAAATCCACCTTTTTAGTGGTCAGAATCATGACATACTACAATTCTATTAAGAATATAAATTTCGGTTTCACTTATCTCAAATGGTAAAATATGAGATTTCTTACCTTTAACAATGGCCATGCAATAAAATTTGACTTCAATTTTCCTATCTTAGCAAGATGTATTAGGAAAGAAAAGTAGTGATATAAAAAGCCATAATGTGTGAACATTAATTAGGATATTATAAACATTTAGTTATACAGTAAAGGGACTCAAACGGTTTGTTCTGATTATATTAGGAAATGTAGTAGAACTCTTTTTGATGGTTATAATTAGAATATCAAGGCTATAATGCTTGAATGGTGGGTCTTACCATGAATTTAATTAATGAGACCCATCATTCATGTGAGAGGAAGGAGTACGCAATTATGGTGTTCTAAGAGTATACAATAATTTCCTTACTTATATTTAGCTTTAATGGAGAGGATTTCAAAGAGTAAATGGTGATATTCCTTGACTGATCTGTTTCCATACTCTTTTCCCTAACTACCAAATATAATATATCAAAATATAATATATTCCTTGAACGTGTATTGGCTGTAACTATAAAGCCTCACTGTTGTACAACTATTCAAACCCAAAATTGGAATCTTAAATTTTGACAACAATCAAGGCTATTCCAAAGCTGGTATAAAATTTTGATGTCCTTTTTATCCCTTGTTTTCAGTTTGTTGAAACAGGGTATATATTCCCTTGTACTTACAGTTTTACTAAATAAAAGTTTCTGCCTATTTTACCTAAAAAAGTTGGTATAAAATTGGATAATATCTCTAGAACATATATATTTATTACCATGAATTCAGTCTTCTAACTATATTATGGCATTTTCCATCAATGCTTAGCATAGAACCTAGGAATTATAATATTGTCCAACGTTTTGCATTCTAGGATGGAAAAGTATTATAGTGATTAATTCCTTCACCCTCATGTGTCTTTTGGGAATAGTGTAGCGTGAAAGAAGATTAAATATTATTTGCAAATACTTGGTGAGTAGAAAAGGGGAAAATGTGTAAATCTGACCTTTAGATTTTAGACCATAGTGTGTTCTTTGAACTGGGCCATATCCTTAAGGTCTGTCGAGGTGGCTTGAATTTTGTGGTCATCCAGCGTTCAGTCCATGCCTTATAATGAACAAACCATCCATTTGATCTCCTCTACACCATAAGACCCGAATGTGTGCTTTGTTTCTCTACTTCAGGGGTGTGGACCCTCAAGGAGTCAAGGTAGAGGCCGTAGGGTTTTAAGACCTTGGATTTGGGTTCTCACATCATCATCTACTTAATTGGACGACAAAGTCATGCTTTGACGAAGATGATGTGTCAGTGATACCTCTTTGTCTCCTCTATCTCAACCCAATCTTATATTGCAAAAGTGGTCGAAGAAATGAGAATGTGCAAATTGAAGAGATGATTAAAGGGTATCATCCTATGAGATACTCTTGGCCCGATATCTACTTGTTCTTAACCCTTGATTGAGTTAAGTGACCCTTTGTTGTAGGAAGAGGTTAATGGCTAATCTCATTTTTCTCACAGACTGCGCTAAACTGATGATGCCAAAATTGTCAGTTGGGTCACTTGTCGAATCTGGAGCATTAGACGATCTTGTAGGACCTACAAGATAAAGGAGGGATTGATCGAAAAGACCACCGGGTTGTGCCTGGTGGGAGAGCCTCCGATGCTTAAGTTATTACCAATCCATATATTGTGTACATGTACAGTGTTTTGTAATAGTTTTTTTGACATACCTTAGCAAATGGACAGATTGTCCATTTTATAAGTGACTTAAGTAGTTGTTAGACATAAATGATGGTGATTATTACCTAATTGTAACATTCTTTATCTTATGAGAGAGTTTAAGGCCTTTGATAGTCGTTATTGAATGTATTGGGCGGTGGTTACTCATCTATCTTTGATGGCCTACTAATAATGCAATGACCGTCCATTAAGATGGACGACCTTAACGGTTTTTATGGACTCATCAAGCAGATAATTGTATTAATTCACAATCAAAAGATAAGTATTGTAAGGACCAGAATTGAGTCCCTAGCCCAAAAGATAAATGGACTCAGGTCTAAGAAGCCCAAAACAATGAATTTGTAGAGAGTGGGTTGGAAAAACTGGGTTTTAGTGAATTAAACAACAAATAAGGTAGATTTTGATGACAAAAGAATCAAGATAAACAAGTTTAAACTAAAGAAAATTGTTCTTGGCAAAGTCCGAGGAGATTGGTTTTTATATATTTCTTTCAGATTTGATTACAAAATCAATTTTTGACACTACAATATTTTTCTCTTGATTTTTTCGATCCTCCTGTCTCATTGCCTCATTCTCCTTTTATACTCTCTTCCCCTTTCATCTTTACCCTTCACATGCAGACCAGATGATTGGTGTTTGATACTTGTCCTATCAACACTTTTCTAAAGTCTTTACGTAGTAGCTATGGCTGAAAACCACTATTCAAATATCACCTCCCCATTAATGCGGCCAGAGAGTTAGCTGTAGAGCATGCAATGCGATGGTAGCAGCTTTCTCCTTAGATATTTTAGGACTTCCCTTTGTCTTTTGTTTTTACAACGCTTATCGATACCAACAGAACTTCCTGGAACATTCCCCTGGATGACAGACCACTTCTACGGACCTCGGCTTTGGTTAGCTGAGGAGACATTCGCCCTTGGCCCAACCTCTTGGGCCATTATGATTAAACCTAACTTCTTCATTTACTGACACGGGCTCCCTTGACAATGTTTACTCTTCCTTGGTCGAACTCTCGTCCTTGGCTTGGGCCTTAGGCCCACTATCTACATAGATAATGAGCTCCTAGCCCAATACCCCTACAAGTATAATGTGACGTGCTTATGTAAAGAGAGATACGAGGGCATGAGAATTAAGTGAATCATGAGGGGTTTAAATGAAACCATGAGATAGAATCAGAATTGGTAGAGAGTTAAAAGGCACTAGAACATAAGAATTAAATGAATTAGGAGAGAGTAAATAGAAACTATGATCCTAGAGGAATTTTCTTCGACCTTTATTTGATAGTTCTTAAAATTATTTACATGTACCTTAATTACATTATTATTAAATTATTTAAACATGTTACATAGATTTCAAATAGGTCACGCGATTAACAATAAATCGCTAAATGATAAGCTGTAGGAACTTTCGAAAAATCCTACCCATCCTAATGTAGTTGTAGTAGGCGGGTGAAATTGTGGAATTGCAGTTAGGATTTTAACTAGTATGGACACTCAACATCCAAAGACTCATTGGTTAAGAGCTTTTAAGAAGAAATGACATATTCAATATGTTACAGACCAACTAGTAAGGTTGGTCGAAAGCACTCCAATAGCTAAGCAATGAAGGCATTCATAGATTGAGCTCAAAGAAAATGGCCTAGCGTTGAGAGAAAATGAGTGCAAACCTTCCTATATTGCAGTGGGAGGTCTTGTCATGTTGTATTAAATGCAAACTACGATAGATGATTAATGCGGGGTGTGAAGGGAAATTTTCTTTTGCAAACACTCCTTAGGTGGATGAGATCTTTGCATAGGCTCTCCGATGCATGGTTCAAAGTAGTTTGCCCTAGATCGAGAAATTTGGAAAAAGGTTTTTTCCAAACTAATTTAAAGATAAACACTTTAAACTCTTCCTATGTCATTAATAAAATGTTTAAATTTTAAGTATTTGTGATCTAAAATTATGCATAAAAAATAATTTTATTGATCGAATAGTAAATAATATCTAATTTGAACGAAATTTAACATATGCGTTAAGAAGATAAAATCTAACAGTTAAATTTTAAAAATTCATATATAATAAAAAGATATAAGAGGAGTTTAAAGAATTTCTCTTCAAAAAAATTATGGATTTATAGTGTAGTTTGACTATTACAATCAAGGGATCCAGATCACAAGTTAACCAAGCTCAATGGGCCAATCCAAATTGTCTGCATATATCATGCGTGATTATAGTCAGAAGGATTTTACTAATGTGTGCCCTTAGGGCACATATTAAGTTCCAATTTGGGAAAAAATTTTCTCAAGAATTGAAAAAGTAATGACAGATTTTTCAATTCTTGAGAAAATATGTTCAAAAATAGAAAGCTTAATGTGTGCCCTTAGGGCACACATTAATCGGACCCTAGTCAGAATACCAACTCCATAAACTTAAAAAGATAGCTGGGACCCACTGGTTTCATGAAATCGACACTCCTAATCAAAATTTTACTCATTACCTCGTTAACACATCAATCATGCTACAATCAACAATTTTGTTTTTTGTTTTTTGTTTTTTTGATAATTAAGAGGAATGAGGAATTTAAATCTTAATGTCTAGGTAGAAAATACTTAAAATGTATCAATTAGTTGAGTTATAAAACTCTTGACATGCAATGTGCAACAAAGTTAGCATGAAATGAATGATGGAAGAATCAATTTTAGCATTATTTTGTCCCTAATTTAATATAAATGTAGAATAACAAAAAGTTGAAAAAAATTTAACGTTCACCACATATTTACAACACTTTTGTAATAAATTTTAAATAATAAATTATTACCGATTTTAATTTAAATTCACAACTAAAATAACTTTTATTATTTATTCTAGAAATATTATAAAAATAACATTTTTCATTCTCATTGCTAGAAATATGTCCGGAATTGCGTTGTATGAAAGATATTTTTTTGTTCAGATCTGGCATAGGGTGTCAACGAGGTAACTAACGAACCCCACAACAAGACCACGACTTCATGTCAAATTCCTTTTCCATTCTTGACAGCATCAAGATTCAATACGGCAGCATATTCCTCTCTTTCAGTTTCAACTGGGGTAAAGTAAAATAAAAATAAAAATAAAAATAACGAGGCTTCACTTTAGGGTTCACCACTATTAAGACATTAAAATCAGAACACAGCAAAATACATTTAACCATAAAATAAAAGTTCGCTCCTTCCAATCTCTAACGTTATTTCACAATTCTCCAATGGCGGCAACCCTAACCCGCCTCTCAAAGCCTTCATCATCACTCTCACACTTCAGAAGATTCATATCTTCTTCTTCTTCTTCTTCAGCCGCCATTGCATCCGAGACCACCAATCCTCCTTCTTCTTTCACTTTCAACAACACCACCACTCTAAGCCGCAAAGATCCAAAGGACAGAAATGTCCAGTGGGTTTTCCTCGGCTGCCCCGGCGTCGGCAAAGGCACCTACGCCAGCCGCCTCTCTTCCCTCCTCGGCGTTCCACACATCGCCACCGGCGATCTCGTCCGCGAAGAACTCGCCTCCTCTGGCCCTCTCTCTCATCAGGTCCTCTCTCTTCTCTCTCTCTCATTCATAGATCGTAACTTTAAATGTTAGAAATAGCTTCTTATTTAGTATTATCAACTAAATTTAGTCTTCGGATAACATAGTATTAAACGGTGTGACAATTTTAGGAGGTGAGAGAGTTTTGTCAGATATAATGGCGAAAAAATGAGTTACACGTGGCCAACCTAGTTTAATCTGTAGATCCGTATAGCTGACTCCAACGTTTTGGGACTATAAGCTTGGTTATGGGTATAACATAACTTCTTATTCTTTGTTAATTTCTGGTGTTTTGAGTGTTTGATTTGTGAGAAGTAGTTAAGAACCACTCTTTTTTTTTTTGTATATGTTATTTGAAGTATTGCATCCTCAAATATTAGACTGTAGTCTGTAAGGTTCAATGGGAGACGATTGGTTAATGTAAAAGCATAGTTTTTACCAAGTAGTTTGAGAAAATTAACCAAATTTTTTATTGTTGTTGTTGTTGTCTGGTGCAGCTAACAGAGATTGTTAACCAAGGTAAATTGGTTTCGGATGAAATTATAATAAGCTTGTTGTCAAAGAGGCTGGAGGTTGGGGAAACTAAAGGTGAATCAGGATTTATTCTCGATGGTTTCCCACGAACAATAAGACAAGCGGTGAGCATCTGATCAAGCAAGATTGTTATTACTTACATTTAATGAGAAGTAGTTTTTTTTTTTTTTTTTTTTTTTTTTTTTAATAAATTGAGGAGGCTGTATCCCTTGCAATATTCTTGTATTTCAATCCAAAGAGAAGAAATAGAAAGGGGTTGTGTTAGTATGGAGAACATGCTTTTGCTGGCTACTACAAAATCTGGAGTTTCTTTACTTTTTTCAACAACCCGTTTAATATATATCCAAGCCCAAAAGTAAGTAGGTCATGTTTCAAATTTTGTTTTACTAATAAGGGTTATTTTTTTCAATTTGATCAGATAATATTTCTTCTAGTAAGAATTCCCCAAAATTAGCCACACAGTATGCTCTCTTTCCCCTTCACTCTGTGTGTATATGTTCCTTGGCCAAATAACATATCTTTCTGAGAATTCCTTAACCTGAATTGGCTAACCAAGCATTTTTGCGTGAATTCCCCCTCTCTTGACAGAGCAGTAAGAATTGTGTTATAGTATCTCTGAAGTAGCCTTGTACCCTTGTGATATGCTCTCAAATTTGACTTGATTGTTCATGTTCTCAGGAAATATTGGAAGGGGTTACTGACATTGACTTGGTGGTCAATCTGAAGCTTCGAGAAGATGTATTGCTTGAGAAATGTCTTGGAAGAAGAATTTGCAGCGAGTGTGGGAAGAATTTCAATGTGGCCTCCATTAATGTCAAGGGTGAAAATGGGAATCCTGGTATGAGCATGGCTCCACTTCTTCCCCCTTCACACTGTATGTCAAAGCTTATTACTCGGTCAGATGATACCGAAACAGTAGTAACAGAACGGCTTCGTATATACAATGAAAAGGTATGTTCCATTCTTTTACTGCTATTTAGTGAGGAGGCATTTGTAAGACATCTGTGAATGCAAAGAGTTCCGTCCAAAATAATTTTCCCTTTCCATGTGATTGGTGTCTGTGTGTTGTAAAAATGGTTTTGTTGAAAGTATATTACATTTCTATATTGTTTGCTAAGGTTTCCTTTGAATTTCGTAAATATCTTTTTATACTATTTATTTGGCACCCTCACATCCTATCATTCTTGCAGAGTCAGCCTGTGGAGGAATTTTATCGTAGTCGAGGAAAAATATTGGAGTTTGATCTGCCAGGAGGGATCCCAGTTTCCTGGCCAAAATTGCTGGAAGCTCTCAATCTTGATGACTACGAGGAGAAGCAGTCCGCTGCAGCATAAGCTGTTTTGCTGTACCTTTGAAGGTGAGTATGTCATTCTTTGCATGTATTAAGGTTCATGCCTAGCAATTTTGTAGGTAAAAAAGGGAAGCAGACAACATTTTTTTTCTCCTTTTTGGAAATAAAAAAACTTGAGCTCTTTGTAGCAATTTGATCTTCTTACTGATGCCTGGATTAGGCATTTTGATTTCTTCTTTTGTTTGATGCAAAGAGGTTTCTGCTGTATTATTTACATAAAGAGAGAATAGAATCTGTGAAAGTATTGTTTGATTGAGGGATGGTTTTGATTTAGGAAGTATTTGTGGTAGCAATAAGATTCAATGCTGGAGGCTGAAACATTGATACTGTATTATTTAACTTACGATTAATAATTTAATCAAAATGCACTTTGAAGTGCTTATCTGATGTTCTGAAGTTCCCCAAAAAGGTAATATTCTGTTATTTATTAATTGAAATTGATACTAGATTTCATGAATTTTCATGTTGGGGATTGAAATGTCTGAAATTTTGTTTGGAAAGGTACTAGTTTACAATATACCGGTGCCTTGTATTTATCTTTAGATAAGATTGATTTTGTATAATATATGTCCAGTTGCTTCTGGCTAGATGATATCCAATCTTGCTTGACTAGAGGACCTTTGCAGCTGGCCGAGCTGGTTGGCTCTAGTATTGCCAAGCAGTAAGTTACACAGCTGCATACATTGAATCAGGGCACATTACCAGCTCTTGACTGCAAGAGTTTGAGCAGTGCGAGATAGATTGTGCTGCACATTTTACCTATTTAAAACCTTCTCAAGTTGATTTGATACTGTACATTTTACCTATTTAAATCCTTGTCAAAGTCGATTTGAAAATTGGAACACGCAGAAATTAAGTGCATAAAATGAAAGCTTATTTCATCATCAATTTTCAGTGGCTTGTTCATCTAAGTTAATTGAAGAGATGATTCTGATTTTCTAAATTATATGGTTTTAGGGAATTCTTTACTTATCTCTGTTATCAAATGGCAATCGAAAACATTTTTATAATTTTTTCTGGGAAATTCTTCACTTTTTGAGCATGGCTGGTATGTTTTCTAATTATAAAGCAAATCCCCATTTTACACTCCAAAAACCAATGTTCCTAATAACTATGATATGCATCCAAGACTCTGGATAAAGTTGTGTTTGCATCCAAAAGTCTTAGATCTCTTCAATTCTATGTTAGAGAAATCCCTTCCTCTGTTCATGTAAGGGTCATGCAGACCCTTGACAGGCCAGAAAGCAAATCACAGAATTTTTTTCCAGGAAAATAAAGCACTGGATATACGAGTTCAAAAAGGGCCATACAAATACAATTTTACAGAGCTGAAGTCTGAAGACGTAAAGGATATAGAGGTTGGTTGGTAAAGCCAGCACCTCATGAGACAGCCAATATGTATTCAAGATATCTACCATGGTTTAAAAAACTGAACCAATTGAGAACCTAAACACGGAGTCGTGCAAGGTTTAAATATGTAAATAGATATAATGATCTTTTTTGAATGAGCAATCTTAATTAACAAAAAATTTATCAAGTAAAATCATGATTAAAAAAATTAACTAGGAAAATCAAATAAGACAATATATTCTCACAACTTATATAAGAAAATATGAAAATAACATTATAATTATAATTAATCCTTATAAAACTATGAATATAGTTTTAGTATTTTAATTATAATTAGGTTTAAGTTACACCTGGTATAACACATAACCACTTAATATTTTTTAATTGGATGTGAATATTGACAAATTCATTGTTAGATTACATTATCTTCATATATTATTCATGCTTACAAAATTTCAAGATGATCAAAAATTAATAACCATGTTATCGATCAATTGTTAAAATTCAAGTTTTTGTAGTTTAAAATAATGCATAAAAGATGAGTTTATAGATCAAATGGTAAATAATATCTGATTGATATGAAAATTAGCATGCATGTTAAGAACATATAGAACATGTAATTCAACAGCTAGATTTTCAAAAGATTAATTCAATAAGTCATTAGATTGTGAACGTTGCTTAGAGTTACACTAGGTATAACTTAAACCTAACTCATGTGTGTATATATATATATATATTTTTTTTTTAGAAAGATATATTTTCTTTTATATGGCTAATTAAAATAAACAGCAAAGAAGATATTAATACATCATGGAGGGTCTAGTTAACGAATGCTCTTAAGGTATTTGTTAATAGATCATTTTAATAAAGTTTAATATCACATTTATGAAAAATATGAAAAGTTGATAAAAAAAGTAAGAGTAATACTAGAGCTTCTGGAAAATTATTGTATGAGATGATTTTATGAGACCTATATCTTAATTACATGTGAGTTCTATATGCATGAGATCCACATGTCATGGTATAGCTAAAAATAATGAGTGATATGGTACAACTAAAAATAATGAGGTAGATTAAGTATCTGATTGGTAAATATTATTTTTGCTAACTTATTTTATTATTGAACTTATTTTTGCTACTATTCATTGGTCTCATTGTTTTATTTCAGATAACTTTTACCTTTATTTACAGTACTTTCAGCAAAAAGTATTTAGTTTTAATAAAATAAGCAAGAATCCTAAACGGACCCTAAATGGTCAGATTTTAAGTTTAAAAATTCATTATAATTTTTTATTACACAAAAGAAAACTTATAATTCATCTCCTTCCTGAAAACCTTGTTAGCTCCACTTCATTATTTTTAGCTGATAGCTTGACACGGACCATGCCACTTTAGTCATTTGTAAGAACTTTGTGACTCTATTACTCAAAAAATAATTAATTTTTTCTATTTTTATTAAAAATAATTTTTTTAAAAAAGAATTTTTAAACCAATATCTTTGGGCATAAAATATTAATAAATATTAATTTGATTAGCATGTCAAGGTTTGCTAGAGTTCTGGTTTGTAACTAACATTACTGGCACCGAGTCGGTCAATTGTGTTTGGTTTGGTGTGACTCGGCTTTCCATGCATTTATGTGGATCGGTTCCCAATTTTGGGAAACCAACAATATCGGTGTGGTGAGCATACCTCGACAAATGTTGAGAGCACCAAACCATATACACTATACATGCCTAATATTGTACTTATAAAAACAAATACTAACCTAAACTCACATTTATTAGTGCTCGATTGAGAACAGTCTTTTTGCTGAAACTATGTTAAAGCATATTTGTGGGTTCCAGTTAGTTCAACTAGTAAAGTCTCTGATGATTGTATAAAAAATTTAGGATTCAATCTCTGCCTACACCAAAAACTGATTGATGTTTTGGTTTGATGATAAAGAGCTATCATCAGAAGTGGATGTCATAGGTTGAAACTCTCTAAAAAAAAATGTTAAAGCATATTTGTATCTTAAAAAAATTAAAAAAAAAAAAAAAAAAAAGTGAGGGTTTTTTTTTTTTTTTTTTAATTTACATAAAAGCTAAAAGTTAATACTAAAAACTAATGCCAACATACTCCATTAAAAACTAAACAATTGGCCATAACACTTGTTTTGAACATCTTCTTGGTGACACAAAAGAACAAAAACTAATCTAAACTCACATTTAATATGTTGAATCCGTTTTGCCTTTGTATCCCATAAAAAATCTAAAACAATTGGCTAATATCACTTGTTCCAAACATCTTCGTGGTCAAAGCCAAATTTTAGCTAATAAGCAATATCAGAAACAATTTTTTTTTCCTAAGTTGTCTAGTTGTGATGGTTCACACACACACACACACACACACACAAACTAGTTATTACTATTTTTTTTTTTTTTTTGAGAAACCAGACCAAAAGCCTGGGCTTTATTCAAAGAAGAAAAAAAAAAACTTAATGAATGTCACGATATACAAGCGGGGCAATATCAGCTGGCAAATCACCTAACCAAAACTGATCCCCAACCATTAGCTTAGCTTTCTTAGCAAGAGCATCAGCAATAGAATTACAAACACGACTTGTATGAGAGAAAATAACAGACTGAAAAGCACCTACGAGCTGCCTAATATCCTCTAAAATGTTACCATAGCTGGCCACCTCGCCGTTTTCTTGAGTGAGAGCGCTAATGATGACAGCAGAATCACCCTCAAAGACCACACGGGTAAGACCAATCTCAAGAGCAAACTTTACCGCCTTGAAACATGCTAAGGCTTCTACATCAACTACTGATTGGGCCAGGGGAATCGATGAAGACAGAGCTCCCAAAACCGCACCTCCACAGTCGCGAACAATAACACCTAAGCCTTCCCTGTTTAAATCACGAAACATCGCAGCATCAAAATTCACCTCGAAGCAATGGGAATATGGGGGCGCCACTGCTGCACAACAGGAGCTCGAGGCGGGGCTGATTCCTCAGTCTGTGCTTGAAGAAATTCCTGCAAATAGCTGCCAACTTTACTACAAATGCTAGGCACCGGAAGGGCAGGTCGGCCAAAATGAAGCGCATTGCGTCTATTCCAGATCATCCACGCTGCAATGATAAAGATCTCAGCTCAAAACTCGTCACGGGAATGCAGAAACCTGGCAAGCAGATCACTAAAACACATAGGAGGAGACGGAATTGATTGGTGGAACCAGTCAAGAGAGTCCCAAATGCCACGAATCTCCTTGCAAAACCAAACCGCATGTAAAACATCTTCTGGTTGATCTTTGCACAAGTTGCAGCTAACATTTTGAACAATTTGGCGACTGTGAAGATTTACCATGGTTGCCAAAGCATTATTGCTGGCGCGCCAAGCAAAATTTTTAATTTTATGAGGAACCCGTAACTGCCATATACTCTTCCAGACTATTTTTTGAATATCTGGGATTCTGGATTGGAGGTACCTGCATTAGAGACTGATTCACAAGAAACATGCAGCTTATACGCACTACTAGTAGTAAACATACCAGACGGCGTATGAGCTCATATAATACGATCCACAGGACGCCGGATAATACTTATACTATTACAATTTCAATAAAAGAAATTATGATTTTTTTTTTGGGAGTGTCCTATAGACTATGGCTATTGTAAGCAAACTAACAGAATCAATCCTTTCAAAAAAATATTAATCTTTTTAAAATTTGAGTATTTTTTTAATTCTAAATAATTTTCCAAAATAAAACACATACTTTCTGATTTTATTGGATACCCAAAGGGATAATGTAGGGTTGAATTGACTTGCATAAAACAGATAATGAAAACAAAAATCTAAAGGAAAAATAATAATTTCAGAATTGTTAAGGTGACAAATTATTACTGATAAGTAATATATATATATATATATATATATATAATGTATCCGAACAATAATTAATAAAAACTTAGGGAAAATTGTTGTGCTGGAACAGTGGAACTCAGTAGCATTTCTCATTAAAAAATAAAGAGAGGAGTTATGTTTGGCACACAACATATTTTCATAACCAACTAAGGATGAAGCTCTCAAATCAAAAGAAAAAAAATAAAAATAAAATATGGATAATATACAAATTTTTTTACAAAATTATTTACAAACTACGAATGATTATTGATAGGGCAAAACTTAGATACAGTACATTAGGTACAGTACTTTAGGTTCCTCACTTAAAATTTTGACACCTGTCTAACTTAACACCTCAAGCAAAACGGCGTTAAAACAAAAAAAAAAAAAAAAAAAAAAAAAATTCCTTCTTCCTTTCTTTTTGAACCACGGCTTCTACTGGATTTTAAACTTAAAACTAAAATTTTTTTTTACCCTTCTTCCTTCTTTTTGAACCATGGCTTCTACTGGGTTTCAAACCAAAAAGGACCCTTCTCTTCCAAACCACCCAGGACCCTTCTCTTTGAAACCCAAAACCCAAAAAAAGAAAAAAGAAAAAAAGAAAATCTCATATCTCCTCTTTCACTCACGGTGTGTGGGTATGTTTCCTTTCTTGTTTTCTGATCTATGATTCTTTTCTGATCTTTGATTCTTTCTCTCTTGGGTGTATCTGTTTCCCTTCTTTGATCTGGCTTTTTTTTTTTTTTTTTTTTTTTTTTTTTTTTTTTGATCTATGATTCTTTCTTTCTCTCTCGGTGCGGGTGTATCTGTTTCTCTTCTTTTCTGATCTTTGATTCTTTCTCTCTTGGGTGTATCTGTTTCCCTTCTTTGATCTGCCTTTTTTTTTTTTTTTTTTATCTATCCTGTTTGGTTAGTGAGAAAATGAGGGAGAAGGGTCCTTTTTGGTTTGAAACCCAGTAGAAGCCGTGGTTCAAAAAGAAGGAAGAAGGGAAAAAAAATTTAGTTTTAAGTTTGAAACCCAGTAGAAGTCGTGGTTCAAAAAGAAGGAAGAAGGGAAAAAAAAAATTAGTTTTAACGCCGTTTGCTTTAGGTGTTAAGTTAGACAGGTGTCAAAATTTTAAGTAGGGAACCTAAGGTACTGTACCTAATGTACTGTACCTAAGTTTTGCCCTTATTGATAAATGAAAACATGATACTAATAATAAACTCATAAGATAGCTATAAGGGCACGTTTAGCTTCCAAAGCCCAAATGGATGGTCAATGGCCCAAAAAGCCCAAAACAATGAATTTGTTAGAGAGTGGGTTTGAAACTAAATTTTCAATGAGTTATGTTAACAATGATTACATTAGGTTAGTTATTATTGAGAAGAATAAAACAAACAATTTTGAAGTTTGAACAAGAAAAGTTATCATCGGTCAAGTCTGAGGAAGGTTTGTTTTTATATATTTCTCTAAAACTTGTACAAAAATTACAGTTCTTTGGCATTTATTGGTTCCTCTCTGGTTTTTATGATCCTCCTTCTATAATGGGGTTCTTCTCTTTTATATTCTCTCCATTTTTTTTCATCTCAGCCCTCCATGCATAAGTCAAATTGCTAATATTTTTTATATTTGTCCCATCAGTACCTTCCTGAAGTCTTTTGTAGTAGCTGCAAGGCTGAAAGTTACTATTCATCTATCACTTTCACATTAATGCGGTTAAGGGGTTTGATGCAGAGCATTTAATACGGTGGTAGCAACTTTCTTCTCAGATATTTCTCAACTCTCTTTTGTCTCATCCTTCTCTGATATTTATCCTTATGAGCATTATTGTTTGCTACCCAGTACTTGATGGGTGGTCAGCCTCCCGGCCTCCGCCCTGCTAGCTGAAGAGGTAATGTTCCTCGGACAATATCCCATGCTCATCATGACTTGATCTCTTCCTCGACCCAATATCTGTTTGTCTTCACTTGTACTAGTCTGTCCTTGAGTTATCTGACGTCCTCGGGCACGTCCTACGACCCAATACCTATATTTGGACCCTTCATCCCTATAATAGCCATTAAGAAGGAGGTCATAATAGTAGTTTATAAAAATATTGTAAAATAATTGAAAAATGCTATATTCTAAACATTTTCACAATAAATTATATGTGGTAAGTTGTTACGAGTTGTTAATGATAGAATAGAAAAGTAATTTTAGTAATAAATTTAAATTAACAATTAATCATTTATAATTTTTTGTGAAAATATTATGAAAACGTTGCGCTAAAATATTGTGAGATTTTGCTGAATCCTTCGCCGACAGATGATCTTTTTTTCTTGTAAGACCACGTGTCCCCCTCAGATCTGCAGGGATGCTTCAGCCGACTGCTTTTGATTTTGTCCAGCTCAGCAAAGTCACCTACGGGGGCCGCACATCAAAATATCTCAAATCCGATATGGCGCTTCTGGCATCTCCATTTTGTCCACGTCAGCAACCATGGACTCATCTACCCACCTCATCCTGATATTTCTTTTTCTTTTCTTTTGAAGTTGAAGAAAAAAGTCTTTCTTCATTTTTTTCAAAAAAAAAAAAAAGGGTCTCTCTGCGTTTTTTCACACAGCTCCAGTTCTTTTCTTCAGAAGAAGAAAGCTTTTAATATTTTCTCTTCAAAATTATGATTTGATTTTTTTTTTTAATTTTCAAAAAAATCATTAAGCAAAGCAAAAGGGTGTTTTGTGCAATAAATATATATATATATTTTTGCTGGATCGAAGAACTCGATAATGGCAATTGATGAAGCTCTAGAGGTGATTAACTTTTATGCATGTTTAGTATACTTTTATGAAGTTTGAAGTTCAGCTTGTAAAATTTTCATGCTCTTTCTAATTTTATTGCTTTACTTGCTGAAGAAAGTGGTTCTGTATTGTAATTATTGCTTTGATAATTGTGGTTTAGTCATGACTCTTGTAATTCATGCATGGTAGATCTTTTTGTTTTATGAACATGTACATCTTTTTTGTTTGACTTAGGGTTTGGAACTGTTTTGTGTGTGTGTGTGTGTGTGTGTGTGTGTTTTTTTTTTCAATTTGGGTATTGTTCTTGGGGTAGTTCTTTGACTTTTGGTTAATTTTAGAGTTCAAAATAGTCTTTGTGCTAAGCTGAAGATTGAGCTTTTTGTGTAGTCACTTTAATCATAGACTATGTACAAAGTTCATAAAGTTTGTATTTTGGTTGATATTTATTATGAAGGTTGCAATAGTTTATCTTATATGATGTTCTGATCTGGCAGGGGTCCATGGTGAAAGCAGCTTTTTGGGTTTCAAGGCATTTTTTTGTGGATTAAGAACATTCATTCTGATTCAGATTTGTATTTATTTAGTTATAAATTTGTTAACATGCATGTTGATTCGACGTGTATATTACTGATTTAATTGTGCTGGTATAAGTAGAACTTTGAATGATCTGTATTTTGCTGAGGTTGGGGTTCTTGAAGACAAAACTATGTGCTATTTCTTTAACGGATTGAAGAGAGTTTTTAACCGTTCAGAACTTGGGCTCTCTTCATCGTCTGTCTTTCGGAATCTGATTGAAAGGAATAGTCCCGATGAGCATTGACGGTGATGATGGGGACAAAGAGTTGCAGGAACTAAATTCCTCTTTGCTAGATGGGAAGAAGACAGTCAAGGATGGGGTTGTGATGGGTGAGGAACAAGGTGTACTCAAGGAAGGAAAGTTGAAAAGTGATGGAATAGCCAAAGATGTGAAGGATGGGCAAGTGGGGGTTTTCCAAGTACATGCTGCTCCGCAAATGCCACAGCAACAGAGTCAAGGGTCAATGGTTTGTTGGGAGAGGTTTCTACATGTTAGATCACTTAAGGTTTTGCTTGTGGAAAATGATGATTGTACTCGCCATGTTGTTGCTGCACTGCTTCGCAATTGCGGTTATGAAGGTTAGGGACATTGTCTCGGAGACAGTAATGCTTAAATATCTAATTACACTTGGACAGTGGATGCTGCTGTGTTAGCCTACACTGTGATAGAAGTCTTTGAATTACACAGTTATATATCTTGAATTCCATTTATATACAAAGTAAGTTATTATCTGCTGCATAGGCTCAGAAGAATGGGTATGGGGGATTTGGGGAATAGTATATTGTGTGGTGAATGGTGATGTTTGACAAAGTGCTTTATGTTTTTTTATAATCATACTTTTTGTTATATTCCTGATGTGATATAGTTATTCACTAAAAAGAAGAGAAGCTTCCTACAATCCATAGGACAAGTACATGTATAGGCTCCTTTATGCATATGTTGTTTCATTACTGAGCTTTTTTAAATGGAGTAAATTAATGTCCAATGTAGCAAAGCTATCAATGTGGGCCTAAAAACATTTAGTAATTCTTCATGTAAATGGCAGGGATCTAAATCCAATCAAAGATGCTCCTCCCAATTTTCCAATTTTTCACAGATAATAAACCTCCCAAAAATAAGAATGATTGAATATGTTAGTTGAGGTTGTAGGAAGCTCTATTAAATGCTTTACTGCTTTCCTTCTGCGAATTATACCTTGTTATGAACCAGGAGCTGGTTTCAAATGATCATGCGTATCAATCTCTGAAATTTTCATGTTTTGTGTTGTGGACAACCTGGACTCAGCTTAGGCTGATAGAAGTAAGATGGACAGCTTCAAGCCACAT
Source organism: Quercus variabilis (assembly GCA_030445155.1). NCBI lineage: Eukaryota > Viridiplantae > Streptophyta > Magnoliopsida > Fagales > Fagaceae > Quercus > Quercus variabilis. The sequence goes on from CP129451.1 coordinate 42,434,772, forward strand.
TCTTGAGCCTAACATCAAGCCATGCCTGCCCTGGCCTGCAATAATACTTGTGGCTAAAATATTTCTTTGAATATTCAAAATAATAATACTATGTGTTCATTGCATCAAGAAATTTGACATCGTTGGGAACTTCTCTGTGATGTCTTCTGAATACATGTATCACTTGTCCTTTTTCTTTTTTTCCCAATTTTCATTTGGGTATTATCAGTTACAGAGGCAGCAGATGTATTACAAGCATGGAAGATACTAGAAGATTTAAGAAATCATATTGATCTTGTCTTAACTGAGGTAGTCATGCCTTACTTATCTGGCATTGGTCTTTTATGCAAGATTATGAGCCACAAAACACGCCCGAACTTACCTGTGATTAGTAAGTAGATTTAGTGGCTAGTTTTATTAAAGTATGGTTGAATTCGTTATGACATCTATTCGATATATACTTTAACTGTGGCTTCTAATGAGATTTATGTGCAGTGATGTCATCCTATGCTTCAATGAGTTTAGTGTTTAAGTGCTTGTCCAAGGGTGCTGTTGACTTTCTAGTCAAGCCTATACGAAAGAATGAGCTTAAGAACCTTTGGCAGCATGTTTGGAGGAGATGTCAAAGTGTGAGTTGTTGTAACTTTCTATTTCAGATACCAGACTTTCTGCCATGAATCAATTTAGGTGTGCTACCCAATTATCTGTTTGTAGACATACAAAATAAATTCTTTTGCTTTACTAATCTGTCTCCATGTCCAGTCACATGTAGGCAAGAACATTTTTCTTTTCATGATTGATGTCATGCAGCACTAATTTCAGCTGGGATATTATATTTCTATGGTATTCAGTGTCTTATTTCAATTTCTTAGAAAACAATCTCAGATTACAATCTAAATTTTCATTATATTGATCAATGAATAATATCTAAACTAATTCAATCTGAGATCTCATATTCATTGCTTCTTCCCAGTCTAGTGGCAGTGGGAGTGAGAGTGGCTCACAGAATCAAAGTTCTGGAAAATCAAGAAGTGTTGAAAAGTGCAAAAACAACTCTTGCTGCAATGATGAGGATGATAGTGAGAGTATTGGTTTAGATGTTGGAGGTGGAAGTGATATTGGGAGTGGCACTCAGGTATTGCAGATTCTTTATAATTAAATTCCAAGATTTTGTGTGGTGCATAACCTGTTAATAAAATTTATTGTAAATGAAACTCCAGAAGATGATAATACTCCTTGCAAGCTGTAAATGGGCTTAAAAATAAAATTCTTTACTTTGACTTTACGCAATTGGCGTGACTGGAGAATATTAGCAGGAATTTGAGTTAATTTTTCCTTAATTGCACTTATTGCTGTTTTATATTTTCATGAATTTATGAAAGGATTGGGTAGCTTACAAAATCACTTGTACTCCCCCACTTTCCAGTGACTTGATTTTGGGGAATCTTTTTAGCTATCAACAACTATGGTTATCTTTATTAAATTTTTATACATGTTTAGTACGAAAAACTGTGATTTGCAATAAGTTGAAGAGTAAGATTCCAGGGGTTATTTGTAAGCTGGATATTGAGAAAGTCTATGATCATGTGAATTGGGAGGGTTTTCTAGATTTGCTAAAGAGAATGGGATTCGGGGTGAAGTGGTGTAGGTGGATCCGTACTTGCATATCTATAGTTCAGTTCTCTGTTTTGGTGAATGGGTCTCTAGCTGATTTTTTTGGAAGCTTGATGGGGCCGAGACAAGGGACCCCCTATCTCCTATGTTGTTTTTGGTTATGATGGAGGTTTTCAGTAGGATGATGCAAAGAGTTGAAGGCATGGTTTTAAAAACCGGTACGGTGAAAGAATCGGAAAAGGGACTGGTTACTGGTTTTCTGGTCTTACCAAGGTCTGACTGGTGGTCGAACCAGTGACGTAATAAATTATTTAATTAATAATTAAAAAAAATATTTATATATATATATATTAAGTTTTTTTTAACTAAGAATATTCAAGTTAAACATATATATATATATATATATATAATTTAAAAAATAATCTGAGTTTAGTTTTTGTGTATTAAATTTAGGAAATAAAAATAACAAAATCCACAACCCATATATAAAATTTTATAACTATGAAGAATCAAATTAACAATGTATAATGTATATTTATTATTATTATTATATATTTAATACTTTTATATATATATATATACTAACTACTATACCTGCTTTGATATAAAAAAAAAATCTTCATACTATTTTTATAATATCTTATGAATATATACTAACTTCTGTGTACTGACATGTCATGCCCCCCCCCCCCCCCTTTTTTTTTTACCCTTCCCTTACCTTTGTTGAGTTTTCTTGTAAAAGTTTGCTCCTTTAAGAACTTGGAACATGGCTCTAGGAGGTTTGAGTCAGAAAAGACATAGAAAAAAAAACAAAAACAATAAAAGTGATTCACCTACCCCTTCTTTTCGTTAATACTTCACCTACCCATTCTTTTAAACTTTCATTTCACCTTTCAAACTTAGTCCCATCTGAAAGCTAAAGCCATTCTTCTCTTTTGTTTTAACTTTGAAGTCTCTTACATTATAGTCTCAACACTCTCACTCTTTTGGTCTCAAAGTATTTTTGCTACAAAATAAAAAATTTCAGAAAATTGATGCTGCCAAGGTAATTCATATTTACCTAAAAAAAAAAAAAAAAATCAAGAATCACATTTTAATCTTTAGTTCTTTACCTCTCTCTTTTCATTGAGTTTTTCTTCCTTTCCACAGTTTTGGATCATCATTCTTATGGATTTTAGGCTGGATTTGAAGGGAAAAAAAAGTGTAGTTTTAGTTTTCAACACGACCAATCAATAACCGGTTCAACCATACTGGTTCCCGGTTTTACGGTTGAACCGGCCTGTTCTCAAATATTTTTGGTTTTTTGATGTTTTCCGGTTTTTAGTCATAACCAGACCGGATTTGTGGCTGGTTCCCGGTTTTTAAAACCATAATGAAGGTGCTAGTTTACTTTGTGGTTTTAGGGCTGATGGCAGGCGGGGTGGAGGAGAATGTGTCTCACATCTTTTGCTTGCGGATGATACGATTCTGTTTTTTGATGCAGATGTGGAGCAGATTCTACACATTCGGATGCCTCTTCTTTGTTTCTAGGCTATGACAGGATTAAAGGTTAATGTTTTGAAGACTAAGATGGTCCCCATTGGGGAGGTTCATAATTTGCATGCCTTGGCAGAGATTTTGCATTGTAGGATTGGGACTTTGCCTATGACCTATCTTGGTATGCCATTGGGGGCTTCCCACAAGTCTCCTACTATTTGGAATTTTATCTTGGAGAAAATCAAGCATAAGTTGGCTGGGTGGAAGAAGCTGTATTTGTCAAAAAGTGGAAGATTGACATTGCATAAGAGTACATTATCTAGCCTTCTCACTTACTTTTTATCTCTTTTTACTATCCTTACACATGTGGCCAATAAAATTTAGAAGTTGTAGAGGGATTTCTTGTGGGGGTTCCAAAACACATTTAGTGCTGTGGGATAAGGTGTGTGCACCTATGGAAAATGGTGGTTAGGAGTAAGGAAATTAACTACTTTTAATAAAGCCTTACTAGGGAAATAGTTATGGCGGTTTGGGGTTGAGGAGACAAGGCTTTGGAGAAGGGTTGTAGCTTTGAAGTTTGGGGAAGAGTGGAGGGGATGGACTTCTAAGCTAGGTAGAGGTGTGGTTTGTGGAGAAGTATCCAAATGGGTTGGGAGGTTTTTAGCAAAAATGTTCAGTTTGAGGTAGGCGTGGGCGATAAAGTGAAGTTTTGGACAGATCGGTGGTGTGGGGATTCACCACTCCAATTGACCTTTTCGGTTGTGTTTGGGATTGCTTCCAATAAAGAAGCCTTTGTGGCATTTTCTCTTGAACGGTTGGGGATAGAGGAATGGAGAAGTTGGGATGTTCGTTTCATTCAAAGACCAAATGATTGGGAGATGAGTGTTGTGGATGAATTTCTTCGTACTTTGGGCTCTAATTTACCTCAAACTGAGAATGGAGACCGTATGAGATGGAAATTGACGAAGAATGGAGATTTTGATATCCGCTCATGTTACAATAAGTTATGAGGTCCTTTGCCCATTATTTTTCCTTGGAAAGGTATTTGGAGGGTTAAGGCTCCTTGGCGTGTTTCTTTCTTTGTTTGGACTGTAGTTTGGGTTAAGATTCTTACAGGTGAAAATCTACTGGGTAGCGGGTTTGATTTTGTTGACTGATGCATTATGTGTTGGTGTAATGGGAGACGGTGGATCATCTACTACTTCGTTGTGGAAAGGCTTATCAGTTGTGGAGTTCGGTTTTTAGATCTTTTGGGATTTCATGGGTCTTGCCAAGATCGGTTGCAAATACTCTTTTTGGTTGGTGGAATTGGTTTGGAAAGCACTTGTCTAGTATTTGGAATTTAGTTCCATTGTGCTTAATGTGGTGTATTTGGAGAGAGCGAAATTGGCAGACGTTTGAGGACATGGAAAGCTCCAACAACCAGCTGCTTGCTTCTTTTAGCAGCTCCCTTTTTGGCTGATCTAGGGCTTGGAGACTCACCTCTAGTGATTCTCTCCATGTGCTCCTTAGTTCTCTCCTTTGTAATTAGTATTTTCTTTGTTTTTTTTAATCCTCTTTCTATAATCTTTGATCTGCCTTATGCCTTTTTGCATTAGGTAGATTTTTGTTTATACATCTTTATTACTTATCAAAAAAAAAAAAAAAAAAAACTGTGATTCAAGCAAACCAACAAAGCATAAATTTGTTCCGGCATATAAATAATTTCCCCCTACCTTGTAAAATCTCCTAGTTATCTGCTTCTTTTGTTCTTTCAGAGAGCCAAATCAAGCTTTGTCAAAACTTGTCACATATTCCTAGTACTTAAAAATCTTTTTATTTTTATTTTTTATAGATGAAGAAATCATCAGCGGAAAAAAAAAAAAAAAAAAAAAAAAACCTTAAAATCCAAAAATCAAGTCCTCTAATAATTATGTTTACCAATTAGGAGATAAACCTAAGGTTGCCTAACAAGCATCTCTCCTAGATATGCAGAAGCGAGAGCCTTGTTCATTGAGTACAACCTTTAATTATAATCTCTCTATCTTAGTTTAAGTGTGCGTTTGGAATGCACGTTGAACACGCATTTCTGCGTTTTGCTGAAAAATGGTGGGTCCCGTGCACTATTCACGGGACCCACAAGTACGGAATGCAGCAAAAAAAATCTTTAAAACTGGGTCCCACACAGCACTATTCACATTTAAAAATTATTTTACTACAATGTTTTCAGTTTTCAGTATTCAGCAATAAGTGATATCTAAATAGATCCTAAATGTCTTAATTTTGATTTGGAAATATCCCAAAATACATGTTCACTTTTTAAATATAAAAGTTCTTGCCTTTTCAATCTCCTATTACCCTCACCTTTTTCTCAAAAAGCAAAAAAAAATATTATTTATTATAAGTTATGCGACCTCTGACATAAAATAAAAATAGTTTAGGTAGATTACTATATTTTTATTTTGTTATTAATAATCATGCTATTTAAAACTAAGATGTATAAATTGGGATAGAGGGAGTAAAATATAAACAACATTACATATGATGTGACTGTGACATTTCAAGCTTACTGTTGTTTCACTTATAAATTTGCATGTTTAAGTTAACGTTGAACGCTAGTCAAAAGTTATTATACATGGAAGTTATTACAATGATTCTTAGTTTTGATATTTTCCAAACAATCAATCTCTAATGGCCTTTTGGATAAGTTCATACTCTTGCTGATATCTTTGTCATTGGATTGTGTTCATCACAAATTAAATGAACTTCAACATCGCACCAATTATGAGCCAAAGCCAAAACTGAACCCCAAACCAACTGTGTGCCTATTAAAGAAGTCATATCTGGTCGACATCAAGAGGACTGTCCTATTTTTAACTGCTAGATTCATATTGTTTTGGTACTGAAATCTAAATATTATGCATATGCATTTAATTACATCTACAGAAACATTTATACACCGAGCATATCTATGACAGACTAAAGCTATGCAAAGATGCATCTAGGAAGAAATTATGATATTATGTGTCAATTACTTGATAAATCTTACTTATATTATGGCATGCTAATCACAAATCCATCCACATACATCTTTGTTAAAAAATCTGTGAAAGACCTGGACTCCTACATAAGTACAAGAATAGCATCATTCTGTTATTATTTTGTAGAGCTCTTGGACAAAAAGAGCTGTAGAAGTTGATAGTCCTCAACCAGATTCTCCATATGATCAAATGGTGGAGTGTCCTGACAGTACTTGTGCCCAAGTTGATAGTACTTGTGCCCAAGATGTCCGCTCAAATGCTGAAACATCTGGTAACAAATTGGTTCCTGTGGCCAAAACAAGGAAGCTCCAAAAAAAGAAGGAAGAATGTGGTATACCTGAAGGTATTCTAGATCTCTAATAAGGCTTTGTTGAGAGGTGTTTAGTAAATATATCTTCCTCGTTTATTCCTTCGTGAAACAAATTGTATCTCATTTTCTTATTTCAGACAATGCTCCAACTGCTAACAGCTTGGAAATGGGCGTGCCTAGAAATCTAGGTATACAACTTGAGTTCCTGAGGAATGATCTGCGCAAGCCAAGCTCTAGTAAATTGACTGAGCAAATTAGTAAGGAACAGCTAAACCTCAATTGTGAGAGTCCATCCATCAAGCTAAAGAACGAACATGCTACTCTGACAGGTGATGTTACCGTTACTACTCAGTCTCAGATGGACAGCATGGAGTTTGAAGCTCAAAATAGAAATTCCAAGATCTCAGACATCAACAATAAAGCCAATAATGATACAGAAGAACTTCCATCTCTTGAGCTCAGTTTAAAGAGACCTCGAGTAGTTAAAGACACAGGGACAGAAGTTCAAGATGACCGATATATTTTGAGGCACTCAGACCTTTCAGCCTTCTCAAGGTATGAGGGAAACAGGAGGAAATTTCCCATTGTTATAATGGAATATGAATAAAATCTTTTAATAGTTTCCACGATTTATGTGTTGATGTGTTACCTATGTCTATGCAGGTACAAAGATGTCTCAAATACTAACAAGGCTCATCCTAGAAACGTTGGAAGCAGCACTCCACATGGTATATGCTTAGATGTTAACATGAAAGAATCGTTGCATGATATTCAATTCCATTCAAGTGGCAATCCTCCCAATCAGTTCTCAAATGTGGGTAGCAATAACATTGATATGGGCTCTGCGATTAATACTTCTTTTGCCAAGTCACTAATAAAAAAGTCATCTATATTAAGCTCGGTCAAACATTTGCACCCATCTGATTTCCATTCCATGAAAGAGTGCCCGATATATGCTCCTACAGCAGTGCTGGTTCCATCAAAAGGCACACACAAGGAGCTCCAAAATGAGCACCTTTATCACCATAAGAATCACCACCACCATCTTGTGCACAACATGCAACAACAGTGGCCACCTGACCACAGTGACTTGTCCTTGAAGAAAATGGCTGCAGCTGCTCCACACTGTGGCTCATCCAATGTGTTGGGTGGGCCTGAAGGTAACACTGTCAACTATGATGTTGATGGAAGTTCCTTGAGCAATGGACAAAATGGAAGCAGCTTAGCAGTTGAAGCTGAAGGGACAGACTTAGAAAGTGATGGTGGAATTTCTGGGAACAATGGCAGGGGAGGTCCTAGTGGGAGTGGAAACACAGTAGGCCACAACAAATTTGAACAGAGAGAAGCTGCCTTGACTAAGTTTCATTGGAAGAGAAAAGAGAGATGTTTCCAGAAAAAGGTAATTGATATTCTTGCATTTTTCTGAAGCTAGGTGTTGTGGACATTTCTTTTCTCTTTGCTTGTACGGAGTTCTTCTCTCTTTTTTGATCTCCCCCTTAAAGGATGTTTTTTTGATAACCCCCCTTAAAGGATGTGTTCCAATTTTTTTTTTCTTTTCTTTTTTGCTGAATGTTGAACTGAATTCTATTTTCTTATTTTTTTTGTATAAAGCATATTGATTGGTATTGGGGCACTCATTGGGTGCATTCTTTGGAGTTTCACATTTCTCGCTCTATTGTGGTTTCTTTTGAAGGGTAAAAGTGGATGATAACAGTTCACAGAAAACAAATATGACTACAGAAGTGAGATTGAGAACCCATCAATAGTGCACTAAGCCACTAATGTATTTGAGCATAAGACTGAGATGTGCACAACTAGTACAACTAGATTGTGCCAAGAAAACTATGTACCACTTATCAGTTCAGTGCATAATTTCCTGGCCTATTGACTTTCACACCCTAGCTATACTAAATCTAGGCACCCAGGATGTCTACACATACCAGATAAGGAGAGCAAAATAAGAAATAGAAACAGGGGAGAAACAAGATGTTCATCCACACTTGAAGCATCTTATTTATGCACAGGATCATTAAAAAAAAAAAACTAAAAAAATGAGAGAAAACTTCAAATATATATTAATGGATTATAATTGTTACATCTACTCCATAACTAGAAAAATAAAACTTCAAATATTGGGAGTTCTTTTTATTGCTATAAACTGAATAATGATCATTGCATCCAATCCACAAGGAGTTCTTTCTTTGTTTGATTTGCTTCATATTGCTCATTATATTGAGAGTAGAGAACCCTTACATAAAAGAGTTGGCGCCTGGGGGTGAGTCCTAAGGATTCCATAATTGGGTTACTATGGGAGTGCCCTGCCTATAGATATGTGCATGCATGTTCACAAGTCTGATTTGGAGTGTTGTAACATGCTACACTTGTTTTATTTACGTTTGTAACTTTTGAACTTTCATAATGATGGATATGGGATGGGCTGATGGTTGGGGGGAGGGGAGAAGCAAAGTTGTATAAATTTATATATTTCACATTTTTATAGACACCAATTTGGATCTATTAATATTGATTGATTTGTTGGACATATTTGATCATAATTAATGCTGGATGTTGAGACTTTTTAGGATTTGATTCTCTTTTATTTTTTCAATGTAATTGATGTCAAGTTATTTCCATTTCTAGTTAGGTTAGAATTTATTTTCCTTTCCTTCAGTGATGTAGCCTGGGAGTCTTATTTAAAGGCCCCAATTGCAATATTGTAATCAATTGATAATGGGTTAATGAAATTTAGGTTGGAAGTTTTCTTCCAATGCTTGGTGGTGATTCTTGGGCTCATTTTTTTATCTCATGCTGGGTGGTGATTGTAAGCAACACTATGTAATGATTCCAAGTCAATCCTAGGCAGTGATTCCTAGGTCTTATCCTTTTATTTTGTTCTTCTTTTGTTTCCCAAACACAAGTCCCCCTCTTAGAGTTTGTCGTCCCCTATCAAATTTTTCATTGGAGCAAACCTTGATCTAATCTAAGAAAGGCACCATAACCACTACCCTTCTTAATGAACGATTGCCATCCTCACTAGCACAGCCTATCATGGCACCTCCAAAACCTCAAATCAGCCCTAAAGCCAGCTCGAATCAAAATTCCCAACAATTTATAAAAAAGAGAGGGTAAAATACCCCCATCTTAGACGACCTAATCTCATTGCTACTAACAACAAAATGGAAAGACCCATCCAAAACCCAACCCAAAAACACCCAAACCAAGACCCTATTTGACACAAACCCCTGGTCTAGATTCCCTCTAGTCAGGAACCAAAAAGCTAGGCTGAATCCTCTACCAACCTAAATTTATCCTACCATCAATAAAAGCCTCAATTGAACCCTGACTAAGGCCGAAACCCACCCCAAACCACCACAATTGAGCCCCCTGCTCCTGAAACACCAAATCATTGAAAGCCTAGCTGTAAAATGCGTCATTGCATCACCTCCGACTGCCACAATTCCCATAGTCATCAAAACTCCCTTCTCAATTCCTCCTTGACTTCTTTACAGGTCCCACCTAAATCACGCATAGCGAATTGAGATAGGCCTTGTAGCCCTAAATGCTATTGCCTTTACACCACGCCTCCCATGCCACCACCACCAGTTTGCCAGAGAACTTGCCTCACTGCCAAAGTCGACCTGTGCTGGCCTTTGATTTTGAAGTTGATGGAAACTTCATTGTTAAACTGAAATAACTTAGGCCAACCTCAATGGGATTGTTTAGTCAACCCGACTAATTTCAAAACCCCAATTTGCATCGCATCATGTCTATATACAAAAGGAAACCCCTAAACTGGATCCAAACGGACTTAGAACACTTAGAGTTTACTTGACACAACCAAAAGCAAAACAAAATGTGACCCAGCTATTGCTGCCATGATTTACACTCAATGGGTCAAGCTTCTCCAACCTTGGGAGACTTGGTGCGGACACCAAATTGGACCTATTAATGCTAATTGATTTCGATGGACATGATTGATCTTAATTAATGCTGATTGATGTTGAGACTTTTAGTATTTTATTCTCTTTTTATTTTCACATTCAATGTAATTGATTACAAGTTATTCTTATTAGGTTTGAAATTGATTTCCTTTCCTTCAATGGTGTAATTTGGGAGTTATATTTAAAAGCCCAAAATGCAGTATTATAAGCAGTTGTGATGGGTTAAATTTGGGTTGGAATTTTTCTTCCAGTGCTTGGTTGTGATTCCTAGGTTCTATTTTTCTACTTTCATCACTTGGCAGTGATTCCAAGAAAATACTAGGTGGTGATTCCTACGTCCTCCCCCTTTATTTTGTTCTTCTTTTGTTTCCCAAACACAAGTTCTCTTAAAGTTTTTTGTTGTTCATCATACTTCTTTGATGTCTTCTAAGAATTAAGAATTATTATGGGTCTTAATTGATATCATGACTTGGACTTCATTCAATTTACACAAGGACTTGAACTTAGCCGACTTTTATTTCTGTTTCAATTTCAAATTAAAACGTTCTTTTTCTACTTGGTTTTGATGTTCAAGAAGACAAAGGACTACTAGCAGTCTACTAATAGTATTTTGTTATTTGTGAAAGAGAGCTCTTTGGGTGCATTGGGTTTTCGGTTTTGTTAGTCTTCTATAATATCTATATTTTATAGTGAAATTTTCTCCTCATTGTTGCTATGGACGTAGATTTAAGGCAAAATCTTGTTAGTCCTTGGTGTTTTCTCTTGTATGTGCTTGTGTCTATTCTTCTTTCTAATTTTCATGATTCGTATTATTTTTTTGTGAGATCTTTCTCAAACCCATAATAATTTTCATAATTAATCTTGTTTGGGGAGTGCTTTGGGTGGCCCTTTCATGCAACAATTGGATCAACTATAGATTTTGCAACTCTTTCTTTTCTTAATCAGTTGTAACAGCAAAAGGAGTTTGCTCTTGTTTTCGAGCCTGTGTTTCAAACCAAATACCATTTCCCTCTCAGAAAAGGTTTGGTGTCTCCAAAATCCATCTCTTTTGGATCAATTGAACAAGCAAGATCATCATAGCTTTATGCAGGTTCTCATTCAATACATACCATTTGCTCCAGATTTTGGTATGCACACATCACACACACATGTTGGACAGAATTTAGATGGATGGAATTATTTCTTCTGGGGCAGTCTTCTGTGTCATGTACAGCCATCTGGCTTTCCTTAACTGGGAAAGGCAGTCATTCCTGTCTATAGAATTATACATTTAGAGTTTTTTTTTTTTTTTTCATTCTTATTTTTTGTTACTCTTGCAGCTCCTTTCATATATGAATATTTGCAGAGGAATTGGTTTAACTTGAATCTGTGGTTGGTTTTTCAGGTACAATACCAAAGCAGAAAGAGACATGCTGAACAGTGACCTCTCATTCAGAAACAATTTGTGCAGCAAACGGTGAATGAAAACACAAGCAAGACAACTAATGCCTAATGGTTAATTTAATGCTTTTCCTGTTTAGAAAAATAAAAATGCTTTTCCCATTATTGATTAACAATTAATTACAACTGTGACAAGCAGTCTACACTCAAGGATGGGAGGTCATATAGGTAAATCTTGACTTTTTTATTTTTTGGCTTATTGCTGTGGACATTAATTGCTACTTCTAGAAGAGTGCTCTTACTTGCCTTAAGCAGGGAAAAGAGTCTTCTTTTGTGTGGTTCTATTATGGTTTCAATTGGGTATTTGGAAAACTTTTTACCCTTCTACATTTCATTTTCAAAAGCTCTCCCTTGTTGACTGAATTATTGAGACTTCAGCCTGCCTCATTTCTTATAGAAAGTTAATTCATTTGTCTAGTTCCACATCAAATACAGATATATCTCATACAAGGTTAGTCAACATTGGATCCAGTATATGCGTTCAAGGAATGGAATGACACCAGCTCTTGAGCTATCGGCAGTGGCATGGTTGTCGTTTCATTGGATGCATGATATTATAAATGAGAGAGAAGAAACACTAGTTAACTTGTTGGAATATTCATGTGTGAGAAGTGTGGTTAATTAAGTAGTATAGTTTCATTAGTTTAAACTTTTTGGGTTAAATAATGTCTTAGTTTGTTAAATCTTAAATGAGTCCCTCACAAAGTGAATTTTCAATCTTCAAATGCTTTAAGGAGGGGGCTGCTTTGTAATTAAAAAAAGAAAAAAAGAAAAAAAACCTAGCTCTATTTCTTTTCAAACTTAAATGCTGTTCTTTCATTGAGCATTTTTCCTGCACAGTAACGTGTTATAGAAGCATGGAATATCCATTAAAATGATATTACGCATTTGATCATTAATGAAGCATGCTGGTAGCTCTACATGCAAGCTAGGGTGTTCACATGATTACCCTGACTTGCAAAATATATATATATATATATATATGTTAAACTAACTTATTGTGATCATCTTAATAAAAATGTTCAACATCCGGACTTGAGAATTACAAAAAATTGGGATCAACAAAAATAAGAATAATACATTCACAATATTTTTACAATAATTTTACAACAAATTCAATGTGGTAAGCTATTACTGATTTTAATTTGGGCTCAATATTGATATTATTTTTTTTACCTATCAATAATAATTTTTTGCATAATATTTATTGTAAAAATATTATGAACGTAACATTTATCCACAATTAATTCTGCCCCAACCATAATCCTTAATCCCTTTATAAATTTTAAAAAAAAAAATTCAAATAATAACAACAAATATTAGCTCAAATAACAAAAAACATAAAATTAAAATTAAAAAAAGAAAAAGAAAAAAAGAGATAAAACCAAACAACAACCATTGATCTAATTATTCAACAAAAAGTATACTATAAAAGAAACAAATAAAAATCGTTAAATATTCAAATTTGTAGTTTGTTCAACTTATTCAATAAAAATAATCTATAATTTTATTTTTTTTTCCCTAAAAAATGGTATCAAGAAAAATATTGTATTTGTCAATTCTGACAGTTATATATATATATATATATATTTAACTTTGAAGTCACAACAATTTTACTCTCTTTAGTGACTCGACTCACAATTATAGCAAATATTTAAGTCATCATTTTATTAAATTTTGTATAATTTAATTTTTTCAGTGACTAATCTAAAAAAAAAAAAAAAATTCTTAAGCTGCCACTAATGAAGCAGCCGGTGAGACCACCATATTCATGGTTTAAAAACTATTAACTGTAGTTTTTTTTTTATAAGACTATTGACTGTAGTTGCCTCTACGTGTATGTAAGAGAGTGATTCTTATATCTTGAGAAATCTGTCGACGTGTATGTGAGAGAGTGATTCTTATGTCTTGAGAAATCTTTCGACGTTTTAACTAGTACTATAAAGAACCTTATTTGAGGGAAATCAAGGCACCTACACGTGACATCTCTAAAACGAATACGGAGGGGCTGTGGCTTGTTTTGGGCCATGCATCGGCTCAAGAATGGACCCATCTAAAGCTTCAAATTTGTACCCTTTATCCAGTCCTTGAGTGCCAATCTAGGTCAGTAAATAGTATGTCCGATGATGGATTGGACATAATGCTTTTTTTTTTTCCCATCGTGTTCAATATTCGACGGCCTCACATGACATCACATCTCTATCAACGAATACGGAGGGGCTATGGCTTGTTTTGGGCCATGCATTCGGCTCAAGAATGGACCCATTTAAAGCTTCAAATTTGTACCCTTTATCCAGTCCCTGAGTGCCAATCTAGGTCAGTCAGAATAATATGTCTGATGATGAATTGGACATAATGCATTAATACTACAGTGCCCATTGTCTTCGATATTCGACCTCAATCACCATCCAGGTAGATGAATAGATCAGCCTCATGACTCCTACAACAAGCCAAACGCTCCTAAAAAACTTGGTTCAATATCAAAACAAATCTCTTGCTATCAGATTGAATGGATCTCCTCAAAACCAGAGCCTACCAAGCATTGTCAACCGTTAATAACTCAAGCTTAATAAAAAGTTTGGTTATTTTTGTTTGTTTATAAAATAGTTAATCTTTAACTTTAAGCTTGTTTAACAAACGAGCCAAACTCAAATATATATATATATATATATATTGTTCATGAACAGATGAACAATATGACTCGATAAAAAAGAAGTCAAACTTAGATTGGTTTGTGCTTAGTAATAAGCTTAATATAGGCTTGAAAAATAAACTCATATCTTATTAAGCTTTAAATTAATTGGAAATTGGGAGCACAACTAGACTTGATAGATATGCTTAATATAGGCTCTCAATAATAATGTTTTTGTATTAGATCTCGTACTCAAAAGCTTGATACTAAACTTGAGTTTAAGCTTATTGAGCTCGAATTTAGCTTAACTAATAAATCAAGACAAGTCAAGCCGAACCCAGGTTTTTGGAATTTTTGACGAGCTCAAACTCAAACATAGTTAGACTTGGTTTAAGTTCAAGCTAAAGTCTAAAAATTTTACTTTGTTATGGAGCCGAGCTTGAACATTCAATACTCAAAAAAGCTTAACTCATTTACAGCTCTCACCAACTTTCAATTACATTAAGTATGTGTTTGGATAACACTGAAAGGTGCGTTTGCGTTTTCTATTTCACATTTTGGAACTTTTTTTTTCAGGGCATGAACAGTAAAATCACTATGCAGGAGACAATTATCACTGTTCACGCATTGTAATGCACTGTTCACGCACTGTAACAGTACTGTTCATGCATTAAAAAAATATTTAAAATAGTCCCACAGTACTATTCATACATTTAATAATTATAGTGTTTTCAGCAACAATCAATTTTCAGTAACAATAAATTGTATCCAAACGGACCCTAAATGTGACTGGATTTATTCCCCCCATCTACAACTCAAAACATGCCATCTTGGAGCATCCAATCAATCAACCTAAGGGAGCAATTTCCGGTATACTAGAAAGATCAATTTTAAGGACAAAAATTTTTAATTATTCGTTGGAAACCTTATAATTTAATCAAATGTAAAGTAATCTAAAAAGAATGTAACTAAGAAATCAAACGTTGTAATCATCTATATTCCAAAAAAAAAAAAAAAAAATTAACAATCTAAAATTTTAGGAAAGTTAACTTTGATGGTAATTCAAACTTCCACGAACCAAATGGCCCAATCTATTACCCCCTTCCAACCCACCCCCCCCCCCCCCCCCCCCCCCCCCCCCCCAATTTATAAGTATTATAAAGAACAAGTTTATTAAAGTTCTCTTAAAATTTTTGATTAAATAGGCATGCATTCAATATATTCTAATTTCACAATTCTTATAATGTTTTTAATATTTTTATAAAGAGAAAGATGTGAAATCTAAATCATAATGGAACCTAATTATACGCACACTTGCAAACAATAATCAACTGACTAAATTCTATCAAAATTAAAAAAATATACACTTAGGGCCGGGGTTGTTGATGCGCCGAGCCGGATCGGACTGGCCCATTTTTTCTTGACCCATGGGCTTTGAGGGTGGGGTGGGGCCAGCCTGAAAGGCTGTTAAACGTCCTTTTCCCACATATATTCGTGGACCCAATATCATATTCTCACTGTCTATATTCTAATTGATAATGCACACAATTTCTCTATCCCTTTCTCCTAGGAGACTTTCTTTTTATATATACTATTTTGTTTCTGAATGTGACTTCTAGAAATCTTAGTTATTAATAATTCTTTGAATTTAAAACTTAGATGGTATCCTTGTGCTACTTACAAAAATGCTATCCTATTGGGGCAATGAAACTAGGTGGGTGGCATATGATAGGTCTTTTACCCCATAAACTTCCTCCAATGAATTCTAACAAAATCAACCTAAACCTAAACCTAAACCTTATTTCTTTCATTGTTTACCTGGTAATTGAAAATATGCTACGTCCAAATCCGACCACTGGCATTTACCATAATAAAAAAAATAAGGAAAATGAAAAATTTTCCAAGCACTGATGGATAAGAAAATGTATTTTTCATGGACCAACTTTTTAAGACATTAAAGTCTGAATCATTTAATTCCAACCCATTTGCGAAAAAACACAATTATCCAAAATTTATTGTGAAAGGATCTCGAAACCAAAGCCTACCAAGCATTGTTAACTGTTCATAAACAGCTCAGGTTTAATAAAAAAAAACTTTTGTATTCATTTGTTTATAAAAGAGTCAATCTTAAGCCTTGTTCGTTTGGAAACAATTTATTTAGTTGAAACTAAAATTTTTTTGTTAAAAGTACTATAGATAAAGGTAAAAGTTAGTTGAAATAATATAGCGTGACTCTTAAATAGTACCAAAAAGTGCAGTGAGACCCATAAATAGTAGCAAAAATAGCAACCTTAATTCTAATCTTGTTTAATAAACAAGCCAAATTCAAGGAATTTTTTTTTTTCTGCATAAACACATAAACAATATGACTCAATGAGAAACAAGTCAAACTTAGGTAGGTTTATGAGCTTAGTTATAAGCTCGATATGTTAAAAAATAAATGCATATCTTACTAAGTCTTAAATTAATTGGAAATTATTGGGAGTGCAATTAGACTGGATAGATATGCTTAATATGAGCTTTTAATAATAATGTACTTGTATTGGGTCTTATACTCAAAAGCTTGATACTAAACTTGAGTTTGAGTTTGATATTGAGCTTGAAATTGGCTTGACTAATGAATCAAGCCAAGCCGAGCTCAAATTTTTGGACTTTTTGTTGAGCTCAAACTCAAACATAGTTTGTAAACTTGGTTTTATTTCAATCTAAGCCTAAGCATTTTACATTTGTTATCGACTTTCAATCACATTAAATGCAACTGGACTTATTTCTCCATCTCAAACTCAAAGCATGCCATCCTAGAGCACATCCAATTATTCAATCTAAGGGAGAAATTTCTGGTATACTAGAAAGACCAATTTTGAGGACAACAATTCTAATTATTCTTTGGAAACTTTTTAATTTAACCAAATGTAAAGTAATCTAACAAGAATGCAACTAAAAAAATCAAACGTTGGAATCATCTATACTTTGTATTACATTTTGCACCATTAACTTTGAATTTTCATCCAAATTAATAGCAAACTTAATGTCAAAGTGCAAAATGTAACAATAGTCATAGTTTAGAATACAAAATATGCATTCAAAAAGTTTAAGGTGCAAAGTGTAATATAAAATATAGTTTCAGGTGATAAAATATAATTTTTCCAAAATTATATTTAATGACTAACCTAACAATTATTTTAAATCTTTGTCTAACTATATAAATAGAGATACAAACACTTCTCCCAATCTAAAGCATCAAACTATCTGGTGAGGTCGATGTTGTCCCAACTTGTGAAGCTAATCAAAGCTTGGGTTTTTTCTTTTTTTCTTTCTTTCTTTTTTTTTTTTTTTTTGTTGGAGAAAAATTTGTCTTTAGGCTCCGTTTGGTTGGTGTGAAAATGGGAGGGATCGAAAAGGAAGAAAGGAAAATAGGGAAGAAAATATTGTTTTCTCTTGTTTGGTTAGGAGAGAAAACAAGAGGGAAAGAAAACATTGTAGAAAAAAATCACTCCGGGCTCACAAATATTTATCCTTCCGATTTGGAAGGAAAACTAATGGAGGAAAACTGAGAAATGATGAACCAAGTATTGAATTACACAAATACCCTCAAAAATTGCCATCCAAATCAAGGGAGTCATTATTACTATTGCATTTGGGTACAAAACAAATTATTAACGTGTTTTGTTTTTTCTAAGCCTGGCTCAATGGGTAGATAGGATGAAAGTGAAACCTAGTGAACGTGTATTTTGTTTTGTTTTTGTTTTTTTTTTTTTTTTTTTACGGAGCAACTTTTTTTTATTTTTATTTTTTATGAAACTATTTTATTTTTTATTTTGTGTTTAGGTTTTTTTTTTATAAAAAATAATTTGTGTAATTGAAAAAAAAGAGTAGAGTTAATACTTATAAATGTATTTAATATATTTGAAGGAAATATAATAAAAAATTATAATGATTTAATAATTTTATATAGTAGGGGTATGAGAGTAAATTTATTTGAATTACATTTTTCATCCTTTCATTTTTCTTTTCAAACAAACAAATAAATTTTTCATCTCTCTATTTTTCCATCCTTCCAACTAAACATATACGAGAGAAAATTATATCTTTTATATCCTCTCACTTTTCTATCTCTTTCTTATTTTTTATCTTTTTACTTTTTTATATCTCACCCTTAAAGTTTAGAGTAGGTAAATACGAGTTTTGTTACTTTTGTACAGTTGAGTGTTGAATTGATAGCGGCAACTTTTTGCTCTTCTATTCAAGTTTCATTAAAATGACATTATGCATTTGATCATTAATGAATAATGATGCTGCTAGTGGGATCACCACATTCATGGTTTAAAGACTATTGGACTGTAGTTGCCTTGCCTCTACGTGCATGTCAAATCTGTGGACGATTTAACCAGCTAGTAATAATAAAGAACCTTATTTGAGGGAAGTCAAGGCACCTACGTACATGCATTCGGCTCAAGAGTGGACCCATTTAAAGCTTGAATTTTGTATCCTTGTTCCACTCCTTGAATGCCTGTCTAGGTCAGGCAGGATAATATGTCCGATAGTGGATTGGACTCAATACATATTTAATACTAGCTAGAACAGTACTCGATTTATTGTCTTTAATCTTTGATATCTAGACCTCAACCACTCTCTAGGTGGACCTGTATATGAGTAGATCAGCCTCGTGAGTCACCTCCTACAACAAACCAAACACTTGTGAGAGAGAAATTAACGGTGGCATCAAAAGTTTCACCATTTTTGCCATAATTTGGGGCGTGTAATTTTGATAGTAATCTCAAACTTTCACGAGCCAAATGATCCCATCTATAAACTACTCTCTCCTATTTATAAGTAGGGTTATGCTAATGACTTAGGACACTCATTAATAATCTATTTTAAAAAAAATTTGATACAACTTTTATGAAAAATGAAAAAAACTGTCAAAATATTAATTTTTTTTTTAATTTTTCATAAAAACTTTATTTAAATAGATTATTAACTACTAGTATTCTAAGGGCACTCGTTAGCATTTTCCATAATAAATTTATTAAAGTTTCCTTAAAAATTTTGTATTATTAGGTATGCATTCAATATATTCTAATTTCACAATTCTTATAATATTTTTACAAATAAAAAGCGTGTAATCTAAATCATAATAGAACCTCTCTCCTTTTTTTCTTTTTTTTTTTCTTTTTTGAGAAGATAATGGAACCTAATTACACGCATGCTTGCAAACAATAATCAATTGACTAAATTCTATCGAAATTAAAAAAATAATAAAATACTTAAGAGTCGTTAATGCACCGAGCTGGATCGGACCGGTCCATATTTACTTGATTAATGGGCCCTAAGGGTGGGGTAGGGCCAGCCTGGAAGGCTGCTAAACCTCCTCCTTCCCACATTATAAATTCGTGGACCCAATATCATTGATAATACACAAAAATTTCAATATCCCTTTCTCCTAGGACACTTTCTTTATATATATATATATATGTACGTATGCTATGTATGTATACTATTTTGTTTTTGAATGTGACTTCTAGAAATCTAAGTTATCGATAACTCTTTGAATTTAAAACGTAGGTGGCATCCTTGTGCTACTTACCAAAATGCTATCCTATTCCTGTGGTTGAGGCAATGAAACTAGGTGGGTGGCATATGATAGGCCTTTGACCTCGTAAACTTCCTACAATGAATTCTAACAAAACCAACCTAAACCTAAACTCAAACCTAAACCTAAACCTAAACCTAAACCTTATCCTTATTTCTTTCATTGTTTACCCAGTAATTGAAAATATGCTACGTCCAAATCCAACCGCGGATATTTACCATAATAAAGAAATAAAGAAAAATTTTCTAAGCATTGAGGGATAAGAAAATGTATTTTCATGGACCCACTTTTTAAGGAAGTAAAGTTTGAATCATCCAACCCATTTGTAAAAAACACAATTATCCAAAATCTTGTTCAACAAAATGTTTCATGCTGACAATTTTTTATTTGTAAGCCACAGTTATTTGTCGGCCTTTATCTCATATGAGAAAGTGGATATATATAACCGAAACATGATAGATTTTTTTATTAAGATACGAAATTTCTTAGTTGGTAAAAAATTTATTGTCAAATAAAGAACCTTAGTTTGAATTCTCCTTACACCAAAAATCAATTAAATTGGATGATAATTATTATAGAACACATATCGTAAGTTTAAATTTTATTATATTTGTTTATTAAAAAAAAAAAAAAAAAGAGAGACGAGTATTAACTGTTAAGAAAATTTTATAGCTGGGTGGCATCTAATATTTAACCTTTTTCTTCTTTTATTTTATGTTTATTTTTATTTTTGGTCAGGTAAGGGAGGGTGACAACTAAGTCATACCTATTTCTTCCCAGGGACTCGAGGGTTAGTTGGGGTTTGGTTCTCTAAAATCTTGATACTCGTTAAAAGCGTGTAATGAAAATTTGCTTTAGTGGGACATTTAAAAACTAGATAGATATATAATTCACTAATAAGAATTTGCAAATAAATAATAATAGTAATAATAAAAAAACAGCAAATATGGACAGTACTACTGGACTAATCCAGGCAGTGATACTATTATGCTTATGAGTTATGACCACAAAAAACATTTATAAACAATTATGAGCGAACTTTGTCTCTAGAGGTTGATATAAAACCAAGATTGGTCTTTGTTTATCACGTGTTCCAAGCAAAGACAAGTATATCAACCAAAAAGACTATAGCTTTATGTAATTTTTTTTTTTGGGTTATTTATTTTTCTGTCCAATATATATATATATATATAGAGTCTGTTTGAATACCGTTTATTTTGCTGAAACTGAAAATTTATTGCTGAAAGTATTATAGATAAAAGTAAAAGTTAGTTAAAATAGTATAACGAGGCTCATGAATAGTACCAAAAGTACAGTAGAGCCCATAAATAGTAGCAAAAATAAGCTGAATAGTAAAATAATTTTAATTTTTCATTGTTATCCAAACACACATAATCTCCATTTTTAATTTGCAATATATGAGCGAATTATTAAGAAAAGAAAATAGGTGCAAATGGTGACGTGCTATGCATATGTCAAAATCTTGTTTGCTGTGATTATATATGTGTGTGTGTGTGTTAAATTAATTTGAGAACAAAAAGAGAGAATGATGAATCTTACAAGCAAATATGGAGTCTAAAACTATCATCATTCAAAAAAAAAAAAAAAAAGAGTCTAAACTATCATATATAGAGTTAGAAAAAAAAGAATTTAGTTTCTAACTCTATATATGATAGTTTAGACACTTTTTTTTTAACGATGATAATTTTAGACACTTAGCGTGTGTTTGGATTGGGCATTTTGCCCAATTTGTGTCTGTATTTTTTAGTGAGTCCCATGAGTACTATCCACGGACTCATAAAAGTCAGCAAATAAGTTTGGGTCTCATAACACTATTCACATTTTTAAAAATTATTTTGTTATAGTATTTTCAGTAATAAATTTTTAATTTTCAAGAAATAAGCGGTATCCAAACACAACCTTAATTAAACACCATTTTTTTTTTTCCTCCTCAAATTAACTTCACAAAAGAACTGTGATAACGTACGTCACTATATTTAGAAATTGATGATTAATCTAGAGGAAAGTTTGTGAGATTTTTCACATTAAAAAAGTAAAAGGAAGAAGAAAAAAAAGAAAAATTAATTTGTGAGATATTGCTCCCCTTGGAATTGGCACGTGCGGGTGCATAGTGCATAGCACAACTACCAGTCAGTCACAGAGTTAGAACATCAGTTTGGGATTTTAGAAGTTAGATGACACTGTCCCACGTGTCCCAACTAACTTTCCACGGTCGAACCTCAACTAATCCTCAAGACTGTGCTACGTGACAAACCTATGTGGACTTTTTCTTTTCTTTTTTTTCATTATTTTCATCATTTGTATTTTTGTACTTCAAGAACTATTAACAACTGTACCTGTAAATGCTGTTGGGTCCTAAATTGCTAGGACACTTTTATAGATAGAGAACTTATATATATATATAGGGTTTCTTAGATTAATTAAGGCACTGATAACTCAAGAATAAGTCAAATTTGTTAATTTCTCCATACTATTTTGGAAAACATTTCTCCACTATTTATGCATATATATATATATATAGAGAGAGAGAGAGGGAGAGAGATATGATGTATTCATATTCAATGACATAGTGTCCCCAAGATTGCATAAGATAAATTTTAGTACTATGTTCATTTCATTGTTTGATCACTTTCACGATGTGTCCCCAAGATTGCATAAGATAAATTTTAGTACTATGTTCATCTCATTGTTTGATTATTTTCATGATGTGTCCCCAACATTGCATAAGATAAATAACATAGAATACAAAATTGATAAATCTCATTTGGCTACTCACTTAGGTTACCTACCAATTTGTGGTAAGCTCATTAGCTAGGATTTGCCTCCTCTTGTACGTGCTGCGTGTGTGCTTAAAAACTTTTTATTTTTCTTACATAAATAAAATAACATTAAAGGAAAAAAAAATTACAATAGAGAGAGAGAGAGAGAGAGAGAGAGAGAGAGAGATGATGCATTCATATTCAATGACATAGTGTCCCCAAGATTGTGTAAGATAAATTTTAGTACTATGTTCATTTCATTGTTTGATCACTTCCATGATGTGTCCCCAAGATTGCATAAGATAAATTTTAGTACTATGTTCATTTCATTGTTTGATCATTTTCATTATGTGTCCCCAACATTGCATAAGATAAATTTTAGTACTATGTTCATCTCATTGTTTGATTATTTTCATGATGTGTCCCCAACATTGCATAAGATAAATTTTAGTACTATGTTCATCTCATTGTTTGATTATTTTCATGATGTGTCCCCAACATTGCATAAGACAAATAACATAGAATACAAAATTGATAAATCTCATTTAGCTACTCACTTAGGTTACCTACCAATTTGTGGTAAGCTCGTTAGCTATGATTTGCCTCCTCTCGTACGCGCTGTGTGTGTGCTTAAAAACTTTTTATTTTTCTTACATAAATAAAATAACATTAAAGGAAAAACAAATTACAATAGAGAGAGAGAGAGAGAGAGAGAGAGAGAGAGAGAGAGAGAGAGAGAGAGAGAGAGAGAGAGAGAGTTGTTGAAAAATAAGAGGAATTGCAAGCAATTATACTCCTAATAGAAACAATGTATATGTTAAGTAAGCTCGTTATCTATGATTAGCCTATTCTCGTACGCGCTGCGTGCGTGCTTAAAAACTTTTTATTTTCTCAAATAAAATAACATTAAAGGAAAATTACAATACAAATGAGAGAGAGAGAGAGAGAGAGAGAGAGAGAGAGAGAGAGAGAGAGAGAGAGAGAGAGAGAGAGAGAGAGAGAGAGAGAGAGAGAATTGTTGAAAAATAAGAGGAATTACAAGCAATTATCCTCCTGATAGAGAATTGTTGAAAAATAAGAGGAGCTACAAGCAATTATCCTCCTGATAGAAATAGTGTGTATGCTAATTTTAAGTAAAATTAGGTGTGATCTATATAACTAGAATATAACACTTCATTTGGTAGTTAGTGAAGAAATGGAAATAGTAAACTATAAAAGAATGGAATAAAATGAAATGTATCTAAATAATGGACAGAAAATGAAAAGAAATTAATGAAATTGAATGAAATTAAGTGATTTTATTTGGATGTTTTAAAGTAAAAGGAATGGAAATGAATGAATGTGAATAAAATGTAAGTAATCTAGTTTGGAAATAACATTGAAGAAATGAAACAAAATCATTTTATAACAACATTACTATTATACCTTTTTATTAAATAGTTAAATTTATAGGGGTATTTGGAAATTTTAGTGAAATTTTCATTAAACATATATATATATATATATATATATATATATATATATATATATATTTATAGAGTTTCAACTTATGGTATCCACATATTTTATTCAACCTTTAAAAATTTTATTAGTTAAGCTAACATAATTTCATTCATTCAATTCCTCTCAATTTTGGAGGAATAAAAATTTAATATTTTGAGGAAAAAATGAGTAATTAGTGTTCTTTTTTATTCATTACATTTCCTCCCATTAAAATTCTCAATCAAAGAAATTGAAGGAATATTCTAAAATAATTTTTTTATTCCCTTCTTTTCCATTTTTTTCCTTCCTCCCAAACCAAATGTAACTATTTGCGTCCACTTTTCACTATTTCCAAAACTAATCTTTTTGGTAAATATTTCTAAACTACTTTTGTTATTTAATTCAAATTGATTTTCTAAAAGAAAAAATTACCTACATGTTAAATTAAATACATGTTAGGGATGTTTTCAATTTTGAAGAGTCTAAAAAAATGAACACTGAAAAATATCTTATACCAATTATTTGTATTGATAGATTATATACTGAACCGATCCCATACTCATACCATCCTCCAGTATATAACTATTCTGATTATATACTCTAGTTATATAATGTATTATAAACCTGATTTAAAACACTTGTATTACTATTTTCGTGTGTATTCTAATAAATATTACCGTTTAGTAAAAAAAAAAAAAAAAATATATATATATATATATATATATATCATCCCCTGCCAAACGTGAACAGACATAAATTATATTTAGAAGAAGGTTACAAACATATAATGATATAATATTCTGACCTGAGAATTATGTTTATTTAGAGAGAGAGAGAAAAAAAAAAAAAAAAAAAAAAACCCAAAGGAAAGCTTTTTATTTTATTTTTTATTTTTATAGAAGAAAAACCATATGAAAGCTAGTGACAAAAAATTAGCAGCTGGTTCCGGACGTTGGCCTAAGTTTATGTATAACAAGAAACATATTTCTTTTTTCTTTTTCTCTCTTTTTCTTTTTCTTGAGAAGACTTTTCTTAAATAATAATAAATTTAATTAATGAGACATGTTAGACCACAAATTAGTCATTATGTGAATTAAGAAATTCAACAAATGATTTTAACCAATTCAAAAAATATTTCAAACCAATAGGAAAATAAATAAATAAAATCCACAAACAGACCAAAAATTATTTCAAAAATGAAAAATGAAAGAGATATAGTTTCAAATATACCCACCATAATAAAAGTAGTTAAAATATATCATGAAATTTATGTATAAAACTTGAGTTCACAAAAGTTTATAAAATAAAAATATCACATTTCTAAAACGGTAAAACTTATATTTGTGATCATAACATCCAAAATTTCTTCTCTGGGAAAAACCAAATCTTCCTTCCTTGTATGTGTCTCACAAAGAAAAACTCTAATTTGTTAGGTTTTGAGTTTGTAATGTTGGCAAACCATGACAAAAACTAAGTCTCATTAGTTTAGAATGGTCTACATTGAAGCTCGAGACAAAAAACTCATGTTTGGGATGAAAACAAATGAGTTACAATTTGGTCCGTTCGATTGATACTCGATTGATGCTAGGGATTTTTGATTGATTGAAAATTGCATATTAGCAAAATCAACAAAACGTAAAAAGACCATAACTTATCTGTTTAAAGCCCAAATCGCGACCTGTTTTTTCCAGTATTTAAAGGACATCATAAGCTAACCCTAGGTAGGGTTTTGAGAGTTTTTTTAGAGAGATTAGAGTACATCTTGTGCCTCTTTTGTAGATCTAGGGTTTTGTACCCAAAAGCTCTCTTATGTCTTCTACCCGTGTTATTCTTTAAAGAATCTTAAGATCTGGTGTTGTAGAAGTTGCTGCCTTCTCTAATCATTAAAGGTGCTGATGATCTAAACCTTCAAGGGTGGTCTTGGAGTCACAAACAAGAGAGTTTGTGTTGCTAAACCTTTGAGGGGGATCTCAAAGTCACAAACGTGGGTGTTTGTGTTTTGCAAAGTCTAAGAAAGAAGGAGTTCGTGGATTCGAAGTTTGCACGTGGTCGTGTCAGTAAGTTTTACTGGTGGGTAGCATTAAGAAGTCAAGCGGGGTGCTTGTAAGTCCTTTTGTATGCACTTTGATTCTTTCGCATAGTAGATTCAGATTTACCTTGAGAATAACTAGGTCAAATCCTTCCCAGGTTTTTTACCAGTTTGGTTTTCCTGGGTGATCATATCTTGTGTTATTTATTATTCCGTTGCTTTATATTCTTGATATGATTATATGTTTGTGATAACCTAGAACTGCATAATTTGACTAAGTTAATAACTTGGCTAATTAATTAGGTTAATCTGATTGGTCTAAGGGCTAAATTTCTAACATAATTGCTTTCTTTTTTCTCATACATATATACATTGCACTTTTCCAAGTCAAAAACTCGAATAAATGCCAAGAACTCTCATACTTGCACAATAAACAAATTCTCTTTAATTTGTGTGCTTTTCAAAATTTCAAAATATACAATTTGTTTGTTTTAGTGGAAATAATTTTTTTTCTTCTTTTTTTTTAATACATTTTCTAGTGTTTGGCATATGTCGCATACATGAGTAAATTGAAAACATTATTTTTAGTCAAAGGAAATAAGCCCAATATAGCATAAAAATGTTTTTTTTTTGGCTCTTTAGAGCACTAGCATTTGGGGATGCCAAAAAAAAAAAAAACATATTTTGCATTCTCAAACACTACTTTATCTATTTTACCAACTAATTTTACAATTTACTATACTTCCTAGTTTTTATTTTTACATATAACCCAATAAAATAATATAAACTACTTAATAAAATAATAAAAAGTATTCTTCTCTCTCTCTCTCTCTCTCTCTCTTTTATTTTTTTTTTACAATCTATGAATAGTAAGGTTGTATATATGCAACTTTATTATTTATAGGTTGCAAATTTTTTTAAGTATACAAACCCTAATGGAGTGGGTTTTTGTTGTCTTAGGTTGTAAAATAGGAGCTAGGGGGTGTTTACAACCCCCAATGCTAGTACTCTTAGAGTGGAAAATGTTTTTTTTTTTTTGAAATCTCTGATACTCAATAAAGCACCACAAAAAAAACTCTCCCAAAAGTAACTTGTCTCTCCATTGCATCATTTCTCTCACCAAATACCGACTCTTGATCGTCATTGACTGGTGGTTGATTGACCATTAACTTTTTTTTTAAAATGAATTTGTTTCTTAATTAAACAAGTCACTATCCTACCTAATTTTTCGCATAGATTACAAATTTAGGGTTTGTTTTCCTATTTAAGGTTCCTAAATGGTCCAAAAAAGAGATAATTTATTCTCATTTGGGGTGTTTTCTTTAATAAAAGTTTTTGTTTATATCATTATTTGGAATCACAATAAATATTAATGATATTCCATGCAATTTATCCAAATAACAAAAAATATTTTCTTATTTATTTTTAGGTTTGCAATCAAATAACAAGACACTCCCTATCTATAATAAATTTAATTTCATGTAAAGTAAACATAATTAACTTTACATGATTGAGTTTGCAATCGTAGTATCTTGCTTGCATTCCACTCTCTTTATTCATGGAAAAGAAATACTATTTGAACCTAAATTATTGATCAAGATCTTTCCTTCCTTTTATTTTATTTTATTTTATTTTTATTTTTATTTTTATTTTTAAGGATGATCAAGATCAAGATGTTTCCTTGAAACAGGAATAAGATCCGTTTAACTTAACATTAGAGTTGGTAAAAAAGAACAGGGCCGTTAGTAAGTTACCATGTTTCCATTTGACTTGAGCTTGTAAACTCAGTTTTTAGCTAATTTTTTATGTATAGTTTTTAAATTTTCATTTTTTTCTCACTTTAAATACAAGTATAAGTTAGATAAATTATTCTCGACATTATATATAAAAAAGAGAAAAGAAAAAGCAAGCCACATAAGACACTTTTTCTTTCTAAATAAAGACACATGATTGTAAAGAGTCTGAATAGGATGACCAGACCAAAGTATTGTGGGAACAAAAGGAGACTTCAATCTTTCATTTTTTTCAAAAGCTATTTGATGAGGCGGCTATGCATGCGTTGTCACTTGTGGCCCTTGTCAATGATAGGCTTATCAAATCATATCATAAGTGCTTTAAAAGTGAGTTCTAAACTCTTCGAGGATGTGAAAAAATAATAGGAAGTCATAATTTCTCATTAACCATCTAGAAGAGGAGAGAGAGAATATAACTGTCTAAACCAATTAAAATTCTTGTGTTAAAGTATTCCTCATTTCCTCTTATGCTTTGTTATAAGTCATGTTAAAATACTTGTGAGTTTCTTTCAACTTAGATTATTCTAAACTCTAATTTTGCTCAAAGATTTAAGGTCAACTTAAAATTTTTAGGATACCCTTTTGATTTTGATACTTATAATTGGAATATATTGTTGTTTAAACCAGTTGCATGTGATACAAATTCCATTCACATTTGTTAATACAAAATCTTACTAAAAAAAAAGTCATATGCATTAAATATTAATAATTATGGATGGAATTAGCATCACACGCAACAAAATAATAAACTCTGCTATACTAATTTTTTTATTTTTTGTCGGTAGAATCTAGACTAAATTTTTGGTCAATGTAACTGACAAACTGTCACAATTACGAGCATGCCACCTTATTTGTATCTTGCTTCTATTTTTCATGAGTATTTGGTGAATTGGTCCTAAAAAGTGAGGGATAATTTGACAAATTTCACGTTATATAGAAATAGTATCAATTTAACGGATTTACCTTTTTTTTTTTTTGGTTATGAATTTTAAAATCATCTATGAAATGAGTGCCAACAAATAGACTTGTATTTGTATGCAATCTGTGCAAGTTCAGCTACATTGCATAGCCTTAAACATAGAGAGTGAGCCCAAAACATTGAGGTGTTTCCTAATCTACGTTGTCAACTATTAGCACCATAGTAGGTTGTTCAGTATCAATTAAGCATAAAGTACTATATACATTTTTCTTAACTAAATAAATTGAACAGTATGAATAATTTTTTTAATTGAAGTTTAATATACTTTTTATTTGGGTAAAAATACATTTTTTTTGTTCTAAAATTAAAAATATACAATTAGTATTAAAAAAGACAATGTGAAAAAAATTAAATTTAAGTTTTACATTATTGAGATTCAAAATGATAATCAAACAGTAATGATATCATTTGTAGTATTTTCCACTATCCATCTATAGATAAAATAAAAAGTGTCACATTATTAATTTTTGTATGACTAATATTTTTTACACTAAAGATGAGGGTAGAAATTCTTATATTTCATGAAAATTGAAATGTTGATGAAAATTTTCTCAAGAATTTAGTTAATCGTATAACCACATTCACACGAATCTTCATAAACTAATAATTTTCATCTCAAGATTCATAGTAAGGAACACATCTCACTAAATTATTCTCTAAATACCATCTAACTTTCAGATTTCCTTTGAAGTATGGTTGCTAACAAAAATTCCCGACAAATACTTATACCCATTGAAGTATGGTTATAACAAGATTTTCCGACAAAACACTCATCTATTTAAAGTATGGTTTTTTTTTTAATGGTTATGAATCTATTTGAAGTATAGTTGCTAACAAGAATTTATCAACAAGAATGTCTTGAAGGAAAGTGAAAAAAAAAAAAATGAACCTTTTGCTCTACCAACTTCAAATATTTTAATCCAAGAATTATGGGTAAAAAAGTATTTCTCTCAACAAACATAGGACCCCATTACTAGAACCTCATAGGCTCTCATACATTAGATTAGATTTTCCACTGTATGCAGTGGTTTCCTGTCCAACTGACAAGATATCAATTTAGTTTAGTTTAAACTTTAAATACACAAAAATTCTAACACCAAATGAAATACTGCCACTTTAGTCACAACTATCCACGTAACAGACGGTAGGTGATAAACAAAAAACAGTAAAATTATATAAAAGTAACATGTAATTCATTACAGTTTACTGTGTAAAATAATTATAACAAAAGTGATCGACTTTTTGTCTTGACTTATGTGCATAAATTATTTGGGGGTTTAGAGTAGAAAGGATCCGAGCGGTGAAATTAGCGTATTGTAATTATTTTTAAAATTAAAAAAAAAAATTACTTCACGTCTTGACCCACACCCACACATGGCTCTAGAGCGAATCCACGCGCCATGAAGGAAAGTGGGACAGGGTTTTTACTTTTTGGTTTTTACACAAAAGTTCTAAAACCCTATATTGATGATCAAAGAGTCAAAAGGTTGGGAAGAAGAGACAGTTAGTTGGCCGTACAATTAGGCTTGGAGCTCTTTTAGCCTCAAACAACCAATCACATTGTTCGAGGCAAATAAATGCAACAAGTTTTTGAAAAAACAATAATAAGTATAATATTACATAAACAATAAAATATGGCAAAACTGAAAACAGTCGGATCTTAAGTTGGATTTTTTTTTCCAAGTCCTCATCTTTTTTCTTCTGCAGCTTTTCTTTGTCAAACTTGTAAATGTCTTCATTCTTCACGCAAGTATTAAAACCATATCTCTCTCTCTCTCTCTAAAGGATACTGTTCAAAAACTTCAGGAACTGAGATACCATCGAGAGTTTAAGACCCTTTTTTTTTTTTTTTTTTTTTAAGATTTTCTTTTTTTTGGCACAAAAAGGACAACCCCAATATATCCAGTGGTCTTTACTTTTCACCTACCA
The DNA here is from genome assembly GCA_030445155.1 of Quercus variabilis. NCBI lineage: Eukaryota > Viridiplantae > Streptophyta > Magnoliopsida > Fagales > Fagaceae > Quercus > Quercus variabilis. Next base: position 42,465,769 of record CP129451.1, read on the forward strand.
AAAAAAAATAATATTATAGTGAGCTTTATGATGTACTGGTTAACGTTTCTCTCTCTCTTGAGGTCAAGTTCTTGTACATATGTCACGTTTTATTTTGTAATTTCTAAATATTTTTTTTTCTCATTTTCTTACAAATTTCTTCACTCTGTAATACAGGTTGAGTTCAATGTTATAAAGTGAGTTAGTTCATGGGATTTCAAGAACCCAACCAACTTCTTAGTTTCTTAGTTATTGCCATTCTGGTTAGTACTCACTTCCTTTTCTATTTATGTTGAATTTTTTCTAACCAAATATTTTTGGATTTTGATTTATGATTTTTGTGTGCTTGCTTTAGTTATTAGAGGTTTCTCTGGTTTCTGAGTCCTTCTTTTTTTTTTTTTTCATTATTATTAAAACTCTTGAAGTCCCATATTATCTTGCATTTTTTGGAAAAATTTAATTGTTGCTGTGCTAGCAGAAGGCTTAAGTGAGTTGGGTCAAAATGTTTTCTATCTATTGTTTTGAAATATGCTGGTTTGCTTTCTATTCGTGCAATTATACTTATTATTGTTGTAGAATTCTTATAAGTTTTTCTTGCATAAAAATTAGTTTTTTATTTTTATTTTTAAAAATCTTTAAAAGACGAAAGAATCGAGGTTGGAAGTTGGCTACTTTCATATTGGTGTTTAAGAAAATCCCTTTAATGGAAATATTTTAATGGTAGTTCTTGGCTCTGCAATGAGTCACAACTAGATTCTTGGTTTTGTGATTTTTGAAGAGGGAAAAATCTGGATTGTTGCAATGGTTTAGAGTCCTCCGGTGCTGGCTGAGTTCCACTAGAAAAAGCTAATAGGGTTGATAATCTATTGTGGGATTGATGACAGGGTTCATGTTCATGAAAATGGAACAAGAATATATGAGAGCATCCACAACAGAGGAGCTGAGCTAGTGGATTGCAGACTTGTGGTTGCAATGAAAACCAAGAAATTCACTGAGTTAGAGGCAGATAAGCACAATTACGCTTGCTCACAAATGAAATGCTGGATAACAAAATCCACTAAGGGATGTCTATCCGCGTTATTGTTCAGTATTTTGATAGAGAGTATGAGTAGATGGTGTAATGTTATAGTGCTTCCAAAGTTTGCTGGAGAATTATTCTGAGTTATAAGAGGAGACACAGATTCAATTATTCATCTAAGGCTGGATAATAGTTGAAGCTTGAGAGTGACTTCTCAGTTGTGCAAATGAGTATTTGGGGAAAGTCAATTGGCTTCTTTCTGATTCAATTCAATCATTCTGTTTTTGTTCTTTTCTTCTTTTGAGAATGGCGTGGAATTTTCTTAATGTCAAATAATTGTTTGTTTGATAGCATATAACCTGGTTTGCAATAAATTATAGGCGACTAGATTCCAAAAGATGCTTCTCATCTTGTCAAGCAACTTTGATAAAAGAGAGTTTGATCATGGAGTTAGTTCTGGCATTTGATTAGGACCTCAGGCCTGAAAAGATTAATACCTTGTTGGGAAGGATTCCTTGCTTACTTAATTATAAAGAACATGACTTCCTTTGTATTGGGAAAGTACTGACTTCCTTTTGTAATAGTATAGAAAACCCGAGAGCAGGATATTTTCTGGGTCAAGTTCCTAGATCTATGTTTCCATAGTGCCAAATGCAGCTTCAGCTTAGTTTATCTTAATTGATGATTAATGAAATTTGAGGCATATGTTTGGTGGTATGCTGTGTTCTACTAGTGCATACTATTCAAATTAAACAAGGGGTGATTTCCAGCATGCATTTTGGAAATGACTTCTGAAGAGATTGATTTGTTGTTATTTATTAAGGATTATGACAAACTTTTCTTAAGTTTCTATTTAATTTATAGTTTCACTAGGAATGTAGTAACAATGATGGGGTTCAGAAGATAAGGCCCTTGCATCACAAAATGATTTGGTGAACGTTGAGGAAAGATAAAAGTTTGCTTCTTGTTTTAAAGATATGCTTAAAGTTGATCCTATTACCTTCTTCAATCTTTTTATTTATTTATTTTTAACATTCATCTTAAAAGATTTCATTATCATAAAGCCTCTTCTGGAGCTACCTAGTTGATTAGAGTGGTTCAACACTTCCTCTCAAATGTCTTCAATCCTTCCCATCTTCCTATGATCCTATCCTATAATTACGTTAAGTTCAATTATGGAAAGGTTGGACTGAGTGGTGATGAACATAATTCTAGAGGTGGATTATAACAATTAGTTTCTCATATGCATGTCTTGGTTCTGTTGCATCTGCATGAGGTTATATGTCAGGTTTACAATCAATGTTTATCATATATACCAAGTTATGTGTGCAGCTGCATGTGACATAATTGTGTTCTTTAATGTGATGATAAATGCTTTTGCTGTTCTTCCTTCTCATCATTTTACTCTTCTATTATAGTAGAGTAGAGATGGCCGGAAATTGCAACCAATTTCCAGCCAGCTCTACTCTTCTCTCATCTACTCCCCCTCCGTCCAATTTGGCCATTAATTAAAAAAGAATTACTAATTCACTAGTAGCTTATCTAATAATCCTTGTATTATGCAGGTTTGAGGAAGAAGAATTTGAGCTTTGCCCAGCTGTAACCAACCTTGTCAAAAGTAACTTTGCAAGCATATTTTAGTTGTCCTTGTATTTGAAGATTGCTTCCCAACAACTCTATAGCTTTTGCTATCTCTAATAGAGGAATATCTAGTATTCCAGGCAAATGATAATTGGAGTTCAAGACTATTTGGTAGCTCATACGGGCAAATCGTGCTCCATGAAAACGTGATTAGAACAGCATTTAATTATTGGAGATGGATACCAAAGAAGCAGAGAGAATAGTCATAGCTAAACCAGTTGCTTCAAGGCCTACTTGTTCCACTTTCAGATCTTTCTCAGAACTTCTCGCAGGTGCCATTAATGCCTCACCCTCTAATGTATGTTCAGAAACTGCAGTTGCTGCCATTAGACCAAAGACAGTGAGGTTCAAGCCAATGGTGAATCATGGTCCAGCTGGGTTGGTTTCTTCCCAGGTGACCTTCTAGTTCTTCTAAATATCCTTCTTCATTTGATTCTTCTTGTCTAAAGATCTTTATGTGGCTGATAATTTCAGGCTGAGATCTCTGGAACAGCTGTTTGTAATTCATCTGATAAGGTTTTGAAACTTGATAGCAAATCAACTGTGGTATACAAACCTTTGGCAAAGCTTGCATCAAAGAGAACTGTGTCTCTTTTGGCAAATATGGTCAGTTGCTAAAATCTATGAGCATACCTCTTTCATTTCTGGTATATATGGCATCGTAATGGCAGTTCATGTTGTTTTGTTGTTATTTTACTTTTTGTTCTATCATCCTAACCTGTGCAATACATATACAGCAGAGATAAAATTGAACTTGTATAATTGTGTACTTTGAAAGTTTAAGATTTTATTTTTTATTTTTTTTGGGACCAGGGAAACTTCAACACTAGTCTTCAACAACCCCAACCATCAGTTGATGCCTCTGTCCAACATCCAAACCAAGAAAAACACAATTTCAGACCCCGACTTAGCACAAATCTTCATCAGAACAATCCATCATATGTTGAAACAAATCGGACAGTAGGGCCCTCAAAGATAGCATCACAGAACCTGGAGGAGGATGCAAAAGCTTTGCCACCCACGGCTAATGGTGATCGACCTTCTTATGATGGATATAATTGGAGGAAATATGGTCAAAAGCAAGTCAAAGGAAGTGAGTACCCAAGAAGTTATTATAAGTGCACACACCCAAATTGTCCTGTGAAGAAGAAGGTTGAGAGATCGTTGGACGGTCAGATTGCAGAGATTGTCTACAAGGGTGAGCACAGCCATTCAAAGCCTCAGCCTCCTAAGCGCAACTCAGCAGGGACACAAGCACTTGCAATTGTATCTGATGGGGCTGGTCAAGATACCAACACTCCATTGTGGGCTAATCGCAACAATGAAGGGAATGAAAGTTCTGAAGGTAGAGTAGAAAATCAGAATGAAGTAGGATTATCTGCCCCTTCGACTTATCCGGGCAAAGCTATAGTGCCTTTTGATCCTGTTTCAACTGGAACAATTAATGCTGGTGGTGGAACTCCTGATAATTCCTGTGGTCTTAGTGGAGAATGTGAAGAAGGGAGCAGAGCAATTGAGCCAGAGGATGATGAACCCAGAAGCAAAAGAAGGTATGATTAGGTGAACATTAATAGCAGCCTAAAATGAAACCAATAACAGGTATATGAAAATAGTGACCCTATCTGAGCTGGTGTGTATGACTCAAGTATTGGTCTTAGAGCTTGATATACATTGTTGACCCACTTTGTGACACCTTAAACTTTTGGGACTGGTGGTTTTCTAATATATGCTAAGGAATTTAAATTTAGGAATATGTTCCAAAAACTTATGCCTTTTGTTATAATCAAAAGCTCACTACTTATCAAAGAAATAGTATAAGTTTATCTTCTGTCAAATTTATGCTTGCCTTTTTTCTTTCTTCCTATGTATTTTCCCCTACTGTCCTTGCACAATCAGTGAGCTCTCTTATTTTCAGCGCACATCATTAACATTTTCCTCTTTCCAGTTGAATGCAACAGTTTTTGCTGAACTGTGCTCTTTGCTTCAGGAAAAGTGAGAATCAATCCAACGAAGCTGGCATACCAGGGGAAGGTGTACAAGAACCCCGCATTGTGGTGCAAAACTCCACAGATACTGAAATTACGACTGATGGCTTTCGCTGGAGGAAATATGGACAGAAAGTTGTCAAGGGAAATCCATATCCCAGGTTAAGATTCAATTACTTTTTGGATATGATATAATCTTTTCCTTTTCAGTTCCAACGTCTAATGTGGCATTTTAAGATTCAGAAACTAGGAACAAAAATTTGTGGCCCTTTCAACAATGCTTTATCTTGTCCATGTAACTGTCATCAATAGGCACACCTCCCACCCTCTGTAAATGAAAATTTTGAGATATCATGATGTTCACTATTAAACATAGGTTCTGTGAAAAAGTGAGCTTTGAAATTAAGCTCCAACATCATGCCTGTGGCAAGTATGTTCACAGACTAGAGTTTGTATTGCATCTATCATTTTGTGGCATAGGTGTTAGTATTGGACGCACGATACATATTGGATATGTATCATATCAAACCAATAATATATTGTATGCTCATGAATCATACAATATAGAGATGCATATCATAGGAATTGGATGTATTAGACAACGTATAGACATCAAACATGTAGATTAAGATTGGGTTCTTGCTAATATTTCAGTTTTTGACTCGAGTCCAACAAGTTTTTGGACTTGTTTTTGACACAAATATATTGGGCTACACTGTTGAGTCCAATAAAATATCATGTCCATGATTCTCTCTCTCTCTCTCTCTCTCTCTCCCTTTTTACAAAAATTAGACAACACACTTGAATTTGGTTTTTATATATATATTTGATTTATTTAGTTAGTTTTGTTAAATATTATTAGATAAGTGATGATTATATTGGTTATTAGTTAAATATGTTGTTGAATGTGTTCCAAGTTTCTAATAAACTAGTAGTGGACTTACAAATGCATTGAAATATATAATTATTTAATGTGATATAATTTATAATTTATTCTCTAAAATTTGTTGAATATAGTATATCGAGATTAGCCTTTTTAAGAAGTAGATTCACTTAACCGAAAAGGATTAAAAAAAAGGAAGAGGCTTGTGTCTAGTGGCTAGTTCCACTGGACATGCTAAGATACAGACACATGTCCAAAACTAAACACCTGTCTGCATCTCAATGTGTCTAGTGGAACTAGCCACTAGACACAACCCCAACCCAAAAAAAATATTAAATAGTTAGCCAAAGCCATAAGTGGGAGAGATAGGACTTATGATGGGGATTTAAGAAACACAATACCAAAACACCAAAATGCATCAACCCAATGTATAGCTTTTTTTTTTTTTTTTTTTAAAAGAAGTGTATATAGCTTTTTTTTTATGGGGTCCCAGTGTATAGCTTTAAAAAAAAAAAAAAAAAAACACTCAGCAACTCAAAGCAAAGCTGCAAGAAAGAATAAATACCCACCAAATGAGAGAGAGAGAGAGTAATCACTTAAAGTTGGCAAGAATATGGACTGAATAAGATGGGAAGGGTTGGAAACAGTTGGCTGATGTGGTACAAAGAGAGTAGCAAAATTAGTAGCTAATCATCTACTCCATATTATTATATATTGTTTTGTTTATGCATAGCTATAACTTTTTATAAATTTTATAAAGTGTGCATCTTACAATACATGATTAAAAAAAAAAAAAAAAAAAACTCTTCTATAAGATTCATGTTTTGACAACTATGCTACTATATTTCTTTCAATAGAATAGTCCCTTTAAACATCATTTAATCTGTCTTGCAGAAGTTATTATAGATGTACTAGTCTCAAGTGCAATGTGCGCAAACATGTGGAAAGAGCATCAGATGATCCAAGAGCTTTTATCACCACATATGAGGGAAAACATAACCATGAAATGCCAGTTAAGAACACAAATCCAGTGGCCTCCGAAACAGATTCGCTGCCCCCTAAAAGTAAAGACAAGCGATGATGAATTGACGCCATGGATTGAAAACTTCATCAATCCATCTTTTGATCAGTCAGATAGAGTTCAGAGTTCAAGGGCAACAGAAGCCAAACGGCTAAAGCAATCTGCAATGGTAGATCATTTTTCCTGTGAATCTCATGAGTTCTTGATGAAGACAGCTTCTTCTTTTTTTTTCTTTTTTTTTTTTTCTTTTTTTTTTTTTTGTCTTCTCCTTTTTGTGGGTAAGAAAAAGTATTAGTCGGTGACATAAGTTGACTCTAAACCTGAGTTACCATTTCACCTTTATCTGACTCAGTTAAGCTTCTTAGTAATTCTTTATCTTTTAATTGTTTCCCACTCCATATAATAATAAGTAGACTTGTATATCCTGTGTGATCTGTATATGCACTTCAGTTTCTTTTAATGTTCTTGAATTCTTGTTACAACCTTCATAATTTTTGATACTGCAGAAACCATTTGTGCGTTTTTGCTGATATAGACCCTATGTGCTTATTACACGTGAACGTGTTTAACCTTGAATTTTCTGAGACATCTGATAGTTTTCATTATTTGAATGTATATCAGCATATAGTAATTATTATAATCATCTAGTTTGTATAAAGCTAGACTAATTTCATCTCTCCTTTTGCTTTCAAATGTGAGAAAACTAATTTTACTCTTTCTGCTCGTAAAAACAAGCCCAAATCTTTGGTACACAATCAAAAGATTTAGTCAGCATAGCTTATCTGACAATTTCCTTAGCTAAAAGGCTATGCATACGTGCATTTTCTGCATGGATTCATTTGAATGCACGTGATCCTAGGTGAACTGACCTGTAGTGAACAAGTAGAGTATACTAGGGCGCTTGAGAGAACCCTCGTTAAGAACTATCTTGTAAACAATTAAATATGTTCGTATCGTGAGGTGAAACAATAAACTTGTTAGAATCTAGAAAGAGTAATCATAATGAAATAAACGCAATAGAGCTTCAAAGCCTGTCCCTATTGAAAAAGAATATCCAAGGATATTGTGCCTCTCTCCTGTTTTCTAATCACAACCTTATCTTGTATAACCTGGTATTTTCAAGATTCTATTATATTAAGAATGGTTCAGTGATTTTCACGCAAAGATGCACCATTAGTAACCATGTTTTTTGGGGTGGAAAAAAATAATAAAGAAAAGTGAGATTATTGCACACTGGAATGAATGAGTCTATGAATTTGATTAAAGCTGCGTGGTCTTTACGCCCATGTTTTTACTGTATAATTACATGTGATCACGTATAAATAAAGTTAGATAGTCTCACTGTTTCAGAACAAAAAACAAATATCTTCAAACTTAAATGAGGGTCCGGGTTTTATATGAAGGAAATACATTTATAAAAGACTGAAAAAAGTTGTAGAACCGCCCACACGGTTTGACAAATGTGGTGTTTATAATGATTGCCATGTTGCTAAAATTTGAAAATGGGGAACATGAACCCCATTTGTCATGAATCATGATATCAGGGATATAGAAATTTTTGAATGAAACAGGTGGAGGAACCATCTTGGCGGGTCCAATTATAGCTAGCCGTTTTGTCACCAAACAGTCACCTCTAAATATCAATTAATGGAAACTATAATCTAATTAATGGAAACTATATTCTAATTGCTTGCAAAACATCTCTATACTGCACTATAGTCTGAGTCTCTTACATCTATATAATTTGCATCTTCTTCTTCTACCTGCCTCTTGATTGTATCATGATTATTAGTATAATAATGTGTTCTATCCCCATACGCATAAGTCATAACTACTTCGTATATATTCCTCTATTATGATATTAACACCACTTAGCTGTAAGAGATTTTGTCACAGATTTGAGATTACAACTAGTCTCATTATTTAAATGCTCATTTCATAGAAAAGCGCATGATTTTTTTAATTATAATTTGATAGTAAAAAAAGATGGATTTTTAAACCTTATATGCCTTAATTGAAAACTCCCAAAAGTTTCAAATAAACTAAAAAGCTTTTGACAAAAAATGCATAATAATTACAATTTACAAAGACCATTTTTTTTTCTTTTTTCAATTAATGTGAAAGAAAGTCATTCACCTTATAAGAAAGGCTAGAGATACAAACTATTTTACAAAAAAATTTATAACTTGCTGATGTGGTGAGTGATTATTGATAAATGAAAAAGCGATGTTAATGGTTAGCCTAAATGAAAACTAGTAAGAAGTTGACCATAACATCAGTTTGTAAAAATGTTGTAAAATAATTTGTGTGTGTAGTATTTATTACTCTCCACCTAACAAGTCATATCTCTTACTAAAAGGTAAATGAGATAAGTTACATTCTACTAGAGGCGGCTCTAGAAATTTTTTCTAGGGGGGTTATGAAGAAATTTAAATTAAACAAAATCTAATAAAAAGATAAATTCATATATTGACAATAACAAAAAAACAAAAAAACAAAAACAAAAACAAAAACCAAATACATGAAGTCTTACAATTTTTTTCAATGAATTTTTTATTTATTTTGAAATCGTTGCATAATAATCTCATTATCAATACTACAAGTTACTTCTTTTTCAAAATTTTAGTTAAATAAAATTTTTCTTGGATTTTTTTTTTTGTTTGTAAAGGCTTAATATATTGTTAAGAGGAATAAAGTTTGAGGATAAAATTTGAATACAAACTTAGTTGTAACTTAAAACTATAACTTTTACTAAACAAATTAACATGACTACATATTTTGAAAAATTTAACCATTGAATTGTAAGTTCTTTATATTCTTAAAATGCATGTCAAATTTTATGTCAATCAGATGTTATTTACTATTTGGTCCATAAACTTATTTTTTGCGTATAATTTTAGATTACAAAAATTCAAAATTTAAAAATTTGATTGATGACATAAGCTATTGATTTTTGATCTTCTTGAAGTTTTGCAAGCACGAAGGATATAAGAAAAAAAATGTAATCTAATTGCGGATTTGTCAAAATTCGTATTCATTAAAAAAAAAAAAAAGACAAAGTTTAGCTACAAAATTGGTTGTAACTTAAGTCTAAAAACTCACTCAATAAAATAAATATTACAATATATTTTGAAAATCTAACCGTTGAATTGCATGTTCTTTATGCCCTTAATACATATGTTAAATTTTGTGTCAATCGAATATCATTTACTATATAATCTATAAGTTTATATTTTGTGCATAATTTTAAATTACAAAAACTTGTAATTTAAAAAATTTATTGATGACATAGCTATTGATCTTTAATTTTTTTGAAATTTTTCAAGTATAGAAGATATAAGAAGAAGATGTAATCCAATGATGGATTTGTCAAAATTCACATCCAATAAAAAGATATTAAGTAGGTTTGTAACCTAAGGTTACAACTAATTTTGTAGCTAAACTTTGTCCTTAAAAAAAATATTGAGTGGATTTGCAACCTTAGTCTACAACCAAGTTAATTTGTTGCTAGACTTTGTCCAAAGTTTAATTATATTGAGCTTAAAAAAACTTAGGGTGGTCACACATTTTTTTAAGGGTAAAAAAATCATAAAATTTTTAAATTTTATATATAGTAATGATTTTTTTTTTTTAGATTAGGGTGGTCCTGTGACCACCTTGGCTCTAACGTGGAACCGCTAGTGCATTCTATGTACTCTAAATATGAGACCAAATAAGTAAAATAAGGTACATTATATTTTTTAAAGGAGATTTTAAATTAAACTCTATATTTTTATAAAATGTTTTAATTCAAACCAAAAATTTAGTATGTTTGAAATAACCATTAATGCAAAATATTTAAATAAAATGCCATTTTATGACACAAATTGAAGTAATGCTCTATATAATAGAGGTGTAAATACTATAAAGAAAAAAAAGAAAAAAGAAAAAATAACACGGTGTACCATAGTGTGAATGGAGCATAAAATAGAATACTCAAATGAGAAATTTCATTTTTAGTGATTCCAATGTTTTCTTGTTACAATCAACTGATTAGTGGTTATGATTTTCAGTTAGTTCAATTGATAAAATCTTTGATTGTTGAATAAGAGATAAGAAATTCAATTTTCGCCTAAACCAAGAATTGAATGGTGTCTTGAACTGATGATAAAGAGTTATTATCAATAGCGGATGCCATAAGTTAAAATTTTCTTAAAAAAAATGATTTGTGATTTGAAATTTTGAATTATGATATATATATATTTTTGAAACAGAATTATGATATTCTTAGAAGTTCAAATTAAATTAAATATACTAATTTTAAGCAAATTTCACTTTATTCTATTCTACTCTCATTTCCTTTCCCTCGTTACGGGCCATTAGTTTGAGATTATTCCTAAGCCATGCAATTTAAAAGCAAGTTATGTTATCATATCACTGTCCCAAGATCCTCTCATTTGGCCAAATCAACGCGGTAACGAAGATTTCAATTCCATGGATAGACTCTTTGAGTAGAAGACGAAAAAAGAATAATCTTCATCACCGCTGGTGGAACCCACCCGTTTCCAGTGATATGCCATCACATATGGTCTTCATTATTTCTACTTCTTGTTAATAAAAAGTTTAATTTAAAAAAAAAAAAAATTAATCATATTGGTCAAACAATCAAGCATTGAAAAATCAAAAAGATATTTTTCATTTGTGTGACACTCATTTTTAGCATCAAAAACGACAACGTCGCACGTCTTATGCAGTATATCCTCGACAAAGCTCAGAGCTTAAAAAATTCAAAAGTGGTCCAGTCACTCTTTCCACCAATCCAAGCCAATCTATCTTGTTTTCTAGTGTGGAATCAAAATTAAAAAAACAAAATAACAAAGCAAAGAAAAAGTAAACGTTACAATTTGCAAAACATTTTTCTTTTTAATTTAAAGAAACTAATATTTAAAAATATGCAGACAGACCCAGAAGAGAGAGAGAGAGAGAGAGGTGGCTGCTTATATACAAGGTTCTAACCTTGTTCTCTGTATCTGAACCCTGGTCTTTCTCTGTTGATTGATTCTTGTTAATCTCTCTCTCTCTCTCTCTTTGATAACACTCTATATAGGCTAATAAATATATATATACATATTTTCTTGAAAAGTAAAAAACATGGGTTGGATTCCATGCTCTGGAGGATTACAGAGTAGTAGTAAAGAGAAGACAAAGACTAAGAAGAAAATAGAGCTGAAGGAGAAGAAGTCATTTGATGGATCCATCAAACCCACTTCTGGTATTTTAAGATATATGTGTCATGTGTGTTTGTATGTATATATTTTAAGCAGAAAATCAATGATGCGTTTGTTAATAGTGCTTTCAATCAGTATAGTCTTATATTGGTTTGCTTTTTTTTTTTTTTAGTTTGATAAAGTTTCTTGCTTTCTTTTCTGGATTTGCGGAGATTTGATCATGGATTAAATAATTCGATTGTATTTTGACATTGCCCATTTGGAGCTTTGAAGTTTTTACCAGGATTTGAAAAGGGCCAAGAGAAAAATAATAAATAAAAAAGATTGGGGATTGGATTGCTTGGTTTACTATTCATTATATTTTTTTATTATCAGCAAAGAAAGTTTGTGTGTAAATTTTGAGTTGATTTCGATTATAAGATTTTTTTGTTTTTGTTTTTGTTTTTTTTTGTTTTTATAATTGCTTTGGTCATTGCCTGGTAAGAATACAAAAGTGATACAAACGGATGTGTGGTAAATCACAAAAAAATTAATTTATTTGTTTATTATGTTGTTGAAATAGTATCAATCACATTTATGGCCACAATCGGTTTGTGTCTTTTGTAATATTATTGACAGTAGCCTTTTCCTATGATAATTACATAAGCATTTAGGAGGCATTTTAAAGTAAAAGGTTCCATAGTTGATAAACTTCATGCAATCATTCCGATCATTGTCTTCTGATTTCCTGAGAATCAAATCCAAAATTTTCTTTTGGCTATTTTCATTTTTTTCTTCCTCTCATTGTTTTCTGTTTTTCTTTCTATGTTTTTGTTTTCAGAGAAATTAAAGACAGCTTCCTCGAGTGTCAAGGAGGGCTCTAAGAGTGGCGGGTCGGATAATATATCGGCACAAACATTTACATTCCGTGAGTTGGCAGCTGCAACTAAAAATTTTAGAGCAGAATGTTTTTTGGGTGAGGGTGGTTTTGGTAAAGTATATAAAGGGTGTTTGGAAAGTACCGATCAGGTTAGTTGAGTTCATTAGACATTAAATGTTCATAACAGAAGAAGATAAAGTAATTAGTCCATCATACTCTTTAACTGTTTATAGGTGGCTTATTGATTGCTTAACCCAAAAGAGGAAAAGAAGTCACGTTTATGCTTTTTGATTTTTAAGATTTTCAGAGTCGAATTCTTTATATAGCCTACAAGATATGGGATGATGATGAATTATGAAACTTGCTTCTTATTATTGTGTTTGGTATAGGCTGTAGCTATCAAGCAGCTTGATCGTAATGGGTTACAAGGGAACAGGGAATTCCTTGTTGAAGTCTTGATGTTAAGTCTGCTCCACCACCCTAATCTTGTTAATTTAATTGGCTATTGTGCTGATGGAGATCAAAGGCTTCTGGTTTATGAATATATGCCTCTAGGATCTTTGGAAGACCACTTACTTGGTATATATCTTGTGTTGCAGCCGTGCTTTTATTTCTCATCTTTTCCCCTTCTTTATCTATTTCCTTTTTAAATCTCTCACTTGGTCTCGGTGTCATATGCTAATTTTGCAGAGCTTTCAGCTGGTAAGAAACAACTTGATTGGAATACAAGAATGAAAATTGCTGCTGGGGCTGCAAAGGGATTGGAGTATTTACATAACAAAGCTAGTCCTCCAGTTATATATAGAGATCTGAAATGTGCTAACATTTTGCTTGGTGAAGGTTATCATCCCAAGCTATCTGATTTTGGCTTGGCCAAACTCGGGCCTGTTGGGGATAACACACATGTATCCACAAGGGTCATGGGCACCTATGGATATTGTGCTCCAGAGTATGCAATGACAGGTCAACTGACTCTGAAATCAGATATTTATAGCTTTGGGGTTGTTCTTTTGGAGATCATTACAGGCAGGAAAGCAATTGACAATTCAAAAGCTGCAGGAGAGCAGAATCTGGTTCAATGGGTAAGAGACTGCCACCTTAATTTCATATTTCATGTACTGATGTTGATAGGGGTTTCAGGCTTTTCTTGTCCTTGTTAAAGTATTTCTGAGCTAACAACTGGATCTGTTTCATAATGAGATCTCACTATGTTAAGTTAGTGCCTCAATGGCGTAGATTTTATCACATTACGATCAGTACAAGAGGATTGCCTGTTTTTAAGTGTTCCAAATATAGTCACATAAATGTTACATGCTACAAGCCGAAAAATGTATGAGCCTGGCTATATCAACAGATGAGTTACTGGCATATGCATAATTATTCGCCTCCTTGCAATGCCAAAATATATAAAGTTGAAATTATGCAACCTGAGGTTCTTCTCAACAAGTTAATAGCAACACTGACATGGTAAACAGTTTTTATATGATTGTGAAAATTCTGATGTCAATAATTAATGAAATTTTATCTTGGTTTAATGACAGGCAAGACCCTTGTTTAAAGATCGTGAGAAATTCTCAAAAATGGCTGATCCCTTGCTCCAAGGTCAGTATCCTTCAAGGGGCTTGTACCAAGCTCTTGCCATTGCTGCAATGTGTGTTCAGGACCAGCCTAATATGCGGCCAGTCATAGCTGATGTTGTTACAGCTTTGACATACCTTGCTTCACAAAAATATGACTCTGATACAGTCCAAGGCTCTCGCCATTCCCTCTTTTCTCCTCCTAGAACAAAGAAGGACGGTGATAAGAAGCAGAATGGTGGTGGTGGATCTCATAGAGATCGAAAATAAATGTTCACTTAAAGAGTGCTCTGTGGTAGAAGTGAATCTGAAATAGTTCTTTGATACTTATTGGGCTGCTGTCATTCAAGCCAACCATGGCTACTGCTTCAGAATTATAGTGGTTTTATACAGATGAAATTTTACATTGTGGTCAGTGATAAAAATCTCAGACCTTAGTGTTGGTTGTTCATACATTTCACTCGAGCCTCGTTATCAAATTTTGCAGTGTATAGATAACAGGTGCATTTCAATACTCGATTATACATTTGTTAAAAGATTTTTGTACGTTTCTTTACTTGATGCGTATGTGAACCTAGGTTGCTTTACGCATAAAGGCTTGGCAGTGGGCTACTCCCTTGTTTTTATATATATCCACATTCTTTTATTTAATCCTGCGACTGTTGTGCATTCTACAAATACAAATGAAAGCTCTGTGAATTGTGAAATAAAATGGTTCAACCATCACGCATAACACATCAATTGTGCCATATCTGTTCTCATATCCAACTTAATCTGACTCACAAGTTGTAATTGAAGAGAAACTGCAAGTTTCATCCCAAATAAATAATGAAGGGAAGTTAATGAACGCATATCAAGACTCGGATTCTTGAATGAAAATAATTTCCTTGAATTTATTATTATTATTATTTTAAAAAAGTGTAGCTCAATAGTTGTTAGAGCGACCTATGTACTTATGTCTGGAAATTCTTGGGTTGGTGGCAGAGTGATGGTCTTGGACTCATATAAATGAATAAACAGCTGTAAATTTATACTACTGTTTTCTAAGTTCTTTCTCCATTGTTCCTAGACTTATGAGAATCTGTTCTTTTTGTTCTGGGAGAAATCAGACGAAGCTGTGGCCCCTTCCTTCAGCAATAGTTGTTATTGTCATCGTTTGCATGCATGTTTGAAAAACAATAGCAAATTACATTTGTAATACCTAGGCTTTTTGTAAAGGGGTAAAATGGACAAAATCTTCTAAAGTTGCTTCCATCGTGAGAGTCCAAATAAACATCTATGTTTACTTTCATTAACATTACCCAATTTATGGTTATGTAACTTGTTTAAATAATTTAATAAACCATATGATTAAAATATATGTGAATGATAATTTGATTCGCCATACAATTTTTTTATAAGCTTCAAACAGTTAAGGAAAAGACTTGTGATACAATGGGATGAAGTAGATTCTAACTCGGTTAAGCAGAAAGTTTTGTCTTTTAAGCATTTCCCAAATGCTAAAAGTGGAAAGACTTTATTATTCACGGGCAACATACAACTAATCTTTATAATAAGTTCATTGCCTATTCTTTGTTACGAGAAGAATTAGGATTCAAATTTTTCTTTCCATTGTTTTAACTCTAGAATTATATATAATAATAATAAAAAAAAAAACTTAGATAGATTCTAATCCAAAGCTCAAATTCTAGATCGGTACTTACTATTATCAAGGGAATAAAAGTCTTTGGTGTCCTTTTTCTGTACTTCTAAAAATAACCCCTATTATTTAATAAAAATATTATTAATCTTAAAAAAAAAAATTAACAATATCCACAACCCATTAAATTTTACTCTCGCTATCTCCTTTTATTAAAAAAGAAAAAGAAAAAAAGGTTAATTGCACAAGTCTAACCCTAAATTATGAAAACATTTTCGGTCAATATTGTCAATTCCATTCCAATGGCCATTTCAATTTGCCTAATAAAACAGAAGGGTTAAACTTAGCTAATTGAATTCAAACACTTAAAAAGACTAATAAAATATAAGGACAAAGTTTTTTTTTTTTTTTTTTTTTTCTAAAAACAATTAAATATTTTAATTTAATAAAAAAAACCTAATGTATTACACCTAATTACTGTACAAGGTTATGGAATTTGACAACAAATGCTTGCACTTCACAATTTTAATCCTAAAACTATAATAAAAACTTGCAATTACCATTTACCACCACCCACCCAGCCACAGTCGGTTAATTGTTAACACTCATGTGCAACGCACGTGACATTTAGAAAGCTTAAACTTAAACCGCCGCCTACACACATTGATGAAAAAGACTAATATGACCTCGGAAAACATAAAACCAGTTGCCCCGAAATTGAAATCCTTAAAAATCGTCACACCAATTATCCTAACAAAAAAAAAAAAAAAAACTCGGTTTGGGTTTCGGTTTCAGCCACTCGATACTTTGATTATCTCTTGATATAATCTGATCGCTACCTCTGCTCCGAACATCCTCGGTCGTTTACATCAATAGGTAACTCTTCCTTCGCTTATCTCATCTCATATCAGCTTATTTTGTTTGATTCGAATTGGGTCGATTAATTTAACCCTTTTTTTTAAAAAAAAAAATTGTAGTTGGGGTTTGGATTTTGGTGATTTTTGAGGGTTTTGGTGAGGGTATTCATTAGGATTTTGCAGATATAAATATGGGTATTAGGGTTAGGGTTAGGGTTAGGGTTAGGGTTAAGGTTCGGTTTTTAGCATCTATAATCGATGTTTTCATCAATTAAAGAATCTTTTTTTGGATAAATTAATTTAAATTTGTGTTTCCTGTATTGGTTTTGGATTTAGATTCTGTGTGATTGTGTTCTTGAGCTTATGCTGTTTGATTATATGTGTGAATGTTGGGTTTGATCTATTAATTTAACCTGGTTGTCCCTAAGTAGTTAGATAAGAAAGAAAGTATTGGTATTTGCTGTAGCTATGCACTAATTGTGATTTGTTTTTTGGGTTTTATTTTTTGCAGGTCTGTAGTGGGGTTTTTGGTGATTTTCATTTTTAATCATGGCTTCTTTGAAGGATGTTCTTCCGCCAGCCAAAGCGACCACGACTTTGTATTATGATCATTCGAATGATCCGTGGTTCAAGCAGAGGTTTAACTTCTCTGAGACGGAGAAGTCTAGTGTTATTAAGCAGAATCCTGTTCCTCCTTATTTGAAGCGAGCGGGTTTTGTTCCCCGAAAGGTAGAGGATTTTGGGGATGGGGGTGCATTTCCGGAAATCCATATTGCACAATACCCACTTGACATGGGTAGGGACAGATCATCGAAGCCTGGATCGAAGATTCTTCCTGTTACTGTTGATGCCCATGGCAATGTTGCCTATGATGCGATTGTGAGGCAGAATGAGAATGCCCGCAAGATTGTTTACTCAAATCATAAAGATCTTATTCCAAAGGTTTTGAAAAATGATAGTGAAGAGAACGATGATGATGATGATGATGAGCTGCAGAAAGAGATTGAGGAGACAACCCAAGAGACAAAAGCTGCACTTGAAAAGATTGTGAATGTGAGGTTGAGTGCGGCACAACCAAAAAATGTGCCAAAACAGAATTCTGACTCAAAGTTTATAAAGTATAAGCCGTCACAGCAATCGGTTGCATTCAACTCAGGTGCTAAAGAGAGAATAATCAGGATGATGGAGATGCCCGTGGATCCGCTTGAGCCACCTAAGTTCAAGCATAAGCGTGTTCCAAAGGCGTCTGGGTCCCCTCCTGTGCCAGTGATGCATTCTCCTCCTAGGCCCGTGACCGTGAAGGACCAACAGGATTGGAAAATCCCACCTTGCATTTCAAATTGGAAGAACCCAAAAGGTTATACAATTCCTCTTGATAAACGTCTTGCAGCTGATGGCAGGGGCCTTCAAGATGTCCAGATCAATGATAATTTTGCAAAGCTTTCAGAAGCATTGTATGTTGCAGAGCAGAAGGCTCGAGAAGCTGTAGCAATGAGATCAAAGGTTCAAAAGGAGATGATGATGAAGGAGAAGGAACGGAAAGAACAGGAGCTGAGGGCACTAGCTCAAAGGGCACGTTCGGAGAGAACTGGTGTGGCACCCCCTGCTGCTGTTCCAATCCCCACTGAGAAGAATGCCATGGATAACTCTGATATGAGAGTCGATTATGAGCATGCAAGGGAAAGAGAGAAGGATATGCCTAAGGAATCAAGGGAGGAAAGGGAAGAACGCATGCGGCGTGAAAAAATTCGAGAGGAGCGACGTCGAGAAAGGGAGAGGGAGAGAAGGTTGGAAGCCAAGGATGCTGCTATGGGGAAGAAGAGCAAGATCACAAGAGATAGAGACCGTGATATTAGTGAGAAGGTTGCTCTTGGCATGGCTTCTGCTGGAGCAGGAAGAGGAGGAGAGGTTATGTATGACCAAAGACTTTTTAACCAGGAGAAAGGAATGGACTCAGGATTTGCAACTGATGACCAGTACAATGTGTATGACAAGGGCTTGTTTACTGCTCAGCCAACACTTTCAACTTTATACAGGCCAAAGAAAGATGTCGATGCGGAGATTTACGGTGGCGCTGATGAGCAATTGGACAAGATCATGAAGACTGACCGCTTCAAGCCTGATAAGGGCTTTGCAGGGGCATCTGAAACGGCTGCTCCAAGAGATGGACCACTTGAGTTTGAGCAGGTGGCTGAAGAGGCAGATCCATTTGGACTGGATCAGTTCTTGACAGAGGTGAAGAAGGGTAAGAAAGCCCTCGATAAAGTTGGTAGTGGTGGGACTATGAAAGCAAGTGCTGGATCTTCAATGAGAGATGGCTATGATGGAGGTTCCAGTAGAACTCGCATTGGATTTGAAAGAGGGCGTTAAGGATTTTTTTTTTTGTTGTTGTTGGGATAATATGTATTTCTGTTTATTAAGCTGGAAAGCTATCATATTTTTTTTGTTGCTGATCTGCTTGATGTGCACGGTATAATTGCTTTTCCTTTGAGATTTCCTTTCCTTTTCTTAAATTTCAGTTTTTTTGTTATATTATATATACGCATCTAGGAAGCCTTTTTAAGTCGAAAGGTTTCAGTAGCTGATAAACTTCATGCATTCATTGCTTGTTTCCTGAGAATCAAATCCTCATTTCCTTTCGGCTCTTTCTATTTTTTTTTTCACTTCATGCATTCTGCTTTTCTTTCTGTCTGTGTTTTAGAGAAATTGAAGGCAGCTTTCCTCTGAGTGTCAAGGAGACATAAATGTGGAAAGTCTGATCGTATCTTAGTACACTTACATTTATGATAAGATCTTACTAAATATAAACGACCAGCAATCTGGAAATGATCATGCATCAATCACATTAGATTCTGTCACACTTTTACAAGTCCAAGATGTTTGCTAGGTGGTAGAAATATGTTGAGACATGAACCTTACATGTCACATTATCTCAACGAGTAGGTTGCTAGCATATGATTGTGTACTCCCTCCTTGCAATGTTAGTTTGTAATTATATCCAGCTTGAGGCTCTCAACAAGTACATAGCAAACAGTAACGTGGAAAATGATTTTGATCTCTAATAAAAATTGCAATTTCGATATTTAATGAATATTCATCTTGAATTAGCGACAGTTGCCTGATCCTTGTTTTAAAACGGAGAGAAATTGTCACAAATGGCTGATGCAGTGCTCTATTGTCACTTTCCTCTGAGGGACTTGTACCAAGCTCTTGCCATTGCTGCAATGTGTGTTCAGAAGCAGCCTAAATATGTGGCCAGTCATTGCTGATGTTGTCACAGCTTTGACTTAAGTTGCTTCCCAATAATTTGACCTTCTTACACAGCAAGTCCAACGAGCCCGCCAGGCCCCCCCTGTTCTCCTAGAACAAAGAGGATAGTGATAAGAATTGGTAGTAGTGGATCCCCTAGAGAGAGATAAATTTATTTTTATTTTTTATTTTTTAACTTAAAATGAGTGTTCTATGGTATCCGTGAATCTGGGACTACCACGGGTTTAATATTTTTAATTGTAACCATTGATTTAATCCAACGATAAGGAAAATTAACAGCTCGTCAATTTGTGTCCTCTCTTCATGTTCTTCCCCTTTTTTAATTTCTATTATCTGGTTCTTTCTATTTTTCTCTACCATCACAAACACTCTTGCTTCTCTCACCTTCGACAACCATTTCTCCCCAACCCCATAAACAACCATCTCTTACTGGTGGAGGCTTGGCGCTTTGGTGGTGGAAGCGAGTCGGTGACGGTAGTTATCAATGCAAAATTGATGTTGCTCCATTTTAGACTTACACACCTAGGGTCTTGAAAAGGGTTTCCCAAATGCGTGCTAGAAGTGGATCAGTAGATGGGTTACCCCCTCGGTGGCAACTTGCAAATAATCTTTTTAAACAATTTCTAGTTCATCAAACTAATTGAAGGATCCTTTCTGTAGACATGAAAAATAATACTTTGATTGAGGTTGGTGCATTTATTTCTATTTTTCAGGTAAAGACATAGCAAGCAAAAGGAAGCCATCGATGCAAATATTTGACTTAAACAAAGTCTCTTTCTAGGACGGTGATGATGTTTTATTAAAAATAACTGTTCTAATAAAAATGAATCTAATTATTTTCTGTACACTTAAAGAGACTAGGTGAGGGAGAAAAAAAATGGAATTGATGTATCAATTCAAATTGACAATGGTACAGATAGATAGCCCTTCACACTCCAATTCCCATTGGAAGATTACAAAAGGAACGATAGTGACTAAACAGGACAACAATTAAGAACATGGGCATTAGGAGCTCATTATAAGAAAGTCCTTGCATTGAGTCTACCACTTCAAGACCCCACTACGTTTCCTTCTGCTCGTTTTTTGTTTCTTTCTCTGAAGAGCTTGGGTCCATTCCCTCATTGGGGGAATGACTTAAATTGGACTCCTTAACATCGGTTGGTTTGCCCTGTTAAAGCAATGCATATAAGTTGACAATATTTATCAACAATACCAAGCACATATAGGTGTATCAGAATAGCTTAAAGCGAACTTAAGAAGAGAGCAATGCCAACTTGGAAGTATCAAAACAATTAAGGACCGTAAAACTTCACTTTTTGTAATCTACTTAATGCATAGATGGTCAAAAAATAGAAAACTGAAAACTGACTCTTGAAACTGAATGACAGAAAAAGAAATGCTTTTCGAACTGTCTTAACCATTGATGATTGTTTTGGAGTATATCTAGCAACAATGTTTCAGTCACCATTGTTCCATTGGAGACTGAATGACAGAAAAATGAAATACCAGCTCTTGAAACAGGCAAAGTGCAAATGTTTTACCTTGTTTCTATCACGCCAACCAAGTCCAAATGACAATAGACCTGTCTTTCTTGTGGGAGTGTCTTGATTACGAGTGGACCTACAAAAGCAGCTACCTTTATAATCATCTAGAAGTATTTGCCTCAACAGAAACAATGGATTGATAAACTCTTATAACTGCATTTGATACTTACTGACTATTGATCATATATTTTGAAAATTTTCTTAAGGCACATACAACACATTTATCACACAGCAGATATGAAAGAATATATCAAGTTAACAACCTTGTGACCTGATAATTCACATGCTTCAAAAATCAGATTTGAAAGGAGAACTCCCACCTTCATTCATCTCTCTTTGCTTATACTATATCTTTTTCCGCCCCGTCTTTACTTACAACAAGTGGGGGAGGGGCATTTGAACCCCAATTCTCCCTGTAATGCCATTGAGCCACAAAACTCTTGGCAAAGGTGCTATCTGTGTCAGTTAATCTAAGACAATGGCATTTCCCTTTGTCCATCCACTAAAAGTTAGAAGATTGAAGGCCATGATAGGAAAGGATCATTATGTTAATGGAACAAAGAGCTGAACACCTGCTGATTCACTTT
Organism: Quercus variabilis; assembly: GCA_030445155.1. Classification (NCBI taxonomy): domain Eukaryota; kingdom Viridiplantae; phylum Streptophyta; class Magnoliopsida; order Fagales; family Fagaceae; genus Quercus; species Quercus variabilis. The sequence continues at coordinate 42,487,836 of CP129451.1, forward strand.
GTCAGACTAAAGAATTGTTATTTACATCCAGGAGGACTGCATACCCAAAATTTTCAAAGGACCAACCAAGGATTTTCAGGATGTTAGTTGAGGAGTTTTGTTAATCATCAACATCAACAATCAAAAGATCTTGACTACACATGGATTAAACTGAATATGAAACAGAAATTTGATGTCAAGAGAATTCTCATGTACCGTGGAGAAGCATGTGCTTTCGATTGGCCAGATTCGTATTGCAGGGTAGCCTCCAACATTGATTCTGCAACAACCACCCTCTTTTCCATCTCAGCGACTGAAGCCAAAGCCTTCTCATATCTTTCCTGCATATATATCATCGTGTTGAGATTTAAGTGTAATCATCATGTAATACAAAACTAGAAAGTAAAATATATTTGTTTTGTGAGATCTTTAATTTGATGTTGGTTCAGGATAAGAAGATGAATAACCAGAATGATTAAAACTACTTTTTTCTAGAACCATTCATTTTCCATAAGTTTATTATATTTAGAACAGACTACATGATAGAAGTAGAAGTGCTAGAATTCATAAAACAACAAACTTCATTCTAGTTGTGAGTAAAAAGTAGAGACACATGGTGACAAATATAGTATGCCTCAAGATTATTATACCCACAAATAAAAGGTAACAATAAGAGGTTACAAAGCCCCTCAAATGATAAGAGTCAATACCTGAGTTGTATTTTTATCACTTTATTTGATAGCGGAGGGGCTATTTATAAGATGGTACGTAAGATAACACAATGATTTGGAGCAAAATATTGAGAGCCAAAGAAACAACCATGTGAAATGAGCCTGATCAAGATCAAGCATCATCATTGAACAAGTTGATTAAAATTTAGTACTCAAAAGGATTATAGGAGAAGCTCCATCAACTGGCTGAGTTGAGGAAAACATTGAGAAGGATTTTGTATCTAGCAACAATCACCATCATGTTAAGTCAGACAAAGACCAAATCTCATTAGAGTTCATATATTGATATGGGTTTACATGAGAGATTGAAAAAGAACAATATGGCTTTATATTACTATGAGAGAGATTGAAAAAAAAAAACCATTATTGAGATTATAACCTTAGTGAACAGAATGCCTCTCAATGTTAAAAGAATGCTTCAAAGGAATGAGAGATAGGTTGTTTACATGGTTTTTCAAATGTAAAAATTAAAACTGGCATGTTAATCTGCCACCTAAGCTCATTTGATTCATAGAGCAGATGAGCCTACCTCAGATGTGTGAATTAAAACTTTTAGACTACTTTTGTCTTTCCACAACTCCATAGACTCTACTATGATCTATAATAACCAGGACACATCAAAGATCAGAAAGAACCTGAAGCACATGAACCGCATATCTCTGGGCAGCTGCATCTTGCTCCGCACTTATTCGAGCATCTTCAGTAACCCTTTGCTCTTGCTCTACCCGCATGAGAACCTATAGCATCTAAAAGTAATTAAAAATTTCTATGGGACTCACACACAAAGTATACATCATTCTTTGGAGAATAAACATCTGGAATAACTAGACCTGCAGCATTGCAGTTTCTTGTTCTCTCTTGTCTGCAAGGGCTTGCTTTAGTTCTGCTAACTCTTGCTCCAATAGCTCAACCTGCAGGATAATATAAAAATATTTAAACCTTGTAAGCAAGATGGTTGACAACCAGCACAAAATTTAGTCACTCTATTACAAGCAAAATGGCTGACAAAGAGTTTATGGAAGAGGGAACTTATTGTACTTGGAGACTGATCCGGTTCCCATGTAATGATCTTATACTAATATAAAGCCACTAGAATACATGTGGCCAACACAAACTAATTTGTCCAGGATGTGTAGCCAACCACAAAAAATTGGGACTAAGGCTTTGTTGTTGTTGTTGTTTTACTTATATAAAGCCACTGTTCTTTCATCTCCATCAGTACAGTAGTACACATTAAGCATTTTCTGCTTCATGGATCTAAAACACTAATTCGTAGCGAGTTGCGAGTATGGATGGCCTGCCCCAAACAGGTGAAGGGGTGGGGACAGGGCAACATCTTTGCCCTGACCACCAGGTGTGGTGGGGATGAATTTTTGACTTTGGTGTGAATGAGTGGTTGCTTTGTATTATTGAGTATTATTGCTTGGAAAAGATTTGGTTTTAGTTATTCAATATCAATCTTCATATTATTGTATATATTAAATTATGTGTGGGATGAGGCGCCAAGGGGCAGAGAAACTCCCTTGCAGGCAACCATGATCCAGCCTTGCCCTGCACCATTGCCATCACTAAATTTCTCAAAAAGAAAATAATGAGTAGATCTTAAACTCATAAACCTACCCTCAACACTCCATATTTATGAGAGGAAGTGTCATTTGAACTAAAGATCACATATAATACTTGCAGGATTTTAGAGAAACAGAAAGTATCCACTCTCTTGGAAAGTATTGACAATAAATAAATAAAGCATTGACACATAAAATGCTTTAGAGAGGCTATTTATCACATTAAGTGCAGCAAATTTATAAAATTTATATAAAGGATCCAACAGAGTTTAAGGGAAAAAATCCAAATCTGTGTGTGTGTGTGTGTGTGTGTGTGAGAGAGAGAGAGAGAGAGAGGAAACACCAATTCATGTAATTTAAAGCTATAACAGCACATATATATTTTTCAACGTGGTATAATAAGCAGACAAAACTACTTATAATCTTCTAAATAAACTTTAATATACCCTTGCACTCAATTCCCTTCGGTTATCTTGTTTGACCATCTCCATAAGTGCTGTTTCCAGCTCTTCAGCCCTGGAAAAGAATCCACAAAAGTATATTACGTGATTGTTTTTGTAAGCTATATTCAACATATTTATATATCATTGTAAGAATCATCAATGTTTTGAAACTGATTGCCATCTATAGAGTTTTATAGATACCGATTAATCTTAGTATCAGAAGTTGTCACTGAGCAACTCTTTAGATAAAAATAGTTAGAGAATTGGTCATAGAGTTGACTTTGTGAAGTTTCACAATTATAAGGGCAGAAAAAGGAATAATAATATGCAAAGAAAGCAAAAGCATTAAGAAGGTTAAATACACAAAGTTCTCTGAGTAAGGAAATTTCAATCAATCCATTCTGGGTACATGGATGCAGAGTCGATAAGATAAGTAGACCAAATAAGGGCAGAAGTAACACTGGACTTGGCCGGCCTCCTACCCCATGTACTAAATTAGTAATTTATTTATTTATCTTTAACACATCTTTCATTTTTACTAGAAAGATGCAGAAACTACATGGTTCTAACCTGAGGACAGCTGCTCTTTTCTCCTCCAGCAACTTGCACAATTCGACCTTCAACCAAACCACCTGCACATAAGCTGTTAATGATTGAACTTTAAAAGGAGTTGTGAAGGGATTGGTCGTATTTGTCAAATAGTAACAAGTGAAATGCATTTACAATAAAATCAGATAGTATGACTGGAAATTGCAAAGCTAGCAAGATAACATGCACTGAAATGTTCTGGCTAAAAACTGCAGAGTAATCATAAGAATAAAAATTCATTTAAGCCTATTAAGTTGTGGAATTAAGCCACAAAAAGATTGGGAACTGATATCAAAGATATCAAAGCAGACCAAGGAGTCATATATTAAATGCTTGAATTGACAATGGATAATCTACAAATCTTCAATAATTTGGTACAATTTTCTAGGAAGATAAACTTCATAACTAACATTACAAATCCTTCAATAAACAATAACATAAAATATACCACATTTATTGAATATCTAAAAAATGTATTATGCCAACTGTTTTGGTCCACAAAGGAAGCACATTTGTAAATACTGTAATTGCGGAGTAAAGTTTTAATCCAATGAAATTTATGAATGAAACAAGGATGTAATAGAGTTAAAAATGTACTTATGCTCTGATATTGTTGTAGTTTATTAGTTATTTTGCCTAAAGCATTGTAGCTCAACTGGCATCTCCTGGTATTTCCAACATAGGCATCTACGGTTCAAATTCCCTATTGTTGTAACTATTGAATTATTAAAAAAAAAAAAAAAACTACTTATCCAAAAGAATTTATAGAATGAGAAAAGGATGTAATAAAGTTAAATGATTAGAAGATGACTGATTATAATAAAATTATTTAAAATACTTTTTCCATTGGTAAGTTACTCATGTAGTTAGCAGTCTCCAACACACAATCTCAAACTTAACCCCATAATTGTGGGAGGAGGAAGTGCCCATTTGAGCTAGAGCTCAATGGAAATTATCTAAAAGGACTTTGAAAGTCAAAGAATTACATTTAAATTTTTATGAGTGTTGCAAGTGTAGTTTTGCATTGTTGAGATGACTTGACTCACGTATATCCACAAAGATTCTAAAGATTATATATAACTACTAAAGACGAGCATAAAACGTACAAGCATCATCAAAATTTGGAGGTGAAAGATGGGGAATAAAGATTATAACAAGGATGGTGGCAGAGTGAATTATCATTTAAAAAAAAAAAAATTCACATCAAGAGTCAATTCTGAGTTCTTTTTCCCCTTTTCTCTTCATTCTGGGGTTTAACGATGATATTTCCCCCTGGCAGATAAACAATGAACTTACTCAAGGCAAGGCCAAAGCAAACCTAGTTAATTTAGGTTTGCATTTGAAAATCTTCAGCAGTGGTCTTAAACACTCTAATAAGATATATTTTAAATAAGGAAAATTTAGGACCAAACAGAATTGGATTGCCTCAAATGAAAAATTTTGCTAAGTGCCTAACCAAAAAAAAAAAAAAAAAAAGCTTCTACCAACAACTTAAATGATCTTCCATATAATTTGATTGAGAGAGAAAGAGAGAAGGCTAAACATAATCGATCCAACAAGGCCAGTCACCAATATCCAGAATGATGTCAAAATGGACAAGGTGGAAGAAGACTAAAATAACATCTGTTTTCTGATGGACCTCACAAGATTAATAAATCAACAACATAGTGTCTAGTACATGCATGGTATTCAAAAATCAAACAAGCACTATGTATAGAAAAGAAAATGAGAGAAAGCTACCTGTTCTTGAAGATCTGGTAGAGAATCTAATTCTGAATCAACACTTAGGCTATTAAACAATTCATCCAAATTAGAGGTCCCGTTTAAAGGAGATTTATCTTCATCCGCAAGATTATCACCTCCAGTGGATTTCTTTTCTTCTATTAGTGATACAGGATCATGCTTAAAACTATACAGTTTAGATGCAAGCCCTTTAGAATCCTTCCAAACTCGACCCCTTTTTGATCTTTCTTCCACTACTACTAGTACAGCTGGCCGATGTTTTGTTCTCAGTTCTTGCAATCTAGCCTCAGTTACAGCCAAAAAACCCATACAAGCAGTCAAAACGAGCTGACTACTATCAAATGTAGAGCCAGCAAGGGATTGCAACAAAGTAATTGCATCCCCAGCATCTTTAGTTGTAACTAAAGCAGGACCTACAGGAAATTACATACAAAAAAATTACATTAAACACCAAAAAACAGTGATAAAGTTGAAATCCTCACATGCAACTTTACACAAATCACACACACATCCTAGTACCATATAACTCCATTAAAGCAAGTGCTGTTCGAAACAGCATAACCCGATTTCCTTCGAATAGAAGAACATCCCAAACTCGAAAAACTGTAGGGAAAGTAATAACCCATAAAAAGATAAGCATGTATGATCGCCAAAAAGTTAAATCAATCTTGTTTACACACACCACATAAACCTCACCACTTTCCCAGGGAAGCATATTCACAAAAATGGATAAGAACCAGGGTCCAGATATCCATGCTACCTGCACTCCCAAGTAATCCAGATGATTAACTGCACCAGAAGCATAAGTGGAATAAAAAACTGCCCACACTGCTTCATTTAATGAAAAGAATCACAAAAGAGAATGACAAAAATAGCATATGTTTAAAATTGACAAACCCAATTTAGGAAATCTTTCACGCATCAGTTCCTCAAACACAAGTTGGTCCACCTGATAAAGCAGAAGAGATCATTTAAACATAATTGAAAACTACTTTTTGAATACTAGATCTATCATTGTCCAAATGAACATAGAAAATTATAAATCAGGATGCAATTGAAAAAAATGCAAAAAACTAGGGTGAAATTTTCACCTGGGATTCAATCATTTCCTCTGTATAGTAGCCACCAAAATAATCATCAATAATGCCTACCAAAGTCCTGAAAGGTTCCATGAAAACTAATAAAGATTTTGGGTTTATGTTAACATAATGGCCCAAGAGGCCCAATATATTGTAAGCCCATGTAGGCCTAACCCTAGCTCTTATATATACCCTTCTAGGGTTCATTGTAATCAACAATTGAGAATACATTAAATGTGTAGTTCCTAGGGATTTATCCTGTGGACATAGGCCGTTAGGTTGAACCATTTAACCCTTGCGTTTTCTCTTTCCTACTTCCACTTCTCTAAATTATTTTATTCTCGTCTTTCAACAAAAACAAAATCAGTTCTATAGTTAACCCAAGTATTCTCATGTCTGCTGTTTGTGAAAAGAATGATTTTACAGTGCAGTCATGTTTAACGAGGATGCGACTTTATTAAGTCAATTACAAAAACAAAAAATTATATGAGCCCAATAACAGAAAGGTTGTGCCTCAATCACAAATAATGCCCCATTCAGAAATCCTATTACAGCATAATCTCAATCAAACTTACCAAAAGGCATTCTCCTCAGGCATCAAAAGAAGCAGTAAACCAGCAAAGAAATTCATTGCCTGCATGTAATTTGATGCTAATGTGAAAGAACAACAATAACAATAACCATGATTAACCACAAGGATAAGATCATTAACACTTATCAACAGACAAAAGAGCATTATAGTAAAATTTATTTAAATGAACTTAAAACAAGAGTTCTTACAAGAATGTCTCAAGAGAATTTCAAAATGTCATGTCAGGAAACGAACGCCTCAGCAGTTTTTCCTTTACTATTTTTTTTTTTTTGGATGTTTGAGGGAAGGGGTAGGTAACCTTTTGAAAATACACAGTAATTTTTTTTGAAAATTCTTAACATACAAATGTGTGGCGTGTGGGTGTGAACACACACACACACACAAGGATATATGTTTAGGTTAGGTTAGATTTATAGCTGGTGTAACTCTTTGTTAATACTTAATAGCTTTTTATTAATCTAATATTTTGAAATCCTATTGTTGAATTACATGTTTTATTTGTTCTTAATTCACATGTCAAATTTCATATCAATCAGATGTTCTTTACTATTTGACCCTTAAGCTCATGTTCTACGTATAAATAAAATATAAAAAATTGAAATTTAAACATTTTAGAGATGAGATAATTATAGATCTTATACAGGGTATAAGGTGACAAGGTAAACCAAGATTAGAATTGTTAAAATACACATCCAATGCAAAATTGTCAAGTGATGTAACATTAACAGAAGTTACACTAGTATAACTTTAACCTCGCTCCTATATTTGTGTGTGTGTATGCACATGATACACGTCTGTGCATATTGACAAACAAAACTATAGAAAGGGCTAACAATATAAGAATAGGAGATGAACTCTAGAAGCAATCAATGATCCACATCCTACAAAGTTAAGTTTGGATTAAAGGAACTCTTAAGATGTCCAAAAAACTACAAATTTGTCTGTCTTCAACCAAACTATAATTTTCCACCACATGGTATTGAAGGTTCTTAGTTTGGATGCCTCACATGAGTAAGATATCATTGCAAGAAAACTCTACCATGTCCTGGAGTTTTTTCCATTTTTTTTTTTTAAATAAAGGATATAAAACCTACCAGTTAAAAGTTAATAAAAATATCTTTCATCAAGATGGCTTCACTAATCTTTATATCAATTCAAGATAGTAAGGGTCAGCCTAAATCAAGTAATTACTAGTCTTATAACCTTTTTATTTATTTATTTTTATATATAGGTAATTACTAGTTTTATAGCCATTATGTAACTTGTGGTACCCATGGTTCTAAGTTTGGCTTCAGAAGCAAATTTGAAACATATCTAGTGGAGCAACCCCGAAAAATAAAAGGTAAGGAAAATATATATATTTAAAGAATACATAGAAAGAGAGGAGACTTTACAAAGATGATGCAGCATTAACAAAACACATTAAATTAACAAGATCAAAGTATTCCATATCTTTAAGGCTTAAATGTCATTACTAGATACCAAATTGTTTCCAAAACGACCAATTCTTGTACATTTTTATTTTTTTATTTTTATAATGATCAATTCCTTACACAGTCATGTATTGTAGCTCAGTGCATTTTAAGAATTACTTTCAGGAGTTCGATTATGATAAGCTTAGAACAGAAACTTCATTCATTCAGGCCCTCTCAGTTCGTTGTATTGCAGCAAAATCATGATGACTTTGTACAATATATAAAGTAGATGAAACCAAGCAAATGAGAGATTTGAGAGAGAGAGACAAGAAGAATGTTTCTAAAAGAAAACTATGAGCCAAGAAGGGGCCTTTGCAACATTATCAAAAAATTTTACCCATGACAGAGCATGGGATTTGGGCTTCATTCTGCCTCATGGAAAAGACGTTTATGTAAACTGGTGCATGTTTGAAAGCAAGAATTTTCATAGAAGCAAACTCACAAAGTAGGAACTATTTATGATTCTTTTACCTGACAGTACCCAACAGAGGGGTTATGCCGAGCATATGCTAAAAGCAGACGCCTCAAGGAATTCCTACCATTGTCATCCAAAGCAGGATGACCTGGGAATGTTCGTGGTATGTCCTGCAAAGAGAAAATAAAAAAGTTAGTCTAGGGAGAAACCCAAAGTGCAACACACAGCAAAAGAAGTAGCACCTACAAATTGAAATAAAGTCCAAGGCGCATGCATCTAATGACCTTCTCAATCTGCCTTTTCCATTTCTTGGGTACACCAGATGAGTCCTCATGATCCTTGTGTTCCCCATCATTAGCTTCTTGCGCCAGCAAATTCTGGTAATATCTCTCCACCCTCCGTGTCTTTACACCTACAAAGGCTTGCCAAACCTGTAATGGCAATATTGTAGGAAACACTGCACTTCTTCATGAACATTGTTATGGAGAATGAATGAACTCATCAATGTTAACTATACCTCTCCCCTGAGATCTTTGGGAACTCCCCCACGGACTAGGAACTCCACTTCTTCTTTCAAAGGAAATAAATTTTTGGGAGAGACCTCATCAACTTCTGCAGTTACTGTCCCGGCAGCATTCGCATTGTCATCTGATGTGGCATTAACATAAACGTCTTCGTCAAATTCTTCTTCAGAAGCCCCTCCTGGGGATTTTGCCTCTTCTATAGATGGAAGATGATCCCCGCTTATAGTTTTCTGCTCATCTATCATATCCTTGCTCGTCAGAATTCGAGAACTCATCATAATCTCAATGGCACCAAGTGATGGTCTTATCTGAGCCCATGTTTGGACCTCATGGGTTTTTTTTTCTTTTGAATGATGCACCTCCTTTTCAAGATCTCTTTCCTTCGAACCATCAGAGATTGACTTCCTACCACTTGAATCATCACTTTCCTCACTCTCTAAAACACTCTCTACTTTGCACTCAGTAGCTTCAACCTGTAATGTCTCTTTATATTCCTCGTCAGAAGAGCACGGTTGATCAGATATTGCAAGTCGTTCGAGGAATTCCTTCCACTTATCTGATCTTTCCCCTTCCTCCTCCTGATACCATAAATATATCTCTAAGCTGGACTTACTAACCTGTTACTATCACTTTCTTTCTATTTTTTGACAATAAATTTTTAACTATCAAAATAAAAACTTAAAAAAAAATATCTGCTTTAATGGAGCATATATGGTAAAGGATAAATTTCACATTGAAAATGGAAATGATTTATCAGATCTCATATTCACACAATATAGATATATATGTATGTATAGATATGAGTGTACTTTATATACGTGTGTGTGGTTAAAACACCCCGTGTGCTCTATATATTTCAAAAATCTTAGAAAATAGATTTTAAATTCATAACCCTAATAGGCTAGTATGCAAGTTGCTCAAACAATCACAAACAGCTCCTCTCCATGGAAGAACAGATAATGTCTATTTATTACTAGAACAAAAGTCATCACATTTGTAGATGTTCCTATGAAGAAAAATGAATCCTGTATGGGTCAGCATCAAGTTACTCTTAGTGTTAATGTTACACCAATTAATAACTTTTTATTTGATTAATATTTTGAAACTCCCTCTGTCAGATTACACGTTCTCTCTTCTCTTAAGTCTTAACACACAGACCAAATGTTTTTTTAATTAGAAATCATTTACTATCCTATCCATAAACTCATGTTTTGTGTAGAATTATCTAGTACAAAAAATTATGAAATTTAAATATTATGGAATTGCAATCTCTACTGTCAAAACCTTCAATGTCAAAACATGTAATATTGTTTCAGATAGTTACAATGAATTACTTCTTCACAAATTGCACTCTGCACGTGCATCTACGAATACCAGTTTCATAGAAGTGTGAAGCTTAGCTTCGGCTAATTAGTATTAACAAAAATAAACCTCTATAGCAGATACCTTGTAGATCTTAGCATACTCTTTATATCTTTGTGCGTGTTGCGGTCTCAAAGCAAATCCATAAGCATCCCTGTTGACAACAAATTTCATAATTTTATATATCCAAACGCCGAAAACCTACAATCCCAAATTCCCAACCTTAAGCTATAAACATTAAAAAAAATTATCAAAAACCAAGAATTCAACACACACAAAAAAAAAATAAAAAAATAAAAAAATCATGAAAATCATAAGGTCTACCAATTTGTGTTTTGTTTTTTCCAAACTTACCTAGAACCAACCTCCAAATTACGCTTGCTCACCAAGGACAACAACATAATTCAAAAAGAACTGCAATTCTACAGCCCATAGCTCTGATTTGATTTTACACCAAACTCAGAAAACTCCAAACCTCATCTCACTCACATTTCACATACTTCATTCATTCATTCATCAAAAAAAATTCCTTCCTAATTTTCTCTAAAATTTCCAAGAACCGTCAAATTTAGTTTTCAAATAATGGGAGGAAATTTAGGGTTTGAGGACACGTTTGAGACACCAGAAAAAGAAAAAAAAAAGAGAGAACTATGCGCATATATTATTATTATTGTGTAGATAAGAGTGAGAAAATTTGTACCTCCTGGGATCGAGAGTGTGGAGGAGATTGAAGCTCAGCTCCGCCATTTTTGGGAGAGAGATAGAGATTAGGGTTTTGGAATGATCTAATGGCAAGTCCTTGAATTTCTGCACATTTGAATGTTTCTTCGTTTTTTGTTTTTGTTTTATTTATTTATTTATTTTTTGTTTCTCTGTTTCGTTTTCGTGTCAAACTGACTAAAAAGCTTTGGGTGAGCCGTTTCGGTTTTATTTTTACAGTTGTGGATTTTTCAAACGTTTCTGTTTGTTTTGTTTGTTTTTTTAGTCGTTACAGGTGGAGGTTGATTGTCACGTGCTTGTTTAGCGGGCTGGGCTTTGCGAGGGAGACAGCGCTTGAGTGTGTTTGGAAATTAGGGGACGCGTGGCGGAAATTTGGAGGGTTTTGGGTTGACTTTTACAAAGGGATTGGGACAGGCGAATTTTTTGTAGCGATGTTAGAAATGGCAATAAGTTTTTGGTCGCAAAAAGTGGTCACAAGTTTTGTCTTTTAATAAATGTTCATGTGGTACGTTTATTATAATGAATGCACATGAAAAATTGTGTAAATGATTAGTTCATGAAAAATTTCCACCGCATCTCCCACAACCACAATTCACAACCTATACTTTAATTGCGATTTTTTTAATAAAAAAAATGGATACTTTTAAGGGTGCAATCTTTCTCACAAATTTTTTTTGGAGACTACTAACATTACTTACTGTAATTGTGACATTAGTTTTATCATAGTATTGGTTATAACACGATCGATCGAGGGTCAACATGGATTAGATGACTTGGGTGACATAGATTTGATGTTGTCCTAAGTTTCTTTGATGTTTAACTTAATAATCTCTTATCTTTGGGTTTAATGGATTTTACTTGATGTTTTCTATACTGTAACTAGGGAAATAATGCAGTTTATACGGTTTTTAGTATGGTTCTTTATTTCTCCATAATTCTTGTCATTTTAGGCATCATGGGTGTTATAGCCATGATAGAGGTTATTGGTGCCATTTAGGAAGCTCACTTCTCTTATGGGAGTGAATCCAAACAATTATTATGTGATCCAAGCATCATGATTGACAATGCATGTTAATTATGTGATTATTATATTAGTGTTGTGATAGTTCATGACCTGAGGAATTTTAGATAATCATTGTCCATATTTATGTGGTATTAAAGATTGTTGATTTACACTAAAAGTCTTGTCACTTAATTGACACATCTGATATTTCTATTGGAAAGATTCAAAGTCATATCTGTCATTGTACATATTTGTGTGGTATTAAAAATTGCTAATTTATACTAAAATTGTCATCACTCAATTGACACATCTGATATTTCTATTGAAAATATTCAAAGTCAAATCTCTCATCTTCAATCTTCAATTGTAACTATTGATATATGAGCATTTGTATATATTTTTTGATAAGTTGAGCTGACTTTTATCTCAAAAAAGAACTGACTTTTATGATTTTATGATCTTTATAAAAAGGTTAAATGAACACTATATTATTTTTATACCATTTGTCCTTAGTAGTTGCAGTGCATACATGTCACGAAAATGAAACTTCTATTTACTTAAGTTTTTTAAATAATTTAGGACAGAGAATTTGTCGTTAGCATTGGGGAATGCTAATGTCAAATGTAAGGGATATTTGACATTTCAAGCCCCAAAATGTATTCCATCAGGAAATGCTATTGCTAAGTATTGCAAATTTTTTTGCAATAGTGCTACAGTGCAATTCTAAAAATAGAATTGCACTGTAACACAATTCTAAAAATAAAACTAATATTTTATTGTGATAGTGATTGAGAAAAAGAAAGAATAAATGATGGTGATTGGGGAAAATATTATTTTATTATGTATATATATATATATATATTATTTTAATGAGTAAATTAGGAAAGTAATAGTTTGGGATGCTTGAAGTATTGTATAATGGGATGGTATAATTGATAAAGTAGCTTTTTGGAATGGTAAAATAGAATAGAGTAGCATTTCCTGATGCTAATGCTCTTAGAAAGCTAGTTTTCGTAATCTATTGTTTGAAAGGATTATATGCGAAGGTGATAAAGGTAGAGTAACGGTACCATTCATAGATGAGGGGCAATGCTCTCCTAATATTTTATTTTTATTTTTATTTTTTAAATAGTATTATTTAGATATATAAAAATAAAATGATTACCCAATCGTTCCTCCTATTGTTCATAGTCGCTTCCAAACACCAAAAAAAAAAAAAAACATGTATAATTATTTATTTATTTATTATATAGACTCATAGTTTATAAGGAATAATATTTTCTTTCTATTTTAGTATAAAAATGTATATTTTATATTTTACGTACTCGCTTTTTAAAATACTTCACACCAGATTATTTATTTTACATTAAGTTTTATTAAAATGTCAAATTTTCTTGATTTACTAATTTTTTTTTTATAGCATTTTTCTTCTCCTCTCCATAGGAGCCTTTCCTATCACCTTCCCCCCTTCTTTTTTATCAACACTGCTTTCTCACCTGCCACCTGGTCTTTTCAACCTTTTTCTATATACCATCCTACTACACACTACCCCAAACACCTACCCCCAACATTGTCTACACCTAACCCTAGCCTAAACACCTACCCTATGGATGCAAACTTCATTGAATGCTTACAAAATATAACCCTCACTGTAGATGAAGAGATTGATATTACTGTTAACCTGGATCACCGTACTCAAATGTTGGAGGAATGTACCCTTAGCCTTTTCGATAGATTCCTTACGGATAAACCGATAAACATCAAAGTTGCGAAATATCTCTTATGTTCAATATGGAAGTTCGAAAACGATCTGAAAATAGTTGAGGTAGGTGACGAATTACTTTAATTTTGATCTAAACGGGAGAACTAACTAAACTAGGTACTAGACAACAGCCTTTGGAGCTTTGATAACCACATGCTGGTACTCAAAAAGTGGACTAAGGGTATGACCCCACACAACGTTTGCTTCACCCATATACCTTTATGGGTCCAAGGTCCCCCCTTTTGAATTACTCAATGAAGAGGTGGCTCAAGACATTGGGAAAGGCCTAGGAACAATAGTGGATATTGACAATACAACCTTTAACTCAGACTAGACTCGTTTCCTTCGCAACCGTGTTAATATTCAACTATCCAAACCACTCCAACGAGGTAGACCTATGCTTACTCCTGAGGGGGACAAAGTGTGGATTACCTTAAAATATGAATGCATCAATGGCCTTTGCTTTACCTATGGAAAACATGGGCATGAGATGAAAGCTTGTCACCAAAAGATGTTAAACACCGGGGGCATTGAGCATCCTTATGGTGACTGGATAAGGGTTGGAGGCAAGCGTAGGAATGATGAAGGAAACCACAAGGAAAACAGCCCACTCGGAAGATCACGGTCCACATGGATGAACCAAGCGACGGTGTAAACTAGGTTTGGGAATGCAAAGTTGACCAGGAGTGGCGATATTCATGGAAAGGAGCCAAATTTGGATTTTCTTAAGGAGGAGATTCAAAAATCATAATCGAAAATTGCAGACCCTTATGATTTGAATTAAATGGGGACACTAGTGAAGGCACGCTTCCTACGAAGACTTGCACTAGGAGAAAAACCACATGGCCCACCAAAAATAAACCCTCAGCATATGCAAAAACTCCTTTATTTGAAGTGGGTCACAAAAGGAAGAACGTAGACCCATGGGAAGACAACACAAAATTAGATGTTGACACTAAGAAACGAGCCAAGACAAAAAAAGGCAATTGATGCTCTCTCAACTACAACGGTGGAGCCTGGAGACTAGCCCTGTCGAAACCAATGATTGCGATAAGCTGGAACTTTCGGGGGCTTGGGAATCGACCGGCAATTCAAGTGCTCGTTGACTTGGTGAGAAGGAAAGCACCCACAATTTTGTTTCTCATGGAGACAAAATTGACTGTGAGAGAAATGATACCGATTCGAGATGAACTAAACTTCCAATCCATGCTGGCTATCTCATGTGATGGAAGGAAGGGTGGTCTGGCCCTTCTGTGGAAAAATGAAATTGAGGTCCATCATCAAACTTCCTCGCCTAACCATATTGATGTGCATATTGTTTCCCATGAGCAAGACCGATGGATATTGATTGTTGTGTAAGACCACCAAGAAGATCAGTGAAAAACGGAAACTTGGAGATTACTCCATCACCTCCATGCACGAGCTTCTCTACCTTGGCTGTGCATTGGAGATTTCAATGAAATCCGTATCTCTGAGGGAAAAAATGGTAGCACCTCCAAACCGTTAAGCCTTATGCAAATGTTCCATGATGCATTGCACAACTATGGATTGACTGACCTTGGGTATCATGGGTACCCTTTCGTATGGCGCAATGGTAGGCAGGGGCATGCCTTTGTTGAAGTGCAACTAGACAAAGCATGTACAAATACAGAGTGGAGAGAACGATTCCCTATGGCCAAAATCACCCACCTCCAAGTCTCTTACTCAGACCATGACCTCATTATGTTGTCCACCATGGCTGCCATGAATCAATAACGACAACGAAAAAAAACTACAGCACTTTGAGGCATGTTGGGTCTCTAACAACGAATGTGAAGAAAGAGTTCGGTCTTCATGGACCCGAACCCAAGTAAATGGGAGCCCAATATTTTGCTTGTTTGAAAAAATAAAGGTTTGTCGTATGGAGTTCATTAATTGGAGCAAAGTGGCATTTGGTAACACTTGCTGTAACGACCTTCCCCAACTGTGTAGATATTGTCTGCTTTGGGACCCATACCCCTCACAATTTTGTTCTCCCCCAAAGCACACAGCAGTAGGAGAAAAGGCTTCTACACATTGAAGAAATGTCATTCCTTATAAACACATTCCCATGTGCTTCCCTAGGTGATGTGAGATTTCATAGAATGCAAGACCTCCGTTTTTGGGTCACTACACTTGCACTCATCTAAATGAAAAACAACAGGAGTTACAGGAACTCATGGGGATTGACTATGGTAATAACTTGCAACGGATTAATGCAGTGAAAAGAGAAGTGAATGAGCTCCTGCACAATGAGGAAGTGTTCTGGAAACAGCGATCCAGGGTGTTATGGCTACCTGCAAGCGATAAGAACACGAGATTTTTTCACCAAAGAGCCAGTTAGTGTAGACGAAAGAACCATATAGAGGGCCTACAAGATGAGGTAGGGGTCTGGCACACAAATGAAGGTGAACTTTTGAACATGGCTGAGGAATACTATAAGAACCTATTTACCTCTGGACACCCCATACAACTGGAGAACGTCCTGAACTCAGTAGACAAGGTGGTTATTGATGACATGAGAGATTCATTGCTCCAAACTTACACGGCTAAGAAAGTGAGAACAGCGCTTTTCCAGATCCACCCATCAGAGGCTCTAGGTCCAAACGTGATTTTCCCATTCTTCTTCCAAAAATTCTGGAGCATTGTTGGACTAGATGTCATCTTAGCCAAGCTATCAGTTCTTCATTCAGGCAAGAACCTTAGGAAAATGAACTTCACTCATATACTGCTTATCCCTAAGAAGAATGAGCCGCAACACATCATGGAGTATCGACCCATTAGCTTGGCAAACATTATCTCCCGGTTGGTCTCGAAAGTCCTGGCTAACCGGTTAAAGAACATTCTGCCAAACATTATCTCTGATGCACAAAGTGCATTTGTCCTAGATAGATTGATTACAAACAAAACCACAGTGGCCTTTGAAATGTTGCATCGGATAAGGAATAAACGGCCAGGGAAGATTGGACATATGGCTGTGAAGTTAGACATTAGTAATGGATGGATCTTGCCATGAACACAGTGTGCACAACAACCTATTCTGTACTTTTAAATGGAGAACTGGAGGCTACATCACCCCCACACGTGGGATTCGACAAGGTGACCCACTCTCTCCATATCTTTTTTTGCTTTATGCTGAAGGGTTATCTTCTTTGTTGAGATAGATCATTGCATCGAATAAACTGCATGCTATCACATCATGACGAGGAGGAGTCCCAATCTCCCACCTCTTGTTTGCTGATGACAGCTTATTGTTTTGTGAAGCAACCCCATCGGACTGCCGAGAGCTAATGGTAGTGTTAGCTTGATATGAGGCTGCCTTTGGACAAGCAATCAATAACAAGAAAACAACCTTACTCTTCAGTCGAAACATTAACCCAAAGACTAAGGAAGTTATCTGGAGGTTATTGGGAGCACAAGTGATGACTAACTATGAGAAGTACTTAGGTCTACCCATGATTGGAGGCATGTTGAAAATTTCAACCTTCAAGGAGCTTCAGGAACGCATCACTAAAAGGGTCAACGGGGGGAAAGAAAAGTATATTTCTAAAGCAGGCCAAAAGATCTTGATTAAGACTGTCGCACAGGCTATCCCAACATACTCGATGAGCTTGTTTCGGATACCTGAGACTATATGTGATAGCATTAACTCGGCGCTATCGAAATATTGGTGAGGGCAAACTCAATCAAAGAAGAAGGTGCACTGGATCAAATGGCGAAGACTAGGTAAACCGAAGACAAATGGAGGCATTGGATTCAGGGATATCAATGCCTTCAATTTGGCTATGCTCGCTAAACAGGCTTGGAGACTCATCATGGAGCTACAGTTATTGCTCTGTCGAGTGTATAAGGCCAGATCCTTCATTACTTCCCCACATGCTCATTTATAGAGGTTGAACTTAGGTCGAGCCCCTCCTTTGTATGGCGTAGCTTACTTCAAGCTCGAGACATAATCAAGGAGGGCAACACTTGGAAGATTGGTGATGGCTGTACAATCGGAGTAGAGAGCCACAAATGGCTACCCTACCCCCTAGCTTTCGTCCTCGTGCAAACCGGAGCTTAAGGGTTAGTGACTTGACCACCCTTGACATTCATCAATGGAACAGAGCAGTAATCCAAGAGACGTTTCATGATAGTACACGTACTAAAATCCTCAGGATTAAGCTAGGAAACATGCAAACAAGAGATAGGCTCTGCTGGATGGAAAATAGAGCCTATAAGTTCATGGTGAAGTCAGCATACCGCGTCGCTCTTCGACTTCAACAGCTAGATGTAGCAGAACATTCATGGGTTGGAAGGGACAAAATGGTCTGGAAGAAGTTATGGAAGCTAAATATACCTTCCAAGGTTCGCATGTTTGCATGGAGGGCTTGCTTTGACATTCTACCCTTGAAAGTAAACTTGGCTCGTAAAAAGATTCAGGTAGACCCTAAATGCACTACTTGTACCCAACAGGATGAAAATATTTGTCATGTCCTATGGCAATGCCCCTTGGCTTGGAATACGTGGGTGCTAGTATGTGGAAAGATCCAAAAAAGCAGCTTTAGTGCAGAGAACTTTTTCGACCTTATAGCACAGATGGTGGATAGACATTCTAAATGGGAGTTTGAACAATGGCTGATGATATGCTGGTCGTTGCGGAATGCACAAAATTGGGCTCAATTTGGTAAATTGCATTCCCACCTAATTACAATTGTCCAATCAGCCACCTCGCTTCTCGAAGAGTACCAAAGATTAGCTAGTTCTCTTCTCCCCAGTTAAGCCTATGGGTCAAACCACTAGGCTAATTAATTCTTTGTATTCTTTTATTTTAGGCAAAAATGCAAAATTGGTCCTTTAACTTTCAATTTTTTTTACTTCAGTCTTCTAACTTTCATTTTTGTCATTTCAGTACTTTAATGGCTTGTTTGGAAGTTTAGAGAGGGAGGAGAGTAGAGGGGAGTAGAGGGAAGGGGAGTAGTGGGGAGGAGAGTAGAGGAGAATGATTCACCTCTACCTTATTTGGATGTTTTTAAAATTAGTAAGGGGGAAGGGAGTAATTAGCCCTTCCCCTTGTATAATTTTGTTAATATAATAAGGGTAAATTAGGTAATTTACTTGATTAATAGTTTATGTACTTTACTCCCCCTCCAAATCTCTCCAATTTGGGGGAATTAAAATTGGGGGGCTAGAGGGAGTCCAAACCCCCCCAAACTCCTCCAAACCCCTCTCCCTCATTCTTTAAAAAACTTCCAAACAAGGTAATTGCATTACTCTCCCTCCCTCTACTCTACTCCCCCTCATTTTTTAAACATCCAAACATGCCATAACTTTCAATTTTTGTCAATGTAAAACTCTGTTAGAACTTAGTTAGAAGCTGTCGTTAATTGAGCCAAAATGACTTTGTTTTGGCCTTTTCTTTTTTAAATAAATTTCAGAATTTAAAGAAAAAAATCTGTAAAAAAAAAAAAAAAAAAAACCCAAACCAACAGCAGCGAGAGTCAGAAACCAAAAGAAGAAGAAGCAACACACACAAATGTCTTCCTCAACCATTATTCAAGAGCTACAACGCGATTTTGAAGCCAAATCTAACGATCTCAGCAAACTCCAAATTTGGGTTAGCGATGGCTAGATTGATTTCGGTGTTTGTGAGAGATTAATGGGGTTTGTGTGATTAGGAAGATGGGTTCTCATATGCTGGATCTTCTATAACTTTAGTTTGTGCTTATTCTTTGTTGTGCAAGGCTATTTCATTACAGTAACACACTATGTGCTAATAAATTGATTTTTGTTTGAATTTTTTTTTTTAAATTTAGAGTTTTTACTTTTTATGCACATGTCTGAAATTGAAGCGCTCTAAGATGGTATATAATTTGTCAGATATTGCAAAAAATCACCAAGTGAGAAAGAAGTACACTATCTAGCATGGCGAGAATGAGCTTAGTTCGGTGATGGAGTTCTGAATCGGTTTTTTTTTTTTTTTACAAATTTTTTTCTTTAAATTTCAAAATTTATTTAAAAAAAAAAAAAACCAAAACAGTGTCGTTTTGATTCAATTAACGGTAGCCCCTAACTGAATTCTAACAAAATCTTGCATTGACAAAAGTTGAAAGTTAGAAAATTGAAAGTTAGAGAACTGAAATGAAAAAGACTAAAACTTAGAGGGTCAATTTTACATTTTTGCTTTATTTTATTATTTTACCTTTCCATTTGTTGAAGTTAGGTATCAGCCTACGTTGCCTAGCTCTTCAGACACACCCATTTTTGTATTTCTCTTTTCATCAAACATACTTCTATCATTTCGGTCCCAAAAAAAAAAAAAAAAACTCTTCTTTTGCATTAAAAAAAAAATTAAATACAACTTGAATAGTGCTAGTGTAAATTTAATAATTACTGTATCAATCATATATTTTTGTACAACTTTACATAACTTTAATATAAATGAATTTTAGATTTAGTATATGTTTGGATACAGATGAAAAGCAGCGTGTTTTGCGTTTGCATTTTTTTTTTTTTGAACAGTGATTTTTGACGTTTTTGTTAATGTATTGTTCGCACTAGCAAAATAAGCAGTGGATAGTGCACACCAATGGGTCGTATGCACTGTTCACGAAACTCACAAATCTTACTTTTCAGCAATTTTTTTATTAAAAATGAGCTCCACAGTACTATTCACACATTTAAAAATTATTTTACTACAGTGTTTTCAGTTTTCAGCAAAATAAACGGTATTCAAACGGACCCTTAATTAGCTAAATTTGGATACTTTTTTAATACTCTTAAAAGTTTAAACTTTGAAATTTGGATGATGTCATGTTGTTGTCAACGTATTAGTAAAACATTGGACATATTATGGAACATAATGTTGGGCGAGTGAGGAGCCTAGTAATTTCAAATTTTTTTTTTTTTAAACTTAAGACACGATTTTTTTTTTTAATTAAAAGAATACCGAACATATAGGAGAATAAATATGATTTTTATTTGATTTAGATTATAAGAAATTAATTACAATATTTGATTTTTATAGTCATGAATATCATCAAAATTAGAATTGCAACAAAATTGAAGATGGTTTTTTGATGAAATCTTTGATTTTGTATAGTAAAAAAAGAAATTGTTGTGAAATTTAGTACAAAAAATCACATATAATGATATTTGGAATTTAAAATTGTCTTTTATTTTTTGTTGAAGCAATTATTTCCTTATTTTAATTATACTTTGTTAATAATAAATAAATGATAGTTTGGATTTTTATATATTAATTTAATTTTAAAATTTAGTATATTTCTTCTCGAATAATGATTCTTTCTTATTTTTTGGTCATGCTTTACCCTCAATTCCCAAAGATGAAATCTTGACTCCTCCCCACTGATCCCACTTTCTCTCCCCCACCTTTTTTTTTTTTTCTTTCATTTTTTTTTTCATGTTTAGAAAGAATGGTAGGCAGAGAAATGGCAGGTAGACCAGTAAGTGTAGGCCACATCTATGATCTACCTGGACCTCGAAAATCCTTAGCTGTACAAGTAGAGTAAAACTGTAAATGGCTTTTGAGCTGTGCTTTATAGCTGGAGCTGGCTTTAGCTGTGGTTTATAGTTGAGCTTCTTAGTCCTATGAGTGCAGGTGGTGGCTCTTACAATGTGGTCTGAGCAACAGTGTGTGCAACATATCTACAAAGATATAGATTACTGTGCAAACATGCTTTGCTAAGATGGCCTACACACGAGGATTTTATAATTTATGAAATTTTCCCACTGATTTGTCATTCCTCATTTGTATTCAGAGCTCCGGACTACGCATTCTGATAGTGTTTATACTTGGAACTATTTAGTTCTAGCATCAAGTTGAGGCAAATTGCCAAAATTGTCATTGGAAAATCCAGTTGTTAGAGAATCAACAATCAACAATCTGCTTCACAAGTCTTCAAAGAAACATTATTCCAAGGCCCAATTTTGTTGGAAAATATGATCAGAGATGAAAGAAAAGCACAATTTTTTTTGGCCGAGACACATATATAATATATTTAAACCAAGTTAAAAACATAATTATCATTTATCAACATACAACAACTGTTTTAGTACATTATACCAAGTACGAACTTCTATTTATTTAAGTAATCCATGCATACTGATCACAAGCTCACACTGAGACAGTTCATATCTTCACCTAGTACAGAACACAAAGGCGCACAGCCACTTATTTAGGTAATTAACGTCCAAAAGCCCTGCTGGATTGTTCACTACTGAGCCTGTGAAAGAAAATTAGATTGAAGGATGGGTTAGCAAAAGGCATACTGTGGGAAATAAGAGTAGAAAAACTTCTACGAAGTCAAATTCATAATTCCATGTACTAAATGAACAGTACCAAGAAGCGGGCCTTGTAGAATTCAACGAGCTCTTTGGGATCCGTCTTTGTTGGCTTATAAGCATCAATCTTGTTTACCTCCTGCACAAGGTTTGCCAAGAATAATTATAATTCAAAAAACCAAAACACTGATACAATAGGAACTCGTGCCTCCTTTAAAGCCGTGTTTTTCCCCCTTAACAACAAGTGGGGGAGCGGAGGGGGATTTGGACACAAGTTTTCCACCTAAGAATTGGATAATGTCACTAAGTTATAAGACTCTTAACCTTCAAAACCATGCTTTAAGTGAAGAGAATATAAATATTTTGTATATATAACATTTGAATGCATGCCCCACCATGCAACAGGTAGATTGATGATTGTTTCTAAACGCAAACAGAAGAGTATGATCAGGCTCAATCAACTCAAGCAAAGGAAATCACAAATCAACAAAAGAGATCTGCCTCCAACTATCAATCAATCTACATTCATTATCCTTTAGGTTTCAGAAACAATACTGAAGACGTGTACTGCCTTTCGGGGGGACAAGGCAAATATTTTCAGTCACAACCTATTACAATTATCTATAGTAACTGCAGCCCCAATGTTGCAACTCAATGCCACAACTTCCAAGCCAAAGCTATCGGTTGATTCAGTTCCTATCAATGAGGTATAGCTTCTAGAACTAATTAATCTTACAAGTAGTAAATCTTAGACCACTAGAACTCACAATTGCCACTAAACATCATATGGGTTCTAACTTACCTCAATCCACTTTGCAAGTTTAGGCCTTCCTGCAGTTATGTCATAATTCCACAATGCTGAAAAGACGATTTGGAATCTTTCAACAAACGGGATGTAAGCTACATCTGCCTGAAGATCACATAGCTCACAAATCAAAGGAGGAACACTCATATGGAGAAGTCAATACAGCACCAAAGAATAATAAAAAATAACATAATGGAGAAGACAACTTACCAAACTGAACTCATGGCCAACGAAGAAAGGCCCATCTTCAAATTTACTAAGAGCATTCTCTAGGTGGTCAAAAGCAGGACCTGATGAAAGTTGGAAGTTTTAGTGATTCCGGAGCTTCTATATAAAATGCTGACAAGACCCAAGAGGCAGCTAGTTTTAAATCTTACCAGCTTCTTTAATTGTGTCTCCTTTGAATGATGTGTACACTGTCTTGTTGAAGGTATCGGTGTAGGCTATCAAATCTTCAGCGAACTGTTTTTTAGCATGATCCTACAATATTTTCACATCATAGATTTTGTCAAATTCCAAGAGAGGGAGAGCGTATTTTTTGTGAAGGGCCCGAATAAATTATGCAAATCTTACTTTGGGGAGAAGAGAAGGCCCTTCAAAGTTGCTGTCTATATATTTAATCAAATCAAGGCTCTCCCCAATAACTTTTCCATTGTGTTCCAATGAGGGTACCTGTTAATATGGAAAATTTGATGATCAATCAAGAAATTCAAACAGCTCAATCAAGTACGCATTAGATAGGCATATTTACAATAAAATATCACCTTGTTTTCAGGGTAGACTTTCTCTTTGTACCAAGCAGGCCTATTTTGAAGGTTAATTGGAACTACTTTAATCTTGTCATATAATCCCTGCACCTCGAGATACTCATCAACATAAATATTGAATTAACCAAAAAAAAAAAAAAAACTAGAAAAGGAAAAGGACAAATGATCCCAGAAGAGCTAGAGGATCTGTCTTTTAATTGAAACTAGAAGCTAGAAAAAGCAGTATCAGACAACTTAAGATGAATTCTAACAACAAATTAAGGAATGGGAACAAAGAGGACAACGAGTGGTGAAAATAACCTTATAGTTCCTGGTGATCCACGTGCGCTGTGCATATGGGCATGAAAGAGAGATGTACAACCTTAAAAAAAAAAGAGTCTAATTCATTTTAGCACAAGGTATAAAAATAAAATCCAAAAATTACCAGATAGACAACAAATTTCACAACTTGTTGAGGTAGTGGAATGTAATTCTGAAACCATCACTGGTATCATCATTTTATTAATTTTTTGTTTTATCTTCAGGCTGTGAAATTTGTTGGGTCACTTATTGAAATCCTAATCAAAGACAGAGAGTAAAGACAGTGAATAGGACAAAATTGAAAACAGAAAGAACCTTGTAGTTCCATCAAACAGTGGAGGTGGTTCAGAAGTGGCATCCAACGGTGGGGGAAGTTGCTCATTCACGGTTCTGTACAACCCATAACAACATAAGTAAAAACAATCTTATTTTTACCACAAAATTCAGAGAAACCCAAATGGAAAAACGAAAAAAAGAAAAGAAAAACCCAATTGAAAAATGAAGAGTTCTTGGTGATTTTTTGAATTTTGAGACACTTACGCTGCAGCCATGGATGATTTTTTTTGTTGTTGTTGTTGCAGTTGTTCACAGAGGGTTCCAACGTTTCTGCTTTATTTTCGAATTTGATACCAAATAGTGTCTAAGTTCACTGAGCAAACCGTATATATAGGGGTTCCCAGACTCTGAAGTCGCGAGCAATGACGACATGTGTCGGTGACGAGGAAGAGGGAAGAATATTCTAGATGACGGATCGAAGAAGCGCAATGCTTGGATTAGAAACAATCACACAATATTTATTTATTTATTTATTTTTTGCCACAACCGCAGGGAGGCATTTTCTCTTCCTCCCCTTTTCTTTCTTTCTTTTTTTTTTTTTTTTTTTGATAGGAGGCATTTTTTTTTTCACTACTTATTACTTTGCTACGTGGTAATTTATGATAAAAATTGTGTGATTCTTTGAATTTGATGTACTAGCATTTTTCATTCATGATAGTGTGTGGACGAGTTTTAAGCCCATGCACTATTTCACAATTTTAATGTGGTAGATTTCGAGTAGTTGTTTTTTACTTACATATAAATCTATTATTTTTTTTCTTTAACCACTTACACTTTGCCAAGTAGTAATTGCGACAAAAATGTTGGTATGAGATACATTGTGGTAATAGTTTTTTGTTTGTTTGTTTATTTGTGGACCTCTTCTCTGTACCCACCAGATTGGATTATCCTATGCTGTGTTTGGTTGCACAGGGAGAGGGATAAGAAAAGTTAGGAAAATGAAATGATTGAGAAATTTCTCATATATGTTTGGAAACAGCAAACGAAAGCGAATAGAAAATTATATCATAAACTATATAATAAAAATTGGGTTTAGAAATCGTGATTGTACCAAATGGCTTCACCAAATTATAACAATATTTTGGATAAAAAAAATTTAGATGGAGAAAACAACTTGTTTATTTTTATTAATTTATTTAGTTAAAATAACAATAAATTTTTTAACAGAATATGCAACATGCATCTAAGTTTCAGTTAATAAAGACAACAAATTATTTATTCTTATCAATTTCTTTAAATAAAATAATAATAAGTGTTTTAACAAAACATGCAACTCAGTTGATGGAGATAACAACTTATTTGTTCTTATCAATTTTTTAAATAAAGTAATAATAAGTGTTTTAACAATACATGGAACATGTATCTAAGTTTCAGTTGATAGAAACAACAACTTATTTTTTCCTATCAATTTCTATAGATAAAGTAACAATAAGTGTTTTAACAAAATTAACATGCAACATGCATCCAAGTTTCAAAAATTAAAATTTTACCCCAACCAAAAATCTATTATCAAAATGTGAAAACTTATATATATATATATATATATATATATATATATTCACCAATGGTCTTTCCATAGAATCTCTCTTGCACTCCACATTTTTTTTTTTTTTTGAGTTGCAACTTACGCATATGTATTTGTATTAGAATTTTACTCCAACTAAAAATCTGTTATCATTTTTAGAACTTATATGTATATTCAGTCATGATTTTTCGATATAATCTCTCTTAACTAATAAATCATTCCTATAATTAAATCCCACACAATACACCCCCCGTTGTTGTATTGTTTTTTTCTCCAAAATGCAACTTACACTTACATTTTAATCTAATAAATTCATCTTACTTTTTGTTCTCTACTTCTAAATTTGAGTGCAGATATTATGCTAAAGGAAGTTTACTATAAAAAAGCAAAATAATGGACACCCATTTAAGTTCTTGGTTCTTTTATGTAAGTTTTTTTATTTTTATTTTTATTTTTTATATTCTCAATTTTTGAACCTTTTTGTGTATGTTTTGATTTTTGATTTTGGTTTTTGTATTTAATTTGTGAGTGTGTTGATTTTTTTTTTTTTTTTCAATTAGACTATTACTAGGAGAAAATTAGTATTAAGGAAGTATTTTGTTTATTATTGTTTTGTGTTGGTTAGGGCATAGATTAAACATAACCCAAATAGGAATGATCAAACTCATTCCATAACTCATATTAAGAAATTAACACAAAGCATAAAGAGAATTTTAAAATATGGAAATAAATAAACATCGATAAAGTCTAAAGTCTAAAAAATTAGAACTTAAAGTAAATTTTTTATTAAAACTATTTACTTATTTTATAATTTCTTATTACTATTTATTTAATAATTTAGTTTTAATTACGCTCTGTTTGTTTCGATATTAACGTTTTCTGAAAAATGATTAATTTTTCAGAGAGCATTTTCTGAAAAACTATCTTATTTTCTGGTGTTTAGAGCATTCTCATCAGCTCTCTCATAAAAAAAATGCCATTTTGACACACCAAAATCCTACTTTATTATTTTAACACATTATTTTACAACATACCATTTATCAGATGTTCTATTCTTCAATTCTATATATTAAAATAATATATTTACTTAAAGCCCAGCAATATACAATCACAGAGCCCAGTGGCAGTCGCCACCAACCAAGACCCAACAAACGCCGCTACAACCACCGCCACAACAACAACCACTGTTACAACCACCGCTACAAACTACAACCATAATCACCGAACCCTCCAACAAATTCCAAATCCAAAAACCACAACAAATGAGGAAAAAAAAAACTCAAAATCTTCAACAAAACCCCACCATATACAGCACAGCCAACCACTACCATACCCAAGCATAGCCCATAATCACAATCACATGATATTCACAACCGAAGGAAAAAAGAAAAAAAAAGAGGGAGATCAGAATAGATCGCTCCACGGCGACGGCCTCAGTGGTGAGGCTAAACTCCAGGGCGAGGCCAAACTCCACAACGGTGGGCTGTGAGAGTGACAAGGAGGCTGAAAAAAAAAAAAAAAAAAAAAAAGACAGAGAGGGAGAGTGACAGGGAAAAAAAAAAGAGATAGAGAAGGCGCAAAGAGAAACTGACAGAAAAGAAAAAAGGGGGAAAAAAGAAAGAAAAAGTGAGGGGTGGGGGTTCTGGAGAAAGAAAGAAGAAGAAAAAAAAAAGGAAGATAGGTGAAACTAAGAAGATGAAGTGAGGCGGAGAAAGAAAGAAGAAAAAAATAAAGAGAGAGAAGAAAGAGTGATAAATGAAGAGAGAGAGAGAGAGAGAGAGAGAGAGAGAGAGAGAGAGAGAGAGAATGAATTAAATAAGCCAAATAGTGTTTGGCATTCTAGTCCGTACCGTGCCAAAAATGAAAGCGTACTGTAGCATGTCTCAAATTTTTAGCACATATAGCACACCTTATGATGCTCTGTTTTTGTGTTTGGTGTGTCAAATGCCAAATATTTGGCATTTGACACACCTGATGAAAATGCTCTTAGTAACAACCTTGAAAATGGGCTTGAGAATGTTTTCTAGTATTTGTTATCCATAGTTTTTATAACATTTCTTGTATAATTTGAAAACATGTATAATATGTGTATTGTGTAAACCCACCTAATGTAATCAATTTAAAAAAAAAAAAAAAAACCAAGAATGAATTTGGTTTTCAAACTAAAAATTTGACAATGGATAAAATCAAAATTACCTATCCAATTTTCATGATCTTAAATACTCATCTTGCTTATGTATAAGAACAGTAACGTACATCATATATATATATATATATATATATATATGTATGTATATATAAACCATACTTCTCATAATTCAAAATAACCATTATAACCTTAAGTTCCATTTTAAATAGTTCAAAATGTCATATAGGCCAAATAATTTTATTGGCAAACTAATCCAGTACAAATAGTATGATAAATATGCCAAAAATTGTTATAAAACCGTGTTCGATCTGTGGGGAGAAGAAAAAAAAAACCTAATTAAAGAACGGTGTTATAGAGAGGAGAAGAAATAGGAAGAAAAAAGAGAAGAGAGGCAGATAGAGAGAGAATATGTAGGAAGAGAAGAGGCCAGAGGGGATGATAGTGAGGGTGTGAGAAGAGAGAAAAAACAAAAGGAGGAGAAGAAGAGAGAGAGTTTATTGTGAGAATGGCTAAATGAACGAAAAAAAATAATTTTCCCTAGGTCAGAAGAATATAATATTTATAGGAGCTATGCATTGTGTGAGAGAGAGATTGTTTTCCATTTTTTTTTTTTTTTTGGGAAAAACAACCTATAGAAAATAAGCCTAATTTTTATAAGAGTTTTTTGTTGACTAAAGATAGTTTTCTATTGACCAATCTTTTTTTATGCTACCAAGCATTGGAAAATATGGAAAACTATCTTTATAGAAAGTTTTCCAGCGAAACAAACAGAGCGTTATTTTAAACTTTTTGAAATTACATATGAATCTTTATCACACTATGCATCGCAAATAATGCTAGTAGAAGAATATACTTATCTTTCTCTTGTTTGATTTTCAAAGACAAGAGAAATGAGTGGGTTCCAATTAGCTCAACTGGTAAAGTCTCTAATGGTTGTATAAGAGATTTGGGGTTCAATCTCTACTTACACCAAAAAACTGATTGGTATCTTAGTCTGATTATAAAGAGTTATCATCAGAAGCGGATGCCATAGGTTGAAAGCTGAAACTTTCTCAAAAAAAAAAAAAAAAAAAAAGACAAGAGAAATGAAAAAACAAGTATAGTTTTTTTTTTCCTTACTTCTATACCCTTACGGAGTAGGAAGGAAGGAATGAAAGTCAATACCAAAATTGGCATTTCAGGAGCTATTAAAAATTAAAATTAGTTGGTATTTTTAAATGGAGTTTTCTCCCCATAATTTTGCCCAATTTGGGTGGATAAAAAATGTGGGTCGGGTGATTTAATTTCCTCTAGTTTTATACTATTTTCTTTCTCTCAAAGCAACCAAATAGAGGAAATGCTAGGGACAATTTTTAGAAACATGCCAAAGAAAGAAAGTCTTTAACAGTAGTGTCTTATTTTTAGATTTTTTTTTTTTTTTTAAAATTAAATTTTTTTTTTTACTAATGTTAGGAACATAACAAAATATAATGACATTCTTAAATTAACATTTCAACTTTAGCATGACATGAGCCTACCATAATCTCCAATTTGATTTTTTGTTATGCTAATTTGGGAATGCATGTTGTGAAATTTTGTTTTAACAATAACATTACTTATTTTTATATGTTTGTTTTTAGACCCCTTAAAACATAAATGGATTAACCTAGTTAACAAGCCAAGTGATTACTTAGTCCAGATTAAACAAATCTAGGTTAACACAATCATATAATCATATCAACGTAAAGTGCATAATATAAAGAACACAAATATATGATCACCTAGGAAAACCAAACTGGTAAAAAACCTGGGGAGGATTTAACCTAACTATCCTTAAGGTAAAACTGAATCCACTATGAAAGAATCAAAATTTTACAATAGGAACTTAGACCACTAACATCCTATTACTACCTCATGTAGAAAACATACTGACACGACCACGTGTAAGCTCCGAGACCACGGACTCCTTCTTTCTTAGATTCTCTAGCAAGTATAAGTACTTCCGCTTGTGTATCTTTAAGCTCTTTAGTGCAGCAACTGAATAATCATCAAGCTCTCAATGAATTCTCCTTCTTGATAATCCTAAGCATGTGTGAAGGCAACCATCTCTCAGATCTCACAAGAGATTCACACACAGAGCAAGCAGAGCAACCTCTAAAACGTGGCTAGGGTTTCCCTTTTATACCTAGGGCAAAACATAAAACCCTACACGTCATATGGGCTTAGGGCTGAGTTAGAAATTTTGCAGAAAAATCATTCTGCCTGACTTTCGATCAGCCGAGTCTAATTCTCGATCGATCGAGCCAGACATAATTGCACACTCAATTCTGCAGTTAACTCGATTCCAACTTTACGTAAAAGACCTATACTTTAAGTAAGTCTAATTAAGACTAACAAAATGTTTTGATCATGGTTTGCTAACAATACATATTAGAGTTCTAATACATTAGTTTTTAAGTATTTAGAACCTAACATTATATATAAAAGTTAAAGCACATTAAATTTTATATTTGAACAAATTTTTTAAACAAACAGGACAAAATTTAGTTACAAAATTAGTTGTAATCTTAGACTACAAACTTACTTAATATCTTTTTATTGGGGGTGAATTTTGACAAATCTACATTTGGATTACATTTTCTTCTTACATCCTCCAAACTTACAAAATTTCAAGAAAATTAAAGATCAATAGCTATGTCATCAATAAATTTTTTAAATTGCAAGTTTTTGTGATTTAAAATTATGCACAAAATATAAGCTTATAAATTATATAGTAAATGATATCTGATTGGCACAAAATTTAACATGTGTATTAAGGGAGTAAAGAACATGCAATTTAACGGTTAAATTTTCAAAATATGGTGTAGTATTTATTTTATTGAGTGAGTTTGTAGCCTTAAGCTACAACAAATTTTGTAGCTAAATTTTGTCCAATTTTTGTTTTGTTTTGTTTTTTTTTTTTTTTTGTTGAGAAACAACTATAATATTCTATCTAATTTTAATATTTGGTATACTTGCACATTTATGTTTAAATTAAATATCATTTCATTTTTTGTAGTTTATCTCTATTTTTAATGTTTAATCCAAAGTTGAACCAATGATCCGTTGGTTGAGTTGGTGAACTATCATGTCTTTCTCTTAGGGGCTGTTTGGTTTTTTTTTTTTTTTTTTGGTTTTGTTTTTTGTTTTTATTTTTTTCAATCACTCATCACTCTTCACTCAATTTTCGTCACTCATCACTTAAAATACCCTAATTTCCTATCACTCACTTGTTTGGCACACTTCACTCAACTTGTCATCACTGAAAATTTTCAATTTTTTGTGGGCCCTATACCTGTAACTTGGTCAGAGCAAAGCTGTTAGCCTACCCGTAGGTTCCCTCATTCCCCATTTTTTTCTTTTTTCTCATTTTCCCTTCACCCCTGTAACTTGGTGTAGTTTTTACCTTTTTTTTCCCCCTTTAACCTCCAATACCCAAGCTCACCGAACCCAGTGAAAAAAAAAAAAAAAAAAAAAAAAAAAAACCCAATGTGAAAAGGAAAGAAAAGAAGAAAAGAGAAAGAAAGAAGAAGATAAAGAAGACCATACTAGACCCAGCGTGAAAAGGGGGAAAAAAGAAGAAGAAGAAGAAGACCACTCAAACTCATTGAACCCAGTGAAAAAAAAAAAAAAAAAAAAACCAGAAACCCAATGTGAAAAGGAAAGAAAAGAAGAAGATGAAGAAGACCAAACTAGACCCAGCGTGAAAGGGGGAAAAAAGAAGAAGAAGAAGAAGACCACCCAGTGTGAAAGGAAAAAGAAAAAAAGAAGAAGAAGATGACTACCTTGCGTGAAGGAAAAAAAGAAAAAGAAAAAAAAGAGGAGAGTGAAGTCAAAAGTTGCGGTTGGTGGGTCCCTCAATGTGTGTGTATTTACAAGATTGCCATCATAACTCTGTTTCCATAACTTGAAAATGCCTAAAATGTGTTTTTAGTTTCTATAACTTATCACTCAAAAATCAGAGAATTGAGTGATGGAAACAAAAATTGGAAAAAATGCTAAACACACTTCCTTAGCCGTGGGACCCACATATTTTTAATTATGGGTGATGGAAATAGAGTTATAGGTGATGGAAACTGAAAATCCAAACACCCTCTTAATAGTTTAATAATTCTTAGTTTGGTTTTGTAGTTTGTGATGCACATTGCAAATAACCTTGTAGTTTATAGGATTAGTTAATTTTTGGACAAAATGATACATATTTGCAAATAGTTACATAATTTATGGATGCCATACACAGTTGTATACATATATTAAAATTTGCTATTATCTTGGAAATTTTTTCATGTTTTGTCATTTTATTCATACTCTTTAGCTTAGAAAGAGCAGAGACTTGCATTTTATTTGATTAATTTTATGGATTTTTTTTTTAATTATATATAGATATGATAGAATTTTAACTTATAGCATTTGCTCTATGATGGTTGCTTTTTATCATCATTCTAAGATACCAATTAATTTTTAGTGGAAGTGGGATTAGAACTCCAATTATTTTATTTGATGGCAAGAAACTATGCCAATTGAGTTAATTGGAGGCCACCAAAGTTTAGAGCATTTGATTGTACAATATTCATATGTAAATTAGAATAAATAGGTGCATGTGGAAAATGGTTTATATAACTTTTTATTTATCCTTCCCACCTAATTTAATATGTAGCAATTGCTACATACTGGCATGCAAGAAATCCTCTCTTATATGTGTTTGCATTTTTATGAAAGAGTAATGAAAGCGAGGGACAGGTGGGACAACAACATTAATGATACACAAACAAACTAACAAAATGGATAAGTACCAATATTATTAATTCCGTTTTGGTTTGTCCAATGGAATGAGATATTTCGGTATAAGTCTATTTTGGAGTACCGTTTAAGGGTATTTCAGGGTTCTTAATTATATATATATTCTTATACATCATAAAAGTATCAATTTAAAGAAGTGTTACTTTTATATAAAATAATGGATTTAATTTAAATTAATTTTTTTAATAAATTTTTTAAATAAAATGGGATTTAAAAAAATATTTATTTATAATCTTATTGACATTTTAGAGAAGCTTTTTTATTCACTATTTACTTACGACAATCTTGTAAATAAAAAAGAATATAGAATTATTTTTTAAGAAGGAAGTTTCCTTACTCTCTCTACTACAGAAAAGTCATGTGGGACTCATATGTCAGTGAGACATGAGTCTCATGTTGCTGCGGTGTTTAGGCCGTGTTTGCAAACGCAGCTAAGGAAACGCGGCTCTTATCCTATAACAGCGTTTTTGGGGTCTATAGCCGCGTTTTTGAAACGCGGCTATAGAACCCTTTTTTTGTAGTGTTATTAAGTCAAAAACAATCCCAAGAAAAGGGAAAGGACAAATGATCCCAGAAGGGCTAATTTGGGTTTGTCTTATTATTGAAATTAGAAGCTACCTAAGCAGTATCGGACAACTTAAGAGGAAGTCTAGAAATGAGAACGAAGGGGACATGAAGTCAACCTTATAGTTCTTAGTGATCCACACACCGCTGTGTAGGGGTGTGCATAGGTCGGGTTGAGAGAATTTTTTGACCCAACCCACTATGGTGGGTCAAAAAAAAAATTCAACCTAACCCAACCCACATGGATCAGGTTAGGTCAGGTTGAATCCATGGGTTTAACAAAATTTTATTATTATTAAATTTATTAAATATATTATTATTAGTATATATTATATATTTTTTAAAATATATAATAATATTATTAGTATATATTATATATGTATATAAAATATATTATATATAAGCACTTATAGTATATAATATTATTATTAGTATTGTAGGGGCTCCTTTTTCGGAGGTGGGCCCCCTGACAATGAATTTGTAGAGAGTGGGCCAAAGGGTTTGGCTCCGGCCGGCCTCTCGCTGGTCTTCTTTGGACTTCTCGTTCGTTTGCTCTCCGTCTGGGGTTACTCCTCGGCTGGGGTCCGAGGAGGCCCCCCTTTCACTAGGGGGGTTCTTTGACTTATATACTCTCTCGGGCTTGATCCTGGCCTTACAGCTGTTGGCCATCCGGGCTAATGGCTCAGGACTTGTCCCATCAGACAGGTTCTTTCCCATGCCGGGGGTTGCTGCCCCCAAGGCTTTTCAGTGAACGGTCTTGTCAGCATTTGATGGAACCTGGAGGGCCTGGCAGAATAGTTAAGTGTGGATGTGACCACCTGCAGTAAGCCTGCCCCCCTAACCAGATTAGGCTAGGTGCGCCGAGGATAGGTGTATCCTCGGCTCGGGCCTTGGAAGGGCTGAAACCTTTAGGCCGACCATCCGGGGAGATCTCCTTCCTCGGCTTGGGCCCTGGGCCTGCCCAAAGGTGGGCCGGGGATTCTGGGCCCTTGAGCCCCACAATAGCCCCTCAAAAACCCTGCTGCACGTACCCTCGGACGGGGGGGAGGGTTTTGCAAACCTCGGCCCCTATGGTCCGGAAGGCCGTTGGTTCGGCTGGTCCTTTCTTGAGTGGTCGGATCGACCATTAGGCCTTTCATTTAGGTAGTTAATTTCTTCACGGGAACGGATTCTCGAACCAAGCAGTACTTTGACCCTGTCGTAAAATAGGTAGCTCCTCGTGTGCAATCGCTGCCTTTTAAGTACGAGTGGTCAGCTCCCCGTAGGCTTGAGTCTGAGGACCATGCAAGACCTAGGTACAGTTGCCGCCATCGTTTCCAGGTGGCTAGCTCCCCATAGGCTTGAGTCCGTAGACCATGCAAGACCTAGGTACAGTTGCTGCCTTTTAAGTACGAGTGGTCAGCTCCCCGTAAGCTTGAGTCCGAGGACCATGCAAGACCTAGGTACAGTTGCTGCCTTTTAAGTACGAGTGGTCAGCTCCCCGTAGGCTTGAGTCCGAGGACCATGCAAGACCTAGGTACAATTGCTGCCATCGTTTCCAGGTGGCTAGCTCCCCATAGGCTTGAGTCCGTAGACCATACAAGACCTAGGTACAGTTGCTGCCTTTTAAGTACGAGTGGTCAGCTCCCCGTAGGCTTGAGTCCGAGGACCATGCAAGACCTAGGTACAATTGCCGCCATCGTTTCCAGGTGGCTAGCTCCCCATAGGCTTGAGTCCGTAGACCATGCAAGACCTAGGTACAGTTGCTGCCTTTTAAGTACGAGTGGTCAGCTCCCCGTAGGCTTGAGTCCGAGGACCATGCAAGACCTAGGTACAATTGCCGCCATCGTTTCCAGGTGGCTAGCTCCCCATAGACTTGAGTCCGTAGACCATGCAAGACCTAGGTACAGTTGCTGCCTTTTAAGTACGAGTGGTCAGCTCCCCGTAGGCTTGAGTCCGAGGACCATGCAAGACCTAGGTACAATTGCCGCCATCGTTTCCAGGTGGCTAGCTCCCCATAGGCTTGAGTCCGTAGACCATGCAAGACCTAGGTACAGTTGCTGCCTTTTAAGTACGAGTGGTCAGCTCCCCGTAGGCTTGAGTCCGAGGACCATGCAAGACTTAGGTACAATTGCCGCCATCGTTTCCAGGTGGCTCCCGAGCGTGAGGACACAGTGTTCACCTCTCTGGGCAACTCAGTCTCACGTCGGTTAGGGGTCCATCCCCCTAGCCCCTTGCAGGAAGCTGGAGCAAGAGCTATTGTACAACGATTACGCTGTCGCCTCCAATAGGATTTTGTCCTCGGATCCGAGGACTTCGTTTTTGGCGGGGGGTTATCCTCGGGTCTTTTCCGTGAGCTGTCTTTCCTCAGGTCGGCTTGTGACTTCGCACGTGGGGCTGATCTTGCTTCTGGTTCGTGCTCCTCATCTTTCTGGTTTACGAGGCGTCGCTTGGCCTTCCGCGCTTCCTGTTTGACGCTTCGGTGTCCGTAACGCGCCTCCATTAATGTCCTCGTAAATCAACACGCAGCAGGCAGCTGGCAATCCCCTTGGAACTGGGTGGGAATTAATTTCCCTTGACAATTCCCTTCGAATTCCGCGCGGTTCAGCCCCCGCTGGTTTTCGCCCTCCATAAAAGGCATTCTGGGGGGAGCGTTTCTCCTCATTCCATGAATTCTCCCCCACAAACAAGCGTAAACACTTTTGCCCTTTTGAGTCCCCTTGATACCCTCACCAGGGTTGTGACCGCAGTTAGGAGACTTGGGGCCAAGTGCCGTCGTGGCCGCAGTCCCCACTGGGCTGTCGGCGCGGCAGAGTTCAGGCGTAACACTGGCCGAGTCTCTCATGGCGGCCAGGGGGGACGTCGTTGAAATACCTAACGTCCTCCCCCAGAGTGCACCTCCGACGGAGGGAGCACGCGAACTCTCGTCATGGCCGGTGCCCGAGTATTGCCGTCTCCGACGGTCAATGCTCGTGTAGTCCGGAGGGGGTCGAGGAAGCATCACGAGGGAGGGTGTCCCGGGGTCTGGGGGCTCCTCACTTTGTTCAAGCTTTGGTTTGAAGGTGAGCCAGCCCCTAGACCCCATTGCCGTGCTTTTACCGTCAAGTTCTCCCATTCTCTTAACGCTAATAAAAGCACGGCTTGACACTTCCTTCATTCCTGGCAGCAATTCTTTGCGAGTCTCTTGCCCAGCCAGTCCCGAGACCGGTCCGCCTGAGCCTCCGATTGTAGGATTAGCTGGTAGGAGTTCTTGTAGAACACGCCTGTCTGAGCCTCTGATTGTATTTGTAGCTTAGCTTTTTTTTTTATGAAATAATGAGAATTGTGGTTGTAATCTCTTGTAATCTCTTCTGAATTAATAAAAGACCTTTCTTTTACTTGTTGCTGAGTTTTCTTTTCGCACTGCCATTCTTCTCTTCTTCTTTTCTTTTGCCTTCTCTCTCTTTTTTTGCACCGCCCACTTCTGAGTAATAATTGCCTTAGAACGATCGCCGGTTGCGCCGGCCGGCACACTAACCCTTCTCACAGACGGCGCCAATTGTAGGGGCTCCTTTTTCGGAGGTGGGCCCCCTGACAATGAATTTGTAGAGAGTGGGCCAAAGGGTTTGGCTCCCTCCGGCCTCTCGCCGGTCTTCTTTGGACTTCTCGTTCGTTTGCTCTCCGTCTGGGGTTGCTCCTCGGCTGGGGTCCGAGGAGGCCCCCCTTTCACTAGGGGGGTTCTTTGACTTATATACTCTCTCGGGCTTGATCCTGGCCTTACAGCTGTTGGCCATCCGGGCTAATGGCTCAGGACTTGTCCCATCAGACAGGTTCTTTCCCATGCCGGGGGTTGCTGCCCCCAAGGCTTTTCAGTGAACGGTCTTGTCAGCATTTGATGGAACTTGGAGGGCCTGGCAGAATAGTTAAGTGTGGATGTGACCACCTGCAGTAAGCCTGCCCCCCTAACCAGATTAGGCTAGGTGCGCCGAGGATAGGTGTATCCTCGGCTCGGGCCTTGGAAGGGCTGAAACCTTTAGGCCGACCATCCGGGGAGATCTCCTTCCTCGGCTTGGGCCCTGGGCCCGCCCAAAGGTGGGCCGGGGATTCTGGGCCCTTGAGCCCCACAAGTATATATTAAATTTACAGCTGATTTAAAAAAAATGTATTAAATATATAATATATTTAAAATATAAATTAAATATGAGTGGGTCAGGTCGGGTTTGGCGGGTTTGTAATTTTATGACCCACACCCAACCCGACCCGCTATAAAAAAATTTTTTGTGACCCAACCCAACCCACCAAACCTTAAAAACCGACCCAACCCGGTGGGTCGGATTGGGTGGGGTCGGGTTTGGCGGGTTGGTGGGTTTTCTGCACACCCCTACCGCTGTGCAAATGGGAATGCATAATTGGTGTACAACCTTTGAAAAACAAAAACAAAAACAGGTACAAGTTCACTTTAGCATATAAAATATCCTAAGATCATTCACAGCAGTGGTGGTCAACTTAGCTACAGTGCACAGCTAAAGATAGATGTGCACTGTAGCTCAAAGGTTAAAAAAAATATATATATTTTATTTTGTGTTCACACTGATGGTTAGAATTTTTTAATTTTTTTTTTCTTTCTCCTCCTTCCCCATTTCTACCCGTTGCTCCTCTCTCCCCTTAGTCAGTCCTCACACTCTTCATTTTTTCCCGTTGCAAGCTTTAATTCCTTCACTCTCTGCCGACCCATGCCCTTGCCCAGCGTTGATTAATCTCTTTGTTCTTTACCCCTATCTCTTTGCTATCTCATTTTTCCTCTACTCTGTCTCTCAATCTTTCTCCGTCTCAAACACTAAGACCCATGATTGCCGGTGTTGGGTTTTGATTTTGTCGTCGTGATTGACAAAACAACGTTGTCGCCGTGACTGGGTTTTATGTTGATGGGTTCTATTTTTATTTTGATGAATGGGTTTTGATTTTGTTGATGGTTGATGAATGGGGTTTGTTGATGGTTGATGAATGGTGGCTAGGTTTCTTTGGTTTTGTGGTGGCTTTTGGCTAATTTGATGATTGATGATGGGTTCTATTTTGATTTTGATTTTGTTGATGGTTGATGAATGTGGTTTGTTGATGGTTGATGAATGGTGGTTGGGCTTCTCTGGTTTTGTGAGTTTCTCCATCTCTATGTTGATGGTTGATGGTTGATTTGTGTGGTGGTTTTTGGCTAATTTGGTTTTTTAGCAGTGGTTGTGGGTGGTTGTTCTTGGCTTGCTAGTTGTTATTGGGTGGTTGTTCTTGGTTGGCAGTGGTTATGGATTGTGCCTTTGATAGGTTTGTAGTGCTTTTTTTTTTTTTAGTGAATATATTATTTTATTATGATGTTTATATTATTTTATTATGTTAATAGCTAAAATAGATCCACTGCTGTGGGATATTTTATAAAATAAGTAGATAAAATAGATAAAATAGCTTTTTGTGGTGTTAAATAGCTAAAAATATAGCTTTACTGCTGTGATGCTCTAACAAAGACATATAATAAAGATAGTAAATCGGACAAAAACAAAAACAAAAGTAGGCCCCAAAGGTGTGGGAAGATGCTCGTTCAACAAAGACATATAATAAAGACAGTAAATCGGACAAAAACAAAAACAGAAGTAGGCCCCAAAGGTGCGGGAAGATGCTCGTTCACGGTCTTGCACAACCCACATAACAACACATTAGCAAACAATCTTAGTCTTGCCACAAATGAAAAAAAAAAAAAAAAAAGCTGAGAAATGACATTTTTGTGGTGAACTTCGAATTCTGAGACACTTACGCAGCAGCATTTGATGATGGGTTTTGTTGTTGTTTGAAGAGTTCCGTGGTTTCTGCTTCTATTGTTTTTAATTTGATGATCGCTGTAGTGTATGGCTACCCATTATATAGAAGTATCCTGACTGTGAAGTCGCGAGCAGTGACGAAATGTGAGAGAGCGTGCGCATTGGTGCAAAAGAAATCTATAAAAATTCTTGACCACTTGCAATCCAACCATTTTGCTTCATAAATTTCAAAATTTGAACCATAAATTTAGAAAATCTGGGATAAAATATTATCTTAATTCGTATGCTTTATTAAAAGTTTATTTTTCATCCTTAAACTTTGAGAAATTCATTTTTTACCTCTCAACTATTGAAAAGTTCCTATTTCATCCCAAAAACAAACTTTTGTTAAAATTTAAAAACCAATATAGTATTTTACCCTGAAATCTAATAAAATCATTTAATTTAATTTAATTTTTTTATCATGTTCAATATTTTGTGGGATGAACTAATTGTTCTTCCCCAAATTTTGTTTAACATTCCATTGCTTCAATCTCTCTCTATCTCTCACACGCGCAAACTTACACACACACGTGATTGATCACATCACTTGCCAGTGATAAAGCTGATGAACTCAAAGATTCACTAGCAATTGAGAGTGCCTTCTTTATAATTTGACTAATATTCGCGTTTGGGAGAAATCGATCGTCCGCGCAAATATTCGAGAGTGAGCATTCTGATTGTTGCTCTTGTCGTGACTGCCTCTGTCATTGATTAAATTTCAAAGCTTTTGTAGTTATTGAATAACACTGTCAGACATTATCTTATGACATTTACTTTATTATCCAAATTAATATCAAAATTATATTGTTTTCTAGTTTAAAAAAAATATCTAAATTAAATGACAAATTAATTTTAAATTATATGTTAATTATAAAATTGTTGTGGTTTCTTACGGACGCTATAAATATCCTCATAATTTAAAGGGTTAGCCACCCACTAATTTGTTAATTTTATGGTACATATTGCAAATGCTTAGAAAATTTAAGATAAATAATTTTTTTTTTTTTGAGAAGAAGATAAATAGTTATAACTCTATATCTTGACTATTTTATCGCTAAAATACACAATCTTTTACATACATTACAATATTCTATCATCTTGTAAAAGTTTTATGCTTAATTTTATTTATTCATACTTTTTAGCTTAGAAAGAGTATTGATAATATAAATAGTAATAAAAATTATATATAACATTTAACAATACAAGGCTAGTGAATCTAATTTTTATAAGTTCATGAACAAAAATAATTTTATCTAATTAACTCAATAATGTATATTTTTTTTAACTATGATTTAGTTATTAATTATTAGTATAGATTTGTGAATGTGTAAAATAGTCTTGGTGTTTACTATATGTAGGAAAAAATAAATTAATTTAGTAATTCATGAAGGAGATCAAGCTTGTTCGACCGAAAAATGAATCGAACTTGAAAATGTAATAAATTTTAGTTATAAGCTCAAACTTGGCTCATGTTTGAAATAAAAATAAATGAGAAATTTTGAATTTTTAATATTTATCTTGACTTGGCTTGTTTACCACTCTACCCATTCCACTATAATCTTTTTTGGTTTTGGTTAATTAAATCACAAAAATTTAATACAAAGTCAAATTCTTTTTACCTCATATCAGTTTTTTTATTTATTTTTTTACAATTGTAGAAAGATTAGTGTTAGAGCATTTGCATTAGCTTATGTGAAAATTACAGCTTTATAAATCCTCACCTTTTTTTTTTTTTTTTTAGTTATACTTTCGTCAACTTTCAACAAATAAACATTCAAGAAAAAAAAAACTAATCCAAACGTAAGTGTTGCGGAAAAGGAGGATATGGAAGTATGCTTCCATATAAAAATAAATTTAAGTGCAATATGTAAAGTTGTGCCCTAATTAAAAAAAAAAAAAAAAAAGAAGATATTTTTTCCTCTAAATTTTAATTCCATGATTTTTTTTTTTTAAATTGACGTTTTTTTTAAAAAGGATAAATCTATGTTTTTCAATGTATTAAAACCACAAATAGGGTGTATTGTTTAAAGAACTTTGATGGTACTACCGCAAACCCTTGGCTTGATGGTCATTTCATGAGTATAAATGCTTGTAGGGTGTGGGGGATAAGGGTCGGGGTTCAAGTTTTTAGGAGGGAGTTTCACACACATATACACTTAGATTAGGTTAGAGTATAATTTTTATCTTATATATTAAAAAAAAAAAAAACTTTGATAGTTGATATTCAAAATGTAAATCTGAACGAATAGATGCTGGTGAAAAATAGTTTATATATATATATATATATATATGTCCATATGTTTTTTTTATCCTTCCCATGTATCTAAGGTTTTTTTTTTTTTTTTTTGATTGTAGGGAGTTTTGATTATGTTTGGAATTAAATTTTTACTCATTTAACGGTTCAAATGAGATTTCTACTATTGCTTTGTGAAATTACCATTCTACCATTGCTAATGAATTGACCATTAGCTGCAAAATGGAATGTCTAAACCAAAAAAAAAAAAATGTTGTCAAAATCATATTTTCATTTAAATTGCTCTTGAGATTACCAAATGTAATGAGATGAAATCAAACCACAAATCAATTAAGAATGTTGATGTAGACATGAGTGGCCAGAGTGGAAAGAACCAATTCAGGCTAAGTTAAACTCACTAGTAAAATGCAAAATATTTGGACTTGGTAGTCCCAAACACTTAAAAATGCAATGCTTGTTGCAAAAAAAAGTGTCTTTTATACTAAGACTTGACCTTAAGAAAATTTCAGCAACGAATCAAGGTAAGCTTTATAATTAATTTGTGTAGTTGTGAAATCATGATAATTCATGATCCTAGAATTTATATTATGGTTGTTTATAATCTAACAACATGAAGAAAACATTTTTACATGTGGTATCAGAGCTTGTGTTTTTGAATTCACAACTACACAAATTAATTATAAAGCTTACCTTGATCCATTGCTGAAATTTTCTTAAGATCAAGTTTTAGTATAAAAGGCACTTAATTCTTGTAGAATTGGTTTCTCTCTCTTGACCCTCTTTTCTCTTTAACTATTCA
This sequence comes from Quercus variabilis, assembly GCA_030445155.1. Classification (NCBI taxonomy): domain Eukaryota; kingdom Viridiplantae; phylum Streptophyta; class Magnoliopsida; order Fagales; family Fagaceae; genus Quercus; species Quercus variabilis. The sequence goes on from CP129451.1 coordinate 42,530,239, forward strand.
GTGTCTGTAATGGGGTGGCTGAATGTCTCTTTTATAGGTAGAGAGAGGACCAAATTCCTTGTATCTATAACCTCCACTTGCCCATCAAAGTTGGAGTTATTTAAAAAACTTATTTCTCCATTAACCAATGTTTTAAGGACATGTAACATCTTATTAAATCATAATATATATGAAGTTATCAAATGGATAGGTTATCAAATGAGACAATTTATACAAAAATGTAATGTAAATTATGAAATTGTGAGATACAAAGCATGACTTGTAGCATAAAGTTTCTCATAGAGATATATATTGATTAGAGATATATTCTCCTATAATGGACTCAATTTTATTCTTTTTTTTTTTTTTTGGAGAAACAACATTGTGATTTTATTAAGCTGAAGGCAAATCTGCCTGATTCATTTCAAAACAAAAAGACGGAACATCTTCCATCAACGACGCTATTTCCTTCCCTACCAACATGCTAGAATTTTACATTAGTAAGCTGATTAGCCAAGCCAAGTGCCTCTTTTATGAGAAAGCCGAATGGAGCAAAGCTTGGAACTTGATCTGTTAAGCCTCTAATGACAATGCTGGAGTTGCCTTCAAAAATAACTCTATCAAGACCAATTTCTGCCGCAAGTTCCACTGCCCGTGTGGCTGCCAATGCTTCCATCTCCACCATCAAGCTAGCCAACTCAGCATTCTGAGTTAGAGCAGCCATTGCAAGACCTTGGCTGTCACGGATTATCACTCCAGGACCAGCCCTGCCAACATCATCAAAGATTGCTGCATCAAAGTTAGCCTTATACCAGTTTGGAGGAGGAGGAATCCATCTTGCCCGCTGTCTGGTTGTCGGCGCTGCCATAGAATGTCGTGGTTGTGCAGCTCGGTATTCAACTAATGCCTCATAAGCTCTCTGCGCTATCAGATTTAAGGGGAAACCTGGTGGAGCTGATCTGACATTGTTTCTCCAGAACCAAATAGTCCAAGTCTGCATAGCAAACAGCTTGGCACTACATCCCGACTTAAAAACATGGCTGATTAGATGGCTAAAATCTGGGAAGACGTTTTGGCCTCTAAAACTCCATTGAGGGTCTTCATTCCACACTTGTGCAAGGGCCGGGCAAGACCACAAGGCATGGATAACATCCTCATCATGTTGGGCACAGAAAGAACACTTTGAATCTTCCACCATGCAGTGGCGTTTCAAATTATTCAAAGTTGGAATAGCATTTTTGCAGGCCTTCCAAAGAAAATTTCTGACCTTACATGGCATTGATAAGCTCCAAATTCTCTTCCAAAGTGGTTTCATCAACTCTGCTTGGGAAGGGGACTGCGAGTTCACCAACTGAGCTTCTGTCTTGAGGAAGTAATAACCGGACTTTGTGGTGTATTGACTGGACTGTACATACGGCCAAAAGATAGAGTCCTCAGAGATGGTGCGGGTTAGAGGGATTTTTACAATCTGGTCTGACTCCATCTGGCTAAAGATATTAGGCAGCAGCTGAGTATTCCATTGGTGAGTTGAGGGATTAATTAGAGAACTCACCTTGGCATTTTGTAGTTCAGCTGTGAGGGGGCATTGGAGGCTTGGGCTTTGCAAAGAAGGCAGTCATTTATCCCCCCAAAGCTTAATAGATTCTCCATTGCCCACTCTCCACTTCGCTTCTCGCCTTATAACCTCCCTACCTTTCAAAATACTCCTCCAAGCATACGACCCTCCATAGCCCTCCTTAGCTTCCATAATAGAACAATTTGGAAAGAACTTGGACTTAAACACTTTGTAAAACAAAGAATTTGTGTTGTGTAGCGACCTCCATGTCTGTTTGGCCAAAAGAGCATCGTTAAATAAAGATAACTCCTTGAAACCCATACCACCTTCTGATTTTGGCTCACACATTTTTTCCCACTTTACCCAATGTATTTTCCTACGATCTCCCCTTTGTCCCCACCAAAAGCCACGAATGAGTTTTTCAATTTCATTACAGAGGCCAAGGGGGAGCTTGAAACAACACATGGAATATGTTGGGATAGCTTGGACCACGGCCTTAATCAAAACCTCTCGCCCCGCTTGTAATAGTAGACTTTCTTCCCATCCTTGAAGCTTCCTTCAAACCCTCTCCTTAATGTAGTCAAACCCTCTCCTGTTAGTTACTAAAAAAGTTGGATATGTGATTACAAAATATTTATATAGATCATTAATTAATGATATATATACACACATAAAGATCCCTAAAAGATATAAAATGTCTGAAATATATAATTCAAAATCTCAAAACACGTATTCTAATCAAGTTAAAATGGTCAATATACGTTTAACAAACTTGGTGCATGTGGCACAATCCTCTAAGTGAATATCTATTGAAAGAGGGATTTGATAGCATTAAAATTGTCCATATCTATATATATAATAATAGGTGAAGCTGAGAGAAAATTCAATTAGATTTCAATTTGATTCTCAATTTTGCGCAACTTGTCATAACCAAAACTAAAAAAAAAAAAAAAAAAATCTAATTAGATTATAAATTTGACTCCAATTTTGTGTCATGTATCTTATCTAAATTTTCTGATTTTTGTGCCCAAATAAATTATGCATTAACATTTAACACGGAAACCAAGAAAATCACAATGATAATGCTTATTGGCCTAAGCAAGAACATCTTACCTACACACTTTTATGGAGATTATAAATTGGATTCCAATTTTGTGTCATGTATCTTATCTAAATTTTCTAATTTTGGTGCCCAAATAAATGATGCATTAACATGGAAGTCAAGAAAATCACAATGATAATGCTCATTGGCCTAAGCAAGAACATCTTATCTGCACACTTTTATGGAGATTATAAATTGGACTCCAATTTTGTGTCATGTATCTTATTTAAATTTTCTAATTTTTGTGCCCAAATAAATAATGCATTAACATTTACCACGGAAGCCAATAAAACCACAGTGATAATATTCATTGGCTTAAGCAAGAACATCTCACCTACACACTTTTATGGGTGATCTCAATAGAGTCTGAAACTCTTCTAATCCTACAACCAGAACCAAGGAGTCCAACGAGAAAGACTATAAAAGTAAAACATCATCTCCTCCTAATTCCATATCGTCATCCCATGTCTCCTCCTCTCTCAACCTCTACCAACTAGATTCACACACTGCCCTCTCCTCCTCCTTACGGATTTCTCAGAGCAAGGCCGAGTTCAAACACAATGTTCAATCCCACTCTTCCTTGCTTCACACTCTCATATATTAGCGCTTCATTGGCGCCTCCAAGAAGATTCCAAGCTCAATGATCAGTTCTTATTTTTTAATAGTTTTTAGTGTGTCTGGATTAAGATTTTGTTAATTTGTTAAAAGTGGACAAAAATATAATCATATATATTATATTAAGTTGAAGTTCAATTTTAGAATTCAAATCGAATCAAATTAATTTCTAATTGTAATTTAATTTTGTACTATGTGTCCAATTTGATTTTTAAATGTTGGTGTTAAGTTACCTCCATTTATAATGCTCAATGTGAAAACTGAATCTACCAAGATAAACATCTTATCATCACAATTGTTAATATTTCCATGCGTAAGCATGGACTACATGCTAGTGTATATATATATATATATATATAGATAACGAAAGTTGAGAAAAAATTTAATTAGATTCTAAATTGAAATTCAATTAGAGTTTAATTTTGCGCCACGTGTTCCATCTAATCTAAGCTTTTAAGTTTTTGTGCCAAGTGAGCTAATTTAGTGTAAAAAACGAGGAGTCCAATATTAAAAAAAAAAAAAAACCATAAAAAAAACTAATCATATATCTAACTCTATATATAAAATTAGAGGAAAAGAGAGTTTGAATGATTTTCTATTTATGAGCTATTTTTTTGTATAACTAAAAATAATTCAAATTTATAAGTTATTTATGTAATATACCATGACTACGGTCCATTACTAACTAGGTAATACATACATACATACATACATACATATGTATATATATATATATATATATATATATAAACCAAAGTTTAGAGAAAATTCAATTAGAATCAAAATTGGATTTTGCTTTTGTTAGCTTTCCATAAAAATTAAATTGTTTAGATTTTTGCTATTATTTTTTCTCTAAACTAATGAGCATATTTTTTTTATATTTTTCTATTAAGATATTTTGTATATGAAAATCTTGAACCTAAAAAATTGTAATTGAGCTAATCGATCCCATGCAACTATTTTCATTCAATTTAGGAGATACTATTGGATTAATCTATTCTTTTTATTTTGTGTTATATATAATAGAATTTCATGTACAATGATTGTAAATTGATATTATATATGTAGTATCCAATAGTGATTTTTAAAATTATATGCATAACATTAATGTAATGAAAAACTTAGCGTAATTAATATTGTGCCATGTGTTAACCAAATATTTTGGTGCAAATGTTTATTACTTATTAAAAAAAATCAAGGACCAAAATAATATCACTCATTCATCGATTGCTTTGGAATTTGGTGGTTTTATTAATTTTGAAAGACCTTTATTTATGGCAATCGTGTGTTTTTCTTTTTTGGGAGAAAAAAATCGTATTATTAATTTAATACTTCCATCCATTGTAAAATTAGCATACTCTATCAAATAAAATCCTTGAAAGGCTTTCAAAAAGTTGACAAAAACATAAAAATGACTACCAATAGCAATCAATTTAGGTAGGAATTTTTTTTGAAAGAGTTTCAACCTATGTCATTTGCTCCTGATGATAGCTTTTTATCATTAGACTAAGACACCAATCAATTTTTGGTGTAGGCAAAAATTAAACTCTAGATCTCTTATACAACCATTAGAGATTTTACCAATTGAGCTAACTAGAACCCACAACTTAGGTAGGAATTAATATGCATATATTTATGACTCTTTTTAAAAATGTATCCATTCGTATGCATAGGATTACAAGTTAGTTTATTAAAAATTCAATATAGATTTCTACTGTTGCAGTATACGTAAACAAATTAAATCTTTTAAGAGCTCTATAAGAACTCACAAATACCTCCACTTTTTTTAAAGAATGTGTTTGAGATGAAAGAAAGATCTTTGTTAAACAAAATTTTGGATCCTCTTGAACAACAAAATCCTTAGTTGGAATGAGATTTCAACTTAGCACCATTTTTTGAGATTTTGAGAGGAGTTGCTCTTTGGAGAGCATAGCACAATGAAAGTTGTAAGTTGTCTTGACCTTTAAATTGAAAATCTTTCAAATGGAATTCTTATTCATGTGTCAACATACACAAAAAAATGTTTTGAAACACGACATGGAGAAAGCTCATGCTTTGAGCATTCCATTTATAGTCCAGTCAACAGATGTAGAGATTGACAATTTTCGCCCTTATGATAACTTAACGCAATCGGTGTTCTAATGTATTTTGCGAACTGCGCACGACTTGATATTACCATTTTGGTCAACTTACTAGCAATTTCTGGTTATGCATCAATGGTGGGATTTCCTAAATATTATTTTAATAAAAAGTATTATGTGGTATAATATTAATAAGTGTTCTTAGAGCATTGATTAATAATTCATTTTAAGAAAGTTTTGACATCACTTTTATAGAAAATGAAAAAAATAGTCAAAATGTTAATTGCTTTTTTTTTTTTTTTCCCATAAAAATTTTCTTTAACTGGATTGTTAGCCAATGTCCTAAAGACACTTGTTAGCATGACCCAATATTAATTAGGAAAGTCTAAGTACACACACCTTACTGCAACTTGCAAAGTGTCAAGTGGTAATTTGCTTACTTTGATCCAAACATAAGTACTCGACACGTGCAAGTTGTGATAATGTACAAAACAAAATGCATGATCGTAGAAGAATTAACAACTGCCTGATGGCTAACTCGATCTCAATTCATATATATAAACAATATCTTTTTAGTACAGTACAACTTTTTTTTGGGGTAAAATTTTAGTACAGTACCGAACCATAGTACTATTTATTTAAGCAATTCATGCATGCTGAAGACTCGCTGCCCATGTCTTCAACTAGTACGTACACACATAAGACATCTTTGATATATCAGGAAACATTACAGAAAGGCAGACCACCACTTGTCCAAAGGAACTGTGAAATGTTCAGTGCTGAGCCTGAGGAAGAAAATTAGAAAAAAGAGTGGTCAGAAAACATGACATTTGAGGAAAATAATTAAGAGTATTTAACGAAATAAAATTCATAATTCCATTTGCATGTACTAAATGGTTAGTACCTTAAATAGGGCCTTGAATGTTTCAACAATCACTTTGGGATCCGGCTTTGTTGACTTATAAGCATCAATCTTATTTAACTCCTGCACAAGGGTTGATATGAATAATCAATCAATTGTCAATCAATCAATATAAGAGAATTGAAATATTCTCAAGTTCCAAAGATAAGAACAAATTAAATGTTAACTTTTTTTTTTTTTTTTTTTTCATTTGGTTCTATGTTTCAATATTTTTCTAAATAAAAAATAAATATTTTTTGTATCATTTGGTTTAATATTTCAAGACTTCTCATCTCTCACACATACATACAAAACTCTTTGCATTTTAATTCACTATTTTCACTTTTTGCATTTCTACCTCTTTATATATACTTACCCATAACCCATTATATCATCCCATGTCAAATACATACAGGCAAAAAACGATGTCATTTACTTTCAATTTTTCGACGACACTTACCTAACTCTAACATTGTTGTCTCATCTAATCTTAACCTGTATAAGTTGGCTACAACTAAGGAAGGGCTTGTATTTTATATTGAGTGACAACGGCAATTACGATTTTGATGTTAAGGTCGGACGTTGTAGATTGTGGGTTTTGTAAATGATGTGATCAACTGTGGGTGTTCGTGATATGCATTTTGTTTTAAAATTAAGAAGAAAGAGAAAGACAAATTTTATATCAACTTCTATTCTACAATATTTCTCCAAAGTTGTTTTTATTTTTTTTTTTTCTCATTACTTCAATTAAATAATTATAATAGATATGTGTGCGCAATTTATAATTATTGCATTTTATGATGAACTCATTACTAATAAAGTTTTATAACAATTATACTATAATACATGTATAACATTTTCTAAAATCACCTTACATAAAACACTATAACATTATTCGTGGGTATAAATTACTAGTTACCATTAAACAAGAATTCTAGTACATTAGAGAATGTAAAATATAGATACGGCATTTACATTGTATGCCCCACCGTAAAGATATAATGTTGAATTAAAAAAATTGGCTATTAATCAAATGGGGGAGATAATTAATCTTATAATTTGCATATCTAGCTAAGACAATTAGAACTCACAATTGTCACTAAACCTCATATGTGTTTTAAGTTACCTCGATCCACTTAGCAAGTTTAGGCCTTCCTGTGGTGATGTCATAATTCCACATAGCTGAAAAGAAGATTTGGAATCTTTCAACAAACGGTATGTAAGCTATGTCCACCTGAAGATCACAAATTTTCACTCAATAATCAATATTACTGCTTTCCATTTCCCATATATATAGCTAAATAATCTGTCTTTAGTATAGGGCAAATAAATTCTGAATCTTTACTATGTTTAACGAGAATGTACCAAAGTCAATAAATAAACAAAAGGCACGCAACATAGGTCCAACGAGAGATAAAATTACATAGTTGGGAAGTCAACTTACCAAACTGAATTGACCAAGGAAGAAAGGCCCATCATCAAACTTGTGAAGAGCATTCTCCAGATGGTCAAAAGCAGGACCTGATTCAAGTTTAAGGTTTTAGTAAGCCTAGCTTCTATACAAAATGGTGTCAAGAGGCAGCAAGTTTTAAAGCTTACTAGCTTCTTTAACTGCGTCTCCTTTGAACGATGTGTACACCGTCTTGTTGAAGGTATCAATGTAGGGTATTAATTCTTCATGAGCAAACTCTTTTTTAGCAGGATCCTATACAGTCACATCATAACTTTAGTCAAATTTCAATAGAGAGGTAGACAGCTTTTAAGAAAGGCACAATGAGTTATGCAGATCTTACATCGGGGCGAAGAGAAGGCCCTTCAAAGTTGCTGTCGACATATCTAATCAAATCAAGGCTCTCCCCGATGATTTTGCCATTGTGTTCCAATGCGGGTACCTGTTCATTTCAAGATATTGTTGGTCAATCAAGAAAATGGAACAGCTCAATCAATTATGCATTAGATAGGCATATTTTGTTTAAAAATATCACCTTGTTTTCATGGTAAACTTTCTCTTTGTACCAAGCAGGCCTGTTCTGAAGGTTAATAGGAACTAATTTAATATTGTCATGTAATCCCTGCAGCTCAAAATATTTAGCAACATAAATATTGAGTGCAAAACAATCCCTAGAAAAGCAAAAGGAGATACGATCCCATAAGAGCTGAAGGATCTATCTTGTTATTGAAATTAGAAGCTACTAAACGAATTAAGAAATGAGAACAAAGAGGACAAAAAGTCATGAAAATAACCTTATAGTTCCGGGTGATCCACACACGCTGTGCAAATGGGCATGTGTAAGAGATGTACAACCTTTGTAAGAAAAAACAAAAAAACACAAACAGGTCCAAGTCCATTTTAGCATATATAGTATAAAACAATGAAAACATCCTAAACAAAGACATAGAAAAGACAGTGAATCGGACAAAAAGAAAAAACGAATTAACAAAAAGGGAGAGAAGAGTGAACCTTGTAGTTCCATCAAATAGAGGAGGTGGTTCAGAAGTGGCATCCAAAGCTGTGGGAAGATGCTCGTTCACGGTCCTACACAAAACATAACAACATTATTATTATTATTATTTTTTTTTAATGGGACATAACAACATTATTAAACAATCTTAGTCTTGCCACAAAATTCAGAGAACCCCAAAGGCGGAAACAAAACAGGAACTACACAAAAGTGACAAAACGGCAACTGAGAAATAAAAAACTCGTGGTGAACTTCGAATTCTGAGACACTTACGCAGCAGCCATTGATGATGTTTTTTTGTTGTTGTTGTTTTAAGAGGTCCTCTTCTTCTGTTGTTTATAATCTGATGATCACTGTCGTCTATGTCTAGTTGTCTACCCTTTATATAGAAACTTCTCTGACTGGAATCGAAATTTGACTGGCCACGTGGGAGAAAGAAAGAGATAATTGTCTAGATGCTGGAATTCAGGGCAGGTTCATGATAAGGTTGTGGACTCTTTCTCTTTACCCGTTTGATGTGATTATTTTTAAGGGTTTTGAAACTTTCAATATTTTCTACGTACCCGCTTGAGAGGGCGTGCGCCTTGGTGCCAAAGAAACCATATAAATTTCTTTACTAAATATCAAATATTTTCAAAATTTTCAGTAAAATAGCACTATTTATAAACTATATAACAAAATAACCTCTTTTTGGAACTCGATTTTTACACAAAATTGAGTTCCACATAGAACTTGATTTCAAGGATATTGAGTTCCATGGGACTATCTGGGCTTTTGCCCTTAATTTTTTTTTTTATTTAGCAATTTGCCCTTGTTTGCAAACTATATAGGAATATGCCCCTGTTTCAATACTCGATAATCTAAAAATCGAGTTTCTATGAAATACTCGATCTATAGAAAATCGAGTTATGCCCGATCAAAGTAAAAAAAAAAGAGCATGGAACTCGATTTTTGGGAAATCGAGTTTAAAAACGCCACTATAGGGCTTTAAAACGTCACTATAGGGCTTAAAAACGCCACTATAGGACTCACTAATGGACTTATAAAAATTTTTGCAGGAAAACGCCGCTATAGAGCACTAAAACGTCACTATAGGGCTTAAAAACGTCACTATAGGACTTCCTAAATGGTATCACACTTGTAAAAAAAATTTGCAGGAAAAATCACACTTAAAAAATTTTTTTGCATGAAAACGCCGCTATAGGGCCTTAAAACGTCACCATAGGGCTTAAAAACGCCACTATAGAGTCCTTGAACCACTATGGCATGATCACACTTGCAAAAATTTTGCAGAAAAAACGCCGCTATAGGGCTTTAAAACGTCACTATAGGGCATAAAAATGCCACTATAGGGCTCCCAATTATAATTTTTTTTTTCATGGAACTCGATTTTCTGATATTCGAGTTCCATGCAATTTTTTTTTTTTTTTTTTTAATTTGATCGGGCATAACTCGATTTTCTATAGATCGAGTATTTCATAGAAACTCGATTTTAAGATTATCGAGTATTGAAACAGGGGCATATTCCTATATAGTTTGTAAACAGGGGCAAATTGCTAAATAAAAAAAAAAAATTAAGGGCAAAAGGCCAGATAGTCCGAGTTCCATGAGTAAAAAATGTCACTTGATGTGACTTTTCTCAATAAAGAATGCCATGTGGAATTTGATATTTATAAAATCGAGTTTTGTTAATTTTCCTTTTGGAACTTAATGATATTTGTGAAATCAAATTCTACACAGAACTCAATTTTCACAAAATGGTGGTATTCTACCACGTAGTTTGCAAATAGTTCTATTTTGCTGAAAATTTCAGCCATGTGGTATTTGGCCATTCCACCGCTAAATTTTACGGAATTTTTAAATTTAACTTTAAAGTTTTCAAAATTTTGATCTAGTCCTCTGATGATAGGTGTCATTTTGATTGGAAGCCCTTCAGTCCCTATCAATGCTAGTGTAGTTGTTAAGTGATACTCAAGCTTGTCACATGAGCTAATTAGCCAAATTAAATAATGCCACGTGGATCATGAATTAAATAACTTCAAAGACTTTAAAACAATTAAAATAAACTGATTGTTCTTCCCCCTTTTTTTCATTCCATTGCTTCAGTCTTTCTTTCTCTCTCATCATTGGTTGATCACATTACTTGCTAGTGATGAAGTTGATGAACTCAAAGACGCACTCGCAATCGAGAGCGCCTTCTTCATGATCCGACTAATATTTGTGATCAAGAGAAATTGGTCTTACTCGCAAAATTTCGAGTGAGGCTTTGATCATTGCTCATGTTATTGCTACCTTCGCTTGTAATTGTTGAAACTTGAAATTTCGGACATCGTTGTTGCCAAACCTGTCATAGCTACCTCTAAGATAACCAATGATCTTGATTATTGTGCGGCCATTGCTGTTTGCGAGGTAAGATCTGCAAAGAGATTGTTTGTTTGTTAAGAAAGAATGTTTGAGTTTTGTGTGTGTGTGTTTTGTTTCTAAGAAAATTTTGTTTGATTTTCCTAGGGAGATTAGAAGGTTTGTGGCAAGAAAAAAAAACAGCAAACATAATTGTAACACATCCATTGATTATGAAAAATATTTTTTTGGGAAGAACAACTATGGTTTTGTTGATCAATCGTAAATTTCACCCCTAAAGTTTAGGATAATTTTGATTTTACTTCATAAATTTCAAATTTTCATCCCCTCCCCAAATGCTAGGTATTGTTTTGAGTTGGAGCTCTTCTATTCATGCCAATAACACCTAAGTTTGCGAGTTTATCCAATTAAATCCTGCCACATGGATCATGTAATTAAATAACCTAAAAAACTTTAAAACAACTAAAATAAATCTCTAAAATCTGATAAAATAAATTTATTTAATCTAAGTTTTTATTCCTGTTCAACATTTTGTGGGATGAATTGATTGTTCTTCCCTCGCCAAAATTTTTTAACGTTCCATTGCTCTCTCTCTCTCTCTCTCTCTCATTACTTGCTGGTGATGAATAATTATTCTATTTTTTTAGAAAGAGATAAATAGTTATACTTAACTATATTTCTTGAATATTTTATCGCTACAATATACAGATTTTTTTACCTACATTACAATATTATCATCTTGTAAATATTTTATGCTTAATTTTATTTATTCACAATATTTTGCTTAGAAAGAGTATTGATAATACAAATAGTTCATTTTATAGTAACAATTATATATAATATTTAACAATACAAAGTTAGTGATTCTGATTTTTATAAGTTCATAAACAAAAATAATTTTATCTAATTAACTCAAATAATATATTTTTAACTATAATTTAGCTATTATAAATTATTAGTATAGGTTTGTGAATAGGTACCATGTAAAGGAGAAGAACAATTTAATCAAGTAACTTGTGAAGGAGCTCAAACTTATTCGACCAAAAAAAAATGAACCAAGCTTGAAAGTGTAATATAGTTTATAGATAAGCTCGAACTTGGCTCATTTCTTTTTCTCGATTACTGCTTTACCCATTCCATTATAATCTTATTCAGATTTTGTTTCACAAAATTTTAATTCACCACATATCATATTCTTTTTGCAATGGTGGAAATATTAGTTTTAGAACATTAGCATTAGTTTATGCAAAAATTACAGCTTTATAAATTCTCACAATTTTTTAGTATAGTTATGCTTTGGTCAACCTTTAGCAAATAAACTTTCAACAACCAAAAAAAAAAAAAAAAACACTAATCCAAACGTAAGTGTTGCGAGAAGAAGGATATGGTAGTGTGCTTCCATGTAAAAATAAATTTAAAGATAATTTGTAAAGTTGTGCCCTGATTAAAAAAATTGACATTTTTCCCTCTAAATTTTGATTCCATGATCTATTAACTAAATCTATGTTTTCCAATGTATTAAAAATTTAAAAACAAAAATAGGGTGTATTTTTTAAAGAACTTTGATGGTTGGTCTTCTAGATGTAAATCTAAATGAATAGGTGCCGGTGGAAAATAGTTCATGATGGTGGGCTAAATCAAGTTCCATTCGTCCATGATGGTCGTCCATGACCAAACTATGTCGGACTAGTTCACAAGAAAGGGAGTCCAATAAAAAGTACCACGGACAACGAATAGGATTCGTCCACAAATGTTATGACCATCCAAAGAAACCTAGTTGTCCATGTCACATAGAGGCATGGATGACCAAATGACACTTAGTAAATTTCAAAGGATTTTTCTACAAACACCAAGCAATTGAACCACGATCTATCATTCTAGAACATGGGGAGGATTCCCTGAAATCCGCTCTATTTTCTCCACTATTTACACATATCTCCCATGATGATAATGGATCCAAACAAATAGACCCACTAAAAACTCTCTATAAAAGGAATTTGACTCTATCAGCCTATGTTACGTTCTACTATTCATCTACTTACTGTCCTTGTATTCTAGAGAGAAAAACTGACTTAACAATTGAAGGGTCTTTGGCCAGTTCACCACGGTCACCCTTGACAGTCATTTTCTTTCTCTTCAGATCATAAAACAATCATTGTAGTCCAAAACATTCAGCCTATTGATTTCCTTGCAGCATCAGTTCATATACCTTTATATTTATCCTTCCTATGGATCGAAGGTGTCTTTTTTATTGTTAGGAGTTTTGATTATGTTTGGAATTAAGTTATTACTCATTTAACAGTTCAAATGTTATTTTTACAGTTGCTTTGTGTAAGTGCCATTGTACCTTTGCCAATGAATTGAACATCGGTTACAAAATGGGATGTCTAGACAAATAAAATTGTTGTGAAAATCATATTTTCATTTAAAGTTGCTCTTGAGATCACCAAATGTAGCAACGAAATCGAGCCAAAATCAATGAAGAATGTCGATGTAGACATGAATAGCCAAAGTAGAAAGAATCAATTCAGGCCAAGTTAAACTCACTAGTAAAATTTAAAGTATTATGACCTATAGTCCCAATTACTTGAAAATGTAACGCCTTTTGGGGTTCGTTTGGTTCCCGTAAAATATTTTTCGGAAAATACTTATTTTCTGGAAATGCTATTTTCCGGAAAAGGAAAATATTTTCAAGTGTTTGGTTGTATTATGAAAATTGTTGTGAAAAATATTTTCATGTGTTTGGTTCTATTAGGAAAATGCTATTTTCCTACCATTTTCTCACAATTTCTAGCAACAAATTTCGGCAACAACACAACAACAACAACAACAATAGCAAATTCTGGCAACAACAACACAACAACAACAACAACAACAACAACAACAATCAATTCATCAAAAAAAAAAAAAAACAACAACAACAATCAAACTTAAAAAAAAAAAAAAAAAAAAAAAAAAATAAAAATAAAAAAACGGAGAGATCGAGGAAGAGGAAGCAATCGAGGAAGACGACGATCGACGATAGACGGTGCGGCGCGGTGCGACTCGCCGGTGCAAAGAGCACTGGGTTCTGGGTTAGAAGGAGATCAACGATCAACGGCGCAGCTCGATGCGATCGAAGGTGCGACTGGATCTGCTCGTTGCGGTGAGGCGATGGGGATTGGGTTCGTGGGTTCGTGGTTGCCGGTGGTGGTCTCTCAGCTTGGATCGGCAGTTTGTAGGTTCGTGGCCGCCGGAGATTGGCGCTGGGCTTGGATCGGCGATGGCGCTGGGCTCTCTCTTTCTTTCTCCCTCTCCCTCTTCGTGCTCTCTGTTTCCCAACTTTCCGAAAAATAGGATTTGAAGTGAAAATAGGAACTGAATTGGTTTTCACCTTTGACCACTAGTCAACGGAAATCAATTTCCAGAAAATTGATTTTTCAAATGCAACCAAACACACGTAATTACAGAAAAGCATTTTCGGAAATGCTTTCACCCAAAACAAACACAGCCTAGGATGCAAATGGGCATTTATACAAAAATGTAATGTGAAAAATGAAATTGTGAGATACAAAGCATGACTTGTGGGATAAGGTTTCCTGAAAAGATACGGTATTGATTAGAAACATATTCTCCCATAATGGACACATTTATATATATTCAATTTTTTAGTATTAGCTTGTTAGTTACTAACTTGTATTATATCAAGTTACAAATGTCTATCTATGTTTAACAAGCTGGATGCATGTGGCACAATCCTCTAAGTAAATATCTATTGAAAGAACGAGCGATTCGATCATAATCCAATTTTTCCATGTTTATTTATATTCTATATATATCTAAAAGCTGAAGCGTTGCATTTTATTGTTACTACACTCTTGCTCCTATTGAGCTACATTATCCACCCATTTTCAACATTATCTCTTTTATTATTAACTTTTCTTTTTATTATTTATTTACCAAGTTATTGTTATACTTTCTCCAACTTTTCCCCTCCCTTTTACCTTTTTATCTCTCCACTACTATCTACCTTAATATCACTTTTCCTCTATCTCTTTATTATCTTTTATTTTTGGCTTTTATTATTCCCCTCCTTTTACTATAAATTTACAATTTTCTATCACATTCTATACAAATCTTTCCCACACATAAAGGTTATTTCTCTCCCTTTCTGTGTCAATTTTTTTTTTTTTCATTTTTGGTGGATTTTATTTATTTATTTTTCTTGCATCTCTACTTTAGGTTGATGAATTTTTATATTATTTGGAAATCTAATTTGGGTTGATGATTACGTTTTGTTTTTAAGTTGTTATTTTTTCTTCTCTTTAATTTCATAGATGTTATCCTATTGTATTATAAAGATAGTATATAAGAATATAATGTTTTTAAGAACCAGATTTGAGTCTGTAGCCCAAAAGGTGGATGGACTTAAGCCCAACAAGCCCAAAACAATGAATTTGTAGAGAGTGGGTTGGAAAACTAGGCCTTAATGAATCAGACAACCACTAAAGTGGATTCAGATGATAAGAGAATGAAGATAGACAAATTTATGCTAAAGAAAATCGTCCTCAACAAAGCCCAAAGAGATTTGTTCTTATATATTTCTTTCAAGTTTGGTTACAAATGCAATTTTTAATTGCTACAGTCTTTTCTCTTAATTTCTTGATCCCCCTCTCCCATTGCTTCCTTCTTTTATACTCCCTTCTCCTTTCATCTTTACCGTCCATGTATAGACCAAACGATTGGTTTTGATACTTGTTCTATCAACACCTTCGTAAAGTCTTTATGTAGTAGTTGTAAGGTTGAAAACCACTGTTCAGGTATTACTTCCACATTAATGCGGTCAGAGAGTTAGCTACAGAGCATTTAATGCGATGGTAGCAGCTTTCTCCTTAGATATTTTAGAACTCCCCCATGTCTTAAGTTTCTGCAATGCTTATCCGTGCCAACAGAACTTCCTAGAACATCCCCCTGGATGACAGGCCACCCCTTTAAACCTCATATATGGTTAGCCGAGGAGGCATTCATCCTCGGCCCACCCTCTTGGGCTATTATGACCAAAAATAACTTCTTCATTTACTAACACGGATTCCTTTGACAATGTTTACTCCTCCTCGGACGACCTCTTGTCCTTAGCTTGGGCCCCAGGCCTAATATACACATAGATAATGAGCTCCTAGCCTAATACCCCTACAATGTTATTTTATTACATAACATAATATGACTTGGATAATCTGGTGTATATTAATATATTTTTTATTTTTACTTTTTTTCTTCTCATATTATTTTCTATAATTCTCTCTCACATTCTCTCTTTAAAAAGTGGTTTCTCTCTCTCTCTCTCTCTCTCTCTCTCTCTCTCTTTATTTTTTTATTCTTTCTTGCAGCTCTACTTCATATTGATGAATCATTGTGATTTTTAAACTCTATTTTAGGTTTATACATTTTGGTGCTGTATTTTTTAGTTCCCCATTATAAGTAGCTCTCTCTTATAGTTTCAATTTGATTTTTGTTTGAGTTAATACTTGATTGTTTTGGAAGAAAGAATTTGAGTTTATATCAAGACACAATCTTGGCTATGCTAATCACAGATTGGTATTCGGTCTATTTCAATCTATTTTGGTCCTTCATCTATTCAGTCTGGTTCTGTATACTTCAGTTCAATTCGGTCCATTTAGATCTAGTTCATTCTACTTCAGTCCAATTAGGTTTACTTCACTCAATTCAATCCAATTCAGTCCATTTGGTTCACTTTGGTCTATTCAATCCATTCGGTGTTCTTTGGTCAATTCGTACCTTGTTGGTCCACTTTGGTCCATTTGGTCCAATATAGTCCATTTAGTCCAATTCGGTCCAATTGGTCTGTGTCGGTCTATTCAGTCCATTTGGTCTATTTCAGATTACTTTAGTCCAATTTGGTGTAACTACTTAAGTATGAGAAAATACAAGTTTGGATTGAAAGTACTATCAATTATTTGAGTAATATCAATTCTAATTATATGATAAGTTTTAGTTATTATAATAATTTCCTTAAGAGAATGAGAATTTGAATAATAACTTTGAAACTTAAAAATTTTAATTGTACCAAAAGAAACTAGGAAAATATATTGCATATAACAATAGTTAGAAGAATATGAACCATTTCAAAAAAGAATAATATCAATCAAATACATCAAAAATGATAAAATTATATATTTGTAAGAATAGAGTGATAGAAATTATATTTTGAAATTGTTTAATTACAGGTCGTCTTTGTCAATCGCTTGTTAGTGTGCGTGCATGTGCTGTGGGTGATTGCTAGTTTATTGTTATGTTCATATTATCCATGAAATTGGTTAATTAACTAATTGAACCATAGCTAAAGAATTTGATAAAATTAGTAATAAGTCATGCATGCTAGGGAACTGCTTAGCCTTTTTTTCAAGACTTAAACACACACACAAATGCATATATTTAAATATAAGGCTTTTTTTTTTTTTTTTGAGACAAAGGTAAGCGAAATATTATTAAGAAAAACCAAAACTAAAAAAAAACACCACAAGTTCAAGGCAAATCCGAATGGAAAACATCTTCCACATCCTCAGGCAGAGATTCTACCCATACATCAGTATCTGCAGATAAAACTGCTTTTTTAGCTAAACAATGAGCTAACCTATTCCCCTCACGCCAAACATGCTGAAACAAACAGCTCCTCAACGTTCCTCCAATTCGCTTAGATTCATCAATAATGTGACCAAACAAAGTACAGCATCGACCAAAGCCCTTCAAGGCAGCAATAACCCAACTACAATCACCTTCAATAATCACTCGAAACACACACAACTTTGCAGCAAACATCACTGCCCTCCGGGCCGCCAAAGCTTCAGCCATTTCAACAGACTGAACCGAGCCAATATTCTGCCGCAAAGCTCCAATAATCTGCCCAGCACAGTCACGAACAACTACACCAACACCTGCTGACCCAGTTTCCGCAAAGAAAGTTGCGTCGAAGTTCACTTTGTAATGGTCCTGAGGGGGAGGAGACCAACGCACCAGGGACCGACGCACTGGCGCACTCTGCATTTGAGGATTAACTTCCCAAAACTCATCAACCAAGCCCCGAGCCCGATTACCCAGTTCATGCAACGGCCACACTGACTGACGCTCTCTCAACCTGTTACGAAACTGCCACAAACACCACGCCACAGTAGCAAAAAGCGCAACACGATAGCATGAACCATGATTAAACAAAAACTCCAACAGCTCCAAAAACGTCCTGCACTTTGCCTGAACCAAAAACAAAAAACCCGGATCCGTCATCCAAACCGAACGAACTTGATCACAAAGCCACAACGCATGCATCACCGATTCCGAATGATCACCACAGTCATCACAAACATTACCAACAGGGATATGTCGAGCCACCAAGTTCTGTTTTGTGGGCAAAGAGTCCTTTGCAGCACGCCACAAGAAATGTCTAATTTTATAAGGAACCCGGACCTTCCAGATTTTCTTCCACACGGAACCATCACCAGTGGGAGCAGAAGAACTTGGCAGCGACTGGTTCTCATTATCAACAAGCATTCTATATGCACTCCTTACACTATAATGACCATCAGCAGTCAATGGCCAGATCAAAATATCCTCCTCCCCATCTGCACAGACCTGGATTTTGCGCACCATATCCGCTTCCCATGGTAAAAAACAGCTTGCCAAATGCCCTGGGTCCCAAGTCCGTGTACCAGGTAGGAACAGATCACACACCCTACTAACCTCATTATTGGTGTTGGGTGAAATAATTTTACTATGGTTGAGATCAGGCAGCCACCTATGATGCCAAACATCTATCATTTGTCCACTACCTACCCTCCATATCGCACATTTCTCAATGACACCACGTGCATTCAAAATACTCCGCCATGCATAAGAACACTTAGGGTGAATTGGGGCATCAAGAATATTACCATTTGGAAAATACTTAGCACTAAAGACTTTAATTCTCGCACATTCACTATTTCAAATTTTTTTAATGTTAAAATGTGAACAATCGTGTAGTAATCTTATAAATATGCGTATAAAATAGTAGATAAGAAAAAATATTTTTCCCAAACATAAACAATAATTTTTTAGGACTGTACGAAATCGAACTGAGTTCTATTTATTTAAGCAATCCATACGTTAAGACATAATAATATACTAATTAAGAAACATTACATAAAGGCAGAAAGCCACTTATTTCTTCAACCAAAAAAAGAGAGAAAAAAGACAGCCACATATTTCACTTATTAAAGTCCAAAGGAACTGTGCTGGACCGCTGGTATGTTCAATTCTTAGCCTGAGAAAGAAAATAAGATTAAAGAGTGGTTAGCAAAAAGCATACACTTGCAGAAAATCAGAGTGGAAAAGCTTAAAATCAAATTCATAAGTCCATGTACTAAATCAGTAAATGGTTAGTACCAAAAAGACGGACGTGAAAAATTCAACGGTCACTTTGGAGTCCGTCTTTGTTGACTTATAAGCATCAATCTTGTTTATGTCCTGCAAAAGGATTAACAATGACAATTACCATTCAAGAACCAAGAACCCTGATACATTTAGTAACTCACGCCTCCTTCAGTCATATTTAAAGAAAAATATATAGCATTTGCATGTTCACCGTAAAGATTTAGCTATTAACTAAAGGATAAAGTTTGGTTATAACTCTTACTGAAAAAATTAACATGGTTACTTTTTTTGAAAATCTAATTGTTTGATTGTATATTCTTTATGCTTTTAGCAGTAAATTTTTCAAAATTCATATCCAATAAAAAGATATCAAAGAGAGTTGTAGTCATTGACTATAACTAAGTTTGTAACTAAACTTTGTCTCTAACTAAATGATGGAGACAATTAATCTTACAAGTTGTAAATCTTAGACTACTAGAACTAGCAAGTGCAACTAAATTTCTTATGTATTTTAATTTACCTCGATCCACCTAGCAAGTTTAGGCCTTCCTGCGGTTATGTCAGAATTCCACACTGCTGAAAGGAAGTCTTGGGATTTTTCAACAAACGTGATGTAAACTATGTCCACCTTAAGATCACATAGTTTCACTCATAAATCAAAAGGAGGAATTGTAGAAAATATTGTTTAATAATCATGCATATTACTGGTTTCCATTTCCCATATTTACATATAAACTATATAATCATTTTCCACAGCATAGGTAAAATAAAATTTGAATCCTTAATATGTTTAAGGAGAGTGTACCAAGTTCAATAAAAACACAAAAGGAATTCATCAAAAATAAATAAATACACAAAGGCACGCAACATAGCACCAACGAAAGACTAAAATCATAGTTGAAAAGTCAACTTACCATATTGAACTCATGGCCAAGTAAGAAAGGCCCATCATTAAATTTATGAAGAGCATTCTCTAGGTAGTCAAAACAAGGACCTGATGCAAGTTTAAGGTTTTAGCGAGCCTGGCTTCAATACAAAATGTTGTCAAGACCTCAAGAGAGGCAGCAAGTTTTAAGTCTTACCAGCTTCTTTGACTGTGTCTCCTTTGAATGATGCGAACAGTATCTTGATGAAGGTATCACTGTAGGTTGTCAATTCTTCAGCAAACTCTTTTTTAGCAGGATCCTACAGTCATATCATAACTTCAGTAAAATTCTAAGAGAGGAAGAGACCTTTTCTGAAGGGCACTAGGAATTATGCAAATCTTACATTGAGGTGAAAGGTAGGCCCTTCAAAGTTGCTGTCTACATATTTAAGCAAATCAAGGCTCTCCCCAATGACTTTGCCATTGTGTTCCAATGAGGGTACCTGATAATATGAAAAAATTGATGATCAATCAAGAAATTCAAACACCAAGCTTAATGAAGTATGCATTGGATAGACATATTTCGTTTAAGAATATCACCTTGTTTACATGGTAGACTTTCTCTTTGTACCAGGCAGGCCTGTTCTGAATGTCAATTGCAACTAATTTAATCTTGTCTTGTAATCCCTGCAGCTCAAAATATTCATCAACTTAAATATTAAATCCCAAAAAAAAAAAAAAAAAAAAAACCCAAGAAGAGGAAAAGGACAGAAGGGCTAAAGGGTCTGTCTTCTAATTGAAATTAGAAGCTGAAAAAGCGCAGTATCGAACAACTTAAGTTGAAGTCTAGAAACACATAAAGAAATAAGAACAAAGAGGACAAAAAGTGATGAAAATAACCTTATAGTTCCTCAGGATCCACACACGCTGTGCATGTGGGCATGTATAAGTGATGTACAACCTTTAAAAAAAAAAAAAAAAGACCAAGTTCATTTTAGCATACAAGGTATAAAATCGTAAACTAAGAACATGGTAAAGACTAAAGACAGTGAATATCGGACAAAAACAAAATAAAAATAAAAGAAGAAGAAGAAAAGAAAAGAAAAATATCGTTGTTAATTATACCAGTGTGTGCTCTGTGTGACACTGCAGCATCATCTAAACACGATTTCAGATAAATTATGAAATTTTGTTTTCAAGACATAATTTCACATTTTCAAAAAATTACAACTGAAATCGTGTTAACAAAAAAAAAAAAAAAAGGGACTGCAGACTGAAGAGTGAAACCTTGTGGTTCCATCGAAGAGAGGAGGGGGTTCAGAAGTGGCATCCAGGACGGCGGGACGATGGTCGTTCAAGGTCCTGCACAACACATAACAACGTTAGTAAACAATCTTATTCTTAATTACCACAAAATTCAGAGAACCCCAAAAGAACAACAACCAAAAAAAGACAGTTGAGAAAACGGAGAATTCTTGGTGATTTCAAATTCCTAGACACTTACGCAGCTGCCATTGATGATGTTCCTTTTTGTTGTTGTTCAGAGAGTTCCGCGGTTTCAGTTTTAAGGTTTAGCGTTATCTGTATGTGTTCACCGAGCGTCCCTTTATATAGGACTTCACTGATAGGAGTATATGACTTTTTCTGACTGATTCAGTGAAGTCCCGAGCAGTGACGACCACGAAATGTGACTGTCACGTGGGACCAATACAGAGATAATCATCTGAATGCTATGGACTTTTCTCTTCTTTTTTTTCTTCTTTTTTTTTTTTTTTTTGGTTGATGAAAATGGACTTTTCTCTTTAGTCTTTACCCACAATTAGATTTGATTTTTTTAAGAGAATAAATTAGGTCAAGAGTTGGTGTAAAAAGTGTGTTTTACGCCAGTCAATCCTGACCCACCATGTCCCCAACCTTTTTTTTTTTTTTTTAAGTAAAAAAGATTAAGCCTTAAGTCTCTCTCCCTCTCTTTCTCTTCTCTCCTCACCGGATCTCTCCATCTTTGAATCAAACCCACAACCTCCATGGTTGGAGTTTCAAAACTCAACACAAGCCACCAACACCACACCACTACCATAATTAAAACTCCACGATTCAACCAATAGCCGCCACCACTGTGTGTGCTGTGTTCATGTGATGATTTTACTCATGTTCACACTTCACAAGCATTACATAAAACACAGCACACACACATCTAGCCATAGAAAACTCGAAGCCCCAAAATCCCAACGCAAAAACATTGCCACACCCAAGCCAAAAATCCAACCTTTTGAACACCCAAAACTCGAAACAAAAATCCTTTCTTTCTTACACCCGCAAACCCAAATCAAAATCCCTTCTTTTTCCAAATCATTAAACTCCAAAAAGAAACCAAATCCCCAAACCCACAAACATGCAAGCAATAATAAGAGAAACTTTTGGTCATAAATCAAAGAACGATAGTAGAAAAATAAAAAGATAAAGGGAAATTGAGATAGAGAGGGAAGCCAAGGGAAAATAGGGCCACCCCAGTGTGGCTCGCGATGGCAACTATTGGTTGAAGCATGGAGTTTTGGCCATGACAGTGGTGTTGGTGGCTTGTGTTGAGCTTTGAATCTCTAGCCAGGGAGGTCATGGGTTTGATTCAAAGATGGAAAGATCAGGTGAGGAGAGAGGCTTATGGCTTAATCTTTTTCGCTGAAAAAAAAAAAAATTGGTGACGTGGCGGGTCAGGATTGACTAGCATAAAACACACATTTTACGCCAACTCTTGACCCAATTTATTCTCTTTTTTTAAAGGTTTATAAGACTAAAACTATATGGAGTAATAAAACCATAGATTAGTAAGCCATTTTAGAAAAAAAATTTATTTGAAAACTAAAAAGTGATAAACTTTTTTTTTTTTTGATACCTTTTTCACTTTCCCATAAAAAGCTTCTAAAAATTGATAATTAATGTGTACCCTAAGGCATACATTAACCAAACCTAAGTCACCCAATTATATATATTCTTTAAAAGACAAAGTTTAGTTACAAAATTGATTGTAGCTTTAGGCTACATTCTTATTCATTATCTTTTTATTGGAGATGAATTTTAACAAATCTACCATTGGATTACATCTTCTTCTTATATCTTTCATGCTTGCAAAATTTCTAAAAAATTAAAGATCAATAGCTATGTTATCAATAAATTGTTTAAATTACAAGTCTTTATAGTTTAAAACTATGCATAAAATATAAGCTTATAGACCATATAGTAAATAATATCCGATTGACACAAAATTTGACATGTGTATTAAGATCATAAAAAAACATGCAATTCAACGGTTAGATTTTCAAAATATATAATAATGCTTATTTTATTGAGTAAAGTTGTAGCATTGGGTTACAACCAATTTTGTACCTAAATTTTGTCATTCTTTAAATAGCTAGCATAACTAACATTAACAATTGAGAGCAGGTTAAGGTTATGGACTTTTCTAGTCTTTACCCACCATTTAGATTTGATTTTTATTTTTATGTACACAGTTTATAAGACTAAAACTATATGCATAATTTAAATAAGTAGCATAATTAATATTAACAAAATTCATTTAAAATTATGTGACTAAAACTACATATGAATTTTTTTTTTCATTAACTACCTAGTAAGTTTGAAGAAAATAGTTTGAATCCGGTTTGAAGTTAAATTTTTTTCTATAAATTTCTTCCTCTTCTATTCATTCATTTTTGAAAAATAAAAATAAAATTAGGGTGAGTTCCTAAATTATTTTAAATGTAAATGTTCAAAGATTTTATTTGTTCATTTCTTTCATGCATATTTGTTTTAATTAAAAATATGACTTTATTTTAATACAAATAGAAGACTTGACTTGCATACTAAGTAAAATTGAGTTTGAGTCTATACTATTAATTTAATATATCTCTAACAACAGTGTCTGGCATTGTTGATGTCGCCCTCAACACCAGTATCAATTTGTAATATTGTTATTTGAATAATCCAGAGGATTTTATAATAATGTAATTTTTTTCTAAAGAGTCAAAAAGTTGTATACTACTTTAATCTATACGTGCAAAGGGGGCGATTTGAATAATACTCCATTTAGGAGAATTTTCCACCCTGTGATGTTACAGTGACGAACATGATTGTAATGGGTGGAAGAAAGATTACCTATAGCCCAAAAATAGACCAGGTCTAGGTTGGTGGGAGAACAGAGAACAAAGTATTGAAAGGGTAAGGCTTGTATCCAGTGAAAAATTTTCACTAGACACAGCAAGATTTGGACACATATCCAAGATCCAACATGTTTAGTGAAAACTTTCACTAGATACAAGCCGGACCTGAACTGAAAAGTGTGATAGCGATAGCATTTCCTATATGGTGGAAATGATTGGTGGCATTTTGCTCAAAGAAAAAGTCTAGATCTGCAAGCCTGAACTTTTCTTGGGATTCTCTTTCAAATCTCAATCCATAAACTAAAGCCTTTCCTCTGCTTGTCTTTGGCTTTGTTCCTTATCTTCTTGTTCTTTAAATCTCCTCCGATTTTGGTGTGATTATTCCTACCTTCCGCTACATTCCTTATCTTTTTCTTTTGTTTTTTTTTTCCTCTTTTGCCATTGGTTTGAATTTAAAAATTGACTGCGTGTTTACTTTAACGTGAAAAAGGGGAAAGTTACAGGCTCTTACAAAGGGAGTGGGCCCTATGATGTGACTCACATGTGAGGCCCATCCCCTTTGTGAGAGCCTATCCCCTAAGTTTTTTTCATGAAAAGTTGAAAATTTATAGTGTAGTGGCAATTGACTCACTCCTTTCATGTGTCACGTGATTCTCTCTATACAAAAGAGAAAGCGACTATTAGTATATATAGTTTTAGGTAAATTACGTATTTGGTTTCTATTATTTGCTTTATATTTTAATATGGTCTTCAAATTTTCAATTGTGTTAATTTGGTCACTAACTTTTTAATGTCGTATCAATTTAGTTTATACTGTTATCTCTTGAATAGAAATTGCTAACGTAGCAAACGAAAAAAAAAAAAAAAATCAATTTTGGTTAATATAGCAATAATTTTTTTTTTTTTGTCGTTTGTCATATCAGTAATTTTCATCCAAAAGATAACAGCATAGGTTAAATTGACACAGTATTGAAAGATTAGGATGACACAATTGAATATATATATAGTCAAAGACCAAAGTAAAATATAGTGTAAAGAATAAGAATCAAATACGTAGTCTACCCTATAGTTTTTAATAAACGCATGTTATAACAATTCTTTTTTGGTAAAAAGAAAATGCATAGGCGGAAGGGGCAATCTCTTATACCCCAAGGCAACTAGAAGAAGATAGAGACCAGCACATTCAATAGTGAGGGGACACTCAAATTCAAGACTGGAGTCTTGTTGACTCAAATCCCTTACCACTAGGCCACCTACCGCGTTGGCCATAGGCCCATAGCATAGCATATGTAATCTAGCATGTATTTCCACTTCCTCTATGTCTTACTTACCAAAATAAAAACCTCCCCCATATCTGAGTGTTTTGTGCTGAATGATAGTAAAGCTTCTTTATAAGTAAAAGATTTTATTTATTTATTTTCGCTGTCAATAGTAAAAGAATATTTATATGGAACAAATCTAAATTGTCATTACTAAACTGTAGGGTGATTTTTTTTATGGTTGCCTGTCAGATTATGTAAGTTATACTGCAGGGTGATTCTTTTTACGGGATTTTATTTTATATATGCATGATTTTAGCTTAGTTTTATAGCCTCGAAGAAATTATTATACCTTTAAAAAAGTGATAGCTTTAAAACTTTGTATTTCAAATAAATAAATAAAACATTGTATTTCAAATTTTTAGATGGAAAAGAAAAAATTGAGGCAAACGGACTTATATGTGGGCAAAATAGTTCACACTGTACAGCTCTTTTAGCTTTAGGAATCTCTTACCAAATACAGTTCTCTTATCTTATTTTATTTTTTTACGAAGATAGTAACTTATTTATTTAAGGTGGGTTCCGGTTAGCTCAACCGGTATAGTCTTTAATGGTTGTATAAGAGATGTGGAGTTTAATCCCCTCCTACACCAAAAACTGATTAGTGTCTTGATCTGATAATAAAGAGCTATCATTAGAAGCGGACGCCATAAGTTGAAACTCTCTCAACTTATTTATTGATGTAAAAATTTTGAAAATTTATTTTTATTTATTATTGTACTTTTACTTGTTACAATGAGATTTCATCTCAACACACTTTTTGAGATTTTGAGAAGAATTGCTCTTTGGAGAGCATACTACGATGTAAGTTGTGAGATATATCTTATAAATGGAATTCTTATTCATGAGTCGACACACACACACACAAAGGTCTTAAAGCACCTTTATATAAAGAAAACTCATCCATTTAACACTCCAATTGTAGTTCAGCTAATTGATGTAAGTGACCATTTTTGTCCTTAAGAAGATGATATAGAAACTCTTAGTTCTAATACTAAAGTACCATATTTTAATTAAATCAATGGTTTGATGTATCTTGTGAATTCCACAAGATCTGACATTACCTTCTTGATCAACTTACTAGCAATGTATTGTTAAGTATCAACGGTGGGATTTTCAAATATTAACTCAATAAAAATTATTAGGTGGTGTAATATACTTGAAGTTACATTCATTGAGTGTGTGAGAATATTTGCATTTAGGCTGTGTTTGTTTCGTGTAAAACGTTTTCCGGAAAATATGTATTTTCCGGAAATGTTATTTTCCGGAAAAGGAAAATATGTTTAAGTGTTTGGGTGAATTATGAAAATTGTTGTGGAAAATATTTTTATGTGTTTGGATGTATTCTGAAAATGCTATTTTCCGGAAAATTTTTTACATTTTCTTAGCATCCAAACAAATTTTATTACAAAAAATTTCAATATTACAACTAATTCAACAACAAATTCCGGCAATAAAAACACAACACAACAACAACACCAACAAAAAATTCCGGCAACAAAAATTCTGGCAACCACACCACAACAACACCACCAAATTCCGGCAACAACAACGCAACAACCACAACACAACAACCACAACAACAACAATCAGTTCCTCAAAAAAAAAACAAAAACAACAATCAAACTTAAAAAAAAAAAAAAAAAAAAAAAAAAAAAAAAAAATAAAAAAATAAAAAAAAACCGGAGAGATCGAGGAAGACGAAGATCGACGGCGCGGCGCGGCGCGACTCCGGCGATGGGCGCGGTGCGGTGCGATGCGATCGACGATCGACGGCGCGGTGCGATCGATTTTCCGGAACTGGACTGCTCGTGACTGGATCGGCGCGGTGCGATGGGGACTGGGTTCGACGGTTCGTGGTCGCCGACGATGGTCTCTCGGCTTGGATCGGCGATTCGTGGGTTCAAGTCCGCCGGCGATGGGCGCTGGGCGCTGGGCTTGGATCGACTCCGACGCTGGGCTTTCTGTTTCTTTCTCCCTCTCCCTCTTCGTGCTCTCTGTTTCTTTCTCCCTCTCCCTCTTCGTGCTCTCTGCTTCTGGGTTTTCCGGAAAATGATATTTGAAGTGAAAATAGGAACGGAAATGAATTTCCGTTGTTTAAGGGAAAATAGGAAGTGAATTTCCGAAAAATGGAATTTTCCGGAACTGCCAAACGCGCGGAAAATGTGGAAATTGATTTCCGGAAATGCATTACCACTGATTCAAACGCAGCCTTAGTATCAAAAAGTTTCTATCGTAATTGCGAATTTCCATGTATTTTAATTTCATTTCAATTGTAATTTCCTCAAATCATTGAGGTTCGAGTTCAAAAGAAAGACTTCAAGTGCCATAGAAGGAATCTTAATTAAGTGAGATACTGTTGGGAAATTTAAACTCCGGTTGATAGAATTAACAAGTTTTAAACCCAAGTTGTTAATTAGAGATATTATTAATAAAACTTGTTAAAACAAACAAACATCAATATCATGTCAAAATCATGCAGCAGAAATAATAAATAAGACAAGATATGATGACCAAAGAAAACCAATAAAACGAACCAGTTTCACAGTAAAAAACCTGGGGGGAAACCTTCCTGAAAAGCAATCCACTATAGTAAAGAGAAGTTTCAGATCTAGTACAAAACCTTTGTCCCTAGACTCTACAATCCTCATAGATGAACTTATAGCAGAAACCTTCTACCTCTTCAGAACCTCTGAACTCTTCAATATATGACCCCCACCCTTTAATGTTGCACGGATCCCAATACGTGACTCACTTAATCACCAACTAGAAGAAGATGTTGGCTGCAAAGTTCTTTACTTCATCAATAATGAAGATCGAGAAGTACTTGGTTACAAAACCCTAAGGCACAAAGACGCAGTAGCTTCTTTTAGAGAGAATAAGGCATCGGTTACCTTTTGCATATGTTCTCCTTGTATTCTCTTATGTGACGGCCTTTAAAATAAGCCTTATATAGGTCTAGGGTTGTGAGAAAAGAAACCCTACTTAAATACATAAGCCTGGCCCAAAAATAGAAATCTGAATTTCCGTAACCTCAACAGATAGCAGCTATCGAAGAGGTGTCGAGAAAGTGTCGAGATTTAATGAATCTCAACAGATACAGTTATTGAGAAAGTGTCGAGGGGATAGAAGCTCTCTCGATCGATCGACTAGCTATCGAGATTGCAATAAGAATTAGTTGAAGATCTCGACAGATAGCTAGGTGTCGAGGAGGTGTCGAGAAACTATCGAGTTTTAAAATTCAACACTTTCTCACTTGATTCTTGGACAGACTTGCATTGCTTTAATATTTGAACTTGAAACAAGGTTTCTTGAAGTATTAAACACATCCTAGATCTACCTAAATATAATTAAAGTGCATTTTGTCAATGGATTAGCCAACTACATAAAATATTGACATATGTTCCTAACAAGTGAACCATATATGTCCTAACAATCTCCCCCTTTGGCAATCCGTGACAAAACCACAACAAACAAATGAACATATGAGAGAAGTCATAAATCACTCAACTCATAGTCACTTGTTGAATACAATAAAATCTATCCTAGCACAAACTCTTGAAAAACTTTGCAAGAAGAGAATTCATAGCATGGAAGACTTTGACAACTTATATTTTTGAAACACTTAAACAAAACTCATTAAGGCATCTTTGTGTAAAACAGAACTAATAGATTGTATACAAGTATAAGAAACATGTGTGTGAAGAAAGAAAAGAACCAACACATGTAAATGTAGGTAAAAGAAACATACATCAACACATATAAATATCAAAGATAAGCACAATATATGCAAACATAGTTACAAGACCCAAGGTACAAGAAGAAGGAAGTAAGCACTCCCCCTAACAAGATGAAACACATCTCTCCCTTACAAAGGAATGTATTTCTTCCCCTAACACGTAGAATCTTCAAAAGAAACCACAAAGTTTCCACAATTTCTCCCCCTTTTTGTCATGATTGACAAATGGTACAAGAAACTAGAAAGCTTCATTCGAGAAACATAAAGATGATCAAAGATGATTAAGGGGACACAAAGAAACCCATATAAATGCATGAATATAATGAAACAAGGTGCAATAGATGAAAAAATAATAGAAGGATGCAAAACATGTGAAAAACAAATCTCTCAACATAAAAAAATGTTAAGCACATAGATCCCAAAACACACACATACATTAAACAAGTCTAACCAATTTTATATTTAAAAAACAAGTCAAGATAGTTTAGTGAGTATACATTAACACATGTAAAACCTTTGTGATTGTCAAATCACATTATACCTGCACATGTATCAAGAGTAGCAAAAAATATTGCGTATTGTATGTGAAAAACATCGTGAGATTGCATAAGTGTATACATGTTATAACGATCTGAGATATGAGAAAATAACTTTAACTCACACACAATCATAACTGTTTGATAGGAACTATCACCTTCGAGATACATCATATAACTCTCATATCTCCTAGAATATACGCTTGCAACCATATTTAAAGTATTTTTGATCTTTTTGCTTTTTATTTTTCTTTACATATTTTATTTTATTTAAGCATATCATGCATAGGCATAAAAAGAGAAAAAAAAAAATACCCAAGATGTTAAGTATTTGACATCGCACTTTTGCTATACCGAAGCATATGAATGTCTTTGACACTGCACTTTTATTATGCCGAAGCATACATGTGTCATATTATGATTGGCGGGCAATAGTGGTGAGATGGTTATTTATGCCTTTCTCTTAGGATTTTCTAGTCCTACCTGTCAAAAAAAGTGATATGAGTATTAAGTTTAAGAGATAACTTAATCTTACTCATCACAAACAAGAACCACAAAGCTTATTTGATTAGTTGTGCATAGAGATGCTCATCTAAGTTACAAAAGATATAAAGTTTAGAAAACTTTATTTCAATGGCCATTCAAGGTACACAAGTACCAATGCACACAAACACACACTGTTTTTGTATTTTTCTGATTTTTTTATTTTTATTTTTATTTTGAAAACAAAACAAAATAAAAACTAAACAACCAAACAAAAACAGACAAACAATAAGAAAGCAGAAAGAAAGATGCATATGCATGAAGGCATGAAAGAAAGATGCAGATGCATAAAAACATGATTCCAAAAACAAATAAGAAATCAATGAAAAAGGGTCCTACTTTATATAGACAAAATTAAAGCAGAGGACAAACAGAAAAAACAATTAAGTCTTAGGCTCAGTTCTTACCCACACAGCATGAATCTTTGGCCGTGAAGATGAAAAGGCATGTGTCCTAGTATGTCTACTAAAGAATATAGAAGAATTAAGATTCTCTTGAAATTAAGTTAAAAAGCCCAAAGCTTTTAATAACTCTCCAAACAAAGGTGTAGGTCCTTGAGAGAAAACCTGTGACCGTTTGAACAATTGCTTATGAGGATACAACTTAAAACAATTAGGCCGAATGTGTCCAGAAGCACCAGAATGGTAAAAAACATAAGGTGTAACAAAGGATTTAGATTTCAAACCTTTATCACCTTTCCCAGATTGGGGCACAAATACAGTCCTTGATCTAAAAGACGTAGAAGAGGAAGGGCTGGAGGAAATAGCATATCCTAAACCAGTCTTATCAGAACTAGGCTTCTGAGCACTCAATACCTCGTTAAGCTTTGCACTAGACATCCTTTCTATTTGAGTTCTAGCTTGACTAAGCTCAACCTCAAAATTTTTGATCTTCTCTTCTAATGAGGCGTTCTCCACAATAAGAGTCTTAACTAATCTTGTAGTCTTATCTAGTTTGACTAACAGATCAGCTTTTTCAGTTTTTATCTCATTCAACTCTTTTCTACAAAGATGAGAAGTCTTTTCAGATCTTATGAATTCAGTGCATAGCTGATCATAGGCTTCTTGAAGGGTCATCTTCTTAGGTACTTCATCATTAAAAGAATCTTCACTGTCACTAGCAGTCTCCACAATTACCTTATCGGTGGTGGTAGCAAAGGCCATAACGTAACGACATTCATCCACAAACTCATCAGAAGAGTCATCCTCAGTGTCACTCCAAGTAGCAACCAACCCTTTATCTTCTGACTTCTTGGTCTTTTCCTTCATGAGGTAGTTTGGACACTTTATCCTCATATGACTAAATCCTTTGCACTCATGGCATTGGATAAGAGGTTTCTCATTCTTGCCCTTCCTAGAGGATTTAGGTTTCCTAGGAGGTTTGCCCTTATTCTTTTTCCTAAACTGAAGAAGTTTAATAATCTCATCAGTTATGAAAGTCAGATCCTTATCCTTATCTTCACTTTCATCTTCATCTTCAGAGTCCTCAGTCTCTTCCTCTATACCCTTAAGAGTCAAGTTTTAACTGTTTCCATCTTCTCCCATTGAGCCTAATCCCATTTCATAGGTTTGAAGGTTTCCTACAAGCTCAGTCAAAGGAATTTGATTAATGTCCTTTACTTCTTCAATAGCAGTGATCTTGGCATGAAATCTTTCAGGTAAGGACATAAGGATTTTCTTAACAATTTTGGATTCTACAAAACATTCTCCAAGGTTAAAAGCAGAATTCACAATATCTATGAGTTTAGCATAGAACTCATCAAAGGTCTCATCCTCCTCCATCCTTATTTCTTCAAAACTACTAGTGAGTTGTTGAAACTTTACAGTCTTTACTGCCTTGGTACCTTCATAGGTGGTCTCAAGAATGGTCCATGCTTCCTTAGCAACTTCCGTAGATGATATTTTCGTGAATTCTTCATTGGTCACCCCACAAAACAAAGCATTCAAGGCCCTACTGTTGAAATTTGCCGCTACAATTGTTGCATCATCCCAATCCACCAGCGCTTCCTTTGGCTTAATCCAACCAACTTCAACAACTTGCCAAACTTGTTCACCTAGAGCCTACAAAAAAATTTTCATACGAACTTTCCAGTATGCATAATTAGTGCCATCAAATAAAGGAGGTATAAATAAAGATTGTCCTCTATCCATGACAACAGGGGTCAATGGATCACACTCAGAAAATTAATCCAATCAAAGTGAACCCGCTTTGATACCACTTGTTGGAAAATTTAAACCCCGGTTGATAGAATTAACAAGTTTTAAACCCAAGTTATTAATTAGATTTATTATTAATAAAATTTGTTAAAACAAACAAACATCAATATCATGTCAAAATCATGCAGCAGAAATAATAAATAAGATAAGATATGATGACCAAGGAAAACCAATAAAACCAACCAATTTCACAGTAAAAAACCTTGGGGGAAACCTTCCCGAAAAGCAATCCACTATAGTAAAAAGAAGTTTTAGATCTAGTACAAAACATTTGTCCATAGATTCTACAATACCGTAGATGAACTCACAGCAGAAACCTTCTACCGTTTCAGAACCTCTGAACTCTTTAATATATGAACGCCACCCTTCGATGTTGCACGGATCCCAATACGTGACTAACTCCTTTGCACGAATCCTAATACGTGACTCACTTAATCACCAACTAGAAGAAGATGTTAGCTGTAAAGTTCTTCACTTCATTAATAATGAAGATCAAGAAGCACTTGGTTACAAAATCCTAAGGCGCAAAAACGCAGTAGCTTCTTTCAGAGAGAATAAGGCATCGGTCACCTTTTGCATATGTTCTCCTTGTATTCTCTTATGTGATAGCCTTTAAAATAAACCTTATATAGGTCTAGGGTTATAAGAAAAGAAATCCTACTCAAATACATAAGCCTAGCCCAAAAATAGAAATCTGAATTTTTGTAATCTCGACAGATAGCAGCTATCAAGGAGGTGTCGAGAAGATGTCGAGGTTTAATGAATCTCAACAAATACAACTATCGAGAAGGTGTCGAAGGGACAGAAGCTTTCTCTATCAATCGACCAGCTATCGAGAAGCTATCGAGATTGCGATAAGAATCAGCTGAAGATCTCGACAGATAGCCAGGTGTCGAGAAGGTGTCGAGAAACTATCGAGCTTTAAAATTCAGCACTTTCTCACTTCATTCTTGGACAGACTTGCATGGCTTTACCACTTAAACTTGAAACAAGGTTTCTTGAAGTATTAAACACATCTTAGATCTACCCAAATACAAGTAAAGTATATTTTGTCAAAGGATTAGCTAACAACATAAAATATTGACATATGTTCCTAACAAGTGAACCACATATGTCTTAACAGATACAGTGTGTTAGGAGAAATTTCGAGCAAGACAATCAGATTTGAAAATTAGTTATACAAAACAATTCACCTAAAATTCACCCAAAACTTGGTTGAGCGAGTTTGCCTAGGAATTTCAATTTTGATTTTCCCAATTATTTTTTTAGCCAACCAACCCTGCTTATTTGTGACTTGTATAAGAGTGAAAAATAATCTCTAAATTGGCTTGCAATTGAGAGGAGATTCCATCCAAACACCTTGATAATTCATGAGTGCATTTGATTGTTGCTAGAAACCATAGAGGCAAATCATCAAATCTTCAAGTAGCCTTGAAAAATCTAAGAGATTGGGATTTGATGTTGGCAATTGACTTGCATAACCTAGATGTCAAGAGCGGAGAGCTCGAATACAAATATCTTACTCATTCAGGAGATCTTGTAAGTAGTATTTTGTCACAACTATTTTCATAGTGGATTCGATTTTAGAACATAGTCTATAAGAGCTTTTTCTTTTCATCAACATATTGCTTGTTAGTGTGCATTTTTTGTGGGTGATTGTGGGTTTATGGTTGTGTTCATATTATCCATGAAATCAGTTAATCAACTACTCGAACCATAGTTAAAGAATTTGATAAAATTAGTAATAAGTTGTGCTACGGATCTGCATAAGCCTTCTTCAAGGTGTAAGCACACACACAAATGCATATATTTGAACAAGAGGGTTGTGATTCTCACACATTAATTTACTATTTCACCTTTTTTTTTTCACATACACTTTTATGTGTTAAAATGTAGACATAAGGGAATCAATTATGGATATATGTGTGTAAAATAGTAGATGTAATTAAATGAATATGTTTCCTAAACATAAACAATATTTTTTTTAAGGACTGTTCTGAACCGAATGACTTATATTTATTTAAGCAATCCATACATGCTGATCAGACGCTGTCTATATCTTCAACTAGTACATACTACATACACACGTAAGATATGATAATACTAAGAAACATTACAATAAGGCAGAAAGGCACTTATTTCTACAACAAAAGAAAAATAAAAAAATAAAAGACAGCCACTTCTTTCACTAATTAACGTCCAATGGAACTGTGCTGGTATGTTCAGTGCTTAGCCTGAGGAAGAAAATTAGATTACAGAGTGGTTAGCAAAAAACACACTTGCAGAAAGTAAGAGTAAAAATATAAAAATATATAGCATTTGCATGTATGCTCCACCGTAAAGATTAACGTCTAAAATGAATTAGCTAGTAGCTAAATCGGGGAGATAATAAATTCACAAGTTGCAAACCTTAGACTACTAGAACTCGCAATTGCCACTAAACATCATATGTATTGTAATTTACCTCGATCCACTTAGTAAGTTTAGGCCTTCCTGCAGTGATGTCATAATTCCACACTCCTGAAAGGAAGGCTTGGAATTTTTCAACAAACGGGATGTAAGCTATGTCCACCTGAAGATCACATAGTTTCACTCATAAATCAAAGGAGGAATTGTAGAAAATATCGTTTAATAATCATATAACTGGTTTCCACTTCCCATATTTATATATAACTATATATAATCATTGTCTAGGGCATAGGTAAAATAAAATTTGAATCTTTAATATGTTTAAAGAGAATGTACCAAGGTCAATATATACACAAAAGGCACAGAACTCAGCACCAACGAGAGATCAAAATCACTGTTGAGAATTCAACTTACCAAACTGAGCTCATGGCCAAGGAAGAAAGGCCCATCATTAAATTTATGAAGAGCATTCTCTAGGTGGTCAAAAGCAGGGTCTGATGCAAGTTTAAGGTTTTAGTGAGCCTGGCTTCTATACAAAATGGTGTAAAGACTCAAGAGGCAGCAAGTTTTAAGTCTTACCAGCTTCTTTGACTGTCTCCTTTGAATGATGTGAACACTATCTTGTTGAAGGTATCACTGTAGGTTATCAGTTCTTCAGCAAACTCTTTTTTAGCAGGATCCTACAGTCATGTCATAACTTTAGCCAAATTCCAAGAGAGGTAGAGAGCTTTTATGAAGGGCAGAATGAATTATGCAAATCTTACACTGGGGTGAAGAGAAGGCCCTTCAAAGTTGCTGACTACATATTTAATCAAATCAAGGCTCTCCCCAATGATTTTGCCATTGTGTTCCAATGCGGGTACTTGTTAATTTCAAGATATTGTTGGTCAATCAAGAAAATGAAACAGCTCAATCAATTATATATGCACTAGATAGGCATATTTTGTTTAAAAATATCACCTTGTTTTCGTGGTAGACTTTCTCTTTGTACCAAGCAGGCCTGTTTTGAAGGTCAATTGGAACTAATTTAATCTTGTCATGTAATCCCTGCAACTCAAATATTCATCAACTTAAATAGTAAGTAAAAAAAAAAATCTCAAGAAAGGAAAAGGACAGATGATCCCAGAAGGGCTAAAGGGTCTGTCTTTTAATTGAAATTAGAAGCTAGAAAATCAGTATTGAACAACTTAAGTTGAAGTCTATAAACAAATTAATTAAGAAATGAGAACAAAGAGTGATGAAGATAACCTTATAGTTCCTGAGGATCCACACACGCTGTGCAAACGGGCATGTATAAGAGACGTACTGCCTTCAAAAAATGGTCCAAGTTCATTTTGGCATACATGGTAAAGGTATAAAAATAAAATCCTAAACAAAGGACATAATAAAACTAAAGAAAGTGATATCGGACAAAAACGAACTCACCAAAGAAAGTGAATATCCGACAAATAAAATATTTAAAAAAAAAAAAAATGCATTGGTGTGTACTGTATATGCCACGTCAGCTAAAATCATGATTTCAATTGTTAAACGGTGAAATCAGGATTCCACTTTTTCATAATTATGACTGAAATAATGTTTGAAAACAAGATTTTCTAAAGTTGTGTAGAGATTTGTGCAAAGATGTCTGGGAAATTTTTTAAATACTTTCAAAAGCTGAATAAATAGTATTTCTTTCTTTTATATTTATAGTGGATCATACCATAAATTTAATGAATAAATTCACTATCAATATAAGAAAAAGAGTATCATCCTTCGTACTTTAAAAATACTTAAAAATTTCTCGTACAAATGTTGACAATAACAAAAAAAGGAGAGAAGGTTCAGGGTGAGAAGAGTGAACCTTGTGGTTTCATCAAAGAGAGGAGGTTGTTCAGAAGTGGCATCCAAAGGTGTGGGAAGATGCTCGTTCACAATCCTGCACAACCCACATGCATAACAACATAAGTAAAAACAATCTTACTCTTTAACACAAAATTCAGAGAATCCCAAATGAACAACAACAACAACAGCAACAAAACAGTAGGGAAAATGGAAAATTCTTGGTCATTTCAAATTCCAACACACTTACGCAGCTGCCATTGATGATGTATTTTATTGTTGTTGTTGTTGTTCGGAGAGTTCTGAGGTTTCAGTTTATAGTCTTTCTAATCTGATGCTGAATGTGCTTTATGGTTCACCGATCTACCATATTTAATTTATAGGAGTTTTCTCACCGTGATTCTATGAAGTCGCGAGCAGTGACGAACTCCAAACGTGACTGCCACGTGGGAACGAAGACAGAGATAATCATATAGATGCTGGAATTGTGGGCAGGTTCATGATAAGGTTCAAATTTGACTCTTCTCTTTGGTCTTTACCCATTTGATTTGATTACTTTTTAAGACTTTTTTTTTATGTATGCTGTTTATAAGACTATAACTATATTATGTACTAATCTCATCATCACACACTCCACACGTGCAATGAGGCTCTTTTTTTAATTTGAATTTATCTATACTACTATTTAAAAGATTTTTTTTGTTTAGACCAAATATTTTGTTGGTTCAAATATACTTTCAACCAAGAACGAACCAGGTGGGGGGACTTGGGCCCAAAAAAAAAAAAATTTAGTAGTTTAATTTTCAGTAAAAAAATAAAAAATTTAGACTTGGGCCCCCCCTTACTTTGTATCTTGGGCCCCCTCCAAAATCATCAATCATTAACCCTGTTTGGTCACAATCTGAATGACCTCTTGTGATTAACCCTAATTAATTAATTTAGCCAAGTAATTAATTAACCAATTAATCATGCAATTTTGTGGAAGCACAAACAAATCACTAATCAACTAAATATGCAGCGGAAAATAAATAATACGGTGATTTGTTTACGAATGGGGAAAACCCTAATGGCAAAAACCCCACCGGGTGATTTTCAGGTCACCACTCTCGAAACTCCATTATTATTAAATCAAGCTGTTACAAGTAAAGGAATCCCAAGTACCTTACCAACCTACAGTTGAACCCTTACCCCAATACCCAATTGGACTTGATCTGTAGCGACAGTTCCCACCTTTGATGCACGGCTCCCAAGTACGTGACTAACTAATGCGCGAATCCCAATACGCGACTTCAGAACACCAACTGAGGAAGAATGGTTGGCTGCAAAGTTCTTCAGATCATCCACTTGATGAATAGCAGGAAGATGCTTGGTTACAAAACCCTATGGTGTACATACACAGCAACTTCTTGATGGAAGATGAACTAGGTTAAGAACTTTGTCTGTTGATCACAATTTGCTTGAACAGAGATTGCTCAATGATAATGCAACTTGTGTCACCCAAAACGGCTCTTAAAATAATCCTTTTATATGTTTAGGGTTAGAAGAAAAGAAGCCCCAAAAACACATTCACGGATCCCAAGAAAATTAGATTGGAATTCTGACTTTTTAATTCTCGACAGATAGCAGGTGTCAAGGTAGCTATCGAGAGGTGTCGAGCTTTAAAAATTCTGCACTTCAACTTGCTTTTTCTTGGACAGACTTAATGAC
The DNA here is from genome assembly GCA_030445155.1 of Quercus variabilis. Classification (NCBI taxonomy): domain Eukaryota; kingdom Viridiplantae; phylum Streptophyta; class Magnoliopsida; order Fagales; family Fagaceae; genus Quercus; species Quercus variabilis. The sequence goes on from CP129451.1 coordinate 42,569,007, forward strand.
TTCAACACTTGACCTTGAAACATTGTTTCTTGAAGTATTAAAAACACTTAAATCTGCCCAATTACAAGCAGAGTGCGTTTTGTCAAAGGATTAGCCAATTTACATAATTAAGTGACATATGTTTTTAAACAAGTTAAAACATATATGTCCTAACAATCTCCCCCTTTGGCAATCCGTGACAAAACCACAACAAACAAATGAGCATATGAGAGAAGTCATAAATCACTTAACTCATATTCACTTGTTAAATACAATAAAATCTGTCCTAACACAAACTCTTGAAAAAATTTGCAAGAAGAGAGCTTATGATAAGTAGACTTTGACAACCTGTATTTCTGAAACACTTTAAAATAAAACTCATCAAGGCATCTTGTGTGAAACAGAAATAATTAGATTGCATACAAGTATAAAGAACATGTGTATAAAGATAGAAAAGAAACAATACATGAAGAGAGAGGTGAAAGAAACATATATCAACATATATAAGAGATAGGATAAGTACAATGTATGTAAGAATGGTCAAAGGACCTCATATACAAGACCAATGTATCTAAAAGACAAGAAAAAAATACATATAGCCAAGAAAAAAATACAAATATGATAACACTCCCCCTATCAAAAATGTCCTATGCCACAAATGTCCTATGCTAACTCTCCCTCTAAGATGACTACTCTCATAGCCCAAAACTACTCCCCTTTTTTGTCACGAGTGACAAAGGGTAGAGTGTCATGTAGACATCTTATCGGCAGAGCTAGCATCCCCATCATCATCATCATCATCCTCATCATCCTCATCATCCTCAGAATCTGAAGCTGCTGGAGTAGGTGGTGAAGGAGTAGCCTCTGGAGCAAATCCACCCATGGTCGCCTGCCGTCGTGCAATACGACCAACACGAACATTCACCTGATACAACTCAGCGAAGAGTGTATCAAGGTGAGTGTCCATACGCTGCAGTTGCGCCATAATATCTCCAAGGGATACATCGCTCGAAGAGGAAGAAGGAGCAGATGTAGATGGAGCGGATCTGGATGGTGCTGAACGGGAGGGAGGAGTGGCACCTGGCTGTCTCGACCTGAACTGCGCCTCACTACATTTTACGGTAGCGGCATCTATGGCAGATATGTGTGTGAAGTGGTCGGACACAGGAAAGGGGACAGAAAAATGGCATAGAATCCGCGTGATAGTAGAAGGAAAAATGAGCTTATCACGGGACGCCGAATCAAGATAGACCTCTATGATAGACCGAATGAAGTGAGAAGGGAAGTTTATAGTAAGATGCTCAAGCAAAGAGAGCAAAAATCGAGCACGAGGCTCTGTGATAGAGTTATAGTGAGAAAGAGGATGGAGAACAAAAGTCATCACCATGTTCATGAATCTAGGACCTTTAGCAAAAGGCCTACATGATGTGAACTGATGCTCACCCCAATCTGCAGGGTGCTCACAAAAAGCAGAGATGAGCTCATCCTTGGACACAGTCCTCAGACGCTCACAAGAGGGGTAATCAGGAAACTCTATCCTAAGTACCCTAAGCACATTCGCAACAAGCTGCGGTGTGACAGGAATGCGCATACCTCGAACGCGAGTAATAAAATGAGGTACTGAAAGATCAATCCCGTGGATGTTGGAGTAGAACTCCTGTATCAGCACGAGAGGGCAAGTGACCGGGATGTCACACAGTGACCCCCATCCCCTACTGTGAATGACAGAGGGAAGGTCAGTATCGGCGAAGTCCGCCAGAATGACTTGGCGTTCCGAATGAACACCTCGTCTAGAAAAGTTCTCCGAAAATGCCTTATGGGCATCTCCATCACGGAACCGAAGATTAAAGGAAGCAAAATCAGAAGAAGTAGATGCTCCAGAACGCAGAAGGTTCCGAGCAGGAGTAGATTTACGTTTAGGTGCCATAGACACGACTAACGTAAAAAGAATGAGAAAAAGATATAGGGGGAAACAATCAGAAAAGTCCTAAACACAGTTCAAATATATCAAATATGTTGAACAAGAATTACGTATGCATGGGAATGCATGAGCATGTGACATGTAAAGGAAAAACATCATGGGCTCAGCCCAATCCAATCCTAGCAGCACACAAACATAAGGCACGCATCTAAATGCATGTAAATATCATTGTAATGCAAATGAAATGCAATGTATGACATTTTGAAATCATTTAAGTACAAACCCAACCCAAAATTTCAAGAAAAATTCAACAATTTTGAAAAACCCCAAATTTTATGAAAAATCCCAAAAACTAGGTTTTCAAAACATGAAATGCATGAAAAATGAAGAGAATAGAGATCTTACCAAGTGATTTGAGCAAGAAATGAGCAAGATCCAAGTGGGTTGAAGGATTTGAGTGAAAGGGAGATGAACAGGCACGGAGAGATCGAGAGAAATCGAGTGAGAAATGAAGAAAATCGCGATCTGCACTTAAATAGGCACCTCAGTAATTCTTGACAGCTGAGGTGTCGAGAGGTGTCGAGAAAGCTGTTGAGGAAGGTATCGAGGAAAAAGCCTTCGACAGATGCAGGTATCGAGAGGTATCGAGATGCAAGGAGAAATTCAGATATGAGAATCTCAATCGATCGCGAAGGTGTCGAGAAGGTATCGAGGAGGCAGAAGAAATCTCGATCAATCCGAAAGGTGTCGAGACAGGTGTCGAGAAAGAAGACACAAACAGCACAATTGAATCTCGATCGATCCAACAGGTGTCGAGAAAGAAGACACAAACAGCACAATTGAATCTCGATCGATCCAACAGGTGTCGAGGATCTGTCGAGAGGACAGAGACTTTCTCGATCGATCCATCAGGTGTCGAGGAGGTGTTGAGATTGCGATAAGAAACAACATGAGAAGCTCGACAGATGACCAGGTATCGAGGAGGTGTCGAGGTAGGTGTCGAGATCACACAAAAATGCAGTTTTTCGAGAAGGGAAAAACACAGACATGAATGCAATCTAACACACATCTCAATCAAAGATCCACAGAAGTGATAAACCTCTCAAAACATCTTTCAACAAGAAAATGAGCATAAGGATCATGCAAAACACACACACACACTAAACAAGTCTAACCAATTTTATATTTCAAAAACAAGTTATGACAGTTTAGTGAGTATACATTAGCACATGTAAAACCTTTGTGATGGCCAAATCACATTGTACCTGCACATGTATCAAAAGTAGCAAAGAATATTGCGTGTTGTGTGTGAAAAACATCGCAAGATTGCATATGTGTATACATGTTATGACGATCTGAGATATGAGAAAATAACTTTTAACTCACACACAATCATAACTGTTTGATGGGGACTATCACCTTAGAGGTACATCCTATAACTCCCACATCTCCTAGAATACACGCTTGCAACCATATTTAAAGCATTTTTAATCTTTTTGCTTTTTATATTCTTTGCATGTTTTCTTTTATTTTAGCATATCATACATGGGCATAAAAAGGAGAAAAGAAATACCCAAGATGTTAAGCATTTGACATCGCACTTTTGCTATGCCGAAGCATACGAATGTCTTTGATACTGCACTTTTGCTATGCCAAAGCATACAGGTGTCATATTATGATTGGCGAGCAACAGTGGTGAGATGGTTATTTATGCCTTTCTCTTAGAATTTCTAGTCCAAACCGTCAAAAAGAGTGATATGAGTATTAAGTTTTAAGAGATAACCTAATCTTACTCATCACAAACAAGAGCCACAAAACTCACTTGCTTAGTTGTGCATAGAGATGATCATCTAAGCTACAAGAGATACAAAGTTTAGAAAACTTTGTTTCATTGGCCATCAAAGGTACACAAATACCAAAGTACACATAACACACACTGTTTTTGTATTTTTCAATTTTTCAATTTTTTTTTTTTATATCAAAAACAAAATAAACAAAACTGAAAGTAAACACACAAAACATGTTAACAAAACAAAGCAAAAACTAGACTGACTCAGCAGAAAAGTAAAACACATAAGCAATGCAATAAACAGAAAAACAAGAAGGGAAAAAGAAAGTGATGAAATCACTTAAAGTCCTTTTTCTTTCACACCTTGGAAGAACCTTTCCTTTGATTGAAACCTTGAACAGGCGGTGAGGGGGAAGAATTTAAACCGTTCAAGTTTGAAAGGAACATGAGGGCTTTCAGAAGATCTCCAAGAGGAGCAAGGGAGGATGGAAGCTGATTATGGTTTCCAGATGCTATCACGCCATTGCTCTGTTGAGTGGCTAACCACTTATAGCAATTTGGTCTAGTATGACCGGCAGCTCCACAATGATGACAGAGATGCTGCTTCTTTTGTTTAGGCTTTTGAGAGTTAGCCTTCTTAGCCCTAGGGTTTTTAGCATCTTTCTTATCTTTCTTAGGGGGTGCTCCTAAAATAGATTTTCCTTTGTCTAAGTTCTCACTAGCTAATTCAGTTTTAACATCAATATTCTCAATTTCAGTATTATTAGCAGGAGGAACAAAAATAGTATTGCTAGTAGATGCAGTATTAGAGAAAGAAATACCATACCCCAAACCAGTTCGATCTGAAGCAGATTTCTGATTGCTAAGCATCTCATCAAGCTTTGCACTTGAAGTCCTCTCCAGTTGAGCTCTGACTTGAAACAGCTCTGCTTCAAGCTTCTTGGTCTTCTCAGCTAAAAAGTTGTTTTCAAATCTCAGTGCTCCAATAGTTTGATTCGCTTCATCAACCTTTGTGGACAACTCTTCACGTTCAAGTTCCACATCACTGAGCTTCTTGGTGGCCAGCCTATATAATTTCTCATGTTTTTCAGAGATCTTGTAAAGCTTCTCATAGGCTGAATGGATATCATCTTGATCATCCATCTTCTCAAATTTTGACTCTACCAGTTCTTCTTCTTCATCCACTTCTTCAACAATCCCTTCAGTAGGATTGACTGTGGCAGTGAAGGCATTTAGAATTCCGTCATCCTCATTGTCGGAATCATCTTCAGGCTCAGTGTCACTTAGGGTTACAGCAAGGGCCTTGCTTTTCCCAATGCTCTTCAAATATGTAGGACACTCATGTTTCATGTGTCCGAACCCATGACAACCAAAGCACTTTGGTCCTGCGGGAACAGTATACTGACCGCCCTCCTTAGCATCCTTCTTCCCTTTGTCTTGGCTTTTAAACTGAGAAGAACTAAACTGCCTGCGGTCATTGTCGAAGCTCCTTCCATTGGCATTCTTCATAAACTTTTTGAACTGCCGAGTGATGTAGGACTTCATCTTGGAATCTTCATCATCAGAAGACTCATCTGTATCACTGCTCTTCGCCTTCAAGGCCATGCTTTTGCCTTTATTGGACTTGCCAATCCTAGATAACCCTATTTCATAGGTCTGCAAGTTTCCAACCAGCTTAGTCAAAGGAATCTTGTCTATATCCTTTGATTCCTCAATTGCCGTAATCTTGGCATGAAATCTCTTAGGTAGAGATCTGAGCACCTTCCTTACAATCTTGGGTTCAGGGATGGTTTCCCCAAAATTGAAGGCTGAGTTTACTATGTCCTTGAACTTGGCATAGAACTCATCAAACGACTCATCCGCCTCTATCTTAATTTCTTCAAAACTTGTAGTGAGCCTCTGAAACTTTGAATCTTTGACAGCCTTTGTTCCTTCATAGGTTGTCTGGAGGATGGTCCAGGCCTCCTTGGCAGTTTCAGTTGAGGATATCTTCTTGAACTCCTCATTGGTGACTACGCTAAATAGGGCATTTAACGCTCTGATGTTGAAGTTAGCCGCCTTGATCTTTGCATCATCCCAATCAGCCGGATCTTCTGTTGGCTTAGTCCAGCTAATCTCTACAGCTTGCCACACCTTTTCATCCAAAGACTGCAAGAAAGCTCTCATGCGTACTTTCCAGTATGCATAGTTAGTGCCATCAAATAAAGGATGTATAATTAATGATTGTCCTCTATCCATGACAAACAGGGGTCAATGGATCAAACACAACAAAGATTAAATCCTAATCAGAGTGTGCCTGCTCTGATACCACTTGTTCGGTCACAATCTGAATGACCCCTTGTGATTAACCATAATTAATTAATTTAGCCAAGTAATTAATTAACCAATTAATCATGCAATTTTGTGGAAGCACAAACAAATTACCAATCAACTAAATATGCAGTGGAAAATAAATAACACGGTGATTTGTTTACGAATGGGAAAAACCCTAATAGCAAAAACCCCACCGGGTGATTTTCAGGTCACCACTCCCGAAACTCCACTATTATCAAATCAAGCAGTTACAAGTAAAGGAATTTCAAGTACCTTACCAACCTACAGTTGAACCCTTACCCCAATACCCAATTGGACTTGATCTGTAGCGACAGTTCTCACCTTTGATGCACGGCTCCCAAGTACGTGACTAACCAATGCGCAAATCCCAATACGCGACTTCAGAACACCAACTGAGGAAGAATGGTTGGCTGCAAAGTTCTTCAGATCATCCACTTGATGAATAGCAGGAAGATGCTTGGTTACAAAACCCTATAATGCACATACACAGCAACTTCTTGATGGAAGATGAACTAGGTCAAGAACTTTGTCTGTTGATCACAATTTGCTTGAACAGAGATTGCTCAATGATAATGCAACTTGTGTCACCCAAAACGGCTCTTAAAATAATCCTTTTATATGTTTAGGGTTAGAAGAAAAGAAGGCCCAAAAACACATTCACGGATCCCAAGAAAATCAGATTGGAATTCTGACTTTTTAATTCTCGACAGATAGCAGGTGTCGAGGTAGCTATCGGGAGGTGTCGAGCTTTAAAAATTCTGCACTTCAACTTGCTTTTTCTTGGACAGACTTGATGACTTCAACACTTGACCTTGAAACATTGTTTCTTGAAGTATTAAAACACCTAGATCTACCCAATTACAAGTAGAGTGCGTTTTGTCAAAGGATTAGCCAATTTACATAATTAAGTGACATATGTTCTTAAACAAGTTAAAACATATATGTCCTAACAAACCCAGCCCTTGTAATCTTAAAAAAAAAATGTAAAAAAACAATAGACTGCGCATGGCACCCAAAGCACGTAAATCCACTCTAACTCAGAACCTTCTTGGTTCTGGGTGTTCTTCTTCTTCTTCTAATCCAATCCCCCCTCTTCACATTCGGTTCTGTGATGGGAATGTCCAAAAGGACTTCCTAGAGAACTTTCAGAAATGTGGCGTTCATCCGAAGCGCCATATTATTCTGTCAGACTTTTCTGACACTCCTCTCCCGCTGTCATTTGGACTCAGGGCTGGGAATCTCTACTTGAGATGTCCCATCATGTTTATACAGGAGTTCTTCTCCAATATACATGATATCGATACCTCTGTACCTCGATTTGCCATTACATTTTGAGGTACACATATCGTAGTTATCCCGGATCTTATATCCGAGGTACTACATGTTCCACCGGTAACGCATCTTGACTACCCCGATTGTGAGCATCTTAAGATTGTGTCCAAAGATGAGCTTCTATCTCACTTTTGTGAGACTTCCATATAGGGTGGGAAGCAAAACACCCTATGCTCGGTCTTTGCAAAAGGTCTGAGGTCCCTTAATATGGTGATGACATTTACTCTTACTCATTTGTCTCACTATAAATCTATCATAGAGCCTCGTGCTCGCTTTCTTTTGTCTCTCCTTGAGGACCTCTTTATAGACTTTCCCTCTCACTTTATCACATCTGTCATCGATGTGTATCAAGATACAGCGACCTGTGATAAGCTCATCTTTCCTTCAACCATCACGCGGATCCTTTGCCACTTCTTCATCCCCATTCCTAATTCTCCTTATTTCACCACTATGGGTGCCATCAACGTCGGTTCTATTCGGTGGAGCGAGGCCCAACTTTGACTGAAGAGACCATGGACGAAAAGGATCTATCATGTAGATCCTGCAGCTCCTTCTTCTTTGGCTCCTTCCACCTCTGCTCCTTCTTCTTCAGCATGGCGTAACTTCAGCACATGGATGCTCACCTTGACTCTCTCACTGATGAGATGTGTCAGGTGAACACCCATGTAGGTCATATTGCCCACTGACAAGATTGCCTTGGCGGTTTTGCTCCCTCTCCATCTCTTTCTCCAAAGGCTTTGGCTGATGAGACTGATGATGCTAGTGATGATGAGGATGATGATGCTAGCTCTTCCAGTGATGACGTGATGACGACTTCTCAGTAACTTACCATTTGTCATTCGTGACAAAAAGGGGAAGTAGTTTTGGGTTTGAGAGTAATCTTGCACTTAAAGAGAGAGTTAGTATAGGACATTTTTGTTAGGAGGAGTGTTTATAGATCTTAAGGGATGTAGTGAGGTTTACATGTACTTTTCTTTTCTTTCTTTATACATTAGCCTCTTGTACACTAGTCTTGTGACCATTTATTACATTGTACTTATATTTTCTCATATATATGATGATGATGTATGTTTCTTCACCTATCTCTCCATGTGTTGTTTCTTTTCTATCTTTATACACATGTTTCTTTATGTATGCAATTATTTACTTCAGTTTCACACATGATGCCTTGATAAATTTTGTTAAAGTGTTTCAGAAAGACAAGTTGTGAAAGTCTACCATGCCATGAACTCTCTTCTTGCAAAGTTTTTCAAGAGTTTGTGTTAGGGTTAGATTTGTTTTGTGATTCAACAAGTAATTATAAGTTCAATGATTTAAGACTTCTCTCATGATTCATTTGTTTGTTGTAGTTTTGCTACAGATTGTCAAAGGGGGAGATTGTTAGGGACATATTTATGTAATTGGCTAATCCTTTGACAAAACTTATTTAACTTGTAATTGGGTAGATTTAGGATGAGTTTAGTATTTCAAGAAACAAGTGTTTAAATTTAGTATTGAAGCCATGCAAATCTGTCCAAGAAATAAGTGAAAACTATGCTGCTCATTAAAGTTCGACAGAAGTCTAGACAGAATCCTTTCTATCGAGAATTACTGCTGAAGCTCAACACAAGCTCGACACAAGTTGTATCTGTCAAGAATTATAAAATCAAGTTTTTCAGATCTGATTACACGCATATCCTTGAGTATTTGTGTAGGGTTTCTTTTCTCACAACCCTAGACATATATAAGGGTTTTTTTTAAGAGCCATCACAAGGTGATGCAAAGTATTGTAAAAGAATAATCCATGCATATTGTGACTGGAGACAGAAATTGCTCTAATTCATCATATTCTCTGTAGAAGCTACTACGTATTTACACCAAGGGTTTTGTGACCATGATCTTCATATTTGATGAATTGAAGAACTTTGCAACCAACAATCTTCCTTAAGTTGGTGTGTTAGTCACGTACTGGGATCCTTGCATCATTGGTTAGTCACGTACTAGGAGTCATGCATTGAACAGAGATATTGCCGCTACAATACAAGTCCAATTGGGTATTGAAGTAAGGGTTGAACTGTAAGTTGGTATTAGGTACTAGAATTTCTTTTACTTGTAACCGCTTGTTTTGATAATAGTGGTTTTCCCTATTTGTAAACAAATCACCTGTGTCAAATTTATTTTCCGCTGCATTTAATATTTTGGTGATTTATTGGTACTACCATGCTATTGCATGTTAAATTGACTAAATTAATTAACTTGAATAATTAATTAATTAATTTGCCAAAGGGGTCAATTCATTTTTGGCCTATCAAGTTTTATAGCCTCGAATAAATTATTATACCATTTAGCTTTATAACATTGTATTTCAAATAAATAAATAAAACATTGTATTTCTTTTTAGATGGAAAAGAAAAAATTGAGGCAAACAAACTTACATGTGGGAAAAAATATGGTTCACACTTCACAGCTCTTTTAGCTTTAGGAATCTCTTACCAAATACGGTTCTCTTATTTATTTATTATTTTATTGAAGTTATTAACTTATTATTTATGTATAAATTTTTAAATTTCTTTTTATTAATTATTGTACTTTTACTTGTTAGAATGAGATTTTATCTCAACACATTTTTTGAGATTATGAGAAGAATTGCTCTTTGGAGAGCATACTACGATGCAAGTTGTGAGACATATCTTACAAATGGAATTCTTATTCATGAGTCAACACACACATACACATAAATGGTATTAAAGCACCTTTATATAAAGAAAACTCATCCTTTGAACACTCCAATAGCAGTTTAGTTAGTTGATGTAAGTGACCATTTTTGTCCTCAAGAAGATGATAATAAAAAAACTCCTAGTTCTAATTCTAAATTACCATATTTTAATAAAATCAGTCGTTTGATGTATCTTGTGAATTGCACACGATTTGACATTACCTTCTTGATCAACTTACTAGCAATGTATTATTAAGTATCAACGGTGGGATTTTCAAATATTAACTCAATAAAAATTATTAGGTGGTGTAATATACTTGAAGTTACATTCATTGAGTGTGTGATAATATTTGTAGTGTTGGAAAAATTCGATATCAAAAAGTTTCTATAGAAATTACAAATTTCCATGTATTTTAATTTCATTTCAATTGTAATTTCATCAAATTGTTGAGGTTCGAGTTTGAGGTTCAAGTTCAAAAGAAAGACTTCAAGTGCTACAAAAGGAATTTTAATTAAGTGAGATACAATGTGTCAGGAGAAATTTTAAGCAAGACAGTCAGATTTGAAAATTAGTTACACAAAACAATTCATCTAAAATTCACCCGAAACTTGGTTGAGTTAGTTTGCCTAGGAATTTCAATTTTTATTTTCCCAATTATTTGTTTAGCCAACCAACCCTTATTTGTGACTTGTATAAAAGTGAAAAATAATCTCTAAATTAATTGACTTGCAATTGAGAGGAGATTCCATAGAGAAAAATTATTGTAATCTCCATATATACCTTCATCCTCTCCAAATTGACTTGCTATTGAGAGGCGGTTCCATCCAAACACCTTGATAATTTGTGCATTTGATTGTTGATAGAAACCATAGAGGCAAACATCAAATCTTCAAGTAGCCAAACATCAAATCTTCAAGTAGCCTTGAAATATCTAAGAGATTGGAATTTGATGTTGGCAATTGACTTGCATAACCTAGATGTCAAGAGCAGGGAGCTCGAATACAAATATCTTACTCATTCGGTAGATCTTGTAAGTAGTATTGTATCACAACTATTTTCATAGTGGATTCAATTTTAGAACATGGTCTAATGGGGTTTTTCCTATTGCAAGTTTTCTTTTCGTCATTATATTGGTTGTTAATGTGCATTTGTTGTGGGTGATTGCAGGTTTGTGGTTGTTCATGTTATCCATTAAATTGGTTAATTATCTACTTGAACCTTAGTTAAAGAATTTGATAAAATTAGTATTAAGTTGTGCTAGGGTTTTGCGTAGCCTTTTTCGAGGTGTAAGCACACACAAATGCATATATTTAAATATGAGGGTTTTTATTCTCACACATTTATTATTTCATATGTCTTTTTTCACATACATTTTTATATATTAAAATGTAGACATTATCGTCTCAATTATCAATATATAAGTATAAATAGTAAATGTAAACGAATACGTTTTCTAAACATAAACAATATTTTATTAAGGACTGTTCTGAACCAAATGACTTATATTTATTTAAGCAATTCGTACATGTTGATCAGACGCTGTCTATATCTTCTACTAGTACGTACACACGTAAGACATGATATACTAAGAAACATTACAATATACTTCTCAAAAAAAAAAAAAAAAACATTACAATAAGGCAGAAAGCCAATTATTTCTTCAACAAAAGAAAAAAAATAAAAGACAGCCACTTATTTCACTAATTAACGTCCAATCGAACTGTGCTGGTATGTTCAGTGCTTAGCCTGAGGAAGAAAATTAGATTAAATAGTGGTTAGCAAAAAAACACTTGGCAGAAAGTAAGAGAAAAAAAGCTTCAACGAAATCAAATTCATAATTCCATGACTAAATGGTTAGTACCAAAAAGCGGGCACTGAATAATTCAACGATCACTTTGGGATCCGTCTTTGTTGGCTTATAAGCATCAATCTTGTTCACCTCCTGTACAAGGGTTAACAAGAACAATTACCATTCAAGAACCAAACTCTGATATTTTAGGAACTCATGTCTTCTTCAGAGCCATGTTTAAAGTCAAGAGAATATAAAAATATATAGCCTTTGTATGCATGCTCCACCGTAAAGATTAATGACTAAAATGAATTAGCTAGTAGCTAAATCGGGGAGATAATAAATTTACAATTGTTGGAAATCTTAGACTACTAGAACTCGCAATTGCCACTAAACATCATATGTGTTGTAATTTACCTCGATCCACTTAGTAAGTTTAGGCCTTCCTGCAGTGATGTCATAATTCCACACTCCTGAAAGGAAGGCTTGGAATTTTTCAACAAACGGGATGTAAGCTATGTCCACCTGAAGATCACAGAGTTTCACTCATAAATCAAAGGAGGAATTGTAGAAAACATCGGTTAACAATCATATAACTGGTTTCCACTTCCCATATTTATATATAACTATATATAATCATTGTCTAGAGCATAGGTAAAATAAAATTTGAGTCTTTAATATGTTTCAAGAGAATGTACCAAGGTCAATATATATAATATACACAAAAGGCACACAACACAGCACCAACGAAAGATCAAAATCCTAGTTGAGAATTCAACTTACCAAACTGAGCTCATGGCCAAGGAAGAAAGGCCCATCATTAAATTTATGAAGAGCATTCTCTAGGTGGTCAAAAGCAGGGCCTGATGCAAGTTTAAGGTTTTAGTGAGCCTGGCTTCTATACAAATGGTGTAAAGACTCAAGAGGCAGCAAGTTTTAAAGTCTTACCAGCTTCTTTGACAGTGTCTCCTTTGAATGATGTGAACACTATCTTGTTAAAGGTATCACTGTAGGTTATCAGTTCTTCAGCAAACTCCTTTCTAGCAGGATCCTACAGTCATGATGTCATAACTTTAGTCAAATTCCAAGAGAGGTAGAGAGCTTTTATGAAGGGCAGAATGAATTATGCAAATCTTACATTGGGGTGAAGAGAAGGCCCTTCAAAGTTGCTGTCTACATATTTAATCAAATCAAGGCTCTCCCCAATGACTTTGCCATTGTGTTCCAATGCGGGTACCTGTTAATTTCAAGATATTGTTGGTCAATCAAGAAAATGAAACAGCTCAATCAATTATATATGCACTAGATAGGCATATTTTGTTTAAAAAATCACCTTGTTTTCATGGTAGACTTTCTCTTTGTACCAAGCAGGCCTGTTTTGAAGGTCAATTGGAACTAATTTAATCTTGTCATGTAATCCCTGCAACTCAAATATTCATCAACTTAAATAGTAAGTAAAAAAAAAAAAATCCCAAGAAAGGAAAAAGACAGATGATCCCAGAAGGGCTAAAGGGTCTGTCTCTTAATTGAAATTAGAAGCTAGAAAATCAGCATTGAACAACTTAAGTCAATAAACAAATTAATTAAGAAATGAGAACAAAGAGTGATGAAGATAACCTTATTGTTCCTGAGGATCCACACACGCTGTGCAAACGGGCATGTATAAGAGACGTACAACCTTCAAAAAATGGTCCAAGTTCATTTTGCCATACAAGGTAAAGGTATAAAAATAAAATCCTAACCAAAGGACTTAATAAAACTAAAGGAAGTGATATCGGACAAAAACAAACTCACTAAAGAAAGTGAATATCCGACAAATAAAATATTTATAAAAAAAAAATGCTTTGGTGTGTACTGTGTAAAGGTATAAAAATAAAATCCTAAACAAAGGACTTAATAAAACTAAAGGAAGTGATATCGGACAAAAACAAACTCACTAAAGAAAGCGAATATCCGACAAATAAAATATTTATAAAAAAAAAAATGCTTTGGTGTGTACTGTGTTTGCCACGTTAGCTAAAATCATGATTTCAATTATTAAACGGTGAAATCGGGATTCCACTTTTTCATAATTATTACTGAAATAATGTTTGAAAACAACATTTTTTAAGGTTGTGCAAAGATGTGTATAACAAATTGGAAAATTCTTAATTACTTTTAGAGCATTTAATAGCACTCACTCTCTATAAATATCTTATATTTATAGTGAATCGTACCATTAATTTAAATGGGTGAATACACTGAATATGTGAGAAAAAAAAGCAACATTCTTCTTAATTTGAAATACCTAAGAATTTTTCGTACAAATGTTAACAACAACAACAAAAACAACCAAAAAAAAAAAAAAAGAAAAAGAAAAAGAAAAAGAGGGGAGAGAGAGGGAGAAGAGTGAACCTTGTGGTTCCATCAAAGAGAGGGGGTTGTTCAGAAGTGGCATCCAAAGGTGTGGGAAGATGCTCGTTCACGATCCTGCACAACCCACATAACAACATAAGTAAAAACAATCTTACTCTTTACCGCAAAATTCAGAGAACCCCAAATGAACAACAGCAACAACAACAACAACAAAACAGTAGAGAAAATGGAAAATTCTTGGTGATTTCAAATTCCAACACACTTACGCAGCTGCCATTGATTATGTATTTTTTTGTTGTTGTTGTTGTTCGGAGAGTTCTGAGGTTTCAGTTTATAGTCTGTCTAATCTGATGCTGAATGTGCTTTATGGTTCACCGATCTACCATATTTATAGGAGCTTTCTCACCGTGATTCTGTGAAGTCGCGAGCAGTGACGAACTCCAAATGCGACTGCCACGTCGGAACGAAGACAGAGTTAATCATATAGATGCTGGAATTGTGGGCAGGTTCATGAGGTTCAAATTTGACTCTTCTCTTTGGTCTTTACCCATTTGATTTGATTACTTCCTAACGGTTTGACTTTTTTCTTTTTTTCTTTTTCTTTTTTTTTTGTAAAAAGGAATATAAAATTAAACTAGCAATAAGGCAGAGCATTTTAGTGTGGGTTTGGATAGGATGATTTCTTGCGGCACGTTTTTAGGTTCACGTTTTGGACCTTTTTTTTTTTGGGCCGGCTTTTTTGACTTTGGAAGACAAAATTTACTGTGCATACACTGTTCACGCACTGTTCATGCACTGTTTACGTAATATTTAATATTAAAAGTGGGTCCCACAACACTATTCACACATTTAAAAATTATTTTGCTACAGTGTTTTCAGCAACAATCAGTTTTTAGCAACTTTCAGCAACAATAAGTGCTATCCAAACGGACCCTTAGAGTACAATCCTTGGCAATCAGCCACAACAAGGGGAACAAGGTTCACAGGCGGACTAGTATAAGCTTTTTTTTTTTTTTTTTCTTTTTTTGGTTTTCCACGGTGTTTTCTCGAATCTTTCAATAAGAGATTAACCACGGTTTGCGACGGGTGGGCTCATAGCAGAGTAAATAACTAGCCCAAGGAGTTTTTTCAAGGTGCTGGTGTTTGAACTTGAACTAGAGAGCTCCTACTCAAACCCAAGATAGCCACTTTAAGACCGAGTGCCCAACCATTCTGCCAACCCCACTAGGTTGACTAAATGATCAGCACATGAATTTGCTACACGATAGATGTGCCTAAAAACAAGCTAGAGAATTTGGGAAGCCAACTGCCTGCAATCATCAAAAAGAGGAGAAATCACAGAGTTATCAAAACTCGAGTGTTTATAAGACTAAAACTATATTATATACTGGTCTCATCACACATAATCTGCACGTGCAATGAGGCTCTTTTTTTAATTTGAATTAATCTATACTACTATTTAAGGGGTTTCCCTTATTTGGATCGAACATTTTGATGGTTCAAAAATACCTCCAATACTCCTAAGTTTAAATAAAGACAAAACTAAAATTGTTTGGACCGAACATTTTGTTGGTTTAGAAATACCCCCAACACTCTTAAGTTTAAATGGAGACAAAACTAAATGATGGTTAGGTAAAAATATATGTCTAATTTGCAAAAAATCATTGCCTACAAAATTGCTCTAAAACATTACCTACAAAATAGGAATATTTTCTATTTAGGTATTTTAAATGCTCCAACTACCTAAACTCAGGTTTTAAAATTTATTAAAAAAAATAAAAAATAAAAATAAAAATAAAAACTCACTTTTCTTTTTTACTTTTAATAAGTCTTAGCCGTTTCACATCAACAATAAATTATTAACCTTTAAAAAAATTAGAAGAGGCTAGTCTATTGTTAGTGAGACTACTCTATTGCCAATCTAAATTTTAAGAAACTAAAATTTAAGATTTGAAATAGAGTAAATTGTTAAATTTATGTGTGCTAGTTTTTAAAAGAAAAAAAAAATGTATTAAATGTGCATGAGATATATTTTGATGATACACAGAAAATCAGTAGACTGAATGCTCTAGACTTCAACGGGCTTGAGGTTGCTTGGAAGGCCTGAAAAGAAAGAAGCACAAAATCAAAGGTAACTGAGGTGAATTGACCAAGAACCCTCCAATGCTTAAGTTAGTTTTCTCTCTCGAACTCAGGAATTCCAACTCTAGAAGTGGTGAAAACTTACCTTAATTTGATATGGCTGAGTCTTTTTATAGTGAGTTTTGGAGTGGTTACTTGTTTAGTAATTTTCCTAACGTGAGCAGAAGTTAAAAGGTTTAGACTTAACTTCTACAATTACTATTGGAAGTTAAGAACTTAGTGGAAAGTTAGAGCGATGGATAAGGATTTTGCTCCCGCTTCATAATAGTAGAACGTGGTCTGAATTTATAAGCTTTTGGATAGAAATTTACTCTGAAAATTTCTAAGTGTTAGGCAGTAGTCTAGGTGACTCCATGCTAGACAACCTTCTTGCACTTGAAAGACCTCCTTCGAAGGCACTTAGGTTAAATCGATGAATAAGGATTTCACTCCCACTTTAGAATAGTAGAACGTGGTCTGAATTATAAGTTTTTGGATAGATATTTACTCTGAAAATTTCTAAGTGTTGGGCAGTCATCCGGGTGACTTCATGCTGGACGACCTTCTTGCACTTGAACGACCTACTTCGGAGGCACTCATAGGTTAAATCTCTATTGCAATTCTAAACATTTAATATATCAAGTGGACGGCCTTTCCGATCTTGGACGACACAATGGATGAACCGAAGATAGTCCAATTTTGGTTCACCATCATATTTAAATAGAGAGTACTAATTTTTAAGAAAAAAGTTTTTTTGGTAGTTTTTTTTTTTTTAATTTTAATTTGAATTTTGTTGAATTAAAATTTTAATCTCTTTTTTTTTTAAGAATAAAGATTATCTAATTAAATTAGGAGTATCTTTGACATTTTTTGAAACTATAACTAACTTTCTGAATCCTCTTAATATATAGAGATTATTTATAAATAACCTTTCTTTTTCTTTTTTTTAAATCATGTTAGGAAATTTACATATGAATAATTTCTTCGATCAATAATATAATGAGTTTGAGGAAAATAACTCCAAACCAATTTAGAATTATTTTTTTTCCTATAAATTGCTTCTCCTTTCAATTATTATTATTTAAAATAAATAAATATTTACAAGAATGTTCAAAGATTTGATTTTTTTTCATCTTCTTCGTGTGTGTTTGTTATAATTTAAAATGTCACTTTTATATTTACCATGGTTTTGAAATTCGAACTGTTTAAAGAACTAAAAAATTGAGAAGTTTAAGGTTTTTTTAGATCAAACAAGGGTTCAAACGAGCTTAAATCATGACATGTCATTTAATTTTTTTTTTTTTTTTTTTAGATTTGTTATTATTATTATTATTATTTTTTTTTGAGAATGAGATTTGATAATTAAATTGTGTGTGTGTATATATATGTATATATTAAAATTTTCATTCCTTAGCAACAAAATATGTGTGCCCAATAATTTGGGATTTAGACATGACCAACCATCTCATGTCATTCAATTGCTTTTATAAATTTGATACTTGGATTTAATATATATATATATATATATATAAACAATTTGATACTTGGATTTAATATATATATATATATATATATATATATTTGTACGGGCCCCCATGTCTTCCTTGTATCGGGCTGTGGACCCTGGCCTGGATGTAAGGCCCATAAGGCCGACCTTCATGTTCGGTGGCCCACTCCTAGGCCACGCGTGCGACCGGGCCAATCCCTGCCTCGTCATCATTCTCTCGGAGGTGATTCCCCGAGCACATGCAGACATCGTACTCTCGGGACGCCCCGCCCTCTGCCTGCCCGGCAGTGTCTCGGGTGATCCCCGTTGCCGAGAACTATTGTGAGGGTGGGAACCAAGTTCCAACGCCACCCTCGCCGCACCCCACTACCACCTAACCATCCACTCGCGATCGATGATATTGGACCGCCAGTTGCACTTACTGGTGAGTAATCATGGCGTCGCCACTATCTATGGACTATAAATACAGGAAAGATTGAGAAGAGGGGGTTGGAACGAGGGTGGTGAGAAGAGTGTATACAGGAAGTGACCTTAGTGAGCCTTGGTGTCTAGAACGACCCAGTGTAGGAAATCCAAACCCACGTTACAAGTAAGTCGTGAGCCCAAGGGAGGCCCGGCCTAATTGGTCTCAATTTTGGGCGTGCACAATATTAAATCCAAGTATCAAATTTATAACAATAATTTGGGATTTGGACATGACCAACCATCACGTGTCATTCAATTGTTTTTATAAATTTGATACTTGAATTTAATATACTTAATCTGCAAATCTTTCCTTTTACAATTATTCTTGAGTTTGCCATGAATTTTGTCAATTTTTGAAAGAAATTTTCTCTGGTTGCAGAGTTTTTCTAAGGCAATAAGTACATGCTGATAAATTTCTCCCAAGGAGGCTTGCTGCAATGTTATCTTTTGGAGATCCATCATGCGAAGAGTCTTGTCTCCCAATGGTTGTGGAAGGGAATTGAGAAAAGTATGTTTGGAATTAACATTATCCATACCATTGAAAAAGTAGTATCTTCTTGACATTTTGTCAAAATGTTTCTCCAAGTCTTTCCTTTCAAATGAGCAGCATTTCATCAATAGAAATTCTTCTCGTGCTACTTTTGTGTAATGAATCACAGAGCCAAGAAACTCGTTATGGATTATCGTGAAAAAATCTTCCAATGTATTACATTGAGCTGCTTGTCTTTGCCTGTATTCTCCTAGATAAATCCACCATTCTCTCACTCTTCTAGTGATTCTTGCAACAAATTTGGCAATAATCTGGAAAACAGCAGCATTTGGAGCTTGGAGTTCTGTTATACACCAAGAGTACATGTTAAAAAACTCTTCATGCCATTTAGAGGGAGGGATATGGTCAAGAGTGAACAAATGTTTGGAGTCAGTGGTTGATGAATAAGTCAACCTTGTTTGGTATTCAGGGATAATAGGTGGTGGAGGAAATATTGGTGGTGGAGTCGGAGGCTGTTTGGGTCGAAGAACATCATCTTCTTCTTCTACATTTGGTTCTGCATTTGTCATAAATATTATATTATATTATATTAAATTCAAGTATCAAATTTATAAAAACAATTGAATGGCACATGATGGTTGGTCATGTCCAAATCCCAAATCATTGGGCCACACATATCTTAAACTAAATGTTAATTATACAATTTTTTTTTTTTTTTTTTAATGTTTCTTACACACATCGTAAATAACCTCATAATTTAAAGGGATAGTCACCCACTAATTTGTTAATTTTGATACTAATTTAGATGGTATGATACATATTTGCAAATGCTTAGAAAATATAAGATAAATAGTTATAATTAACTCTATATTTTGACTATTTTATTGCTACAATATCAATTGTTTATACATACATAATACATTACAATATTCTATCATCTAGTTAATCTTTTATGCATGTCTCATTCACAACATTGGTAATCTAATATTTGTAAGTTCATAAACGAAAATAATTTTATATCTAATTACTATAAATGATATAATTTCAACTATTAACTATTTATTGTTAGTATAGATTTGTGAATGGGTAAAAAAATAATTGTCATAGTGTGTATTATATAAGGAAGATTAATATTTTAATTAAGTAGCTTGCGAACAAGCTTGAGATTGCTTGAGAATAAGATAAACTAAACTTGTAAATGTACTATAGTTTAGTGATGAGCTTCAACTTCGAAATAAAATTAAATGATCAATTTTAAATTTTTAATATTTTGCTTTACTCTGGTCATTTATAGCCAACCCATTGCATTATAATCTTTCTTTATTATTTTATTTTAAATGGATTTTATGTTATTTGTTTATGTGCAACTTTTCACAACTTTAATTTTCTTATTATATAATTGTACTTTTATTTGTTTTCAGTAAAAATAATGCTACAAACACACACCCAAAAAAAAAACTTTTACCATAAATTTCACAACTTTAGCAAATGCAAAAGGCTACTTTATTTTCTTCTATTAATTTTTTTGATGGTTTATCTTTCTCTTTTATTAGAAGAAAGGTAGCCCCAATGCACATAGACGCCATGGCGGATTACATTAAAGTTTAATGTAATTCAGCATGGCGTCTGTGTGCATTGGGCCTACCTGATGACTAATAGTCAATTAGTCATATAAGACTATTTTCCACCTTGACCGCTTGTCGTGATGTCGCGAGCAGTGACGAACTTTACCAGTAAAAATAAAAATTATGAGTTAGTTGAATCTTTGTTGAGGAAATATATATATATTTTTTCTAATTATTCAAAGCAATAATAGATACACAAATTTTTTTTGCAATATTAGAAAATCTTCCTCCATACTTTTCCATTCTCTTCCCCCACTAACTCACTTCACTTATTATAAATAAAGTCCTTCTCAAGAAAGGCAAAGAGTTCTTATAGAGAAAAATACTTCCCCTCTCGCCCCCCCCCCCCCCCACACCCCCCCCCCCCCCCCCCCCAACCAAAAAAAAAAAAAAAATGGCCATGAACAACCAATCAAACTCTCTGCCTCCATCGCACTCATGATTGCCATTTTAAATCTAAGAACATTGTATTGATGTACAATTTTACCATGACTAGATTAATAATTTTTGTTTGTACCATTTATTATCCGAACTTTATCTTTTTGGATTTGATTTCTTTGCTAGGCCTAAAAGTGTTATCGATCACAACAGACATAAGACTCACATGTCAGTGAGAGAGATGTTGTATAAGACTTGCTGATATGAAAATTTTCCGAGTTATAGAAAGTCTGTTGTGATTAAGATACTTTCAGAACATGTCAATGAGAGAATTGTTGTATAGAACAAAAGTAGGAGGAGATACTTTCTCCTATAACTCAAACTTACAAATATGACCAATTCCTTCTCTCTCTCTCTCTCTCTCTCTCTCTCTCTCTCTCTCTCTCTCTCTCTCTCTCTCTCTCTCTCTCTCTCTCTCTCTCTCTCTCTCTCTATTTTTCGTCCTAATATTCGGCAATCAGCCTCAAAATCAACCAGCCACCCTATCTAGAAGCATGTCAAGATTTCTTTCAAGTAGTATAGTATGGTGGAAGTGCGTAGATCTCCGTATTATTAAGCCAGAAATTAAAATTTGCTTCTTAATTTTTCACCACCAACACATTATTAATTTGGGTCATTGTTTACCATCTATATATTCTATATATTATATATTTAAAAGCTGAAGCGTAGCATTTATTGTTGTTACGCTCTGGTTAAGCCACCTAAGCAGCCACGTTATTATCCTTTTTTGTTTCTAATTTTTCCTAAATATTTTTAAATCATATTCTCATTTAATAAGGTGACTTAAAAATTCCATTATTTAAAAATTAAAATATCTTTTAACCATTATTTTTATTATAAATATCTTTTTTCTTTTCAATTTTCCTATAATTATTTTTAACATTTATTTTTTTAATATTTAAACTTCTCCAACCTTTCTCATTCCCTTACTTTTTCATCTCCCCACTACTTCTCCAACATTTCTTCCCTCCTTACCTTTTCATCTCTCCACTACCTTCTACATTAATATCATTCTTCCTTTTCTCCTTCATCTTCCTTCATTTTTGTCTCTTTTTATTCACACCCTCTTACTATAAATTCGTCACTATCTCTTCTATTCTATGCATAGTTTTCCCTCATAAAACAAAGGCTCTCTCTCTCTCTCTCTCTCTCTCTCTCTCTCTCAATTTGTTTTTCATTTTTTTATTGCATCCATACTTAGGTCGATGAATTTTTGTGTTAATTAAAATTTTATTTTGGGTTGATGCGATTTAGTTTTGTGTTTTAAGTTGGTATATTTTATATTCTCTTTTATTATTAAATATTATCCTTCTACATTATACATATAGTATATAATAATATAATGTTATTATATTACATAGAATGACTTGGATAATTTGATGTTTATTGTTATATATTTATTTTTACTCTTTTTTCTTCTTAGCTTATTTTATTCAACATTTAAATTCAGTCACATCCTTCATACTTATGTAGCACAAATCAAGAAAATAGCTAGACACGCACTTGCCTTATAAGGGTCATATATTTGTGTGATAAAGGGTTGATGGGACTGACGAAGTTGATCTTGGAAGAGGTAAGTTGGACCGACGAGGAAAGTCTTCAATGACGAGAAGACACGTTACTGACGGGGACAACATTTCATTCAATACCATCAGTAAATGACAAGGACGGTTACAAACCCAGTCGGACAGACCGTTGGGACCAAATTAAAGCCACATGATAAGGCCAGAAAGCGTTACCCAGAGGGAAGTTAAACCACCATAAATTACCCAACGGCTAGAACCTACAAGAACATATATAAATCCCTCACACTCTCCCGAAGACGAGGTATGAACATATTGAGATTGATGCTATTTGATTGCTTATTCTTGTGTAATTCTTGACACTAACTTTAGCATCGGAGACGTTGTGGCAGGCACCACACCAGTGATCGTTCTTGAGAAAACACCTTTGCAGGAGGCCCAAGATCGTCCCTGTCTGCATTCATTGACTGACGAACTTACACTTCATCAGTTTGGCACCGTCTGTGGGGACGACATTTTTCGTGTTCAAACTCAAAATAGTAGTTTCCTACTCTTGTTCCTTTTAGGATGGAGTCCAATCAAGATTCTGCAGCCCTAGCTCAACAAGTTCAGGCCCTTGTAGCCACAGTTGAAGAGGTGACTAGGCAAAACCAGGAAATAAGGCTACGACTTCAGCAGGAGGAAAATCGTTCGAAGGGAAATCAGGAAGGCGAAGGGGATAGCTACAGAAGAAGTGACCATCGAGGGCCAAACACTCTCGCCGAGCAAAATTCAGACATTCTTCGGGAGATGAGGAGGGAGATGGACGAACTAAGGAATGCCATAAAAAAAAAAAAAATAGAGCGGAGCCTGGATCGGATGGTTCGAGCGACAGATTCACCATTCACAACGGCAGTCCTCGATTGTCCAGTGCCTTCAAAATTCTGGTTACCTCAGCTCGAGCCCTTTGATGGGCTAAAGGACCCCTAAGATCACCTGAATACTTTCAAAACAACCCTGGGGCTTCAGTAGCCCCCAGACGAAATATTGTGTCTTTCATTCCCAACAACACTCAAGGGGGCTGCCGGGGAATGGTTCACGAAATTGCCAAGGTCGTCCATTGACACATTCGAGCAGCTGAGCAACGCCTTCCTGCGCCACTTTATTGGAGGACAACGACCAAAGAGAACCGCGGATCACCTGCTCACCATCAGGCAGGGAGAGAAGGAGACCTTGAGGTCATATGTGAAACGCTTTACCAAGGAGACACTGGAGGTGGACGAGGCTGACGATATGGTACAGTTGACAACTTTCAAGGCAGGATTGAAGTCTAGGGAGCTCGTCAGTTCTCTCGTGAAGAACCCCCCAAAGACGATGGCTAAAATGCTCCAAATACATGAACGTTGAGGACGCGTTGGCTGCTATCAGGGACGAGGGTAGAACGGGGGACAAAGGGAAAAGGGAAGACGACTGTAGAGGACAAAAGCAAGACCATCCAGATCATCATAATAATGACGGAGTCAGAAGGAAAGATGATAAAAGTCCAGGAACGGTAAAATTCACCCCTCTTGTTATACCTGTTGACAAAATTTTGACACAGATTCAAGATGAACACTACCTCAAATGGCCACGGCCATTACATTTGTCCCCTAGTGTCCGTGACAGGAGTAAATATTGCCGATTCCACAAAAATCATGGCCATTACACTGAAGATTATAGGGATCTCAAAGAGCAAATAAAGGAATTGATACGAAAAGGGAAGTTGCAGAAGTTTATAAAGAAGGGAGAGTATAGCAAATTCCAAGATGAAAACAAAGGCCAATAGGAGTCCTCGTCCAAGAATGGAAGTCGTCAGTCCCAGCCTCCCCAAAATGTGATCGGGGAAATACAGACGATCTTAGGGGGGCCTGTCACAAGAGGTTCATTCAAGTCGCTTAAGAAAGCACATCAACGACAGGTGAATAGCGTCCATATGGAGCCCCTACCAAAGTACAGACGAATTGATCAAGATATAACCTTTAACGAGAATGATGCTAGAGGGGTGAAACAGCCTCATAATGACCCTTTGGTCATAATGCTCACTATAGAAGGGTTCAACACCAAAAGGGTCCTCGTGGACAACGGCAGTTCTGCTGATATCATCTACTTTCCTACATTCCAGCAATTGAAACTGGACCCAGGAAGACTACGTTCGTTTGATTCCCCCCTCGTCAGCTTCAGCGGCGACAGAGTATATCCCAAA
Organism: Quercus variabilis; assembly: GCA_030445155.1. Classification (NCBI taxonomy): domain Eukaryota; kingdom Viridiplantae; phylum Streptophyta; class Magnoliopsida; order Fagales; family Fagaceae; genus Quercus; species Quercus variabilis. Next base: position 42,593,592 of record CP129451.1, read on the forward strand.
GGCATAGTGACGCTGGCTGTGACAATAGGAACATACCCGAGGCAATTGACTTGCCAGATAGACTTCTTGGTAGTAGATTGTCCTTCGTCATATAACGTCATCATCGGGAGGCCAGCGCTCAACAAGTGGAAGGCATCCACATCGACCTACTGCCTGAAGGTAAAATTCTCAACAGAAAATGGTATTGGTGAAGTTAAAGGAGGCCAAATTCTAGCTCGGGAGTGTTACCAGGCTATGTTTGTAGCCAAGGAAAACCACACGTGGACGATAGAAGAAAAAGATGAAGAGAAAACAGAGGCACTGGAAACAGTGGAGCTGATCGAAGGGGAAGCAATGAAAACAACCAGAATAGGGACGACCCTGAGTCCTGAGATGAGAACGAAGCTCATTCAGTTTCTTAGGGAAAACTTAGATGTCTTCGCCTGGAGTCATGACGACATGCCAGGCATATCTCCCGAAATCATCCAACACAAGTTGAATGTGGACCCAAGGAGGAAGCCCATCAAGCAGAGACGAAGAACCTTTACACCAGAAAGAGACCAAGTTGTCACTGACGAAGTAGGCAAACTCTCGGTGGCAGGCTTCATCAGGGAGGTATATTATCCAGATTGGCTTGCAAACGTCGTCCTAGTAAAGAAAGCAAATGGGAAATGGAGGATGTGCATGGACTTCACGGACCTAAACAAGGCCTGCCCGAAGGACAGCTTTCCTCTTCCGAGGATAGACTAGCTCGTAGACTCTATAGCTGGGCACAAGCTGTTGACGTTCATGGACGCATTCTCGAGGTACAACCAGATAAAAATGGCTAACGAGGACCAGGAGAAAACCGCCTTCATTACCAGTCAAGGGCTCTACTGTTATAAGGTAATGCCGTTTGGACTGAAGAACGCTGGGGCAACTTATCAGAGATTGGTAAATAAAATGTTCGTCAAGAAAATAGACAGGAACATGGAGGTATATGTTGACGATATGCTCGTCAAGAGCAAAGAAGAGCTTGCACATCTGGATGACCTGAGGGAGACATTCAATACCCTCAAAGAATACCAAATGAAGCTGAACCTTGGTAAATGCATTTTTGGTGTTGCTTCCGGAAAATTACTGGGATTCATGGTGTCGCAGAGAGGAATAGAAGCAAATCCTGAGAAGGTACAGGCAATAATCAATATGGCATCACCTAGGACCATCAAGGAGGTCCAGAAGCTCACGGGCCGGATTGCAGCACTCAATAGGTTCGTTTCTAGAGTGACGGACAAATGCCTGCCTTTCTTTAAGACCTTGAAGCAAGCTTTTGAATGGACCGACGAATGCGAAGTGGCATTCCAAGAGCTCAAACGCTACCTTAGCAACCCGCCACTTCTAAGCCCGTCAAAGGAAGGTGAAAACTTGTATTTGTACTTAGCCGTATCATTTACAGCAGTCAGTACAGCCTTAATCCGAGAAGAGGATAGGAAACAGCTCCCAGTTTACTACGTCAGCCAAGCCTTCTAGGGGGCTGAGTCCAGGTACCCAAAGATCGAGAAAATCACATTCGCCTTGATAGTAGCCTCGCGCAAGCTTAGGCAATACTTCCAGGCAAACCCAATCTTAGTGATGATGGACCAACCCATCAAAAAGTCTATGAGCAAGCCCGAAGCAGCTGGGAGGATGGTCCAATGGGAAATTGAACTCAGCTAATTCAATGTGGAGTACCATCCCAGGACAGCCATTAAAGCACAACCGTTGGCAGACTTCATCGCCGAGTTTACCTATCCAGACGAGTCTAACCATGGCAGCGAAAACAAAATATGGATAATGCAAACTGATGGCTCGTCAGCCCAAAAAAGAAGGGGAATAGGGGTAGTCATAACCACCCCTGATGGAGAAGTATTAAGATATGGAGTTCAGCTAAAATTCCCAGCCACCAATAACGAGGCTAAGTACGAAGGAATTCTGACAGGCCTAAGGCTCGGGAAAGAACTTGGGGCCAGGAACCTGCTGGTCCATAATGACTCAAAATTAGTAATTGGGCAGATCAAAGGGGAATACGAAGCAAAAGAAGAAAGGATGCAGAAATACCTCAAATTGACGAAGCACTTGACGAAAGAATTCGAAAAAATGGAGTTCGTCCAAATTCTGAAAAGCCAGAATAGGGCCGCAGACGAAGTTTCAAAGATAGCCTCGTCGGAAGTAACAGGATCAAAGACAAACCTGATGATGGAGATACAGAAAAACCCCAGCATAGAAGAAATTTTAACATTTGCAGTCCAGAGCAAAAGTAGCTGGATGATGCCCATCATGCCCTTCCTCCAGGATGGACACCTACCCTAGGACGCAGATGAAGCTGGGAAAATCAAGAAGAGAGCCGTCAGATTCACGATTCTCAATGACGCCTTATACAAAAGAGGTTTCTCCATGCCTTACTTGAGGTGCGTTAACGAAGGAGAGGCAGAATACGTCCTAAGAGAAGTGCATGAAGGGATTTGTGGAGACCATGCAGGACCAAGATCCTTGGTGAGAAAGATTATGCGAGCAGGGTACTTCTGGCCAACTATGCAAGATGATGCATCAAGGTTCGTCAAGAAATGTGACAAATGTCAGAGGTTCAGGAATATTCAGCACCTGCCATCAGAGAAGCTGACGACGATAACATCCCCATGGCCGTTCGCACAATGGGGGATCGACATCGTTGGCCCCCTGCCTCAAGGCAAAGGTCAGGTAAAATTCTTGCTAGTTGCTATTGATTATTTTACTAAATGGGTTGAAGCAGAGGCATTGGCAACCATCACCGAGACCAGAATCCAGGGTTTCTTCTGGAGGAATATAATCTACAGATTTGGGATTCCAAGGACGATCATATCAGACAACGGACGACAGTTTGATTGCCAAGGTTTCAGAGACTTCTGCTCAGGCCTAGGCATTAAAAACCAATTCTCATCACCAGGCCACCCCAAGCGAATGGACAGACGGAAGTGACGAATCGCACATTACTCAAGATCTTAAAGACCAAGCTGGACGATACGAAAGGTGCCTGGCCAGAAGAACTGCCCAACGTCCTATGGGCCTACAGAACCACGGCCAGAACCCCAACGGGAGAAACCCCCTTCAGACTAACCTACGGTACAGAAGCAGTAATCCCTGTCGAAGTCGGAATAACCAGCACCAGACGGGAAGCGTTCAACGAAGAAGAGAATGATGATCTACTGCGAGTTGATCTAGATTGCCTTGGCAAAGTAAGAGACAAAGCCCTCAGCAGAATGACTGAATAGTAGAAGAAGATGGCAGAGTACTACAACAGAAGGGTGAAGCTCAGGCGACTCAACATAGGAGACCTCGTCCTGCGCACAGTAACCCAAGCAACCAAAGACCCAACTCAAGGAAATCTTGGCCCTACTTGGGAAGGACCATACAAAGTCATCCACTACTCCAGACAAGGCAGCTACCATCTGGAGACCTTAGACGGACAAAGGCTCCCAAGGCCATGGAACGTTGAACATTTGAAGAAATACCATCAGTAGATGTAATTGAAAGACGTATTCGTCATTAACCATCAATAAATTGATTATTCAGCCAATATTCGTGTTCAAACAGGCTCGCTCAAAGAATCTAACAAAAGCCAAAAATGGCCAAGTAATAAGATTTCGCGTAGACGGATGTAAGTTACTGACGAATGAACCTGCCTAAAAACCCAAAAATGGCTAAGTAGTAAGATTCCGCATTGATGAATGTAAACTACTGACGACAACAAACCAAGAGTTATTAAAAAGCCAAAAATGGCCAAGTAGTAAGATTCCGCATTGACAGATGTAAACTACTGACGACAACAAACTAAGAGTTATTAAAAAGCCAAAAATGGCTAAGTAGTAAGATTCCGCATTGACGGATGTAAACTACTGACGACTACAAAACCCTGAAAAAAGTATAAGTCATAAAAAAGCCGAAAAAGTGGCTAAGTAACAAGATTCCGCGAAGACGGATGTAAGTTACTGACGAAGATAATGTCACTAGTAGTGATTTAAAAAAAAAAAAAGGCTAAATAGTAGGGTTCCGCGTTGACGGATGTAAACTAATGACGCTCGCAGTTCCGAAGTATGTATGTCTCATAGAGACGAAAAATGTTTCACCAAACACACCACATATGCAATTAAGAGCATATAACTTATAAACATAGGTAAGATGCAAGAAGTAAGTTAAAACTACCATAGTTTCTTTACAAACCCATAAACGCTGGGCTTAAACATTGTTCCCTAAAAAGAAATAAGTTTCTGAATAAGATTTACAAAAGAAAACAAAGGCCACAGTGGGCAATAATCAACAGACAAAAAATAAACTTAAGTAACAAATTCAGGCTTCGGAAGACGGAGGGGCATCAACAGCTACATCATCATCAGCAGGGGCAGTTCTAGGAGCGTCATCGGCAGGGACCATGGATAGAATAGCTTCGCCAGCGGCCATCTCTTTGTCCACTTCTTCCAGGTCCAGGCCTCCAATGTCGACGCCAGTTGGGTGCTTGACCATGTACCTTCGAAGAAGTTCAAAGCCTTTAAAATACCAACTGAAGAGTATAGTATTGTACTCGTCAGTGGTTTGAAAGGCCTCAACGGACCTGGCCGCAATGGTCTTCAATGATTCCTTGGAGCTTTGAAGCTGCTCATCCTTCTCCAGGTTCAGCTGGCACTCAACTCTGAGGTCGTCACCCAAAACCTTGACCTTCTCCTTCAAAGTGGTGGCTTCGTCCATGGAGTCAATGAGGTTCTTCTTTAACTTTGAGTTCTCACTCTTCAAGGCTAGCACCTTTGACGAAAGGGACGCCAGCTTAGCCTCTTGAGTGAGATACTCGGAGGCGATGTGCAAGCTTTCTCCCAGGACCTGAAAAGATGTCTCAGTTTTCCCAAAAAAAAAAAAAAAAAAAAAGATTGCTCACGAAAGGAGTAAAAGCACTTCACCTGGATGAGCTTATGAACGTGGCCACCAGCTACTATGTTGAAGGGGACCCCAGAAAAAGCCTTCAAATCGTCCGCCGTCACTACGCTATGGGCCCTCTCAACAGCCAGCCTTTCATCACCACAGATCGTGGAGTGAGAAGCATCCCCTTTCTCCTTCTCTTTCTCCGACAGGCATGGCCTTTTATTAACGGGCGTAGGAAGCTCCTCCACCGAAGTAGATGGAGAAGTAGTCCTCGTCGTCTCAGTGCCGGAGACAAGAGGGGTAACGGAGACAGGAGGGGTAGCAAAAGAAGTCCTCCCCACTACACGGACAGTCTTTTTCCCTATATTCGACAAGGGCTCGTCCTTCTTCACCTTCATCTTCGCGTACATCTCCTTGTTAAACTTAGACGTCATTTTTGCCAAAAGAAGAAAGTTAGTCCCGAAGGAAACACGAGAAATGAAGGAAGAAAAAGGGCCAACATCGACGACTCTGGTACTTACTCTTTTTTCCTTCTATTTCAATATTTTTTAAGACGAAAGCAGATGGCTCAAGCCCGAGACAGTAGAATGCAAGAGTTCTGGGGTCCACGAGATCGTCCCAGCTCTCGATGGACTGCGAGTACTTAATGGCCTTCTGCACTCGTTCCTTGTACCTGCTCTTAAGCTTTGGTCGTCTCTTCACTAAAAAAAAAAAAATGTGGGTTTAGCAACCATAATAGTAAACACAACGGAATTCAAGAAACGAAGAAGAAATATTGACACACCTAAAGTCGAGGTTTCCCACCACCGACGTAACCTCGGGAGATCACCCCACAACTCGCCCGAGGGTGTCTCAAAATCGTCCCCAGACACAAAGAAGAACCTGGACTTCCAGTACCTAAAAGAGGACAGCAAACCCTTGACAATCCTAGTCCTTCTCTCCCAGGGCACCAATTCATAATACCCATGTTCCTTGGACGCCTTCAGACGGTAAAGATAGACAAGCTCGTCTACCTTGAGCATGTCCCCGTCATTGGTTGCCAGCCAAATCCCCATACAACTCACCAAGATCCTCTGCAAGTTGGGCATTAACTGCCCGGGAGTAATACCAAAACGGTCTAAAAGCTCCATGAGGAAGGGATGGACCGGGAACCTCAGTCCACAGACGAAGGCAGATTCATAAAAGCATACCTCGCCGGGAAAGAAGTGACAGGCCCGATCCCTCTCACCAGGTAGACGAACCCTAACCCTGTTTGGGAATTGAAATCTGTCCCTAAATTTACCTAGGGTTTCCGCATCCAACCCACACTCCTCTTCCAGAGCATAAAAAGCCCTAACCTCTCGAGGGGTAGAATGGGCTGTATCTTCCTTTGCTGGGTTATCGCTAGACGATAACCCAGTCTCGAGTTCGCTAGACCTGGCCTCTGACATCGTCCTTTCCTTCACTAATTTTTCAAACCACTCGACGAATTGACGCAGAAGAGGCAGTAAATCAGCCAACACAACGGCCAAACTATTGCCCTCGTAAACGAAGTTTTCAAGGTAAGGAAAAGTTCCTAATGCCCCCCCTAATCGAGCAAAAAGGAATGAAATCGAAGGGCAGTCTGACCTAACCTCAAAGCTACTTAACATGGATAGCTAGAAAACGCAGAAAATAAAAGGCCTAAGGTACCCCAATGCGAAAAAGAAGACAAACAAAGAAGAAACAGCAAGGAAAGAAGAAATAAAAGATCAGAAAACTACAGCGACAGAAATAAGCAAGGTAAATAGAAAGCCAAAAAGAAGGACATACCTCGGAGAAGAAAATCGTGGTGCTGCGTAGAAAAAAACCGCTAGGAAGAAAGGCAGAGAAGAGATGAACCAGAGCAATAATGGAGGAGCTTTTTCGAAAAGGTAAAAAGAAAATGATGAGAAGAGGAGAAGTTTAAAACCAAAGATTGGGAAGCTGAAAAACCAGCGGGAAAATCAAGGAGACTCATCATGTGAAGCATTAACTCCCCCAATCAAAAGGTGCCACGTGGGCCACAACCCAAAAGGAACCACCGCAGCACATTAAATACGGCTCAAAAACCTAACTGCCTACTGCCCAGAAACCTTTCACCTTGGTCAACACGACATGTCATGACGACCACGGAATCTGGGGGCAACTGATGGGACTGACGAAGTTGATCTTGGAAGAGGTAAGTTGGACCGACGAGGAAAGTCTTCAATGACGAGAAGACACATTACTGACGGGGACAACATTTCATTCAATACCATCAGTAAATGACAGGGACGGTTACAAACCCAGTCAGACAAACCGTTGGGACCAAATTAAAGCCACATGATGAGGCCAGAAAGCGTTACCCAGAGGGAAGTTAAACCACCATAAATTACCCAACGGCTAGAACCTACAAGAACAGATATAAATCCTTCAAACTCTCCCAAAGACGAGGTATGAACATATTGAGATTGATGCTATTTGATTGCTTATTCTTGTGTAATTCTTGACACTAACTTTAGCATCAGAGACGTTGTGGCAGGCACCACACCGGTGACCGTCCTTGAGAAAACACCTTTGTAGGAGGCCCAATATCGTCCCTGTCTGCATTCATTGACTGACGAACTCACCCTTCATCAAGGGTCATATAATTTATAATTTAGATAGCACTCATTGAATGTGTGTAGGCCTATGGATTGAGCAATTTGTATTCTTATATGGCTATTGAGAATGGACTTTTTGAATCAAGACTAAACATATATGGAATACTATATATCATTTAGATAAAAACCTTTGTCATAGATATATTAATTTTTTTGCCACAAATTTAAATCACGCAAATTTAATAATTTTATATTATGTGTTAGCATCATTTCTACTTCTTCTTCTTCTTCTTCTCAAAAATATTATGTATCATCTTTAAAGCATTCCAACAATATTGATCTTATGCGAAAAGTTACATAAAATATTGAGAAAAAAAAAATGTTTTATATTACATCTATTAAAAATGTTTTTTTAAGAATTTAAACCTTTCTATTTTTCATATCACTGACGTATTTTATAGTTACAACATGTGATCATTTAAGTTTTAATATTTTTAAGTTGTTTTGGCAAAAAAAAAAAAAAAAAAAAAAAAAAAAAAAAAAGGTTATCACAAAATAGGAGTTCATGTAAGCCACCAAACTTGATATTTTGCAAATAATGGAACCATTTGCAACAATATTTGCATAGCTATATAGTTCCAGGTAAAGCAATCAAACAAACTTTTAGTCTTTAAAAAACACATATCTACCAGTGGTTAAACGTTCATCTTGGGTAGTTTTAACTTTTCATATAATTTTACCTCTACGTATTCATCTATTTTAATTTATATTTTTTAAAAAAAACTTTCATTTAGATATTTATAAGTAAACAATAAAATAATGATTCATGAATAAAAAAAAAATCATCTATACATATTTATCTTGTGTGGTCTACTATAATTTAGATGATTATAACTTAATAATGAAGTCTATAAATAAGGTAATTAAAACAATCATATCTCTACAATTCAAAAGTTCCCATTTATTTTTTCAAAAAAAGGCCTTTTGCATTTCCTTGAAATTTTTTTATTTTTATTTTTTAACTTTGACAAACCACTAACCTAACTACTTCATACATTAAAAAATTTAATGTTCATTATTACTTCTGTTAAGATATTATGGATATTTTAATTGATTGAAACCAAACTAGAGAAATGTCTTTCATATTTTCTTAAAAAAAAAAAAAAAAAAACCCTTTGATATACCACTAACGTAACTATATCTGTAACTATTTAAGTTATTCATGATATCTATTTTTTATTGATAACTATAAAAACTACAACTAGCGAGGGAACATACAAAGTAATCAAGAAAAAATGAAATAAAATCAAACATCAATAGTAACCATTATTTGGAAAATAAAAAAGTGACCAAGAGGAGTAAGAAATAAAATAGAAATGACTATACAGATGTCATTGAAAACTTTATAGTGCAATAAAATCGACCATTAATTACATTCACTTAATTAAATCAATAATCAAAAATTAAATATAATAATACAAAATTTTATTGGAAAATTTTATAATCTCATTTTTTGACATTTCATTTAACCTTTATATATATATATATATATACCATGACTTAAAAAAAATCTAATAAACAATTCTATCTCTTATTTAATGTCTATGTTATGCAAATCATCAACCAATAAATATATGATAATGGTAAGAAACATTATAAACAAGATTATAAAAAATATGATAAAACTTTATTTTTTAAGTTCTTTACAAAGTTTAGAGACTAAAATAATATTTTACCTAAAAATTATCACGCGCAGTGTGTGAGTCTGCGACTAGTTATTTTAATAATTGAAACTGAAGGAGAAAAGGCAACAACGTAATTTCTTGGTGGCACTACTTAAAATAAACAAATAAATATAATACAGATTTTTCACATGCTACTTGATCAATTGCTTCTTTAGCTAGTCAGACTTCTTCAACAGCTTAATAGCACCCCACCACTAATTAATACAAGTAGCTACAACACCAAGAGATGCTTCAGTTGAGACATGGAATCCTGTAGGAAGAGTTGAGAAGAAAATATTTAATTTTGGAATGGAAATCATAAAAGAGTACACGTAGAACAAGGTGATAAAATTAGTAAATACTCACCAAAAAAATCCAAGATCATCTTACATCCAATAAAGCCCAGTACGATGCCAATTGACGGCTGATATAAAGCAAAGGAAGAAATGTGGGTTTTTATTTGTCTAAATTTGAATATATCAACCAAAAACTATACACGCTACAAAATTTTCAAGTAGATATATAGTGAAAAAAGTAAGAATTCATTAAGCATGGAATTTAAAACCAAATCCAGCACAATAAAAATGAAAATGTTGGTCTTAATAACAGCTAGCACTGGCAAATCATATCCTTTTTTGGTAAGCAATATGCAAGCAAATCCTAGTTAGACTCACCACTCAGGGACTGGTAGCATAGTTGCCTCACCCGCGTTTCTTTGATGTATAGCTGCCTCACGAAACAATGACTACACACTTCAAGAGAATCAATCCTATGTTCTCAGATAATAGAGACAAATATTAAAACTGATAGTTCTATTTATCTACTATGAGGCTGTTAGTCTTACAAGATTCATGGTGCACCAGTTCCACCAGTTTGCAAGAAGCAGAAACCTTAGCAACAGAGGGAAATGGGGGAAACAACAGCAGGGCCAATAAAAAACCATGAAATAAGCATACAACAGACTCTTAAGTTTTAATTATGTCAAATGGCCCAAACACTCGGTTCATATTGCCTCATAACAAGTTGGTGAATATTTGAAAAGAGCATGATGACCTCATACTGATAGAGAAAGTAGACAAAACAGAAGATCTGCCGAAAATCTTGCAAATTTAGTTAGAGCAAGTCAGCTTTTTACCTGTAAATACTCCAAGTCTGACATACCCTCAGAAATCAGGGTGTAAAGCGATCTCAAACCTGTAGTGTAAGAAGATACAGCCTACTAGTTATATTTAATATGAACGCAATCACCTTCAGCAGAATATAGTAAAATGACCTTTATCAATAGTTGATATAAATATTAGATCATGTAATTATCTTCTGACACAAACGCATATTTTTTCCTCCATAGCCAACTCCAAAATGCATCTTTGTATAAAAGTAGCTCTATTACGAATATGAAATAATTGTTGTGATTCCTTTAGTTAGGTAGTTAGTTGATATTAGGATGAGTAAGTTAGGATTTGAGCACATGTAGCTCATTTAACATATGGTTTAATTCATAGAGCACATGTTAAATTAATTAGCCAATTATCTTGAGCCATGTGGGCCAATGAGATTAGAGCTAGTCTCATATGAATACATAATTGTAATTAAACATTAGATATCAATGAAGAATAAACCAATTTTTTAGTGCATTAGTGCATTCCTCTCTCTCTCTCTTTTAATCTCTTTATTTCTCTATGGAGGGTGACTACCTTGAATTAAGTCAATTTCCCTACAATCCTCATCCATTTTCCTATAATTCCCATCAATCTTCATTAGGAACCACCGGGTTCCTAACAAGCTCATAAGGGAACTCTAAATCAACAAAAAAATTACCGTAAAGGTGGAAATGAAATTAAACTGCAGATTAAAATGTCAGAGTGTATGCAATTTGTACGCACACGTCAACTCAATTTTAACAGGAACAATCAGTTTCAGAGATATTAATAGCCCTTACAAGTACTACCAAAAGAAACAAGAATTACCTAAGATGGCAAAGAGATTAGAAGTAAAAACTATGAAAGGATCCCGTGTTACACCAAAGACTGCAGGTATTGAGTCAACCTAAAGAAAATAAGCGCTGTATCAACACAGCACCAACGAAAGATAAAAATGACATAGTTGAGAAGTCAACTTACCAAATTGAACTCATGGCCAAGTAAGAAAGGCCCATCATTAAATTTATGAAGAGCATTCTCTAGGTAGTCAAAAGCAGGACCCGATGCAGGTTTAAGGTTTTAGTGAGCCTGGCTTCAATACAAAATGGTGTCAAGACTCAAGAGGCAGCAAGTTTTAAGTCTGTCTTGACGAAGCTATCACTCTAGGTTGTCAATTCTTTAGAAAACTCTTTTTTAGCTGGATCCTACAGTCATATCATAACTGTTAGGTTTTTAGACCCCTTAAAACACAAAAATTGGATTAACCTAGTTTATTAGTCAAGTGATTAACTTAGTCAAATTATGCAAATCTAGGTTAACACAATCAAATAATCATATCAAAATATAAAGAAGCGAAAATATAAAGAATACAAAGATATGATCACCCAGAAAAACTAAACCGGTAAAAAACCTGAAAATGATTTAACCTAACTATCTTCAAGGTAAACTTGAATTCATTATATAAAACAATCAAAATTCATACAAAAGGACTTACAAGCACCCACGCTCGAATTTCTAATACTACCCACCAGTAGAACTTACTAACACGACCACATGCAAACTCCGAATCCACGGACTCCTTCTTTTTTGGATTCTCCACAAGATACAAGCACTCCCACTTGTGTTTCTTTAAGCTCCAATAGCAGTAACTGAGTTGATCATCAAGGTGTTGATAATATTTCTACCTTGAAAATTCTAAGTTTATGTGAAGGAAAGCTCCTTGAGGATCTCACAAGAGATTCACACAAACCGCAAAATATGAGCAACAATACAACCAGAGCAACTCTCAAAACGTGGCTAGGGTTTTGCCTTATATATCTAAGACAAAAACATAAAACCTTAAACGTTTAATGAGATAGGACTGAGGAAAAGGGAAATTATTAACTTGCTTGAGACATAGAGCATAGATCATCAACACATGACTTCTGGAAGATACTAGTGACCACGGGAAGCTCTTAGTAGGTGCAAGAAGGTGGAAGATCTTTGCCTCTGCATTAATGAAGAGGTTCTTACCTAACCTTTGCCACATTAATGGCACATAAGACAACCTGAACAATACACGTCACCTCCAGGCCGTTAGAGTTACAAGATAAGAATGTGAAGAAACTGATAAAGTAAGGAAAATATCCCTGCTACCCTAGGTAGAAGTGGAACAGTTGTAAGGGTAAGAAGGAGGTTGAAGCTATAAAAGGAGAGAAAGGCCAAAAGAAAGGGGATCGAGAAAAAGGAAGGAAAGAACCCATCATTGAAAGAGAGAAAGAGAGACGTGTATAACATCACAGGTACATAAGTTAGAACTTCCCGAAGCTAGTAAAGCTTCGATTGTAATAGTATTTGCTGTATTATAATGGTCAATGAAATCCACTATTTGAGTTTCCCATTATAGAGTATATTTTCCTACTATTTTCCAGTATTTTGATTAATTGGGTGACTGTAAAAGATTTCCGAGTTGTATGTGTTCCCCGGAAATTATCTTCAGTGTCCCTACATTTATAATATAAAAACACAAAGATGTGTCAATTGAGTTATAAGATTCTTAATTTAAAAATTATACGTACAATAATGGTTTGTAATATGAACAATATATTATGAAACATTCACATACATTTAGAGAAACAAATTTGTTAATCATTGTAGTTCTTTATGGTACTTTTCTAGTATAATTGCCATATTTTATTGGTTAATATTATTATATTTTGTGTTTTATTTTATTATAATTTATATGATTGTTCAATTTTTTTTTCATTTAAATGATATCTCACAAAATGCTACATTTAGTATATTATTAACTTCGTTTAGGGTTTCTAATCATATTATGCATCAATACAAAGTTTTCTTACTAACTATAATGATAAGATAATCGAAACAATCTCATTCCAACAACTTCTCAAACTACAAAAAAAACCTGCAACAGAAGAAAAGGAAGCAAGGATTTTAAAGCAGTATACGAAAGTTTTACCGTGCTTATTGGTACTAACAAAACAAGAACCAAAAGGACCCTAGACCCACATCCTGCCGGGGCAGATGAAAGCTTCACAAAGACCCGTTCTTCGGGACTGTATTGGTTATCCTTTTGGGCCTATTTACTCAACACACACCTATATATCTCTGTTTCATTCAGTTTGTAGTGCTGTACCTATAATCCCGAGTTTCACAGGAAGAATCAGGACTCCACCACTGTCGAAGTTTATGAGCAGATATTTTTTTTTTGATACAATCACAAGGACCACGAGTATCTCGTTGGGATTTAGCCTTATTAATGGTCAGAATTGCTGAAGGAATTAAATGGATTGCTTCTGAACTTGAATCTATTCCTATCGCCATCCTCGTGGTCATCGATGATGCATTTATCGCAACATTTCCAAATCCAAGCTCCAACGTCTTCTGCATGTTTTCAAAGTACTGAATATATCCTGAAGAAAAAGGATCATCTGGGTTCACAAAAAGGTGTGGAACCCAATTAGATAATGCAACGAAAGCTTTATGCCGATGATCGTCTCCAGAACGGCTGAGCCTTGCATTGACAAAACCCTTTACAAAGAAGATCCCCCGGCTCAAAGTGTCATTCTTGATCCAACTCGTTAGCAAGTCAGAGCAGAATGGTGGATTAAACAGATAAGTTTCAAGAAAATGACCCTCCTTGCACATTTGCTTTCCTGCAAGCAATGCTATAGCTGCCCCCAGAGAATGTCCAGCCAGCCACACACTTGCACCTCTAGCTCTAGAAGTAACCATTTCACGAACGTAGTTCGTTGCATGTTGAAAGCGGGAACTCTTGTGAGTTGTGTTCGCCATACACTTAATGTCTAGCTTGATGTCCTGTTCCCATGTCTCTGATTTCAATTTTGTGCCACGAAAGGCTATAACAAACCGTTGGATGTTTAGAAGAGATTCGCCTTTGTATTCATAAATGGCACCATATATGGATGAGTCTTTTTCGTCTCTGAGTGTATCAATTAATTCGAAATTGAAGTAGTCCCTCCGAGGTGGAGCAAGACCTTGAGATCCATGGGGGTCAGGGGAAAGAGTGGACACTGCTTTTATCAAACGGGCAATAGAAGATCGTACGAGACAGCTGTTGCTCCTGCAAAGAGATTGTAAGATTAGGGTCAGTTCAATATAGTTTGAGCCCTATGTCTGAAAAGTTATGCAAGGCCTTTTATATTTAGCATAAAACTTAAATTTTCCGAGGGCAGTTAAATTCAATCTATAGATTGTTTGAATTCAATTCAAGAATCTAACTTACTACAACTAAAATATTGTACCTAAATTTTATTATTATACTTAAATAAACTTATTTAATACTAACTAGGATAATTGAATACATTACTTAATGAATTAACTAACCAAACCAAGGTTAATTTCACATATGTTAGGAATCCTGTGGTTCCTAATAGGGCCGAATAAGAATTGTAGGGGAATTGACTTAATTTGAGGTAGTCACCCTCTATAAAGAAAGAAAGAGACTAAGAGAGAGAGAGAGAGGGAGAGAAGAAATGCACTAAGCAATTATGAGTTGATTTATTCTTCAATGATATCTAATGTTAAATTACAATTATGTATTTATAAAAGAGTAGTTCAAATCTCATTGGTCCACATGGCTCAAGATAACTGGCTAGTTAATTTAACATATACTTTATAAATTAGGCCATGTATTAAATGAGCCATATGTGTTCAAATCCGAACTAACTCATCATAATCTCAACTAACAAACTAACTAAAGAGATTACAACAACTACTAGGATATTACAAGACATATGGCATAATTTGGGGTTCCTATCAACATAACAGATAGTTAGGAAAACAATTACATTAGAGGATAACAAACAACTATGAGATACGTCTGGTGTAATTAATCTATTCAATGGTAATTGTACCCCCATCATTTTTCATCGGCCAAAATCCAAATGAGTTAAAAGAATGCACTAGAATTGTTAGGAATCTAGTGGTTCCTAATGGGGATAGGTATGAAATGCAGGGAAATTAAGACTTAATTCAAGGTAGTCACCCTTTATAGAGAAATATAAAAAGAGAGATTAATAGAGAGATGCACTAAACAATTGATTTATTCTTCATTAATATCCAATGTTGAATTGCAATTATATATTAATAGGAGACTAACTCTAATGCCATTGAAACACATGACCTAATATTATTGGCTAGTTAACTAACATGTGCTCTAAGAATTAAGTTATGTGTTAATTGAGTTACATATGCTTAATTCCTAACTAACTAAAGGGATTACAACAGCTATTAGGGGATTATAAGGCATATGACATAGTTTGGGGTTCCTATCATTTCCCTCCCTTTCAAAACACCTTGCTCACAAGGTGTTGCTTGAAATGACACCTTCATGAGGGGAAATTGGCCACTAACCCAATATGCCAAAGCATCTTGACCGCTGCACGCATCAAATACTTCCAAGTATTTGATCATATTGTTGGTAAAACTTCTTTTTGCCTTTGCTCTTCGATCATTAGCCCAAGCATCATGAGAAGCAATTACATCAATCATAGCGAATCTTGTTGCACTCTGGATTGGTCCCGAAACAATTTGATAAAAGGAATGTTCCTTCTTAGATTTGTGTTGGATAGCCTCATTTCCATTACACTCTAGATCATAATTGAATGGAAATATACAAATCTTGATAGACATGATAGGCAACAAAACTTGATAAGCTTGATAGGTTTGGCTTTGGAACTTGGTGGGCTTGATAAGCAATAAAGAATGTTGATGATCGCATATTACTTCCAAGAATTGATGATGGAACCCATGCTTTCTGTTTTGGCATCATGTAATTTGATGATCTCATATCAATTTTATTTGCTAAAACGGAAGCATTTGATTCAATGGATACTTTGGAAGAGATAAATAATTGCCCACTGAATATATCTAAAGATAAGTTATAGCTTTGAGCTTTGTTTGCTTTGCATCAAGAGATGGTGAAGTCTTGGGGTTCAAAAGCCCCACCTCATGCTCTTGGCTTAACGAGTGACCAATTTCAATGTCACTTGCACCTTCAATATTAGAGGCAGTTTTTGTTGATTCAATGACTTGAGACTTGTCACTTATACCTTCAAGAAGCTACGTAACTCTTCTTCGGACATGTTCTTAAGATCCTCCTAAACTCTTGAAAGTTCTTCCTTCATGGCCATGTTAGATTCAACCAAAGTCTTGACCTTCTCTAAAACGGCATTGTGAGATTCGTACAAAGTCTTGACATCCTTTGAAACTTTGTTTACCACTTGCCGTAATTCTTTCTAAAGTTCTCTTAGGTCACATTCGTCCGTCTCAAGATCAGCATTCTAATACCACTTGTTAGGAACCTAGTGGTTCTTAATGGGAATGGATAGAAATTGTAGAAAAATTGACTTAATTCAAAGTAGTTACCCTCCATAGAGAAATATTGAGAGAGAGAGTAAGAGAGAGAGGTGCACTAAGCAAATTGTTTATTCTTCATTAATATCCAATGTTGAATTACAATTATGTATTTATAGGAGACTAGCTCTAATGGCATTGGCTCACACGGCCTAAGATAATTGGCTAGTTAACTAACATGTGCTTTAAGAATTAAGTCATGTGTTAAATAAGCTATATGTGCTTAATTCCTAACTCAGTCATCCTTATCTCAACTAACTAACTAACTAACTAGAGGGATTACAACAATTATTAGGAGATTTCAAGGAGTGGCGGCTCCAAGAATTTTTCTCAGAGTGTTCCTTTAGAAGCATAAATTACACAATCTAATAAAAGATATTGATCTTGGGCTTTTTTTCCTAGGGTTTATTGGGCATTTAGGCTTGCTATGTTATAATATTTTTTTTTTTATTTTTTTTTTCAGATTTTAGTTCAAAAATTTTTTTTGGGCTTCTTTTTGCTTGAAAGCTCCAATATATCGTTAAGTAGATCAAATTATGGAGCAAAGTTTAATTTTATTGGCATAAAAAAAATTGAAGGTGTTCTCAAATTTTTTTTGAAATGCAAACAAATATAAAATTTTAAATTATAATATATAAAATAAAATAAAAAATAAAAAATTCAGGTCTTCAAGTGCCGCTGCCCCTGATTTCAAGGCACATGGCATAATTTGGGGTTCCTATCAAGAATTCAAAATCAACCCAGCAAAAAATGATCAGCCTTTTCTTACTCAGAAATGAGCTTTCAGGGGACACCAGAAAAAAATAAAAGAGGTAATCAAAAGAAGAGAAAAATTATTAGACTGATGATAAGGTCGTTAGGCCAAAGAATAAGTCTAGTGACACTCCTTTTACAACTTATTGAGATGATAAATTGTGAGTAATTAACAATAAAAGTAGTGTTAGTTGTGGACTTTAATAGGAGTAATTTGTTTTTGTCATACCGAACAGATTTTACAAACAAACAACATTCAAGAAACTCTATGTTTTAAGGGTTTTTTTTTTTTTTTTTAAAGAATTAAAAAAAAAAAAAAAAAAAAATCTATCTGCATGCTAGCTAGCTCGTTATATCACTTTCATTTACATCTACCAGCTAGCAGTCATTATTCTCTAAGCATATTTTCATCCTAATTAGTTGCGAGTCAATAAGAGCAAATTCAGTAATATAATCTATTCTCTCTAGGGAGGTGCAAATAATATCGAATCACTAGGCTGTGGCAATACATATTTTTAGTCCACTCAGGTGATCAAATCAAAGATTGGGCTAGCCTGCATGTTCAGAAAAATGAAACCTTGAACAAGGTATTCTATTTTGGATGGGTTAATGTACTATTTGTGAATCAAAACAGCAACAAAAAAGTATATCAGTCAATTTTGATAATTCTTTACCTAACATAGGCTACAATACATTTAAGAGAGAGTTTTGATCAATGGCCAAAGCTAAAATCATATACTCTGGATGCTTTGGAATTCCCAAGCAGTTGATAACACCCTGTCAGTGAAGTATTGGTTAATGGTCTTACCAGTCCAAAGCTTCATTATGTGCTGGTCCTGAACGGTGGAAATTTTGCATATCAGAAGACATTACTCCTTATGTTCCTTTCTTCTTGATTTCCTTTGAAATAAGCTGCCATTGGAGAAGCAATAGCCCAGGAATGAATGGTTTATGGAGCCAATTTATGTTCAACATAATTAGATATGTAAAAAACAAGGCATTCTTACTTTGTGAAGCATGACAAGATAAAATTAAAACATGACTTCACATAGGAGATTTTGTCATATCTCAAATCATTTATTAGCACAAATCTCTTGTATATAGTGAATGAAAATGTATAGAAGCTAAGGCATGACCTTTATGTCAAATGGAAAAAAATTTAGATATTCCCAGAGTACTGCTCTAAGACTATGTATGTAAGAATTGCCCATGTCAGATAATCTCATCTATGTTCTGAGCATTATTACAGTAGATCTCAGGAAAATATTCTCTGATTCAACTTAGATTTAACAAAAGCATTGCACTCCACTTCAAGAATCTTGCTTTGCCATTATACTACTGGTGAGGCTACCAACTTTTCTTACTACATTCCATTTTTGCCTCTACCTCATCCTAGTTATAATAAAAGAAATTTGCAGAGGTTTTAGTTGCGATTTACCAAAAAAATAAAAAAATAAAAAGACCCTAGTGAGAAAAGAACTCTACCGTCTATACAGAAGACTTTGAACAATGCTGCCACAACTCCTTCACTCATTCATCAATAGAACTTGAGCTTCCATATGTAATCCAAGAAATCAGAGAGACGCAGAGGGAGGACTATAGATGCTGGAATATATTGTGGGCAGGTTCTTGAGAATTGATAAGGTTCTAGACTCTTCTCTTTGGTCTTTACCAATTTGATTTGATTACTTTATGTTTGACTTTCTGCGTATGTTGTTTATAAGACTAAAACCATGTTATTCCGCATAAATGTACTTTTAGTTTTTACATTTTAATATTTTTTTATTTTGATATTTACATTTTTATTTTACCATTTTTAATACCTAAATCAAATAATGCATGACATTTAACTCTTTACCGTTACCCAAATAACAAAAAAAGTTGACATGGCTGATGGCGCATTAAAATAATAATTGAAAAAAATCTATTTTGGCATTAAAAATGCCATATCAGCATTTAAATTAAAAAAAAAATTATTAATTTTAACAAATAAAAAAATTACAAACAAAATTAAAAACAAAAAATCATATGGATGAAGATCTCAAATCCTTGAACAAGAACAATAAGATTGGAAACCCATAAACTCATAAATTTCACATTCAAATTATCAAATTCCTATTCCAAATTCATCTTGATCATGAACACATAAGAACAGCAAACCCATAATATTCAGTCCCAAGAACAAAAGAATAGAAACCCAAAATATTCCAAAATTTGTACACAAATTCTTCTACAAAAATCAATTGTACACAAACACCAACCCATATCTGAATGGTTTTTTTTTTTTTTTCTTTCCTTTTTTATGTTCTTATTAGGAGCAAATCTCCAATGGCACCATTTTTGCCTCCTCGAAACCAACAACACCATTTCACACCACCAACCCCAACACCAAAACGACATAATCCACCTCCTCAACCACTCGTCAAACAACACCATCCCGACCACAAAACGACTCCTCGGCCACCCTGTTCTCGTCCTCGTCCTCATCAATCAAGTCTCAGTGGCTCGTGGTTGTGAGAGGTAGAGTTTGGAGTCTTCGGCCATGGGCTTATGGGTAGATCGAAGAGAGTGTTTTGTTTTATTTGGCCATGGGTGCCTGGGATTTGGCTTTTGTTATTGGGTTTTTTTTCATTTGAGCTTGTTTGTACTATGAGTTTGTGTAGATGGAGGTAAGCGAATTGGGTTGTTGCTGGTTTTGCTGAAGATGGATTGATTGGTTTGTGTTTGTATTCTTGCTGGATTTGTGTTTGTGTTCTTGCTGGATTTGTCTGCATTTGTGTTTGTGTTCTTACTGGATTTGTGTTTGTGTTCTTGCTTAATCTTGGGTTTGTTTTCTAAGAAAAAAAAAAAAAAGGAGATAATGTCAATTCGTGTTCTTAAATCTGGATTTGTGTTCTTATTATTCTTGTTCAAGGCACTCTTAATCTCAATTCATGTGATTTTTTGTTTTTAATTTTGTATGTAATTTTTTTTATTTAGTTAAAATTAATAAATTAATTTTTTAAATTTAAATGCTGATGTGGCATTTTTTAATGCCAAAATAGATTTTTTTTTTAATTATTATTTTAATATGCCGTAAGTCACGTCAGCTTTTTCTGTTAGTTGGGTGAATGTAAGGACTTAAATGTCACACATTAATTGGTTTAGGGATTAAAAATGGTAAAATGAAAATATATGGACCAAAATAGAAAAAAAAAAACCAAAATGTAGAGACTAAAAGTGCATTTATGTCTATTATATACTAGTCTCGTTATTACAAGCACTCCACACGTGCAAGATGTGTGTGGCCCAATGGTTTGCATACTAGACCGAACATTTTGTTGGTTCAAAAATACCTCCAAGTCTAATATTCCTAAGTTTAAGTAGAGACAAAATTAAAAGATAGTCAAGTAAAAATACATGTCTAACTTGCATCTATACTACTATTTAAACGGTTTTCCCTATTTGGACCGAACATTTTGTTGGTTCAAAAATACCCCCAACACTCCTAAATTTAAGTGGTGAAAAAACTAAAGGATAGTTAGGTAAATATGCATGTCTAACTTGCACTAAAATATTACTTACAAAATAAGAATACTCTCTATTCAAGTATTTGAAATGCTCCAATTACCTAAACTCACGTTAAAAAAAAAAAAAAAAAATCACTTTTTTTTTTACCTTTAATAAGTTTTAACAGTTTCACATGAACAAAAAATTATTAACCTTTAAAAAAAATAGAAGAGGATAGTCTATTGTTAGTGAGGCTAGTCTATTGCTAGTCTAAATTTTAAGAAGCTAAAATTTAGAATTTGAAATTGAGTAAATTGCTGAGTTTAGTGTGTATTAGTTTTTAAGAAAAAAAATGTATCAAACGTGCATGAGATATATTTAAATAGAGAGTGTGCTAATTTTTATGAAAAAAGATTCCTAGGTAGTTTTTTTTTTTTTTTTTTTTGTCTTTGAATTTTTTGAATTACAATTTTAATCTCATTCTTTATTTTTTAAGAATAAAAATTATCTAATTAGATTAGAGGTATTTTTAACATTTTTTTAAGTCATAAATAACTTTCTGGATCTTCTTAATATATAGAGATTATTTAAATAAGTAACCTATCTTCTTCTTTTTTTAAAGAAAAACATGTGAGGAAATTTACATATGAATAATTTCTTCAATCAATAATATAATGAGATGGAGGAAAATAACTCCAAACCAATTTAGAATTAATTTTTTTCCCTATAAATTTCTTCTCCTTTCAATTATTATTTTTTAAAATAAATAAATATTTACAAGAATGTTCAAATATTTGATTTTTTTCATCTTCTTCGTGCATGTTTGTTATAATTTAAAATGTCACTTTTAAATTTACTCTAGTTTTGAAATTTGGACCGTTCAAAGAACTAAAAAAATGAGAGGTTTAAAGATTTTTTAGATCAAGCAAGGGTTCAAACGAGATTAAATTATGACGTGTCATTTAATTATTTTTTGTATAGATTTGATACTTAAATTTTCTGTGTGTGTATTAAAATTTTCATTCCTTAGCAACAAAATATTTGTGGCCCAATGGTTTGGGATTTGGACATGACCAACCATGATGTATCTGTTAGGACATATGTGTTTTCACTTGTTAAAAATATATGTCACTTAATTATATAAATTGGCTAATCTTTTGACAAAACACACTCTACTTGTAATTGGGTAGTTTTAGGTGTTTTTAATACTTCAAGAAACAAGGTTTCAAAGTCAAGTGTTGAAGTCATCAAGTCTGTCCAAGAAAAAGCAAGCTGAAGTGCAATTTCATTAAAGCTCGACACTTGCTCAATAGCTACCTCGACACCTGCTATCTGTCGAGATTTAAAATTTCAGATTTTCTGATCTGATTTTCTTGGGATCCGTGAATATGCTTTTGGGCATTCTTTTCTTCTAACCCTAAACATATAAAATGATTATTTTAAGAGCCGTCAAATTGTACATAAGTTGCAAAAGTATTGAGCAATCTCTGTTTAAGCAAAATGTGATCAAAAGACGAAGTTCTTGACCTAATTCATCTTCTCTCAAGAAGTTGCTGTGTATTTGTACCAAAGGGTTTTGTGACCAAGCATCTTCCTGATCTTCATCGCGTAGGATGAACTGAAGAACTTTGCAGCCAACCTCTTCTCCTTAGTTGGTGTTTAGAAGTCGCGTACTAGGATCCGCGCATTGGTTAGTCACGTACTTGGGAGCCATGCATCAAAGGTGGGAATTGTCACTACAGATCAAGTCCAATTGGGTATTGGGGTAAGGGTTCAACTGTAGGTTGGTAAGGTACTTGGGATTCCTTTACTTGTAACCGTTTGATTTGATAATAGTAGAATTTCGAGAGTGGTAACCTGAAAATCACTTAGTGGGGTTTTTGCCGTTAGGGTTTTCCCCATTCATAAACAAATCACCGTATTATTTAATTTCCGCTACATATTTAGTTTTTGGTGATTTGTTTGTGCTTCCACACAATTGCATGATTAATTGATTAATTAACAACTTGGCTAATTAATTAATTAGGTTTAATCACAATAAGTCATTCAGATTGTGGCCTATCAGTATCATTCAATTGTTTTTATAAATTTGATTCTTAAATTTTATATATATATATATATATATATATATATATATTAAATTTTTCATTCTTTAGAAATAAAATATGCGTGGCCTATTTAAAGATAAGAGACTTTACTAATTGAATTAACTAGAACCCACAACTCTTGGCTTATTTAAAGTTGTTGGTTAAAAGCTTTTTCCGTTTTATTTGGCCTTATTTTATAATATCTAATTTATTATCCAAATTAGTATGTAAGTTGAAAATTTAATTTTAAACTAAATGTTAATTATAGATTTTTTTTTTTTTTATGTTTCTTACACACACCGTAAATATCCTCATAATTTAAAGGGTTAGTCACCCACTAATTTGCTAATTTTAATACTAATTTAAATGGTATGATACATATTTGCAAATGCTTAGAAAATATAAGATAAATAGTTATAATTAACTCCATATTTTGACTATTTTATTGCTAAAATATCCATAGTTTTATACATACATAATACATTACTGTGGGGGTGAAAGCCCAAACACATATGTTGGGCCTCAGACCCCATTTGAAGATATAGGTACGTTCGAGGAGGGGTAAAGGATTTAGAAAGGCCCCAGAATGGAGAATCAAGTAAGGAAAGGGTGAAGGAGTATAGTCCGAGGAGTATACCCTCCTCGGACTTAAAGAATGTCAGTCAAGTGAATACTTAGGTAGCTTAGACGAACTTCCAAGACGATCCAGTGATAAGGGTGAACTCCTTGCACATATGAGGATGATAGAAATAGAAAAATATCTAGAGAAAAAGCTGCTACCATCGTGTTTAATACACTGCAGCAACTTTTCTAACCGCATTTATGTGGAGAAGATCCCTGAAAAGTGCAAATCTCAGCTACCACCACTCATGGAGAGCTAAAGAAGATACCTGATGTGACATGTACTCAAGTGAATGTTTAGATGAAGAACAAGTGTACGATGAAGATGACTTAGAAGGAGGCTATATAAATGGAGGAGGCCTCTAATGAAAGGGGATCAAAAAAAGGGCGAAGAGGAGAGGAGGAAAAATCAACTGTAGCTTCAAGAGCAATCTTAGCCATTCTAGTTACAATTTGTCTCCTCGGACTTAAATTTATTCAAAGTCCAGAGTGTTTTCACACTTGCTCTTTTGAGAAAACCTTGATCAACTGTTGTAGATTTCACAAACAGCCTAGTTCTTTTACCCACTCTCTACAAATTTTATTGTATTAGGCTTATTGGGCTCACATTCCATTCCTTTTGGGCTTAAGCTACAAATCTTGGCCCTACAATTAGCGTCGTTTGTAGGGAGAGCTTGAGTCGAAGTGAAATCATCAGTTAGCGATGGCTGAGCCAAGCCAACAACCAGCAGAGTCTAGGGCCTCCCAGCATAGTGATCCTTTCCTTAACCTCGAGCGAAGAGGTGATCGTGAAGGAAGCGTGCATGCAACACATGATGAGAAAAGTCAGTCACGAGGTGGTAGTCATGTCTCCCATGCAGATGGTAACAGGGCCATGCAGTTGGAGATTGATCGGTTAAAAAGGGAGCTATGCCACACCAAAAGGAAGAGAGTGTCCTCGGATAGTGAAGTTTCTTTTGGGGATGAAAGGGATGTCAGTTACAAGCGAAAGTCTCAAACCCCACCTAGCGAATCTTTCTCTTATGAAGAAGAGTTCCATGACAAACGGTCATTTAAAAGTCCTCCACTCAGAGGTGTAGGGAACGATGCTATGAGTAAGGCCTTGGACCAAATATCCAAGTCGCCTTTTAAGCGCAAAATTAAGGGGGCGAGACTTCCCTGGCGTTTTCATTAGCCATCATTTACCATTTACAATAGACGAACAGATCCTGTTGAGCATGTGAGCCATTTTAACCAAAGAATGGTTGTTTACTCCAAAAACGAGGCCTTGATGTGCAAAGTCTTTCCATCCAGTCTCGGACCTATTTTGATGAGATGGTTTGATGGCCTAAAGGCAGAATCCGTAGATTCCTTTTATGAACTTACCCAAGCATTTGGTTCCCGGTTTGTGACATGTCAAAGAGTTCCCAAGTCGGTTGCTTCCCAGCTGTCCTTGAACATGCAAGAAGTGGAGAATCTTAAAACATACTCGAACAAATATTGGAAAATGTTTAATGAAGTTGAAGGAGATTTTGATGATGTGGCTATCAATACCTTTATGCTCGGCCTTCTGTTTGAGCATGGTTTAAGAAAATCTTTGACTGGCAAACTTTTCATTAGGGCTGTCCACGAGTCAGGTCAGGTCGGTTTTGGATCCAACCCTGACCTGACCCGCTAGCGTTGGGTGGAAGGCGGAGGGACCTGAAACCGATTGCTGGCATCACTCAGTCGAGTCAATTTTAGGTTCGAGTGGTGTTTGGGTCGGTTCGGTCGGTGGAGAGAGTCGTCGATCCTGTAAACGTCACCAGAATCTTTAAAACATTCACCGGAATCTGCAAAAACCCAGTAGATCTACACCAAAAATCACCAAAATCAGTCTGAATCTCCTCGAAACTCGCCGGATCTCACCAAATATGGTAGAGATCTCGCTTGGATCTATCTTAAATGTCGTCGGATCTCACCAAATCTCGCTTGGATCTCCCTAAATATTACTAGATTTGTATATAATGTCGGTCAGGTCGGGTGGCTCGGGTTTTGGAGAAGAAAACCCGCCACTCGACCTACCGGCATTCGGTCTTGGGCGCGAAAACCCGTCACCGACTGTCGGAGTGGTCAATTCGGGCAGTTGCCAGTTCGGGTTCGAGCAGGTTGCTTGGTTTGGTCAGTTCAGGGTTGAGTTGGACACCCCTACCTGTCACCAACATGCGTCAGCTCATGGACTGTATTAACAAATATAAAAGAGTTGAGGAAGATCAACAACAATGGAAGGGAAAAGACAAGGTTATCCCTCAGGAAAGGAGGGATTTCAGGTCGGACAGATACAACACTAATAAGCCACGTAGAGATTACGCTGGGCAGTTAGGATCAACAAATCTGCAAGCAGTCAATGCTGTATTTAAGGAGCTAGTGCACCAAGTCCTAGAAAAGATCAAGAATGAACCATATTTCAAGTGGCCAAACAAGATGGTAGGAAACCTAGAAAGGTGAAATCATAACCTTTACTGTCAGTATCATCAGGACCACGGGCATACTACAGAGGATTGCAGGAGTCTCTGGGATCATTTAGATCAACTCGTTCGCGAGGAGAAATTGAAACAAATTTTGCATCACTCTAGTGGACGAGGAGGTCAGGCAAGCGCGGAGCCCCGAAGAGACGATTCTTCAAGACCACCATTGGGAACTATTAATGTCATCCTCGCAGCACCAAGGAGAACTAGGTCTTGGCCATCTCAGATAATGTCTGTTGCCCATTTACCCACAGGAGGCAGTAATCAGGACTCAAAAAGGGCTAAAAGAAATAGCCCATTGGTACTGGGCTTCTCGGATGAAGACAAAATTGGTACCATCCAGTCACATGATGATGCATTAGTAATTACCCTTAGGATTGGAGGGTATGATGTAAAAAGGGTGATGGTGGATCAAGGCAGTGGAGCTGAGATAATGTATCCTGACCTCTACAAGGGGCTGAACTTGAAATCCGAGAACTTAACTCCTTATAGTTCTCCTTTGGTGGGCTTTAATGGAAGAACAGTCACTACGAGGGGCCAAATACGGTTACCTGTGCAAGTGGGTATGAAGATAATGGAGGTAGATTTTATTGTTGTGGATGCATATTCACCCTACACAACGATCGTATCTAGATCATGGCTTCATGCGCTAGGGGCTGTTCCTTCTTCTCTGCATCAGAAGGTTAAGTACCCGTCCGAAGGCAGAGTTCAAGAAATTTTGGGAGATCAGTCGATGACCAGAAGATGCTGATGGCAGTCATACATCACAAGTCCAAGGTTGAGACTTCAGATCATCCAGGAGAATTATAGCAGCTAAAGCATCCAGCGGCGCTCAATGATACCAATAACGAGGAGGCCAAATGTGAAAATTTGTTAAATATCACCATTGGGGATGACCTAGAGAAGTTTTTTCAGGTCGGCTCACAGCTACCGGCTCAAGAAAAGGCAGAGTTAATAGAGTTCCTCAAAGGGAATATAGATGTATTTGCTTGGAATGCTTATGAAATCTCAGGGGTGGATCCAGGATTTACCTGTCACCATCTCAATGTCAACCCCTTGATCATCCCTAAGAAGCAACCTCCTCGGCTTCCATCTAAAGAGCATGCTGATGCAGTACGAGAAGAAATAGCAAAGCTTAAACAGGCTGAAGCTATCAAGGAGGTATTTTATTCCAAATGGCTAGCCAATACTGTAGTGGTGAAGAAGAAGAATGGGAAGTAGAGAGTATGCATAGACTTTATAGACCTCAATAAAGCATGTCCGAAAGACCCTTTTCCCATGCCTAAGATTGACCAGCTAGTAGATGCAACGGTGCGACACCCTCGACTGAGTTTCTTAGATGCTTTTTAGGGCTATCACCAAATACCTTTGGCCCTGGATGCTCAAGAAAAGACTGTTTTTGTTACTCCTATTGGAAACTACCACTATAAAGTGATGTCATTTGGTTTGAAGAATGCAGGGTCTACATACCAAAGAATGATGACGAGGATGTTTGAGCCACAATTGGGGAGGAATATCGAGATCTATATAGACGACATGGTAGTGAAAAGCAAAGTTGTTTCAGGGCACGTGAAGGATCTTGAAAATATTTTTGAAGTTCTGAGGAAGCATAAATTGCATCTAAACGCGTCCAAATGCTCATTTGGTGTGGGATCTGGCAAATTCTTAGGCTATATGGTAACCCATAGGGGAATTGAGGTGAACCTTGACCAAATAAAGGCCATTAACAACTTGTAGCCACCTAGGAATCCCAAAGAAGTTCAAAAGTTGATTGACATGGCCACTGCTTTAAACCGTTTTATTTCCCGGTCAGCAGAAAGATGTAGACCTTTCTTTTCGTTGATTAACAAGTGGAAGGAGTTTGAGTGGACTGAAGAATGTGTCATAGCCTTTCAGAAACTTAAGGAGTATCTAGCTCGGTCTCCTATCATGTCCAGCCCTGAAGTAGACAAAGTCCTATATGCTTATATTGTTGTGGCCCCTTATGCAGTTAGTTTGGTATTAATAAGAGTCTAAACAGTAAACAAAAACTCGTTTATTATGTGAGTAAGTCATTGCATGAAGCTGAAGTTCGCTATTTGCCATTAGAAAAAGCTATCCTGGCAGTTGTGCTTGGTACACGGAAGTTGCCTCATTATTTACAAGCACATACCGTCATTGTCCTCACCCAACTCCCACTCAAATCCGTACTCTGAAGTGCTGATTACACGGGAAGGATTTGCTAAGTGGGGCACAATCCTAGGGGCTTTTGACATCAAGTACATGCCTCGCACTTCAATCAAAGGCCAAGTTCTTGCAGATCTGGTGGTAGAGTTTACTAAGCCCATTTTAGAAGAAATAACACCAGCACAGAACATGGATGAAAAATAAATCAGTTGGCCTGATTACTCAACAACGTTCTTCGTCTTGGGAAGTATACGTGGATGGCACAGCAAACCAGAATAATTCTGGGGTGGGATTAGTACTGATATCCCCTAGAAAAATCGTCATCGAAAAATCATTGAGATTGAATTTCTCGGCTACCAACAATGAGGCAGAATACGAAGCTCTGTTAATGGGAATGATCATGGTTCGAAAAATGGGTGGAAGGACAGTGGAGATGTTCTCGAACTCAAGGCTAGTTGTCGGCCAAGTGAAGGGAGAGTTTGAAGCTAAAGATGAAAGAATGCAAGAATACTTAAGTAAAGTCAGGCACCTTCGATCAGAGTTTGAATCTTTCACTTTACTACATACTCCCAGAAGTGGAAATACGCATGCGGATTCCCTGGCCACTCTCGCAACCTCCTCGGAGCAAGATTTGCCTCGAATTATCCTCGTAGAAGACCTACATAACCCACTGATATGAAAGGAAAGGCAGTCCAAATGCACCAAATCAGAGTCGAACCTAGCTGGATGGACCCTATAACCAAATTCTTGGGAGAAGATGTTCTACCCAATGAGAAATCAGAAGCTAAAAAATACGAAGGAAGGCCATTAGGTTCTGGCTGTCCAAGAACAATAAGCTGTATAAACGCTCATTTTCGGGGCCATATTTGCTGTGTCTACACCCTGAGGAAACTAAATCAATCCTAGAGGAGTTGCACGAAGGAATTTGCAGAAGCCACACGGGGGGTAGGTCCTTGGCACATAGAGCCATCACCCAAGGTTATTGGTGGCCAAACATGCAAAGAAAAGCTCAGGAATACGTGAAAAAATGCGATCAATGCCAACGATTTGTACCAAGCATACACTAGTCTGGAGGGGTTCTTAATCCGTTATCTAGCCCGTGGCCATTTGCTTAGTGGGGCTTAGATATTGTAGGTCCGTTCCCTAAGGCAGCTGGAAACAAAAGGTATCTGCTGGTCAGCACGGGTTATTTCACCAAATGGGTTGAAGCCGAACCTCTTGCTAACATTAAAGATGTAGACGTAAAGAAATTTGTCTGGAAAAACATTATCACATGATTCGGAATTCCTTATACACTCATCTCGGATAACGTCCTCCAGTTTGACAGCAACACATTCAGAAGTTATTGTTGCGAATTGGGGATCACAAACAAGTATTCTACCCTGGCTTACCCCCAAGGAAATGGACAGGCAGAAGCTGTAAACATGGTCATAGTAAATGGACTAAAGAAAAGGTTAGATGATGCAAAAGGCAAATGGGTGGAAGAGCTATCACATATTCTTTGGACATACAGGACTACGCCTCGCAGATTTACTAGGGAGACCCCCTTCTCAATGACCTATGGATCAGAGGCTGTCATCCTTCTAGAAGTTGGTTTCCCAACATTAAGAACTCATTCATACAACCCGAGCAACAACAACGAGCAGTTAGAAAAAAGTTTGGACTTGATTGAAGAAAGACGAGAGAATGCAATGGTTCAATTGACATATTATCAACAAAAGCTCAGATAGCATTATGATGCCAACGTAAAAGTAAGACCTTTGTCACCTGGTGATCTGGTGTTAAGAAAGGTTGTAAGTGCCATAAAGAACCCTGCTTGGGGGAAGTTAGGACCCAACTGGTCATATTGTATTACTTCAGTAGCTGGCATCGGAGCCTATTTTTGGAAGATCTAGATGGCCATGTAATACCACGACCATGGAATGTAAATAACTTAAAAATGTACTATTATTAAACGAGAATTTTCCTTAAACAATTTGCCTATTTATTGCATAAGAATCTTGTATGTACTATATTGTTTCTATAAGTGTTTAAACTTAAATCTAGTCATGCCTGAAATCTGCGCACCAGATGATATGGGTTAGTTAGCACTCCATTAAAGTTTCTATAAGTGTTTAAACTTAAATCCAGTCATGCCTAAAGTCCTCAAACTCGATGATATGGGTTAGTTAGCACTCCATTAAGATTTTTAAGTGTTTAAACTTAAATCGTCATGCCTGAAGTCCTCGAATCAGATGATATGGGTTAGTTAACACTCCCTTAAAGTGTTTATAAGTGTTTAAACTTAAATCCAGTCATGCCTGAAATCCTCGGAGCAGATGATATGGGTTAGTTAACACTCCCTTAAAGTGTTTATAAGTGTTGAAACTTAAAACCAATCATGCTTGAAGTCTTCGGACCAGGTGATATAGGTTAGTTAACACTCCCTTACAGTTCTTATTAATATTTAAACTCAGATGCAACTACATCTGAAGCCCCCAGAGATATTTAAATAGAATCTAACTTGTCATAAGCCTTTTTAGTTATGTATTTGGTTTAGAGGCAATGCTCAATAGTACTCTGTGTAAGTGTTATACCAGAAAATAGATAAAACCTTCATGTCAGTCTTTGCTTCTTACATTCCTTGACATTCTTATATGATCTATTTCTCCTAGTATTTATACAAGTTATTGGTATAACTAGCAAGATATCGTTATTAAGCTTACTCAGGTTACGGTAACTATCAGTTAGTATCACTTACATTTACAATAAAACATTCTAATATATGCAGTAAAGACGTAGAAAATAAAAGGATGATTTCATTAATCAAAGAAGAAAGTGCTTGTTAATATCTTACAACATAAAAAATAAAAATAAAAAATAAATAAAAACAACACTGATAATAACAATAACATGAAATTGATAGAGAAAATAAAAACCCTAAATATCTAAGCCTTATCGGACTTGTTGGTTGTAGCATCTCGGATTTGGTCCTTGGGTTTGGGAGTTGCCTTCTTGCCCAAGTCCTTACCCTTGTTGGAAGGGTCCTCACCCTGCTTATCCTGATCACTAGTTGGTATGGACTCTTTGGGAGCTTCAGGAAGGGCAAGAGGAGCTTGACTTGTCAAAGGTTGCCCTGGAACCTCTGAGAGTTGTTCAGGTGGAGAAGAGTCAGAGCTTGGGAGTTGGCGAATTTCAGGATCGTAGTAGATGCTCCCAGGTTGTCTCAAAGCAGACTTAGTAGGGACCCCAGCAGCATCAAGAGCTTTGCCCCAAGTTATGTCACAGTAATCTCTGCTGAGGGTAGAGAACTCCTCTATAAGTCTGCTTTGGGTCTCCTCCACCCCCAGCTTATATGCCGCCTTCTTTTTAATCTCAACTGCCTCCTTGGCCAACTGGGCAGTCTCCCTGGCTGTTTGAAGTTCAGCCTGAAGACCTTTCACCAGCTCTTTCTTTGTCGCCAGATTGATCTTTGTAATATGTAATTGCCGGCGTTGGTCTTTGACCTGCTTCTCAGCTGTTTTTAGGCCAGCATCAAGGCTATTCCTTTGATTGGTCACCTCTTTTAACTACTCGGCTAGCTTATTATAGTCTTCCTTGAGGCTACCCAACTCTTTCTCAGCCTCGGACCGGGAGTGGGCCTCTACCTTGATTTCATTGCGAGCGTTCCTATTCCACTCCTCGACCACATAGATTTGTTGGGTAATCTGCACAAGAAAATGGAGAATCAGAGTATAGAGCAAAAAAAAAATGGGCGAATCAATAGGATCAAAATCTTAATAAAAAAGTTGGATTAATTCACTTACTATGGCTAAATCCCTTTTGAGGGATAAGAATAGTTCATGTTGGCTGAAGCGCCTGTAGTCATTCATGTCCTTTGGAAGGAGAAGCGGCTGCTCTAGAGCTTCAACGATTAGGCCTGCCTTTCCCCCTTGATAATTTCTTACAGAGGTGTCTTAGGGGAAAGAAGTGCCATCCAATTCTAGCTTGGAACACCAAATGCATGGTGCTCGTCGCACATCGGCAACCAGAAGGTCGTCTCAGCTCTCAGTAGAAGAAGCCGTTCTACCCCCGGTGTCCCTGGTCGTCTTCTGTTGCTTAGCTCCTTTGGGAGGCACCACTTCCCTTTCTTCAGCATCTATTATAGGCCTCTTTTTTTTCAAATCAGGATTTGGCTTTAAGCCGAGATCAGAAGGAACTTGAGGAGGTGGTGAAGGGAGGTTAATAACTGGCTGAGATGAACCAATCCCTTTAGCCTCCATGGCCGTCTTCTTGGCCTTCATTAAATCTTTCAGACTTGCCATGTCTTCCTCGTCTGAAGAGTCGTCTGGAAAAGCAGTTATAAGGACAGGAGCATGGATGCTGGACTGTCTGTTGGTTTCCTCCTTGGCGTCTGAAACTGGGATCACCTGAGCTTCTCCTACTGCCTCTTCTTCAAATTGGAACCGGTCAATTTGTTCCTCAAGTGAAGATGCCGAGGACACGACTCTTTCCTCTGCTAGGACTGGTTTAAAATGAACATGTAGAACTGGCTGGACGATTAGAGGCACACCCTGTAGGTTTGGATGTGGCACGGGGGCAAGATCAAACGGAGATAAAAAGTCTTTCCGAGCAACGTCTATGCGGTTTATGCGATGGTCTCCTTGTCTTATCGCATTGCTGATCGGTTGAAAGATATCCGAGAGTGGTTGGAAGTCAAGAATGAGATGTACGGCCCAAAGTTGTCTGTCCTCACTTACGAAAATCTCTAATCTCAGTAAATAGTTGAGCGCAGCAACGTTAGTTAAATTGAGTCGAGGAGACACATGCCTTTTATCTGTTAACACCACAAAGGAATAAAACAGTCAGTAAGTAAAATACGAATGTAAACAAAAAAGGTACAACACTAGTGACGAAGATCCTAAATCAATTTCTTAAGGAACCTAGATTTGGGATATCCCACCTGGCTCTCTTGGTTGGGTTGGGCAATGAAGACCGTCATGCTACGCTCTCGAGACGATCAGATAGTCGTCTTTCATCCCCTTGTTAGATTTGGGAAGACAGGATATGAGCCTAATGACGTCGGACTAGGATTTGAGATAATACCCCGCCCCCTTTTGTTTATGGCACTTGTACATATGTACTACGTCAAGCCAAGTGAGTCCTAGGCCTAAGTGTCGGTTCAGAGCATCGACTGATCCTAAGATCCTAAAGACATTGGGCGCACACTGGTCTGGGCTAAGCCTATAATTACGAAGGTAATCCCTTGTAATGGGACCCATAGGGATTGTCATTCCTCCTTCTAAAAAGGCTATAATAGGGATTATAACTTCCCCCACTCTTTGGTCTTTTAATAGTCCTTCTGGGGGACAATAACTTAAATCTACGTTTTGGGGTATGTGATACTTCTCCTTGAATACATCTATTTGGGCTGGGCTATCTACTAAATGCATAAATCTACCCATTTTTGATAAACAGAAAGAAGGAAAGCACTAAGAACGATAACTAGGAAATAAAAATTTGAAGGCTGAGAAGGTCGACCGAAGAGAGAACAAGTGTTTGAAGAAATTAAAACTTACGTAAACTGGGTCGGGGAGTGATCTTTAGATCCTTAAAAGGGTTCTTATGAGTTCGTAAGAAAATACTACTTGAGATTTAATGAGAAGCTTTGTGGGATTAAGTGCTTGAGTTCGCTGGAGAATGAGAAAACGTGAAGTATGGGAGAAATGATCTTCTGTAAGGCTTTATATAGGGAACAGAAAATGAGTGGGAATTATCCCACCTAAATCCTGAAGAAAATTATTGTCCGTTGGATCAATTGGTCACCATTAGATACTAAAGACATAACGCCGTCTGGAACAATTAATAGTGCCTCGTAAATACTGAAGCATCAGAAGCAAATGATAAAGCGCCTAAATCTATGCTCCCACGCATAAATGTAGGCATTTTTACGTCTTCAGCCTTAATTTCTATTTCAGTTCAAAATCCCATTTTTTCTCCTTGAATACGAGAGAAAAATTAAAATTTTGAGGGGCTATTGTGGGGGGTGAAAGCCCAAACACATATGTTGGGCCTTAGACCCCATTTGAAGATATAGGTACGTCCGAGGAGGGGTAAAGGATTTAGAAAGGCCCCAGAATGGAGAATTAAGTAAGGAAAGGGTGAGGGAGTATAGTCCGAGGAGTATACCCTCCTCGGACTTAAAGAATGTCGGTCAAGTGAATACCTTGGCAGTTTAGACGAACTTCCAGGAGGATCCAGCGATAAGGGTGAACTCCTTGCATGTATGAAGATGATAGAAATAGAAAAATATCTAGAGAAAAAGCTACTACCACCGTGTTTAATACACTGTAGCAACTTTTCTGGCCATATTTATGTGGAGAAGACCCTTGAACAGTGCAAATCTCAGCTACCACCACTCATGGAGAGCTAAAGAAGATACCTGATGTGACATGTACTCAAGTGAATGCTTAGATGAAGAAAAAGTGTACGATGAAGATGACTTAGAAGGAGGCTATATAAATGGAGGAGGCCTCTAATGAAAGGGGATCGAAAAAAGGGGGAAGAGGAGAAGAGGAAAAATCAACTGTAACTTTAAGAGCAATCTTAGCCATTCTAATTACAATTTGTCTCCTCGGACTTAAATTTATTCAAAGTCCAGAGTGTTTTCACACTTGCTCTTTTGAGAAAACCTTGATCAACTGTTGTAGATTTTACAAACAGTCTAGTTCTTTTACCCACTCTCTACAAATTTTATTATATTAAGCTTATTGGGCTCACATCCCATTCCTTTTGGGCTTGGGCTACAAATCTTGGCCTTACAATTACAATATTCTATCATCTTGTAAATGTTTTATGCATGTCTCATTCACAAGATTGGTAATCTAATATTTGTAAGTTCATAAACAAAAAATTTTTATATCTAATTACTATAAATAGTATAATTTCAACTATTGGCTATTTATTGTTACTATAGATTTATGAATGGGTAAAAAATTTTAGTCATAATATTTATTATATAAGAAAGATTACTATTTTAATTAAGTAGATTGCGAACAAGCTTGAGATTGCTTGAGAATAAAATAAACTAAACTTGAAAATGTACTATAGTTTAGTGATGACCTTAAACTTTACTCATGTTCGAAATAAAATTAAATGATCAATTTTAAATTTTAAATATCTTGCTCTAGTCTAGTCATTTATAGCCTACGCATTGCATTAAAATCTTTTTTTATTATTTTATTTTAAATGGAGTTTATGTTATTTATTTATGTACAACTTTTCACAACTTCAATTTTCTTAAAATATAATTGTACTTTTATTTGTTTTCGGTAAAGATAATCCTACACACACAAACACAAAATAAAAAAAAAAATTAAAAAAAAAATAATTGTTACCATAAATTTCACAACTTTAGCAAATGCAAAAAGCTACTTTATTTTCTTCTATTAATTTTTTTGATGGCGCATCTTTCTCTTTTGTTAGAAGAGAGAGTAACTAAAGCTGCTCAAACCTTGGGAAGAGATGGACTGGACTTCGATCTTCCCCTTCCTTGTAGAAGAGAGAATAATTGTACTGTTATTTGTTTTTGGTAAAGATAATGATACAAAAAAAAAAATGTTACCATAAATTTCACAACTTTAGCAAATGCAAAAAGCTACTTTATTTTCTTCTATTAATTTTTTTGATGGCGCATCTTTCTCTTTTGTTAGAAGAGAGAGTAATTAAAGCTGCTCAAACCTCGGAAAGAGATGGACTGAGACTTCGATCTTCCCCTTCCTTGTAGAAGAGAGAATAATAGTACTGTTATTTGTTTTTGGTAAAGATAATGATACAAAAAAAAATGTTACCGTAAATTTCACAACTTTAGCAAATGCAAAAAGTTACTTTATTTTCTTCTATTAATTTTTTTGATGGTGTATCTTTCTCTTTTGTTAGAAGAGAGAGTAGTTAAAGCTGCTCAAACCTTGGAGAGAGATGGACTAGGACTTCGATCTTCCCCCTCCTTGTAGAAGAGAGAATAATTGTACTTTTATTTGTTTTCGGTAAAGATAATGCTACAAACCAAAAAAAACAAAAAAAAACAAAAAACCAAAAAAACAAAAAACAAACAAAAGAACTGTTACCATAAATTTCACATCTTTAGCAAATGCAAAAAGTTACTTTATTTTTTTCTATTAATTTTTTTGATGGTGTATCTTTCTCTTTTGTTAGAAGAGAGAGTAATTAAAGCTGCTCAAACCTTGGAAAGAGATGGAATGGGACTTCGATCTTCCCCCTCCTTGTAGCTTGGGACGAAATGGGTAACTAAACATAAAATTCTAACTATATAATTAGTTGTCAACGTTTTCAAACTATATTTTTTACTAGCATCTCGAGTTTCAAAGACTCGATTTTCATGGCCTAATCATATCCGATGTGACATATTTTTCCACATGGCGACCACATGGAAATCGAGTTTCTAAGACTCGATTTCCAACCCTTATAAATATAAACAAATAAGAGAGCTACCAGAACAAAGAACAACCCAGAGAGAAGAAAAAAAAAAAAAACAGAAGGAGAAGATCAGATCGGACCACCGCATGCGACCCAGAGGCCCAGGCCACGCCTGGTTAGTAAGGCTTTCTCTCCCTCTGAGCTCTTTCTTTCCCTCTGATCTGAGTTTGGATTGAGATTGATGTGTTTGGGATTTTTGAAATTTGTTTTTGGATATTTCAGTACATGGACTTAGAATTTTTTTAATTTTTTTTTTTTTTTTTTGTTAGAAATCGAGTCTAAGAAACTCGATTTTTATGTGATCGCCATGTGGAAAAATATGCCACATCAGATATGATTAGGCCATGAAAATTGAGTCTTTGAGACTCGATTTATAGGCCAAAATTGAGTCTTTGAAACTCGAGATGCTAGTAAAAAATATAGTTTGAAAACGTTGACAACTAATTATATAGTTAGAATTTTATGTTTAGTTACCCATTTCATCCTGTAGCTTGTGTTTGGTTGTTTTCTTTTGTGCAATAATAGTTTTTTATTCAGCCAAAAAAAAAAAAAAAAAAAGGTAAAATGCAAAACTAACCCTCTAAATGTCTTCAGATTTTATTTCAGTCCTCTAACTTTCAAGTTTATTCAATTAAGGCTTTTCCATCAACTTTTGTTATATGTTGTTAATTTTTTAATTTTATAAATTTTTCTTCAAAATTTTTAAATTAAAAAAATTCAATTAATGATTGAAAAATATTTTCCAGATTTTTTTTTCAAAAAATTTTAACAAAAGTTAATAGAAATTCCTTAATTGAATAAATCTAAAAGTTAGAGGACTAAAATGAATGAAAGCAAAGTTACAAGATTGAAATGAAATCTGAAAAAAGTTAGAAGGTCAATTTTGCATTTTAGCAAAAAAAAATAATAGCTACTTTATTTTCCATGGTGTTGCCATTACTTTAAACTTTATTTTCTAGCAATGTTATTTTTTTCCACTAAGTTGAAAATTTTATACTCGTTTAATGTAATGCACCATGGCGTCTATGTGCAATGGGGCTACCTGATGAATAATAGTCAACTAGTCGCTAACCCGTGCGATGCACAAGAAAGCTATTGGATATGAGATTTTAAAAACTTTTCATTAAACATCCCACCACAAAGATATAAATTTACTAAAACACAAACTTTTAGTATGAAAACAAAGATAATGATATTTAATGGATAGGGTAATAACACAGGCTTTTAGAAGAAAACAATTTGATTTAAAAAGTTGAAAATTTTAGCACAAGCAAGAGCAACTACAATTGTTAAGGAAGGATTAAAAGTCCTATAAGTAATATTTTTTCCAATATTTGGGCCCAATGGTAGAGATCAAAGAAGGTGACTTGTTACACAAAATTCTTCTCATTATAATCAACATCCTAAAGTGAATATTCAATCCAAAAATGTGTAACCAATGTTATATATTGAAGTGTTGTACAAGGCAGAGAATAGAACAAACATATTCTTATGACCACGCCCATATAGCTTCTAAGTTCTAACTATATGCAAAGGAGCCAAACAATAGTGGTAATCGAAAAAGTATCATAATATTGCATACTAATTTAAAAGTTACAATTTCAAACATAACCTCACTATGAAAATTCCACCGACATTCAAATATCACTTTGTTTAAATAAAACTGTAAAAGTAATAAAACTAACATTTGGAATAGAATGTTAAAGCGTATCTTTTGAATTTGGAACACTTTAAAACAATAATAGCAAATTTCAAAACCAAATATAAATATATTAACATATAATACTGAACACTATTATAGATTTTATATTATACAAGGTTCTTAGCTATCTTTGCTAATTCCAATTGAATTAGATTTCTATTCTATGTGGTAACTTCTGTCTCTACTAATTTTAATTGAATTTAGGTTTCTATTTTAGTTGAATTAGGTTTCTATTCTATGTGGGAACTTATGTCTCCTAATTCTAATTGAATTAGGTTTCTATTTGACCTGTAGCTTCTTCTCCTAATTCTAATTAAACTTCTCTCCTAATTGAATTAGTTTTCCATGTAATTAGCACGCTTATAAAATAGTTTTGCATTTTTTTAATCTTGTCCTTTCTACTTAAGAATAAAAAAAATGACTTTATGAAATAAAGTCACCAGCTTTTTAATTCATCAATAGAAAATTTTTTGAAAGGTTTGGATTGAAAGTTGCTTCTATAACTTTGATCAATCTAAACCCTTGAATAAAAAAAAAATTTTGAAAAAAAGAAGTAAAAATGTCAAAATTGTTGTGAGAGAATTTCACTCTACAATAACCTAGTGGTATATTGCGAGGGATCTCCATGCATGAACGGGTGATGTTTAAGGATGTAAAAACCAATTAACTAAATTGTTTGATGAATATGTATATTACAATCTATAATATTGTTATGAACAGAGTTGTTGAAGAATTGAATTCGAAGTCAATCAATCCTCCAAGAACAGAGAAAGATGAATAGAGAAATAGAGGAGAAATTAGAGAGAAAAGTAGAGACTAGAATTGAGAATTGGAATTATGACTCTCGTTGAATACAAGTTCCTACCTCCCTAGCCTTTTAATACTCACTCTTGGCCTTGCTCTCTAACTGCCTAACTGCCAAGCCAGCTGTCAACCAGCTGTCACATTCTAACAACTAACCGCCTCTAACTAACTCTTATTTGGGTACACTTACTAATACCAACTCAGCATATAATGCCATCTAAGCAGTTACAATAGGTACACCTTGGCACAGCCACCTGCTGCACCAGCTGCTGCCCACTTCATCAGCTACTCATGCA
Source organism: Quercus variabilis (assembly GCA_030445155.1). Taxonomy (NCBI): domain Eukaryota; kingdom Viridiplantae; phylum Streptophyta; class Magnoliopsida; order Fagales; family Fagaceae; genus Quercus; species Quercus variabilis. The sequence goes on from CP129451.1 coordinate 42,633,157, forward strand.
TGTCTCACCAGCTACCAACACCCTTACCTTACCAGCACTCCTCATGCAGCATCACACGCATCCTCATGCAGCAACATACCCATACTCCATCACCACATACCACTCACCAGTAACATACTAATACTACACAATCACACATCCTAACAAATATATAAGCCAAGAAATAGCAAACGAAAAGGAAACTTAGAATATGAAGGCATCTTTAAAGATTTTGCATAAGTACCAAGAAATATGTTCACATAGGCTATTAAAGGAAAAACAAACACAAACACAGACCATTAAAGGAAAAACATACACAAACTACTATTAAAGAAAGAATTACACAAACACATACTATTAAAGGAAAAAAATACACAAACTACTATTAAAGAAAGAATACAAAAACTAAAGAGAGAAAGCTATGAAGAGAAATTTTCGTACCTTGAAGTTGAGAAAGAAGTGGTAACAAAAGAATAGTTTGCGGCAACACACATAGGTTTATACATATATAGGAGAGTAAGTCGGCACCTCCTTCACTGTGAAGGAATTTGCATTGCATACAAACATGATTAGGAGACTTCCACGCCACTCCAATAAAATCCAATTCCGAATGGGACTCTTAATACATGGCAACCGGCTAAATGGCATTAATCTTATTATATGTATCTATATATGATCTTCTAATATCTATCATATAAAATCACAAATTTTTTTAAAAAAAAATAATGCTAACATGGAAAAAGAATCTAAAATAAAAAGGAAATGAAAATAGTGAAGGCGTGGAAAATTCTGAGAGCTTCAAAGGTTTCGGTTATATATATATATACTAGTAATAGGCCCGTGTGTTGCACGGTTTTATGAAAAAGCTTATAAAATAAATGTATAAATAATTATATATTTTAATAGATTCAATAAAGATAAAAGAAAAAATTATCAAATGTAAATAATTATCTCACTAAAATAAGGGGTAAGATTTCTTCCTAAAACTAAATTAAATTGATAATTCCAAATTGAATTTTAAATTGATAATTATTTTAAAAAAAGTACTAAACAATTGATAAATCTAAAATTAATATAATCTTAATAATATTATAAATTAAAATTAAAGTTGATAATTAAAGAATACACGTGTAGAACATTTTGATAATTTGATGTAACATAAAAATCAAATAAGAAAATTGTTAAAATTAATCTATTAATTCTAACCATATTTAATCATTAATTCTAAGAATTGAATTTTAAATTGATAATTATTTAAAAAAACGAACTAAATAATTGAAAAATCTAAAATTAATATAATCTTGATAATATTATAAATTAAAATTTAAGTTGATAATTCAAGAATACACGTGTAGAACATCTTGATAAATTGATGTAACAAAGAAATCAAATAAGAAAATTGTTAAAATTAATCTATTAATTCTAACCATATTTAATCATTAATTCTAAGACCCTAACCCTAAGCATATAAATTAGATCAAAGCTAAGAAAATTAGTTTAAACAAAAGGCAACCAATACAAAAAACCTAATCAATTTAATAAAAACAAAGGAGCCTTTAGAAACTTGACAATGTTTTCAAATGTTTTGAATTTATTAATTAAAATCACATGAAGGCAAAAAAACCAATAATAATAGTAAAGAAAATAAACAAAATGAAAATAATAATAATAAAAAAAGAAAGAATGCATACCTGCATTGTTATGGGATTTAGGTATTCACATATTGTAATAAGCTTCACTCCAAAAAGAATATATAGGGTTATATATATTGGTAGAGTTCCATTTGAAATATAATTCATTTAAATCTTATTGAAATTAAAGATATCTAATCAATGTGTTTGTTTTTATCTCATAAAAATTGGAATTAAAAAAGGTCATATGAAAAAAAAAAAAAAAAAAAAAAAAAGGGAGAGAGTTGATTCAACATAACGTAACATGTAAAAAATTTTTAAAAAAAATTTAAAAGAGAGAAAGAGAACGTGGTTGATAGCTATAAGAAATTTTGATATATATATATATATATATATATATCACATTATATATTTAAATGTTATCAACGTAGAAATTATCAAATTAATGGAGATATATACTGTTTTTTGGAATAGATAGAGATTATTAAATTATTGGAGATATATACTGTTTCTTGGGATAGATTTATATTTGATGATGTATAGAATCAGTTAGTTGAACACTTCGGCTTCGGTGGACTACGGTGTTAGTGAAGGCCTATAAAGAGAGAAAACAGTCAAAGGGTGACCGGGGTGAACCGGCCAAACACCCTCCGATGACAAAGTTAGTTTTTTCTTTTAATGGAGTTCCAACTTTATTCAATGTAAAATCTCAGGAAATTCACACCTTTTCATGGTTAAGACCGGTCCTTATATAGGGTATTCTAAGGCAGTTACTAGTTCAATAACTTCCCCCAGAATCTTGGAATTCGGACATAACCTCCTCAACAGCTATAAAAATCATAACCGCCGTCGGAAGTGACATACGTGGGAGGGATTGGCGGTGATGAACACGGGTTGATGAACCGCTCCAAAATTCGTTAAGTGTTGCATAGTCGTCCATGCGCTCTGCGCATGGACGACTCTTTGTAGCGCCATTGTGTGGTCGTCCATGCACCTTACACATGGACGATTTCTTTCGACTTGATTCCCTGAAGTTTAATCAATTACCCAACATCACAAGGACGAGATATCTGGATGAATAGGAGATGGCCTGGTTGTTTGGCTAACCGTTCATCATGGACGACCCATCTGGACGAACCATAGACGTGATTTTTTGTTATCCATCAGTTACCCCCTTGTCCAGGGCGTCGTCGAGGGATATTATAGGGATTTTATCCCATTTATATAACTACGTGTCATGGTTTAATTCGTTAAGCGATTAAATCGATTACATTTCCCCATGCGATTGCCACGTGTCATTTTCTTAGTGGATGGTGTCGCTTCACTGACCCTACTCCTGGGCCCCATAAATAGGCACATTCTTTTTCTTGCCCTCCACCTTTCTCATAAACTTCCTTTTGCTATCTCGTCCAAGATTCTCGTCTAGCGTTCGTCCTAGTTCTCAGGTACTTCCTTTTCTTTTTAGGTTTTCATCTTGACCTTTACTTTAGTTATGTCTTTGTCTAGTAGTATAGAGAGAGAAATAGATGAGTATCAGGACGTCTCCTCTGAAAGTTATGAGAGTGGTGAGGGTAGCACTAGTTTTAGTAGCAGTTCCTCGGACGAGCAGTATTCGTCCGGGGTTCCTAGCATTTCCTTAGAGGAATTTCAGGAAATGCAATGTAGGATGGCCTCTAGAGCTGGGGCTAGCTCATCTAGAGCGCCACCCAGCCCTTCTCAGGACGAGGAGGAGGAAGAGGAAAACATCATATATAGCTGTGCACCTGAGGTAGCATCCACTTTGGACGCTCCTAAGTTAAAAATATTGGTAGATAGATACCAAATTCCTATCGAGTTAGAACCTCATCTGCCCAGGGAAGGAGAGTGGTGTTGTTCACCTTCTTCTGGTTTGGAAGTATACTCATCTTATCTCTTAACTGGTCTTAGGTTTCCCTTAAATTCCTTTTGTAGAGGTCTTCTTCATAGGTTAGGTATTGGTTCTAATCAACTTAATCCCAATGGTTGGAGGATGATAGTCGCCATGCAAGTGTTATGGCGTGAGGCACTGGAAGGGGAATGTCCTATAACAGTGGACGAGTTCCTCTACTGTTATAAGCCTTCAGAAATAAAACAATCAGCTGGTTTTTACCAGTTCTCGTCCAGAGGCTCTCACTATAGCTTAATAAAGGGTCGTAGCTCGTCTGATAGGCTCTAGAAACAAGAGTTTTTTATCATTTCTGGAAACTGGGCTGGGGACCCAACAGATGTTAGTAATGCCCCCTTCCCTCCTTTTACCAGCCCTATAGGTCGCCTTCGTCTTGAGGGTATGTTTTCTTTTCATGTTATTTATTTTATTCCTTACACTTTCTAACTTTCATTTGTCTAACTATCTTTCTTTTTTTTGTGCAGCTGTTACTCGTCCACGTTTGGACAGATCTTACTTGGATTGAATTGACCAAGTACGTGCCTTGCCTAGAAGGACTTTCCACGATTTAGTAACTCTCAGCAGTTTAGCTACGTGGGGTCTTGGTCTAGAACCAACTGCTGAGAATCTAGCCCACGAGGAAACTACTCGTAAGAGTAAGTATCATCCATCTTCTTCCATTTCCATCTCTGTTATTATTATTATATATTTTTTTATTATCATTTTAATTGATTTCCTTCATTGTAGGAATATTTACAATGAGAGAAAATAGGGAAAAAACAATAACTAGTGGGGATGAGGATGCTCTTGTGCCTCTAGTCGTCCAGAAGGCTACCGTCCAGCCTGGGAAGAGGAAGTCTAAGAAAATTTCAAGTGTTGTGGACCTGGACGACCTTCCTAGTCGTCGAGGTCCTAAAAAACCAAAAACCACTCAGACTTCTCTTCCCAAGGTCCCCAAATTCACTCCTCTTACGGTGAATCTGGACGAGTCTCCTACCAATGTGGAGCCCGTCCAGATAGTTCATCCTGTTCAGACTGATCCTGCACCTTCAACTAAGACTTCTCGAAAGCCTCATTCGTCAGAGCAATCAGATTGTCCTTCTAACTTGGTGCTGGACGAGGGGTATGCGTGGAGGATGTTCAAAGGAATCGTCACTGACAACGAAGTTAACCAATGTTACAATATGTCAGTGAAGGAATTTGAACGTTTTGGCGTCCACGACCTCTTTAAGGTAGGACCTTAACTCGTCCTTGTGCTTTTTTTTTTTAATATATCTTGCTAACTCTCATTCGTCCATGTACAGGCTATGTCAAAATTTTATACAGTGACGTGCCAGGCCAAGGAATTAGCTGAGGAGGCCAAGACGGCAAAAGAGAAGGCTAAGGAGCTGAGCAATGAAGTTTTGCTAAAAAAGGGGGAGGTGATCAGGCTGACAGATGAAGTCAACCATTTGCTAGGAATTGAGACGAAACTGAAGGACGAGGTTGAGGAACTTAAAGCAGATGCTATTGAAAAAGATACTCGCATCGCATACTTGGAGGGACAAGTTTCAGAGTTTAATTCGTCCTTGGAGAAGGCACGTGAAGAAGCCATATCAGCCTTCAAGAAGTCTGACAAATACAAGAATCGTCTAGACAGCCATTACGCTGCTGGGTATGAGGACTTCCGTGTTGATGCCAAGGACGCATTCCCTGACTTGAACTTCGATGTATTTAAGATCCCCCTTGCCACAGAAAGTTCCTTGCTTATGACGGGTTCTGAGGACGTAAATGTGGAGGACGATGCCACCAACGAGGTGAACCAAGACAATCCAAAGACAAACCCAGCAAATTGAATTCATCTTTCAGAAAGTTTTTTATGCTTTTTGTTTAAAAGTGCCCTAGTGTTTTGGGCTTTTACTTGTTTTTATTTATTTATTTAAATTTATTCAGGTACAATTTCTTTGCCCAAGTTTATGGACGAGTATTATGGATAAGTACTCATTACTCTTCTAAGGGTTTTTGGACGATGGTCGTCTACCCTTTGAATTTTATGAATGTATGACTGTTCCTTCTTTATTATTGTTCATTGTGTTCAATTATTCCTTGTGCTTTGTGAACGAGTTCCATTTATATCATCCATACCATTTTTGTGGTTGTGGGATTTTTCCTTTTATTGAGGTTTTATCTCGTCTTGATCATATGGACAAATTCCTTCCTGTAACATCATGAGATGTTCATTTTCAAGTAAAGTTCATCCATGAATGACGTCTTTTTAGCAGATTTAATTATTGCTCAAGTTTAGGACGACTATTTACTCGTCCTTAATGAAATTTTCCCACGAATGCTCATCCATGGGTTGGACTGTTAAGTTGGTTAGATTCGTCTGTGGGCCTGTGGTGTTTTCACATGCACATTGTTCGTCCATGGTGTAAACATTTGCACTTCAGGTTTGTCTCGCCTTTGAGCTTAGACGGACATACCTTTATTCTTGCTTTATCCTTATCTAAATGAAAGCTTTTAGACAATATTTCCTTGCGTCCAAGGATTTTACTCGTCTTTGACTTTTCGCCTTCCCTGGATCATTTTGAATCATAGAAAATGGAGGATTCCCATACAATCATACATATATATTCAGAAATCCATACTATGTAATCATTCGTCCACAATCATGGCACATGCTTAAGAGCTTGTACTTTTAGGGAATTAAAAATACAAATACAACATAACTTCGTCCATGAGCAGCATAAAATACTTATTTACTTAAGACACAATAATAATAATAAGCAAGTACTGGAAAACATTAAACATATTACTTCAAACGTCCAAGGATCTCGTCCATCTCATAGCTCGTCCCTGATCACCCTTTATTGATAGTACCTCCTTCGGTGTTCAACGTTCCACGGGTGCTCTAACTTCCTTCTGTCCAAGGCTTCCAAATAGTAGGATCCTTGCCTCTTGTAGTTGATTACCCTGTAAGGTCCTTCCCAATTTGGTCCCAATTTTCCGTGGGCCAGATTTTTGGTGGCCAAAGAAACCTTCTTCAGGACGAGATCCCCAATGTTGAAACACTTGGGTTTCACCATGGCGTCATGCTGCCTTGCCATGAGGTTTTTGTACCTTGCTACCCTTTGCTCCGCGTCCATCCTTATCTCGTCTATGAGGTCGAGATTAAGGCGAATCTGTTCATTGTTTTCTTCATCTTGATACTTCATCACCCTATGGCTAGCCATATGCACTTCTGCGGGCATGACTGCTTCACTCCCATAAGCCAATTTGAAAGGAGTCTCTCCTGTAGGAGTCCTCACTGTTGTTCTATAAGCCCACAAAACACCTGGTAATTCGTTTGGCCATACTCCTTTTGCCCCTTCAAGCGGAGTCTTGATAATTTTTAACAAGGTTCGATTTGCTACTTCTGCTTGCCCGTTAGCCTGTGGGTGGGAGGGTGAGAAGTAGTGATTCTTGATTCCGAGCTGTTCACAAAATTCTCTGAAGAGTGTATTATCAAACTATCGTCCGTTGTCGGACACTAACACCCTTGGTACTCCAAATCTGCATACAATGCTCTTCCAAACAAAGTTTTTGATATTTTGCTGTGTGATTTTCACTAAGGGTTCAGCTTCCACCCATTTAGTGAAATAATCTATTCCCACCACCAAAAACTTCATCTGTCTGGTTCTAGTTGCGAAGGGGCCCAAAATATCCAAATCCCATTATGCAAAAGGCCAAGGGGCCATCATTGGGGTAAGGTATTCTGATGGTTGCCTAGGAATATTGCTGAAATGTTGGCATTGATCACATACCTTGACATGTGCCTTAGCGTCAGCTTGGATGGTTGGCCAATAGTACCCTGCACGGATGACCTTGTGGACGAGTGATCTGGCCCCTAAGTGGTTACCACACGCTCCTTCATGAACTTCTCTTAGTACATAATTCGCCTCGTCTGGGGCCATACTACTCAGGTATGGTTATGAAAAACCTCTTTTGTAAAGCACCTTGTCTATGAGGATGTATCTGGCCGATCTAACTCTGAGCTTTCTGGCTTTGTCCTTCCCTTCTGGAAGCCTTTTGTCCCTCAGGGATGATACTATCGGGTTCATCCAATTCTCCTCACCTTCTATTTGTAGCATTTCTGGGAGGTCTATGCTGGGCATGTATCGTATTTCATCAAACTTATCCATTACTTCATTGGCAAATGCTTCCTTCGCTAGAGTGTCTGCTTCCATGTTCTCTTCCCTTGGGATTTGGACAAAGTTAGCTTCCCTAAATTTCTTTACAAGGCGTAACACTTTCTTCAAATATTTTTTCATTCTATCTTCCTTGGCTTCACACGTCCCATTTACTTGGCCTATGACCAACTGTGAGTCTCCTAAGACGAGTACTGAGTCCGCTTCTACAGATTTGGCTAACTCCAACCCTTTAATAAGGGCTTCATATTCTACTTCATTATTAGTTGTCTGGTATTGCAAGTGAACTTTGTACTTTAGCTTGTCTCCTTCTGGTGACTGCAAAACAACTCCTATACCTCCTGTATGCAGCGTAGATGATCCATCTACGTGGACGACCCATCTTTTACTATCTTCTTTCTCATCCAAGTCCTCATAACTTGGAGTGAATTTAGCAATGAAATCTGTCAGGGCTTGAGCTTTTATTGCATTCCTCGGTTGGTACCGAACATCAAATTCACTGAGCTCAACTGCCCATTGAATTAGTCGTTCTGCAGCTTCAAGTTTGTTCATTGCCTTCTTGAGTGGATGATCAGTCATGACATTAATGACATGACCTTGGAAGTAGTGTCTTAACTTCCTAGAAGCTGTTATTAGCGCGAAGGCTAACTTCTCTATCAATGGGTACCTTCCTTCTGCTCCTCTTAATATCCGGCTAGTATAATACACAGGGTTCTGTACTTTTTCTTCCTCCCTGATCAACACTAAACTTACGGCATGTGGGGACACTACTAAGTATAAGTAGAGTTCTTCTCCTGGCACGGACAGACTTAGCAACGGGGCTGTGGTAAAGTGGTGCTTTAGGTCCTAGAAGGCCCTTTGACAGTCGTCCATCCATTCAAATGCCTTCCTGAGAATTTTGAAAAAGGGTAGACACTTGTCAGTGGCTTTTGAGACAAACCTGTTCAGAGCTGCAACTCGTCCAGTTAAGGATTGGACTTCCTTGATGTTCTTCAATGGTTCCATGTCCAATATGGCTTGGATCTTGTCTGGGTTTGCCTCAATTCCTCTCTCTGAAACCATGAATCCTAGAAACTTTCCCGACGATACTCCGAATGCACATTTACTTGGGTTCAGCTTCATCTTGTATCGCCTAAGTGTTTCAAAGGTTTCCTGAAGGTCGTCCAAGTGGCTACCTTTGTCTAAGCTCTTCATAAGCATGTCATCCACGTACACTTCTACATTCCGTCCTATCTGTGGACGAAATATGTGATTCACCAACCTTTGATAAGTTGCCAGATTCTTCAGACCGAAGGACATCACCTTGTAACAAAACAAACCTTGACTGGTAATAAAAGATGTCTTTTCCTGGTCTGCCTCGTCCATCTTTATCTGATTATATCCTGAGAAGGCGTCCATGAAGCTCAACAGTTGATGGCCAGCTGTAGAATTAACCAGTTGATCAATACGCTTCAAAGGATAACTATCCTTAGGGCAAGCCTTGTTCAAGTCAGTAAAGTCGACGCACATCCTCCACTTGCCGTTTACCTTCTTTACCATCACTACATTTGCTAACCAATCCGGATAATAGACTTCCCGAATAAACTATGCTGTGGTTAGTTTCTGAACCTCTTCCTTGATAGCTTTCTCTCGTTCATGGGCAAACACTCTCTTCTTTTGACGAATAGGCTTCGAAGAGGGGGACACGTTCAGTCGATGAGTAATTACACTTGGATCAGTGCTAGGCATGTCGTCATGACTCCATGCAAAAACATCGGCATTCTTCTTTAGAAACTGGACGAGGTCTTCTTTCGCCTTCTCCTTCATACTTGTTTCAATTCTAGTAAATTTCTCACTATCATTTTCTCGCAATAAAACATCTTCCAATACTTCAGTCGGTTCTACAATAATTTTTCTTTCTTCTATAATCATAACCTGCATTTGCTCGTCCACAGCTAACATGGCTAGGTAACACTCTTTGGCTGCCAACTGATCTCCTTGTGCTTGCCCAATCCCGCACTCTGTAGGGAATTTAACTGACAGATGATAGGTAGATGTTACTGCTTTCCAACTGTTCAAGGTTGGTCTTCCAATGATGGCATTGTAAGAGGATGAACAATCCACCACAAGAAAATTTACTTCCTTAGTTATCTGCTGCAAGTATGACCCTACTACTACAGGCAATGTAATGGTACCTACAGGCTGCACTTTCATTCCTCCAAATCCTATCAGTGGAGAACATGCTGGACGAAGCTGCTCTTGTCCAATCCTCATCTACTAGAAGGCGGGATAATACAATATATCTGCTAAGCTTCCATTATCCATCAACACCCTCCTGGTTTTGTAATCTGCTATGAGTAGGGTAATGACAATTACATCGTCGTGTGAATGATGGATCCTCTCAGCTTCTTCGTCCGTGAAAGAGATGGTTGGCTCATTTGTTTCTTTCGTCCTTGGGAGTCATCTAGAGAGTTGGACGTTCTGCACCGCTTTGAGGTACATCTTCTTTGCCTTGGAGGATTGTCCTATCGACGTCCCACCAATGATAACTCTTATTTCTCCGAGTGGGGGCCGTGATGACTCTTCCATCTTTACTTTCAATTTTTCATCTTTATGATCTCTTCCAACGAAATGCCTCAACTTTCCTTGTCTAATGAGATTCTCAATCTGTTACTTCAAGTTATAACACTCATCCATGTCATGCCCATGATCCCTATAGAAGCGACAATATTTATTCTTATTGCGCTTGTTAGGATCTCCTTTCATCTTCTCTGGCCACTTCAAGGAAGGATCATCCTTGATTTGCATGAGCACTTGATCGAGTGGGGCATTCAAGGGTGTATAATTTTGATTCCTTACTGACGGAACTGCCTTCCTGTTATCCCTGTCTCGATCCTTCTTATCTTCCGTTCGTCTCTTCTTTGGACGAGATCCTTGATTAGAGTGACGTGGAGGGTTGACCTCCATCCTCTCAGCCCTCTTCCTCTTCTGAGTTATGATGGCGTCTTCTGCATTCATAAAGTTTTGGGCTGAATGGACGAGTTCAGCCATGGATTGGGGCTCTTTTTCATACAACTTGTGAATAAATAAGTCAGAGTTAACCCCATTGTGGAAGGCTGCCAATAGGAGCTTGTCGTCCACCTCGTCTACTGTCAAGGCTTCCCTATTGAAGCGCATGATAAAGGAACGCAGGCTCTCATTTTTTCCTTGCTCTATGGTCAGCAAACTGGGCGTGGAACGTTTGTGTCTTTGTCCCCCAATGAAATTATTAACAAATAATTTGCTTAACTCCTCGAAAGAATTTACAGAATTCGGGGGTATTTTGCTGAACCATACTCGCGCTGGTCCCTTAAGGGTGGTAGGGAAGGCTCTGCACATGATCTCATCCGGGACCCCTTGGAGATGCATTATAGTCTTGAAAGTAGCGATATGATCAAAGGGATCATGCGCTCCGTCGTATGAGTCCAGGGAAGGCATTTTGAATTTAGGCGGCAAAGGATGCCCATTGATGGAAGCAATGAAAGGGGAGTCTGTTCGGTGAACCAAATCCTCTACGGGATTTTCCCTTCTCATGTTCTCCTTCATCTCGTCCATAACCTTCCTCATCTGATCCATTTCCTTCTCCAGATGTGGCACCCTTCACGAAGTGGTGCCTCTTGATCGAATCTCGGGCTCAGCATTTCCTCCTCCATCTTCTTGACTCTGGGATTGTCTCTCAACATGCCCTTCTCGGCGCTGCCTTTCTATCTCCCTAGTCAACTTTTGATTCTGGCGAGTTAATTCTACCATCGCGGCCGCCATGGATTGTATGTGTTGGATGGAAGGCGACTGCGTGACAGGCGCTGATTGGTGATTTCGGTGGGGATGGCTAAAAGCATCCCTACTCTCTTGGTGGCCTGGGCTAGTAGCCCTCGATCTGGTCCGAATCATTCGACTTTTTGTCCCAGAAAAAGCAAATCGCAAATCGATTCACGTTTTCCCACAGACGGCGCCAACTGATGATGTATGGAATCAATTAGTTGAACACTTCAGCTTCGGTGGACTACGGCGTTAGCAAAGGCCTATAAAGAGAGAAAACAGTCAAAGGGTGACCGGGGTGAACCGGCCAAACACCCTCCGATGACAAAGTTAGTTTTTTCTTTTAATGGAATTCCAACTTTATTTAATGCAAAATCTCAGGAAATTCATACCTTTGCATGGTTAAGACCGGTCCTTATATAGGGTATTCTAGAGCGGTTACTAGTTCAATAACTTCCCCCAGAATCTTGGAATTCGAACATAACCTCCTCAATGGCTATAAAAATCATAACCGCCGTTGGAAGTTACATACATGGGAGGGATTGGCGGCGATGAACACGGGTTGATGAACCGCTCCAAAATTTGCTAAGTGTTGCGTAGTCGTCCATGCGCTCTGCGCATGGACGACTCTTTGTAGCGCCATTGTGCGGTCGTCCATGCACCTTACACATGGACGATTTCTTTCGACTTGATTCCCTGAAGTTTAATCAATTGCCCAACATCCCAAGGACAAGATATCTAGACGAATAGGAGATGGCCTGGTTGTTTGGCTAACCGTTCATCATGGACGACCCATCTGGACGAACCATAGATGTGATTTTTTGTTATCCATCAATATTAATCACCTCTTGAAGAATTTGGATTATGCTTATCCCTTAATAATCAAGTTTTGTAGCTTGATATTCTGATAAAATAATATTAATTTAATAATATTAAAATTTTTGAAAATTTAGATTATAAATATTATCTAAATTAAATTTTTGTATATTAAATATTATCTCCTAATTTAAGAAATATATCCTAACAAATAAAAAAAAATGTTAATTAGATGATAAATATTATCTAAATTAAATTTTTGTATGTTAAATATAATCCATTAATTTAATAAATATATCCTGACAAATAAAAAAAATAATGTTAATCTAATTTTATTTAATGATAAGAATAAATTAGAGTCCTGGTAGTATACTATTCCTTTTTATTTTTTTAAAAATATAAAAATTTAATAAAATTTCTGCAATTTAGTGAAACCACTTGGTGCAACCATGGCGTCTAAGCCCAACTTTTATTATATATAACTAGTTATAGGCCCGTGCGTTGCACGGTTTTATGAAAAAATTTATAAAATATATGTATAAATAATTATATATTTTAATAATTATTATAACAAAATAAGTACTAATTTGTTAGTGACTTGAAGTATTGTTAAAAATAATATTTTTTATATTCAGAAAATCTTTGAATACCTATTTGTATACTATGTTTTTAAAGTATCCTTGTTCTTCTTCATCATTGTTCTTTATTAAAATCTTTAGAAATAGTATTATAATTGGCCACTTTTAAGAGATAGAACTATTCAGAGAATAATAACATTTAATTTGTTCTAAACATAAATTCATATAATACAAAATTTATTTGAGAAACAAAAAGTAAATGAATAGTTTGAATTGTAAGAGAGACACTACGTGTAAATGAAAAAAAAAAATTGCAGAGCTCTACATATAGATTACACACCTTTCTTAGGATGCTTGAAATCTTTTATGACAAACCTGGAAAAAAAAATCAAGAAAAAAATTAAACCGAGTTAAAAAAAAAATAAATAATTGAACCATATAGATTGTAAAGTTGCATATGAGTTTATGACCATTTAATATTAGGCTTTAAATTATTATTATTTTTTTCTATACAGAGCTGTCATTTCCACTTTGATTTTACTACTTTAGTCAAATATAAGTTCCATAATCGCGAGGGAAAAAAAAAAAACCTATTTTATAATGATGGCCCAAGAGTAAAAATAATCAATGCATAAAAACGATTGATATTGGAAGAATGACGACTATAATTCTTTAAAAAAAATGATGACTTTTTAAAGATTCTGAAAATTCGGGAATTAAATTTCCAAAATTTTGCAATTTAAAACCAAAAAAAAAATAAAAAGATTAATGAAGAATTTGTTGGGAATAGAAAATTATACTAATAATTAGCAAAAAAATATTAATTAATGTTGCAAACGGATACATAATTCTATGCACACTTTACATAAATAAATGCTTGTATTCAAAATAGAAATAAAAAGTAAAAAGGGAACAACATGAATAAATCATACTCGACAAAATCTATTTCATTTTGTTTGATAAATTATATAAAATAAATCCCATTAACTTAGTTTTGGTGTATTTAAATGATCTAGAAAAATAATGAAGCATATACTTTTGAGCCTAATCACATCAAGCAAAATAATAAAGCAATCAAAATATTGAAAGGCAATTTAAGTTCATATATGCTTGCATGAGATATGTACCTGTTCATAGTAGCAATGGAAGCCTCATCTTGAGGTGAAGAATCAATATAATGCTAATAAAAGCTGCCTAAAAAGTTAAAGATTCAATAAAGATAAAAGAAAAAATTATCAAGTGTAAATAATTATCTCACTAAAATAAGGGGTAAGATTTCTTTCTAAAACTAAATTAAATTGATAATTCCAAATTGAATTTTAAATTGATAATTATTTTTTTTAAGTACTAAACAATTGATAAATCCAAAATTAATATAATCTTGATAATATTATAAATTAAAATTAAAGTTTATAATTCAAGAATATACGTATAGAACATCTTGATAATTTGATGAAATATAAAAATCAAATAAGAAAATTGTTAAAAATAATCTATTAGTTCTAACCATATTCAATCATTAATTCTAAGACCCTAAGAATATAAATTAGATCAAAACTAAGAAAATTAGTTTAAACAAAAGGCAACCAATACACAAAAGCTAATCAATTTAATAAAAACAAAATACAAAAACAAAGAAGGAGCCTTCAAAAACTTGACAATGTTTTGAATTCATTAATTAAAATCACATGAAGACAAAAAAACCAATAGTTACACCAAAGAAAATAAACAAAATAATAATAATAATAATAATTAAAGAAAGAATGCACACCTGCATTGTCATGGGATTTAGGCATTCACATATTAAAGTAAGCTTCACTCCTAAAAGGATATATAAAGTTATATATATTGGTAGAGTTCCATTTGAAATATAATTCATTTAAATCTTAATGATAAGAATGAATTAGAATCCTAGTAGTATACTATTCCTTTTTAGTTCTTTAAAAATCTAAAAATTTAACAAAATTTATGCAATTTGGTAAAAGCTGTGCATTGCACAGTTTTATGTTAAAACTTGTAGAATATATATAATTATTATAACCAAATAAGTAATTATTATAATGAAAGGAATAAATTGCATTGGTATAACAACTATCAAATATAAAATGATAGCACCTTAATAGAAAATTATCTTCTAAGATACCAATTGTGTTATAATATCATTTGTAGTTACATGTATTAAACTATTCACATCTAAATATCTAATTAATCTACAATATAAGTTGTGGGGGGGGTAAAAGCCCAGACCTACCTATTGGGTCTGGGGCCCTGTTTTGAGGATTACTGTATGTCCGAAGAGGAATAACGGGTTGGGGTAAAGTTCATCTGGAAGGAACAAACCCGGAAATGGAAGAAGAGTACCATCCGAAGAGGTCACCCTTCGTCCGAAGAGGTTTTACTCATCGGATACGAGTAGTCT
The DNA here is from genome assembly GCA_030445155.1 of Quercus variabilis. Lineage (NCBI taxonomy): Eukaryota > Viridiplantae > Streptophyta > Magnoliopsida > Fagales > Fagaceae > Quercus > Quercus variabilis. The sequence goes on from CP129451.1 coordinate 42,648,426, forward strand.
TGATCAAACAAACGTATGGAAGGTCCGAATGACCTTCCTGGCAATCCCAATGACAAAGATAAGCTCTGGGCATACCTAGTGATGATAAGGACGAAGAAATATCTCAAAGAAAAGCTGCCACCACCGTATTTAATGTACTGCAGCAAACTTTCTGGCCGCATTTACGTGGAGAAGACCCCTAAATAGTGCAACCTCAGCTACCGCCACTCCCAAAAAGCTAGAGAAGATGCTTGATGTGACTTATGCTCAAGTATGTACGCAGATGAAGGATAAGTGGACGACTAGAATGATGAGGGAGGAGGCTATATAAACAAGAAGGGCTCCTGAAAAAGAGGGGGAGAAAAAGAGAGGTGAAGAAGAGAGAAAATAACTTTACTGTAGCTCTGAGTGTTGTGATCACTTCTCATTCAATAAAACACCTCTTCGAACGTTCATTCATTGAGTTTTTCAAGCACCATCTCATGTTACTTCGTTCTTAAGGGCTACAGTTAACTATTGTTCGATTCACAAGTAGCCCAGTCCTTTCACCCATTCTCTACAAATTCATTGTCCTGGGTTCATTGGACTCATAATCCTTATCTTTTGGGCTTGAGCTACAAAAACTGACCCTACATAAGTGATTTGAGTATTGTTAACAATAATATTAATGATTAAAATCTTTAGACAAAGTAACATAAAATTGGTCACTTTTTAAAGATAGAACTATTCGAGGAATAAAACTTTTGTTTTATTTTTTTTTTTTTTTTTAAATTGCAAAGGTCCACATCTAGATTACAAACCTTTCTTAGGATGCTTGAAATATTTTTTGAAAAACCTGAAAAAAAAAAAAAAAATAAACAGAGTTAAAAAAACAAAGTACCATATAGATTGCAAAATTGTATGTAAATTTAATAGTTTATGATTGGAATTTACTACGACAACTTACATATATATTGGACAACAAAATAATTAAATTGGATCAAACCATTAACATATGAATTAGATCAAACATAAGGAAATTACCCCCTCAAAAAAAGAAAAACATAAGGAAATTAGCTTAAACAAAAGGCAACAAATACATAAAATGTATTTAATTGATTATAATAAAAAATTAGAGTAAAAAATACATACCTACATGACTGTAGGTAGAAAAATGGAAGCCTAAATAATAAAACTGTACAATAAGTTGGAGAATGAAAAACTACACCAATTAACTGTGAATATATATATACATACTCCACATAGAAAAAGAGTCCAAGTAAAAATCAAATACTCTAAACTCCTTAAAGTTACCTAATCAAGAATTTTAGGTTAATTACATATTAGATTAAAAAAAAAATTACTTTATGAAAAACTGTACGCAATTCTTTGATATTATATGAAATCTTATGTGTATATAGAAGAAAACCATTGTGACTGTTATTTGATAAAGATTTGGCTTGGTTGAAGTTAAAGTGTGCAGTAATGAAAAAAGGGTTGGTGAAATATGGAGTTCCAAGATTTGGAAACACACCTGAATCGGAGCATAGATTTCACTGTTAGCCAAGTCAGGAAGCCATACACAACCTCGTTCAGGAGATGTTGGGACATCACAGGTGGTTCTGCTCTATTTGTATTACAAACTTAAAGAGATTGAAGGGTTTGAGTTTTAGAATTCTGATTTGAGATTAGGTAGGGAATGCCAAATATATCTATCTTTACGTGAAGCTCTACAATTTTTTGCCTTCACGTTACTTACTCTATATTTTGTTTTGAGAAATCATATATCTACAACATTTTTACAATATTTTTACAACAAATTCTAAGTGGCAAGGTGTTACTAGTTGTTATTATTGGGGCAAAAAAGTAATTTTAGTGTTAATTGCAAATTTGAACCAATAACAACTAACCACCTGTGATTTGTTGTAAAAATGTTATAAAATTGTTGTAGACGTAGCATCTCTCATTTGTTTTAGGAGAATGCGAAAGGGACTCTACAACTTGAGCTAGGATTGAGCAAGTTTATCAATATCCAAGTTCATTCTTTGAGCCAATTATTAACGATATACAACTTTTTATTTCTTTATTTTATTTTAAGAGATAAACTATTTAATGATAAAAATGAATGGATTAGAGTCTTGGTAGTATACTATTTCTTTTTAATTCTTTAAAAATCTAAAAATTTAATAAAATTTCTTCAATTTGGTGAGGCCACATGGCGTAACCACAACTTCTAAACCCAACTTTTATTATATATAATATGATATGATACATATATAGATTAGTCATATAAGACTATTTTCCACCTTGACGTGATGTCGTGAGCAGTGACGAACTTGACTAGTAAAAATATAAATTATGAGTTAGTTGAATCTTTGTTAAGGATTTTTTTTTTTTCTAATTATTCAAAGAAATATTAGGTACACAAATTTTTTTTTTAAGCAATATTAGAAAATCTTCTTCCATACTTTTCCACTCTCTTCCCCCACTTCACTTCACTTATTATAAATAAAGTCCTTATCAAGAAAGGCAAAGAGCTCTTATTGACAAGAATACTTGGCCCCAAAAAAAAAAAAAAAAAAAAAAATTGGCCATGAACAACTGATCAAACTCTCTCCCTCCATCACCCTCATGATTTCCAACGCAACTTATCCTTTTGGAGCTGACGTAACAAACTACGCGATGAACTTGTATTGATGTACAATTTTACTATGACTAGATTAATAATTTTTGTTTGTACCAGTTATTATCCGAACTTTATATTTTTGGATTTGATTTCTTTGCTAGGCCTAAAAATATTATCAATCACAACAGACATGGGACTCACAAGTCAGTGAGAGAGATGTTGTATAAAATCGGCTGATATGAAAATTTTCCGAGTTATAGAAAGTCTATTGTGATTTATGATACTTTTAGAACATGTCAATAAGAGAACTGTTGTATAGAACGAAAGCAGGAAATACTTTCTCCTATAACTCAAATTTACAAATATGGCCAATTCCTTCTTCCCCCCCCCCCCCCCCCCCCCCCTTCTCTCTCTCTCTAATATTCGGCAATCAGCCTCAAAATCAACCAGCCACCATATCTAGAAGCATATCAGGACTTCTTTCAAGTAGTATAGTATGGTGGTAGTGCGTAGATCTCCATATTATTAAGCCAGAAATTAAAATTTGCTTCTTAATTTTTCTCCACCAACACATTATTAATTTGGGTCGTTGTTTACCATTATTCTAATAATTGAAATTGAAGGAGAGAACCACCCACACCCGAGTTTATGACCCCAGGTGCAACACGATGGTACCCGCCACAAAGTTCTCAGCATAAAGTCAATTATGATGGTGTTCTTTTAAAGACGTTTGGCAGGCGGGAATTGGAGTAGTGATTAGAGATGCTGAAGGAAGGGACTGTGGTGCTCTCTCGGACAAAACAGTGCTTGTAGAACAGCCGTGAGGTTCGCTCTAGAGTGTGGACTCGAAGAAGTGGTGTTTGAAGGGAATTCCGAAACAATCACAACTGCTATCAACTTGACTTCTCCATGTTTCAGTTCGTTTGGCCACATTCTGGATGATGTTAAAGCTTTGGCTTTAAATTTTGTATTAGCAACTTTTGTTCATGTAAAAGACAAGGAAATGCAGTAGCTGATAAACTGGCTAAGGCATCTAAATGTATTCCTTGTCCCCATTTTTGGTCAAATGACATCCCTAGTGATGTGCAACAACTTGTAATTCATGACAGCATTCCTCGATCAATAAGAAGTATTGACTTGATTCTCAAAAAAAAAAAAAAAAGGAGAGAAGGCAACAGTGTAATTTCTTGATGGCACTACTTAAAATAAATAAATAAATATAATACAGATTTTTCAGATGCTACTTGATCAATTGCTTCTTTAGTTAGTCAGACTTCTTCAACAGACTCAATAGCACCCCACCACTAATACAAGTAGCTACAACACCAAGAGATGCTTCAGTTGAGACATGGAATCCTGTAGGAAGAGTTGAGAAGAAACTATTTAATTTTGGAATAGAAATTATAAAAGAGTACACGTACAACAAGGTGATAAAATTAGTAAATACTCACCAAAAAAATCCAAGATCATCTTACATCCGATAAAGCCCAGTACGATGCCAATTGATGGCTGAGATATAGCAAAAGGAAGAAATGTGGGTTTTTTTGGTCTAAATTTGAACTTATCAACCAAAAACTATACACGCTACAGAATTTCAAGTAGATAGTGAAAAAAGTAAGAGTTCATTAAGCATGGAATTTAAAACCAAATCTAGCACAATAAAAATGGAAATGTTGGTCTTAATAACAGCTAGTACAAGCAAATCATATCCTTTTTTGGTAAGCAATATGCAAGCAAATCTTAGTTAGACTCAACCACTCAGGGACTGGTAGCATAGTTGCCTCACCCGCGTTTCTTTTGTTGTATAGCTGCCTTACGAAACAATGACTACAAACTTCAAGAGAATCAATCCTACGTTCTCAGATAATAGAGACAAATATTAAAACTGATAGTTCTATTTTCCTACTACAAGGCTGTTACTCTTACAAGATTCATGGTGCACCAGTTCCACCAGTTTGCAAGAAGCAGAAACCTTAGCAACAGAGGGAAATGGGGGAAACAACAGCAGTGCCAATAAAGAACCATGAAATAAGCATACAACAGACTCTTTAAGTTTTAATTATGTCAAATGGCTCAAACAATCAGTTCATATTGCCTCATAACAAGGTGGTGAATATTTGAAAAGAGCATGATGACCTCATACTGATAGAGAAAGTAGACAACAGAAGATCTGTCCAAAAGCTTGCAAATTTAGTTAGAGCAAGTCAGCTTTTTACCTGTAAATACTCCAAGTCTGACATACCCTCAGAAATCAGAGTGTAAAGCGATCTCAAACCTACAGTGTAAGAAGATACAGTCAACTAGTTATATTTAATATGAATGCAATCACCTTCAGCAATATATAGTAAAATGACCATTATCAATGTTTGACATAAATTTTAGATCATGTAATTATCTTCTGATACAAATGCATATTTTTTTCCTCCATAACCAACTCCAAAATGCAATCGAAATGCATCTTTGATACATCAAGCAGGTGTATAAAAGTAGCTCATAAGGGAACTCTAAATCAACAACAACAAAAAAATTACCATAAAGATGTGGAAATGAAATTAAACTGCAGATTAAAATGTTATATCCATAAACAGGCTTCCAGATCACTGATGGCCAGTGTTGTTATATTTATAATTACCAAAGTTCTTAATCACCAAAAACTTGTTATCATGGTATGATAATATGTAAAAAGAGATCCAGGAACACAGTGCATGCAATTTGTACACACACATCAACTCAATTTTAACAGGAACAATCAATTTTAGAGATATTAATAGCACTTACAAGGACTACCAAAAGTAACAAGAATTACCTAAGATGGCAAAGAGATTAGAAGTAAAAACTATGAAAGGATCCCGTGTTACACCAAAGACTGCAGGTATTGAGTCAACCTAAAGAAAATAAGCGCTGTATCAACATCTCCATCACAAAATGCCAGTCTCCAAATAAATACATATGCCTGACATTATTAAGAAACTGGGAAAACCTACTGCAAATGCTATGTCACTGAGCTCAATAACTGCTACCGTGAGAAGTAAAGGAGTGGCCTGCCCAAAATGTGTGACACCTGTTAGAAATCAAGTAAAATTAATTTAAGACGGTAAAGAACTTTAAATCTCTGAGAAACAAAAAAATGCTACTTGCTGATCCAGAGTTAAATTTTAACCCATCCCTTGCAGCTTTAAACAGTTGTATCCTATGTATGTTGAATATATGACACACTAATATTACTTACTTTCCAGATACCACCCTGACTTGTTATAAAATGATTGCCATCATAACTAGCTGCAAGGAACAAAAAGGAATGAGACTTTAAAGCAGAAAGATCAATTAGTACAGAGCCAATCAGCTTTAAGGTATTAAAAAACATGACAACTCCTTTCTGAATCTGCCTAAAGAATGCTTCCATCATGTGTATATTGTTTTTAACTACTAAAGATGGAACACTATATCAATGCAGTACCAGTGCTCATGCTCCAGATTATGAGTGTGTCAAAAACAGGAGAAGCAACATTGTTTGGGTGTTTGCTCTCTAGTTATAGAAGGCAATAAAAAATTAGTGGCATAAAATTAGTCAGAGGAAATTAACCATTCAATGCAACCAATCCTTTGTCCAATGTGTATTGTAAAAATCAGATGATGGAGGCACCTGATCTTACTTTAAAAAGTGCAAGAAAAGTATATAAATACCCCAATGACTAAGATATCCTTATTTCACATTTTGACAGAAGAAAAAGGAGATAATCAGATTTATAAGCAAGCCTACAAATTAGGCTAATCTAGGTTCAACATTTTTACACAAGTAGAGTTCAAATAGAGCTAAGAGCAGCCCTGACTAACGACTCAGCCCCAGAAAGTAAGAAGATCTCCGTTGAGTACTAGCCTAGAAAAATATATATAAAGCAATGGCAATAGTCCAATTAAGAATTCAGAAGGAAAGAAATATACAGCAGAACATTACCTGTGACAGGGATAAATCTTTGGCATGTCTTCACCACAAAGTTGTCGGATAGGTCACTGTCATCTTCTTCACTGGTAAATAGCTATCAAAAGATCACAAACATTTTAAGTCACTAGACATTTAATCTTCAAGAATCACCTCTTGCATGAGACCTTCCTTCCTTTTCGAATAAAATTATTGTTAGCAATATGGTTAAATGATTAAATTCACATTTACTTGCTTTTGGAACAATTTGTAATTTATCATAGTGTCAAAAGTAGGTGGTAATGAGTTCAAACCCAATCTCCACACTACCTCCAATTTAAAAAGTTAAAAATCCCACGTATTGGGCCCCATTTATTTAGGGGAATCTAGGCTCACATGCAAAAAGGAGTGTTAGAATAATAGTTAAATGATTAAATTCACCATTACCTAACAACTTAAGCTTTAAAGACAAAACGCATATATATTCTACTCATGCTCCTCTCTCTTCCCCCCACCCCACCCCCCCAAAAAATTCTAGTTTGATAGGCAAGTGGAAGAGAAGGTTTTCCAAGCTCTATTATGTCTTTGGTTTCTATTTTGGATATTGACCCACAACCACATGGAACATGGTTCAACCATTGCAGCTCATGTTGACTTACTGGCCAAGGGTGGAGACAATACTGCTCTACTTTACCTTCAGTCTGTACTAAGTTTATACTTGTGAGGGACTATTTTGCAATGATTCAGTATAATTAGTTAACAGAAGTTTCCCCTCAAACCAAGAGAGGAGGTAGGGGGGAAGAAGTTTCCACATCTACGATACAATTGAAATAGAAGCATCTGAGCTACTAATTCTTGATCAGTTCTTTGTACTCATCATATTGACTCTGACACCCAAAAAAAAAAAAATCCATTAAAGACCAAAAACTAGTAACTTCTCAAACTCTTTCTTTGGGTATGGGGATGGGGGAACCACAGAAAATGGATAGATTGCATTAAAAAATTGCTACATCCTTTCGAAAGAGAAGATTTAACCTTAAATGACGAGTATAGGAGAATTGCAGCCAGTAAAAGGTTAACTGCCTCGAATCTCTAAAACAACAGGAAAAAAAATTTCATAAAGAGCATGTAGAATAGAAAAGGCCGCTCTCAAAAACACATGTACAAGTATGTGAAGGCAACAGGAGCAGCTAGGCACTTACCTGAAGGGTGGCTGCTCCAAGGAGTATCAACGTCAAACGAAAGACCACAGCACCAGCAATACCATATGAAAGTACCCGATTCTATACCTCCAGAAAATAGAAATTTGTCATTGCCAGAAATTGATATATAAAGGTGTGGGGGGGGGGGGGGGGGGGGGGGGAATATATATATATATATATATTAACATACTTATATAAAATTTGAGAACCCAAGGACCATAAGGTAAAACAATCCAAATTTTATTAGAGGGACAGAAATTTGTGCCTCACCTGATACATAATTGGCACTTTAAAGTACTTGAATATCAAAACAAAGACAAACAGATTGTCCACTGACAAACTTTGTTCCAATATATACCTGCACATAGTCCATAATGGTCATTGTGAAGGAAATAATCCAAGCATAAAGAACAAAACCCAGTTCAAGTGAGCAGAAGAAGAAGATAAAATGAACTGAGTCAAAATATAATATAAACCATGAAGTCAGGAAAAACAAATTTTTTTTTGATAAATAACGTAAGAATATTATTAATAATAGAAAAATAGCCAAACCAAGTACATTGGGGATGTACTATGGGGGCACAAATCAAGAAATAAAAGAACAACAGTCAAGAAAAATAGAAAAGGAAGAACAAGAAAAATGGGAAAAGACCACACTCCATTCAAAGGGAGTGTATAAGAACAAAGACTTAAGCTCTAGTAAAGAACGTTCACAACCCTCAAAGCTTCTAGCATTTCTTTCACGCCAAATGCACCAAATCAAGCAATGAGGCACTAACTTCCAAACATCCATGTGACGATGACGCGCAAACTTTCCTTGCCAAGTCTCAAACAACTCAAGAACAGTATGAGACATAACCCATTGAAGACCAAACAAACAGAAAACCAAAGACCACAACTCCCAAGCTATGGAGCAATGAAGTAGCAGATGATCAACCGACTCCCCACACCTCTTACACATATAGCACCAATCAAGCACAATCACTCGTCTTTTACGAAGGTTATCTGTTGTTAAGATCTTACCTAAGGAAGCAGACCAAGAAAAGAAAGCCATCCTTGGAGGAATTTTTGATTGCCATATCATTCTCCATGGAAAGGAAACAAAAGTAGGAGGGTAGAAAGAGCTATAATAACCTCTAACCTCAAAACCTCTATTCCTTGCAAGCTTCCAACAAACCTTATCTGGGCCAAACCCCCGCACTGACGAAGAATATACCAACCCCATAAACCAATCAAACTTCTTCCCAATCTTGTCCAGCAGACCAACCCATAACTTCAGCCACCAAGGAATCCTTTGACCTACTAAGACAGTAAAGCTCCAGAAAGACCTCTTGTAAAGTACAATCCCCACACCACATATGCTTCCAAAATTTTACTCTCGTACCATCCCCCACATCATAAACTAGAAGTTTAGAGAAGTTCAACCAGCCCTTCTAATGTATCTCCACAGGCTGACCCCATAAGGACTTGTCACCTTTTAAGAACTGTTCAAACTCAAAACTATAATAATAGATGATAACATTACAAACCACGCTCATGTTCTCCAACTTATATAGGTCTTAAGACATCCCTCCTCAAAGGAACAATATGCAATGTAGGCAACAGTTCGGATTCATGTAGTTTGACTAATTTACTATTGCTTTATCCTACTAAGAACCATAAAGAACAGTAGAGGGAGGGAGGCTGTCTTAAGTGAAGAATAAATGAAGGCCTCCAAAAGAAATCAGACTTGTATCAATAGCAAGCTTCACCTCCAAGGCGCTTTTTTTCTCACATGTTTGAACTTCACAAGATGCATATCATTTTCTCATTCAGGTTCCATTAAAAATTAAAGGTAACAACATAGAGAGCTTTGGAATAACCTTCATATTTAAAATTAATGCCCAAGAGTTTGGAACTGCATAGCGCTGCTTGAATCACAAACAATAATCTCAGATAACACATATCACCGAGTCCAAGAGTTGATGTTTATAATTTGAACGGGAACTGTTATCGCCAAAGAAAGGTTTCTGCCAGATATTTAAGCATGTAAATAGTCATGGTACTTATGCAGACATGAGAGCTCTAGAAGCATAGATTTTAGCTTTGGCAATATCAGTTCCTTAGCTTGGCTTGCCTACTGTGATTTGTAATTGACGTACAGATTTTAGCTTTATTAACAAACATTAGCTGTGTTATGAACTTTCTATTTGTTGTTGAAAAGCATCTATGATGCAAAATTCAGCATACCCAGCAAAAAACTCAGTGGCCTTGCCAACTCCATCTTTCAAACCCAAACCAATGCCAAATGCCACTGCAGTGCACACCTATAAAATTAATGAATTAAATGAAATTGCTCAAGATAATGACAGAATCAATAGATCCCAGTAATCAAAATAAGCTCAGAGCAAGAGGGTGCTCACACACAAGGCAACAGTTCTAACAGAGGAGGTATACTGATGCGCCTGAGTTGTTTCTAAATGACTGGCTGAAGAGGAAGTGTCAGATGTCTCTGTGTTGACAATGTCATCATATGATTGAGAACTGATTCTCTTGCTTTCTGCGGAGTCATTCCACCAATACTTAAATTCTATTAAACTACAGCACCAAATAACATCAATATATCTTGCAGATAAGCAGAGCAACAAAATTTGAAATGTGTACAATTATCGGATATGACCTGGAAAATACCATAGACGGTAATACTTTTTATTAAATTCAATTATAAGGTTGCTTTATTAAATTTTTTTATTATTTTATTATATCACATATATAATCTGAATAAAATCATCGATGCAACAAATTGTAATGCTGTTAGACATTAAATGAATTAGCACAAATTACACAACTTCATTATGGCATTAGAGTACATTCAAAGCAGGTTGGGAAAGTGCAATATCATTTCTTTTTGCAAAATGCCGTTACGAGTTAGGCCTGTAGCATCAGAAAAACAACTGAAAAGCAGTTTTTATGATATGTAATGCACATGAATACTCCCAGAAGATTTTAAAACTTTTTGCTCTCAAATTTTCAAAATCAAACACAATCAAGTTACACCTAGTGTCATCCACCCAATATATATACATATACATATATATATATATATATATATATATATTTATTGAATGTGAATTTTGTCAAATCCATCGTCAGAATACATTTTCTTCTTATTCCCGGATGATTAAGGATTAATAACTATCCTATAAAAAATTTAAAAAAAAAGATTAATAACTATGTCATCGTTTAAATTTCGCTCTCGTTTTTGTAAGACATACCTAGCGGCTAGTGCACAAGGCTCGAGCACTATACTGGGCCTATAAATTACCCCAATTTGTCATAAATTAGCAAATTAAAAGCAAAAATGTAAAAATATCACAATTCACACACACAGTTTATTTGTTGGAATCCAATTAACACGAAATTTAATAAACTCTTTCAAAGTCACAAATATAGAATTAGAATTAAATATCAGAGAGTATGTAAAACGCGATCACACAATTATTCACCTGAGGTAGATAAATTATCCTCCTGCTCGGTTCCTCTGGAGCAAGCAATTGGAAAATATTCGGCTCGGCGACAAGTATGACCGACTGCAAAATCAAAATTCAAAAGGATTTTTTTGATAATTAAGACTGTATTGTAATACAAAATACACACGGAGAGAGAGAGAGAGAGAGAGAGAGAGAGAGACCTGAAGATGTAGAAATGGTGAGAATATGGTGGTGACTAAGTTGAAGGCGAGTCCATTTGGGAGGGAGCGAAACCCTAGGCATGCCGGGGTGGATAACTGAAGCTAATCCCATGGTTGATTGAAGCAGTCTAATCAGATTTACAATTTTTGGTACGAAATTCAAAAGAGAAGCTGGAGAAGGAGTGAGAGTGTATTTTTTTTTTTTTGTATAATCTTATCCTCTCGAATTTTTTTAATCGAGTGTCTTCTCCACGACAGTACTCAGTACAGTGTTATTGTCGTTTGTCCCTTTTTTTTCTTTTTTCTTTTTTCTTTTTTTTACAGAATTCACATTGGTACCTGACTAATAGAAGGGAAAAATAAATAAAATTTATACAATTTTATCTAAAAATAAGTTATATAAGTTTTATATAATTATGTAAATTTACAAGATTATTATAATTATTATGTAAATTTACACTGATACTATTTATTTTATATTTAGTTGTTTATTATTTTTTTTTATGAATCTCAGGAAAAAAAAAATGTGGATGGTAATTATTGTATGTGAAAAAAAAAATTAAATCAATAAAAATTAATATTTTAATGAATGTAGTGTATACTTTAAAATAAATAATTTAATGTTAAGTATTTTTAAAAGTTAGTATGTAAAATAGAAAAAGTAAATTATTATACTAAAAAATAAACAGAATTTTTTGCACAAACTCATTCAACTGCTCGTTTGGGTTTTTAATTTTTTTACCCTTTATTACCTTTAATTTCTAATAAAGATCAATATTCTACCAACCAAATGCATGTAGTATTTGTCCCACATACGTTAAATATCTATGGGGAGCAATTTGTTTTAGGTAGGCCATCCACAAGTTGGGTTTAAGCTCAATTTAATCAAGTCAGGTGGCAGATCAGACTTATGACCTCTACTCTGTTTAGCCAATGAGGTATTTCTTCTCGAACAACATTTCCAATTCCTTATGACCAAACTTCGTCCACGGACTCTAGTAGGTCTCCGTAAGTATTACCTATCCTTGGACTACTTGATGTCTTCAAATATAGCCTACAGTCCAATACCCATATCTGGGCATTTTATCCCTACATGTTCAAAATAAGATTTTGAAAACTACTGAGAGAATGTTTTCTAATGCAAGGAATGTTTTTAATAGCATGGTTGTAAATAAATTGAAAACTATGAATTTCATGTTGTGGGGCCCGAAGGCCCAGAACCCCCGGCCCACCTTTAGGCTGGCCCAGGGCCCAAGCCGAGGAGGGTAATCTCCCCAGATGGTCGGCTTAGGGGTTTTAGTTCTCCCAAGGCCCAAGCCGAGGACACACCCCTCCTCGGCACACCTAGTCCAATCTAGGCAGGGGGCAGACTCAGAGTAGATGGTCACATCCACACTTAACGATTCTGCCAGGCCCTCTAGGTCCCATTAATGATGACAAGACCCTTCACTGAGAAACCTTGGAGGCAGCAACCCCCAGTATGGGAAAGAACCTGTCTAATGGGACAAGTCCTGAACCATTAGCCCGGATGGCCAACAGCTGTAAGGTCAGGATCGAGCTAAAAAGGATATATAAGGCAAAGAGCCCCCCGGGGGAAGGGGGGGCCTCCTCGGACGCTGGCCGAGGAGCAACCCCAGGCGTGAAGAAAATAAACGAGAAGTTCCAAGAAGACCGGCGAGGGGCCGGCCGGAGCCAAACCCTTTGCCCCACTCTCTACAAATTCATTGTCGGGGGCCCACCTCCGAAAAAGGAGCCCCTACAATTGGCGCCGTCTGTGGGAAGGGTTAGTGCGCCGGCCGTGGCAACCGGCGATCGTTCTAAGGCAGTTATTACTCAGAAGTTGGCGGTGCAAAGAAAAGAGAAAGAAAAAGAAAAGAAGAAGAGAAGAATGGCAGTGCGAAAAGGAAACTCAACAACAAATAAAAGAAAAATCATTTATTAATTCAGAAGAGATTACAAGAGATTACAAGTACTACAATTCTCATTATTTCATAAAGAAAAAAAAAAGGAAGGCTACAAATACAATCAGAGGCTCAGACAGGCGTGTTTTACAGAAATTCCTACCGACTAATCCTACAATCAGAGGCTCAGGTGGACCGGTGTTGGAACTGGCCGGGCAAGAGGCTCGCAAAGAATTAATATCAGGAATGAGGGAAGTGTCAACCCGTGCTTTTATTAGCGTCAAGAGAATGGGAGAACTTGACAATAAAAGCACGGGAAGGGGGGCTAGGGGCTGGCTCACCTTCAAACCAAAGCTTGAACAAAGTGAGGAGCCCCCAGACCCCGGAACACCCTCCCTCATGATGCTCCCTCGACCCCCTCCGAACTGCACGAGTATTGACCATCGGAGATGGCAATACTCGGGCACCAGCCATGACGAGAGTTCGCGTGCCCCCTTCGTCGGAGGTGCGCTCTGGGGAAAGACGTTAGGTATTTCAACGACGTCCCCCCTGACCACCATGCGAGACTCGGCCAGTGTTACGCCCAAACTCTGCCGCGCCGGCAGCCCAGTGGGGGCTGCGGCCACGGCGGCCCTTAACTCCAGGGCTCCTAACTGCGGTCACAACCCTGATGGCGGTAGCAAAGGGGTTCAAGAAGATGAAAGTGTATGTGTCTGTTCGTGGGGGAGAATTCATGGAATGAGGAGAAACGCTCCCCCCAGAACGCCTTTTATGGGGGGCGAAAACCAGCGGGAGTTGAACCGCGCGGAATTCGAAGGGGGAGTTGTCAAAAGGAATTAATTCCCCCCCCAATTCCAAGGGGATTGCCAGCTGCCTGATGCATGTTAATTCACGAAGGCATTAATGGAGGCGCGTTACGGGCACCGAAGCGTCAAACAGGGAGCGCGGAAGGTCAAGCGACACCTCGTAAATCAGAAAGACGAGGAACACGAACCAGAAGCGGGATCAGCCCCACATGCGAAGTCACAATCTGACCCGAGGAAAAACAACTCGCAGGAAAAGACCCGTGGACATCCTCACACCAAAAAACAAAGTCCTCGGATCCGAGGACAAACTCCTATTGGAGTCAACTGTGCAATAGTGGTACGATGACTCTCGCTTCAGCATCCTGCAAGGGACTAAGGGGAGGAACTTCTATCTGACATGAGACTGAGTTGTCCAAAAAGGTGAACACTGTGTCCTCATGCTTGTAGCCACTTGGAAACGATGGCAACAATTGTACCTAGGTCTTGCATGGTCCTCAGACTCAAGCCTACGGGGAGCTGGCCACTCGTACTTAAGGCAGCAACTGTACCTAGGTCTTGCATGGTCTACGGACTCAAGCCTAAGGGGAGCTAGCCACTTGGAAACGATGGCAGCAATTGTACCTAGGTCTTGCATGGTCCTCGGACTCAAGCCTACGGGGAGCTGGCCACTCGTACTTAAGGCAGCAACTGTACCTAGGTCTTGCATGGTCTACGGACTCAAGCCTAAGGGGAGCTAGCCACTTGGAAACGATGGCAGCAATTGTACCTAGGTCTTGCATGGTCCTCGGACTCAAGCCTACGGGGAGCTGGCCACTCGTACTTAAGGCAGCAACTGTACCTAGGTCTTGCATGGTCTACGGAGTCAAGCCTACGGGGAGCTATCTATTCACTAGGGAGCCGAGGTACTGCTCGGTCCGAGGACCTATTCCCGCGAAGAAACTAACTACCTATTGAAGAGCCTAAGGGTCGATCCAACCACTCAAGGAAGAATCAGCCGACTGAAGGCCTTCCGGACCATAGGGGCTGAGGTTCGCAAAACCCTCCTCCCCGTCCGAGGATACGTGCCGCAGGGTTTTGAGGGGCTATTGTGGGGCCCGAAGGCCCAGAACCCCCGGCCCACCTATAGGCTGGCCCAGAGCCCAAGCCGAGGAGGGTAATCTCCCCAGATGGTCGGCTTAGGGGTTTTAGTTCTCCCAAGGCCCAAGCCGAGGACACACCCCTCCTCGGCACACCTAGTCCAATCTAGGCAGGGGACAGACTCAGAGTAGATGGTCACATCCACACTTAACGATTCTGTCAGGCCCTCCAGGTCCCATTAATGATGATAAGACCCTTCACTGAGAAACCTTGGAGGTAGCAACCCCCAGTATGGGAAAGAACCTGTCTGATGGGACAAGTCCTGAACTGTTAGCCCGGATGGCCAACAGCTGTAAGGCCAGGATCGAGTTAAAAAGGATATATAAGGCAAAGAGCCCCCCGGGGGAAGGGGGGGCCTCATCGGACGCTGGCCGAGGAGCAACCCCAGGCGCGAAGAAAATAAACGAGAAGTTCCAAGAAGACCGGCGAGGGGCCGGCCGGAGCCAAACCCTTTGCCCCACTCTCTACAAATTCATTGTCGGGGGCCCACCTCCGAAAAAGGAGCCCCTACATATATATATATATATATATATATATATATATATATATTTTGTGTGGATAATGATATGGAATAGAGCAAGTGTAACTTTTTTCTTTTTTTAAATTAAGTTTCAAATTTGAAGTGTGAGAATTCTATTTGTAATAAAAATAAGTACCTCCTATCAAAAAAAAGAAAAAAAAAGGATAAGTACTTTAATTTAAAAGATAGAAGAGTTTGGACAAACACATGTGTAGGGGCTCCTTTTTCGGAGGTGGGCCCCTGACAATGAATTTGTAGAGAGTGGGGCAAAGGGTTTGGCTCCGGCCGACCCCTCGCCGGTCTTCTTAGAACTTCTCGTTTATTTTCTTCGCGCCTGGGGTTGCTCCTCGGCCAGCGTCCGAGGAGGCCCCCCCTTCCCCCGGGGGGCTCTTTACCTTATATATCCTTTTTAGCTCGATCTTGGCCTTACAGCTGTTGGCCATCCGGGCTAATGGTTCAGGACTTGTCCCATCAGACAGGTTCTTTCCCATACTGAGGGTTGCTGCCTCCAAGGTTTCTCAGTGAAGGGTCTTGTCATCATTAATGGGACCTGGAGGGCCTGGCAGAATCGTTAAGTGTGGATGTGACCATCTACTCTGAGTCTGCCCCCTGCCTAGATTGGACTAGGTGTGCCGAGGAGGGGTGTGTCCTCGGCTTGGGCCTTGGGAGAACTAAAATCCCTAAGCCGACCATCTGGGGAGATTACTCTCCTCGGCTTGGGCCCTGGGCCAGCCTAAAGGTGGGCCGGGGGTTCTGGGCCTTCAGGCCCCACAATATATATATAGATTACTTTTAAAAAAATGAAAAACAAAAATGGTCTGTTAAAAAATATTTTTTTATATAGTATTTTGAAATTTTTTCTTAAAAGTAAGAACCATATAATATTAAAATTATTATCTAAAAATTAATTTTAATTTTAATTTTTAAAAAATTATTTTCATACTCGTTTTAAAAATAAAATAAAATATCCTCCTGCAAGCTATGGATTTATTTGGAAAGAAGCTTCCTTTATAAAAGTTCCCCTTGAAAGGATAAAGCACATTTATTTAAATTTAAATTTAAATTTAACTTTTACGGTTTAAAAAAATAATAAGGGTCCGGTTAATGTGTGCCTTAAGGGCACACATTAAGCTTTCTATTTTTAGAAATATTTTCTCGGGAATTGAAAAAATTGTCATTATTTTTTCAATTTTCGAAATTTTTTTTTCCAAAAATGGAAATTAATGTGTGCCCTAAGGGCACACATTAGTAAAATCCAAATAATAATAATAACTTTCACAAAAATCAAAGAAAACAAGAACCGTTGATGACGCTCCGTGTACATTGACATAATAAAGTTAAAACCGTGGAAAACAGTGCAACCCCGTGGCGAAATCCCGTCCTTTCGATTTCGATATAAAACAATCCCATCCGTTACTTTTTGAGTCGCCCTTTCACCTTCGCTTTATTCTTCTCTTAACAAAAACTCGCCTTTTCACAAAAAAAATCTCAGACAACCACAACAACCCAAAACCCAGCCCATCTCTCTCTACTCGTCTCTCTCTCTCTCTCTATCTCTCTCGCCGTAATTCTCACGCAATCTCCGATTCTCTCTCACAATGGCCACCGATTCATCAGAGCAACTCAACCTCAACAACCCTACTACAACTGCAGAAGAAAACCCTAAAAAAACCCTAGACGACAACAGTATGACCACTACTGCTGTCCCGGCCCCCACCACCACCACCACCACCGAACCAGATCATCTCGAAGAAGAAGAAGAAGAAGAGGAAGAGCCAACCGATGAGGCTTCCGATCAGCCTTCTGTAACCACCGTCGATTCCGATGCGAAGTCCGGCGACGATTCGAAGAGCTCCGTAGCCGCCGCCTCCACCGCCGCCGCGGCTGCCTCGCCTGTAGCAGGGGATGTTGTTGATGTGGATCCGGCTTCCAATATTCAGAAGAAGATCCGTCGTGCCGAGCGATTCGGAATTTCCTTGCAACTCACCGAGGAGGAGAAGCGTAATTCACGAAAGGAGAGGTATAAATACAGTCTTTTTCTATTTTATTGGTTATTTTTATGTTGAATTGGTGTTTAGTTTCTGTTTGTTTTCGAAGAAATTACTTTGATATGAATTATTAAATGAGTTCCTATGTAGGTGAAGTAGGGTTTGTTAATGGTTTATATGCTAGTTTTAGGTTTTGGTGTTCTTTCATTATGATTTTGGTGTTCTTTCATTATGCAATGCTCGAAAGGTTGAGTTATTTGTATAGCCTGTTTGAAATCTAGGCACAGGGAGTTTGTGATTGTATTATAGATATTTTTTGATTGGTGATTTTTTTTTTTAAGAATGACTACATCATGAAAAGTGAACAATGGGCACGGAGAAGCCTACAGTACCACATAGAAAAAATTATGTACAAAAAGACAAGGACTAAATCGAAAGTGGAATTGATTTAAGATGTTTAGGAGTTTAGCACTAAATTAGGTTTCTTGATGACATGAGCCTTCTAGCTCAATTGACAACTCCCGATGTTTCCAATGGATTCATCCAAGGATCAAATCCTTCCACCCCCAACTATCGAATTATCGTTATTGAATAAGGTCTGATGTTTTAAGGCTATAGGTAATGAAAAGGTGGAGTCTTGAATTTGTTGATGGCCTTTTTGTACGCAAAAAAAATGAATACAAAATAGAAATGAAATAAAGAGAGTAAAACACTATGCAATCACACCTAGGACATCCTAAGAAATCACAAATAGGTAGGAGAAGACAATCACACCCTTAAAGCTTACAATTATCTGCTGGAATTTTATAACTTCTAAGCCAAATAGGAAAAGGATTCAAGACTCATGAACCTTTAGTATAGCCAAGGACAGCCCATTTCAGAAATTTGGAAATGACTAAATTGCACCAATTCTAGTAGAACCCAATCAAAACTAATCCATCCAAAATCTCCCAAATTATTGCTTCAGCACTAGAGCCAGCTTTCCCTCGTCTCTTATAAGTCTTTAAAGGGGACTACCTGTTATGTTACCATTAGGAATATGGCACTGTTAGAATATTAAAAGAATTCCTGTGTCAGTTTAATTTACCTTGCTTCAGTGACACCCCTGTCCAGTGCAGGGTTGTCAAGGAGACACAGGTGTCTTGTTTTATCAAGCTGTGGTGGTGGTTTCTTCCATTAATGCTATTGCTGACTGACCGTGTTTCTTCTATGAAATGGAAGCCTGTGTTTTTCCTTGTGTTGCCCCGTGATTTTATTTCATTTTTATGATTGCTGAGAAGCTGTGAAAAAAAGCTGATATTGCCAGATAACTGAAGAAGCAAATGAAGTCATGCATCTACCAGTGGCAGTTTTTCATTATGCATTTGTTATATCCATTTTTTTTCTCTTTATAATTTAGATTATACTCTACTCAAAGTTTTGGCTAAATTTGAGGCATTATTAAACAAAACCTTGAAGGTACTTGAATCCGCTTTCCTATTTGCCTCTCCTCTTATTAGAACTGACTCGTACCATATCCAAATATAGTTTGCTTGTTAACTCTCAATCCCATTGTGAAAAGGACCGAAGCTCTCTAATTGAGTCATTGTTTTCAAAGTTACCAAACAAATGTCTCTAATTTTAGCATCTTCAGTGGCCACTGAATCACCATGTTTGACCCATTTTCCCAATACATATGGGACCTCTTTGAAGGGTTATTTAACCTCCGTAGTGGCCAACATGTCCACCTTGTTAGTGCATGAAACCTTGGCATTGCCAACCTACAAATTGACCGGAAGGAGACCTGAAGATTTTGACTATTCTTTCAGCGTGTGATGAGAAAAATAAAGCAACTACTCAAGGAAGCTGCCCAAGGTGTTTATCTCCCCAACAATTACCCCCTCCCCACTTGAAAATTATTCACCAATTGAAAAGAAAGCAAGGAAATTTGGTTATTTTCCAAATGAATAATATTTTACACCTCGTACCCATCTCTGATAAATATATAAGACAATGTTCTTTAGTCTGATCTAGAATCTAGATGGCACTTTAGTGTTAATGAAGAAACATTTTCTGTTGTGATGGCACTTTCGCTCTGTGTTATGTGTTTTGGTAGTGATCATGGATTTGGTATTTGATAACTTGTTCTTTTCTCTTCGATAGATAGATGGGTTCAATTAAAGTTTGAAAAAGAGACCGGGGGGGGGGGGGAGGTTTTAAAAAGAACAAAGAAAATGGGGATTTTATTGACAACTCAAGTGCAATATGGGGACATTGGTGTCTTTTTAGGGGCAAAATGAAATCAAACAAAATAAAATGATGATTGAATCAATAAGCTAATGGTATATCAGGAACATTCCATTTAACCAAGAGTAGGTTAGTCCAAAGAAACTCAAATGTGTTGTTAATAATGTTAAGTAAGACTTTTTTTGAGCTTGATTTTCATTTTTTGTAAAAGTTTTGGTTTTTTTTTTTTTGGGGGGGGGGGGGGGGGTTGGGGTGGGAGTTTCCTTAAACCTCAACGGATTTTGGTGTTATTCCTATTTTTTTGGGCATTGTATGGTCATTTCTCAGTTACACATTCTGTGTAGCGCTTATTTGGATTCTTTGCTTGCTCTTTTTTTCCTTTTTTTCCTTTTTTTCTTCTCTGTTTACTATTGGAATTTAATCAAGTGTGTAATGTTCTTATTGTAGGTTTGGCACCGGTTCCACAGTGCCTGGGTCAGACTCAGAGGCATTTAAGAAGTCAGAGGATCTGAAGAGGAAGGCTAGAGCAGAGAGGTTTCCTTTCCTGTGGTTTTAATTCATTGTTAATATATATTGAAGTAGAATTTTCTAAAATCTTTAGTTGGTCTTTTGCTTTTTGCTAGGCAGATTCTTAATAAAAACCTTTTTTCCTTTCCCAGGTTTGGGATTCGTGATTCGCCTGTGGCTACTGATGAGGATGCGAAGAAGAAAGCTCGGCTTGCCAAATTTGCACCAGTTTCTAAAACAGATCCCTTGGAAGAAGAGAAAAGGAAGGCAAGGACGATCAGGTTTGTATCAAGACCAACTGTCAATTGTCACCCCTTATTTCCATTTATAGATCATTTACATGTTTCTGATAGTCTATAATTGAAGATTTGTTGTTGTATGTTTGCTTAAATTTCTTGTTGATTAAGTTTAATGTTTGCTTAGGTTTTCAAACCCTCCAAAAAAATCTTCATCACCTGTGAATGGCAAAGGAAATTTGGAGTCGGTAAGGGCCTTTTTTATTTTTTATTTTTTTTGCATTCCTTTTGGATAAGAGAGTATACAATTGTGCTTAGTTTTGATCTTCTCTTGTTGTGGATCAGAAGGCAGCTATTGCAGGCAAGGCTGGAGGAGGGGTTTGAATTGAAGCTCCCTTTTTAATAGTAAGGTATTTTTTTGAGATGCAACTTCCTGTGGCTGTTTTGGTACTAATACATACACACATACATACATACATACATATATATATATATATATATATATTTTTTTAATCTTTTTTTTTTTAATTTTATGCTGTAAGAAGTTGCTTCTAGTATCTACACCTCCCCATCCCCCTCCCTTTGATCCCAAAAACAAAATTATAAAAAAGATATGTCATCAAAGTTGTCAATATTGTTTTGTAAAGGTTAATACAGCTAAATTTCCCAGATTGGTAGTAAGGCATGCATTGTTGTTCTGGATAGGATAGCCATGAGAATATTATATTGAAAGAGGCAGCTGCAAATTTGAAATTGTTGAAATACATCTCCATTTATACAAAATTGCTAATTTTAGAAAGGTAATGAAGTGTTGTTTACATGCCATTGCTTAGTCAAATTTTCCTTGAGTGACAATGTTGATACTGGGGCTACTTGTGATATGTGCCCATGGATTCATGTCACGTTCTATTGGAGAGACCATGATTATGTGGCAATGACATGGTCTATCATGCTGGAGCCAATACTAACTCATTCGAAAGGGATAACAGCTAAAGCTTGCATCCTTATAGGGAAGTAGTTACTAGTTCCTTTAAATATAACAAGGTTGACAGCTTTTAATTGCTACAAAGTTTGAAGTTAAGAGTCAAGATATAGGAATTATGTATGCCTTGGTTTATGAAGTGGGAGGGAGCTCTAGTTTTTTGAGTTTGATGATCATCCCCTTGAGATTCAACTGTGGAGTTGGTTACTGGTGAATTACCACATAGTTTGCCACCAATGGGAGGCATTCAACCTGTTATTGATTTAATACTAGGGGTAGCTATGCTACATGCCGGCTTATAGAACATCATCTCTACAATAAGCTTAAAAATAGTGACAACAGGTTGAGAAGTTGATTAATAAAGGTTATAGTGTGCGAAAGAAAAAGCCCTTTTGTTGTTTCTGCATTGCTTACACCTATGAAGGATGGCTTGTGGAGGATGTAGGGCCATTCATAAGGTCACAATCAAGTACTGATTTTCAATTCCTTGGTTAGAAGATATTTTCTCAACAAGTTAGTTAGACTAAAGGTGTTCTCCAAAATAGACTTTTGGAGTGGTTACCATCATATTAGAATGAGGAGAGCTGATGAATGGAAGACTACATTCAAGACATCGGATGGGCTTAACGGTGGCTAGTAATGCCGTTTGGATTGTCTCAATGAGTAGATAGTAATACCATTTGGATTGTTCAATTGACCGAGCACTTTCATGTGGGTTAT
Source organism: Quercus variabilis (assembly GCA_030445155.1). Taxonomy (NCBI): domain Eukaryota; kingdom Viridiplantae; phylum Streptophyta; class Magnoliopsida; order Fagales; family Fagaceae; genus Quercus; species Quercus variabilis. The sequence continues at coordinate 42,670,824 of CP129451.1, forward strand.
GCCAAGGTTACTCAAACCTTTCATGGGGGTTTGTATTTGTTGTTGTTGTTGTGTGTAGTCAAAGTAAGGAATAGCATTTGAGTCATTTGTGCGAAGTGTTAAAGGTTCTTCACAAGGAGAATGTCTATGTAAACTTGATGAAGTGCACTTTCTTGCACTTTAAGTACTTGGTTTGTGTAAGTTGGGGTCATTTGTTAATCATATTAATATTTTAATATTAAAATAAAAAATTTAAATTAGCAGTAGTTGTGTTCTTTTATGAATGAAATAGAACTTTTTTATTAGCAAAATTTTTGTTTGGTATTTGCGCACGCACACACACACATATATGCATGTATGTATGTATGTATGGTGTAGCGAGAATCCTGAGACGTTACACCAAAGAAAGCTGGTATCGAAATATTTTGTTTCAATAGACAAACCATGACAATTACCAAAATGGTATTTAACAATTTTGTATGTCACACTAACCTTTTTCTCAGCACCCTCTTCCATCACTGTGATTCATTATCATTCATGTTTTTGCACAAGTTGTTAAATTGATATTTATCTTTATCCAAGCTATTGTGAGTAATATTCACAATTCTTACTTTTGAGTAATAATTTGAATTCCAATCTCATGTGGGTCACTTGGGCTCCAATGTAGGTCACATTTGATCCCTATTAGTAAGTAATTGACGGAAATTGTTAGGAAATTCATTGATCTAGTGGTCAAGTTGGCACATCATTAAAAGTTTGAGTTTGAAATTGTTTCAATTGAAAGTACAAGGTGATTGAGACAAGAAGCAACATGCCAGAGGGCAAAGTGTAAACATGGTCAACTTTTTTATTTTTTGTTTTTAATTGTGTTTACATGTTCTTATCAGCCAATAATTTAGTTTCTTCCATATAACTTTTGTATTGCTGGTCTAATTAATTTTTTTGTTTTAAATTTCTTTTTTCTGTCAGGTTTGGTGTTTTTTCATTTTTGTTGATTATCCTGTGGCTTCTTCGTCCATTCCTACTTTCCAACATGCGATTTCCCAGATGCAGAACTTTTTATTCTTAGACAGCTACCTTTTGCACTGAACAAGATTTTGGTATCGTGAAGTTGTTCTCATATTCTGAATGTGGTTTAGCAGTGGTTCACCCGGTGAGACCTAGAGTAATTTACGACTTCCTACATGGTGTTAGTTATCTCAGAGTCTAAAGAATATTAGAAATTCAAAGTGACAAAGTAGCTGAAATTTAACACTTAGATTTTTCATTTGCCTAGTTTACCCTTAATTGAGTTCACCCATAGATTCATCTGATATCTGCTAATAGTCGCATATACATGATCATGTGGAAGGGCAGCACTAAGTTGGTTTTGTGAGTTGTTCATATGATCCAAGATTGGTAGTGTCAAAACTTGTTGTATTGCTTTGCAATTAGTGGATAATGGTTGTATGGTAGAACTAACTGAATTAGAATATGGGGCTTTTAAGAAAAGTAGTTAGGTAAATCTCCATTCTGGTTGACTTAATCATAATTTAGGATAATTTTCAGCTTTGCAGTTTTAGGTTAGGTGATCGGCTTTTGATGGTAGGACTGATAGTACTGCACTCACAGCCTAGAACAACATGCACATTGCTTCTCTGATGTTAAGATTATGACTTTGGGAATGACAGCATACCTGGCATTTTTTAGGTGCATAATTTATTTGTTTTTTGAGCCAGATTTGAGTGTGTTCCCAACTGAAATAGGAAAAAAAATAAAGGAAAGATTTGTGTCAGCTCTGTACTATTCTGCATTAATTCTTCACTCCAAGTAAGAAAAAGGAAAAAAAAAATCATCTCTCCAAGTAAGGTATTGTCTTATGTCTTATTATGGCAGTGCGTCATGGCATGCTTTTGTCTACTACTAATCATGGATCAGATTTCATTAATTTATGCTTGTCACATCTTACTACTTAGTTTGGCTGATATTATCTTTGCAAATATCTGTGGGATCAGCCAAGATATGAAAGCATATGCTACTTAGTACTGTTGTCCAACATGATCATGAAACCATCTCAAGATTGGATGAATAAATTGGAAGGTAAATCTGTCAGATGAGATGGTAATTTCTGATATTCTTTGTTTGTCATTTGAGATAAGTGCACCCTTTGTAGGTCCTCGTAAATTTTCATAGGTCTCACTGGGAGAATTGTTCAATCAGCAAGGTGGGTACTCTGATTGCTAGGTTTGTCTTAGAGTTGTAATTTTTATAGATTTCTAATATGTAGCTTTGAATTATTGAAAATTTGCGAACTGTGCTGCTTCTGTAAAAGTTCTTGTTTGTTAGTAGGATTAGATGGGAATGTATCTGTATACTTGAGGATATCAGGAAAATCATCTGTTTGTTGCCCCATTCGTTCTTTTTTGTGCTTTTGGTGATATATTGATTTTCTGGTGTGCATATTAGAAATGCTATTTTTTGCCAAAACTTATCGCAGCAGCAATGATGTTGTTCCATTTGTGCCAGGGCACAAACTGGTTGGGTGTATCTGCACCCAACCAGATACACTTGTTCGGTTTAAGAGAGATGATTAGGGGTGTTGGCAAAATCACGACAGACGAGTTGTGAATGGTACAATGGAGTATTTTTGTGTTAAATTTTTGTAAAATAGAGAACGATTTCTAAATCAGTCTCTCTCTCTCTCTCTCTCTTATAAGTGGTGTAATAAAAACTTATTTTCATTTCTTTTGCTTAAAAAAAAAAAAATCAAGACATGATGGATTGAAGACTGAGTTTCTTCGACCATCAATTCTTTTCCTAATCTACATTTATCACAACTCTGCCACTGCACTTTCTTCTCGACTCTGCTAAAATCTCAGCGGAGATATTCAAGAATCAAGGTAAGAGGAGACTGGTGTGACTACAATGCGTAAAAACACTTTCTATATCCAGCCGATAAATGGATGCCATTTTTAAAGTAATTGATGTTAGATTTTAGTAACGGTAATGCGGGTTAATGGCATCTAAACGGAGAATGAAAAATGAGTTGTAACAGTTAGCTAGAGCTAAAATTCAAAGACCCACATTGGATTAGTTATCCTTTAGTGAAAAAGAAGTTTTGTTAAGGTACTTTACCAAATTTAGATAACACTGTAGTTTAGGGAATCGATTTTTTTAGTAGTTTCTTTTCATTCCCAGCAACCGAAATGTTTCTATCCCTCTCAAACTTTGCTTCTTTGCTAAACCCATTATCTCTCTCTCACTGGTAATGAAATGTTTCGGATCATTTTTCTGTCTCTGGTATTTGTAACGTAGATAACCCTACACTGATTTTTTTTTTTTTAATTTTTTTTTTTTAAATAATGAAAAATTTTGAATCACATCTAAGTGGGTTTTGTTTCTTGTAAGGGCCGTGTAAGAGTCGGCCAATTTAATTTGTTCAGATGTGAAAGAAGAAAAAGTACGATGTATTCTATGGTTTCTACCTGCCCTGCTCCTGCGCTTTACTAAACCAGCTACACAGCGTTAGTTCTCCAGAAAGAGTGATGGGTACACAAACAACTTCGAGTTAAGCCCCTCAATAATTGTTTACAATCATCAATCGAGGGACCATGAATACAGTTGTAACTTGTAAGTGTCGGTGTTTGCATGAAATCCACAACTAGAGCTTTCAATTCAATGGTTCACTTTCTTTGACCTTTTTAATTATATTTTTAGATAAGCATTGCAACACCTCGGACTTCATGATACTTCATAAACTCAGATTGCAAAAAAATTCTATTTATAACGACGATATGATACATTCTCAGAGAACCAAGGAGGAAAATAATAGCGAAATTGATATCTACACGTTTAACGTGCATGTCATTTCATCTTGATCTGCATTGAACACATGCAGTTCGAGTCTTTGTTCAAGCGAACTTAGCGAAGGGTTGTCAGGTTCTCTTCCATTGCTCTAACCAGTCTTCGTTTCTTGCTAGGCCTTAGCACCCCTACTGAAACCGAAGAACAATATGGCCGAGCTCAACTGTGTCATGTCATCAGCTTCTAAATCAATTATCATTATTAAAATAAAAAGTGAATCTTCTACAATAGTACTTAAAAAGTCACTGAAAGTGAGTTTTGTAATTGTCATTAGATGATGGGTTCTCAAGATCATTTTAGTGAGTACCAGTGTTGCTGTCGAATTATGGGCCCTTTGAGAAGACCTTCAACTTGCTATAACCCCCTTAAAAAAAAAAAAAAAAAAAAAAAAAAAAAAAAAAAAAAAAAACCACAACCACTAGTGCTTTGGATTCAAGAACTAAAAATTCGATATCCTTAAGGATATAGCATTTTTTTTTCTTTTTTGATAGTGGCTGTGGATTTCATGCAAACTAAGTAACCGACACTTAAGTTGCATACACCACACTTGTCTAGAAGGGTTTTTATTCCCTTATGTTCATTTTTTTACATTTACTTTCATGTGTTAAAATGTGGACATTCCCGCATCAATTGTGGATATTAATGTAAAATAGTAGATGTAAATGAGCGTAAGAGAATATTTTACTTTTCGAGAAGCTAATGCTTGATAAGTTTAGTGAAGCTTGGAGTAGAACACGTGGAAGACCTCATACTTTTTCTTCTACCCCCATCTGAACTTATGTTGCTTTTTACAGTGGGATGTAACTACCATGTTGTTACTCTAGAACTTATTGTTGTTGTTATGGTAGTATCGACGCGTCTCCTAATTCTTTTCAAAATGTTAAATAAATTTTTTTAATAAAATAGCAAGTTGGTTGTTTCTGATGTTTGAAGAGAGAATAAGACTGCACAATACTTCATAAAATCGTAGGTTACAAATAGTACATTTTATTTAAAATGACAAACTGATACATCTTCAAAGAACCAAGAGGTCCACTGGACTAGGAGTTGGCAGTGGCAGGGACCCCTCCACCGCCTCTAATTGAAAGGGGAGAGCTGTGGAGTGGACTACCATGGATTGAATGAGGATCTATAAACACAACAATAACCGTGATATCATCATGAAAATGTCTCCGCACGCCTCTATCAATTGTTTTCAGGTCTGAGTACCTCATTTCTCTTTTCTTAGCTGCTTCTTGAAGTGCAGCTTTGACAAGCCTCCTCGCAATTCCCTGGATTGCAAAGCAAGGGAAAGTTCAATGAAAGTCATTGTTTTGAAACAACAATTTTTCACTAGTGATACTAGGACCAAAGGCTTTCATATGTGATTATGACAGTAGTTAATTTGCTATATAGACAATGAAATATTCTTACATAACGTGGGTAATTAACAACAATGTTGACAGCCTCCTGGTTACTGAGATGCTCCCATAGACCATCAGAAGCAAATATGAGAAATTGATCATCAGGATGCAGATTGTGTACTGAAATCGATGGCTCTGAACTAAGGACTGGTTTGAGGAAAGGTTCGGGCAGCCTAAATCTAGGCAGTAGAGGCTCTCTGTTGAACTCTGCCTTCTTCAAATATGCATCACCAATGGATCTTGAAACCTGCAAACGAAATTAGAAGCTCTTTTAACAAAAGTAATTCATACTGTTTTTTAAGTCACCCGCATCTTTGATAATCTCAGTATGCACTTGCTCAATCATGACGAGTATAAGTGCTCATTCAGTGCCAAAATACGGGTCTCAGATATAATAAGTGCCACAAAGACCTGAGATACTATCTAAGCTTCTAAATGGAAACATTTTTAAAATTTTTTTTTATAAGGCTAGATGAATCAAAAAGCATTCATCGCATAAAAGCTAAAATTTGTGAAGATGGAACTCAAGCTAAAATTTATATAAGCGAAGGTAGAAACTAAAAAATGAAGCTTGGAGAATCATGATTCATAAGTAACTTTCTGACAAAGGAAAAAGAAAATTCGTTTAAAAATAAATAAAAATCCCAAGACTAATACCTGTATGAGGCCTTTCACACGCCAAATTTTGTGCTTCAACACCACAATCTGTGAATCATGGGGATGCATTGACCGAAGTTCCTCCCTCACTGATTCCATATTTGCATTGTGCTCTGTGGATAGTTGAATAGCTGTGACTTCCCTAGTGCCTCTTTCTGCTCGGCCTAAAACCACCCGAGAATCTCCAACATTTGCAATATGTAGAAGTCCATTGCATATTATTCCCACCAAGCAACATGATCCAGCAGAAGCAATCTGTGGCTTACTAAGCCATTGCTCCTTCACAAGGGAGAGAAAGCTTTCTTCAGTTGCTGAGAAAGCCTTTTTGATGACATTTTCCGATATGCTCTGATGTTCAGTTGCACATCCTGCATGACAAGAGCAGAAAGTATATGACATCTAGCTCTATTAAAAAATCATTAAATGAAACAACCGGATTCCTGTTGGAACTAATTAAGAGTAGCTATTAGAGAGTGATAGGGAGTGCTATGCAGAGATGCATGGTTGCATATCAAGAAGTTTAACTTTAAACCCACCATTCTTCATGCTGTTTTTAACTAAGAGTTAAACTTCATGGAATGTAAATGTTCACTTAAGGTAGCATAATTTTAAGAATGTGTATAAAACACATAATGGAAAATTTCTAATTATGTTCCATTGCTTTCTCTATCTTCTACTGGTAGTTGATTCACTAGCCGTTTAGGGATACTAAAACGTCCAATTAGCCAGGTTTGTGCAAGGTTGCCAACTAATTATTAGTACATACAGAACCATTAGTAACAATTATTGAAACAAAGTCTTCAATCAAATTGAATATATAGCCATGCATTAAAAATGATAACATACTTTTAAGATTGCAAAAAAGTTTGTCATTGACAAAACGTGAAGCCTCCGTTCCTCCATGTCCATCATACACCCCAACGAAGGTCCCCTGAGGACCTGAGTCTGTCCAACTCAATGGTCCAGACTCGAGTTGGCTTTGATCCTCCATCAAGCTATTGGCTTGAATTGTAGCCATTGAGAACTCCCCATGAACATGGTGCCCCAAATCCTTGTACCACAACAAACCATCACCCTCTACAGATGGTTTCCAACACGGTTTAATCATTCTCTCAACAACAACAAAAAGAAAGTCTTTAGTCTCAAAATTTTGAAGTTGGCTATACTCTCTCTCAACTCTCAAGCAACCACTTATTTAACACAGACACGTGTTTTATATTTATTATCCGAATGACTCAGCAATCAAAATACCTTCCAAACCCAACCTCAGCTCCAGTTTCTGCTTATGTGCAAAGCCTACAAACCCTAACTCCTACATTATATAGTAGTAAACTAAGACACCACTAATATGAACAAATTTGAGATAAAACCAAAAGGGTATGGGCAAAATCAACTGAGAAGTGGGAACTGTCCCCTTGGGACAGGAAATCAATGGTTTTTATGTGAGTTCACAGAATATGGAGGTGTGCTGGTTCCGTGTACCTTGAACCTGGTTGAATGTGTTTGGTCACTCTGTACGTGTGATGTTTCTGGAACAGACTTAGCTGTAAAAGGACAGAAAGATATGATATTGGCAGAGTCTAGGCCACCATCAAAGTGATCAAAGGGAGCAATGGATAAGAGAAGGGATTGGAGTTTTCCGACAGAAGATTTTAGATTGTTGTCAGATGAGATTTAAGATGACGAAATAAAGAGATTTAAACAACAAAGTCTGACATTGTTGTTGCTCATCTATACTTTGTTTTTAAATGTTTATTTTGGTTTGTGAGGCCAAGTTAATTTCATGGGTTTTTTTTTTGGAAAATCGATGGCTGAGGTTTTGAGTTCTATAAGCTTTAACCCATCATATCATGAAATTTTTGCTTATCTCCAATTTTTTTTTTTTTTTTTGTCTGATTGCTTGTCTCCTACTTGATTTTATATTTTTCTGGTTTTGAGGCATTTCTTTATCTTATTTTTTTGAATTATTTTGAAATACATTTACTATTGAGCTTAAAAAAAAAGAGTTAAACAAACATACCTATATTTAAAAAATTGTATATAAATTAAAAGGTCAATTACACATAACACCTATGTGCTGTACCTTAAAACAAAGTAACAAATATGAAATTACCTTGTGATTTATTTTATGACACTTAGTTGTGTTTTTATTTTATGAAGTATTGCCACCAACTTTAACAAAATTTGATGATGTGGCAAGTGCTAATATTACATATAGAAATAGAATTAAAGATAAAGATCGTTCTACCCCTAATTTTTGGCTCCCAGTCTCCTTCAAACCTCATATGGATTTGTGTATTTTTACAAGGCTTAAGTTTAGAAGAATCATTTTATTTAATTCTTTCCCTGTGTTATTTTTCTAATAAGTGTTTTTTTTTTTTAAATAAATAATTTGATAATTAGAAGATAGAAAATTTGAATCCTGAATGTCTCGTTTGAAAACACTAAGAAATACTAATAAACTCAACAACAAGGCTCTTGGCACTTAACAAATTATCAAATTCCATTAAAGCTAATGGAATGCCTCATAACAAACCACAAGGGAGGTAAATGCAGAATGCCTAGTATAAAGGAAATCACAAGTGAGGTAAATGTAAGATAAAAATGACAATTGATGCAAACTTTTTATTTTTTTGAGAATCAAGTCAAAGATTTTCATTAATCTTGTGCTAAATTAGCACTAACAAAGTCTTCAATGTGTGATGGAACAACTTCCATCCAAACCAAATAGTGAGGAGAGAATCATTTTATTTAATTATTTCCCTATAGGTGTTATTTTTCTAATAAGTGTTTTTTTTTTTTTTTTTTTTTTTTTTTATAAATAATTTGATAATTAGGAGATAGAAAATTTGAATCCTAAATGTTTCGTTTGAAAACACTAAGAAATACTAATCAACTCAACTACAAGGCTCTTGGCACTTAACAAATTATCAAATTCCATTAAAGTTAATGGAATGCCTCATAACAAACCACAAGGGAGGTAAATGCAAAATGCCTAGTATAAAGGAAATCACAAGTGAGGTAAATGTAAGATAAAAATGACTATTGATGCAAACTTTTTATTTTTTTGAGAATCAGGTCAAATATTTTCATTAATCTTGTGCTAAATCAACACTAATAAAGTCTTCAATGTGTGGTGGAACAACTTCCATCCAAATCAAATAATGAGGAGAAGCGAGAACTCTTCTAGTAAGAGTATGAGATACAAAGTTAAATGGTGTATTTTGGATTTTCACCTCACAAATATTAAGATAATAATAGAAAATCATTAAAAATGGAAAAATCTCCTTTAAGATTTATTCATTACATATATCAGAAAGAGTTACATAAAAAAGTAATTTTTTTCTCAAATAATTTTCAAATGCAAAGTTATGTTATTTTAAAACTAGGCCAAAATGTACTTATCACAAAAAAAAAAAAAAAAAAAAAAAAAAAAAAAAAAAAAAAAAAAACACTAGGCCAAATTGTACTTCACATTCTCTAAGTTTGGGCCACATCTAAATTTGGTCATTTAACTTTCAAAACTTATAATTTATCATTGACTATTGTAATGATGTTTGCGTTCCCCTTCTATCTTCGTCAATCACATATTAGCCATTAATCAGCCAAAAAATAATGCTGTATCATTTTTTCTATTTTTTGTTCACAACGATGTCATTTTTGGGTGGGTTAACAATAAGTTTTCATAGTAAAATTGTCGAATTAAAAACAACCACAATTTTAAGAGTATAACAATAGTTTAGCCTTCAAAATCGTGACTTTGAGAAGTTAATTTTAGACATTTTATCGTGGATTGTGTCACTATTACACATCAAACAGTTCAAATAAGGAATCTTTAGTGGCACCTGTATATGGACATTGTGAAAAGATTTTAATACAATGCTCTTTTAGTTGTAACTCGTTATCAAACTACACTGTTTTGGATTACATTTTAGTTATTTTACACTCTTCTCTTCTTTACTCTCCCCTTATCTCTCTCAATCCAAATATAGGATTAAGCATGAGAACCAACAACATGTCAACCAAACCCTCCACTTTTCAATGTTTGGTAGCTAAGAAAAGCAAAAGGTACAAATCTTGATTCTTGAAGCAATTATTTGACGAACTATCTTTCCCATTTTCTTGTGCTAATCTGTAATTGTAATAATGTTATTGTGGTTATAATGTACAGTCCCTTAGTTTTTCTTCTACATATGATCTTCCCATGCTTAATAATTTGAGATCGCTACAACTTAAAGTAAGATGTTGTGAATGGAATTTATAGCCAAACCTTTTGAACTAACTGGAATGCCACCCATAATTCCTATGTCTACTTTATCCGTGTCATTATTTTGTTAGATACATAGTTAAAGTAAGAACGAACTTGGGTGGGGCCCAAGGTAGCCCGGGCCCTCGGGTTCAAAATTTTTTTTTTAATATAATTATTATATATTTTATTTTTTGTGGTTGAGTCCCCTTCCAAAACCTTAGGTCCCATTTCTCTCCATTCAGCTTATCTAATTTAACCTAAATATCAACTAAAAAACTTAACAAAACAATAAAAACATTCACAGTGGTGATTGTATTTTAGTATTAAAAAAAAAAAAAACTATTTAACTACCAAAGAACCAAAAAATATGTGTCATTGGAAAAGTTAAAGCTAAATTTTTTGCAACTACAGTAAACTAGTACAAATACCAATCAACTATAGCAAGTTGTTTAATGAGTTGTTTATATTATTAAAGCTAAATTTTTTGCAACTACAATAAATTGGTATAAATACTAATTGACTGTAGCAAATTGTTTAATGAGCTGTTTATATTATTTTAAATGAAGTGATAACAAAAATAGAACATTTGATATTGGGTGTATTATAAAGTGAGGTGGTAAAATAAATAAAGTAGTTTTTTGAGCTAAAAACTAAAATTTTTAACATCACCACTGTGAATGCTTTAACTTCAACAATAAAAAAATTATAGCGAGCCTAGTATTAAGGAAAAAACATTATTATTATTATTATTGTCTTTGTTAGTAGATGATTGCATCTTAATGTATTTAGAAATAATGATTTTTCATATTTATAATTTTTTAATAGTAAATGAATGCCTATTTGAAGTTTTTCTTTTTTTTTTTTTCTTTTTTGTTTATACTCGACCCCGTTGGTTTAAAATCTTAGGTTGGTCCCTAAGTTAAGGAAACTAATGAAATTTAATAGAGTGACTAATAATACTTTTTTTTTTCTTTTTTTATACTGATAAGAATACTATTTTTTAAACTTTAGGAATATTGCTTATTTGAAACTTTACGAACTCAAAAGCATTTAGTAGGTAAATTTTAGATTAAAACGGTATATCTTATCCTAAAATTTTAGTTACATTGCCATAGGCCCATAGTAGACATTACATACTGCAGTTATTGCCCATGGCCCATTTTAAGCAACATAACATTTTGTTTTGAAATTTTTTAAGTTTCAAAATAATTTCTACTAATTATATAAAAAGAGCCAATAGCTCTGGCTACAGTACATTTGGTTTATTTAACCTTTGCCTTTTGTAACAAGCCAAAAATGTGAGCTTGGTGTGAAAGAAAAAGTTTTAACATTAAAAAAAAAAATTATGTCCACAATATTTTCATTATAAATTTTAAGTAACAAGTTATTATTTACTATTATTGGTTGGAAAAATAATTTTAATGATGAATTCAAATTAGAATCATTAATAATTTACAATCGAAGATTTTTTGTAATAGTCTTGTAGAAATATTGTAGACATGACACTTAGTATTTTATACTACTACCACAACTAAAAATAAAAGTATTAAAAAAAATACTACATCCACAACATTTTAATAACAAATCTTAAGTGATAAATTGTTATTCTAATTTAAACTTACTAATGAAATTACTTTTTTGCCCACTAATAACAACCTGTAACAGCTTACTACTTATTATTTTAATAAAAATATTATAGACATACCATTTCTCTTATGAAAAATGTAAAGATATCTTGTTGTCATCATATTATTTTCACAACTACTAAGATATCAATTCTTTACAAGTCAAAGTAAAATATAACAAAGTTATAAATGTATTATGAAAATGTTGTGTCATTCTTTGTGTTTCTAGAAAAAAAAATATTATTAGTCAATTTTTGTTATGGCAAAATTCATTGTTTCATATACAATTTTCTTAGATTGATTTTTTGTATATATATTAATTTTTTCTACACCATTTTAAGTAAAAATACATAGTTTTATACATACGCAAAAAAAAAAAAAAAAAAAAAAAAAAATCAAAAACAAAAACAAACACAAAAAACAAAAGCTTAGGAATAAAATACTTTTCATCCTTTATGTTTTGGGTAATTCATAATTCCTTCTTAAACTTTAAAATCAAGCAATTTCCCCCTTAATATTTTGGAAATGAATAAATATGTCATATTGTTATTTTCTTAATTAAACTCTAATAAAAGCTTATACTTCTTAAAATATTTAATTGTGTAATGTCTAAAATACTCTCAATAAATTTTAACATCCCAAAAATTTTCTTCATGTATTTTGGGTTTTAGATGGTAGTAAAGCTTAGAAAGTTTGAATGGTAATATAAAGTATTTTATTTCCTTGCTTCTTTTTTTTTTCCTTTTCTTGCCTAAAATGGGTGTTCACTAAAATCTAATTAAGCTAAAGATTGCACCTAGTCACCTAGACTCATGTAGAATGATAAAGAAGAAAATATATATGAATGACAAAAATTTCATTGTACATGATTATAAGTGTACGGGCCCCCGCACCTTCCTTGTATCGGGCTATGGACCCTAGCCTGGATGTAAGGCCCATAAGGCCAGCCTCCCTATTTGGCGGCCCACCCCCGGGCCACGTGTGCGGTAGGGCCAATCCCTGCCTTTTCATCATTTTCTCGGTGACGACTTCCCGAGCATCTGTAAATATCATACTCTCGGGACGCCCCGCCCTTTACATGCCCGGTAGAGTCTCGGAGGAGCACCGCTGCCGAAAACTATTGTGAGGGTGGGAACCAAGTTCCAACGCCACCCTCGCCGCACCCCACTACCACCTAACCACCCATTTACGAACGATAATACTGGACCGCCAGTTGCACTTACTGGCAAGTAATCATGGCGTCTCCACTATGCTATGGACTATAAATACAGGAAAGATTAAGAAGAAGGGGGTTGAAAGGGGGGCTGTAAGGATAGTGTATACAGAGAGTGATCAAAGGGAGAAGGTAACCAAGATTTCCGAGGGGTAGGAAGTGACTCAATTGAGCCTTGGTGCCTAGAACGACCCAGTGTAGGAAATCCAAACCCACGATACAAGTAAGTCGTGAGCCCAAGAGAGGCCCAGCCCAATTGGTCTCAATTTTGGGCGTGCACAACTGGCGCCGTCTGTGGGAAAATCCTACTAAGCAGTGGTTCCACTAAGACTTGTTTACAAGGAGATGTCTGGAGGTAACACCGAGGGCGGCTCGGCAGGGTCTTCCCGGGGATCCACCTGGCAGAAACAGAGACACAAGAGACGCGAGGATCCGGCTTACGAGCAATTAGATGAGCGATCCGGCCTTGGAGAAGGGTCCTATCAAACGGAGAGAACGGCTTCCCACGCTTCCCGACGCAGGCAGCCCGACGCCAGGGATGAAGAGCTCGAGCGGCTGCGGAGGTTAGTGCGAGAACTGGAATTGGAAGCGGGAAACGAGCGTCGCCGAATGGGTCGATACGACCGAGAGAGAAGGCCTGAGGCCGAGGAAGAAAGACGCGGGATGGGGTCGAATCAATCAGGATCCCACCGCCGCAGGGAGCGTTCAGACTCGAGGGAGTCCCGTCACCGACGAGACCGCTCCTATTCAGCGGAATCTCGCCGGAGGCGACATCGCTCTCGGTCACGGGAGTACGGGAATCGGGGCTCGTACTCACCAGAGGGGCGGCCGAGGAATGCGGCAATGGATGCAATGAGCCGTGCGTTGCGCAGGGCTGCTCGATCCCCATTCTTAGCAGACATTGAGCGAGCACCGATGCCGGACAGATTTGCGCGACCGCCGTTCAATTCATATGGCGGGAAAACGGATCCCATGGAGCATGTCAGCCACTACATCCAGATGATGTCTCTCCACACCCGGAATGACACCCTAATGTGTAAAGTTTTTCCCTCCAGCCTGGGTCCCACGGCATTGAGGTGGTTCAACGGTTTGCGCAAGGGCTCCATCCATAGTTTTGCCGAGCTTATACAGGAGTTTGGTTCACGTTTCGTGACGTGCAGCCGAGAACAGCAGCCTGTGGACGCACTGCTGTCTATGAAGATGAGGGCAGGGGAAACCCTCCGTGATTATGCTAGCCGGTACTGGGAGCTATACAACGAGATCGGCGGAGGGAACGAGAAGATTGCCACAAGCACTTTCAGGATGGGGTTGCCTGAGGAGTCAGGGTTGAGGGAATCATTAACTAAGAAGCCTCCCGAGGATATGAGGCAACTGATGAGGCGCATTGAGGAGTACAAGCGATTGAAAGATGACAGAATGCAAAGCAAAGGCAAGGCGCAGGTGATAGATCATCCTCGGCAGAGCGGTTTTCAACAGAGGACACGGGGAAACTTAAGGATTCAAGAACCAGTAGCACCAGTAGGGGAGGTGAACGTGACGTTCAAGGAGCCCGTGCATAAAATTGTGGATAAGATTAAACACGAGCCGTATTTCAGATGGCCGAACCAGATGGCCGGCGACCCCACCAGAAGGAATCAGAACCTTTACTGTACATACCATAAAGACCGGGGACATACCACCGAGCAATGCTGAGTGTTGAAGGACCATCTCGGGCAGCTAGCTAAGGTGGGGCATCTTAAGGAATTTGTGACAGACGCCGGGGATCGAGGAACAGGGCATGGCGCTCCAAACAGAGGGAATCCCCTTCCGCCCCCTCTTGGAGTAATTGATGTTATTCACGTCGCCCCGAGAGGCGTTTCAACGGCAAATGCGAAGGGGGTGTTGACAGTGGTATCTGTGGAGGGAAGTGCGGACGCGCCACCCCCCGCGAAGAAGAATAAGCCCACCCGAGAACCGATCGCTTTCGATGACAATGATTTGGAAGGAACCATTCAGCTACACGACGACGCATTGATAGTCACGGCGAGGATTGGCGGCTTCGTGGTGAAGAGAATAATGATAGACCAGGGAAGTGGGGAGGATGTTATGTATCCGGACCTATTCAGGGGGCTCGGGTTGAGGAAGGAGGATCTGACAAAGTACAGCACTCCCCTGGTTGGGTTCGACGGGAAAATGGTGACTCCCGAGGGGCAAATCTCTCTGCCCGTGAACATGGAGGGCAAGGAGATAATGGTGAGCTTCATCACTGTTGCCTCATACTCCCCCTACACGGCGATTCTTGGGAGGCCATGGATACATGCAATGAGGGCTGTCCCGTCCACCCTGCACATGAAGGTCAAATTTCATACCGATTATGGTGTCACGGTGGTACAAGGAAATCAACAGGCGGCCAGGCAATGTTTGATTGCCATGGTCGATTGGAAGAAGGAACAAGCCGACCGGGAGGATAGGGGAAACCCCAGATGTTCGTCGTCGGAGAAGTCCTTATAGCAACTACAGGACCCGCAAGGGGATAAGGGGGTAGCGCGAGCCGAGAGTATGATCAAGGTAAAGGTGTTGCCAGATACAGACAAGTACTTCCAAATAGGGGAGAGCATGGAGGGCCCGGAAAGGATAGAAATGTTGCTGCTCCTAATACGAAATGTGGACGTATTTGCATGGAGTCCATACGAAGTGCCCGGGGTGAATCCCGAATTCATCATGCACAGACTGGGAGTTGACCCCTCATTCACACCGAAAAGGCAAAGGCCGAGGAGGTCGGCCTGGGAGCATTCCGAGGCGGTGAAAGTGGAAGTTCAAAGATTGAAAGAGGCAGGGGTGATTCGGGAGATCTTCTTCCCGGAATGGTTGGCAAACACCGTGGTAGTGAAGAAGAAGAACGGCAAGTGGAGGGTCTGCATCGATTTCACCGATCTGAACAGAGCCTGCCCAGAAGACCCTTTTCCTGTGCCGAAGATCGATCAGCTGGTAGACGCCACGTGTGGGCACCCGAGGATAAGTTTTCTGGACGCTTTCCAAGGGTATCACCAAATTGCCCTAGCGCCCGAGGATCAAGAAAAAACGGCATTCATCTCCCCGAAGGCAAACTACCACTACACGAGGATGCCCTTCAGATTGAAGAATGCCGGGGCCACTTACCAACGAATGATAACAAGAATGTTCCGAGATAAGATAGGACGCACGGTGGAGGTGTACATCGACGATATGGTGGTGAAAAGCAAACAGGAATCCGGGCATTTAGGGGACCTCCAGGCGGTTTTTGAGGTCCTCCAACGGCACAAGTTGCGCCTTAATGCGGAGAAGTGCGCGTTTAGCGTCGGGTCCGGGAAGTTCCTGGGGTACCTGATCAGTGTGCGGGGAATCGAGGTCAACCCCGATCAGATAGAAGCTGTGAGAAGACTGAGGCCACCGAGCAATCCAAAAGAAGTGCAAATCTTAACCGGGATGCTGGCGGCCCTCAATCGGTTCATCTCAAAATTCGCAGATCGCTGCCGACCATTCTACCAACTACTGAAGAAATGGACTGGGTTTCGGTGGAGTGAAGAGTGCGACGAGGCCTTTGTGGAGCTGAAGAATTATCTGGCACGGGCGCCCATGCTCACGGCGCCAGAGCCAGGCGAGGATTTGTTCATGTACCTGGCAGTGTCCGAGCACGCTGTGAGTGCTGTGCTGCTGAGGGACAAAGAAATCCAGCAACCCGTGTACTACATCAGCAAAACTCTAGTCGACGTCGAGACAAGATACCTGCCCTTGGAGAAGCTCATGTTGGCCTTAATACACGCCACCAGGAAGTTGCCGCACTACTTTCAAGCACACACAGTACACGTCTTGATCGAATACCCATTGCAATTGTTATTAAAAAGGTCGGACTTTACGGGCCGAATATCCAAATGGGGAACTAGACTTGGTTCCTTCGACATACGGTACCGACCCTGAAGCTCGGTGAAAGGCCAGGTTCTTGCGGATTTTATCGCCGAGTTTTTACCCAAGGAAAAGGGGGAGATGGTTTGCCAGCTGGAAACCCGCCTATGGAAAGTGTTCGTAGACGGCGCTTCTAGCTCCACGGGTGCCGGCTCAGGGGTCGTTATAGTCAGCCCAGAAGGAATACGACTCGAACACTCATTTAGGCTGGGTTTCAGGGCATCCAACAACGAGGCGGAATACGAGGCTTTTCTGGCCGGCCTAAGGGCAGCTTCAAGCCTAGGGGCTCGAGAGGTTGAGCTATATTCGGATTCTAGACTGGTGGTTAACCAGGTGCAGGGCAGTTTTGAAGCCCGAGATCCCCGAATGAAGGCGTACCTAGAACAAGCCAGGCTGGTTATGGCCGGCTTCAACACGGTGAAGGTTTCCACATTGCCTGAACACAGAACAGACATGCTGACTCCCTCACCACGCTGGCGTCGTCGGTAACCGAAGAGATACCACGGCAAATCCAAGTGGAGCTCATTTCAGAGCCGAGCGTCAGAATAACGAGGGACTCGGGAACTACAGGGATCAGCGTCATCGCAATCGCGACCCCTACACCGTGCTAGATCGACCCCATTATCAACTTTTTGGCTGACGACCGACTGCCGAGTGATGAGAAGGAGGGCAACAGGATCCGTAGGATGGCTCCTCGGTATTGGGTGGCAGAAAATCGGACCCTATACCGAAGGTCCTTCGGAGGGCCGTACCTCTTGTGCTTGCGCCCGGAGAAGGTGGGCGAGCTCTTGGAGGAGCTCCACTCTGGGGTGTGCGGCGGTCATGTTGGAGGACGGTCTCTGGCACACCGGGCAATGACTCAGGGGTTTTGGTGGCCTCAGATGCAGAAGGATGCCGCCGAGTATGTACGCAAGTGTGAACAGTGTCAGAAGCATGCCCCCCTGATTCACCAGCCTGCGGGCCACCTGAACCCGATCAGTAGCCCTTGGCCTTTTGCACAATGGGGGCTGGACATCATCGGCTCATTCCCTCGGGCAACGGGGGGACGAAAGTTCGTTTTGGTGGCCGTCAACTATTTTTCTAAATGGGCGGAGGCGGAGGCTTTGGCCAATATACGAGACGTGGACGTAAAGAAATTTGTATGGAAAAATATCATCACCAGGTTCGGGGTGCCGAACACTATCATATCAGACAACGGGCTACAGTTTGACAGCCGGGCTTTCCGAGACTTCTGCAGTGGTCTTGGTATCAAGAACAGGTACTCGACTCTTGCTTACCCACAGGGGAACAGTCAGGCTGAGGCGGTGAATAAGGTAATAGTGGGCGGGCTGAAGAAAAGGCTAGAAGGCGCGAAGGGAAACTGGGCCGAGGAACTCCCAAGAGTCTTGTGGGCATACCGCACCACTCCCAGACGGTCCACCGGGTAGACCCTTTTCTCTCTAACATACGGAGCAGAAGCCGTGATCCCTACCGAGGTGAATCTCTGTAGTGCGCGTGTAGCTCGGTTTGATCAAACCAGAAACAACCAAATGATGGTGGAGAGCTTGAACAAGACGGAGGAATGCCGCGAAATGGTAACAATACGACTTGCGGAATACCAGCAGAAGCTCGCCCAGAGATACAACCGAGGCGTGAGAACAAGGGAGTTTGTCGCCGGAGATTTGGTCCTCAGAAGAGTCGTAGGCAACATGCGGGACACTGGTGCCGGGAAACTGGCACAGACATGGGAGGGACCCTACAGGATCACTGCAGTGGCCGGCTCAGGGGCTTACTTCTTGGAAGACCTAGACGAGAGACAGCTGCCCCGGCCATGGAACGTTCATAATCTAAAGAAGTATTATCATTAACGGGCGGTACGCCGAGCATAAAGTCTACCGCACCCTGTTGTATATGTTTTGTTAGTTATGCTAAGGATATTTCTCAGGCAAATCCGCACCTTTCTATCCTGAATCCCGGTTCGATCCCTATCACCGAGCAGGTGGAAACCTTAAGTATTCTAAGGACAGAAACCTGACTCTCGGTTCGATCCCTATCACCGAGTAGGTGGAAACCTTAAGTATTCTAAGGACAGAACCCTGACTCTCGGTTCGATCCACGTCACCGAGCAGGTGGAAACCTTAGCCTTTTATTCTGAGGACAGAAACCTGACTCTCGGTTCGATCCCTATCACCGAGTAGGTGGAAACCTTAAGTATTCTAAGGATAGAAACCTGACTCCCGGTTTGATCCCCATCACCGAGCAGGTGGAAACCTTAGCCTTTTATTCTGAGGACAGAAACCTGACTCTCGGTTTGATCCCTATCACCGAGCAGGTGGAAACCTTAAGTATTCTAAGGACAGAACCCTGACTCTCGTTTCGATCCACGTCACCGAGCAGGTTGAAACCTTAGCCTTTTATTCTAAGGACAGAACCCTGACTCTCGGTTCGATCCATCTCACCGAGCAAGTGGAAACCTCAGCCTTTTATTCTGACAGAAACCTGAACCTCGGCTCCATCCCTAAGAACCGATCAGGTGGACACCCTACTATGGTCGGATGGACAACAACGAAAAGGCAACCAGCAAGAGTTTGTTGTTAGGTCAATACAAAAGGACAACGCGGTAAAACATTCATACAAAAGCATAAAACTCAAAGTAACGTTTCGTTACCAATACCCGGTAACTCGAAAAGAAAAAGACAACAAACAAATTATCCCGTCACCACAACCCGGTGACATAGGCAAATTCCGTTCGGCAAAGTTCTCAAAAAAGAAAGAAAAACTCATAAAAATAAAAGCAAAATAGCATAAACCAACTGTCCCGTCACCACAACCCGGTGACATAGGCAATTCTGTCCACTTAAATTTTCAAAAGAAGGCAAAATAAAGGGGGGTTGGCTTTCAAATTTAAATATCTGCCACATGAACGGAGGATGCGTCTTCTTGGGAGCGTTGTTCGGCGTGAAGAATGGGCGGCTGGATTTCCTCCCCGGCTTGGTCCCCAACATGGGGGTGGCTGGTCCCCTCCATGTCTGTCGGCATTGCATGAGAGTCAATGGCGTTCACCAGTTCTCTCATACTAGAGGTCTCTTCCTCATCGATAACAAGGGGCGCCGGGTGCTCGGTGTGGGGAACGCTCGGGAAAGGGATCTTGCTGCGATCCCTCAACGGTGAGTCCTCGGGAACCCCCAGGGCTTGAAGTGCGGCGAACCAACCCTCCTCGTACCAGAGCCTATGGGCCTGACGGATGACCGGTTCCGCTGAATTCTCGGCGTCCGCGAACCCCTCATTATACCACTTGTTTTCACAAGCCTCCAGCGCCGCCTTCGAATCAGCCAACTGACCTTCCAGCATAGTGTTCAAGCTCTGGACCTCCGCCAATTTAAGTTCAGTGCCGCCTAGTTGCGACTCCAGCTCCTCAGACTTCGTTTCGGCGAGGGCCCGGGCCTTTACGGCAACAGCAATTTTGTCCTCTGCCTCATCGGCAATTTTCGACTTTTCCTTCGCCGTGGCCTCGGTGACATCTTTCAGGGCTCTTTCTCGCTCAACATCCTCGGCCAGCTCCTTCATCCTACCGTCCACAACGTACGACATTTGCGCAACCTGACCACACAGCATTCACCTTGTAAGGTAAAATGGAAGGTACACGTACGTGAGAAAAAAGGAAACTGAAAATAGTAAAATAAAGATGAAACAGTTACCGCTATGGCGTGCCACTACAAGCGCCTCCCCAAAGACTCATCCGTTGATTCCGCGAAAGCGTGCATATCCTCGGGCAAGAGGATGCCGCGCGCCAGGCTCTGCGCCACACGGCCCCCATAGCCTTTGTCCCAAACTCGGGCACTTGCCGTTGTCGGGAGAGGCCCACCGTCGAGTTTGAAAGAGGGTTGCCATCCTGCTGGAGCCCGGGAAGTGGACGCTCGATCTATCCTGGTCTGCGTTACAGGCTCCCGAACGTTACCCGTACCTATCTCAGTCTGGTCAGTTGTGCGCGACCTTTTACGAACCCGGACAGACGGGACGGCGGGCGGCGAAGTGATTTGGTCGGGATTTTGTTGTTGTTGTGCCGCAGGCCGGGCACTTGGGACGAAGCGGTCGATCGTCATCTTCCTCCTGGCCACCATCTCGTTGGCTTGATCGGATCTTGTTTCGGAGGAGTCAGTTGGGTCTGCAGCCGCACCCTCCCCTTCCCGAACAGGTGCCTCGGGCTCTAAGGTTCTCTCGGGCTGAACTGTAGCTTCTCGCTGGATTTGCTCGTGGGCTCGTCTCCTACGCTCGGCAGATACGCGCTCGGCTGATTCGTCGCGAACTGGCTGCCGCTCGTCTGAACAAATAAACCGGGGGCCGAGATCGCGTGCTTCGCCTACGGTTAACCTTGGTGGGAAGAAGTTCGCGTGCCGAACGTCTATATAAGAGAGGAGAGGGCTATCAACTAGTAGGGCTTGGCTGAATGCCTGCCAAGTTGTGTATACGGGAGTTACACCGAGAATAAGATGAGATGCTCGGAGTTGTCCGTCCGAATGGACGAAGATTTCCGACCTGAGCACGAAATTCAGGTCCCGAACATGTACCACTCTGAGGTCCGGTCTGAACCTTTTACCCTCTGCACAGAGAAAATATGGGTTAATGACAACATAACCGGACAAAAAAAAAAAAAAAAAAAAAAAAAAAAAAAAAAAACCAAGACAAAAGTTAGTCACCGACCGACTTCGCGCGGCGAAAATACACAAGGGATCTCCTCGGCAAACCAATTACCGCTCACCCGAACGAAATCCTTAGCTGAATTTCGGTTTGAGTCTGGTAGGCATGAAATGAGCCGTACCCTTGCATCCCTAGTCTTTAAATAATAATCGGACTCAATGTTACCGCACAGACTATACATCTGATTGATGTCATAATGATTTAGCTGCAGCCCGTACAACTGGTTCAACCTACTCACACAACTCACTACCCAGTAAAAGTTGGGGGGGAGTTGGTCGGGACAAAGGCCGTAAAATCTAAGGGTGCTAAGAATCAGAGGGTCTACCGGGAACCTAAGCCCACCCTCTAAAATGGCCATCAAAGGAAAGAACACCGTGTTTTCACCACGGCGCCTCTGGATGTCAATGTCACCCATATTGCAATAGGCAATATCTACGTCATTGGGAACGTTATAGGCTTCCCTAAATCTAGCCAAAGCATGCTCGGAAGAAAGGAGGTGAGAATAACTCATTTTCCTAAGCGAGTGTTTTTCGAAGAAAATAAAAAAAAAGGAAAAAGAGAGATAACTGCTATGATTATCAAAAAATAGACTGAACTGGCTAAACAAAAAGAGAAAAAACAATGAGAGGGAAAGGAACTTACTGAAGGCTCTAAGGAGGAAGTGTGTTCTAGGCCAAAGGGTGGACCACGAAGAATGGATGCTCGGCAGAGTAAGGTACTATCAAGTGAGAAATGCGAAAATGAGAATCAGAAACTAGAGGGATTATTTATAGGCATGAGAGTAAAGGGAGGAGCATTAAATGATCCACAGGTGTGAAACCACGCGGGCCGTCGCCTCAACTGCCACACGCGTAACGCCTCAGTTCACGAACCTTCAGACAATGATGACGGGCAGGTCGTCAGTCAGTCCCAGACGCGTCTTTTGAGACGCATTAATGCGCCCAACAACGGCCGAGCACTGACCCTTCATCTTCCCGACGAGTATTCACCCCTCATGATCCTTGATTCACCCCCGTGAATGGGGAGCGAATCAAGGGGGGGCTATTATACCGGCCCCCGCACCTTCCTTGTATCGGGCTGTGGACCCTGGCCTGGATGTAAGGCCCATAAGGCCAGCCTCCCTGTTTGGCGGCCCACCCTCGGGCCACGTGTGCGGTAGGGCCAATCCCTGCCTTTTCATCATTTTCTCGGTGACGACTTCCCGAGCATCTGTAAATATCATACTCTCGGGACGCCCCGCCCTTTACCTGCCCGGCAGAGTCTCGGAGGAGCACCGCTGCCGAAAACTATTGTGAGGGTGGGAACCAAGTTCCAACGCCACCCTCGCCGCACCCCACTACCACCTAACCACCCATTTACGATCGATAATACTGGACCGCCAGTTGCACTTACTGGCAAGTAATCATGGCGTCTCCACTATGCTATGGACTATAAATACAGGAAAGATTAAGAAGAAGGGGGTTGAAAGGGGGGCTGTAAGGATAGTGTATACAGAGAGTGATCAAAGGGAGAAGGTAACCAAGACTTCCGAGGGGTAGGAAGTGACTCAATTGAGCTTTGGTGTCTAGAACGACCCAGTGTAGGAAATCCAAACCCACGATACAAGTAAGTCGTGAGCCCAAGAGAGGCCCAACCCAATTGGTCTCAATTTTGGGCGTGCACAATAAGTATTTGATGAAAAGTTTTAATTGTACACAAGATTTTAATATAACTCAGTTGCTTATTATTGAAGGATGCTGATATTTAGTATAATTGTTAAAATTTTTTAATGATATCATTCATTGCGAAAATTTAAATATTGTAACAAAGTTTTTTTTTTTATAAGATGTAACAAAGTTTTAATATAACTCAATTGCTTATTTTTTGAAGATAATGATATTCATTATTATTCTTAAAAAATTTTAATGAGCAAATATTATGTTTAGCAAATAGGTATTAAATTTTTTATTCAAATGAGACTAATTTTGTATCATATACTTTTTTTCTTTTTTTTTTTTACTTTCTCAAATAAAAATTATATCTTAAGTTTTTCATCAAGTACCACATGTCACCCAACCGGTAAGTTAACGTAAACATATAATTTTCTTTTGTCTTTTCAAAGATTTGCTTCGTCTAACAAGTTTTCCTTTCATGCTTCTTTGTCCTTTTACCCTGTTCTAAAGTGTACGTTCGCTTCGCCCTTTCAGTGTAATTTTCTTTCCTTTTCTCTTTCTTCTTTTCTTTCTTTGCCTTTGCTTTTTATTTCTTCCTCATTTCAGCTAACTTTTCTCTCTACAGCTTCTTTTTTTTATTTTTTCCCTCTTTCTTTCTGACTCTTCACAACGGTGGTTCAATCTTCTCTCGTCTGCCATTATTATTCTAACAACCTCCTTTACTCTTCTCACCCACCTCCCTTTAACCTAAAATAAATTTGCTACATTTGATATTACCGTTGGCACACTTTTCTCTATCTCATTTCATTTCTTTATTTCTTCTCCTCCATTTCCACTTCACTCTTCCCCACATCCTTCTCTCACATTTGCTCTTTTTCATTTCAAAATTCTGAACCGAAGCTCTTGGTCAGCCGAAGAGGTACTTGCCATGGTCGAAGTTGCTGGCCGACGAGACCCAACCTCTTCACCGGCAAGGCCTGCTATGTCACCGACGGGCTATCACTCAACTTTGTTTATTTTCCTAAGCTTCTCCCAGGTGCAAACTATCTCTCTCTCCCTCCCCCATTTTCCATATGTCATTGTCACATTATTTGTTATTTTATTTTATTTTTTGTATTTAACGTTTGCTGTTAAAATGAGTTTTACCCCCATGGACTGATGTTGATGGATTGGGCACAGGAGATTTTCTTTCGTAGATTCTTTTCGAAAACATTATTTTAGAAGTTTTATGTGTTGAGTACTGAGAAACGTTTGATAATGTAAAGATTGCATTTTTTCTGCTTATTCACATGCTTTGGGTGTTTGGAGATGGAGATGTGAGGCTGGGGGTTTGAATATATGTTAGTTTGTGTGCTCCATCAAATTTATTAAAAATAAAAAATTTTGTGAGTTTGTAGTACGTGTACAACAACTTATTTAACTGAAATTGAAAAGATAATTGAAATAATACATCATCTATGAATAGTATTAAAAATGTAGCGGATTTATGAATAGTAGCAAAAATAAGTTAAATAGAAAAAAAAAATAGTTGACTTTTTAAGCCAATGCCAAATGCACATGTAGTTTGTATGCACCATCAATTTTTATTTAAAAATTATGTGCTTTGTTTTGTAGGAATTATGAAACGGAAGGATTTCGAAAGATTACTGTGTGTATCCGAACGGTACTACAGTTATGAGCTGATATTAGGTTAGAATGGCCGAATTCAAAAGAAAAGAGAACAGCGATGCGAAACCCGTGGTGTCGGCCTAAATCCACAAGAATTCGTAATGAGATGGATGAGCAGGATAGGGAGTTGTTAACCTCTTTGTGGATTGAGAAGGGACCGAAGTCGAGGTGTGGATTGTGTCACCAAAAGTGATATAACCGTTGTACATATCCGACTCGAAAAGATAGAATCATCAAGCCTTGGTGCTACATAAAAGGTAACAATTACAAGTCATAATAACAAGGGAGGATATATGATAAGTTATTCTCATCATCTAATGTCAATTAGTCTTGTTATTTTTCTTCATCTGTTGGTTTTTCTAATTCTAGTTTAGCCTTTGCATGAACATTGCTGTTGAATATTAGCTCTGATACCATGTTGAATATTAGCTTTGATACCATGTTAAATGGAAAATATTATCAAACGCAATGTGTTATACCATGTTGTGTATGCTAGAGTGGATGCGGAAGATGAAGCATAAAATAGGAACATCAAGAACATGAGGGTTACGTGGTTCAGCCTTGACGGCCTACATCCACGGAGGAATCCCTTAAGGGCTATATCTTTATTGTGTAGGAGTGTAGTACAATAACCTTTTTTTACAATGAACCCTAACATGAGTATATATATGCCACATAAACCCTAGACTACTAGTACAAGCAGGAATGGGCTTGGGCCTATTACATTGGGCTAATATATGTTTAATATATATCTCTAACACCCTCCCTCAAACTCAAGGCGGAAGCTCGATGAAGGCTTGAGGTTGGATAAGTATAAGAAGATCACTTGGAGATGCCTTGAAGAATGCCTTTGAAGAAACCACAATGAAGAATGTGCCAATTCACCAATTTCGGAGCTTGAAATGAAGAAACGGAGTCCAAAATTGGAATCTACGCGAAAAACTGAGCAAGATAGGCCCTTTCAGAAATTTTGACTTTTGGTCAAAGGTCAACGCAAAAAGTCAAAGTCAATTGGTCAAAGTCAACAGAACCGGGTCAAAGTCAACGGCTACATGGACCGGGTCGGTTCTGGGTTTTCCGAGTCGGGTCACGGATCGGCAAGCAGAGCCGCTGACGTCATCCTCTGACGTGTCGATGACGTGGACTAGGGCTGATGTGGCACGGCTTGCGTGGCGCTGACGTGGCACGATGACGTCATCAGATGACGTCATGATGACATCAGCCGAAGTTGTCTGGCGCGTGGATGGCACGTGGGAAGTTCACCGGCGCGTGGATGAGACGCCTGAAATCCTATCAGCGCGTGAGGGCGCGTGCAACGTCCGATGAGCTCCGGATTACACAGTTTTGCAGATCGGCGGGCTGCAAGGCCAATAGGGCGGCGCGTGTAACTAATTAATGAGCTACAAAAGAGGAACTCGAGGCGGCGCGTGGGGAGGTTCCGGAGCTGTTGGCGGCGCGTGGCGGCGCGTGAGGCCGCCGTTGGAGGCCGTGTTCCTGGGTTTTTGTCGCGGGAGGTCGTGGAGCACATCTGTGGTATTGGTTTCATCAGGCGAGGCATGGATTTGCACAGATCTGAAAAGTTAAGTCACGGCTTTGCTTGGGTTTGTGGATTTTGGACACAGCACTGAGCCATGGTAGCTGCAAGATGCAGTGGAGTCTAGATCCGGCAGACAAGCATGTGTGACTTTTGATGGTGTGCACGTGAGAATATTCTTTGCTTGGTAGAGATTTTGTTTAATGCAAAGAACGAAGTTTGGCTCTGATACCATGATGAATATTAGCTTTGATACCATGTTAAATGGAAAATATTATCAAACGCAATGTGTTATACCATGTTGTGTATGCTAGAGTGGATGCGGAAGAGGAAGCATAAAATAGGAACATCAAGAACACGAGGGTTACGTGGTTCAGCCTTGACGGCCTACATCCACGGAGGAATCCCTTAAGGGCTACATCTTTATTGTGTAGGAGTGTAGTACAATAACCTTTTTTTACAATGAACCCTAACATGAGTATATATATGCCACATAAACCCTAGACTACTAGTACAAGCAGGAATGGGCTTGGGCCTATTACATTGGGCTAATATATGTTTAATATATATCTCTAACAATTGCCTTCGAGAACTGTGTTTAGTAATCCATACATTGTGCAGACATTATAAATTCATATGTTTAGGTATTTCCATATGTCATTGTCACATTATTTGTTATTTATTTTACTTTATTTTATTTTATTTTTGTATTCTACGTTTGCTGTTAAAATGAGTTTTACCTCATCGATTGATGTTGATGAGCACAGGAGATTTTCTTTCGTAGATTCTTTTCGAAAACATTAATGTTTTAGAAGTTTTATGTACGTGTTGAGTATTGAGAAACGTTTGATAATGTAAAGATTGCATTTTTATGCTGATTCACATGTTTTGGGTGTTTGGAGATGGAGGTGTGAGGCTGTGGGTTTGAATATATGTTAGTTTGTGTGCTCCTTCAATTTTTTTTTAAAAAAGTTTGTGTGTGTGGAACAACTTATTTAAGTGAAACTGAAAACTTTTTACTGAAAGTCCTCTAGATAAAATTAAAAAGTAGCTGAAGTAATACAGGGATATTGAATAGTATCAAAATACAATGAGATCTATGGATAGCAGCAAAAATAAGTTAAATAATAAATAAAAAAATTGGCTTTTTAAGCCAATGCCAAACGCACACGTAGATTGTATGCTCCATCAATTTTTTTAAAAAATTTGTGTGCTTTGTTTTGTAGGAATTATGGAATGGAAGGATTTTGAAAGATTACTTTTTTTGGCGATGGCATCCATTCAATTGGTTGCCATCCTCTCAGCTGGAGATTTCTCTCTTGCTACTGATGGGCCGAAGGAAATCATAGCAACTGGAGATGGAGACAAGAAGAAGGGAGAGTCTTACAAACCAAAATAACCTAAACTTTGATTAAAAGCAAAAAAGTTGGAAGACAAACAAAAATGCCACTTATTTATTCTTAAAGAAACCCCTAAAGGATTTCAAAATACCCTGTATCAAGCGATGGTCATAGGCTTGACTTAACAAATTCTTACAATATTTTCACTATTATTGACATTTTGCACTATTCATCAGTTTTTTTTTTCTTTCCCCTTCAGTATGCTGGTTTTGTTTGTGCTTTTTATTTTTTTGTCTTTTCTTTTAAATATTATATGTGCATACATAGTTACATTAACAAAATAAATTGTTATAATATTTTTACAATTATTAAGGTGTCAATTTTTTAAAGGTCAAAATAAAATAATAAAATAAGAGACTAAGACCAATTATAACTGAAAATAAATGTAATGAAAATGTTATAACATCTTTGTCTTGTCTCAATATTTTCACAATTATTAAGATCTTAGTTCCTTATAGATCATAATAATATAAAATAAAAAGAAATATTATGTTCATAACATTTTTACAATAATTTCACAACAAATTTTACATGGCAATGTATTTTTGATGGATAAAAAAGTAATATCAGTAGGGGGCTTAGTTTAAAACCAATAATAACTTGTCATTTAAAATTTGTTCTAAAAAAGTTATGGATGTAGCATTTCTCTCAAATAAAATAAAAAAATATCTATTCGGATCTAAAAAAAATGAAAGTATTGTGAAAATATTGTAATATTTTGTTGTATTCTTAGACTTCTTTTTAATTATATATAGTCAAATTGGGTGACCCAAAATTTCGGTTTCACACAATTTTTTTGTGTTTTGTCTTTTTGTTTTTGTTTTTTTTTTTTAATGCATAACTTTAAAACTAATAATAATTTTTCACCTAAGATTTATTGTGAAAATGCTGTGGACGTAAAAAATAAAATAATAAAATATCAAACTGGATTTACCACAATTGGAAATAAAAAATATTGGAAAAATATTGTGATATTTTGTTGTGTTCCTAGACTTTTTGTTTTTTGTTTAGTCGAATTTGGCTTTTCATTTTTTTTTAATGAACGGTTAAAAGTGGTTACCCCAATTTAAAACCAGTAATAATTTAACACCTAAGATTTATTATGAAAATATTATGAATGTAATATTACTCTAAAATAAAATAATAAAATATCATACTAGGACCCACCATTACTTGAAATAAATGTATTGTAAAAATATCATGACTTTTTGTTGTTTTCTTAGACTTTTTTTTTGGTTTAGTCAATTTGTTGAGCCAAAATTTATTGTTTTACGCATAGCTTTTTTGGGTTGATTTTTTTTTTTTTTTTGAACACATTGTTTCAAGTTAAAACACACACACACACACACACACACACACACACACACACACACACACACACACTGTTTTACTCACACACACAAATTGACAAAGTAGCACTTTCCTCCTTTATATTTTGTAAATGAGCATATATCCCTATTGTTACTCTCTTAGTTAAACCCTAACGAAATCTTATAAATTTTAAAATATTCCATTGTGCAATGTCTAAAATACTCCTACTAAATTTTAATATCCAAATTTTTTTTTCATGTATTTTGAATTTTATGTGGTAGACTTGATAGTCATGCTTGAAAAGTTAAAATGTTGATATATGGTGTTTTATTTGTTACCTATAAAACACTAATTTATTAATCTTCTAAACTTATAATTTTGTTTAATAAAAACTTTGATGACAGATGTGTTTTGTTATTATTTTTTTTTTCTTGCTTAAAAATGTGTTCATTAAAAATTAGTAAGCTAAATATCATAGTTAGACTCATAAATTAAGATGATAAATAATAAAGTATGAATAACAAAATCTTTATTGTAAATGATTGCGAGTATTCAATTTGATGAAGATTTTCAAAAAAATTGTAGCATGTATTATTATTCATTACGAAATGATAATATATGCTACAATTTAAATATTGTGAAAAGATGATAACATTCATTATCATTTTTTATAGCATTTATTGGTGAATAGACATTTCATTTAGTAAATAGACTCTAAGGAATTTTCATAGTAAATAAATATTCAAATAACTATTTTATTTTAAGTACATGAATTCATATTTCTCCAATAAAAAAATCTATATTAATTTTCTCACTAAAAGGGCAGCATGCATGCAACCCACGCTAGTTTTTTTTTTTTTTAAATGGCAACCTACTGTTTTTTTCCATTTTCATATTCAACTCTTTCTTTAATATCATTAAGAATATAAATATATATAATCATTAAATTTTTTTGTTTGTTGAGAAACACTAAAGTTAGTTTAAAAGGACACTATTTTACGTGTCACTCTCACAGTCTCATCCTCATAAATTATCAAGAATCATGGTTTGTTCAAAGCTATGTTGAACTTTGAAGTAAGCCGAGATGGGTTCTGTGTTGGGCTAATTCTTTTAAAGCCCAAAACAATTGGTCCAACACAAAAATTTCTTGTGAGAAAGGCTTAATTACCTCGAGACTATACGAAATGGGTCTTCCAAAAAAAGAGCCCAAAATTATTTCCATCATGGTCCAAACCCGCTTGAAAACCCAAAGGGTTAAAGTGTGCAAGTTGGGGTTTTTCGAGGGCATAAAATAGCTTTTTTCTTCACCTATTTTGGGATTCATAGGAAGTCTCGCAAGTGACCTTGGAGTGGTTGCAAGCCCATGTGCATTATGGGTGTATGTCCTAAGGAATAATGCTAGTTTTTTTTTTTTTTTGGATGAGTAAGGAATAAAGCTAGTTACATCTACACTATTTAATCACAATTGAGGTGTTCAAGTTATTTATAAAGTTCATATTAACCCAGTATATGTTTGATGTGGGACTTAGCACATACCTATACAGCACACATTTAATTAATCTAATTAAATATTCAATCAATTTAAAGTATTACACCCCTACAACATAAATGTTTCTCTTCTTACACTCAATAGGTTTGAAATTAAGTTTTTTGTTCGTACAGTAAAACTAGTGAAATTCTTTTTTTCTTCTCTTCTCCTAAGGAAAAAGATTCTCTCCATTTTAAATCTTATCCATTTCCTCAATTTTATTGTTGAGATTTTATGTTACAAATTTAAAGATGTATAAATTTTTTAATGACATGACAATCTGCATATTGATAAATCCAAAAAAATAAAGTTCGAATCATGGTGGTTGTCATTTGAGTGGTCAGTGGTGGTTAGTTGGTTTGTGCACCATTTTTTTTTTTTTTGCTTACGGTCTATACGCCAGTTGAGTTTTGAGAAGTATGAAAAAAAATATTTATTTTACAGTGAAACATACAATTGAAAAATTATTTTCATTGTATTTTCATATTAACAATCAAATACTGTAAAATGAAAATATTTTACTTCAAAACAAATGGAGCGTTAATTTACTTACTAGTTACATTCAACTTGCTCTCACCCTCTCATTGCTATGCATTGACTTACTAAAATTTAAAAAGAAAAAAAGGCACCATTTAGCCATCGTCGATTCCTTCGTTAATGTGAATAGCAAACTTTGATCGTCAATACAAACTCACATCCAAGAACATGCCAATTAGAATTTAACACATGATAAGGCAACAAAAAAAAACCCACAATTTTATTTTTGTTTTTTGTTTTTGTTTATAACCCAATGAGAGAGTTTAGAGCTTTTTAAAGTACTTGACTATTCTTGGCGTAAGTAATTCCTCATCCCACACAAAAACGAGACTCTAACAATTTGAAATCTAGCTAGCATGGTGAAAATGGGCACATGCTAAAGGCCACCAAAGTACTTGTTCACATGCACCAAAAGTCCGCCGTAGGACAAGATATACATGTTCTCAACATTTTGGCTCTGACTAATCTTAGCCTATTTGGTTCATGTCCAGGAGCATGTACAACCTATACAGAACGATCTTGATTATATGACATCGATTGATAAATACCACGTATTTTTGAAATTTTTTTGTAAAATAGCATTATTCACAAACTATGTAGCAAAATATCACCCTTTTGGAATTCAATTTTGTGAATATGGAGTTACTTAAGTGTCATAAAACTTGATTTCAACAATATCGAATTGCATACATAAAAAATGTCACATGATGTGACTTGTCTCAATAAAAAATGCTACTTGGAACTCAATATTTATAAAATCAAGTTTTGTATAATTTCCCTTTGTAACTCAATATTTGTAAAATCAAGTTCTACACAAAAAATTGAGTTTCAAAAGAGTGGTATTCTCCTACATAGTAGACAAGCAGCATTATTTTGCTGAAAAGTTCGAGCATATGTGGAATTGCCATTTTGGCCTATAAGCTTAGTACAATTTCTATATATATGTCATCAATATGTTCTTCCAACAATAGCAAATTACTTTTGAATTCCTTGCGCCAGTGTCATGTTAAGCATTCGCATCTAGTTTCTTCAAAAAAAATTCATTTTACCATTTCAAAAACTATTTTATCTATTATAACATACCATTTTACAACACACATAATATCTCAACTTTTATTTTCCTATACAACATTTTAAAATATATTTACACAATAAAATATACAACACAAAACCATCTCTCCTCTTTCTATTAATAAAAAATTGGAGCCACAATAAAATAATATTATTTAAGAATACAATCTTGCTACAGGAGCACAATGGTATATTTTTATAAAATACCATTTTGGGGCTTTAGCCCCAATACTAATGCTCTAATATAGTTCATCTTTTAACCAAAGTACCTTACAGTTGTTAACTTTTGTCGACTAAAAACTTTCCACGCCAATCTGAAATGTTTGGATGTGAGTGTGACTCCCTTCAGGGAAAAGGCTCCTCTTTGGTCCTTTTCTGTGCCGACGGTGCAGTTTGAACTTTGAACTTTGAAATTCATAGTGCCCTTCCTTTTATTCCTTTGTGCAATGTGAAATTCGCCTTTTGCAATTAAAAAAAAAAAAGCAGAAAAAGCAAAATCGAAATTTTGAGGCAAGAAAAAAGTTCTTAGCAGATCAACCGAAGGAAGAATAGAGAGAATTTGCACTATGTCTACTCGTGTACCTAAACATGTGAGGGGTTGCAAGTAATCCAAGCACACAGACCGAACGGCAAAGTACAGCAGAGCAGGCTATAAGGGAATATTAATTTATCTTGGGTTCAGCGATCCTTGCCTTTTGACATGTTCAGATTTCACGCAAAAATCTTATTTTGTGTGCATTAAGTATGTTTCACCTTTCGAAGTCACTTCTAGAAACTAGAGCTTAATCAATGATTTCAACTTGATTATCACTCAAGCCAAGGCTCAATTGCACTTCCTGAAAGTTAGCTATGTCCAGTCCTCACGGGCCACAGCAAGCTTACATAGTTTTACACCGATGCAAGCTGGCCTCTCCAGCAAGCAACACAACAATGCTATGTATATAATAAATGGCAAATGTTATGAGAAAAAAAAAAAAAAAAAGCTTTTTTAACTTTTATGAAAGTGACTTTAAAATTTTCTTTAAATAGTTTAAAGACAGTTGTCCTAACCCCAAAGGGTATTTATTAATAGGACCCATAATAAATTTCATATCTATTTAAAAATGGTAGGGAGGGTAGATTTTGATTAGCATGTGTACCATTTCTTTTGAATGTTCAATTTAAAATTGATATCATTTTTATTGTGCACCAATTACAACTTGAATATAATGTTTGGGAATTATCTCATGCCCTTGGCTCAATAATTATCACTTTATTAATGCTTTGTAGTCCTTCTTACCCTTTTCTTTCATAAAGAATAAATTTTACCAAAAACATAAACCTTATATATCTAACACTAATCGAAAATAAATAAGCCACTGTTTGGCCAGCCCCTATAACAAGGCAAAGAGCAAAACCGAGCTAATTGCTGTCCAAGGACAAAAGTCACGTTTACATCTCTCTTTGGGTTCGGACAATCATTCGAGTCAATGGACCCAAATTCAATTGAAGCTTGATTATGTCGAGTGTTGGGACTTGGGGGGTTGGGACCCAGGGCTCAGCTTAGAACTAATTAACCATATAAGCAACAAGCATTAGCCTAAATCGAACAATCAAATCCTGTAAATAAAAAGTCACTAGTATGAAGTGACCACATTCAACTGACATTCAACCACTTTCAAAGCTATACACTTAACTTATAAGTACATAAGCACAAAAAAGACAATGGCCCAGAGTTGAGAGTTGGGACCCAAAGCCAAAAGCATGAAATAAACAAGACAATCCCCACTTCACATGCTCTCTGTGAAGCGCACAATCAAAAATAACTTTATTACCATCTTAATATAACGCTCAGATTAATGCAAATACTTAATATTCTGCTAATATTGCTATGCTATCTCATCCTCTGTTTGCTTCAACGCAAAACCAACAGAAATGGCTTTATCTTTCTGAAATGTCTATTTCTATAGTACTATTCAAAAGAAAATTGAGATAAAATGTTGTGCATACTTAAATTGGACCAACACGAACCATGTGTCTTCTCTGCATTGAGCTCTGAATCTCTTCCCTGATATTCCTTAGAGCATTAAGAACTTCACAAACACTTTCATTCAATGGCTTCACTTCAACAGTCTTTGAGGTCATTGGAAAACTCAACGGAACCAATGCCAATGAGTTATCAACATCATCCTCATGAGCACTCTCATTTTCTACTATTGAAGATTTTAAACTTGAACAACTGAAACAAATTAGCAAATTGAACTTGATTAGCTTAATGACTAAAAAAAAAAAAACCTTTCTTTTGAAATTTTTTTAAAAATCAGTGACTTTGCAGGTTTGAATTGTGTACCTATGATTATCAGTCCTTCGATCTTCAGAGCTGGGGCTCAATTTATGGGAAGGGTCATCGTGATTAGAATTAGAATTGGAACTAGCACTAGCACTAGCACTAGAAGTACCTTGAGGACTAAAATCATTTTCAGTGGAAGGACTTGAATGGCTTTGAGTGGGTGTAGAGGTTTCTGAGACATTGTGCTCCAGATTTTGTGAAATTTGTGGGCTTGAGAATTGGGATTTGGGTTCATCTTCTTCTGGGTGTCTGGAACCTGATGCACTTGTGGATGATGTACAAGACATTTCACACTTTTCGGATGTACTAGATTGCTCTGATTCCACAGATATTGTAGAAATGTTCAAAGATTCAAGCTTCTTCATCAATAATTTAAGCCTCTTCTCAGCTTTGTTCATGAATTTTGTCTCTTCTTTAAGTTGGTTCTCTAGCTCTGTCAACTTAATTCCCAAACACATTTCAGAAAAAAGTCAGAGAAAGACAGCTGTGTCATATAAATGGTTTTCAAATCTTTTTGAAAATGTGAATCTAAATCTGACCAGTCCTAGGAAAGGAACAGTAAATCAAGTTCAAAAGAGCCATTACCTTGTTGCCTAGGAGCTCTGCATTTTCTTTAGCAACCCTTGAAGCTTGTCTCTCTGCAAGCAATCTGCCTCTCAGGCACTCCACAGTTCTAACACCATCATCCCCTTCCACTTTCTTATCACTGAGAGAAAACCCATTTCAAAAAAGTGAAAAAAATGTGTGTTTGAATATTGAAAGAGAAAAAAAAGAAGAACCCACCTCCATTTTCTATCAGCTATCATGTTCTTTTCTCTTTGGCCTGTCACTGCAGCCATTTCTTGATCTGAATCTTCAGTACACAACTGTCCCTAGTCACACTCCCCCGGCTAAGTTGTGCACTATTTCTATCTGTATATAAAAATATGGGAACCAAGATATGTGATTTTTTTTTCTCTCTTTATGTTTGGTGTAGAATCTATGCTTATGCAAAAACAAAAATACTACTGTCGATGTCAGAAAACTATGGTCAGACAGCTTGGAGTCTTCCTGCCTTACCCTATCAGATGGGTTATATATCCACTGCCCAAAAGGCACTCACTTTTACTATTTTGTGGGTAAATGGTAACTGTAATTTTATATTGTTACTACCGTAATTGAACTTAAACCGTCCATTTATTATACATTATGGCTCTTGTGCCTAGTTAAGTCCAAGCTGTGAGTCTTTATGGTCATAGACCTTCTCAATCCATGGCACATGATCACTAATGAAAAAGTTGTTCTCGCATGCCTTCCTCAATCTAATTGGTCATCTAATTTTCTCATTGATTTCAAGGTTTTTTTTTTTTTTTTTTTTTGAGAAAAAGAAAAATTTTAAGTTCACATAAAATGATACAATTTGTGCTACAACTATCCAAGTAGCAGACTGAGTAGTGGAAAAAAAATAATGAGTTCATGTGAAAGTAACAGATAATTAATCATAATCTAACACATAAAATAATTATGACAAAAATTGTGATAGTTTATATAGTATCATGACTAGTCAAAGAGAAATTTCTAGTGCTTAATAGGGCAGCCAAATGTTTTATACTTGCTTAACAGATGGTAAAATCAGACAATTACGGTGAACAATTAAGTGAGCAAGCTGTGACTTTTATAGATATATAAAGGAGGGGTCAATGTCAGTTTAATTAGCAATAGCTGCAATACAGGCATTTATTGATTTTGTTAATTTGCATGCATATTTAAATTTATTAAATACATATAGGAGAGAGAGAGAGAGAACCCGGGCATTTGAATCATTTAAAATTTGAAAAAAAAAATCACAAAACTAACCAAAAAAATACTGATGTCACTTCTGTCTCTATTCCTTTCACGTGATGTTCCTGAACTGTGTTCGTTCAATCGGTCTCCCTCATCTTGCTCGTGTTCTTTTTCTATTTATTTACTTTTTTTTTTTGCACTCAGATCCTTACTATACATTTATTTATTAATGTATATATCTTGGTTTTTATTTATTTATTTATAATTTTCCCCCCAAAATAGTTTGCATGCAAAACCAATTCAAATTTGTGCCCAGATATATACATAAATATATATTGTAGGTAGGGGAGCTACTGTACTGAGCTTGCAAAACCAATTCAAATTTGAGCCAAAATATATACATAAATATATTGTAAGTGGGTGAGGTTTGGTGGATATATATTTCATATTTGATGGAAGGTCTTACAAAACAATAGGACGATCAAATTGTTCAGCACCCGCACAAGAACCCCAATCGGGTCTATAGTGAGCACTGTTATATATATAGGTATATACATTGATAGGTTCTAATAATAATGATATTTGAGTTTGAAGAATATTGTTTCGTAAAGTTGTTAAAGTAAAAATTCAAGTTCTGGAATTTTCTAAGTGAAAATTCGAAGTTAGGCATTTTTGATCTGTCGAAATTTTGGCTCAACCGATCGAAATAGTAAAGAAAAAATCCTAGGGTTTCTGAATATCTTGATTGCTACTCGATTCCTATTTGACCAATCGAAAATTGTAAAACAGGATTTTTCTGCAGAATTTTCTAGTGACTGTTTTGAAACGTTGAAGAGATTTCAAGCCTTATGAACGGTTCTATGAAACATTTTAACTCTTCATACGTACCTTTTGAAGAGTTATAACCCTATGGGTATAAATAGATGTTAATTTCCCCAAAATAGTAAGTTACAAAGAAATACAAGAAATTCTGTGAGTATTCTCCAAAATTGCTATTTATAGAATCTAATAAACTTGGTTGTATCCTGATAACAAGTTTGTAGAAACCATTTAGCAACTTGCGAATGGGAACAAATATTGTCTAAGGATAACATTCAATTGTGCCTCGAAGCCAGTCACTAATTTCTATTTAGTTGATGTGTTCATTTGGTCACTCATTGTTACTCCTTGATTTGGTAAAATCTCCAACGAGCACTTCGATGATTAAATTAGGAATTTTTTTCTCCAAAGTTTTGGTAGGCTTAATTGTTATGGATCCAGAATTACTTTCCTCAGGTCTGTGGAGGGGTTATTTATACCTTAAAGGGCACCTTACGACCTTAGGTTGCCCATCATATCCTGTCCTATCTGCTCTCGACGGAGGTGACCATTTCCTGCTTGGTTTTTTGGTCTATCTGTGCTTCCAAGCTGTGTTTGGGACACTGGCCAAGGGGAGGGACATGCCACATTAAATTAAATGCTAGGTGAGA
Organism: Quercus variabilis; assembly: GCA_030445155.1. Taxonomy (NCBI): domain Eukaryota; kingdom Viridiplantae; phylum Streptophyta; class Magnoliopsida; order Fagales; family Fagaceae; genus Quercus; species Quercus variabilis. The sequence continues at coordinate 42,708,654 of CP129451.1, forward strand.
TTGTTGGGCGCAATTAATGCAGTTGTGACTTACAGGATTTCTTGATCTACTTTTAAAGAGTCGTTCCCAAATCGGCCATAGTTCACGACATGTTGGTGGTGACTATGGAATGACTAGACCAGACATTTTTAGGTCTCATGTATCGGTTTACCACATTGATGTCACATTTATAAAGTGAAGTTCCAATTTTATGCACACATGCAATAACGTCTTCGTAAGAAGCTGATATGATGTACATATGCAATCAAAAGTTACTTATTTAAGTAATAACATACTCCTCATGTACCAAATTTTTAGTCCTCAATTCTATTTTGGAAAATCCTAAAATATAATTATTAGAATTTTTTGTGTTGGCTAATTCTATGACAAAGTTTTCTTGTAATTGTTGAACAATTTTCAATTGCATTTATGTGGTGTACTTAAGGTTGAAGACTAAAGATTGTTGTTCATTGTGCAAGTATGCATAATTCTGTTGAGCTAATTTAATATCAATTGATCGAGCGAGTATGATAAGTTAGATAGAAACTTTTGCCAGTCATTCGCGAGACATTCGGTAGAGAGAATGCTATAAGGAAAGCACCAACCTAGGCTTTCATGGAAACTTTGTTGCCAATCACACTTTAAACCCTACCTTCTTTATTTACAAAAATCAAACCCTAATTTAAGAAGAAGAAAGATGGCAACACAAAACATTGAAAATCCTTTACTAAGCCTTTTAAGCCTTTTTAGCATTCGACCTTTCCAATTGCCCATGCTTGAGAGGTTATTCACTTCCAAACACAAAGATTACCACCTTTGTAACGAAGTTGTTGTTTTTAAACTACAAAGACCAAACCAAATCATTAAGAAGCCTATGAGTGACCAAGAAATTGGTTTTGTGGTCGGTGGATCAACTTGTGACATCAAGTAACATTGAAGGCACAAGGCAAGAGTTGCTAGGCGAGTAACATTTGTATTGCAAAAACCTTTAATAGTGGACTTGTTGAGTTAGGCTTTGGTACGGAGTGCTATGACCTATTGGGTTTTCACTCCATAAACAAATTCTTGTTTTTGTGTGTGTATGTTGTTCATGTGATATTTATCTTGTGCTTGTTAATCTGTGATTAATGTTGTGATTAAATTAATTAAGTACGTACTCAGACTTAATATGGAATCATTGATTAAATTGGTGGTAGCCATATTAAGGGTCTAAACAACATTTTTCATAGTATCTTTTGAAACGTCAATAAATAAATTTCTTTACCATATCCTTTACTTTATTCAAAATGTTAATACTCCTTTTTCACTAGAGTTTAAATAAAGGAGTGTAATTTTGAAAACTTGCACCATTTTATTTGAAAGAAACGTTGTAAATAATTTTCCCTTAAAAAGTTAGATTAAAAAAAAAAAAAAAGGACAAACAATATAGGATTGAGTAGCTACTCTTTACCTTCTTATAATTAATTGAAGTTTAGGGGCTTGTTAGGAACCTTGGAGGTTATTGTAGACTATAAGTTAAGTCCTTCAATATATATTGTGGTATTGATGTCAAGAGATGGAATAAAAATTAATAATCTCATTTAAGAGTATTTTACTTTATACTCCTCCCTTCACAATTTCTCACATATACTTTTTTTTTTCTACTTTATAAAATGACCAAATTTAAAATGAAAAAAAAAAAAAAATCATACACATGATATACTGCAATTGATGACACGTAAAGTGGAACATTAAGAGTGACAACTAATAGTTAACATAGAATGAGTTCCAGATAACTCAATAAGTAAATTCTCTTGTCATTAAGGACTAAATCTAGTAGGTTTCAGTTAGCTCAACTAGTAAAGTTTCTGATGGTTGTATAAGAGATTTGGAGTTCAATCCTCGACTACACCAAAAACTGATTAGTATTTTAGTCTGATGATAAAGAACAATTATTAGGAGCGGACGCCATTGGTTGAATCTCTCTAAAAAAAAATAGAAGTAATAAATTTAGGATTCAAATCTCACTAATCTTAACCTGATGATAAAGAATAGTCATTATGAAGTAGACGTTATAAATTAAAACTCTATCGTGTATATATATATATATTTAAAAAAAAGAAAAAGAAAAAGAAAAAGAAGAGTATTGAAAGCCGTATGGATTTGGATCTGTGCTGGCTGGACTTTAGGTAGGCCACGCAGCAATTATCATCTCTAATTACGTATCCATTTGCTGTGAAATCCAAAATCATTAGACTAGTTTCTTTCATTAAAATAGTAAGGGAACATTATGATTATTAATATGGGTTTCAAAATCTTCTTGCCCTGCACTCAAAGAAATGCATAGCAATCACTTGATTTGGTTTTGCTATCAATACATCTATGATATACATACACCTAACTTCCACTGAAAATACAATGCAGGAGCTTAAAGCACACTCATTATCATTTGACCGAACCACTTCATCTTTTATCAATGGGAAGCAGTTCTGAGTAGGGCCAGAGTCTGGTGGTGTATTCAATTAAATTAATTAGGTTTCTGCATGTTTGAGTAGATTGTAATGCTTAAATAGAAATTAATAGATATCATCAATGTATTTGGTTAATTTCACCATGGAGTATCTTTTTACAGGAAAAAGTTCTTACCTCATTGGGTTATGTCTCAATTAAAATCCCTCATGCAAGCTTTGAAAGTTTGAACTTTGAATGTCTAAATAAACCAGAAAACCATGAGTTGAAGAGGGCCCAACAAATAAATCAAGGAAGATAGTTGTTCTTTAATTTAAAATAATAAAAATAATGAGAGATATGACATCATATATGCATTTCTTAACTTTCTAGTAGATGCTTTTATAATAGAGTATTATATTATATAAATAGAATTAAAAATTCGTTTTGACATTTCAATGAGGTATTAATTATTGGTTTTCTTGTAAACAACTCCTTCGGTTTATTTTTTTATTAACAATTTAATTGTTCTTTTGTTTTATATTTTTTTCCACTATTTCTCCTGATATAATGTGGACAATCCTTTTGTTCTTGTATTTTACAAACTTAAGAATTTTCATTCATTTAACCCAAAAAAAAAAATCTCATCGTACTATAAATTAAATTAAATTTATTAAGATAATTCAGCTCTGGATAAAACTCTATTATTAAAATTTTAAAATATGTATTATTATTTCAATTAAATTTCTATTAGTAAAACTTTGAAAAAAAAAAGTTTATCATTTATTTTAATCACCTACCATAGTTTTATTTTTGAGAAATGCTATGTCTACAACATTTTCACAACAAATCTTAAGATGTAGGTTGTTATTCATTGTTATAGGTGGGCAAAAAAAGTAATTTAAATTGTGAATTTAAATTTGAACCAATAACAACTTACCACATATGATTTATTATAAAAATATTGTGAATGTAGTATTTCTCTTTATTTTTAACACGAAGTTTGATTTACGCAATAGGCTTCCATCATATAAGTTAAGGTAATTTTTCCCCTTTTAGCCAAAAAAAGGGTTACTTTTTATTTTATTTTTATTATCTATTTTATTATTCAGGTGATAATTGTAAATCATTTTCTTTAATTTAAATATAAAATTAATTAATTTATAAGTTTTATTGGTATACAGTATAGTATACTACTAATTATAAATATAATTACAAATGAAGCATGTCAAAAAATGTTTTTTTTTTCTTTTTATGATGTTAATAATTTTCTTTTAGCCAAATTATAAAAGGTTGTGCTAGTTTAATTATGGTGGAAAATCAATTGGATATCTTTCATTTTTCTTTTAGAATTCACTTTTTTTTTTTCCCGAATTTCCTAGGTCTGGGCTGGTTTTGATGGGAAGATGATGGATGTTGGGCTGTATATGCTGAAATTTTGTGAGACTAATTTGATGCTCAGAAAAAAATATATAATTCTAATGTATCAATTAAGTTTGGGCCAGTTTCCAAAATAATTGTGTGGGCGAGGGAGGTATGAGCGTGGCGTAGGCCTCTTTTTTTACACACTCCTTTCATTAAGCTAATGAGCTTGGGCTTTGGGCTCGTCGGGTTGCTCCTATCCACAATAAGAAACACAATAGGGCTTCCTTCCCACTTACAGGTATTGGGCTCATTAACTAGCTCCATTTACAATTAGGCAATGGTCTTTAAGGCTTCACTACATTGGGCTTATTGCCATGCTATCCAAAGCCCAGATTTGTTCTTCCATTAGAAAGTCAATTCTGTACTTTTTCATTTAAGTAGAAAATGTTCCATTTTGTCTTGAATAAGTTCTTTCAAAAGGGTTTCTTTCTGCTTCCTTGGTGAATATCTTCGTAGAAGCTATATGATTTATTGGAACTAAAGTTTATTTGTTTTTAAATATGCACGTAACTTAACATGAAATTTCTTTATTGGTTCAATTTTTAATGAATCAAGATAACCATTCGTTCCAATATAAATAGTTAATATTTGGTTTTTTGCGGAGTTGGTTGAGAGTTAAGCTCTTTGCCAATTGATTTTGAGTAGTGTTATCAGGATCAGATGAGAATTGTGCAAAGCCTGCAAATACTTCGAATTGTGTAACTTTCGATTTTAATTTGCTGGCAACTTTTCTAATGGCTTTGATATGAGTTGTAAATCCTACTCTAGAAACGAAATCCCCACATAAATAGCAAGTTTGATTATAGATCTACTACCTAAAACTCAATGTGCAATCTTAGAGCTTTAGCATAAGTCTTTGTAAAATTTTTTGTCTATTTTAGCACTAGAATTTACTTTTTCTATTTTATACAATCACCTCTCAAAAACACCCACATCAGATTATCTATTATACACACTATTTTATTTCAATAATACATATTTATTTTTTATTCATATTTTCATTTAATCTCTCTCTCTCTCTCTCTCTCTCTCTCTCTCAAAAGTAAAAACCCTCAGACCTCTCACACCTCCATGATCCCATGCCTCCAGAGCCTCTCACCTCTCTCTCTTTGTAGCTATTGCTGCACACCTCCACACCCTTAGACCTCCCATGCCTCCAGAGCCTCTCACCTCTCCTCTCTTTGTAGCTATTGCTGCTGCTGGTTATTCTTCTTCGCTTCTTTTGCTGCAGCCTCTTCTTCTTCTTCTTCTTCACTTCTTTGCAATTTTGTAATTTGGGTTTGATGATTCTTGTATATGAGCTTGATCATGGATAAGTTTGGGATCTATATTTAGGATGGATTTTTCAAAGGAATAGAGTTAGGGAAGATGGTAGAGGAAGAGAGAGACTTTGATGGAGAGAGAGAGTAGGGGAAGAGAAAGAAGATCTGAAGGGAGAAGTGAGACAAAAATAATTAAAAATCACACGGTTATTGTAGCAAAAGTGTATATGAACAGTGATATAGATAGACTGATATGAGTAATATTTGAGCAAAATTGTGCAAAATTAACCACTTTTTCTATTTTACATTAATTGATGATGCAAGTGTTTTTAGCAATCAATACGTAATCATGAATATTCTCATTTTTCAATAATTCAACTATATTTATAACAATAGACTTCCTCTTAGGCGCAATACGCAAACATATAAATGCATGTTGCGACTACAGTTGCACCTAGGCAGAATATATTATTCTCAATCGAATATGATATGTCCGGAAATCAGACAATATAAGAAGATAAGGATCAATTCAAGTTAAATTGAAATAATATCATGTAGCTAATTAGGGAATTAGGATTGTATATAATTTCAAGTTGTATTTAAATAAAAATAGGAGTTAGTTCCTATTTGTTCGGATTAGATTATGATGAAATTATTTTATTCTTGACTATTTATGTATGCAGAAGGAATTAATAAGAATTAAGTAGAAAATTAACCTAAAAAACATATTTTTTTTCTTTAAGTTCATAAGATTGTTCATTGTCTTAAATTGGCTACACCGTATTGAATTAATCAAATCTAAGGATTATGATAACATAAATTAATAAACAAAAGAAGCAATACTAAGAATAATTATTGAATTGTTGTCATCATTATCATAAATCATAATCACTTACTACAAATCAATGCAAATTAATTTTCAAATTTTGCTATCGTACATAGAAAAGGACTATAATGAATAATTATTTGCAATCAATCATTATATCCATTCAATTTCCATTTTTTTTTCTTTGCAAAAATAAATAAAAACCTCAACCATAAACATCAAATTCACTTAAAAAAAAGCCTCAAATCTCTGTTAATCTATAAATATCTGTTCATCTTTATCATTTTATTTAGATACAAATCCACAATAAATGCCTCTAAACTTAACCACAGGTGTCTCTATCAGAAAAACAAGCAATTTATCTATACTCTACAAAATCCATCCATCACAATTCACAACCATTCATCAGAACCGAACCATCTTGATCTTTCAGTCTTCAACTCTTCATGGCCAAAACACTATCTGATTTTGACACGTGAAGATCATCTAAATCATGATTGGTGAAGATCATGCAATCTATGATCACCAACATTCATCAATCATCATACATCGAAACTCCTATTACCAACCTTGATCAGGACGTCCCACAGCCGTTGGATCTCTCCGAAAACATCATCAGTAGGAAGCTCAAACCGACAGCAAGGACACGTGTTCCTCTTCCTTAACCATGGCAAAATGCAAATCCAATGAAACAAATGCTCGCATGGAAACTCACACACGTCTCTCCCTTCTCTCATCTCCTCCTTACATATCACACACTCAACTCCACCGTCTCTCACCTCCACAGACGGCAGAGCCACCACCGCCGCCGCCGACGCAGCCACCTCTCTCCCCATCTTCCCATCGCCGTTATTATGATCACAGCAATAACCCATTTCACCTACAAACCTCCAACACCTCGTCACCATTTCAATGTACGGAATCAACACCGACCCATTATAGAAACCAATACCAGAATTCCTCAACATGGCGTCGGAGACTAGTTTGCTTAGAATTCCGCGCCATTCCGCGGGAGACTTGGTTTCTAGAGACTCTGGGTTGTGTTGGCGGGTTTCACAGAGTAGTAGTAGGAGTAAAATTGCATCGAGGTCTTTTTGCTTGAGTGTGTTGGAGGGTATTGGAGGCGGTGGTGAATATGGTTTGGGGTGGAGATGAAGTGTGAGGTGGCGAATGGAAGAGAGGAGGTGGCGAGCAATGAGGAGGGTTTTTTGTGGGAGAGAAAGAGAGTGGAGGTGGTGGAGAGTGAGGGAGAAGAGGGTGGGAGAGATGAGGAGAGCTGAGAGGCGGTGGTGGCTGTGGTGGATATCTGAGAAAATGGAGTGGGTGAGATCTGAGAGCTGGGGAGGAGTGAGAGTAGAGAGTGCAGCCATGATGGTGGTGGTGGTTGTTTCTTCTTTCATAATGGGATCGTGTGTTTGCACTTCACTTGAGGGTGTCAGAGGACAAAGTATGAGGAATGAGAGCGGAATGTGTGGCTTTTTATGTGAGTTTGACTCACTTTGTGGCTTATTTTAATGCCAATTGTGCCCCTCTTTTTGGGTAACAAAAGTTAGAACCATAATTTTTGTCCTAATTGTCTATGTGGTGATAATTTGTAATTTGTAGGTGGTAAAAAAAAATAAGTAACTCTGTATAAAAATAATAGTAAGTCTGTACAAAATAAGTAACTTTGTAATTGTGATATTTTACATGATATTAGAATTACTTTGGGTAAGCTATTATGTTGGTGAGAGAATATAAAATCCAACTTTAATAGTTTAATTAGATGAAATCAATTCTTGTATTATTTAAATTTTAATACCAAATCCAATGTAATCTTTCTTATTAATCATTTGCTTGGGATGCATAATGCACTAACCATAATATCATATCCTTAATTGGGAAATCTTCGTTAAGAGGTCTTAAGTTGGTCTTCACTCTTTCTAAGCATTTGTTTGACACAAAATGTGCAACTTTTAAAAGCATCACAATTTTTAAGGGTACAAGTATAACAAAACTTTAACGCAATAAACAAAATAAACTAATAAAAATAAGTCCATCCAAATAGACATTTACTAATAAAATAATTATGTGACTTGCATTCTTCTTATGCATCAAAATCGAAATGATGAAGAAACCCATTGTAGATATATGATTTTGCTTAACTTATTTTGAGAATCACAAATATCACTATGTTGGAATATATTTAATTATCCAGTTTCATCATGTTGGGGGAGGGAGAATTTGAACTCTGGACGTATTTATTGAAAATATCAGGAAAATCAAACTATTAATTAAGTTATAGTACTCTTGACATTCATGACAAGAACTTGAAACTTGAAAGTCATTGTGTATCTAGGAGCTAAACAGCAAATGATTTAATTGATAAAATCACCATTACAATGAGGGAGATTAAAAAAAGAAAGGAAAATACTACCATCAATTTTACTACAAAATGTTTACAAATCAATGTGATGATAAATTTGGTGCGAGCCATTTCGAAAGCATAATAAACATTTTTTTTTTAGTAATTAGTGACACATCAGTTTGTAAGACATATGTAATAAAATTGTATCTCTAACATCACTTAAAAAGAAAATAAGAAAATTGATACTTGTAAATCTTCCGTTCATACTTGTGTTTTTTGTCACAGTAATTATTAATTAGAAGAGATTTTTTTTTTTTGGTTGAATAAAAAAGGGATTCTCCAGTGTGAGCTCATCGACCTCATGTCACGTAACGGCAATGGATAATATCTCATGTACCACATGAGCTTTGCTGAGGCTATTGCTCGAACCGCTCCTCTCTGGGTGTAAAACAATGACTCCTACCATTAAGCCACACCCCGTGTGGTAATTAGAAGGGAACTTATTAAGTACTCCCGGGTGATATAACACTCCAAACATTCCAATAGAAAACAAACCACCTTATACAGAAATTAACCTTTTCACATAACTTTTTACACTAATGTAATATTTTTGAATTTAGTGACTTGTGGAGTATAATTGGCTATCTGCTTAACTCACATGTAAATATCTGTCAAGAGTGGACACAATGGTCAATCTCCCGAGAAATGATCTATTTCACCAAAAAAGAGAACGAGTGCATTGTATTGGATTTTGGAGATCTGCATAAGATACTCGGAACCCTATAGAGGATTGGATTATTAGAAAAAGAATAGAGTGGCTGAAAAATGAGAATGTGAATTTTTGTCCACAAGTGAGTGTCCGGTTCAAGCCCCTTTGTCACTCCTTTTCTTTTCATTATCTCTGATAATTATTGCCTTAATTCTAACGGGGAACAAAACAAGCAGAAAGAAAAATAAACATTTTTGCCCATCCATGGCTCGTTGCTCTTGTCCCCAACAAACTAATACATTAACAAACAAAGGCGCGAAGCTGGTGGAAACTAGTCATCACATTCACACTGTAAACCCTGCGCCTGTTACGCACATTTGTCACCATTCACCTTTACATAAACCGCCTTCTTCTCCCATAATTTTTCTTTGGAGTTTGAGCAACTTGCTTGTGTTTACATTACATGCTAGATGAAAGAAGGGGTAGTGTAAAATTCCATGATGAACATTGTTATAATGCATAGTAGGACTCAAAACTCCTAAAGGAAATAACAATATTGAAGCAACCAAATTACACTCGGGACCTACTAAAGCAGGGACACAAATATATACCATCGAGGTGTTAACAAGAAGTAAAGGTTTCCCACTAGAATCAATGCATGGAAAAGCCAAAACACTCTCAATTAAAGAGAGACGAGTCAAGCAAAAAAGTGTAAAGATGAGCCATGAACATTCTTACCCTTTGCTAGAGGTATAATTAACAGCAATCTCTGTCAGAAGTAACACCATAGTGCATCCAAAAGTTTTACTGACAGCTGCTTCCCAAAAAAAAAAAAAAAGGCAAAAGTAACTGTCACTATCTTCAAAAAGCTTACATGTAGAACAATACTTAACAGAAAGTGACCATTTTGTTCACTTTTCACAAAGCATATTAATTCAATACTTTCAAAAAAGAAAAACAAATCATAATGGCATCAACCTTGTTCATATTTTTAGAAACTTAAGGCACTTAAGTTTGGGGATCCAATGTTCTTAGATTTTTTAGCTCTGCATTGCCTTTTCATCACATTGCTATGACATAAACACAATCTAATTAACTGATACTCACCAAGCAGCAGCCACTTCCAAGGACATTTGAACTGAAGGAAGCTGAAATTATATCTAATTGATATTGCCAAATTGACCACATTAGATACCATAATTGCCAGTCACGTACAGGCAATCCCTCTAATAAGTACCTCATTTGCATTTTCAAAGTAATTTAAGTAAACTGAGATCAGGCTTTCCAGAAACTTTAGGTTTACAACCTTGGATGGAGCTAGAAGTTTTAACTTTTAAGTCTCTCATCAACGATATTTTACAAACATGGCTCTTAAATGAAGGATCAAGGAAATTGACTGACAACTGAAAAGAGAACCACCACTTAGCCTCGATTAGCGTTCTACCTTCTAAGATATGTTATCAGCAAAACATTACCTCAGAATGAAATTAATCCATATTCTAGACAGAAAAAGATCACCTGTTCCAACTTTTAAGTTTTAAGTACCTGTGCCAGGTCATAGAACTCATCCACAAAAATGATTTGTAGCTTCAATTTCTAGCTATAATACTCTGAATTCATAGATATCTACTACTGAATATCCAGGTGCTATTTCACAATCAATTGGATATCCAAATTAGAAGAAAACCACTGAATTTGTGTCACTGTGGCCCTATTAATGGATGGTGCATATTAAACCCCTCAGCCCAATTCTTTAATCCAAAGATTTCTTCAATATTGATGATCTGGTTTCAACTAAAAACGCTCTCCTCATCTAACTCATCCAATGAAATATACCCTTCCTCTCTCATTAACCCAAGCAATCCTCCCAAAATTTCATAAATCTCTTCAGCTCTTCCATTTGATACATCCCTGGCTATGAAGCTTTGCAATCCTCCACTTGTTTCAATCCAACTACTGCCTGGGATCTTTTTCAACCCAATTTTTTTCATCCTTTCCCTGGTCTTATCAGCTTCTTCCCATCTCCCAACTTGAGAATACAGATTTGCCATAATAATGTAATTCCCAGTGTTTTCAGGCTCAATCTCAAACAAATGATCACAAACAAACTTCCCCAGCTCAACATCACCAGAAACAGCAGCCCCGTTAAGCAATGCACCCCAAACTTTAGCACTTGGTTCAATTGGCATTTTGGAGACAAATTCTGCAGCTTCAGATAGTCTCCCAGCTCGGCTAAGAACACCTACCATGCATGCATAATGCTCAACTGAAGGCTGTACGCCATATTTCATAAACATGGCATCAAAGATCTCCCAAGCTTCTTCTACCACTCCAGCATGGGCACAAGCTGACAATACAGCAGTGAATGTTACTGGGTCTGGCCTAATCCCATTATTTATCATCTCATTAAAAAGACGAAGAGTGGTGTTAGCATCTCCATGGGCCGCATATGCTGAGATTATTGCTGTCCAAATGATCAAGCTCTTACGTTTTGATTGATCAAAAATCCGATGTGCTCCATGAAGAAACCCTGACTTTGCATAAGTGTCTATAATGGCAGTGGCCACATAAATATTGCTGTCATAATTGTTTTTGACAGAATAAGCATGTATTTCCTTTCCTCCTTTTAGGTTTGATAAGCATGAAATTGTAGGAAGAATGCTCGAGATTGTTACAGTATTTGGTTTAAAACCACATGCTTGCATTTCTATAACTAAATCTAAGACTCCTTCATGCCGGTTGTTCTGAACCAAACCTGAAATCACAGCATTCCATGTACTTAATCCTGGGTTTTTCATGTTTTGGAAAAGATTCATTGCATTGTCGACAAAACCATGAAGCATGTACCCTGAAATTATTGATCCATAGGTGACTTCATCCTTGTCACTCATCTCATCAAACAATTCTCGAGCATAGTCCAAGCTACCACATTTTGCATACAACCCAATAATAGCATTATAAACTGAAACATCAATGTCAATTTGCCTCTCATTTATAAACCGATGAACTTCTATCCCAAAAATAAGGTCATTCGACTGCCCACATGCCTGCAAGACACTGACAATTGTCATCCCATTAGGCCGCAACCCAGATGAACCTAACATCTCTCTATACAATTCCTTACACTCCTCATAAAACCCAGCTTGAGAATACCCTGCTATCATTGAATTCCAAGACACAATATCTCTCTCAGGCATTCTATCAAACACAGTTCTTGCAAAGCCGATCTCATCACATCTCGAGTACTGCGTAATCAAAGCATTAACAACAAAGATATCCCGGTCAAACCCACGTCGAAGAACAAAACAGTGAACCTCCTTGGCCAACCTTGAATGAAAAAACAAGGACGATAACGCCTTTAAAACACACGAAATCGTATAACAATCGGGCTTTACATCCGTCAAATTAGAGGACACCAGGGACAGAAACAGTTTCAGCGTGTCGAGGTACCTGTTGTTGAGGGAGTACCCAATGAGCAAAGCGTTCCAAGAGAATATATTTTTGTCGGGAATTTTATCGAACACGTTACGGGCATCGCGGAGGTGATTTGATTTTGCGTAGAGAGTGATGAGCTTTGAGGCGAGAAAGTTGTTGGGTGCGACAGAGAAGAGGACGAGGCGAGAATGGAGCTGCCTGCCCAAGCGGAAGAGGCCGTGGTCGGTGCAGTGCTGGATGAGGCAGCCATAAGCTCCGTAGTCGAGACCATTGGCAGCTAAGAGGCTTTGTAGGGCTTGTTGGACGTAGCCGTTGGAAGCGTTCTGTATTCGAATGTTCAATGCCCTTGTTATCCTCATTCACTTTCTTTGATGATATTCCAATTCCATCGTCGCTCGAAAATAGTAAATATACACTTCAATATGACCTAGGCTCTAGCGTCTCAGAACTCATTCATTTTTGTATAAAAAAAAAAAAAAAGAACTCATTGATTTTATTTTTAATTTAATTTTTTTCAAAAAATTTTCATGTATTGCTTATTTTTTTTCAATGATTCAAAGTTAGGGAAAAGTGAATGAATGTGTTAGGAGTATTGATTTAAGAAATATTTTTAGAAAAAAAATGTAATTAATTATTTTTTGACAACTTTTAATATTTTTTGGTGTCAAGACTTTTTAAAAATGATTTATTATCGAATATAACCTTTTAAAGTATACAGGAGAAGCTAAGCTCATTTTTCACACACACCCGTATATATAATATTTACCATTATGAAATTTGAAAATATGATAGTCACATTTAAAACATAGAAAGTAAATGTGTACGAAAGATGTAAAATAAGTTGTGTGAGAGAATTATTATCTTATAAAAGAATATTTATATTATATTTCTAAAACTTGGAAAGAAAATTAGTATAGGAGAAGGAAAGTGAAAGAAGACAATCAAAGAGTACAAAGAAGATAAGAACTAACAAAGAAGATGGATGGGAATTGATGCATAAGTATATGAGAATTGGTACATAGATATTGTAACCGTTAAAGTGATATATAGAAAGACTTTATATTATGTTCCCTATTCTTACAAAAAGAATTACACTCCTTAGGAAGTGAAGCGAAAGAAGACAATCAAGGAAGACAACTACTACAACAAGGTAGATAAGAACTATCAAAGGGGATAGGAGCTGGCACATAAGTACATAGGAAGTGTCTTTAACTTCTTTAACGTAGCTTTTCTGCCCTTTGTTATATGTAAGTGCCTACCAAGTTTGTAGCATGGTCTATCTAATCCTTACATTTAATTGATAAGATTGAGATATTTTTCCTTGTTTAGTGGAGGCACACTGTCCTTAATATGAAGTAAGACTTCTATGTCATCTACAAATAAAAATAAGTCGTATGACACATCAAGATTTTTTTTTCTTGTGGCTATGTCTTCTAACAAATCTTTAGCTGTAATTATTTGATTTGCAATTGGCGTATAGTTGATTAATATTTAAGTAATAAAGAGCCTTCTAATAAATGTTACCATAAAATTTTTGAAGGTAGATTCATTGATTTCTTTTGCTTAATTGAACAAACTAATTAAGCTTTGTGCCAAATAATTGTTCCATCAACATATACTAATTCAAATAACCATTTCGTCTTCAGAGATATCTTTGGTTTTTCATAAGAAAATGAAAGATTTAACTCTTAAAGTTATGTTATAGAAATAATTTTGTTGACATGTTATTTTTAAAATTATACGTGATGTGGAATGAAGTTAAGGAATTGCAAGACACAAACGAGGATGTAGGTGAAGCATAAAAGGTTTCGTCTCACCCCATCAAATTTGAGAGATAAAAAAAAGGAACTACTAAATATGACAAAAGTAAATATGATAAATGTTTTTGTATTTTTGTTATGATTTAAATATATATATATATATATATATAATATACCCGTAACATACATATATCTTTTTTTCTCCGTTTTCATATTTTTATGCCGAATTTTTAAAATTTATTTTTTTGAAAGATGCCAAACTATACTCGTCCGTATACTTGTCGTATTAAACTAGTACCATATTTTACTAATTCATATCATATATAATTAAAACAACTAAAATTTCCCTACTATATATCTGAAATACCAAACATAAAATAATCTCAATCATACATAAAATTTTCTCCATTAATTGACAGTTGTTCACATGTGACTTGACTTAAAACATGACCTAACCATCAAAATATTTATTCCAACTATCCATATACATGTCCAAATTTAAAGAATTTTACTCACTTTTCTTTAATCTTCCTAACTTCCTTGCATAAAACCAATAATGACATTTAGTGTTTCAAACAAAAACCCTTTAGGATTTGAATCTCCACTTAAAATGTATTAAAAAACTTACCTTGAAAGAAAGGTGCGTAATACTAACTATATACTATTTGACCCTACTATGGAAAAAAAAAAAAAAAAACACACCCTAGTTTAACGTGAACAAATAACTGGCTCTTCTGCTATGGTCTCTAACAATGGTTTCCTTGACCTGCACATAGACAACCTATGCATAAACTCTGGCGACAAAAATTCCTCAATATCATCCAAATTCAACTTTGGCACCACCACCGCCGTCTCACTTTCCTGCCAATCATCAGCTGTTTTTCCCTCCACCAACTGGGGAACATCTCTAGGCTCCGGAAATGTCCTTATGTTGGCTTCGCCAGAACCACGCTTGGCTGCAGAATTGGCGGTGTGGAACAAGGCACCCATGTCAGCTGCTGTGACAATAGAGTTGAGTCTCTTCATGGGGAACATGACATAAACGTTAGCCATCTCTAGGTCTTCGTCGGCGTTGAGTGCAGAAAACCTTCGTCCAATTTGGAGAGACATTGAGTTTACAACGAAGAAGTTTGGTGTTTCAAGCATGAGTTCAGCTGCTTTAATGGGTGCATGGAATTCTTGAATTTGGCCGCTTGGGAAGATCACTTTTGTGGCTCTAGATTGCTTGCCTCCTGGGCTGGATAGAGCACAAGAAACGTAGTTTCCCATATGATATGCCTTGTGAATAGATATGTCAAGAAGAGAAATGTAAATTATAAGCAGAACGGTACTTAAAGAAAACTCGTAGTAGCTAGCTAGATATATATGAGTATGTAGGCCTTGAGTTTGATGAGCAAGTTAGAGAAAGAGATCGAAGTGGATTTGTGTTGGGGTTGGAGAGGACTTTGTCTGGGCATTAATGAGTCAATTTTGGGAGTACTGGGGGGTAACGAAGAGCTAGGGAGTAATGAGTCAATTTTGGGAAATAATAATGAGTCAATTTTATAAGGCAGTAGTAGGCTAATAGCTAGCTAGAAAAAGTCTAAACAAGAAATATACATATGAATATAGAAGATTCTAACAAGGAATGAGCCAGTTGTGTAAAGAAGTTGGGGTTGACATTCTTGCTATCGAGTCCACGTGGAGAAATTTAAAGAAAGTATCAAAACAATATTTATTGTATATTGAAGAAACATATTGTAAGGTACATTTCCAGTTGGTAGTTGATTTTAATTTATGGTTTATCATTTCCAAGAATTATCCTATCTTAACGTGTGAGACCCACTCCTTTTCCCTTTGTAAAAGGAGCTATCTTTCTTTTTCTGTGTGTTTATTGGCCTTGATTGTGTTTCTTATGGAAGTAGTACAAGCTTTTATGACTTTCATCTTTGTATATACACTAGCGTGCTTTGCACGCCCGGGAGAAAATTAATACAGATTTTTTTGTTAAAAAAGTATGAAGTCATATATTTAAATTCAAAATAACTATTTGAATATCTATGTACCTTGATAATTTTTTAGAACTTATTTACTAAATGTAATATCTACTTCCTCAAAAATGTTACAAAGAATGATAATAAATGTTATCATCTTTCTACAATATTTAAATTTTCGCAATGAATGATAATATATGCTACAATTTTTTTGAAGATCTTCATTAAACTAAATATTTGCAATTATCTACAATGAAGATTTTGTTATTCATATTTCATTCTTTATTATCTTATTTTATGAGTCTAAGTACGATGTTTAGCTTACTTATTTTTGATGAATATCCTTTTAAGCTAGAAAATAAATTAAAAAAAGAGAACAAAATAACAAAAGACATATGTCATCAAAGTTTCTATTAGATAAAATTATAAGTGTAGTAGATTTAAACCTAATAAATTAGTGTTCTCTAGATAACAAATAGAATAACATATATCATCATTCTAACTTTCCAAGTATGACTACTAATCTACCACATAAAATTCAAAATACACAAAGAAATTTTTTGGGACACTAAAATTTAGTAGGAGTATATTAGACATTGCACAATGGAATATTTAAGAAATTATAAGATTTTGTTAGGGTTTAACTAAGAGAGAAACAATCGGGGTATATGCTCATTTAGAAAATATAAACGATGAAATTATTCAATTTTAGTTTAAGGGGGGAATGCAACTACCCCGAACATAAAGGAGGAAAGTGTTACTTCGTCAATTTGTGTGTGTGTAAAACAATATGTGCGTGTGTGTGTTTTTATTTTTATTTAAAAAAAAAAAACTTGAAACAATGTGTAAAAAAAAAATCAACCTAAAAAAATTATGCATTGAACAATAAATTTTAGTTCAACAATTTGAATAAACCAAAAAAGAAGTCTAGAACCACAACAAAAATTCACGATATTTTTACAATACCTTTATTTTTAGCTATGGTGGGTCCTAGTATGATATTTTATTATTTTATTTTAAAGTAATGTTATGTCCACAATATTTTCATAATAAATCTTAGGTGGTAAATTGCTACCGCTTTTAAATTAGGCTAACTACTTTTAACCATGCATTTAAAAATAAAATAAAAAGCCAATTGAAGAAAATTGTGCCTAAAACAAAGAGTTTTGGCTTACTAAAATTGAATAAACAAAAAAAGAAGTATAGGAACACAACAAAATGTCACACAAAAAAGAAGTTTAGGAATATAACAAAATGTCACAACATTTTCATAATATTTTTTATTTCCAGTTGTGGTAGGTCCCAATTTGATATTTTATTATTTAATTTTTACATCCACAGCATTTTCACAAAAAAATCTTAGGTAAAAAAATTATTACTGGTTTTTAAATTGGACTAACCACTTTTAACCGTGCATTTAAAAATAAAATAAAAAGCCAATTGAAGAAAATTGTGCCTAAAACAAAGAGTTTTGGCTTACTAAATTTGAATAAACAAAAAAAGAAGTCTAGGAACACAACAAAATGTCACACAAAAAAGAAGTTTAGGAATATAACAAAATGTCACAACATTTTCATAATATTTTTTATTTCCAGTTGTGGTAGGTCCCAGTTTGATATTTTATTATTTAATTTTTACATCCACAGCATTTTCACGAAAAATCTTAGGTAAAAAAATTATTACTAGTTTTAAAATTATGCATAAAAAAACCAAAAGGCCAATACAAGAAAATTGTGCGTGAAACGTACAGTGAATTTTTGCTCACCCATTTTGACTATATATACTAAAAAAGAAGTCTAAGAATACAACAAAATATTAAAACATTTTCACAATGCTTTTATTTTTAGGATCTGAATAGATATGTTTTTATTTTATTTGAGAAAAATGCTACATCAATAATATTTTTAGAACAAATTATAAACGACAAGTTGTTATTGGTTTTAAATTGAACCCACTACTGATATCACTTTTTTATCCTTCAAAAATACTTTGCCACATAAAATTTGTTACAAAATTATTGTGAAAATGTTGTGGACATAACATGGACATAGCATTTATTTTGATCTATAAAGAACTGAGATCTCGTAATTGTGAAAATATTGTGGCAAGAAGAAGATATTATAACATTTTCATAATACATTTATTTTTAGTTGTAATTGGCTTCAGTCTCTTTTTCTTTTTTTTTTTTTCTTTTTTTTGACCTTTAAAAAATTGACACCTTAATAATAATGAAAATTTTGTAAAAATTTGTTGCGTCAGAGTAATTATGTATGCACATATAATATTTAAAAGCACAAGCAAAACCTATGTATTGTGGGGAAAAAAAAAGGGACCAATTCTGTAAATTGTCAATATAATAATTGTAAAAATATTGAAAGAATTTGTTAAGTTAGTGTAACTATACATACGCATATAAATATTTAAAAGAAAAGACAAAAACAGCACAACCAAAATTAGCGCACTGTGGTTTGTGGAAAAAAAAAAAAAGAAGCCTTATGAGCAATGTTGTGAAAATGTAGCAAAAAATGTTATGGATGTAGCACTTCTTTTTTTCATAATACCTTTAGTTTTAGTTGTGGATGATTCTAGTATGATATTTTATTTTAACCTATAAAGAATTAACATATCAACAAATGCAAAAATATTGTGACAATTTATATATTGTGTTAACTAACAGCTTTTTATATATTGAATGTTCAAATAGCATGTAAAACACTATGAACATTTAGACCCCAATTTACACATTACCAATTCAAGCTTATTATCAAACAATAAATGTGCAGAACATGAACATAAGCGAGAACAAAATTGATAAATAATCTAAATCATAAATAATCACAACTACAGCAGTAATTAAATAGCAAAGATAAAGGGAAGCGAGATGCAAACACAAGGACAACACAACGATGTGTTATCAAAGAGGAAACCGAAGTTCTCGACATAAAACCTCTCTGCAGCCCTCCAAGTGGTTAATAATCCACTAGAAAATGTAGTTGGGATACATGAATAACAATAGATCCTCCAAGCCTAATCTACTCAGTGTACCTAAGCTCTTCAAGTTTCTTGCTCTAACGAGGTTACGCCGAACTTTTGTCTTTTCTAACTTACTGGATTTCACTATAGCACATAACATCAACCAATAACCATTGGTCTCTTCTTAACTACTTCCCAAAGTACCAAAAAGCCTTCTCATAGATGTGGGTATGGTGAGAAAAGGATTTGGTCAAGAACCTCTTAAGGATGTAACAATAGAGAGGGTGAGAGTAAAGGAATTTGAAAAGTCTCTATATAAAGATTATGGATGAGTTAATTTTGTTTTTCTTTAGGGTTTCTCTTTCAAAATTTTCTTTGGAAGCCCTTTACATTTCGTGGGTATAAGTGGTATTTATATTAGGGTGAGAAAGGAATGCAAAGAGTCAGTTTTTCCAAAATAGAGCTGGTTGGCGACTTGGCTGGCGACTTGACTGAGTCGCGAGTTCAAGCCGCGAGCTAACTGAATGGCTAATCTGGACTTTTTGTCCTGTAGTGCTACAGCTGGCATGACGGTTCAGCTTCTCTACATACTTCACTTGTGTGCATCTTTTGGTGGCTTGCCAGTCGTGAGCCACCCGTGAGATCCAGTCGCGAGTCCCTGCTTCACTGCACAATCTTGAACATTTTTTCACACTCTCTCATATATTACCCTTACATGATTCCCACCTAAATACAAAGTTTCTAAGTGCTGAATTACAAGTAAATTAACACGGAATAAAGTCAATAAAATGGTTGATTAAATTTAACCTTATATATATATATATATATATATATATATATAAAGAGTAGATAGAACGATATTATGCCGAAAGAAAAAAAAAAAAGCAAAGAAAAAAAAAAAAGAAAAGGCAAGAGAGCAGCAGAAAAAAAAAATGGAAAAGAAAGTAGCAATAGTGCAGAGGTTGAAACCAAAGCACTGTAGCTATAGTGCCAATTGAACAAACCAAATTGGCACTGTAATAACTGTTGAAAACTTAAAAAAAAAAAAAAAAAAGAAAAAAAAGAAAAGGAAGAAGAAGAAGAAGATAAAGGGACTCAATAAACCAAATGTGTACTGTAGGGTATTGGTGCTTTTTATATAGCTAATAGATATAGAAAGACTTTATATTATGTTCCCTATTCTTACAAAGAGAATTACACTCCTTGAGAAGTGAAGCGAAAGAAGACCATCAAAGAAGACAACTACTACAACAAGTTAGATAAGAACTATCAAAGAAGATAGGAGCTGGCACATAAGTACATAGGAAGTGTCTTTAACTTCTTTTTCTGCCCTTTGTTATATGTAAGTGCTTACCAAGTTTGTAGCTCTATCTAATCCTTACATCTAATTGATAAGGTTTAGATATTTTTTCTTGTTTAGTGGAGGCACACTGTCCTTAATATGAAGTAAGACTTCTATGTCATCTACAAATAAAAATAAGTCGTACGACACATCAAGAATTTTTTTCTTGTGGCCATGTCTTCTAACAAATCTTTAGCTTTAATTATTTGATTTGCAATTGGCGTGTAGTTGATTAATATTTAAGTAATAAAGAGCCTTCAAATAAATGTTACCATAAAATTTTTGAAGGTTGATTCATTGATTTCTTTTGCTTAATTGAACAAACTAATTAAGCTTTGTGCCAAATAATTGTTCCATCAACATATACTAATTCAAATAACCATTTCGTCTTCAGAGATGTCTTTAGTTTTTCATAAAAAAAAAAAAGAAAAAAAGAAAGATTTAACTCTTAAAGTTATGTTATAGAAATAATTTTCTTGACATGTTATTTTTAAAATTATAAGTGATGTGGGATGAAGCAGGTTAAGGACTTGCAAGACACAGATGAGGATATAGATGAAGCATAAAAAGTTTTGTCTCACCCCATCTCATTGTCATCCCAAAATAACATGGAAAGAAGAAATAGTGGATGTTATTTTTCTACTAGGTCATAGGAATTCATCCTCCCCCAAAAATAGGGAGCGTAAAAGTGAAGAGAAAAATATGCAGTAGAAAAAGAATGTTTAAAAATATGATTTTACCTCTCTTTGATTATATTCTTTGATATTTTTTGCATCTTTTTCTTAAATTGCTTTAAAACTGTTGTTGACCCAGAATAAGACAAATTTTTGTATGAAAAAAAAACGAAGAGTTTTAATGGGAAGATTTCAAATGAATTTGTAACAACAGATAAATAATTGAGCTTAAATAATATATATTTAATAAAAAATTAATAACTAAAATTTAATATTCCAAATAAATAAAAAATAAAAAACATGTGAAACATATATATCAATATAATTTTATTTTCAATATAAAATATTAATCATTATTAAATAAATTTCCTCTTCTTTTATCCTTCTATATTAAAATTTAAACAAAAAAAAAATTGATATTCATTATTATCTTTTTACTTTTTCTATTTCCTCTATAAAATATATACAATAAAAAATAATAAAAATCTCTTTATTTTTTCTCCCACTTTCCTCTTATTTATACATGGTTCCTACCAAATGACGCTTTAAAACAAACATAAAATTGTATTTTGTATTATCAAATTATAAATATCATACTTGAGTTTTATTTTTTAAATGAATATTAATGCAATTAGATTTTTTCTAGCATTTTTTGAAAATTACAACAATGTAATAACGGAGTGAAGAGATACCCGATATCAAAACCCAGAAAGTTTAAAAACACTTCCGCTTCAAAATTCTTGCTTTTTCCATTTCAGCATCTTTAACAATTTCCACTTGAAACCAAATTAGGGTTTGTTGCTTTCTACTTCTAGACTCAAAATAAAGCTTTCTAGGGTTTAATGGGTTTCTGGGTTTTCTAGAAAAGGAAAAAAGGGCAAAGCTTTCTAGGGTTTCAAAGTCCCCGGAACTTCGACACGGTACTCACACCTAAGCACCTTATAGAGAATGTTTTTTTAGTTTTTTCTACAATTTATTGCATTATTGGGTTTTTTTTTTTTTTTTTTTACTTTCATTTTGGAAATGTGAAAATGTATCCAATTTTATTTGTTTTTGATGGGTTTTTGATAATTATATATAAACTTAAGGGTAGAGAATATAGGATTAGGAGAGTGGAAAAACAAACATTATGGTGAAAGATTTAGGTATGATGTTGTACTTTTGTTAGAATAAGATTGTACATAGAATGAGTAATTTGGTTGCTTATTATGAGAAAAAAAATTAAAACATGCATGTCTAGATTAATAGAATATTGTGTGATTAAGTATTTGGTTTAAGGATTTGATATCTGTTTATTTATCACCATTGTTGTTTTGTGGGAATTTTTTGTGTAAGTTTGAGTACAATGTTTACACAATTTCTTAAGTCTTGTTCTTTTGTTCAAACTTGAATTAGCTGGAGATTATAGACTATGTTTGTGACAAATGAAGTCAATTAGCAATTGGGAAATATCTGGTGAACTTTTTAGTGAGTTAGAAATGGGATTAGGCCTCAGTTAAAGATATCTTGTGGTTTTGACCCGTGTGTTGGTAAAATGAGTACAGGGATGGACAAACTTAACAGCAAATATGTATGTTGCAACTTTTGTCATAAAAATAACTACAATCATGTTTGGCCACTTAGGATTTCATTTGGTTTTTGTAAGATTTGGTAATCAACTTTTCCATAATTACCCACCTTTCCATAATTACCCACTTTTCCATAATTACCCCCTCTCACCCTACATATTCATCATGTGTATGGATTTTTTAAGCCAATTGATCCAAGAGAAATGTGAAGCGAGGTTGTGGAATCCGGTGAAAGCCTCTAGAAGTGGACCTTCATTTTCTCACATTTTCTTTGCCGACGACTTAGTTCTCTTTGCTAAGGCCACTCCTGAAAACTGTAAGGTCGTTAAGGAGGTGCTTGATATGTTTTGTAAGGTTTCAGGCCAAACTATTAGTGGTGCTAAATCAAGAGTTTTCTTTTCCCCTAACATTGATCAAGAAAACAAAGAGGCTTTAAGCAATATCCTTGGGTTTCAGTCGACAAATTGTTTGGGAAGGTATCTTGGTTTTCCTATTAAACATAGTGGAGGATCAAACCAAGACTTTAACTTCGTCTTGGATAAAGTTAAGAAAAAGCTGGCTGGTTGGAAGGCGAACCTTTTGTCCTTGGCAGGGAGGGCAGTGCTTGTCCAAGCATCATCCTCAACTATTCCAGCTTATGTCATGCAGTGTAACATGCTTCCTGGGAAGGTTTTGGAGGGGATTGACAGAGTTAACAGAAATTTCCTTTGAGGGTCTTCAAAAAATAGCAAAAAGATGCATTGGGTGGGTTGGAGGAAAATAACAAGACCAAAAGAGTATGGGGGGCTGGGAATCCAGACGGCTAAAGGAAGGAACACGGCTTTGCTAGCAAAGTTGAATTGGAGATTTCATACTGAGAAAAATGCTTCATGGGCAAATGTTTTAAGATTGAAATATTGTAATCATCAACGAGTAAGTTCGAGGAACGAAAACAAGCTGCCTAGTTCAAGAGTTTGGAAGGGTTTGAAGAAAGGAGAGGATATATTCAAGAAGGGCATAAGATGGATCCCTGGGTCTGACAGTAAGCTAGACTTTTGGCAGGACAATTGGTCAACTCTTGGTCCCCTAAGACAAACCATTCAAGGCCCTTTGACCCGTGATTCTTCTCAGATCAAGGTGAAAGAAGTTGGGCAACCGGGAGTGTGGGATTGGTCTAGAATCCAGATGGATCTTCCTAGCAGCATAAAAAGGGTAATCCAAGCCACCCCTATTCCCCTAGTTGCTAGATCCAAAGACAAATTGGCCTGGAAATTCTCCCCTAAAGGAGACTTTGACATGAAAACAGCATATCTATTGACTTTAGAATCTGATTTTGAGGTTCCCTTCAGGGGAAAATGGATTTGGAAACTCAAAACCTTGCCTAGAATCCAAACTTTCGTATTGAAGTGTATGCACAAAAGTATTGGTGTGAAAGATTGTCTCTCAGCTAGAGGGTTGTCATTGGATACTACATGTCCTCTCTGTCAGACAGATGCTGAATCGATTTTACATGCGCTACGTGATTGCCCCTCGGTTAGATATATTTGGCAGCAGCTTGGTGTTTCCCCTGCGGAACCATCCTTCTTTGCAGTGAATTTAGAAGATTGGCTCTATTCTAATTGCAATGCTATTTCTAAGTCTAACGATGGGCAACCCCAATGGCAGCAAGTGTTCTTATTTGCTATCTGGCTAATCTGGAAAAATAGAAACCAGGTTGTATTCAAAGAGAGATCCCAGTGTGTAAATGTTGCCAAAGAGATAATGGACCGAGCTGTTGAATATACTCACTGTGCATGTAGTTTCACAGCTCCCAAAAGAATGATCTTAAAAAGTATTAGATGGGAGAAGCCTAACACCGGATGGATGAAGCTTAATACGGACGGATCATCATGTGGAAGTATTGGGTTGGCAGGAGGAGGAGGTGTAATCAGAGATGAGGAAGGGAAATGGGTCATCGGCTATGCTAGGAAGATTGGGTCAGTAAACAGCTTTCTAGCTGAGTTGTGGGCCTTACGGGATGGCCTTTTTCTATGTTTACAAGCTCATGTCCAAGCTGTGATGATTGAAATGGATGCTAAAGCTATAGTGGATGCCTTTACTCTCCAAAACAAGTCTAATGCTATTATCTCCACCCTCATGGATGACTGTAGGCAGTTGCTTACTCATATTCCTCAATCAAGATTTAGGCATGTCTACAGAGAAGCGAATAGATGTGCGGACTGCCTGGCGAAACTTGGCGCTTCCATGGTTGTTGATTTTGCTATTTTTTCTTGTCCTCCTGTGGATGCCTTTTCTATTTTTAAGGCTGATTGCCGTGGTTTGTATGTGAACAGGCTTTGTCCTGAATCTGTTTTTGCTGCTTAGTTTTAATTTAATATCCTTTTCTACCAAAAAAAAAAAAAAGGAAGGAGCAAAGGTTTTTTTATTTTTTATTTTTATTTATATATATATATATATATAAATGACAGCAGAAGGAGCAAGACTTAGTTTTTGAATGTGCGGAACTGGGGTGAAATAATAATATTTCTTCACAACTTCTCCATTTTATTCTAATGCACGTGAATTGTAATTTAGTTATAGATTTGCTTGGGACTGTGTTTATGCCTTCTGCTTTCCTGGTGCACCACACATGCTTTCCAATTGTTCATTCTAGGATGAATTTTGTTAGTATTTAATTGTTATGATTTTTCACATTCTAGGCAATCTGATCTATGTACTGACAAAAAGACCTGATAATCATATTTTATTCTTACATACTGTTTCTCTCTTTTCACAAGTTTTGTGAGAAAGAGTGCTTGAAATGGAAAACATAAGCACAGAGCAGGAACCAGAGTCTTCATCAACAGGGATTTTCAAGTTACCAGGAGAACCAGCTATTGTCATTAATGGGGTCCCTAAAGTATCTGCAATTGACAGCACTCCTGTTCTCGGTAATACTGTGAATGATGCAGAAAGAAACAGAAATACAGCCTTTGGTGATTGGTTAGAAGGAAGGGTAGTTCAGAAGTTGTTTGGGAATCGATACTTTTCTGGTGTGGTTACCGAGTTTGACAAAGAAGCGGGCTGGTACAGGGTGGTGTATGAAGATGGTGACTTTGAAGATCTTGACTGGCATGAGTTCCGCTGAGATCATTAGCACTGAAGACTAACAAGAAAATCCAAAAACTTCTTCATAAATCTGGCAAAAATGTGGCTCAATCTTGGGCTCGCCAGGTAAAGCATGTGGGAAGTAGGGGTAAGAAGATTGTGGAGTATCAAGAGGCATCATAGACGAAGTTCAACTGTTCGTTGGGCTTAACTTGTGGCACAATTTCAAAGGTTGATGAAGAGAATTCAAAAGACAGATCCACTTGTCAAAACTGGTAATTTGAAATTTCGCCTTGTGAGATGGACGAACATAATGTGACTCATGAGGAGAACACTAAATCTGAGTGGCCAATGTTTCATGGTGATCTTGGATCTGAGAATCCGATGATTTTCTCATTCATAGTGCCTTAATTTTGTATGTTTGTGACTTGTCAAATGCAGTACAAATGTAGTAGCCATTCATAGTATTTTCTGTGTTTGTAACTTGTCAAATGCGGCACATATGTAGTAGTGTCAACAAAACTCTCAGTACTTATGTGGAACCTGTGTTGAAACTTGAAATGTTGAAAGATGAACAAGAAAAAAATTTGTTATATTCAGTTAGAGTACTGCAACTCCTTTCCTTAAGAATTAGCTCCTTAGAAAAAGGGGCAAAATTGTCATATACTGCTGTGCCCAACTATTTTGTGGGCTTGCTATTGAATTCATCAAGTAGATGACAAGGGGACTTTGATTTACAGATATTGTTTTTGTGGTTCCAGCAATTGTCTTGGCAGAAGCCCACACCTTGGCTAAGTTAGCCTCCAACTGCTATTGTAGTACCATAAGAGTTGTGTAAACTTTTAATTCTGACTTGTGGTTTGTATTCTGCTTGTCTTTCTTCAATGGTATAAAAAAGTTTTGCCATGAAATATAATACCGAGCAGTTCCATTTGGTAGAAAATTTCTCTTTTAATAACTATTTAAAGAATACAGCATTTTAAAACTATACTTTTTGAAAGTGTGACTTCAAATCAATATTTCAAGTTGAGTTCTTAACTGCCAACATACTCACTAGTGATGCTGCTCGATGATACCTTGGCTCAATAATACCACGCTTGTAGAGACTTTCAAATCCCTTAAAGATGATGATTTTTGTATCGGATTTTGGTGTCCTTGTTTAATTTGTTAGAATCATTGTTGTCCCATGTGATATATCGTGGGTTCAACCCATTATTTGTCTTCAAATGAAACTCTGGTTATTTAGTGTTAGACTTATGGTTAAGTGATTAAATTCACTATTTCCTAATAGCTTAAACTTTTGGGGCAATCGGTCATTTAACATGGTATCAGAGCAGGAGATCCTAAGTTCGATTCTTGACTTTACTCTACCTCCCATTTAAAATGTTAAATTCCCACTTGTTGGGCTCCCACTTATTAAGGGAAAGTTTAGGCCCACAAGTGAGGGAGAGTGTTAGACTTATGGTTAAGTGATTAAATTCACTATTTCCTAATAGCTTAAACTTTTGGGACAATCGGTCATTTAAGTTATTGCTTGTCACCTCAGCATAAAATCATGACTTGAAGATGAAATCATCATTTCAAAAAGTATTATATTTTGACAAATAGCTTTATAAATGCTATATTTTCAGAAAATCGCTTTTACAAATTTCAATTCTTTTGCCAATTGCCTCCAAGAGGAGGTGTGTGGTTTTGATTTAGGTATGTCCCCTCTGTTGAGATTCGTCATTGGAAGTTTTCTAAGAATAATAATTTCACATTAAAAAAGAAAATATTTTCCAATTCCGATCCAAATACTTTATAATATAAAGGAGTGACTATAATTTAGGATAAGAAAGGAAAAAGAAAAGTGTGTGACCAAAGAATAAAGGGCAGAAAACATCCAGAATTGATATGACAAAAAGACCAAGAAGGCTCCACAGATTTTGTAGCTCAGTCATGCACTTAGGAGTAACAAAATAATTTCAAGAAAAACAAAAATGTGTAGTTAGGAGCATAGTTTTAAAAACCGAACTAGTCAATGAACCAGTTTGGCACCTGGTTCTCGATTTTGGCCGGTTGTTGGCCGGTTTTATCGGATCGGATCAATGGTCGTTTCCTGATTGAACCGATCAGACTGGCTGGTCTGGTCCATTTTTTAAAATCTTGAGAAGAATAAAAGGCATAAAATATCTAGAATTGATGACAAAAAAAAGAAAATGGCCCCACAGATTTTTAGCTCATTCAAGAATTTAGAGTAAAAAAGTACTTTTAGCCTTATAAATAACCGTCGGTTAAGTGATTCTTAAGTCATTTTGTCAAACACAAGCAACTTAACTGTCCTTTTTTATATAGAAATTTCATTCACACTCGAGTAGAATAAACAAAAGACTTCTCTATGAAAAAAAAGAGAGATTCTATTGATACCTAAAACAATACACACGACACACCACCCTTCATGCATACCATAGAATTGCTATATATAGAAAACTACATAGACAACTAATAAGGAGACGACTTCCTAAAATGGCTCACTTCAAACTTGAAAAGAATGAATAGAAAGGTCAAGAAAAGCAATACATCTTGATGAGCTTTGGTTTGGAATGAATGGAATTGTTCGACAAAGCTGTTCCAGGAAGAAACTTCTACATAGTTTTCGAACACTATCACAGCCTAAACCTTTTACTTCACACAAATGGAAACACACACCAAAAAACAAGAGGCGGCTAGACAAAGCACTGAGAGTTCTTGACCTTATCACACCCAAACCCAGTACTGTCACCTCAACTCGACAAACCCACCTTCGTCTCGTTCAAAACATATTACCAACCGATGATTTTGCTGCTACAAATGCAAAGTTCGGAATCACAGATGTGTTTGATGAAATGCTTGAATCGTATTCTAGGAAGAGTGTTGTTGACGCGAGTGTTTTGTCACATGCTGTGAGTTCGTGCGGGTCTATGCGTAATCTGCGTGGCGGTATTCAGTATCATTGCTCTGCAATAAGAACTGGCTTTGTTGAGAATGTTTACGTGGGGAGCTCTTTGATCAGTCTGTATAGCAAATGTGCGGAGTTAGAAAATGCTTATAGGATGTTTGAAGAAATGCCTGTGAGAAATGTGGTGTCGTGGACGGCTATTATTGCTGCATTTGCGCAAGAGTGGCAGGTTGATGTGTGTTTGGACCTTTTCCATCAGATGAGGAATTCGACGTGGAAACCGAATGAATTTACTTTCACAAGTCTTCTGAGTGCTTGTACTGGTAGTGGAGCTCTTGGGCATGGGAGAAGTGCTCATTGCCAAACAATTCAAATGGGTTTCGATTCATACATCCACATTGCTAATGCTCTTGTCTCAATGTATTGCAAATGTGGGGCTGTTGAAGATGCGCTTTACATTTTTGAAAAGATTGATGGTAAAGATATTGTATCGTGGAACTCAATGATTGCGGGGTATGCCCAGCATGGGCTTGCACTGCAGGCAATTGATCTTTATGAGGAAATGAAGAAGCAAAGCATTGAACCTGATGCCATTACTTTCCTTGGTGTCCTCTCTTCATGCCGTCATGCAGGTCTTGTTAAAGAAGGATGGTTCTACTTCAATTCAATGGTTGAACTGGGTGTGCAGCCAGATCTAGATCACTATTCATGTGTTGTTGATCTTCTTGGCCGGGCTGGGCTATTGGATGAAGCTAAAGATTTTATTGAAAAAATGCCTATCTATCCTAATGCTGTTATATGGGGCTCCCTGCTATCTTCTTCTAGGCTTCATGGGAGTGTTTGGATTGGCATCCAGGCTGCAGAGAATAGGCTGTTGCTGGAACCAAGTTGCTCTGCTACCCTTGTGCAATTGGCAAATTTGTATGCCAGCGTGGGGTACTGGGATCGGGCAGCTGGAGTGCGGAAATTGATGAAAGATAGAGGGCTAAAAACAAAACCAGGGTATAGTTGGGTTGAAATAAAAGATAGCGTGTGCCAATTTAGGGCAGAAGATAGGTCAAACCCTAAAATGGCTGAAATTGTTTTTGTGTTGGACATTTTGGTAGACCATATGAAAACTTTAGGTTATGAGGCTGAAATGCATGAGGAAGTTGACAATGCTTTATTTTCGATGGGATAACTTAAGAAATGGCACCATGATGCGGTTGTCTACATCAGTCAAAAGTCCAGCTTCATAGGTATTTAGTACCTGCCTTTAAAAGGTGTGATGTTGCATTCATTGAATGGACTTTCAACATCAGTGTAGATGATACAAAACACTGGAGTTCAGACCTGTCTGGTGCACTGCATTGAGATGGAACCAATTACACGATGAATTTATGTTCCAGAGATGTGTTCTAATTTGTTTATTTCCTCTAGAGATAGAGTTTTGACAGTCCTCAATCTCATGGGAACCATTTTGGAGAAAGTTGGTCATCCTACTAGCAAGGGTCTGGAAGCAAGATTACCGAGGTGCCTGACTTCTACTGCCTGATGAGTGATGATATAATGCCTAGAGACAGAGTACATTGCTGCCGTAGAATCAGTGGAGTACTAGACAAAAGAGAGGTCCCTTGGTTTTGTTAATAGTTGCAGCAAGAAAGCCCAAGATCTGGGGGCACAACTGAATCTTAGGGCATTCTAATGGTTATTGCATGGGAATAGAATTTAGTATAAGAAGCTGAATTGGAATGAGAACTGCTATTCATCTATGTGGTGATAACAAGGGGATAGAATCCCAAAATAGGATTCCACATTTCCACTCTTACGTAATAAGATGGTGGAATGATATCATATTTAAGTCAAATATTCCAAAATAGCTTTATTTATATATAGAGTGAAGGGAGCTTAAGATCTTTATTATGTATAAAATGAAAATTCTTAAATTAATATTACTTCCTTTGTTCAAAATTATTTTCTCTATGAAAGTTAAAAGGGAAAAATATTTATAGTATCTTTTTATGAACATTAAAGTCAAAATTCAATCTTATAAAACAAGTTTGGATTTATATATTTATTTATGCAAATTACATTATCTAACTTTCTTCAACTACTCAAAACTCAAAAGTCGCCAATTGACCAAAGCCCTTTCACCCATTCCTCCTTATCATCAAGAGATTCATGAAAACGTGATCCTGTGGTTGATTGGGGAATGAGATTTATTGGCACCCTGACTTGCACATAAATTCCCACCTCTGGACATTTTGCTTGAAAAATGAAAAGAAGTCAAAGTAGGAAAGAACTAAAGATAATATGGTGGGAGCAATGAAAGAAGTTGCAAACATGCTTGGTTTTCAATTAAATGATGCATTAAGCAATCTTAACAAGGCAGTCAATGGAGCAGTAGCATTTGAATGTAGGTTAAGAGTCAATGGGAGCTGTTGAAACTTGAAGGTATTTGACCTACCACTAAGGAGCATCACTGGGAAACAAAATTGATTGCTTGTTAACATGAATTGATGTATTTTTTTTCAACATGCCATATAAGAGGAATATTGCACAAAGGGACTTATTAACACACTTTTTAGGTCAATAGCCTTATAACTTAATCGGCATCATCTAATGTTTCAAATCTCTCATTTCTAACCTTCAATTTTTTTTGGGGGGGGGGGGGGGGGTGGTGGGGGAGATAATCTTTTTTCTTTTTCTTTTTCTTTTTAAATACATGATAAATATTCTACTCTAATATAATCTAATAAGTGAATATATGTATAAAGCTCATTCTTGAAAACTTGAACCCTGTCCCTTATTTCCCACACCTCATAAACACTTATATTTGTGGAGTGATCATCACGTCAAGGGTGCGCGGTAGTAAATCTTATAAATGATTGTGATGCTTTCTAGCCTTCTATATATTTGGAAATTTTAAACTTACATCAATTATATGGGCTGCAAGATTAACTTATATATATATATATATATATATATTAGATTAACTTATATATATATATATATATATATATTAATTCCAAACTTATTTCATATGACATCTTGCTATTCAAATAGTCGAATTAAGACTTTATCGTTTATAGAAATTGTTATCATCGTTTTTTCTTCTTAAAAATATATGAAGTTATTAATTTTAACAAAAGACAAGTAGATTAATATAAAATTGTTTCAATTTATACATAAATAAGTGTTAAGCCAAACCCATAAAAATTGTAAATATAATTTTATTGATAAAGGTATTTTAGGAAATTGGACTTCACATGATTTTATTCCACCATCTTATCTTTTCTTCTTTTTTTTTTTTTTTTTTTTTTTTTGAGAAGCATTTCCACCGTCTTATCAAATAGTGCCAAATTGTAGATTTATGGTTCTTCTCCTGTATTGTTACCAAACATAAATGGGAATAGTGATTCCATTAGAGCATTTGTAGCAGTGTAGCTATAATGCTATATTGCTATATTTTAGCTACACTAACACTAAAATGATGCTCCAGCAATGGAGCTAAATCTATTTTTTTTTTAGCTTCACTGCTACAGTGCACATCTAAAGATAGATGTACACTGTTCATAAGAGCTTAAAAAAAACTATTATTTTATTCCACCGGTTTGATTAAAATAATCCACTGCACATTTCTTTTTCATTCTTTTCTCTCTCGTTCACTCTCGTCTCATCTAACTCTGAAGCTTATCTCTCTCGGACCGACATCGTCCCAACCGCCCATCTCTCTCAACTCCGGTCTCTCAACTCCCACTGAAGCTCGACCTACCAGCTGTCCCAGCCGCCGATCGCCTTAGACCCACGCTATCCTAGCCGCCGATCGAAGCCCCAAGCCGTAGATCCACATCTTCGACCCACGCTTCGCTGGCCTCAACGTCATCGCCCCAAGCTGATCCAAGCCCCAAGCTGCCAATCCATATCTTCGATCCACGCTTCGCCAACCTTAACATCACTAGCCCAAGCCGATCCAAGCCCCAAGCCATTGATACATGTCTCTAACCCACGCCTCTGCCCGCTCCTCCATCTCCAGCTCTGTGATTGTTTTTTTTTTTTTTTTCCTCCTACTATGGACTAGTGGTAGTGGTGGTGGTGGTGGCTGTGGCTATGGCTAATGGTAGAGGTGGTTGTGGTTGTGCTGTGGATGTTTTCTTGAGAGTGGGATATATTATTTTATTGTAGGGATATATTATTTTATTGTGATGTTTATATTATTTTATTGTGTTAAAAACTAAAATAGATTCACTGCTGTAACATGTGTGTAAGTAAATTAGATAAAGTAACTTTTGGTGGAGCTAAAAAACTAAATTTTTAGCTCCACTGCTATGGATGCTCAAATGATATTTATGATAATACTTAAATTGCAAAAGGCATGACATGGACAGCTTATTATTAGGATTGTGCAAAATTTTCTAAATTCTTAAAAAGAGATTCTAATGGGATCATTCAAAATCCCAGTTGCATCATCCTGATTAAACGATGGGAATCAGTTAGGCTCAACATCAAAATTTTGTCACCTCCATTATCACCAATCATATAGAAAAATTCATTCCCAGTAGCTACGGGAGCAATTAGATCAAACATTAACTTAAAAAGCTCAATTATGAAGCATCCACCATTGAAGATTATCCAATATATCATTGAAAACTGTAACGTCTAAATGGCTTCAAGTATACCAAGTAATATTCAATCATTGCAGATTATCAAAATGGAATTTGAAAAAAAAAAAAAAAAAAAACATACATATTGATTTCAGATGCTTCGCTTCAATGAGTTCTAAAGTCCGTTTCAACTGACAAACAAAGAGAGCATGTAGGAAGAAGGAACAATTTTGCTTATCTCCTTAATAGCTTTTCAAGGCTCATTTCTTATCCTCAAATATTAGTTTAGGACAAAAATGAAATGCACTCACTTGATAAAACTAACAAAATTGTGAACAAGAAAACAAAAAAGGTTGCCTACACTTACCAATTTGCATTTAGCGATTGACTTCTTTAAGTTGTACAAAAACAACAGTCTTTCATTTTTCTAATCAACGAAAACATAAATAAGACT
Source organism: Quercus variabilis (assembly GCA_030445155.1). Taxonomy (NCBI): domain Eukaryota; kingdom Viridiplantae; phylum Streptophyta; class Magnoliopsida; order Fagales; family Fagaceae; genus Quercus; species Quercus variabilis. The sequence goes on from CP129451.1 coordinate 42,742,374, forward strand.
GTAAGAGATAACATGCTTCCAGAACATTTAAATTGATTTCAAAATGCCCAAGAAACATGCCTCTCATAAAATAGGAAATTTCCTATCTATGTTAAGGCCCAAAATCAAAGCAAGTGCAATTAGAATAACAATTCCTACCCTTCCTTTAAACCACCGACCAATACCACCAGATATAGGAGACAAAAGGGACCAAACTATTACTCGAGGACGCGCACAGAGATTTGATTATTAAGACAGATGCCTCTGTTCTTTTTGATGAATGCATTCATTGCTTCATTCTTTGAAGGAAAGTTTACTATTGCCATTCTAATGGCATCAGGGAATGCACCTCTGCAATGGTACAGAAAAGGATTCAGTTTGAGAAAATTATCAGAAGAAATGTATACAATATTTAACATTTTTAAAAACTAATTGACATAAACCTCATAAACATCTCAATTGAGGATGCTTCATATACGCAACCGGTCAGGAAGCGCTCCACATCTTCTGGAAGAGCATTTCGAGGGAACCCTTGCAGTAAAACCTGACAGAAATAGGCAAGGGAAAGTTGCATCATTAGATGTACAATAAGAAAAAAAATATTCATGTAAATACTAGAAAAAGTCACAATGCTTCAGCCACTTTCCTCTTATTTATATATGGTTCCTACCCTATCGCTCAAGGAGGACTACGAGAATATCCTTAGAAAGGGCCCATGGTTTATTGGAGGGCACTTTTTATCCATTAGACCGTGGGAGCCGAACTTCCATCCGGCGACGGCTAATGTATCCTCGGTGGCAGTATGGATTAGATTGAATGAGCTACCTATTGAGTACTACAATGCGAAAGCTCTGCATCATATTGGTAAGTCGATTGGCAATGTTCTAAGAGTAGACACACATACTGCCACTGAAACCAAAGGGAAGTTTGCTCGACTTTGTGTACAGGTAGACGTCAATAAACCTTTGGTCACGGCAATACTGATAGGGAAATTTGAGCAACCCGTGTGCTATGAAGGTATTCAAAAACTGTGTTTTGGGTGCGGTAGAATGGGGCATCAGAAGAACACCTGCCCATACACTATCCGGCATGACTCATCGGAGACGGTGCCTGAAGGGAGCGTGCCTTCCTCTCCATGCAAGAAGCATGCACCTGACAAAGCCAAGATAGGACAAGGCAGCAATGAGAGTGTGAATGGGAGTGCGAATGAGGAGGCACCAGAGAGTACGTACGGCCCGTGGGTTGTGGTGGCTCGTAAGCGTAATGGGACAAGGAAACAGGCAGCTGGTGGGTCCCCCATGGTTCAGGTGCATAATCAGCCATGGAGTGGTCCTATGTTGAATGGGAGTGGGAGTACATATGACGTGGGTAATGTACAACCCAGTCATAATGCTGGGCTTGGGAAGGAAGTGAAGCGCAGACTTTCGGCCACTAGAGATATAAATGGGCCACTGTTGGCTAACTCTTTGCAGTAGCTAGGGAAGATGTCCAATTCGTTGGATAAGAAGGAGGTTGTGGGAAGCCCAGGTAATGTGGGTGTGGAGAAGATTATGGGCCGGACTGGGTTTGGAAAGCAAATGCCCAAGCCCAACCGGAGTACACCTAACCAAAGTGACTCAGTTAAGGGGAAAAAAAAGCTTGCGCGTGCTAGGGCTCTCATTGTTAACTCGCCTGGCGCTGTTAGAGCAGCTGAAGATAAAATACTCTCACTGAATCACCTCTCTCAAGACCAAATTGCTCAGATCGGTGATGGCAACCAGCAGGCTCGGACAGCATCGGACTTCCAATTCTCAGTCGCGACATGCTTGGAAACGGGTTCTAAGGTTGAAGGGAGACATCGCTGTTCTATTTCCGATTTGAAGCAGGGGCGGACTGGTTTGGGCCTCTCTAAAACAGAGCTCGGCGATTCTGACACCATGCAGAGCGAATCCATTGGAGTGCCTAGCCGAGTTGAAGATGCTAGTGCTAATTCCGAGCACCAGGAACCGATTGGGGTCCAGACCCATGGCAGCAGCGATACAAATCTGTTAATTAGCTATACTGGGAGTGGCTGCTTAAGAGATGGAATGAGGGATGATGCTGGCGTTGTGGGAGCAGATAGAATGGACTTTGAAGGAGAAGGTGAGGTTGTTGTTGACCTGTGAGTGTGGTTTTCTCTTCCTAGTCGGTTTTTATTAATCATGAATATTATAGTCTGGAATTGTCGAGGGGCTTTAAAGCCTTCCTTTCAAAAACATGTTGGCGAGCTGGTCCTGAATCATAAACCAGCGATATTGGTAATTATGGAGACCCGGGTTGGGGGTGACAGAGCAAAAGGGATCATCGACAGATTGCCTTTTGATGGTTCAGTGCATACGGACACCATTGGGTATGCGGGTGGATTTTGGATGCTATGGGATTCAGATAGGGTGGAAGTTACTCCGCCGGCTAACACTGAACAGGAAATTCATGCTACAGTTAAGGTATGAAATGCTAACTCTATCTGGCTTTTTACTGCTGTGTATGCTAGCCCTAGAACTGCCGAAAGGCATATTTTATGGAATAACCTTATTAAAACTGCTGAGTTACATAATTTGCCGTGGGTTGTGGCGGGTGATTTTAATGAGCCTTTGTCGGAGGAAGATAAATTCGGGGGAAGAGTAGTGAGTGTAAGTAGATCACTATTATTTAAGGAGTGTCTGGATAAATGTAATATGATTGATATCGGGTTTTCGGGTCCCCGATTTACTTGGACTAATAGAAGAGAAATTCAAGCACTAATTCAAGAAAGAATAGACAGGGTTTTTGTTAACCTTAGTTGGTGTTTATTGTACCCGGAAGCTCGGGTGGTCCATCTTACTAGATGCCACTCCGACCACTGCCCCATTCTTTTGGAGATGCAACCGACTATTAATAGGGGAAAAAAAAGGCCTTTTAGATTCCAGACATGCTGGCTGTCTGAACCTTCCTTTCCCCCTATTGTGTCAAGAGCGTGGAGTGATTCACCCGCCCTAGGAGAGGCAGTCAGCAGATTTACCCAGGCGGCAATTAGGTGGAATGTCTCTCATTTTGGAAATATTTTTACTAGGAAAAAGAATATTATGGCTAGGATCAATGGGATTCAACGAGCATTATCTGTGAGACCGTCTGCTTTCCTTGTAAATTTGGAGAATGAGCTCCTTAAGGAGCTAGATAGAGTTTTGAGCCAAGAAGAAGAGTTGTGGGCTTTAAAGTCTCGTGTTAATTGGATGATCCAAGGTGACCGTAACACAAATTTTTACCATGTGTCCACACTTGTTCGAAGGAAAAGGAACCAGATCTTAGCTATCAAGGATTCTATGGGGGAGTGGGTCCATGAGGAGAGTACTATAAAGGAGGTTGTTAGAAGCGGTTTCAATGATATTTATACCTCTTCTTTTGCTTCGAGCTATAGGGCTGCTCCCGATGTATCTCAATGGCAGGCTAGCTTAACAAATGAGGAGAGGGAGAGTATTGGTGGGGTTGCATCGGAGGAAGAGATAAAATCTGCCCTATGGTCTCTCAAAGCTTTCAAAGCACCGGGACCGGATGGGCTGCATGCTGGTTTTTTCCAGAGATTTTGGTTGATTGTGGGTAACTCAGTGGTTGATGTAGTAAAGAAGGTGTTTGTGAATAAGGCTGTACTAGAATACTTGAATAGTACTCTAATTGCTCTAATTCCTAAGATTCAAAGCCCTGAGAGTTTGAATAACTATAGGCCTATTAGTTTGTGCAACACCGTATATAAGATCATTACAAAGATTATTGTTGCTAGACTTAGACCTTTCTTGGACAAGCTTGTTTCTCCCCTCCAAACAGCTTTTGTTCCGGGAAGGAAAGGCATTGATAATGTGATTATAGCGCAGGAAATCATTCACACGCTCAGTAGAAAGAGAGGGAAGGTGGGGTACATGGCCATTAAGATTGATCTTGAGAAGGCATATGACAAACTGGAATGGAGTTTCTTAAGAGATATGCTCATCAGGGTAAATTTGCCGGCTGATTTGATTGACATTATTATGAGTTGCATATCCACTGTTTTGACTTCTATTTTATTTAATGGAGAAGCCCTTGACCCGATCTATCCTTCGAGAGGCATAAGGCAGGGAGATCCATTATCTCCATATTTATTCATTCTTTGCATGGAATTTTTTGGTCAACTCATTGAAGAGAAATGTAATGCTAATCTTTGGCAGCCTGTGAAGGCTTCGTGTGGCGGACCGACTTTTTCACATCTATTTTTTGCAGATGATTTGGTCTTATTCGCCAAAGCTGACCACATCAATTGCTTGGCTGTGAGGGATGTCCTTGATGTCTTTTGCAATGCCTCTGGCCAGTCAGTGAGTGCTGCCAAGTCTAGAGTTTACTTCTCGCCAAATGTGGAGAGGAACTCGAGGGAGTCGTTCTGTGATATCCTTGGTTTTGCCTCAACTCCGTCTCTTGGCAAGTACCTTGGCTTTCCTATTAAGCACCCTGGTTCTTCTACACAAGATTTTAATTATATTCTTGATAGGGTGAAGAACAAGTTAGCGGGTTGGAAAGCTAACTTGCTCTCCTTGGCTGGTCGGTTAGTTCTTATTCAAGCTTCTTCAGCGGCTATTCCAGCATATGTCATGCAATGCACATACATCCCGAATAGAATTCTTGAGGGGGTTGATCGGGTGAATAGAAATTTTCTTTGGGGGTCGACGGAGTCATCCAAGAAAATTCATTGGGTTGGGTGGCAAAAGGTTACAAAACCAAAGGATGAAGGTGGCCTCGGTTTGCAATCTGCTAAGGGCAGAAACACCGCCTTACTGGCCAAGCTTAATTGGAGGATGAATGTTGAAAAAGAAGCATTATGGGCCCGAGTTTTAAGACATAAATACTGCAGCCAGAGAAGGATCAATTCAACCAATGAGGATAAGTTGCCTTGTTCGCAGATTTGGAAAGCAATTAAGAAAGAGAAGGGTACTTTCAATGAGGGCAGCATGTGGACAATTGGAAGGGATAGTAATCTCCGTTTTTGGTGGGATAATTGGACAAGTAAAGGGCCTCTCCGCTGTATGATACAAGGCCCATTAACCCGAGGAGCCGATCAATGGAAGGTATGTGAGATACTTTCAGATTTTAGTTGGGATTGGGGGCGGATTCCTTTCAATCTCCCTTTCAAAGTTAAGTCCATAATCCAAGCCATTCCCATTCCTATTGCGAGCAGGGGGCAGGATAAGCTAGCATGGTCAGGTAACCCGAGGGGTACTTTTGACCTTAAGAGTGCCTACTCTATTACCACGGCGGAGGAAACCGTTCCTCCTATCAGTTCTGGGTGGATTTGGAAGCTTGAAACGCTGCCTAAGATCAAGACTTTCCTATGGAGATGCCAGCATAACAGCATAGGTGTAATGAGTTGCCTAGCTAGGAGAGGGGTGGAAGTTGATGAATTATGCCCAATTTGCCATAGGGAACCTGAATCAATCATTCATGCCATTAGAGATTGTGCTTGGGTCAAAGGAGTTTGGATGTAGCTAGGTGTGAAAATATATAATCATAATTTTTGGATGAGTAATTTCCAAGAATGGATCATCCTTAATGGGAAGGTTAATTGTAGCCGTGACCAAGGTAAACCTCCTTGGAGAATTATCTTTTCTTTTGCTGTGTGGTGCATATGGTTAAATCGGAATATGGCTGTTTTTAAGGGGAAAAGGGTGAACCAAAACTTGTCAAAGGATATTATGAATCAAGTCTTGGAATTTATATACTGTGTTCAATCTCCAAGGAGCCCAAATCGGAAAATCAATAGGAGTCTTAGATGGGAAAGGCCTTCGCTGGGTTGGAAAAAACTTAATACCGATGGTTCATGGTTGGGAGGGGCGGATAGAGCTGGTTGTGGTGGCATAGTAAGGGATGATCAGGGGGAGTGGATTGCGGGTTTTACTAGACATATTGGTTCAACAAATAGCTTCACAGCTGAATTATGGGGGCTGCAAGAGGGTCTTCTTCTTTGCTGCAATTTAAACATTGAAGCACTTGTTGTTGAATTGGATGCTCAAGCCGTGGTGGAAGTCATGAACAACAATGCTTATGTAAATAACATTGTCTCTCCCTTATTGGATGACTGCAGACACCTGGTAGCGAGCTTCCACCAAATCCAGTTTAAACATTGCTACCGTCAAGCCAACAGGTGTGCCGATTTACTTGCTAGAATGGGTGCTGCTCAGGAAAGCGATTTTATTTCTTTTCTTAGTCCTCCTGTGGACATTTGCAATGCCTTTGAGGATGATTTAAATGGTGTATATTTTAATAGGATGTGCACTGAACCTTTTGTATTTGTCTAGTTGGTTAATGAAATCGTCTGTTTACCAAAAAAAAAAAAAAAAAAGAAGCTTTAAAAAAAAAACATAAAATTGTATTTTGTATTATTAAATTATAAATATCATACTTGAGTTTTATTTTTTAAATGAATATTAATGCTATTAGATTTTTAGTTTTTTATTAGCATTTTTGGAAAATTACAACAACGAAACGGTGTGAAGATGAAGGAGTTTACAGCTGTTTTTCTGTTAGAATAGAATCCTAGTTTTTAGGGATATTTACATGTATTTGATTTGTTCAAAGTTTCTATTACCACTTAGCTTTATTTCGGCTAAGTGGGCTACTTTTTCGTTTCTGTTGAGATCGTGTATTGAATGGCTATTTAAGCCAAAGTTATTGTTAGTAAAACTAAGTCATTCAATCCAGCTTGTTGTGTTCTTGTTCTTAGTTTCAAAGTTCCTAACAATTTGGTATCAAAGCTCCCACTAGGCCTGATAAATCAAAGCAACAGTCTTTGAAGTTCTTACAGCAACACAGAAGATGACTACAGAAGGGAGTTTTACACAGCCAGCCATTCCTCGCTTTGATGGTCACTATGATCATTGGAGCATGCTGATGGAAAATTTTCTACAATCTAAGGAATTTTGGGGGCTGGTGGAGCTTGGCTATATTGAGCCAGCAAGTGAATTGGTGCAGACAGATGCACAGCAAAAGAAGAATGATGATATGAAGCTGAAGGATCTGAAAGTGAAGAACTATCTCTTCCAGGCGATCAATCGAACTGTTCTTGACACCATTCTCAAGAAGGATACTACCAAAGATATATGGGACTCCATGAAGAAAAAATTCGATGGAAATGCAAAGGTCAAGAGGTCTCATCTTCAAGCTCTCCGCAGAGAATTTGAAACTCTTGAGATGAGGTTAGGTGAAAAAGTGACAGAGTACTTCTCTAGGGTCATGACACTGGCCAACAAAATGCGAACTTATGGAGAAGATACGCAGGATGTTAAAGTGGTGGAGAAAATTCTATGCTCTTTAACTGAGAACTTCAACTATGTTGTATGTTCTATTAAGGAGTTAAAGGACATTGATGTTCTTACTGTTGATGAGTTACAAAGCTCATTAATAGTGCATGAACAGAAGTTTCAAAGACGAAATGGTGAGGAATAGGCTTTGAAAGTGACATCTGAAGAAAAATTTCAAAGACAAAATAGTGAGGAACATGCTGTGAAAATGACATCTGAAGGAGGAAAAGGTCGTGGTCATGGTACCTACAAAGGAAGAGGAAGAGGAAGAGGTCGAGCAGACTTCAACAAGGCAACTGTGGAGTGTTACCGATGCCATAAACTTGGACATTTTCGGTATGAATGTCCTTCTTGGAACAAAGAAGCAAATTATGTAGAGTTTGATGAGGAAGAATAAATGCTTTTGATGTCTTATGTGGAGTTGTATAAGGCCAGAAGAGAAGATACATGGTTCCTTGATTCAGGGTGTTCTAATCACATGAGCGGCGATCGAACTATGTTTAATGAACTCAATGAAAAACTTCGACATTCGGTAAAATTGGGGAACAACACTAAGATGGATTTGATGGGAAAGGGAAGTGTGAAGCTACTGCTGAATGGAGTCAATCATGTTGTTGCTGAGGTATACTATATTCCAGAGTTGAGAAATGATCTCTTGAGCATAGGACAGCTGCAAGAAAGAGGCTTGGCTATTTTGATCAAGGAAGGGATGTGCAAGATATTTCATCTAGAGAAGGGTTTGATAATTCAAACCAACATGAGTGCCAATCAGATGTTTATCTTGCTGCCTTAGTCTCAAGCTCCCTCTCAAGTACAATCAGATGTTTATCTTGCTGCCTTAGTCTCAAGCTCCCTCTCAAGTACAATCTGATTAGTGCCTTCACACAAGAACTCAAAACTTGTTTCATCTTTGGCATCGGAGGTATGGGCATCTGAGTTACAAGGGTTTGAGAACCTTGCTGTACAAGAACATGGTACGTGGACTTCCTTAATTCACTGCCTCAAGTGTGACATGCACTGATTGCATCAACGGGAAGCAACACCATGACCCTATTTCAAAGAAGAGTACTTGGAGAGCAACTTAGAAACTGGAACTTATTCATGCAGATATTTGTGGTCCGATCATTCCTACATCCAACAGCAACAAGAGGTACATTTTGATATTCATTGATGATTATAGTAGAAAAGCATGGGTGTATTTTTTGGTAGAGAAGTCAGAGGCTTTAAACTCTTTTAAATGCTTTAAGACTATGGTTGAAAAGGAAACAGGGTTATTTGTTAAATGTTTTCGCATTGATAGAGGAGGAGAATTCAATTTGAATGAGTTCAATGATTTTTGCAAACAAAGTGGGATCAAGAGGCAGTTGACCACCACTTACACTCCGCAACAAATTGGTGTAGCTAAAAGGAAAAATAGAACCGTGATGAACATGGTTCGTTCCATGTTATCTGACAAGAACATTCCCAAGACTTTTTGGCCGGAGGCAGTGAACTGGACTATTTATGTCCTAAACAGGTGTCCTACATTGGCAGTCAAGGATGCTACACCAAAGGAGGCTTGGAGTGGAGTGAAACCCTCAGTAGATCATTTACGGGTTTTTGGTTGCATAGCACACGTTCATGTTCCAAAAGAAAGGAGGACTAAACTTGATAATAGAAGCATTACTTGTGTGCTATTGGGGGTTAGTGAGGAATCAAAAGGTTACAGGCTATTCGATCCTGTTGCTAAGAGAGTTGTTGTGAATAGAGATGTAATTTTTGAAGAAGAAAAGCAATGGGATTGGGATATGAGTTATGAAAAACAAATAGTAGTAGACTTAGAATGGGGTGATGGTGATGATGAGAATGAAGAAGGGATGAGTGAAAATGGGAATGGAGAAAATACTGATGGAGAGGTAGGAAAGACTCGTGATGAGGGCATTAGAGAAGAGGAAGATGGTTCTAGTGAGGGTGAAGAGAGAGTGAGGGAGTTGAGGCAAGCTTGTGAGAGGTAACCTCCTACGTGGATGGGTGATTATGTTAGTGGTGAAGGTCTATTTGAGGATGAAGTTCATATGGCATTGGTGGTGTCAACTGATCCACTGAATTTTGAGGAAGTAGTGAAGAGTGCAAATTGGAGATTGGCCATGAATAGTGAAATCAAATCCATCGAAAAGAACCAAACATGGACACTCACTGAGCTGCCAATTGGGGCCAAAAGAATAAGAGTGAAGTGGGTTTACAAAATCAAATACAATGAGCATGGAAAGATCGATAAGTACAAGGCTCGCTTGGTTGCTAAAGGGTACTCTCAGAAGTATGGAGTGGACTATACTGAAGTTTTTGCACCAGTGGCAATGATGGATACAGTAAGGATGATTATTGCTCTAGTTGCACAAAAGAATTGGATGATTTTCAGCTGGATGTCAAGTCGGCTTTTCTCCATGGTGAGCTAAGTGAAGACGTTTATGTGGAGCAACCAAGAGGATATGAAAAAAAGGGCAGTGAGCATCTAGTTTACAAGTTACACAAAGCCTTATATAGATTAAAACAAGCTCCATGAGCTTGGTTTAGTCGAATCGAAGCACATTTCATTAGTGAAGGGTTTCAGAGGTGCAATAACGAGCAGACATTATTCACAAAGAGAAGCAGAGAAGGAATAATTATCATTGTAAGTGTTTATATTAATGATTTAATTTTTACTGGTAATGATGAAGTTATGATGTCTAAATTTAAAAGCTCTATGTTAAGAGAGTTTGATATGTCTGACTTGGGGAAGATGAGGTTTTTTCTTGGGATCGAGGTGCTACAAAAGTCTGATGGTATTTATATATGCCAAAGGAAATATGCATTGGAGATTTTGAGAAGGTTTGATATGATGGAAAGTAATTCGGTGGGCAATCCAATAGTTCCAGGTTTCAAAATAAGCAGAGACCAAAATGGAGACTTTTTTGATGAGACGTATTACAAGCAGCTGGTGGGTAGTTTAATGTATCTCACTGCCATAAGACCTGACATGATGTTTGTTACTTGTCTCATAAGTTGATATATGGCAAAACCGATAGAGATTCATCTACAGGCAGCTAAGAGAGCACTTCGATACTTAAAAGGAACTGTGAACTATGGAATTCATTATAAGAAAGAAGGAGTACATCTGGTTACGTGTTTTTAATGAATTCAAGTGTTGTTTCATGGTGTTCAAAAAAACAGCCTATTGTGACTTTATCAACCACAGAAGCTGAGTTTGTGGTAGTTGCAGTCTGTGCTTGTCAAGGAGTCTGGATGAAGAGAATTTTAAAGGAGCTGGGACATTCTGATGAAGGCTGTACTACTGTAATATGTGACAACAGTTCAACCATTAAGCTGTCTCAAAATCTAATTATGCATGGTCGCAACAAGCATATTGATGTGAGGTTTCATTTCTTAAGGAATCTTACTAAGGAAGGTACAATTGAATTAGTTCATTGTGGGAGTCAGGATCAAGTGGCGAACATAATGACCAAACCATTGAAGCTTGAAGTTTTTCAGAAGCTTCAAAAGGTGCTGGGCGTATGTGAAATTTCTGGTATAAACTAATTGCTTCACAACACTTAGTTTAAGGGAGGGAATGAAGGAGTTTACAGCTGTTTTTCTGTTAGAATAAAATCCTAGTTTTTAGGGATATTTACATGTATTTGATTTGTTCAAAGTTTCTGTTACCACTTAGCTTTATTTCCGCTAAGTGGGTTGCTTTTTTGTTTCTGTTGAGATCGTGTATTAAATGGCTATTTAAGCCAAAGTTATTGTTAATAAAACTAAGTCATTCAATCCAGCTTGTTATGTTCTTGTTCTTAGTTTCAAAGTTCCTAACAAAAGAGATACACGACATCAAAACCCAGAAACTTTAAAAACTCTTCCGCTTCAAAATTGTTGCCTTTTGCATTTCAGCATCTTAACAATTTCCACCTGAAACCCAATTAGGGTTTTGTTGCTTTCTAATTCTAGACTCAAAATAAAGCTTTTTAGGATTTATTGGGTTTCTGGGTTTTCCAGAAAAGGAAAAAAGGGCAAAGGTTTTTAGGGTTTCAAAATTGCCGAAGGCGGATGAGAATAGCCGGAACTTCGACACGATACTCACATCTAAGCAACTTATAGAGAATTTTTTTTTTAAAGTTTTTTCTACAATTTATTGTATTATTGGTTTTTTTTTTTTTTTTTTTTTGTTTCTTTCATTTTGGAAATGTGAAAAATGTATTCTATGTTATTTTGTTTTTTATGATTTTTTTGATAATTGTATAAACTTGAGTGTAGAGAATATAGGATTAGGAGAGTGGAAAAACAAATATTATGGTAAAAGATTTAGATACGATGTTATACTTTTGTTGGTATAAGATTGTGCATAGAATGAGTAATTTAGTTGCTTATTATGAGAAAAAAATTAAAACATGTTTAGATTAATAGAATGTTGTGTGATTAAGTGTTCAATTTAAGGATTTGATATCTGTTTATTTATCACAATTGTTGTTTTGTGGGATTTTTTGTGTAAGTTTGAATACAATGTTTACCCGATATCTTAAGTCTCGTTCTTCTGTTCAAACTTGAATTAGCTGGAGATTGCAGACTATGTTTGTGACAAATGAAGTCAATTAGTAATTAGGAAATATCTAGTGAACTTTTTAGTGAGTTAGAAATGGGATTAGGCCTCAGTTAAAGGCATCTTGTGGTTTTGACCCATGTGTGTTGGTAAAGTGAGTACATGGATGGACAAACTTAACAACAAATATGTATGTTGCAACTTTTGTCATAAAAATAACTACAATCATGTTTGGTTACTTAGGATTTCATTTGGTTTTTGTTAGATTTGGTAATCAACTTTTCCATAATTACCTACCAAGGACGGCCTTAGACATTTTGGGGGTTAAAGTGAGAACTAAAAATGTATGTATATGTGTATGTGTATCTGTGTTTATGTATGTATATGTTAATGAGTGTGTATGTGCATGTGTATGTTCATTTATCTTTGTGTATGTGTGTATGTTTATGTATGTGTATGTGTATGAGTGTGTATGTATATATGTATATTTATGTGTGTGTATGTGTATGTTTATGTATGTTTATATTTATAAACATAAATATAAACATAAATACTCATGCACATAAACATACATGAACACAAACACAAACAAATATAAACACACATACACATAAACGCACATAAACACACATACACATAAAACACACACACATAAACATAAACATACAAAGACATAAACACACATACAAATTGAGAAAAATTAAACCCTCATATAGACTGGAAAAAATTGCAAACTAACACCAATTCTCAAACAATTTCGTTAGTTATTTTGATGTGCTTAATGCTATTAGATTTTTAGTTTTTTATTAGCATTTTTGGAAAATTACTACAACGTAACGGTGTGAATAGATACATGACATTAAAACCCAAAAACTTTAAAAACTCTTCCGCTTCAAAATTGTTGCCTTTTGCATTTCAGCATCTTAATAATTTCCACCTGAAACCCAATTAGGGTTTTATTGCTTTCTAATTATAGACTCAAAATAAAGTTGTTTAGGGTTTCTTGGGTTTCTGGGTTTCCTAGAAAAGGAAAAAATGGCAAAAATTTATAGAGTTTCAAAATCGCCGGAGGCAGTTGAGAATAGCCGGAACTTCAACACGGTACTCACATCTAAGCACCTTATAGAGAATGTTTTTTTAGTTCCTTCTACAATTTATTGTATTATTGTTTTTTTTTTTTTTTTTTTTTTGTTTCTTTCATTTTGGAAATGTGAAAAATGTATTCTATGTTATTTTGTTTTTGATGGGTTTTTTGATAATTGTATAAACTTGAGTGTAGAGAATATAGGATTAGGAGAGTGGAAAAATAAACATTATGGTAAAAGATTTAGGTACGATGTTATACTTTTGTTGGTATAAGATTGTGCATAGAATGAGTAATTTAGTTGCTTATTATGAGAAAAATATTAAAACATGTTTAGATTAATAAAATGTTGTGTGATTAAGAGGCTGTTTGGACTGAAAATTTTCATGACTCAATTCTCAGTTTCCATAACTCAATTCTCAAAAATGGTGGGACCCATAGCAAAATACTCGTTTGTCTGCACCAATACTCTATTTCCATAACTCTATTTCTAATACTCAGTTCTCTACTTTTTGAGTTATGAGTTGTGGAAACTGAAAACAACTTTTGGCTGTTTTCAGTTTTCAATGGCAAACTTGTAAATACTATTACAAATCCGGTCCCACAGTCAGATTTTTGCTCCCTCTTTATCTTCTTTTCTCTTTTTTTTTTTTTTTTTTTTTTTTTTTCTTTTTTTCTTTCACGGGTTTAGGACTATCTGCTCCTTCTCTTATTCTTCTTCTTCTTCTTCTTCTTCTTCTTCTTCTTTTTTTTCTTTTTTTCTTTTCTTCACTTTCTGGGTTTGCTTCTTTTTTTTTTCTTCTTTTCTTTTCTATTCTTCTTTTCTTCTTTTCTGGGTCTGTTCTTTTTTTTTTTTTCTTCTCCTGGTTGGTTGTTCGGTTCCTTATTTATTTATTTTTTTCTTTCTTATTCTTCTTTCATTGGTTCGGTTTGTTTTTTTTTTTTTTTTTTTGGTTCAGTCTGTTCTGGGTTTTTTCTCTTTCTTTCACTAGTTCGCCCTGTTCTTTTTTTTTTTTTTTGTTCGATCTGTTTTGGGTTTTCTTTTTTTTTTTTTTTCATTGGCTTCAGTGAGTATAGGTATTAAAAAAAAAAGCTGCTCTGGGTGACAGGCCATGGGACCCACAAATAGTGTGAAAAATATTGAGTGATGAAAAATGAGTAATGGTGCCAAACAGGTGTGAAAAATTAAGTAATAAGTGATGAGTGATGGAAATTGAGTGACGGAAATTAAGTGATGAAAAAAATTCATCTAAACAACCTCTAAGTGTTCAGTTTAAGGATTTGATATCTGTTTATTTATCACCATTGTTGTTTTGTGGGATTTTTTTTTTTGTAAGTTTGAATATAATGTTTACCCGATATCTTAAGTCTCATTCTTCTGTTCAAACTTGAATTAGCTGGAGATTGTAGACTATGTTTGTGACAAATGAAGTCAATTAGTAATTGAGAAATATCTGGTGAACTTTTTAGTGAGTTAGAAATGGGATTAGGCCTCAATTAAAGGCATCTTGTGCTTTTGACCCATGTGTGTTGGTAAAGTGAGTACAGGGATGGACAAACTTAACAGCAAATATGTATGTTGCAACTTTGTCATAAAAATAACTATAATCATGTTTGGTCACTTAGGATTTCATTGGTTTTTGTAAGATTTGGTAATCAATTTTTCCATAATTACCCACCAAGGGCGGCCCTAGACATTTTGGGGTTTAAGGCGAGAGCTAAAAATGTATGTGTTTGTGTATGTGTATGTGTATGTGTGTTTATGTATGTGTATGTTTATGAGTGTGTATGTGTATGTATATGTGTATATTTATATTTATATATGTGTATGTTTATGAGTGTGTATGTGTATGTGTATGTTTATATTTATGTTCATTTATGTTTATGAATGTGTATATGTGTATGTTTATGTGTTTATATGTGTATGTTTATGTTTATGTTCATTTATGTTTATGTATGTCTATGCATGTGTGTATGTTTATGTATGTTTATATTTATAAATAGGACATTCTGGCCTTTTGCCCCTTTGGGCAAAAATATTTGGCATTATACCTCTGTTTCGAAATTATATAGATGCATGCCCCTGTTTCAATACTTGATGACCCTAAAATCGAGTTATTTAAAGTACTCGATTGGTTTAAAATCGAGTTATACCCAATCAAATTTTTTTAAAAAGAAAAATTTGCATAGAACTCGATTTTACAGAAATCAAGTTCCAAAACGCTACTATAGGGCTCAAAAATGTCACTATAGGGCTTAAAAACGCTACTATAGGGCTCCTTGAACCTACCATGGGACAATAACATTTAGGGAAAAAAAATTTGTAGTAAAACGCTGTTATAGGGCTTAAAAACGCCACTATAGGGCTCTTTGAACCTACCTTGGGACAATAACACTTAAATTTTTTTTTGCAGGAAAACGCTGCTATAGGGCTCAAAAAGGTCACTATAGGGTTTAAAAACGCCATTATAGGTCTCCTTGAAATTGCCATGGGACATGACACTTATGAAAAATTTTTGCAGGAAAACGTCATTATAGAGGTTAAAAACGCCACTATAGGTCTTCCTGAACATTGTATGAGGCGATGACACTAAATTTTTTTTTGCATGGAACTCGATTTCTAGGAAGTCGAGTTCCATGCAATTTTTTTTTTTTTTTTTAAGTTTGATTAGGCATAACTCGATTTTAAACCAATCGAATACTTTAAATAACTCGATTTTAGAGTCATCGAGTATCGAAACAAGAGCATGCACCTATATAGTTTCAAAATAGGGGCATAATGCCAAAAAAAGAAGAAGGAGTAAAATGCCAGAATGTCCTTTATAAATATAAATATAAACATAAACACACATATACATAAATATACATGAACACAAACATAAATAAACATACACAAAAACAAACAAATATAAACACAAATACACATAAACGCGCATAAACAAACATAAACACACACACATAAACATAAACATACATAGACATAAACACACATACAGACTGAGAAAAATTAAACTCTCATATAGACTAGAAAAAATTGTAAACTAACACCAATCCTCAAACAATTTCGTTAGTTACTTTGGTGTGCTAAATCGAGCCTTTATGTTTGTTTATGTTTATATTAAGTTTATGTGTGTGTATGTTTACGTTTATGTGAGTTTATATGTGTTTATGTGTATGTGTATATTTATGTGTATATATATGTATATTTATGTGTATGTGTATGTATGTTTATGTGTATTCGTATGTGTGTGTTTATGTATATGTGTGTATGTGTGCTTATATATGTGTATGTGTATGTGTATGTGTGCTTATGTATGTGTATGTGTATGTGTTTATACGTGCTTATATTTATGTATGTTTATGTGTATGTGTATATGTTTATGCGTGCTTATGTATATGTATGTGTATGTGTAGGTCTCTTTGTTTTTTTTCAGATTTAGGTGCAATACCCTGATGCAATTGTAATTAATGGCTGAGATTAAAAGTTGAAAAAACAACTTTCAATCTTAGCCATTAAATAAAATATATTAAAGAAGAGATAAAAAGTTTTTTTTAAAAAAAGTAAAAAATGTAAAAAAAAAAAAATACCTATGACAGTGCACCTGATCTCAGTCCATCTTTCTTCTCTCGCCATTTTTCTTTTCTTTTTCTTTATGCGATGCTTTGTTCTTCTTCATTTTATTTCTCTTTATACGTTGCCTAGGTTGAAAAGAGAGAAGCGAGCGAAAGCTACGTTAAGAAAGGAAATCGAAGATTGTGCTGTCGAGCCAAAGACTATGAAAATCTCTTCCTCTCAACTTAGGTGATCCTCTTAGGTGAAATTATGGCTCACGAGGCTTCACCGGATTATGGTGTGTGATTTTTGGTTATTTATTTATTTATTTGAGATTATGAAGCAAATAGTTTTTATATTTTGCTTACCTTTTCTATTTTCTGAAAACACTTTTTTGGGAAATACCATTTTTTTTTTTTTTTTTTTGCTTTGCTTTCAGTCTATCATTCTTGCTTGTGATATGTGTTTGATTAATTTGGATCTAAAATTAGTTTAACAAGATGATTCTTCTTCTAAAATATAATAACAAAACCAATATATGTTTTTTTAACAGTGGGTTCACTTTCAGTGTTTTCATTTTGTGATTTTGGTTGTTTTGTGGGTTTTGTGCTTTGATTTCGGTGGGTGTGATTTGATTTGTGATTTTGTGGGCTTCTGGGTTTTTGTTGCGATTTGATTTTGGCTGGGTTTTGGCTGTGGTGGTGGTCGTGATTTGATTTTGGCTGGGTTTCGACAGTGGTGTGTAGTTGGAGGTGATGAGCTTGAAAAGCTCCAGCCATGGAGGTTTAGAAAGAGAGCTTGGTGGTCAGCCATAGAGCATGGTGTGACGTGGGTTGAGGCAGAGAGAGGATGAGAGGGAAATAGGGGTGGCCCTAGACATTTTGGGGCCTAAGGCGAGAACTAAAAATTGGGCATTTTTTTTACTTATATATTAATTAAATTAATATTTATTTAATATTTTTATATTATATTTTTCATCATTATTTTCATTTTCTTCTAAATTATTTTGAAGTTCATTATCAAGATTTGTTGTATTGCAAAATTGAACATTATTTTTGTAGGTTCGGTTTTTGTAGCCCGAGCCCAAAAGATATGGGTTGAAGGCACAACAAACCCGAAACAATGAATTTGTAGAGAGTGGATTGAAGGTTTAGGCACTGACTGGCCTTCACCGGGCCGGAACTACTTTATATCTTATTGAAAGAACACTTAAACCAATTTACAACTGAGGGATGCTCCTCGGCGGCCAAGGAGGCTTGTTTCCCAGGCCTCTCTCTTTTTTTCTTTTTCCCCCCCTTTACACTTTGCTCGTATCCCTTATATATTACTCTCTTCCTCCTTCTGTTGATTATCCATTGGCCTCTCCTCTGGCTGCCTGTCCCATCAGAGGTCGTATCTGTGCTCAAGTGGTTCACCCTGATCAATGTAGCCCTGCCCGGGGGTTGCATCCCCATTAATGCGGCCAGAAGGGTTAGGTGAGCGTATTAAGTGTGGAGGTGACAACTTGCTTTGGGTTTGTCCCCCCCTCCCTTACAATTATCCTTAGTATGTCGAGGACGAAAGGGTCCTCGGCGTAGATTCAAAGAAGAGTTTTCCCCTAAATTAGTCTCGGATAGTCATCCTTCCTCGGAGTAGGCCATTTGGGCCTGGCTTGAAATGGGCCAAGGCTGCCCGATCTTTTGGTCCCACAATTTTCTTCTAAATTATTTTGGTGAATTTCTTGCTCATTTGTGATATTTTCAACTAAATTTTGTGTTATATTTTGTTTATTACTAATAACAAATTTATCTATTGATCCTTTTTGAGACTTAATTAATTTTTCTTCTTTTTTTCTTTTTTTAAGTTTTTCACATCCAGGTGTATATTTTCTAGTAAACATTTCTAATCAAATAATATATTTATAAAGACTAAAATAAAAAATAACTTTCAACTGTAGAGCAAATGAGAAATAAAACCTGATTTATATAAAAAATATTGTTATAGTTTCACTGAATAATAATAAGTTTTTAGCAATCTCAACCTACATAAATTAAAAAAAAAAAAATTAAGCACAAGCATAACAAAAATTTAAGCCTAGCCATAACACTGACACAAGACTTATTAATATGACCCACCCACAAAATAAAAACACAAAACAAATCCTATCTATAACCCAAAAAAAAAATTGCAGGCTTAAAAAAAAAAAAAAAAAAAAAAAAAAAAAAAAAAAAAACTTGGAAGGCCCAAACTTAACGCCCAGTCCAGGGAGGGTCCAGGCAGCCATAATGATAAACTGATAAGTGATAAACAAAGTTACAAAACCAGCCAGGGAAACAAAGTTATCATAAGTTCTTAACAAATTTTCTCCAAAAAAAAAAAAAGTTCTTAACAGATAAAATGGAGTGCCCTGTGCCCAAATATTTATAATATTATACCTGATTCCTGAACCTCAGAACCTGATACGGTGAGGTGAGCAGTTGAGACTTGAGAGAGGCGGAGAGCAGAGAATTAGAGAGAGGCTGAGGCGGTCCAGCTGGAGACTGGAGACTAGAGAGGGGCGGAGAGCAGAGACTAGAGAGAAAGGTAAAATTTTTAGGGTTTTGAGTGGATTTATTTGTTTTGATTTGTGATTGTTTTGTGGTTAATCTCTTAGATCGGATTTGTAGTTTATCTGGTTGATTTTTGGTCAATGATTTTGTTTAGAACCAATGTTTAATAGGATTTACCAAAATTTTTGTTTTTTTGGTTAAAAGGATGTGCCAGATTATTTTTGTAATTTATTTGAAACTACCCGGTTCTTTTCTAAAATTTTGGGTGGCGGCTTTAGGCAATTGCCTAACTCGCCTAAGGGAAGGGCTGGAACTGGGGTGAAATCATAATATGTCTTCACAACTTCTACATTTTATTCTAATGAATGTGAATTGTAATTTAGTTATAGATTTGCTTGGGACTGTGTTTATGCCTTCTGCTTTCCTGGTGCACCACACATGCTTTCCAATTGTTCATTCTAGGATGAATTTTGTTAGTATTTAATTGTTATTCTGGGGAATCTGATCTATGTACTTACAAAAAGGCCTGATAATCATATTTTATTCTTACATACTTTTTCTCTCTTTTCACAAGCTTTGTGAGAAAGAGTGCTTGAAATGGAAAACACAAGCACAGAGCAGGAACCAGAGTCTTCATCAACAGGGATTTTCAAGTTACCAGGAGAGCCGGCTATTGTCATTAATGGGGTCCCTGATGTATCTGCAATTGACAGCACTCCTGTTCTCGGTAATACTGTGAATGATGCAGAAAGAAACAGAAATACAGCCTTTGGTGATTGGTTAGAAGGAAGGGTAGTTCAGAAGTTGTTTGGGAATCGATACTTTTCTGGTGTGGTTACCGAGTTTGACAAAGAAGCGGGCTGGTACAGGGTGGTGTATGAAGATGGTGACTTTGAAGATCTTGACTGGCATGAGTTGGAAGAGGTGCTTCAGCCTTTAGATATAACAGTTCCACTGAGATCATTAGCACTGAAGACTAACAAGAAAATCCAAAAACTTCTTCATAAATCTGGAAAAAATGTGGCTCAATCTCAGGCTCGCCGGGTAAAACATGTGGGAAGTAGGGGTAAGAAGATTGTGGAGTATCAAGAGGCATCATAGACGAAGTTCAACTGTTCATTGGGCTTAACTTGTGGCACAATTTCAAAGGTTGATGAAGAGAATTCAAAAGACAGATCCACTTGTCAAAACTGGTAATTTGAAATTTGGCCTTGTGAGATGGATGAACATAATGTGACTCATGAGGAGAACACTAAATCTGAGTAGCCAGTGTTTCATGGTGATCTTGGAACTGAGAATCCGATGATTTTCTCATTCATAGTGTCTTAATTTTGTATGTTTGTGACTTGTCAAATGCAGTACATATGTAGTTAGCCATTCATAGTATTTTCTATGTTTGTAACTTGTCAAATGTGGCACATATGTAGTAGAATCAACAAAACTCAGTACTTGTGTGGAACCTGTGTTGAAACTTGAAATGTTGAATGATGAACAAGAAAAAAAAAATTGTTATATTCAGTTAAGAGTACTGCAACTCCTTTTCTTAAGAATTTGTTCCTTAGAAAAAGGGGCAAAATTGTCATATACTGCTGTGCCCAACTATTTTGTGGGCTTGCTATTGAATTCATCAAGTAGATGACAAGGGGACTTCCAGCCAAAAAAAAAGATGACAAGGGGACTTTTAGATTTACAGGTGATTGTTTTTGTGGTTCCAGCAGTTGTCTTAGTAGAAGCCCACACCGTGGCTAAGTTAGCCTCCAACTGCTATGGTAGTACCGTAAGAGTTATGTAAACTTTTAATTCTGACTTGTGGTTTGTAAACTTTGTATACTGCTTGTCTTTCTTCAATGGTATAAAAAAGTTTTGCCATGAAATATAATACCGAACAGTTCCATTTGGGAGAAAATCACTCTTTTTTAATAACTATTTTAAAGAATACAACATTTTAAAACTATACTTTTTGAATACTTATTGAAAATGTGACTTCAAATCAATATTTCAAGTTGAGTTCTTAACTGCCAACATACTCACTAGTGATGCTGCTCGATGATACCTTGGCTCAATAAAACCACGCTTGTAGAGACTTCCTAATCCCTTAAAAGATGATTATTTTTGAATCTGGATTTTGGTGTCCTTGTTTAGGTTGTTGAGAATCATTGTTGTCCCGTGTGGTCTTGATATCGTGGGTTCAACCCATTATTTTGCCTTAAAATGAAATTGTGGTTAGGATTAGACTCCACGCTTAAATCATGGATTCAATTCACGATTTCATATGTTGACAATTTTGCTTTGTTATTGCTGGTCACCTCAGCATAAATGAAATCACCATTTTTAAAAGTATTACATTTTGACAAGTCGCTTTAAAAATGCTATATTTTCAGAAAATTGTTCATACAAATTGCAACTATTTTGCCAATTGCGGAGGAGGTGTGTGGTTTTGATTTAGGTATATCCCTTCTGTTGAGATTCGTCATTGGAAGTTTTCTAAGAACAATAATTTAACACTTAAAAAAAATATTTTCCAATTCAGATCCAAATACTTTATAATATAAAGGAGTTACTATAATTTAGGATAAAAAAGAAAAAAGAAAAGCGTGTGACCAGGAGAATAAAGGGCACAAAACATCTAGAATTGATATGAAAAAAAGATTAAGAAAGTCCCACAGATTTTGTAGCTCACTCATGCACTTAGGAGTAACAAAGTAATTTCAAGAAAAACAAAAACTTGTGGTTAGGAGAATAATAGGCATGAAACATCTAGAATTGATGACAAAAAGACGAAAATGGTTCCATAGATTTTTAGTTCACCTATACACTTAGGAGTAACAAAGTAATTTTAACTTTATAAATAGTTGTCGTTTAAGTCATTCTTAAGTCGTTTTGTCAAACACAAGCAGCTCAACTCTTCTTTTTTTATGCAGAGTACAGAAATTTCATCACGCTTGAGTAAAATAAACAAAAGAATTCTCTAGGAAAAAAAGAGAGAGAGATTCTATGGATACCTAAAACAATACACACACCACCCTTCATGCATACCATAGAATAGCTATATATAGAAAAGCTACATAGACAACTAATAAGGGGGGAAATTTGCAGACTAGTAGTGTGAAGGGGTTGTATATAGTAAGTTAACTAAGGTTTCAAAGGATTATGGAAAATAGCATCTTGAGTTTTTAAAACTCAAGATTGATGACGAAGATCGACGCTTTCAACCTCGAGTTCTACGGCTGCCGTGTGCGAATTTAGCCACATAGATCTCAAGTCTATAAGACTCGAGTTCTAAAAACCAAAACCGAGTCTTACAAACTCAATTTTTGTCGGACTTGAAGAACAACAAAACCCGAAGAACGCAGCGCTGAAAAAGACGATTTGGTTGGAGAAGAAGGGAGAAGAACAGAGCGATCTGGTGCTGGTGGGCGATCTGATCTTCAGCGACTGGGTGGACGAAGAGACGAAGAACAGAGCAAGAACGCTGGAGCTCCGATTGGACGCTGGTCTTCTTCTTCTTTTCTTCTTCTCGGTGTTTTCTTCTTTTGTTTTTTCTTTTAATTCGTGGATTTGTTCGTCAGGAACTTGAGTCTTAAAGACTCGAGTTTCACGTGGAATTTTCGTCCACCTCAGTAAGTCAGATATCTGGAAATCGAGTTTTTAAAACTTGATTTGCTATGAAACTCGAGTTTTAAAAACTCAAAAGGCTAGTTTCACACGTTTTTCCAAAACCGAGCAACTAACGAAATTGTTAGAATATTAATGATATTTGAAAAGGGTGTTCCTAATAAGGAGACAACTTCCTAAAATGGCTCACCTAAAAGTTGAAAAGCATGAATAGAAAGGTCAAGAAAAGCAATACATCTTGATGAGCTTTGGTTTGGAATGAATGGAATTGTTCGACAAAGCTGTTCCAGGAAGAAACTTTCACATAGTTTTCAAACATTATCACATCCTAAACCTTTCACTTCACACAAATGGAAACATACACCGCAAAACAAGAGGCGGCTAGACAAAGCACTGAGAGTTCTCGATCTTATCACACCCAAACCCAGTACAGTCACCTCAACTCGACAAACCCACCTTCGTCTCGTTCAAAACATATTACCAACCGATGATTTTGCTGCTACAAATGCAAATTTCGGAATCACAGATGTGTTTGATGAAATAATTGAATCGTATTCTAGGAAGAGTGTTGTTGACGCGAGTGTTTTGTCACATGCTGTGAGTTCGTGCGGGTCTATGAGTAATCTGCGTGGCGGTATGCAGTATCATTGCTCTGCAATAAGAACTGGGTTTGTGGAGAATGTTTACGTGGGGAGCTCTTTGATCAGTCTGTATGGCTAATGTGCGGAGTTAGAAAATGCTTATAGGATGTTTGAAGAAATGCCTGTGAGAAATGTGGTGTCGTGGACGGCTATTATTGCTGCATTTGCGCAAGAGTGGCAGGTTGATGTGTGTTTGGACCTTTTCCATCAGATGAGGAATTCGACGTGGAAACCGAATGAATTTACTTTCACAAGTCTTCTGAGTGCTTGTACTGGTAGTGGAGCTCTTGGGCATGGGAGAAGTGCTCATTGCCAAACAATTCAAATGGGTTTCGATTCATACATCCACATTGCTAATGCTCTTGTCTCAATGTATTGCAAATGTGGGGCTGTTGAAGATGCGCTTTACATTTTTGAAAAGATTGATGGTAAAGATATTGTATCGTGGAACTCAATGATTGCGGGGTATGCCCAGCATGGGCTTGCACTGCAGGCAATTGATCTTTATGAGGAAATGAAGAAGCAAAGCATTGAACCTGATGCCATTACTTTCCTTGGTGTCCTCTCTTCATGCCGTCATGCAGGTCTTGTTAAAGAAGGATGGTTCTACTTCAATTCAATGGTTGAACTGGGTGTGCAGCCAGATCTAGATCACTATTCATGTGTTGTTGATCTTCTTGGCCGGGCTGGGCTATTGGATGAAGCTAAAGATTTTATTGAAAAAATGCCTATCTATCCTAATGCTGTTATATGGGGCTCCCTGCTATCTTCTTCTAGGCTTCATGGGAGTGTTTGGATTGGCATCCAGGCTGCAGAGAATAGGCTGTTGCTGGAACCAAGTTGCTCTGCTACCCTTGTGCAATTGGCAAATTTGTATGCCAGCGTGGGGTACTGGGATCGGGCAGCTGGAGTGCGGAAATTGATGAAAGATAGAGGGCTAAAAACAAAACCAGGGTATAGTTGGGTTGAAATAAAAGATAGCGTGTGCCAATTTAGGGCAGAAGATAGGTCAAACCCTAAAATGGCTGAAATTGTTTTTGTGTTGGACATTTTGGTAGACCATATGAAAACTTTAGGTTATGAGGCTGAAATGCATGAGGAAGTTGACAATGCTTTATTTTCGATGGGATAACTTAAGAAATGGCACCATGATGCGGTTGTCTACATCAGTCAAAAGTCCAGCTTCATAGGTATTTAGTACCTGCCTTTAAAAGGTGTGATGTTGCATTCATTGAATGGACTTTCAACATCAGTGTAGATGATACAAAACACTGGAGTTCAGACCTGTCTGGTGCACTGCATTGAGATGGAACCAATTACACGATGAATTTATGTTCCAGAGATGTGTTCTAATTTGTTTATTTCCTCTAGAGATAGAGTTTTGACAGTCCTCAATCTCATGGGAACCATTTTGGAGAAAGTTGGTCATCATACTAGCAAGGGTATGGAAGCAAGATTACCGAGGTGCCTGCCTTCTACTGCCTGATGAGTGATGATATAATGCCTAGAGACAGAGTACATTGCTGCCGTAGAATCAGTGGAGTACTAGACAAAAGAGAGGTCCCTTGGTTTTGTTAATAGTTGCAGCAAGGAAAGCCCAAGATCTGGGGGCACAACTGAATCTTAGGGCATTCTAATGGTGATTGCATGGGGATGGAATTTAGTATAAGAAGATGAATTGGAATGAGAACTGCTATTCATCTATGTTGTGATAACAATGGGATAGAATCCCAAAATAGTATTCCACTCTACATAATAAGATGGTGGAATGAAATCATATTTAAGTCAAATTTTCCAAAATAGCTATATTTATATATGGAGTGAAGGGAAGCTTAAGATCTTTATTATGTATAAATTGAAAATTCTTAAATTAATATTACTTCCTTTGTTCAAAATTATTTTCTCTATGAAAGTTAAAAGGGAAAAAGATTGATAGTGTCGTCTTATGAACATTAAAGTCAAAATTCAATCTTATAAAACAAGTTTTTTGGATTTATATATTTATTTATGCAAATTAAATTATCCAACTTTCTTCAACTACTCAAGACTCAAAAGTCGCCAATTGACCAAAGCCCTTTCACCCATTCCTCCTTATCATCAAGAGAGTCATGAAAACGTGATCCTGTGGTTGATTGGGGAATGAGATTTATTGGCACCTGACTTGCACATAAATTCCCACCTCTGGACATTTTGCTTGAAAAATGAAAAGAAGTCAAAGTAGGAAAGAACTAAAGATAATATGGTGGGAGCAATGAAAGAAGTTGCAAACATGCTTGGTTTTCATTTAAATGATGCATTAAGCAATCTTAACAAGGCAGTCAACAGAGCAGTAGCATTTGAATGTAGGTTAAGAATCAATGGGAGCTGTTGAAACTTGAAGGTATTTGGCCTACCACTAAGGAGCATCACTAGGAAACAAAATTGATTGCTTGTTAACATGAATTGATATTTTTTTTTTCAACATGCCATATAAGAGGAATATTGCACAAAGGGACTTATTAACAAACACTTTTTAGGTCAATAGTTTTATAACTTAATTAACATCATCTAATGTTTCTGATAGATATATTCAAAGTTCAAATCTCTCATCTCCAACCATCAAATTTTTTTTTTTTTTTTGGAGGGGGGGAGGGGAGAGTAGTTGATAAAAGTTGGATAATCTTTTTTTTTTTTTTTTTTTTTTTATATGATAGAAATTCTATTTTAGCCTAATCTAATAAGTAAATATATGTATGAAGCTCATTCTTGGAAACTTACATCCCGACCTTTATTCCCCACACCTCATAAACACTTATACTTGTGGAGTGATCATCGCGCCAAGGGTGCACGATATTATTCTAAATCTTATAGATGATAGCCACTCCACACTTATATTTGTAGAGTGACCATCGCGCTAAAGGTACACAGTATTAACCTAAATCTTATAGATGATTGTGATGCTTTCTAACCTTCTATATATTTGGAAATTTTAAACTTAAATCAATTATATGGGTTGTAAGATTAACTTTTATATATATATATATATATATTAATTCCAAACTTATTTCATATGACATCATGCTATTCAAATAGTCGAATTAAGACTTTATCGTTTATAGAAATTGTTATCATCTTTTTTCTTTTTAAAAATATATGAAGTTACTAATTTTAACAAAAGACAAGTAGATTAATATAAAATTGTTTCAATTTATACAAAAACAGGTGTTAAGCTAAACCCATAAAAATTGTATATATAATTTTATTGATAAATGTATTTTAGGAAATTTGACTTCACATGATTTTATTCCACCATCTTATCTAATCATTTTTTTTTTTGAGAAGCATTTCCACCATCTTATCAACTAGTGCCAAATTGTAGATTTATGGTTCTTCTCCTGTATTGTTACCAAACATAAATGGGAATAGTGATTCCATTACAAATGATATTTATGATAATACTTAAATTGCACAAGGCATGACATGGACAGCTTATTATTAGGATTGTGCAAAATTTTTCTGAATTCTTAGGAAGAGATTCTAATGGGATCATTCAAAATCCCAGTTGCATCAACCTGATTAAACAATGGGAATCAGTTAGGCTCAACATCAAAATTCTGTCACCTCCATTATCACCAATCATATAGAAAAATTCATTCCCAGTAGCTACAGGAGCAATTAGATCAAACATTAACTTAAAAGCTCGATTATGAAGCATCCACCATTGAAGATTATCCAATCATTGAAAACTGTAACGTCTAAATGGCTTCAAGTAGACCAAGTAATATTCAATCATTGCAGATTATCAAAATGGAATTTGAAAAAAAAAAAAAAAAAACATACATATTGATTTCAGATGCTTCACTTCAATGAGTTCAAAAGTCCGTTTCAACTGACAAACAAAGAGAGCATGTAGGAAGAAGGAACAATTTTGCTTATCTACTTAATAGCTTTTCAAGGCTCATTTCTTATCCTCAAATATTAGTTTAGGACAAAAATGAAGCGCACTCATTTGATAAAACTAACAAAATTGTGAACAAGAAAACAAGAAAGGTTGCCTACACTTACCAATTTGCATTTAGTGATTGACTTCTTTAAGTTGTACAAAAACAACAGTCTTTCATTTCTCTAATCAACGAAAACATAAATAAGACTGTAAGAGATAACTTGCTTCCAGAACATTTAAATTGATTTCAAAATGCCCAAGAAAAATGCCTTTCATAGAATAGGAAATTTCCTATCTATGTTAAGGCACAAAATCAAAGCAAGTGCAATTAGAATAACAATTCCTACCCTTGCTTTAAACCACCAACCAATTCCACCAGATATAGGAAACAAAAGGGACCAAACTATTACTCGAGGACGCGCACAGAGATTTGATTATTAAGACAGATGCCTCTGTTCTTTTTGATGAATGCATTCATTGCTTCATTCTTTGAAGGAAAGTTTACTGTTGCCATTCTAATGGCATCAGGGAATGCACCTCTGCAATGGTACAGAAAAGGATTCAGTTTGAGAAAATTATCAGAAGAAATGTATACAATATTTAACATTGTAAAAAAACTAATTGACATAAACCTCATAAACATCTCAATTGAGGATGCTTCATATACACAACCGGTCAGGAAGCGCTCCACATCTTCTGGAAGAGCATTTCGAGGGAGCCCTTGCAGTAAAACCTGACAGAAATAGGCAAGGGAAAATTACATCATTAGATGTACAGTAAGAAAAAAAATATTCATGTAAATACTAGAAAAAGTCACAATGCTTCAGCCAGCAGTCTCCAAGTTCAAAAAGATCTACCATAAAATGCAGATAACACATGTACTGCAAAGAGTTTTGGATATTGTTGCAACAATTAAGGTTCCACAAATTTGTGGCATATTTTTAACACAAAAAACCCAATATGCAAAGTCAAAACATCTTTGCAGAGAATGCCTCAATCTCAGACATATGCAGCTAACCAACTAACAATGTCGACACGGCAGCAGGGATAACCATGAAATTGTGCAGATAAGATAAAATAAATAAAATAGTCCACAAGCTCTTCAGCATGGATATATATGCCATATGTATGAACAATATATGAAATAATTTGTGAAATAGTTAAGAGAATCTGCATAACTAATAAAATAGTTCTTCAAGAGTATAGTAGTTTTGACATGGTAATCCAAGATTCAAGTTCATGGGGACTTTGTTAATAATTGGAATATACTCAATTAGAGACAGAAAGAGGCATAGCATGGTGATAACATCATTGTGCTCTCAAGTTACAAAGGGATTAGGTGCGTACAACTTCATCACATAACCCGGTCAAACTATTCATCTAAAACATGGCTCAGTATCAGAACCCACACTTTAGATATCATGAATCAATGTACCATTTCTTGATCCACTCTCAAAATGTCAATCAACATTCTACAAATTAGGAGAACATTTAGCGCCCCTATGTGGACGAAGTAGCATCCTAGGTTCTAACAACCTAAATTTCTTAAGTTCTACAACAAGTGAATTCTGTTGCATAAAACAAGATAGAGCTTTGGAACAACTGCTACATCAACTAAAGATTAAAAAAAACACACACACACACACATAATCTAGAACTTTGACTTACAGTTTTTCCATTATAGGGCATAAGAAGGTCCCACTGTGAACGATCACCCTGACATCCAAGAAAACAAACATAATCATCCCTAGACATATTTGCATAATAACACAACCTAATCAATTATATCTTAGCAAATGTGTTTATAGTGACATTACCCTCTCCAATCTGTACAATCGACCCTTCCTTCCAATCATCCTAAAAGCTTGATCAAAGGCATTACGAAAAGGAAATTGCACCATCCTGATAGTAGCAACAGATCCCATTTGAAAAAGAAAAAAGAAAAACTTCCAGGTATCAAAGCAATACTATGTAAAATCCACTAAGTGCAAACAAAGAAAAAAAAGGTCAAAGAATAGAAGCAGCAAATGCACAATGTGTTGCTTGCAAACAGAAAGCATAAATCAGAATTCTCTATCAGCTTCTAGAGAGATATAATACAAATACATTTCTTATTTAATCAATAAAATGTAACAGAAAACAGACAATATGCATGATTGAATACTGAATTACATGCATAAAATTCTAAAAAGCAAAGTGAAATCAAGGGAAGATTACACTCCAATTGGCATAAAGCTCCAGTTGTAGTTAACTTTCACATCATCCATGGTCAAATTGCACCCTTTAAGCATGTTGATAATGTCTGTCTTCAGTGTATGCCTTGTAATTCCAAATATCTTCCCATAGACCGGACCTGATATCATTCAAGAGAGAGAGTACAAAATATATGCCCATTTCAGTGATATGTTTTGTGCATTTAAAGGTTATTTTTTAAAATTATCAATACTTTAAATTAAGCTCATTTTCTACATTTTCTCAGCAACCATACAGAGCCAAAAATATATGCCTTGTAATTCAAAGTAACCTCCCATAGACCAGACCCGATATCATTCAAGAGAGAGAGTACAAACTATATGCCTATTTCAATAATAAATTTTGCGTACTTAAAAGGCTTTTTTATTATAATTTTAAATTATGCTCATTTCATACATTTTCTCAGCAACCAAACAGAGCCAAAAATATTTATAACTTATAACCCAAAACCCATTTGCCCATTTCAGTGAAACGCTATATGTATTCATTATTATAATTATTATTTTTATTTTCTTTATAACATTTCCAACAGTTTCTAAGCAACCAAACAGAATCAAAAGGACAACATAACCTAAAACCTCTCTCCTAAACCCCAAAAAAACCCAGACTGGATAACTAATAAAACCTAAGCCCAAGCCTATGATTATCACTGAAAATTACGAAAATGGCGAAATCAAAGCAGGAAATGTCCCGTACCTGTGTCTGTGGCGTTTTGAAGAAATGGATCGATCGGTGAATTCTGAGGCGGCTGCTCTGCCTCGGTCGAGAACCTTCTCGGAGATTCGCGAAGAAGCCACGAGGCAGGGATGCCATGGCTCGCCTTAGCCGAAAAGTTGGATCTCAATGCGGTTCCGAGATAACCCAGCTTTGACATTTTTCTCAGCTAAGCGTTTGGGACTCTCACTGTGACTAAAACAACTCACTATACTCACTGTAAGAGCTAGCTTCCTCTAATGTTTAATTATATATCGATATAGGCTCCTTAACTTTTGGAAAATTGTACTTTGCCACAATATTTGCACAATAATTTCAATAATAGACTCATATTAAAACTAGCAACTGCTTGCCACATAAAATTTTTTGTGAAAATATTGTGAACTTAACATTACTCGTTTTTATTTTGAGTCTTCTGACTAAATTATAAATTATTTTCTCTAACTTAATTCAAAATTCAATTCAATTATGTAATTTTTGATATATTTATTTCAGTTTTATAACTTTCATTCGTCTTGAATGTAATTTCTTTAGTGAGTTTTGTCAAGGGAAGTTGTACATTATCTTCAAGGGTTCAAATGAACCCCTTAACTTGAAAAAAAAAACTATATATATATATATATAAATTATTAGTTTAATTTACACTTAAAAGTATTTTTTACTCTCTAATCATATATCAACCTAATCCAAAATCAAAAAATAACACAAATCACAGATCACTCTTACTTTCTCTCTCTAATTTGATCTCTAATCTCATTCTTATAAATCTAACCTTATCTTTCCTCTGAGTATCTCGGTATCTTTGACTTTACGAGTAAAAAGTGAATGTTTATGAATTGTGGTGCCTCTCTCTTTATTATAAATTTATATTATATGTGTATTTGTTTGAGTGTGTGTGTATATAGTATAAATATAACATAATTTTATATAATTTAATTTAAGAAATACAAAAGATTTATTACATGTGCATGTATTGTTATCGTGTTATAAAGTTAATGTATTATTTATGTTAAAGCATTTGATTTTAAAAAAAAAAAATTATGAGAAGCATTTGATTAGTTAAGTATGAATGAATATGAGTGTGTAGGTCAATAATTAATAAAGTACTAATGGGTTAAGTATTGTCATTTAGTTTAAAATATTTTTATAAAAACAAGAACAAAGACAACTGCATAAATTAAAAATATTATACAAAATTAATAAAATAAAATGGTCACATTTACTCACATTAAAAATAGATAATGAAAACGTATAACGAACTATTATATAAATATTTCAAAATATAAAAACTCGTAGAAGGAAATTGTAAAATTTCATATATTTAGATTTTTTTTCTAATTTTTTATTTGGTTGATAACTTGATATATTTAAGTTCTCTTTTTATTACCTTCTACTTAATTGAAGTTTCTTAATGCCCCTGGAAAAAAAATCTTGAGCTGAATAAATAAAAAATAGTGTATAATTTATAATTTAGGTTTTTTTAATTTTTATTGGTGTGTACAATCAAACAGTACAACTCCGCTTGATTAAGTTTTCGGCCCGCATAAGGCCCAGCTAGGTTGTTTAGCCCATATCTACAAAATAAAAAACCTAGCCGGGTTTAACTGATCCCTTTCAATCTCTCTCCCCGTTAGGTAGTTTTTCATTGGCCCAAACCAGATCCATCCCGGTTAGGCGGTTTCATGTTTCAACATTTTTTTTCTGCCTTTAAAAAAAAAAATATATTTAGTAGTTCTACAAGTAATACAAAAATTTTGCTACATTGATCTTATTAACCAACATGTCATTGTCACCAATTAGAAAGAAGTAAATACTTAGTTATGAGGTGATTAAGATTCACTAATCATATTCATTATCATATTAGTTTGTAAGTTTCATATAGTAAAACTTATAATACCTTTAACATTTTTCCATTCTTTCTTTTTTGGGGTTATAAGGGTTGTTAGGTTAGATCATTCTTTTCTATTATCTATTTTTCTACTTCTTCTTTTTTTTGTTACTTTCTATTTATGCTTCTCCATCACCCAAAATATATACCCACACATAATTTTGGTGCTTCATGGAAAAAATTATCTTATAGGGCCACTATATCTAGCTGCTTCTTTAAATACATTCTCTCACATGTTGTGAGTAGTTGCATAAAGTGCTTTCTCATACACTTTTTTTTTCTTCTTAATAAAAAGAGAGTTCATAGGTGTGGTCACCGTTTCTAACTAATTTAAACTTTACTCATAGAGCTTCCTACTATTAGAACTTACAATCTCAAACTCGCAAATTAATGGGCCATGAGTGTTCCTAACTCACTTAAACTCTACTCATAAATGTCGTGAGACCACCCATGCAATAGTGGAGCTTCCTACTACTAGAATTCACAATCTCAAACTCGCAAAGTAATGGGCCATGAGTGTGTCCTATCAATAAACCACCCCGTGAGTGGTGGACACTCCCTCACTCATCAAACAACTTAATTAGGAGGGATTTCAGCTAGCTAAAGCCTTCCTTTGTTAGTCTATTCCTTTTATATAGTTTTTTTTAAGTAACACACGTATATGCAATGGATTGTGATTGTTGCATGCATGCGTATTGGTTTTTCTTTTCACCTTTCCTAAAATGGTACTGGATCATAAAATTTGACGCACATTGTTTCTTGATTTAAGTTTTAAACTAGCTAATGAAGCTTGTAATTTGTAAAAAGAAAAAAGAAAAAGAGAAGTGGTTTTTAGTCCAATAAAATCATCTACCTTAGGAACTGGAAACAACACCTTCGATTTAGTTAGCATTTCTTTATAGTAAGGTTTCAAATTATCTATAAATTTTATACTTAAAAATTATGGGTATTTTTTTTGTGTTCCATTTAAGCAATTAAAACTTAAATTAGAAATCTACTACTGCTCTCTCCCTCTCTAGCTATTTCACTCGGTTTCAAATATAATCCAAATGCAACCTTGAGCAGTTGAGCTTTTGGTTTTGGGCCCATGTTCCTGGAGACAGTGAGTCACAAATCACAACCCACAAGCACAACACAAATCTGTGCCCTTACGTCATTTAATTGTAAATGCAACAGTTATATCATGTGCCCTTACGTCACACCTTTTTCTCTTGTTACAAGCTCTAGCTATGAGCAAATATCAAGCTCATTTTTGAACATCACATATGGAATCAAATGAAGAACAAGCCTGGGAAGCTCTGACCTCTTGCAATTATGGAGCACAAGTTCACATTTTAAGCATTCATATCATTACATACTTATCCATTTGAGAATAGCTTATTTAGTTTTTTGTTGAAAATATTTTGTTGAAAGTGTGCTAGAAGTATATTTGTATTTTTAAAAAGTGAGGAAAAAAAAAAAAGAGTTGAACTTATAAGCTCCAGCCAAATAAACATCTTGTGATCAAAACAGAATACCTAACATATTTCTGCACCATATACCTCAATTATGGTAATCCCTACAAAATAACACTACCAACTTTTGTTCTTCTTTCGTGATTCCAAAATCTCTTCCAAAGGCGGTCGGCTTGGACAAAAACATATTATAAGTTTCCATCACATATTTATAACTAATAATTATATTGAGCAGCAGAAGTATATTAGTCATTAATGTGGTTAGTTTTGAAAGCAAGCCTCACGAGCTTCCTGTAGAAATTTTGTGGGCTAGAAGTTTGATTATGAAAATGCTTATAAAGAGAAGTTTGAAAAAAAAAAAAAAAAAAAAAGCAAAGAGAATTGTTCATGGTGCAACTAAATCCAAATGATAAGGTTTTCTGTTAATGAAAAATTTAAATTTTTATAAATAAAAAAATTTCTTGTCACAACAATTAAAATTTCATACCCATTAACCCAAAAAATCGGAGCAACTCAGAAAATTCATACCCATAAACATGCAACCCACCAAGCAAAGAGAAACCCACATTGTCAAACCCATCCCCACCGCTATGAAGTGACAACACAAAATTAGCCATCCTACCACCTATCAACCCCAACCAGAAAATCAATTAGTCACCATCACAAAATCCAACCATCAATGGATCTCAACGAAGCCTCCACAACCCATCAAAAGAAAACCATCTTCGACTTGACTCGAAACAAATTTGTACTAATCCTTACTCGACAGCCAACTTGCCACCACCAAATAATCCAAGTGAGCCCAAGCTCTCCTAGAACTTGGTATTGCAGCATTTTATAAAGTGCCAGTATATAGTGATGTTTCTAGAGCACTAGTATATAGCATGTACACATCTACAAATAAATATGCATAGTTACTATAATAAACTTGTAAATTTATATAAATATACACTTATTAATGTAGAGAAATACTATATTTTCAATACTTTTACAATAAATCTCAAGTGACAGATTGTTATAAGTTATTTTTGGTGGAAGAAATAGTAATTTTAGTAATATGTTGAAATTAAAACTAGTAACAACTTTGTTGCGAAAATATACTTATTTATTTTAGGCAAATTTTCACATTTTTCGGCTAAATGGATTAAAGAAAGTGACGTGAAATACCATTACCAGGACACATGTCTAAAAAGGAGAATGCAACCTAGCAGTAAAGACTAATGGCATGTTTGGAAGTTTAGAGAGGGAGGAGAGTGGAGGGGAGTATAGGGAAGGAGAGTAGTGGGGAGGAGAGTAGAGGAGAATAATTCACCTCTACCTTATTTGAATGTTTTTAAAATTAGTAAGAAGGAAAGAAGTAATCTTTTTTGAGAATCAAGAAAGGGAGTAATTAGCCCTTCCCCTTGTGTAATTTTGTTAATATAATAAGGGTAAATTAGGTAATTTACTTGGTCAATAGTTTATATACTCTACTCCCCTCCAAATCTCTCCAATTTGGGGGAATTAAAATTGGGGGGTTAGAGGGAGTCCAAACCCCTCCAAACTCCTCCAAACCCCTCCCCCTTATTCTTTAAAAAACTTCCAAACAAGGTAATTACATTACTCTCCCTCCTTCTACTCTGCTCCCCTCATTTTTTAAACATCCAAACATGCCATAAGAAAGTACAGGGCACCAAAGTAAACCAAAAAATTCTTCGGCATTTTCATTTTCAGCCTCTATCTTTCTCTCTGAGCTTTGAAGCTTCAGCGCAAAAATGGCGTTCTTGCTTAAGACGCTTCGCATTTCCTATCTCACTCCTCTCTTCTCGATTCCCTTTCGTCGTCGTTTCGATCCTCTAATTTCTCTCTCTCTCTCTCTCTCTCTCTAGGACGCAGTGGACGCGCTCTATCATACTCGTCGCGCTTACCACGTCGAACTCGGGGCTCGCGAGAAAGCCGTAAGTCATTCTCTCTCTCTCTTTTCTCTATTTCTCTATCACTGTATCTCTATTGTTTGATATCTATTAGGGTTTATAAACATGCATATCAAATTCATCTAGATTTGGTCAAGTTAATAGCTGAAACACTGAATCAAACACCTAAAGAATCCTAAATTTGATGTATTTCTGAATTTGAAATTTAAGTATGCTTGTCTTTGTGAATGAATTGGGTCATTTTATATGGAACCCAGTAATGGGTTTTCCTATTTTTTGTGTGTTGTGTTGGTTCTAAGTTGCTTAAACTTTGCAGCTTTTGGCAGAGGACCCGGCTTTGAAGCGATTCAAATCCCATAAGAAGAGTGTGAATGCAGTTAAAAGAATGGGAGATGTTCTCACTCTTGCGATTCAAAATTTTAAGTATTTTTGAAGAGTATATGGTAGACATGAAGAGTAATGCAAAATGGACATATTGGAACAAAAGTAATTTGTTCAAGTATCTAAAAAGCTTTCATGTTTTAAGAATTTTCCTCAAATCGTGAAATGAATTACAAGGGTTTTTGAAATTATCCATAGCCATTTTATATTTTGACAAATCATTATATGTTATTTGCAAGTTATTTATAATTGGTACACTGAATTATAGCATAGTGATTTATTTCCACTGTATATGTCATTTGTTCTTTTTTAAGTTTTTTATAAAAATTATTTTAAATGTGCAAATGCCAATGGCCTGCTCCTAACATAATAGGGTAGAGGGTGAAGTGATCTAGAACAACCGTATGCATGTGCAACTCACCAATAAAAATAAAAATAAAAAGTTCAAATTATCTTAGTCCTAGAAAGCATGGACACGTTATTTGGAATGCCGTAATAGTTTCCCATATGCTGCATCATATTATAATTTTTAAAAAATTGCTTGTGTCTGTGCATCCTAGTCTTAGTCTATTTTAGTTGCCCAAAATTTTCTAATTTGTCAAATGCTAGAAGCATAAAGTGGTAGTGGGAGAAGGTAACATTTTCTCCTAAGAACTCCAAATATTTGAAGGATGTAGGAAGTGTACCAGCTGTTTCTAGCTTCTCTATGATATGATTGTTTCTATTCAATAATTGTTCTGTCCATGGTACGAGAAGGAACTGAACATCCCCTTTCTCCTCCTCTGTATATTCCCTTATATTGATTGCCAATATGCCCAAGTAATCGGGTAAGATCCAAGTTTGAACTTATTTTTTGCATTTGCAATCCTATTCTTTTTCTGTAAGAGCTTACTACATTTGCATAATTACATAGGCAGTCGCACATTCCAATTTACAAGTTATATAAGCTCCGTAGCAAGAAACAGAAAATAGCATTCTCTAGGTAGCACCCTCTAGCATGCTAGATTCCTGCACCTAAGCTAAAAAATTGTGATATTTTGGCCAATTCCAAATTTAATCCAGTATGAAGTACAAGAGTTAATTACCAATATGCTTTAACTCAAATGGTATCTCCTGCTCTTACAAGAGCAAGGGGGAGGGGGAGGTCTTGGGTTCTAGACCCATTTGGTGTGTGTCAATTAGCAGTTAAAAAATAAAAAAAAAAAAGAAAAAAAAAAAAAAAGAAAAAAAAAAGAATGAGAGTTCTAGTATGCAATTGATAAAACCTAAATCTGAAACATTGTATTATGAGAATTGTTTTTGTTCAGAAAGTCTAGGTACATCTTTCTACAACTTTTTTCACAACTGTTGATATGACCTATTATGATTGGTGGATAATAAAAGTGGTACCAGTGGTATACTCAATTGAAAGTAATATTGCTTTAATCACAGCCAGCCATTTGTACTTTACAAAATTTATTCCTCTTATTTGTTTGACTTTAAACCTTTTGCTAATGAGTTGATGGTTTCATGGTTGTTACTTGTTTGCATTTTTGCCATGGTGTGTGTGCATGTGATGTTTAGAACCTTTAGATTTGACAAACTTTTTTGGCATGCTTCCTGAAGAATGGATTAAACTGCTAACAAACCCATACGAATCAACTTTTGTAAACTTGATTTATTATCTTGGGTGGGGAAGCTTGAGAGTTTTTTGGATTATATTTATCTTATTGAACAGTAGAGTTAGAGCAAACAGCTCGAATTTAAATTCAAGACAATAGGAAATGTTCTATTCCTTTCATATCAAATTTTCAGCAGAAAATTTTATGTTATGGTCTGGGTGACCTTCACTCAAGAAAAAAAAAGGGCCTGAATGACCTTACAAATTATTGTGTGAAGTGGCCAATCTTAAGTGAGAAGGACCTGTTGACTTGCATCATTTTAAAGAAAAACAAAAAATGGTAAAAGAAACTTTGAGCATCTTTTGCATTGGGGAATTGCTTCTATTACAATTTCATTTGGTGACTAGACTGATAGATTTAAGCATCTTTTGGATTGGGGAATTTGCATCTATCACAATGTCCAGTGTTGCCTTTCTTAAAATATTCCAGCCTCCGGCTTTTTCTTAACTCTTATACTCCTTTTTTTTGGGGGGCGTACCAACAGGTATCATCCCGTAGCACAATGTTCTTTTTCAGAACTTTTAACCAATCTATACGACCCTGAGAGTGGCTTTTGCTAAAACTCAAGCAGTTTTTTCTTTGAAGCGTGCCCTAATTGATGGAATGGAATGAAAGAGAATTTTTTAAGAGTTCCCCAGTTTTAGAATTTAGTAGAAAGAAACATACCAATTTTATCACCCCTTTTATAAAGTCCCAAACACACTAGAGAAAATTCACTATGTTCCATGGCATTCTTTTAAGATCTACTATCCTTTCTCTTTCACTCCATTGTTTCAAAGACTCCCAAACAGTGTCATCGACAATATAAAATTACAATAGGTCAAATAATGAAATAATTTTTAAAGTGTAGAGCAATAGAACCTAATTTATCAAAGCATTATTTTACCTTCACTTTACATTAGAATAACAATAATCTTAACCTTCGCAAGTAAAGATGGATTAACTTAAAATTTAATAAATATTGCAAATTTTCACATCAAATAAAGAATAAAATAAATTTATTTACCTCAAATAGGACCTTTTGATAATAAGTTTAGGGCTAAAAAGGAAAAAGGGGGGGGGGGGGGGGGGAGTGGTGTTTGATGGCAACCGCTTTACCAAAAGATACTTCTTGAGAGAGAGCAAAAAAGAATAGATGAGCTTATTCCATTTTTTAGTTAGATATTGACCACAAGAAAGAAAAAAGTAGGAGGTGATAATTGATTTTTAGGTTTCTATATATATAAGTATGATATTGTGACCATCATTATGGGATCTTTCTACACTAGGGGGCCTAAAACATTTCCCTTAATGGTCTATATGGTGGACCTAACCTTGAAAGAGTTTACTAGAATGAAAATATTAAGATGGATGAGTAAAAGTACAATGTTAAGATTCGAAATGAAGAAATATGCTTAACTATAGGAGTATCTTATTGATGAAAAGATGGGTAAGAGTTGCTTGAGACAATTTGATCACGTGTAGAGGAGATTAATTAATCCACCAATGAGGAACATTAGTTGGTTCAAGTTGAGTGAACGGAGAAAGGGAAAGGAACATCTACAATAACTTTAAAAAAGGACATCAATTAAGGAGATGACCAACTCTGATTATAGTTTGTTGAGGATCCCCAACAATTCCAAATTGTTGTTGTTGTGGTACAATAAGTCTTTTATCAATTATAATGAGTGAATTTCTAGAGTTCTTGATAAGACAAATTGTCAGAGATTATTTCTTGTAGTAAGGGTGAATAAAATAACATTGTTAGTGGCTTGTTCATCTCTTTGTAATGAATTAAACTCATTGTGGTAGGCTATAGAGCTGAAGGGATTTCCTTTTATTATTATTATTATTATTATTATTAAGTTGAGTGGATTTTGTGGGATTATGAAGTTTTTTTTTTTTAAACCAGATTTTGATATTCTTATGTTTGGAAGAAAAAGTAATATTAAAGCTGAAGAATTTCTTGTTTGTGTATCTGCCAGTGATGAAGCCCGTGGTGTCTTTGAAGCATTTCATAGGCTTCTTGCCTTCCTTGACTCGTATCTGGCTGGCTTAATTGGCGTCCACTTTCAAGTTTTGGGCGTCTCTCCACTTGAAACACATTTTACTTTAGTCTTGCTTTTCATCATGGCTACAGTCGTCATGGAGATAAAACTGCAACCTTAAGACGCTGACATTCCCATATTCAGGTTCATTTGTCTGGTTTCTGGAATTATTGCCATTGAGCTACTTGTTGCCATAATCATTTCTCCCTTTTGGCTATTCATGGTTAATTTTTGTCCAATCCTGCTCGTGGGGGTACTGAGTCATTCATACTGACATATTTCTGAGTGTCTTTACAACACAGTTCATAAGATTTATGAATTAGGTTGTAAGACATGACTGGCTCCTACAGAAATTCCAATATGCAGCTTCTCAAGCATTTTCTTTAAGGGAACAGGAAGACAATTGTATACAGAGGGAAGAGATTGTTTAAGTGACCTGTTATTGTTAATTAGACCTGAAGTAGGTAAAAATTTTCAATAATGCAATTTTTTGTTTGTGGAAGTTTGAACTTTTTTACATTTAATTCAGCATTTAAAAAAAAAAAAAATTTGCTAAACATCTTACATCCAACTGCTTAGATAATATAATTTGCAATGCAATTTGCAAATTTTCAGCAATTAGATTTATAACGTTAAAAGGTTTAATGGAAAGTGAGATGTCTATTTTATTTTATTTTTGTGACAACACCAAAAATTTATTAGTAGGGGAAACAAAACCAGACAGAAGGATATTAGGACACCATGTTTGCCCCAACTACGGCAGCCATATGACAATACTACAAAGTGACGAAACAATTGCCAAAGCTTAGACTGAAAAACATGCATATACAGTCATTGTGCCACTTTAGCCAAATTGATTGTCTCTCAAAATCTGGGAATGGACTCTTCTAACTCATGTTTGCACACCTTGTAGTTCCTTGATAAGATCAATGCTTGTGATTACTTTCCTTGGTAGTAGAGTCAGCTGGTGTAAGAGTTAAACTGGTTGCAGTATCCTTTTGTGTGAAATCCCTATAGTGGCATCCTGGCAATACTTAAATGCGTTCATCTGTCTTTGCACACATAAGCTGTTGCCCTCCATTTGTTTCTTCTGGATCCTGCTCTTTCTCGCATCAAAATGACTTGCCACTATAACACTTGCAGCTTGCCAATTTTGGATGCTTTTTCAGCTAACACCAGCATTACATTGTGACTGCATACCCTCACCATATTTTGTCCTGATTCTCCAGTTTTTCTGATAAAGCAATGCTTCGAATCCATTTGGACCAAGGGTCTTTAAAACACCCATTTGAGAGGGCATACAGTACTTCTGCTATTGATTAGTGCCTAGGAATTGCATGCCTATTGCTTGAAGTTGACTCAAATATGTTCTACAGAGAATTGATATAAAATACACTAAAATGATCCACTATTCCTTGTTCTGTCTTGTAGTGAGTCGATCCATTGGTCATCTGCCATTTGAGCCTTAAGATTTTATTATCCAGTTTTCCTTTGTTCACCACCAACATATGAAGATTCTTGGTATTTCTCTCACATCAACCACCAATCTGGTCAAGCTTTTTGAGTCCAAATAATTTGCTCCCTTTCTAGTATTTCGGAGATTTCCAAATGGAATGCTGCAGAATTCTTCATTTTGCAGATCTGTCCTTTTGGATGAATAAGATATTTATCCTATGTAGAAAACACCAAGGTGAAAGAATTACATCAAGACATTGACCCCTAGGTGGAACTGCCTCTTCTAATCTTTGCATGCTCTGTATCACTGCAACAGTGAGATGTGTGCCAAAAAATTCCTTTGATGGCCACTGTTTCTGTTTTTCCTTCCTTCCCAAAATTTCTTGAGAAAAATGTCTAGTAGGAATTTGTAGTTTCTATTAATTTGAAGAAAATCCTAATGGCTTGGGACAAAGTGCACCATGTTTATAGGGAAGTGCAAACTAACCCTAATAATTTGTCAAACGTGAAAATTGTTGTTTCCGAGACGACAAATATCTCTTAGATTTGAGCTATTGAGTCTGCAAAATTACGAGCAAAGTTCTCCCGTCTTTTGATAATCTCTCTCAATACTGACTTTCCACATATGGGTCAGTATATCATGTTGTTTGTGTTGTCAAAACTGAACTCAATCACAGTTGCACTCACATCCAAAATAATTAGCTTGCATTTTTCGTTTGGAAAGCAAACAAATATCATGTACATCTGTCCAAGTGCTACAATAACACCAGTACACCACTGGGAAGTTGACTTGAAATAATAATGTACATTTTAGATATTTCTAGGATTTGGAATCATATCCTTTTTATAAGCTTTTACAAAATCTCCCTCAATAATCTTCTTCTTATAGCAATTGGTTTTACACTTTTACATGTGTTTATGTTCTAGAAAACTTCCAAAAGCCTTGTAACTCAATTGACACTTCCTGATAGTTTTAACGAAGGCATCCATAATTCAATAATCCCCTAATTATCAAAAAGAAAATAAATATGTTTCCCTAGGCATTTTATTTGGGTGAATTTCTAGAACCAATAGAGTTTCTTCATATAGTCGCACATTTATCATTATCTTCAAAGAGACTCTAGAAATTAAATGTTGTACTAATATCTTATGATATGAAAGATTGTAGTATAACCCCCATTGGGTACCCGGGTGGTGGACTCACTAGTTTGGGGTGTGACGCAAACCTGGAAGTCCCACATTCGATCCACCATACCACCAGTCTACAAAGTTTTAGTTTGGCAAAAAGTTGGAACATCGTTTTCTTATATCAGGAGGAAGAAAAAATAAATAAATAAAAGAATGTGGTATAATTGTACAGTAACTACATAACGTAGGATTAAAGGCCTAGGACCAATGTCCAACTATAATTCCAAAAAGAAAAAAGTTGACCATAATGTTCTTTGGAGATACTAAGATACAATATTAGCAATTACATGAGTCTAGCAGTTACATGAGGTGTCCAAAAAACCTCCAGGACTATAGGACCAAAGAAAAGGAATTAAGAAAGAAGAATCACAAAAGAGTTATTCATCCAGAAAAAGAATACAATTTATAGTGGTTATAAGAAATCGTGGTTATATGAAGTCAAATTTTGGTGCTAATTTTTCTCAAAGCAAAACTGATAAAAAACTAAAAGTAAGACATGCCTCTTTGAGAAACTCTTATGAAGTTTGAGAATCAATCAAATTGTCAAACCTTATATACAAACAGAAACTAATTCCCATGAACGTCTAGACCTCTCTAGACTCATCTCTTCAATCCTTATCAACCGTTGGACTTCAAAGTGGATATTGGCTTGGAATGATAAGTAAAAGCTTTGATAAACTAATTCTAAAGTGAGCTTGCTTGGTTATCTCCATTTTCCCATCCAACAAAAGTCAATTATCACATTATTATGCATTATGATGAAAATTAATTGAAAAATGTATGTGAACTGCCATACCTCTTCATCTTGTTACGAGTTCTAGCTATGAGCTCAGATCCAGCTCAGTTTTGAAGATCATATATGTAAGCAAATGTAGAGCGAGCCTGGAAAGCTAGGACTTCAAGCTAGGACTTCTGGTAATTATTGAGAAAGTTCACATCTTACATGAATTTTTGTCATTACATACTTCATCCTGCAATGAAAACAGAACGTCCAACATGAATCAGCACCATATACCTCAAATATGGTAATCCGTGTTCTTCTAAAAGTTGTCAGCCTAGACAAAAACAGATAATTTTGCATCAAATTTTTATAATTTAATAATTTGATTGATTGAGTAGAATCACATTA
Source organism: Quercus variabilis (assembly GCA_030445155.1). NCBI lineage: Eukaryota > Viridiplantae > Streptophyta > Magnoliopsida > Fagales > Fagaceae > Quercus > Quercus variabilis. The sequence goes on from CP129451.1 coordinate 42,785,624, forward strand.
GTGATTAACGAAATTTGTTTTCAAAGAAAGTCTCATGATCTTCCTGTTAAGTATGTTGTAGGCTAGGTTTGATATTGAAAATTTGCATAGAGACAAGTTAAAACAGCACAAGGCTGGTGCCACTTTGTTATTATGTAAATCCAAGAAAACAATTCAGCTATAGCATTACTTTTTGGTCACTGAAGCAAAGAAGGCATGACTGCAACAGAACTTTGAAGGAGTTGTAACACAAAATTGTTTAAGCAATATGAATTTACTTGTGATTAAAGATGGTATTTAGCCCAAACACCATATATGACATCTGCTATTGTTGCAGTCTGTTAAATGCATATTGTTATATTAAGTACAAATAATGAGAAAAGGACAAGGGAGCATTATCCAAAACACTATTCGTCTGCAAGATGGTAGCATTTTGATTGAACTACGAATAAAATTTGGAAGAACAAAGAAACTTTCAGGTTCATATTTGGAAATGGCATAAACCCATCCAAGACCAACTTGTCCATGTAGTCTTCTAACTGCCTGCAAAAGTTGTCATTTAAATTCTTTTTTCTTGGTTAAAATGAATCTCAAATAATACAACTGAAAGTAAAGTCTTATCAGAGTTCTTTAGCCAGCTTCTTCAAACAGATTCTACACCTAAAGAATCCAATTGTGTCCCACACCATTGTATTTACTATTGACAAAGCTATTTAATCATTGGAAAGGCGATGGATAAGGAAATTGGCTTAGTGAGAAATATCTTTCCCCATGTGCCTATAAGAGGACCTCAGTAAGCTTCCTTTGCAAGCATTAATAGAATGATAGAATCATGGTGGTGATCATTGGCACTTCACAGTTCCACATCCTTATGCTGCACTTAGGCCTCCTTGAGAGTTTAGATATTCGAACAATTAGTGATTGTCTAGAACACATTAAAGTTCAAGGTTTACAATCTTGAACTTGTACTAATTGATTCCAATCATGGAATAGCCACAATTCTATTGGTGGGGTTTTCTTTCCCCCATTTATCCTATGACTTCCACGGCTTGCTTGGACCACCGAAACACAAATTAGTGCATATTCACATAGCATAGGTGACATGCACACGTGATGGAAATTAGACTTGATAATCCTCTCAACACAAAGAAATTAGACTTGATTAATTTAAGATAGTGGACTTAGACTTGGTGGAAATTTGGAAAGAAAAGTAAAATAAGAAGTGCTAGCACAGTTAATGTACAATTACAGGGAGGAAAAGGGTAGGAAATGGGGTGAACTTCAACACTAGTGACAACAGTTCCATCAGAGGATTGAGCGAATCCTTCCCATAACCTAAACAACAAGCAGACTTCGTCACTGTATTGTAATAAATCTGACAAAGAGGTGCTCTAAAATCTATGTATACATACCACAAAGTTAATATGCTCTACTTTGTATTCTACAAAGTTATCATTTACTTTCCTATGGCTAAACCATGCAACTACAAGGTTTCATGCTGGACTTTTCAAAAAATTTCTTATGATCCATAAAAGCCACCAAAAAAAGTAATATTAGTCAGTGAAGTCATATTGGATATGACCAACATGTAGTGTTACTGTCATATAATTCATTTTCTACTTCTTATCTTACAGCTCCTACCAAAACCTCTTAAACTAGCAAATTGTGACAATAACATATTAGTCTCGGAAATCATATTGAAATGACTACCAGGTAGTGTTACTTTCACACATACTTCATTTTCTACTTCTTATCTTACAGCCCTAACAAAACCCTCTTAAACCAGCAAATTGTGTCTACTGAAAATTTCAACACTATTTAGAACATACAGATTTGTAGTTTAGGCCTTGATTCTCCTCCAGAGAATAATCATCAAAACTTATATCAACAAACTTGATTGTACCATAGCACTTATTCCTCTCCTTGAGCATGTAAACCTGACATAGCGACATTATAACGAACTTAAATGCATCAAATATTTAAAATCACCAACTTCAAAAATAACAAATTTACATATAAACCAACCAACATGATACATATACACTGAAAAGAAATGCATTATTGCAAAATAAATGCTCATTAAAGAAAAAGTTTTTGCATTATTCTGTTTCTGATTCAGTGCAAAGAAGACATAAGGAATTTGGCTTAATGGAAATCAAGGTGTTCACATGTTGATTAGTTCAGCTCTCTCTATTTCTGATGGTGCACTGCCTAGGTGCCTAAGAGGACCTTACGAAACTTCCTAAACACTCCTTGGTATAATCATGGTGTTGACCAATGGAGTTTAACAAACTCCACATCTTTATGCTATGCTTAGGCCTCCTTTAGAGTTGAGATATTCAAACATGTAATAGGGATTACCTAGGAAAGCTTTAGAATCTTGAACTTATCAAAAGGTGTATGTTGTGAATTTCTCTAAAACCACCAGCAATTTTGTTGGTGGATTTATGTCACAAAAAACAAAACATTAACATAAAAACAAGACATTAACTTCGAAATTTATTGTTTCATGAGTTAAAATAATTATTTCAAGATATGCCATGAAATATTGACTGAGAGATAAAGGAGCATATACAATGTATGCGTTTCTCTTTTTCAATGATTGAAATTAGAGTGTTTTTTTAGATTGTCAAAAGTTCATCTAATATCTCAAAAAAGAATGCAAAGAAAAATTTCTTCTATCCTTAAGCATAATGCAATTGCCCAATGTCAGTCCCACTAATAAAGTACGTCGTTGTAAGGTACGATTACTGTCTCAAGTCCTAACCTTGTTTCTTTGCATCAACATTTATATTAAGCACCAATGCAACACCATAGTATAAATTAAACAATACATAGTATTGGATAAAAAACTATAAAGCAATTTATAAGCTCTAAAAAGCAGTTAAAAATTGTCACACAAGCGCAACAAATTTATAATGTTCTAACAAGAAAGATTCAAAAACCAACATTATCATAACATCAACTTGTATCTACATACTAGATCCAATTGCATGAATTTTTATAACCTCCTGAAAAGAGAGACTAAAAATTCTCACCAACCAAACAGCACATTGTGATAGAGAGACCAAAGATGAATAGTAAAGGACGAAACAAATGGGAAATGAAAATGCCATTCACAATGATACAAAAGCAAATATATATATATATATATATATATATATAATAGTTGGTGCAACAAATTGTGAGAATTGGTGATTTTGGGTGAAAATCACTTATGAAATTGGTGAGAAATGCTCGATTTGAGTTTGGAAACCCCAATCCCCAAATTCATGAAGATAGAAACGAAGAGGCAGAGAGAGTTGAGAGGCTCAGAGAGATTGGGCTTATTATTTTTGGGTTAATTGGGTTTATTAGGTTTTTAGTTAAAAGCCCAGTTATTATATAAGTTTACTGGGTCTAATTGGGTCAGTGCTTTGACCCAAGAAATAATTGGGTGAGTTCGGCTTCTATTAGAGCGGATGGATCTAGAGAATATGGATCTAGAGAATAGGAAGCCTGTAGAGTAGAAGATTTATATTAAAGCAAGAGGAAGTATGTAGAAGGTTCTACTTCTTGTTCTAATAAACCTTCCACTCTTACATGCTTCCTATTCCTCTAATAAATACAAATGCTCATTTTAAAGTTTTTTTTTTCCTTCCTAAATTTTACTTTTTTTTTTGTCATTTATAACTCATTCATTTTAAGAATTTCTTTTTGAAAACAATTTTACGAATATTTAAAGTATATGTTCATATAATATAAGTAAATCTCCTTGTAATTAATTTTTTTTTTTTTTAAAAGAACCTCTTTTTCATTTGCATTTTTTGGATCAGGGATATAGGAATAATAGCAAAAAATTTACCTAAAATAAATATTTTATGATTTTTATGATTAAAGTCATAAAAATGGTTTTATTTTTTTTAGATAAAAAAATGGCGAAACTACATTATCGGTCCCTGAAGTTTACCTTGTGTGCGCAATTGGTCTCTCAAGTTTAAAGCAAGCACAATTAGTCTCTTAAGTTTTAAAACTGAGTTGTGTTAGTCCTTTTACTAACTGTTGTTAACGGTGTTACTTACGTGGCCAACGGAATATTGACTTAGCATTTTTTTTAATGACGTGGCATGTTTTAAATTAAAAAATTAAAAACTAAATTTACATGTGAGAAAAAAAAAATCACTAGTACTAAATTAAAAAAATTTATTTTCTGCCTGTTGTAAAAACCCACAACGAGAGAGGGTTATCAGGCAACCAGTGATTTTTTTTTTTTTTTTTTTTTTTTTACATAGCAAAGTGCTCCTAAAAAAACAATACGACCTGAAGAAAAAAAGTGTTTCCTTTCCAGAAGAAGTTGAAGAAAAAGATGCGACAAATTTGGACGCAATCAATGTGGTTTTGCCGAAGACTCCTGTGGCGCCGCTATCTTTGACGAGGGCTAAGAGTCCAGGCATGCCATACCACAGTACAGAGAATTGTAGCAAATGCAGGTTCGATAGGCTCGAGACTCCGTCGTATTGGTTCAGTCACATCAAATTGGCGGAGTCTGTGGGCAAGCAATTTGTCTTTGCAAGCTTATGCATTTTATAATTGTAGTTGCCAATTTTCCATGTTTCGTTGTAAGAAAACACTAATGATGATATGTAAGAAATTAAGAATGTTCGGGTAATCAACTGTCTAAAAAGTTCTGGAAATTTGGTTAGCAAAAAATTAAAAATTAAAAAAATCACCGGTTGCTTGATAACCCTCTCTTGTTGTGGGTTTTTACAACAGGCAGAAAATAAATTTTTTAATTTGGTACCGGTGATTTTTTTTTTCCTCACGTGTAAATTTAGTTTCTAATTTTTTAATTAAAAATATGCCACATTATTTAAAAAAAAAAAAAAAAAAAAAAACCCAAGTCATTGTTCCGTTAGCCACGTAAGTAACACTATTAACAATAGTTAGTAAAAGGACCAACACAACTCAGTTTTAAAACTTACGGACTAATTGTGCCCGTTTCAAACTTGAGGGACCAATTGTGCACACAGAAAAAACTTCAGGGACCAATAATGTAGTTTCGCCTAAAAAAATAGTTTCTCATTTAGTTTTTGTTATCACTATTTATTGTTTATCTTATATTGTAGTATATGTTAAGGTATATGAAAATAATGTTTTTAAAGGATGTTAACTATAAATATGGAGCATTTATATATACAATATATTTTTTATGTGTTAAATTTTTCTTTATTTTTGAAAAAAATAAAATCTATTACTACTTACAATACTTAACAAAATTGTGAAATATACTGATTCCTGCCATATACAACAATCTTTTGATCCACATATAACAATACAATACTCCAATTAGTAATCATTTTAAGAAACTATTATTTTGATAAACCTTTAAAAACTTGAATTTCTTTTCAATTGAAATCAATGTGATTTTGCACTCATTTATTTCTTAAAGATCAAAAAAATATTATAAAAGATATTTTTTTAAATGTATCTGAGTATCACATAAAATTATAAAATCTAAGTTATGTTGGAGTTTTGAACATATGTAAAAGTCTGAAAAGTGTATTGTTAGAACTTGGTTGAATGGTAAGAACTTGTCGGCTTTTGGGGTAACAGGGTCATTGCACTTTAAGATAATTTTTTTTTGGATGAATTGCACTTTAAGATGTACATTGAAGTTTTTGAGCATATATAAGTCTTTAAAGTGTATTGTTAGAACTTAGTTAAGTGGTAAAAACTTGTCGTCATTTACTTGTGGTTAAAGAACTCAAAGATTTTTTTTTCCTCTACCCTAGCCGCTACCACTTAGTGCAGAGCCTGGACAGTGGAATTTTCTTATCTTCCTTTGGAATGATATTTTCTTCCCTCTGGTAACACAATTACTAGTAGGGCTAGTGGTTTTCTTTTTCAGGGGTGGGGAAACCGTTTTCTTTTCTTTTTTCTCTTCATGCTTTGTCTTTCTTTCTCTTTGTGTGGTTCTAAATAGTTTACAATGGAGTGTATCCTAGAAGGCTGGAGCAAATTCTCCCTATTAGAGAAGGAAGGGGACTAGGTTAGGCTAGATAAGAAACAACAACCTTCTAGCAGTAACGAGGTGGTGTTGGCGGCGAAGTTCCTAAATCGAAGGGTACTCAATGTGGATGCGATTGGTCGAACTTTTAGAGTAGTGTGGAAGACTCACAAAAGTTTCGATATTCGACAAGTTGGAGACCACTTGTTCTTTTTTATTTTTGAACTAGCCAATGATGTAGAGAGGGTGCTCTCCAACGAACCGTGGAGCTTTGACAAACACTTGGTGTTATTTCGTTGTCTGGAAGGGTCACGTTTTGTGCAAAGCATGAATTTCACCATGATCAAATTTTTGGTGCAATTGCATGGGTTGCAAGTGAACAGATTAGACATTCCCATGGCCATTCAAATTGGTAAGACTATTGGGGTAGTCTCATGCAATGGTCGTGAGGTAGAGATGATAGCAGGGGATTTTTTAAGGGTTAGGGTGGCAGTCGATGTTTCAAAGCTGCTCTGTAGAGGAAGACGAGTGGTATTGGACGATGATAAGGAAGTTTGGGAGTCATTTAGCTATGAGAAATTGCCAAATTTTTGTTACTGGTGTGGTATGGTCTGCCATGATGACAATGACTATGACATTTGGTTATCAAGCAAAGGGTCGCTCTCGATTGAGTCACAGGATTTTGGGGCTTGGCTGCGAGCAAGTCCATTTAATTTAGGCAGGAAAACTTTTTGTTCAGTGCCAGGATTGGAAGTCTTTCTAGTAAAGGGTCCATACTAGGAGCACCGTGAATAAGGACCTAGGTCCACACCACCTCTGCAACCACCCTTCTCCATTACTTACAAGGAAAACACTCCAATGGATACGGTCCTAAATTTGGAAAGAACGGATTTGGTGGAAAATCCTTTGCCTAGCTGGCCTTCCTCAAATCTCTGCCCCAAACCAAGAAAACATAATGAGGCTGTATCTCCCACTCCTTATGCGAAAAACACATCTTTTGAATTTCAAATTCATGAGATTGATATGGCAATAAATAAGTTTGATGGAGTGATAGGTGCAAATCAGGAAACTACAAATCAAGAGGTTGATTCCCATCCCAAAACCGCCCATAAAAGTCTAACATTAGGCGAAAATTATGGAGAGATTGATCAGGAAACTTCAGGACTCTCGGCCATGGCTAACCTTACCTTAACTTCTCCCACAACAGCTAGGCCTGTTCAAGAATTCACCGGCGCCGACAAAACCGTCCGAAACCGCGCCGATCCGACCGCTGAAAGCTCCACCGAAGGTTTCCGGCGCGATGATCAGTAGGCTTTTTCCGTTACCGAAGTCGGCCGGTGCGGTGGTCGGCAGCAAGATCTGCAAACCGAAGAAAAACCGAACCGAACCGATTTATATATATATATATATATATATATATATATATATATATTTAACTTATACTTCATCAGTTTTAAAATAAAAGAAATTGAGAGGGAGAGGGAGAGATTTCCAGTTGCGTGAAACTGAGAGAACAGAGTAGCAAGGAAGAAGAAAGAAAAATCTGACGACGCCGTTTCATTTAAATTTTTTTTTTTTTAAATTTGATTCAAAACGACGCCGTTTTAGGACCATTTTAAAAATTTTCTACCAGGTTCAAAACGGCGTCATTTTAGTGTCAGAATTTAAAAAAAAAAAAAAAAAATGGGAACGCCAGGAACGAATAATGATGAACAGTCTGACTTAGTGTTGTCTTGTCTAAGTAACTTAGTGTCTCCCACTTGCAATTTTTTGAAAAAATATATATTAAAAAAATAAAAAATAAAAAGTTGTGGCCTGCCGGATGATTATTGTGTAAGTGTAAGTGTGTAACAGTCAGTTTTTTGAAAAAAAAATATTAAAAAATAAAAATAAATAAATAAACAGCCGTATGTTACATAGCGTGTTACAGTTAGTTTTTTTTTTTTTTTTTTTTTTTTTTTTAAATATATAAAAATATGCCTGTCACTGTATGAGTGATTGATAGTCTGATAAACTTAATTACTGTACAAGATTTTTTTTTTTCTTTTTGATCTCAGCCACACACGTCTCCTCTTCTCCACCTACTAATTTACTTTCATTTCTCCTCCTTAGTCTCTACTTTCTTCTCTTCTCAAGTCTCTCAGTCACAGGCCTCTCAAAGTCTCAGATAGAACTCAGCTTGTTAGAAGCTACTTCAGTCCTCTTCCAAACCCTAATCCCGCCGAAGAACAAATAGTTTTTCCCTCTCAATCTCAAGCTCTCACTCTCACCTAACCATTTTCTCTTCTTTTTTTGCTCTCAGACTCTCAGTCAGCCACATAATGACTCTTCCAAACTCTAATCCCGCTGAAAAATTAGTAGTATTTCCCTCTCAATCCCAGATTTTTAGGCTCCCACCAACCATTTTTCTCTTCTCTTTTGCACTCAGGCACATAATTTTTTTTCCATATCCTAATCCCGCCGAACAAACAATAATTTTTCCCTCTCAAATTCTCAAGCTTAGACTCCGACCTAACCTTCCTCTATTTAAGAACACAAACTCTCAGTCTCACTGTCAAGACTCATCTCTGATTCTCAATCTCACTCTCTCACAAAGAAAGACTTTCCTCTCAAGGTCTTACGAAATCCCTAATACATAAGACAGTCAATCTCCTCTTTATCTTTGTTCTCCACTGTGGCTCTGCTCCTATGTAGTTCTGCCTCTGGTAACCCTATCCCCTACTTTGTTTTAGTTTTATTTTATGGTCACTAAATGTTTCTTGTTGATTCTAATTTTTTTTTTTGTTGGGGGGTTATTTTCTTGTAATTTCAGGGGTGATTTAAAAGATTCAGCTTCAGCCTAGTAAAGGAATAAATCTCGAAGGCTTGGGTATTTTCTCATACTATTTATATTTGTTTTGAGTTCACAATTTTTATTTTTTTTCTTCTGTGTTTGATTATCTTTTAAGGATAATTTTTTATTTTTTTTTCAATTCACCATGTTGTGTCAAACTTTCATGTTTGTGTTTGATTTTGCTTTTAGTTTTGGTGTATTTTTTTTCTAAAGGTTCACTCAAGTTGTTTGCTGTTTGGTTTTGTTTCTACGGTTCAAAGACTATAAATTTATTTTTTGATCGACCTATTGATTGATTATACTTTTTGATTTTAGTTTATTATATCATGCTAATATGTTGTGATTTTAGTTGATTATCTTGTTGTGATTTTAGCACTGAGAATTCTGCTTGTATAGTTTTTGTTTACTAATATTTTATTGAAATTAGCGAATGAGTATGACTGCGTGTTAAAGTTAAATGTTGCTTGCACAATTTATTTGTTGTTGATTCCTTAATTACTATGTATATGTGATTGTTATTTATATGGATGTAATTAGATCATGGCTGCTTGTGCTTCTTCTTCCATCCCCTCTACTGAGCCTACTCCTAGTTCATGTGCTGAGGCTAATCAACCAAATACACAAGCTCCCATTCCACCATTAGGTGCTGCACCCCCTCAAACACAAACAGAAACTCAACAAGCTACTATTAATGGTGGTAAAGAGCCTTCTAAGATATGGGACCATTTTTCTAGAATAGAGGGATGTGACCCCCTTTACCCTAAGTCCCATTGCAACTATTGTAAAAAGTGTTATAATTGTCACCCAAAAAGAAATGGAACCTCTGCCATGTGGTCTCATATAAAATTTGGTTGTAAGAAGTATCCCTATAGGCGTGATAAAGGCCAAACCACTTTGACTTACCAAAGTAAAAAAAAAGGGGAGGGAGAGGGTGGCAATGAGCTGGTTTTGAGGAAGTTTAGTGTGGAAAGACTAAGGATGGCCTTGGCTAGGATGATAATTGTTGATGAACTACCTTTTAGGTTTGTTGAGCATAGCGGATTCATTGATTTTATGTTTGAGGTAGAGCCTAGGTTTGAAGTTCCCTCTCGGGTTACTGTTGCAAGGGATTGTCTTAAACTTTACATTAGGGAGAAGGAGAGTTTGAGAAAGGTTTTAATGGCTGGTCAAAGGGTGTGTTTGACAACTGATACTTGGACTTCAATCCAAAACCTTAATTACCTTTGTTTGACTACACATTCTATTGATGTTGATTGGGTTTATCATAAAAAGATTTTGAATTTCTGCCTAGTACCTGATCATAAGGGTGAGACTATTGGTAGGGTGGTTGAGTCTTGTTTGCTTCAATGGGGGATTGATCATATTTTTACAATTACTGTTGATAATGCAAGTTCAAATGATGTAGCCATAGAATATCTTAGGAGGAAAACAAAGGATAGGGTGGGTAGCCTCTTGGGTTGTGAGTTTCTTCATATGCGTTGTTGTGCTCATATTTTGAATTTAATTGTGCAAGATGGGCTAAAGGAACTTAATGAGTCAATTGTTAGGGTTCGTAATGTAGTGAGGTATGTGAAATCCTCTCCTAATAGATTTGAGAAATTTAAGGCATGTGTTGAAAAAGAAAAAATTCAAAGCAAAAGTTTATTGTGTCTTGATGTGTCTACTAGGTGGAATTCAACTTATTTGATGTTAGATAGTGCACTAAAGTTTGTGGCTGCATTTGAAAGGATGGAGGAAGATGATGGGCATTTTCTTCGTTATTTTGAGGATCCATCTAGTGGTCCCCCTCAATTTTTAGATTGGGAAAATGTTAGACTTTTTATAAAGTTTCTTGGTATGTTTTATGAGGCAACTAATGTGTATTTCCATGAGCTTGTTAGTCTTCAAGACCAGTTAAATCAATTGTGTAATGGTAGGGGTGATCCTTTGTTAAAGGGTATGGCACAAAGAATGAAATTGAAGTATGACAAGTATTGGGGAAGTGTTGATAGGATAAATTTGATGTTGTTTGTGGCTGTTGTGGTTGATCCTAGATATAAATTGAAATATGTGAGGTTTTGGTTTAAGCAATGGTATGACAAGGAGAAGGCGGATGAGTTAGGATTGAGAGTTAGGGAAGTTTTGAATAGATTGTACAATCACTATAGTGGATCAATGGGGACCCCATGTGGTGCTAGTGCTAGTGGGACTAGTGAGATTGGTAGTAATGATGTTGCTGCCATGTCCTCCATGCTAAGTAGCTTTGGTAGTGCAGAAGAGAGGGTGAAGAGGTATAATAGTATTTACAAACAACACTTAGCAGATGAGGATAGTGTAGAATGCAAATCTGAATTGGATCAATACTTGTTAGAATCTAGTGTAGATCCGGAGACGGAAGGCTTTGATATTCTTGATTGGTGGAGGGTGAATTCTTCAAGATATAGGATCCTTTCTCAACTTGCGCGTGATGTTTTGGCAATTCCCGTCTCTACTGTTGCATCAGAATCTGCATTTAGCACAGGAGGTCGTGTTTTAGATCCTTTCCGTAGCTCGTTGTCTCCCAATACTATTGAAGCTTTGATCTGTACACAAAATTGGTTGAGGTCCAAGAATTCAACTGAACCAATTAACCTTTGAGAGGCAATGGATGAAGTGGAAAACTATGAACTTGAATCGGGTAATGTGCTTATGCTCTTTTCAAAATTTTTTTCCTGCTTTTGTTATTTATAAATTCTCTTGTATTTATTTATTTATTTGTGAGTTATTATTTATATACAATTTGTTTTGTTTTTTTTTTTCCCCTTTTAGAGCTTGCACCAAAACCCACTGTGGGTACAGATTCTGTACTAGACTGATTTGGAAGGTGGGCTGTTTTTGGACTTAGCTACCTAAGGTAACTTAAAAATTTTATGTAATTTGCTTATGTTTGTTGGTTGCTGTTTGTAATGGTGTTAATTGTCATGTATTGCTTTTTACTTTTTACTTATCATTATTTTTTGGGAATTGACATTGTAGGGATGGAGTTTTTTTGTAAATGATGACTTGGAGTTGTTGGCTGGCTGATTGCAGAACTTTTTTGTGGTTGAATTGCTGACTTAATCATGGAGATGACCAAATTAGGAGTGTTTGGGTGTTTGGGCTGCTGCTGGCTTGGTGCTTCTTTGCTCTTTGCTTTATTTTTGTTTATTAGATGCACATGTGACAACACAAAGCACTGAATGAACACACTATCAGTCTTAGTAGACTAGACTGACTGCCTCCATTTTTTGTGAAAAATATGTAATTGTGTAGTGTACCAATTGTATATTTTGGTCCAACATCCATTATGTATATTTGTATAGTGCTTCTCAAGCACTACTTGACTATTTTGTAGTGCTGCACTACTACTCCTCTTTGCGGCTGTGCTACTGCTTATATTTGTAATTTGATGTGATTACTATAATAGAAATATTAATGTTAATGTTGCTGCCAGGTTGGAATTCTCTTGTTATGGTTGATGAGACTTGATATTTTATAATTGTGTGTTTGATTTGGAATTTTGTGACAAGTTTAGATTTATTAATGTGTTAATGTATTTAATAAATACATGTTTAATTTGACGGGTTGAATTTAAGTTGTATTATAGTTGAGTTTTGATATTTTATAATTGTGTATTTGTTTTGGAATGTTAGGAGTTTGGTGAGATATTTGGAGTTTTCTTGTGGTTAAAACTTGATAAAGAAAAGATTAGTTAAAAAGGAGTCAGTTAAGAAGAAGTTATGGGCTCAAAATGTTATTTTTTAAAGGCTTAAAAGCCCAAAGCTTAGAATAGGAATTTTTTAAAATCCAGCACATATAACCGAACGAACCGCACCGAACCGCTAAAATTAACCGCACTTTGTGTAGACCGGTTTTTATCTTCCAAAAGTGAGGTGTGGTTAAGCATAGGGTGAAACCGCACCCTATAGGTTTGGTGCAAAAAATCTCTCCAAAACCGACCGAACCGAACCGTGTACACCCCTAACAACAGCTCAAAATAACCCTACTTCAAGGAAGTGGAAACAGCTTGCATGTCTGGTCCATTTAGGAGACTCTTCCATGCGATACACAGTAGCTAGAAAATGGATTGGTGATGAGTGTGGTTGGGGGCAATCCGAAGAACCATGCAAGAAAATACAACTTTTGACAAAGATGTACTCCTTTGATTCAATGGCAGAGGCTGCAAGACAACCCCGCTAAGACCAATGAGTTACTTAGTGTGGAACTGTCATGGGCTTAGGAATCTACGAACAGAAAATGGGCTTGGTGTTTTAGTCTAGGCAAAAGATCCCTCTGTCATGTTTTTAGCCGAGACATGGATAGATGAAGCAAGGCTAAAAGATATTAAGCGAAATCTGGAACTTGATCATGTGTTTGTGGTGCCCTGTGTTAATCGGGGAGGAGGACTAGCTTTATTTTGGAAAAATTCTATTGATGTCACTGTGGAGACTTTCTCTAAAAATCACATTGACTCAATTATAAACAAAGGAAAGAAGGATGCATGAAGATTCACAGGTTTTTATGGGGAGCTTGTCACACATTTGAGGCACGAATCTTGGTCGAAGCTAAGACAATTAAATTCTCGTTTTAACCTACCTTGGCTTTGTGCAAGAGATTTTAATGAGATTTTAAGGAGCAATGAAAAGCATGGGGGAAATACACGATCATAACCGGATGTGGTTGCAACGCTTTAAAACTCTATGGGCAGCATAAGGGGATCATAATACATGGTTTTTTCATAGTAAAGCAACCAACAGGTATCAAAAAAATTTTATCCACAAGCTTAGAAAATTGGATGGGCAGTGGAGCGCAAATAATGAGGTAGTGGCAGACATCCTTATCCAATATTATAAGGAACTATTTACCTTAGCAAATCCCAAGTTTCTTGAAGAAGTTTTGATGTCCATTCATACTCGGGTTAGTGCACAAATGAACAATAAGCTCTTAGCAGACTTTAAGGCATGGGAAGTCCATGAAGCAATGAAACAAATGGCCCCTTTCAAGGCACCTGGCCCGAATGGAATGCCACCAATCTTTTTTCAAAACTTTGGCTGCTGGTTGGTGCTGAGGTAACAACTTCTATCTTACAATTCCTTAATACAGTTGATTTTTCATCTCATTTGAACCATACATCCATCTTCCTAATCCCCAAAGTAAAAAATCCGGAGTTAGTTTCTGAATTTAGACCAATAAGCCTTTGTAACGTCTTGTATAAGATTTGTTCTAAAGTATTGGCTAATAGGTTGAAGAAAGTTTTACCTGCACTAATTACGAAACACCAAATTGCCTTCACAAAAAGTCGCCTTATTTCTGATAACATTTTGGTTGCTTTTGAGAGTCTCCATAGCATGCAGAATCACAGATCTAATAAAGAGGGCTATATAGTAGTGAAGTTAGATATGAGCAAAGTATAAAACAGGGAGGAATGGTCTTTCTTGGAAGCAGTTATGAGACAGATGAGCTTTACGAAAAGGTGGATCCAATTGATGATGGTGGGTGTCAAAATGGTATCCTATTCCATATTGGTGAATGGCGAGCCCAATGGCATGATCAAGCCAACTTGAGGAATTAGACAAGGAGATTCTCTCTCTCTTTTCCTATTTTTGTTGTGCACTGAAGGCCTGCATGGCCTTATCTCACAAGCAGCCAGATAAGGAGAATTACATGGCTATTCACTATGCAAAAATGGTCCTAAACTAACCCATCTTTTCTTTGCAAATGATAGCTTGTTATTTTGCAGGTCTACTCCACAGGAATGTGAGAAAGTTTTGGAAATTCTGGATTCTTATAGCAAGTACTTGGGGCAGAACATCAATAGAAACAAAACCACCATTTTCTTTAGTAAGCCCACCACATCAGCAAGAAAGCAATACATCAAGAATGCCATAAAAGTTCCCAAATTCGAAGCTATGAAAAGTATTTGTGGCTGCCCTCTTTAATTGGTAGAAGGATGAAAGTTAGTTTTGAATACATAAGGGAAAAAGTGTGGAGGAAGTTTCAAGGTTGGAAGGAGAAGTTGCTCTCATAGGCCAGGAGGGAAGTTCTTATTAAAGCCATTGTCCAAGCCATCCCTACCTACACAATGAGTTGCTTTAAACTTCTGGTGGGATTATGCAACGAGATTGAAGCCTCATTCTAAAATTTTGGTGGGGACAAAGAAGAGATAGGCGAAAGGTCCATTAGGTCAAGTGGAGTACCATGTGTAAACCAAAAGGGGAAGGAGGTATGGGATTCAAAGACTTGGTTATGTTTAATGATGCACTCCTAGCAAAATAGGCTTGGCATCTTCTTCACAATGAAAATTCACTTTTCTATCGGGTTTTCAAAGCAAAGTTCTTCTTGGATTGCTCTATTTTGGAGGCTCCAAATTTTGCCTAGGATTCATATTCTTGGCTAACATATTAAAGGGTAGGGAGGTCTTTAAAAAAGGAGCATGATGGCGGGTGGGTAATGAGGATGATATTAGCATTTGGAGCGATGCTTGGCTGCCCTCTATTTCTGCTCCACAGGTTAATTACCCGATGGGAATTGACTTTCCAGAAGTGAAGGTTAATTCCTTAATCAATCCTCACACGTGAAGTTGGGATGTGGACTTGTTGTAGGCTTTGTTCAAACCTGAAGAGGTGAAGTTGATTCGAGGCATCTCATTAGGTGATGCTTCAGCCCGTGACAAAGTGGTCTGGCCTCACACCTAATCAACTTCCTATACAGTAAAATTTGGGTATTATTTTCTGTCTAAAGAGAAAGAGCAATCAAGCTGTGATATCAATACTCCTGCCCCATCACATAAGCTTTGGAAGACCATTTGGAATCTTGCAGTCCCTCCAAAAGTCCTAAATTTATGTGGAGGGTTGCCAAGAATGCTATTCCAATTAAAATCAATTTAGTCAAACGGCATGTGCTCTCTAAAGCAACATGTGACCACTGCCAGTCACATCCAGAAGATGTGTTGCATGCATTGTGGCTGTGTCTTTGCTTGACTAAGGTATGGGAGTTTGATATTGTTTGAAGGTTCAAAAGTACAAAAAGCTTGACTGATTTTCAAAAGCTAGTCCTACACGTAGAGGAAGCGGGCTCAGTTTGGAATTGTTTTCCATGATAGTTTGGCTCCTATGGCAACGAAGAAACTAGGTTAGAGTGGGCACCCTAACCACTCCTCTCGGTCAGATTGTTACTTGAGCTCAGCAACAATTGCAAGATTTCTATTGGGTGCAACCAGTGAAGGCAACATCTGTGAATCCCAATCACCATTCAGCAGCAACTCGAAATCCTCCACAAGCTCCTTCTTTAAAGGTTAATTATGATGGGGCTATTTTCTGAGATTCTAATGAAGCAGGCATAGGGGTTGTTGTCCAAGATAATGAGGGAAGAGTGCTATCCTCCCTAGTAGAGAAGATTCCTCTTCCTCAGACTGTGGCAGACGTGGAGGCAGCAACAGTGAGACGAGCTATTATGTTTACTAAAGAACTCAACCTCAACTCCATTATACTGGAGGGAGATTCGGAGATCATCACTCAAGCCTTACAAGTTGAGGATTAGTCCCTAGCCTCTTATGGCAATCTCATCGAGGAGATCAGATTTTATGTAGACTATTTTCTCAATTTTAGAGTTTCTTATGTTAAAAGAAAAGGGAATTTCATAGCTCATAACCTAGCTAAGCATGCTAGAAATGTTAGTAGTTTAGTGGTTTGGATGGAGGAGGTTCCTCCCCACATTATCTCTGTACTTTTAGTTGATTATGGCTAATTTTTTCGTTCAATGATAGTTGATTCAGTGTGATTCTTAAAAAAAAAAAAAAACTTGTTGGCTTTTGGGGGTAATAAGGTTATTGCACTTTAAGATGGACGCTTGGACTATACAAAGTCTTAGCTTTATGTTATTACTATTATTTTTCCTTTGTTTTTGGTAAACATATTATTATTTTTTTGAAATCAAAGTCTTTGCTCTTGCTATAAAGTGTGCAACCTTGCAGTTGGTACATCTCAAAAAAATACAGTACTAGATTCTATAGATGTGTGAGTTTCAATTAGCTCAACTAGTAAAGTCTCTGATGGTTGTATAAGAGATCTGGGGTTCAATCCCGGCCTACACCAAAAAATTGATTGATGTCTTAGTCTGATAATAAAGAGCTGTCATCAAGAGCGGATGTCATAAACTTATAGGTTGAATCTCTCTTAAAAAAAAAAAAAAAAGATTCTATAGATATGTAATTATGTAAGTGGTTTAAAAAAAAAAAAATAGGGTCTATTTGGGATTCGCTTATTTTGCTGAAACTGAAACTTTTTTGTTGAAAGTATTGTAAATAAAGGTAAAAGTTAGTTGAAATAGTATAGTGAGACCTATAAATAGTATGAAAAAGTGTAGTGGAACCCATGAATAGTGGCAAAAATAAACTAAATAGTAAAATAAGTTGGCAAAAATAATTTTGCCAAACAAACACATAGCCTATTTTGTCTATGGTGCTACTCATTTTAGTGATCTTAGGCATTCTTTGTTAGAAAGGTTGTTTTAGATAAAGGCAAATCAAGCAGAGTTTGATAGAATTCATAAATGTGTCCATATGGCATGATTTGTTTTTCCACATAAATTAGTTCCTAAATCCATACTAGAGCTTTCTATCTCCAGTCCCCTAAACTTTTAAATTTTAAGTTTGGAAAGATTCTCCCACTTGCTAATTTTTACAGGTTATTTATAGTGTACAATGCCAGATTAATTATTAACATGGTTTTATGTTTCAAATGTCTTATAGACAAGTGATTTCAAATCAATATCTAATACTATATATAAAAGCAGAAGGTAAGAAAAAATAAGGCTCTACAATTAAGGATGTCGCTACATGTAGGAAAAACCCCACTTAAAATTTTGCCATGTTTCCAAAAAAGAACACAAAAATTTGTGATTTTAAAACATCAAGCCTTTCAATTTCATTCTCTAAATTCTATTTTATTTTTCTGTTCTTCTCTTCCTTCTTTCTTTTTTCTTCAATCCTTATATGATGGTTGTTGTTGAAAGGTAGAGATAGAGTCATGTTCTATTTTTTATTTTTGAAATTTACTTGTTAATTATGTTTTACATTTGGGTATTTGGTTCAATTGGTTATGATTTAGGTTTATTTGGTTGATTTTTTTTTTTTTTTTGGAGAAAAATTTAATGAAGCAGTGAGCCATATCACTAACACAAGATTGTGATTAGTGAAAATCAAAACAACTATGAATAGTTCAAAGGTTAAAATTCAAATGTTTTACTCAAAGAATATTGTGTTTGTGTTAATATAATCATAGTTCAAATTTATTGATATATATATATATATATATATTTTGTTTATTCACAATTGATAATTATGTAACATATATCACACAAATAAAGGTGGATGTTATTCTAGGAAAAAAAGGTTATAGTATTGCATTTCATTTGCCCTTTTTTTGAGACATTGTTTGTCTATTTTAAAAAGTACAAGCTCTTATAGTATATTACTATATGTTGAAACATGCTGCTTATATTATAGTTGTCTTTTTCTAATTTTTACATAGCATAGACCAAGGTTATACAATGGTTGATTGCAAAACAAAATTTATTTTTTCATATAATAGAAACTGGGTTATTTATTTGTGCAGAAACAAAGGACGAGCTATTTCTTCCAGAGCTTACCAGGCACGTGTATATCTATCAGTTTTTTCTAAGATTGGTAGATGAATGATATTTGCCTAGATGTATTTTTCCAGATTATTTTGATACTTGGCTATTGTGGTTTAAGTCCAAATAGTGCAACTGGTAGAACAAGGGCTAGGCATTATTAAAAAATTGTCAACATCATCTCTCAGACTCATAGTGTCTCACACATAATAAACATTGGTGGCCATATGGAGTCTAGGTTGGAAGTTTATTTTCAACTCCGAAATTGATTTTTTTGGCTTTGGTTTTCAAATGTGAAATATATTGTGTAGTGAAGTATGATTGTGATTATCCCCTAGCATTGAACGTTGTCATAAATTGAGGGGATAAAATCAATAATCTAGAATATTAAAGTTCATTTTAAGTTAGATGATTTTGATTATTCCAAAATGTGGTTAATTATGTCACAACAATGCAAGCAATGCCTTTAGACAAGATGTTGTTTCTCAATGTTGATGAGCTTGAGCTTTTACAAGAGTATGTTGATCTTGATATTCATATTAAAGCTAATAAGGACAATATAATTGTTACTATCATGTAAGCTTCTTGAGGATCAATAACTATATTCTCTCAAACCCACAACCTTCAGAAAAACCTTGAACCAAATTTGCATTAGTTATAACTTATAAGATTTCAATTATCATTTTTTCTAATTAAGAGATAATTTAGTTCACAAGTATTTTCCTTGAGATTATTTATATACACATTGATTTTTGATTTTAAAATGTTTACATACTAGGTTCAATTCTTTAGTGCATGTATGAATTTAGTTAGTTTGAAAGTAAATGATTGATATTAGCTGATTTGTGGCAATGTTAAAATTAATTTCAAAGAATTCCAAATTGGGTTCCCCTTTGAAACTGTTGTTGTTGGTGGCAAATTAGTTGATGATATCTGTCACCTCCTTATATTAGATTCAGTACAAACAAATAGTGGGGAAGTGAGGGAATGTCTATTTCTTTATTTATTTATTATTGTTTTAATTTTTTGGTTTGCTCCTTTCTATTTGTTGTGTGTGTGTGTTTTTCTAATATATATATATATATATATATATAAGTAGTTTTGGAACTGTGCAATTATTGTTGCATCAAAATATCTAATTTTATTTAGGCTGTATTTTTTTTTTGCAGGTATATAGAGTTTAATGCAAGAAAATTCCCAACAAATTGCTTTGTGCTATATACCCACCACAAAATTAAGTTTAGTCCCTTGCAAACAATGGTTTCTTGCATCTTTTTTTTTTTTTTTTTTGTGTATATGTTTGCGGATTTTTTTTTTTATAATTTTATTTTTTAAGGACATTGTAATATATAACTCTAGATTTTGTGAGAACTAATTCATATTTTTCATCTAAAATCTTATTAGTGGCTTTGTTTATTTATTGATTGATTGATTCTAACTCCGTCCACTGTAATTAACAATTTGAAGTTGTTTTACTTAAATGAGCTTGAATCACACAAGTATTGGTGTGATAAGCTTGACATATTAACATGGAAACCAAAAGAGAAATTGTCATTGGAGTATGAAGAGTAAAAAAAACAAAATGTTTTCAAAATATGTGCTGTGAATTAAGGTTATGTTTTGTCTCTATAAACCCAAGGCTTATTAAAAGAAAAGAAAAAAAAACCAACATAAAAGACCTTTAGTTTGTGGTTATTTTGCTTGATATATATATCATGTGCTTGATGTTTTGTTTCTAGATGAAAACTATTGTAACAGATGAAGGGAGTGATATTTTGTATTGTATTTTATAGATAGAATTTTTGCAAGTATAGGACAAATGAGGAGTTGTACAACATGCACTTGATGAATTTTAATGTATTGTTATGTTAAGTTGATTGTTTTCTATTACATAAAATAATCCCGCACATTGCGCAGGTTAAACGCTAGTATATATAAAATTAAAGACCTCATGTTGGAGAGTATGGGGTCGTGCCATGTGGTGCATTCCTTGAAGTTCTCTTTATTTAGTTTCTATTTCAACAAAGTTTGCATTTATATTAATTTATTAGTTAATTGAATTAGCAAATAGAGTAAATGTATATATTAATTATCTATTGTTGTGCATTAATTATTTATATTAAATAAATCTATATAATAATAATAAATTTAGAATATAACATTCTTACTTATGTTTAGTTGCTTTGACAACAATTGTCACAAAAGCCATAAAAAAATTAAATATTTGTGAATTCACTAAAATTAATCTTAATTCTTTATATTTCCTAACTCCTTTGTGTGTGTGTGTGTGTGTGCGCACGCGCTGAACTAACACTGTAGTATTTATTCTATGTAATTAGAAAGATTACTAATATAATAAATATGTTTATTTTGTTATATTAATTATTTTAAGCATAATGAAATTTTAATATCATTTTTCTAAGATTTATATGAGAAACAATTGGTTTTCTTATGTGAGAAATAACTAATTTGAAATATGGCATTTTTACTCAAATTTAGTTGTTTTTGCAACAATTGAAACCATGTCCAACAAAAAGGGGAAAAAATTTAGTAACACACACACACACACACACACAAAAACAAAACAAAACAAAAAAACAAAACAAAACAACAAAACAAAACAAAAACTCTCTCACAAAGAAAAAGTGTAAAAAAATAATAATAATTGAAGGATATATGCATTTTTTAGTAGGCATGAAACATATCTATCTATATTAGTTACTATATCATGCAATTTTCAATTTGTAAACACACATATATAGTATGATCAAATCATTGTACTACTCTTAGTGTATTTCTATTTTTTCTATATATAAAATAACTAAAGGTTACAATTTTTTACAATGATATTTATCGAAATATCTTTTTTATACATCAATAGTTGGGGGTGGAGATCTGAATCTTGAATATTTCTATTGGAAATTGAGGTGACAATCAATTAAGTTACAAGATTTTTGGTAAAACTTATTGAAATATTGAAGAAAACTAATAATAAGTTGCACCGCACATTGTACGAAAACTCAACTAGTTATAAACAATAGTAGTTTCAAACAGAGTGCAAATAAGTAAACCCCTTAAGGATTTCATAAGAAGTTACAGTAAACATGATACTAGAAATAAGTATGACACAAAATTTTGTTCAAAAACATCAATTTTTTTAGGAGTTAGGTTATGTTGCTCCAATTTCTAGCCCCCTTGGATTGGATCAAATAAGATGTATAATTGCTTCAATATTATAAATCCGATCAAGGGTTCTATAAATGGAAATTTTAAGCAACGAGGCCTTAGAAAAATTACAATAGCATCATATCCTCAAACTACAGAAGAAATATATAAAAAAAAACATTTTTTTTCCCTTTCCTTTCCCTAATCTAGATCAAGAATTGTGCAAAATTAAAATGAAATGAAACAATTTAACAATCTATTCAAGATCAAGGAATTGTTATCATTATTAATAAAACATTGTGTGAAGGACCAAAGGGAGAAGCAATTCTGGAGTCCTACATCGCCTAGGAAAGCACATAGAGATGTGTTTATAAGGAGCAATCTTCCTTCAAAGTGTAGAAGAGTAAAATGTTCACGGAGATGAATAAAAATCTGAAAGAGATGAATTCTAAAACAAACAACTGACAGGCATTGCAACTTATACAGTAACATGACACACTTGAGTCAACAGACCTTCTCAACAACATCAAGTACGCAGGGGCGGCATTAAACACAGCTTAGGGGGTTCAAATGAACCCCCTGACCTGCCCCCAACAAAAGCAATTTTATATAAAAATTTTTAATTTTTTTTTTGTTTTTACCCTTCTAAAATAAAATTTTAAATACCCTGACCCTAATTTTTTTTCCTTAAAATCCAACTGAAATTAACTTAAATATGATCATCTTAGTACTATTTTCTCAATATTTTTACAATAATTTCACAATGAAAATTAAATAGTAAGTTGTAATTGGCTTTTATTTAGACTTGTAACTAACATAACTTTTTTTATCTACCATCTAGATTTTGTTGTAAAATTTTTGTGAAAGTGTTGTATCAATAGCAACACTCTTAAAATATTTAATTTTATAAGAAATAAAAGAAAATTCAAAATTTAACTTATTCATTTAAAAAAAAAAAAAAAAAAACTTTCCCTTTCGGACTTTGGCTTACTTTGGCATTTACAACAGAATGAAATTATTTTTTCCTGCACTTTTCTTCTACATTTGTATTTTATTAAATGTATGATTAGTTGTTTTAAAAGAATGTATGATTAGTTATTTAATTCTATTTGTTTATGTATTCAATAGTTGTTGTCTTACTAATCTTTAAATTATAAATAATTTTTTAGACTATTGTAATATATAGTTATATTGTATGCTAAACTGTATGGAAGTCATATGTAAAGAAAAAAAAAATTAGTTATTTTATTTTTTACTTCCTTATCCACGATAAATTTTTAATTTTGCTAATACTGACCCCAAAAAAAAAACCCTAAAACCGCCGCTGCCAAAAGACATTTATAATATTGCATTTCACTTGAGTCAACAGACCTTCTCAACAACATCAGTACGACATTTATAATATCGCATTTCACTTGAGTCAACGGACGTTCTCAACAACATCAAGTACGGCATTTATAATATCTTTTTTTTTTTTTGGTAAACGGCATTTATAATATCGCATGCATCACTTTGGTCAAATTTGGACACGTCATCATGTGCGCATTTAACATCAACAGACATTTTCAAACTTATTACAAGCATTTCAACATTTACAACTTATATATAGTTTCCCTCAAAAAACAGATCCCTCAAAAAACAGCCACAATGTCTGAAACATACAGGTAGTGTTTTCACTTTCTTCTTCAATATCATAGTTTTTTTTTTTTAAACACTCTGGTGCCATCGTAAAATACCCCAGAGGGTTAAAAAATCGCCGTTTGGGCATAAATATTAAATAGCTCACATTCACATTGATTTTCTTTATATTTTTATTTTTTTCCAGTGTACAAATTTGATTGTTAATTGGATTTTATTATTATTATTATTTAATAATTGATATTCTTTTTTCATTCTTAACCAGCTTCATCACAACGACCGGATTGAAAGCTGCTTTTTATGGCCTATTGAGCAGGTTTGGGTTCTTGGTTTTATCTCTCTATATATTCCTTTGTTTTTCATTTTTTTTTTTAAAGATGATTGGATCAATTTTTGTTTAATAATTGATTTTTTAACTTTTGTTTTCCACGATTTTCAGCTTAAAAACTGCTGCGATCGTAGTGGCGAAACTAATTTATGAAGCACTTGTTTACGTACTGAATAGGTTTGGTTTATCCTTCGTTTTTCAATTTTTTAAACTTGATTGTTATTTGCCTTTTAGTTTTCTACAAGTTTCAACTTAAATTCGGCAGTTAATTTATTGAAGGGATTTACTTTTTTTTTTTCTTTTTTTTTTTTGTGGAAGTTAAGTGGATTTTGATTTTCCTATGTTTGGAAGAAAAATTAATATTAAAGCTGAAGGGTTTCTTGTTTGTGTATGTGCCAGTAATGAAGCACTCCCTTTCATTGAAGCATTTTGCGCGCTTCTTTATGACCTCGTCGTGTTTCTGACTACCTTAATTGGTATACACTTTCAAGTCTTGAGCGTTTCGCCACTTCATACACATTTTGCTATCATCTTGCTTTTCTTCATGGCTACAATCGTCCATCGCATTGCATATATGGAGATTAAACTACAACCTCAAGATGCTTGCTTCCTTCCCATATTGAGGTTCATTTGTTTGGTTTTTGGAATTATTGCTATTGAGCTACTCTTCGCAATAATCATCTCTCCCTTTTGGCTCTTCATGATTAATTTATGCCCAATCCTAATCCTAGGGGTACTACATCATTTGTACCAACAAATTTATCAATGGGTTTATTACACAGCAAATTTAGTATGTAGCTTATTTAAAAAGATTTTTAGTAAGCAGATTCTCAAGCATTTTCTTCAAGAGAGCAGGAAGACAATTGATGAGAATAAGAAACAACTCAAGGAAAAAGAAGATTAAATATACAAAGATTCAAGAATTGTGGTCTAGTTTTGATATTGGATCTTCTTAGCACCTTTGGCAGGTTATTTTAGCTATTATTGAGTCTTTTAGGTTGGGAAGTTGTTGGATCAATTTTAAATAAGCTTACTAGAATAAGGGCAATTTGGTTAGTTTGAAAAATTCTGGAATAGACTATCCTTGTCTCAAAGACCCATGCGTCTTATTTAATGTTTTGTGTCCTCCTCCACCTATATGGTTTAGGAGTTATTGAGTTTTTTATTTATTTAACTCTGTGTGTGTATAATGAATACAAATCTCCAAAAAAGATCTCTCTTTTTTTCTTTTTTCTTTTTTTCTTTTTTATCTTTATTCAAATTTTTTTTTCTTCTATTTTGGTGGGTCAGTACGTCTTTTACTCATGAGATGAAAGTACCAGCCCAATGATCTGAAAAAACAGGAGAACTGAATTGTTTGGCGCCAAAATATAACTAGAACTAATTTGGCTCAGTCCTCATAAACTTTAGCTTTTGATATGGTAAAGAGCTAATTAAGGACAAAACTTAGACCTTGATTTTCGTTTGACGCACATTGTTTCTTGATTTAGTTACCATTAATTCTTTACAGTACTAAGGATTCAAATCATCTATAAATTTAATGCTTAAAAATTATGGTATTTTTTGTACTCCATTTAAGCCATTAAAACTTAAATTAGCAGAATGAGTACAGTGGGTCACAAATCACAACCCACAACACAAATTTGGAGTAGGATCGGACCATGTATAATCATAAGCTCTACTGCTAGGGCATTATTTTGGAATCTCGAGGAATATTTGTTGTCCTATTATTGACTGATAAGTTTTCTTCTTTATCATTTTTTGATGAATATATAGTTGTCTTCTTCTTAATCATATATCGCCATGATCCCTGAAATTACATCTCCCCCACTAGGTTTGGCATTTTGCACATGCACATGCAAGAGGCCTCAAGTAGTGGAAATATATTGATATTTAGATCTATGCAGACTATAAGTTTTCTTTTTTGCTCATGAATTGTTTGACGTCATTTAACTAGAACTAATTTTTGGCTCAGTCCTCATAAACTTTATCTTTTGATATGATAAAGAGCTATGGACAAAACAAAACCTTGATTTGCGTTTTGATTCCAGATTTAACAAACGAGGTCAAAGGCTGAACCCTCAATCATGAGCCTGGACCTGGAAGGCATGTGGTTACAGTGCTTTGAGTAGGGAAGGCCCAGTAAATAAAAATTAGTCTCATTTCTTAACTGGTCAGCCAAAATTCATTATTTATTGAAAAGCAGAACACGAGTGACGAGGGCTCAGTGTTGTTCCCATGGCTTCCATTTCTTCAATAGCCATACACTCTCTGGCAAAAGCAGGGCCAGCAAAATTTAAATCAGAAATAAATAAATAATAATTACAGAAAAAAGAGAGCTGGCCTTATTGCATTGTCTTGACCTGGTTGCAACGCAAACTTCCTATTCTTGATCATCCGTCTAATCTTTACCGACAACAACTAGCTTCTCCACAACCCTAGTTTGAAATCATATAAAACTATACTTTTGGGTAAATGATGTTTTTATATGTTATTTATCGATCTTGTAGTTTTTTTTTTTTTTTTTTCGGGGCTTAACGAAGAAAAAAACAGTGCATATATTATGCTTGAATTTGATACTAAGAAATTGCAGTTTACACTTCACACCAGCAAAATAAAGACCAAAGGAGACTTGCAAACCCAAATACAAAAAGTTTTGATACTTTGTTATTAAAACTAAAAAGCAAGAGTAGAGAAATTGCTTGTGATGTTAAGGACCAAAGAAGGAGAGAGATCTGAGAAGGAAGAAGAATAAGGCAAAAATGGTTGTAAAGAGTTTAAAAATATTAAAGTCAAAAGAAGAAGTACGGAAGTAGTCAAGTAGCGGAGGAAACCTCCAAGAAATTTCGTAGCCAAAGGGTCTGTTTGGATAGCACTTATTGTTGTTAAAAGTTACTAAAAACTGATTATTACTGAAAATACTGTAGCAAAATAATTTTTAAATATATGAATAGTACCATGGGACTCACTTTTAATATTTTTAATATGTGAACAGTACATGAACAGTGCATAAGCAATACACAAACAATACATACACTGTATATTTTCTCACAAAAGTCGATAAATCCGGCTGCTAAAAAAAAAAAAAACAGAAAATGCAACATGACTTTGAGTGATATAAAATGCTATCCAAACCGGGTCAAAAAAATGAAAAGTCCTAGGTGCTTTTCTAGTAACAAAAGAATGCCATGAATGCCGCAAAGGGCTTTTTTTTTTTTCTTTTTTTTTTTTTTTAGCACTTGACCCCGTAATAAAGTACTAAACAGTACACAAACAGTACATATACAGTATTTTTTCTCACAAAAGTCAATAAATCCGACTGTAAAAAAAAAAAAAAAAAAAAAAAAAACAAAAAATGCAACATGACTTTGAGTGATATAAAGTGCTGTCCAAACCACCGGGTTAAAAAAAGCAAAAGTCCTAAATGCTTTTCTAGTAACAAAAGAATGCCATGAATGCCGCAAAGGGCTTCTTTTTTTCTTTTTTTTTTTTAGCACTTGACCCCCATAATAAAGTATTCCTTATTTGCCCTCTATTTCATTTTAAGATATTTTAAAATATTCTCATATTTTTAAAAATAAATTAATTAATTTACTACTATTTTTACTGTACTCTTATTTTATTTTCAAAACTATTTGAAAAGAAAACTAATAAATATTTAAAAAATCAATCTAATTGGGCCACTTTTTTAATTGTCTCATTAAGAATAACTCTTTTAAAAAAATTGATAAATTTATTTAAGGGTAGTTTTATAAACTTATACATTTTTATAAGGCATACAAGAAAATAAATGATATTTCTTTAAAAAGTTTAACTTTTCAAACAAGACAAATAAATTGGAACGGTCGAACGGAGGACGTAATAAACTACTTGATTGCTTTTACATACATTTCTCTCACATTTAGCTTAATAATAATAATCTTCTAAAAAAAGGCTTACTAATAATACAATAATAACATTAATCATATATATAGCAATAATCCTAAAAAAATACACAAATATATTGATATCAAAATATTCTGCTTGAATAATCAATCCAAAAATAAGCTCAAACAATAACACAAAATCAACCTCAGAAAAAAAAAAATTAAGACCTATTTTATCATATTATAATCTCAATCTCATCCGTAATTTCCACACCAAAAAAAAAAAAAAAAAACTCAACTACATGTTTGAGTCAAAGAGAAAGTGTGTGAGTTAAAGAGAGACATGGCACCATTGTTGCTGTAAAGTTTGGAAGTGGTGGTAACGACAACAACGAATCCCAGGGTTCAGTGTTTGAATAAATTACAAAATCCTAATGAGATCGATCCTCCTAGTACGTACTACTACAATGTAATTGGTATTCCTTCTCCAACTATTTCTTTGTAATTGGTATTCCTTCTCATGCACTCATCTATACATCCAATTTTGTTCAATAATTCCATTCTTTTACTGAAAATACACTTCTTATTTCAATATTATAATTAAATTTTGATTCTTTTTGCGGGGTTTCTATCTCTGTTCTTGATGGGTTATAGAAATTTATCTCAAAGTAGTAGCACAGGATAAGTGCAGCTTAATTGTTTGAGAAAGTTTCCTAAAGAAATATGGGACCAAAAATTCACATATGTTTAGGTTAATCTATAGCTACAAAGGGTTTAGATTGCAATGAGTTTTTTAAACATTGGAGTTTGGGCATACCTTGGCCTCCCTTCACTCAAAATCTTGACTCCGTCCTTAGTCGGAGGAAATTATTTATCCAACAATTTCCCACCTCCCTTCACTACCAAAGCTAAATCTTTACACTAAAAAAAAAAAAAACATTATAAGGATAAATAAGTATAATTTTTGTATGGGGTTGAATTATATTTTCTAGTGCTTTAGGAAAAACAAAAACAATCTTCGAAATCCATTCATGACCTCCGTCGGATCAGCCTGATTTTAACATTATTTCCACTAAACATGTGTTATCAGTCCCAATTCCAAGACCTAGCTAGGTAATGATTCTCTTTGCTAATATTTTGGAAGGCAATTGAGAGCCAACCTGGGTAAAACTCCAAAGAATTGAAAAAACAGAGAAAAGTTCTTAATCAGGGGCGGTAATAACTTCTAGCAGTTACAAACGTCTGGTTGGTAGGTCTGACAGGTACACCAATTCTTGTGGTATCCAATTTAGTAAATTAACTTAATAACGTGTTCTTAATATTTTAGACTTTCAAGAGTTTATACTAAATTAAGACAAGTGTCTGGAATGGATCTGGGAAAATGCTTTCCGTTTCTTTTCCTGATTCGTGTTTGTCTCACATTAATTAAAACCCCATTTTGGTTATAAAAATTAAAGTTATAGGTCATTTGGGTACGTAGTGCATAAGGTAGGTGTGTCCAGGCCGGTCCAGATTGTCTCTCGTTCATTTGTTACCTAAAAGACATAGATAAAATCTACCATTCTAGATCAGAAATCCAGAATAAAGATTAAAAAAACATTGCTTTTGGTATATGTTAGATGACACTTTCGACACATGGCATTTGAAACTTAATTTAATGAGGTTGTGGGTATACCAGGGCACTTTGGTTTTATACAGCATTTTGGTAACTAGCTACTCGAGAAATGGGATCAGTGAATTTCAATTCTCAATATTCAATTATTCACCCCCTCGGTTGCTTTTAGATTTTCAAGAAAAAGCCTGAAAGGCTCACTTGGGTTTGACACCTTAAATGTTGTAGTCTAGTCTTTATTATACTGAATTGTAAAGAATAAGAACAAGGTTCAACTTTTTTTTTATTTTTTTTTTTGGCTTATTTCTCGTTATTTTCCCTCAAGAAAAATAATAAAGAAAGGGGCACCAGATGGGGATGCGATTAATATGATTGTGAATGATACAACAACATCAAAGTTTGATCCTATAGATGATCAAGAATGGTCAAACTTAACTAATCGAAAAACAGAATCAACCTGTGTAATGAATTAATATGATGGACTCATACTTAGGGGAAAAAAAAAAAATCTTCTAACCTTTTTTTTACTTGGGTCTAATTTTTTTTTTTTTTCCATTATAAATTTTAATTACTCTATAAGTAAAAAAAAAAAAAAAAAAAAAAAAAAAAACGTGATTGATTGTGATTTTTTTAAAGAAGTGATTGAGAGAATATAAAATAAAACAACAAAAAGTGAAATAACCTATTTTTATTTGGAAAATGTTAACGAATGTATTATTTTTCATACTCCATCAATATGCATTATGCACAATCCAACACACTTAATTACATAAATAAGTTTTATTAAAATTTAAGATGAATAAAACATCAATTGGATAATATTTGTTACACACACTATTATATAATTTTTTTTTTTTTTTTTGAGATGGTTGTTCAACTCAAAATTTCAATTAAAAATATTGTGCATAACATGTGTAACAAACCTTTATTATGAAAGAGTCTGGTTAATATATACCCTTAGACTTAGGGAATATATTAATCATTCATTTTGAAAAAAAAAATGAAAAAAAATTAAAAAAATTGTTAAAATAGTTATCATTTGTTCTTTTCTCTAAAAAAGATTTTCATAAAATGATATACCAATGTATATCCAGGACCCGTATTAGTAAAACCAATCATTAAAATTTAACACAATCTGTGAGCGTTTGGATTCAGCGTTTTTTTGCTGAATCCTGCGGCACGTTTCTTCCCCCTTTTTTTATTTTTTATTTTTATTTTTTTTGCTTTCACGTGGGTCAGAGACAAAAGTTACTGTGCAGATACTGTTTATGAGAAAAAAT
Source organism: Quercus variabilis (assembly GCA_030445155.1). Taxonomy (NCBI): domain Eukaryota; kingdom Viridiplantae; phylum Streptophyta; class Magnoliopsida; order Fagales; family Fagaceae; genus Quercus; species Quercus variabilis. The sequence goes on from CP129451.1 coordinate 42,815,941, forward strand.
ACTGTTTACGCACTGTTTTGATACTGTTTACGCACTGTTTTGACACTATTTACGCACTGTTTTGATACTATTTACGCACTGTTCATAAGACCCATAGTCATTTTATTTAAAAAAAATTTAAAAATAGGTTCTGCAATACTATTCATACATTTTAAAATTATTTTGCTACAGTATTTTCAGTAACAATCAGTTTTCAGTAACTTTCAGTAATAATAAATTGTATCCAAAAGGACTCTCTACGCAGGATGACTAAATTGACTAGATAGAAGGAACTGTGCTCATTTAGTACATGAGTCAAATCTCAACACGTTCCAAGACCTTAGAATAGATGGCCCTTCATGCATTGGTGCAATACAAAGCCCCCACTACTAAATACTAACGGTAAGTCTAGGTTTTTTTTTTTCCACAATTATCATCATGACTTATTATGATTTTTTGACCAATGTTTTCAATGCTATCTCCTTGTGATTGAAAAATCTCGTACTAATATGCAAATTGGAAAGGTAGTCTCTAGCTCCATCTTGAAATTTTTGGGATTTTTATTTTTATTTTTTAAAATTTAATTATAAAATTATAGATTTAAACTATAATTAATTTTATAACTAAATTTTATTCGGATAAAAAAAATTTCTGCGGCTGAGAAAGAAAAGGAATGGATATGATTTGATTTAAAAAGATGAGAAGGTGTGTCAAAGAAGAGATAGTCAGGTAGGAATTAGTAGAGTGGGAGAAAACTAATAAAATAAAATATAAAAGGTAGAGCTACAAGGAAGAGATAAACACGTGGGATAGACTTTTGCAAATAATAAAGAGGAAGGTTCGTGGAAGGTGCATGATTTATAAACCCCATTACATACGTGCTTATTTACAAAAAGACCAAATTTGCTTTCCCTTCTTTTCTTTTTTTTTTTTTTTTTTTTTTTTTTCTTTCTTTTTAAGTCATAACAAATCAAATCACTTTTAAAAAGTTTTTTTTAAAGTTTAAAGTTTAAACTGTGCATTAGATTAACTATTTGAATATTTAAGCTCGTTATTATTATAGTTATTAGTACAATAGCACAAATTCTCAGCCCAAAAATAGAGTACAATAGCACTAATAATATATATTTGTGCTCATCTTGAAATGGTAATAGGTAAATACTAAAATATTATGTTTTAATAGACAAAATTGAAATAATATTTAGAACGTTAGTTTCAATTAGTTTAATTGATAAAGTTTAATATTTCTACTAAAAACAAACTAATCGGTATCTAATTTTGATGGTAAATAGTAGTCGTTATGGAATGAAGGCCATAGGTCCAAATGTTATTATGTCTATAATCATATATATGACATGATAAAGAACAATTATTGTAAAGTGGTCTTCATTAGTTCAATCCTATTGTATTTGTATATTTTTTTAATTAAATTGCAAATTTTGGCTTTCAACTTTGAAACTGTATCCCCCCCCCCCCCCCCACAAAAAAAAAAAAAACCTTTGAAACTTTATTTTAAATCATCTTTATGTATTAAAATATTTTAAAAGGTCTTTTACAGTCAACTGTTATATTTAGAATGTTGATAAAGCAAAAAGTGATTACCAAAAACCGTTTTTGGTACAACCCTAAGTAGTTAGACTGGACCTAATTAGGTAGCTAGGGGCATGCATTCACCGACTAATCTTATAAAATCGATCTGATGATAGTTCTTTATTATCAAACTAAGGCACCAATCAATTTTTGGTGTAGACGAGAATTTAACCCCTAGCTACCTAGTTATGTCTGGTCTAACTACTTAGGGTTGTCCCAAAAACCCTTTTGACCTCACAATCACATCTAAATCGACCATGAAATGTGGTCACTATGTTACTGACCATGGTGGAGGTGCAAAAACCAAGGGCGGTGCAGTTTGCAAATTTTCTTTATAAAAAAAAAAAAAAACACATTGCACCAAGCCTATTAATATATACATTTATATTTAGTCTATACTACTATTTAAAAGACTTTCCTTGTCTAGGATGGACTTTTCAGTGGTTCAAAAATATCTCTACATCCTAAATTTAAGCAAAAACAAAATTGAAGGACAATCTAATAAAAATATATTTTTAACTATTACCTAAAAATATTGCCTACAAAATAATAAGATCACTCTTCTGTTAATTTTCAAATTTAAGTATTCAAATATTTAAAATTTTAAATTGCTCCAACTCACTATATTCCTTTAATCACTCCCATTTTCACTTTTCTTTCTTTTTTTTTTTTTTCTTTTTTTTTTCTTTTTTTTTTTTTTTTGGAATTTTGCCGTTTCCTTTTATTCCCCTAATCTCACGTTTGGTTCCCCCCTCCCAAAAAAAAAAAAAAAAAAAAATTCTCTTCTTTTTTATTATTATTTTTTTTTTTTTAATTTCTATCCTTCACTCATGCCAAGTGCTCTGGGGATTTCTCATCCCCCTTTCCATTTTTTTTTTTTTTTTTGGATAATTGATATTGCATTTTGGTTTTTCAAGTATCATAAATGCGTTTGTGTTAAAATAGAAGCACCAACATGAGAGAGAGAAAAAGAAAATAGTCCTATGGGTACAAAATTCTAGCTTGAACTTTTATTAATTTTCTTTTCAAAAATGATGTATTTTTTTCAATTTGGCTCAACAAATACTTACTATTTTCTTTAATACATAAAAAAATTTGACACCAAACCAAAAAAAAAAAGAAAAAAGAAAAAAAAAATAGTCTCATCACACGCACTTAGTGTGTGTGATGAGGCTATTTATTATTTATATATATATATATATATATATATATAACAGATATATAATATAACTCTTTCATAGATGTAAAAATTAATCAAGTGAGGTGTGATAAGAGTTTTGGACAAATTACAATATGATGCTAAATATAACCAAAACTAGACTAAGTTGCACCAGGAATAGGGGTGGCAAAATCCAACACAATCTGCGAACTCGACATGACCCACTTGTTTATAACATGTCGTAAGTTGAAGCTTAAAAGATTCGAGTTATATTCAAGTTAATATAGCTGACCTGTTTAATAAATAGATTGTATTCGTGTTCAACGTATGACCCCGTTTGACCCAATTAACTTATAATAACTTTTTGATATGACACTTTGACATATTATTGAATTTGGTGATATGGAGGTTGAAACATTTTGGAATAGTAATTTTATTTTGAACCAAGGAAATAATTATTATTATTACTACTAGATTTATGGTTGTAACTGAATGTTTATGGTTAAAATAGCAAAATATCATGTTTTGGCAAAATTTGTGATAAAATAGTATTGTTTCAGAAATATTTAATAATGTACAACTTTTTTAGTACTCAAGTTTCACAAAATCGAGTTTAGTGAACTCGAGTTCTTAGGTCAGTCGCTAGCATGACACTTCTAACTTGAAATTTGAAAATTTTAAAAAGTAATATGATACTCGATATTACGGAAATCAAGTACTTCTTTATAATACTCAAGGTTACCAAAGTCAAGTATCTTTTTTTTTTTTCTTTCTACTTTTTGTTTTATACAAAATTTCTAATTATTTCATCTTCAACTGCTTGTGATTGATGAGTCCACCAAATAACCAAATGGCCTTTCCTTTTATTTTTTCACATTTTTCTTCTTTTCTTCCTTCTTTTATTTTTTCACATTTTTCTTCTTTTCTTCCCTCCACACTTCACGTCAAGTCACAATAAATGTAAACCAACTTTTCTTGACTTTTGTACATAAAAATGATTTCGATTCTTCTTGTTGGAAAGCTTCATCTCCAGCAAGTTCAATTTGCTTACTTCTTGCCAATTTTTCAACAAGCTCATTTAGGGCTTCTTTGGTTAGTTTTTTTTCATCACTCCGTTTTTGTCAGTCATTATTTATCACTCAAAATATCCTAATTTTCACTACTCACTGTTAGGACACTGTTTTCACTTCACATAACTCAAATATTTCAACAATTTTGTGAGACCCATACTTGATTACCAAGTCAAATAAAAGACAAAGTGTTCTGGACCATGATGCAATGCACCCAACACAAGCACTTAAGATGAAAATCATGAAATAAGTAAAATTTTGTACAAACAAAAAGTAGAAAAAAAGAAAGAAAAGAAAAACAAAATACTCGACTTTGTTAAGCTCGAGTACTATAAATAAGTACTTGGTTTCTACAATATCGAGTAACATATTAACTTTTTTAGTTATACAAATTTCAAGTCAACAGTGTCACACTGGCGACTCATCTAGAAATTCGAGTTCACTGAACTCAAGTATTAAAAAAGTGGTACATTACTAAATATTTTCGAAACGGTGTTAGTTTACCACAAATTTTATCAAAACGTGATATTTAGCTATTTTCACTGCTTACTACTTGATTTATGGTTCTATTTTAATTTTAAATACATGAAAATTGATAACAAATTATTCGAGTCAAGGATGACTTATTAATCAAACAAGTTATCTGTGTCAGTTATGATGGATTAATCAAATAAGTTATTAAACAAGTAATTTTTTTCGACCTTAATATGAGCTGCTAATTAAACAGAATAAACGTGTCGTGTCAAATTATCTACTTAATAAATCAATCGTGTTAAGTTTGAAAAATGTTAACTTGTGTACTAAACGGATCATATTCAGGTGGACCTTACAGCGTAATACTCACAACTCAACCCAATATAAACTAGACACTGCTCGACCCAATGTGAACCTAACACGTAGACACAAATGGCCATCCCTATCCATAAAACGAGCTGCCTCTCATACGCCAGACGGCCCAGACCCACATAAAACACCCCTCCACTCCCATAAACATGTACTGACTAATGAGTCCGATGTCCACCACCAGATTGAGATAAAGTTAAAAGGGGTCTTAAAGAAAGTTTGAAAGATGACATAATAAAGACTTTAAAAGAGTGCAGAGTGCAGAGGTACGGTACTACTATCCTTATAAGTGGGCCCACAAGTCATATCACGTCACAGACATATATAAATACATATAAATAAACGCGTTGGAATTAGGATCAGTTCCGTGATATTCCTTTGAATAAAAGTAACAACACAAACCAAATGACACGGTTTCTACTCGGTCCCCCTTTTTAGGCGATGAAGCCTTCCCCAGTTCGCAGTTGAGTTCGTATCGGTCGTACGTACGTCCCGTTACTTTCGTTTCCCAAATGCCTATTATTATTATTTCCACTAACTAATCATTAATCCAGCTGCTAATCTGGGTTAATTTTACCGATATTGTCGGTCAGGATAAAATAAATAATAATACTGGTTAATTTGTGATTTTATTTTCTGAGTGATTTCTTTTTTTCACTGATTCGAATATATGTTGGGGAAATAAAACTGATATCATGATGGCCTCTTTTTTAGAGCAGCACATTTTGCAATAGGAAAATTTCATTTACTAGTTTAATATAAAATCTTGTTTGTTTCTATTGACTTTGACTCGAGGGGCATCAGTTATTAAATTTGTTTGGGATGTAAAAAAGAAAAAGAAATAAGAAAATGTGTTAAGTATGAATTATTGTGAGGTTCAACTCATAAAAATAAAAAAAAAATAGTATGATTTGATAAAAAGACTAAAAATATTAGTACTAAAGTAATAAGTATAACTCAAAAAGCAAAATTTATTGGCTATAATGTTTATAAAATTGGTAAAAAATTGGCATGAAGCAAAAAGATTTGATAATAAACAATTTATTAGCGGATGCTTTACGGTGCTCATTAAAAACTACTTAATAAAAAAGAAAAAGAGGAAACGTTTGAAGAGAAAATGTGTCAATGTGAAGTGAGAAATTAAAATTTTCTCATATGCATACATACATGTCTACTCTATTTTTTTTTTGGATAATGATGTATACTCTATTCTAAGTCCTATAGATAGATTCCACTTTTTTAAAGAAAGATTTTTTTTTTTTTTTTTAAGAAAGAATTATTATACCATAGGTATTGAACAATTCCACAACTAAAATAATTTACTCACCTAAAACACAATTGGAATTGAATATTTAGCTACACAGTCAATAATAAAGCTAAGTTGCCGCGTTGGACTAAACTTTCATTGGCAAGTTTTTATTTTTTAGGAAGAATATAGCTTATTTTATTAAGTAAAACCGGCTATATCAGCCAAAACAACAGGAAATAAAAGGGGTAGAACATTCTCCATCCACACTACAACATCCAAAATACAAATAGCATGACGAGCTAACTTATAAGCAACAATATTACCCTCTCTATTTACATGAGAGTAGTGTAATTTATTAAACAAATTAAACATAATTCTAATTTCATCCAGCACCAAACCCACGGCTAAGAAGAACTCAGTATCATCATATATATATATATATATGTATGTATGTATGTATGTATATTCATTAAAAAAAAAAAAAGGTTAAGAGTTATTTTTTTTTTTAAATTTTTTGCCACCTTAAAATAATAGAGTGATTATTGAAATCTTTTTTTTTTTTAAATAAGCTTAAATCCTGACCTCCAACTTACAAAAAAAAAAAAATATTAAAAAAAAAATTTTGGGTTGAGAATAGAAAAGTATTGCAGTAATTAGAATCAAAGGTGATTGATGATATTAAGAAGTGTATCAATCAAAATAAATGTAATCATCCCTGACGTGGTGCATATGCACCGCACTAACATATACGCTACAACCATTCAACACCAAACCCATTTTTATCTCATTATTGGACCACGTGAATGGCCCCACAATTCTCTGCAACTAAATTAGCAATATCGGATGTACTTACTCATACGGTAGATTGAGATTCTTCATAGATGTCATATATAGGGGAGAGCTCATATGCAAAACCCATGAATCATGATGGCGTACCAGTCCTAAATTGTACCATGATAGCTATATATATATATATATAAGATTAAAAATATTTTTTGATAATTAAATAATTTTTACTGTTACAATATCTCATGCGCCTGAACTAGACAAAATTCTTCCATACCTCATATAGTATCTCCACGAGATAGTTCAGTCTCAGAACCACCTTAAATCTTATGGTACCTTTCTTTCTCTTCTTAAGCCAACACACATCTCTTATGTTTTAGCCAACACGAAAAATAAACACAACCACACAGTCACACACAAAGCTTGTTTCATTTCCATTCGCATAATACTAAACTGTGTGCACTGAACCGAGTCATCCTAGACTAGCCAACTCACATTCTTCTGGGAAGCTTTTGCTTTTGTTTTTGTTGTTGACAATGGATTTTGAATGGATGAGGGACTTTCTTGAGGGCATGTTGAAACCTTTGGCTGCGACCATGGTGGTGGTCATGGCTGTGCTGTTGTCTTATTTGCAAAAGTTGGGTTTGGAAAGAGAGATGATTTATTCAATTGCCAGGGCATTTCTTCAGCTTTCTATCATTGGGTTTGTTCTGCAATTCATTTTCAGTCAGGAAAATAGTTTGTGGATCATTCTGGCTTACCTCTTCATGGTTCGTCTTTCTTCTCCCCACGTTTTTCTTTCTTATAAAACTGAGTTTGGTTTTTGAGAAAATTTGAGGAACAGGAATTGAAACATGTTCAAAGAATCGCACTTTATGGCTGTTTTGTTTTCATAAAAATAGAAAAAAAGAAAAAGTATTGGTTTAATTTGGCTAAGAGAGTTGCATTAGGTTCAGCTGTTTTGTGATTGATATATTATGAAATATTTGGTTATCCATTGTTTTTCTTCATTTTTATTTTCCATCTCTTTGGAAGAGAATAGACTCTGTTTGGCTGATGCTTTCTTTAGCTGTTATTTTGGGTGTGATTTTCTAGAGAATTAAGGATCTCCGCTATATATAGCTGTTATTGGACGATGAGGAGGAAGTTTGGGTGTCATTTAGCTATGAGAAATTGCCAAATTTTTGTTACTGGTGTGGTATGGTCTGCCACGATGACAATGACTGTGACATTTGGTTATCAAGCAAAGGGTCACTCTCGATTGAGTCACAGGATTTTGGGGCTTGGCTGCGAACAAGTTCATTTAATTTAGGCAGGAAAACTTTTTGTTCAGTCCCAGGATTGGAAGTCTTTCCAGTAAAGGGTCCATACTAGGAGCACCGTGAATAAGGACCTAGTTCCACACCACCTCTGCCACCACCCTTCTCCATTACTTACAAGGAAAACACTCCAATGGATACGGTCCTAAATTTGGAAAGAACAAATTTGGTGGAAAATCCTTTGCCTAGCTGGCCTTCCTCAAATCTCTGCCCCAAACCAAGAAAACATAATGAGGCCGTATCTCCCACTCCCTATGCGAAAAACTCATCTTTTGAATTTCAAATTCATGAGATTGATATGGCAATAAATAAGTTTGATGGAGTGATAGGTGCAAATCAGGACACTACAAATCAGGAGGTTGATTCCCATCCCAAAACCGCCCATAAAAGTCTAACATTAGGCGAAAATTATGGAGAGATTGATCAGGAAACTTTAGGACTCTTGGCCATGGCTGACCTTACCTTAACTTCTCCCACAACAGCTCAAAATAACACTACTTCAAGGAAGTGGAAACAGCTTGCATGTCTGGTCCATTTAGGAGACTCTTCCATGCGATACACAGTAGCTAGAAAATGGATTGGTGATGAGTGTGGTTGGGGGCAATCCAAAGAACCATGCAAGAAAATACAACTTTTGACAAAGATGTACTCCTTTGATTCAATGGCGGAGGCTGCAAGACAACCCCGCTAAGACCAATGAGTTGCTTAGTGTGGAACTGTCATGGGCTTAGAAATCTACGAACAAAAAATGGGTTTGGTGTTTTAGTCTAAGCAAAAGATCCCTCTGTCATATTTTTAGCCGAGACATGGATAGATAAAGCAAGGCTAAAAGATATTAAGCGAAATCTGGAACTTGATCATGTGTTTGTGGTGCCTTGTGTCAATCGGGGAGGAGGACTAGCTTTATTTTGGAAAAATTCTATTGATGTCACTGTGGAGACTTTCTCTAAAAATCACATTGACTCAATTATAAACAAAGGAAAGAAGGATGCATGAAGATTCACAAGTTTTTATGGGGAGCTTGTCACACATTTAAGGCATGAATCTTGGTCGAAGCTATGACAATTAAAATCTCGTTTTAACCTACCTTGGCTTTGTGCAAGAGATTTTAATGAGATTTTAAGGAGCAATGAAAAGCATGGGGGAAATACATGATCACAATCGGATGTGGTTGCAACGCTTTAAAACTCTACGGGCAGCACAAGGGGATCGTAATACATGGTTTTTTTCATAGTAAAGCAACCAACAGGTATTGAAAAAAATTTATCCACAAGCTTAGAAAATTGGATGGGCAGTGGAGCGCAAATAATTAGGTAGTGGCAGACATCCTTATCCAATATTATAAGGAACTATTTACCTTAGCAAATCCCAAGTTTCTTGAAGAAGTTTTGTTGTCCATTCATACTCGGGTCAGTGCACAAATGAACAATAAGCTCTTAGCAGACTTTAAGGCATGGGAAGTCCATGAAGCAATGAAACAAATGGCCCCTTTCAAGGCACCTGGCCCGAATGGAATGCCACCAATCTTTTTTCAAAACTTTGGCTGCTGGTTGGTGTTGAGGTAACAACTTCTATCTTACAATTCCTTAATACAACCGCTTTTTCATCTCATTTGAACTATACATTCATCTTCCTAATCCCCAAAGTAAAAAATCTGGAGTTAGTTTCTGAATTTAGACCAATAAGCCTTTGTACGTCTTGTATAAGATTTGTTCTAAAGTATTGGCTAATAGGTTGAAGAAAGTTTTACCTGCACTAATTACGAAACACCAAATTGCCTTCACAAAAAGTCGCCTTATTTCTGATAACATTTTGGTGGCATTTGAGAGTCTCCATAGCATGCAGAATCACAGATCTAATAAAGAGGGCTATATAGCAGTGAAGTTAGATATGAGCAAAGTATAAAACAGGGAGGAATGGTCTTTCTTGGAAGCAATTATGAGACAGATGAGCTTTACGAAAAGGTGGATCCAATTGATGATGGTCGGTGTCAAAATGGTATCCTATTCCATATTGGTGAATGGCGAGCCCAATGGCATGATCAAGCCAACTTGAGGAATTAGACAAGGAGATTCTCTCTCTCTTTTCCTGTTTTTGTTGTGCACTGAAGGCCTGCATGGCCTTATCTCACAAGCAACTAGATAAGGAGAATTACATGGCTATTCACTATGCAAAAATGGTCCCAAACTAACCCATCTTTTCTTTGCAGATGATAGCTTGTTATTTTGCAGGTCTACTCCATAGGAATGTGAGAAATTTTTGGAAATTCTGGATTCTTATAGCAAGTACTTGGGGCAGTACATCAATAGAAACAAAACCACCATTTTCTTTAGTAAGTCCACCACATCAGCAAGAAAGCAATACATCAAGAATGCCATAAAAGTTCCTAAATTCAAAGCTATGAAAAGTATTTGGGGCTGCCCTCTTTAATTGGTAGAGGGATGAAAGTTAGTTTTGAATATATAAAGGAAAAAGTGTGGAGGAAGTTTCAAGGTTAGAAGGAGAAGTTGCACTCATAGGCCAAGAGGGAAGTCTTTATTAAAGCCATTGTCCAAGCCATCCCTACCTACACAATGAGTTTCTTTAAACTTCCGGTGGGATTATGCAATGAGATTGAAGCCTCATTCTAAAATTTTGGTGGGGACAAAGAAGAGATAGGCGAAAGATCCATTAGGTCAAATGGAGTACCATGTGAAACCAAAAGGGGAAGGAGGTATGGGATTCAAAGACTTGGTTATGTTTAATGATGCTCTCCTAGCAAAATAGGCATGGCATCTTCTTCACAATGAAAATTCACTTTTCTATCGGGTTTTCAAAGCAAAGTTCTTCTTGGATTGCTCTATTTTGGAGGCTCCAGATTCTGCCTAGGGTTCATATGCTTGGCTAACATATTAAAGGGTAGGGAGGTCTTTAAAAAAGGAGCATGATGTCGGGTGGGTAATGAGGAGGATATTAGCATTTGGAGCGATGCTTGGCTGCCCTCTATTTCTGCTCCACAGGTCAATTGCCTGATAGGAATTGACTTTCCAGAAGTGAAGGTTAATTCCTTAATCAATCCTCACACGTGAAGTTGGGATGTGGACTTGTTGCAGGCCTTGTTCAAACCTGAAGAGGTGAAGTTGATTCGAGGCATCTCATTAGGTGATGCTTCAGCCCGTGACAAAGTGGTCTGGCCTCACACTTAATCAAGTTCCTATACAGTAAAATTTGGGTATTATTTTCTGTCTAAAGAGAAAGTGCAATCAAGCTGTGATATCAATACTCCTGCCCCATCACATAAGCTTTGGAAGACCATTTGGAATCTTGCAGTCCCTCCAAAAGTCCTAAATTTATGTGGAGGGTTGCCAAGAATGCTATTCCAGTTAAAATCAATTTAGTCAAACGGCATGTGCTCTCTGAAGCAAAATGTGACCACTGCCAGTCACATCCAGAAGATGTGTTGCATGTATTTTGGCTGTGTCTTTGCTTGACTAAGGTATGGGAGTTTGATATTGTTTGAAGGTTCAAAAGTACAAAGAGCTTAACTGATTTTCAAAGGCTAGTCCTACATGTAGAGGAAGCGGGCTCAGTTTGGAATTATTTTCCATGATAGTTTGGCTCCTATGGCAACGAAGAAACTAGGTTAGAGTAGGCACCCTAACCACTCCTCTCGGTCAAATTGTTACTTGAGCTCAGCAACAATTGCAAGATTTCTATCGGGTGCAACCAATGAAGGCAACATCTGTGAATCTCAATCACCATTCAGTAGCAACTCGGAATCCTCCACAAGCTCCTTCTCTAAAGGTTAATTATGATGGGGCTATTTTCTGAGATTCTAATGAAGCAGGCATAGGGGTTGTTGTCCTAGATAATGAGGGAAGAGTGCTATCCTCCCTAGTAGAGAAGATTCCTCTTCCTCATACTGTGGCAGACGTGGAGGCAGCAACAGTGAGACAAGCTATTATATTTGCTAAAGAACTCAACCTCAACTCCATTATACTGGAGGGAGATTCGGAAATCATCACTCAAGCCTTACAAGCTGAGGATTAGTCCCTAGCCTCTTATGGCAATCTCATCGAGGAGATCAGATTTTATGCAAACTATTTTCTCAATTTTAGAGTTTCTTATGTTAAAAGAAAAGGGAATTTCATAGCTCATAACCTAGCTAGGCATGCTAGAAATGTTAGTGGTTTAGTGGTTTGGATGGAGGAGGTTCCTCCCCACATTATCTCTGTACTTTTAGTTGATTATGGCTAATTTTTTCGTTCAATGATAGTTGATTCAGTGTGATTCTCAAAAAAAAAAAAAACTTGTTGGCTTTAGGGGGTAATAAGGTTATTGCACTTTAAGATGGACGCTTGGACCGTACAAAGTCTTAGCTTTATGTTATTACTATTATTTTTCCTTTGTTTTTGGTAAACATATTATTATTTTTTTGAAATCAAAGTCTTTGCTCTTGCTATAAAGTGTGCAACCTTGCAGTTGGTACATCTCAAAAAAATACAGTACTAGATTCTATAGATGTGTGAGTTTCAATTAGCTCAACTGGTAAAGTCTCTGATGGTTGTATAAGAGATCTGGGGTTCAATCCCGGCCTACACCAAAAAACTGATTGATGTCTTGGTCTGATAATAAAGAGTAGTCATCAAGCGCGGATGTCATAAACTCATAGGTTGAATCTCTCTTAAAAAATTAAAAAAAAAAAAGGATTCTATAGATATGTAATTATGTAAGTGGTTTAAAAAAAAAATTAGGGTCTATTTGGGATCCACTTATTTTGCTAAAACTGAAACTTTTTTGTTGAAAATATTGTAAATAAAGGTAAAAGTTAGCTGAAATAATACACTGAGACCTATAAATAGTATAAAAAATGCAGTGGGACCCATAAATAGTGGTAAAAATAAACTAAATAGTAAAATAAGTTGGCAAAAATAATCTTGCCAAACAAACACATAGCCTATTTTGTCTATGGTGCTACTCATTTTAGTGATCTTAGGCATTCTTTGTTAGAAAGGTTGTTTTATATAAAGGCAAATCAAGCAGAGTTTGATAGAATTCATAAATGTGTCCATATGGCATGATTTGTTTTTCCACATAAATTAGTTCCTAAATCCATACTAGAGCTTTCTATCTCTAGTCCCCTAAACTTTTAAATTTTAAGTTTGGAAAGATTCTCCCACTTGCTAATTTTTACAGGTTATTTATAGTGTACAATGCCAGATTAATTATTAACATGGTTTTATGTTTCAAATGTCTTATAGACATGTGATTTCAAATCAATATCTAATACTATATATAAAAGTAGAAGGTAAGAAAAAATAAGGCTCTACAATTAAGGATGTTGCTACATGTAGGAAAAACCCCACTTAAAATTTTGCCATGTTTCCAGAAAAGAACACGAAAATTTGTGATTTTAAAACATCAAGCCTTTCAATTTCATTCTCTGAATTCTATTTTATTTTTCTGTTCTTCTCTTCCTTCTTTCTTTTTTCTTCAACCCTTATATGATGGTTGTTGTTGAAAGGGAGAGATAGAGTCATGTTCTATTTTTTATTTTTGAAATTTACTTGTTAATTATGTTTTACATTTGGGTATTTGGTTCAATTGGTTATGATTTAGGTTTATTTGGTTGATTTTTTTTTTTTTTTTGGAGAAAAATTTAATGAAGCAGTGAGCCATATCACTAACACAAGATTGTGATTAGTGAAAATCAAAACAACTATGAATAGTTCAAAGGTTAAAATTCAAATGTTTTACTCAAAGAATAATATGTTTGTGTTAATATAATCATAGTTCAAATTTATTGATATATATATATATATATTTTTTTTTTTGTTTATTCACAATTGATAATTATGTAACATATATCACTCAAATAAAGGTGGATGTTATTCTAGGAAAAAAAGGTTATAGTATTGCATTTCATTTGCCCTTTTTTTGAGACATTGTTTGCCTATTTTAAAAAGTACAAGCTCTTATAGTATATTACTATATGTTGAAACATGCTGCTTATATTATTGTTGTCTTTTTCTAATTTTTACGTAGCATAGACCAAGGTTATACAATGGTTGATTGCAAAACAAAATTTATTGCTTCATATAATAGAAACTGGGTTGTTTATTTGTGCAGAAACAAAGGACAAGCTATTTCTTACAGAGCTTACTAGGCACCTATATATCTGGCAATTTTTTCTAAGATTGGTAGATGAATGATATTTGCCTAGATGTATTTTTCCAGATTATTTTGATACTTGGCTATTGTGGTTTAAGTCCAAATGGTGCAACTGGTAGAACAAGGGCCAGGCATTATTAAAAAATTGTCAACATCATCTCTCAAACTCATAGTGTCTCACACATAATAAACATTGGTGGCCATATGGAGTCTAGGTTGGAAGTTTATTTTCAACTCCGAAATTGATTTTTTTGGCTTTGGTTTTCAAATGTGAAATATATTGTGTAGTGAAGTATGATTGTGATTATCCCCTTGCAATGAACGTTGTCATAAATTGAGGGGATAAAATCAATAATCTAGAATATTAAAGTTCATTTTAAGTTAGATGATTTTGATTATTCCAAAATGTGGTTTATTATGTCACAACAATGCAAGCAATGCCTTTAGACAAGATGTTGTTTCTCAATGTTGATGAGCTTGAGCTTTTACAAGAGTATGTTGATCTTGATATTCATATTAAAGCTAATAAGGACAATATAATTGTTACTATCATGTAAGCTTCTTGAGGATCAATAACTATATTCTCTCAAACCCACAACCTTTAGAAAAACCTTGAACCAAATTTGCATTAGTTATAACTTATAAGATTTCAATTATCATTTTTTCTAAATCATGTATGGATGCCAGGTTGGTCATTTTCAAAACAAGAGTGTGTGTCTTTTCTTTTCCTTTTTTTTTTTTTTTTTTTTTTTCCTTTCATTCATGCTTTAGGTTTAATCCCATAATCAGAGAAATGTATAAATGGAATTTTGAGTTCTTTGAATTGTGTCTGTGTCCTAATTAAGAGATAATTTAGTTCACAAGTATTTTCCTTGAGGTTATTTATATACTCATTGATTTTTGAGTTTAAAATGTTTACATACTAGGTTCAATTCTTTAGTGCATGTATGAACTTAGTTAGTTTGAAAGTAAATGATTGATATTAGCTGATTTGTGGCAATGCTAAAAATAATTTCAAAGAATTCCAAATTGGGTTCCCCTTTGAAACTGTTGTTGTTGGTGGCAAATTAGTTGATGATATCTGTCACCTCCTTATATTAGATTCAGTACAAACAAATAGTGGGGAAGTGAGGGAATGTCTATTTCTTTTTTTATTTATTATTGTTTTAATTTTTTGGTTTGCTCCTTTCTATTTGTTGTGTGTGTGTGTGTGTGTTTTTCTTATATATATATATATATATATATAAGTAGTTTTGGAACTATGCAATTATTGTTGCATCAATATATCTGATTTTATTTAGGCTGTATTTTTATTTGCAGGTATATATATAGAGTTGAATGCAAGAAAATTCCCAACAAATTGCTTTGTGCTATATACCCACCACAAAATTAAGTTTAGTCCCTTGCAAACAATGGTTTCTTGCATCTATTTTTTTTTTTTTTTGTATGTTTGCGGATTTTTTTTTATAATTTTATTTTTTAAGGACATTGTAATATATAACTCTAGATTTTGTGAGAACTAATTCATATTTTTCATCTAAAATCTTATTAGTGGCTTTGTTTATTTATTGATTGATTGATTCTAACTCCGTCCACTATAATTAACAATTTGAAGTTGTTTTACTTAAATGAGCTTGAATCACATAAGTATTGGTGTGATAAGCTTGACATATTAACATGGAAACCAAAAGAGAAATTGTCATTGGAGTATGAAGAGTGAAAAAACAAAATGTTTTCAAAATATGTGCTATGAATTAAGGTTATGTTTTGTCTCTATAAACCCAAGGCTTATTAAAAGAAAAGAAAAAAAAAACCAACATAAAAGACCTTTAGTTTGTGGTTATTTTGCTTGATATATATATATATATATCATGTGCTTGATGTTTTGTTTCTAGATGAAAACTATTGTAACAGATGAAGGGAGTGATATTTTGTATTGTATTTTATAGATAGAATTTTTGCAAGTATAGGATAAATGAGGAGTTGTACAACATGCACTTGATGAATTTTAATGTATTGTTATGTTAAGTTGATTGTTTTCTATTACATAAAATAATCTCGCACATTGCACAGGTTAAACGCTAGTATATATAAAAGTAGAGACTTCATGTTGGAGAGTATGGGGTCGTGCCATGTGGTGCATTCCTTGAAGTTCTCTTTATTTAATTTTCTATTTCAACAAAGTTTGCATTTATATTAAATTATTAGTTCATTGAATTTGCAAATAGAGTAAATGTATATATTAATTATCTATTGTTGTGCATTAATTATTTATATTAAATAAATCTATATAATAATAATAATTTTAGAATATAACATTCTTACTTATGTTTAGTTGCTTTGACAACAATTGTCACAAAAGCCATAAAAAAATTAAATATTTGTGAATTCACTAAAATTAATCTTAATTCTTTATATTTCCTAACTCCTTTGTGTGTGTGTGTGCGTGCGCTGAACTAACACTGTAGTATGTATTCCATGTAATTAGAAAGATTACTAATATAATAAATATGTTTATTTTGTTATATCAATTATTTTAAGCATAATGAAATTTTAATATCATTTTTCTAAGATTTATATGAGAAACAATTGGTTTTCTTATGTGAGAAATAACTAATTTGAAATACGGCATTTTTACTCAAATTTAGTTGTTTTTGCAACAATTGAAACCATGTCCAACAAAAAGGGGAAAAAATTTAGTAACACAAAAAAAAAAAAAAAAAAAAAAAAGAAAAAAAAAAAAGCAAAAAAAAAACAAAACAAAACAAAAACTCTCTCAAAAAGAAAAAGTGTAAAAAAAATAATAATAATTGAAGGATATATGCATTTTTTAGTAGGCATGAAACATATCTATCTATATTAGCTACTATATCATGCAATTTCCAATTTGTAAACACACATATATAGTATGATCAAATCACTGTACTACTCTTAGTGTATTTCTATTTTGTCTATATATAAAATAACTAAAGGTTACAATTTTTTACAATGATATTTATTGAAATATCTTTTTTATACATCAATAGTTGGGGGTGGAGATCTGAATCTGGAATATTTCTATTGGAAATTGAGGTGACAATCAATTAAGTTACAAGATTTTTGGTAAAACTTATTGAAATATTGAAGAAAACTAATAATAAGGTGCACCGCACATTGTATGAAAACTCAACTAGTTATAAAAAATAGTAGTTTCAAACAGAGTGCAAATAAGTAAACCCCTTAAGGATTTCACAAGAAGTTACAGTAAACATGATACTAGAAATAAGTATGACACAAAATTTTGTTCAAAAACATCAATTTTTTTAGGAGTTAGGTTATGTTGCTCCAATTTCTAGCCCCCTTGGATTGGATCAAATAAGATGTATAATTGCTTCAATATTATAAATCCGATCAAGGGTTCTATAAATGGAAATTTTAAGCAACGAGGCCTTTGAAAAATTACAATAGCATCATATCCTCAAATTACAGAAGAAATATAAAAAAAAAACATTTTATTCACTTTCCTTTCCCTAATCTAGATCAAGAATTGTGCAAAATTAAAATGAAATGAAACAATTTAACAATCTATTCAAGATCAAGGAATTGTTATCATTATTAATAAAACATTGTGTGAAGGACCAAAGGGAGAAGCAATTCTGGAGTCCTACATCGCCTAGGAAAGCACACAGAGATGTGTTTATAAAGAGCAATCTTCCTTCAAAGTGTAGAAGGGTAAAATGTTCACGGAGATGAATAAAAAACTGAAAGAGATGAATTCTAAAACAAACAATAGACAGGCATTGCAACTTATACAGTAACATGACACACTTGAGTCAACAGACCTTCTCAACAACATCAAGTACGCAGGGGCGACATTAAACACAGCTTAGGGGGTTCAAATGAACCCCCTGACCTGCCCCCAACAAAAGCAATTTTATATAAAAAATTTTAATTTTTTTTTTTGTTTTTACCCTTCTAAAATAAAATTTTAAATACCCTGA
The DNA here is from genome assembly GCA_030445155.1 of Quercus variabilis. Classification (NCBI taxonomy): domain Eukaryota; kingdom Viridiplantae; phylum Streptophyta; class Magnoliopsida; order Fagales; family Fagaceae; genus Quercus; species Quercus variabilis. Next base: position 42,834,066 of record CP129451.1, read on the forward strand.
CCCTAATTTTTTTTCCTTAAAATCCAACTGAAATTAACTTAAATATGATCATCTTAGTACTATTTTCTCAATATTTTCACAATAATTTCACAATGAAAATTAAGTAGTAAGTTGTAATTGGCTTTTATTTAGACCTGTAACTAATATAACTTTTTTTATCTACCATCTAGATTTTGTTGTAAAATTTTTGTGAAAGTGTTGTATCAATAGCAACACTCTTAAAATATTTAATTTTATAAGAAATAAAAGAAAATTCAAAATTTAACTTATTCATTAAAAAAAAAAAAACTTTCCCTCTCAGACTTAGGCTTACTTTGGCATTTACAGCAGAATGAAATTATTTTTTCTTGCACTTTTCTTTTACATTTGTATTTTATTAAATGTATGATTAGTTGTTTTAAAAAAATGTATGATTATTTATTTAATTCTATTTGTTTATGTATTCAATAGTTATTGTCTTACTAATCTTTAAATTATAAATAATTTTTTAGACTATTGTAAAATATAGTTATATTGTATATGTAAAGAAAAAAAAATTAGTTATTTTATTATTTATTCCCTTACGATAAATTTTTAGCTTTGCTAATACTGACCCTCTAAAAAAAAAAAAAAAAAAAAAAAAAAAAAAAAAAAAAAAACCCTAAAGCAAGCTGCCACTGCAAGTACGATATTTATAATATTGCATTTCACTTAAGTCAACAGTCCTTCTCAACAACATCAGTACGACATTTATAATATCGCATTTCACTTGAGTCAACGGACGTTCTCAACAACATCAATTAGGACATTTATAATATCGCATCACTTTAGTCAAATTTCGACACGTCATCACGTGCGCATTTAACATCACCAGACATTTACAGACTTATTAGAAGCATTTCAACATTTACAACTTATACATAGTTTCCCTCAAAAAACCAGCCACAATGTCTGAAACATACGGGTAGTGTTTTCACTTTCTTCTTCAATATCATAGTTTTTTTTTTTTTAACACTCTGGTGCCATCGTAAAATACCCCAGAGTGTTAAAAAATCTCTGTTTGGGCATAAATATTAAATAGCTCACATTCACATTGATTTTCTTTATTTTTTTCCAGTTTACAAATTTGATTGTTAATTGGATTTTATTATTATTATTATTATTTAATAATTGATATTCTTTTTTCATTCTTAACCAGCTTCATCGCAACGATCAGATTGAAAGCTGCTTTTTATGGCCTATTGAGCAGGTTTGGGTTCTTGGTTTTATCTCTCTATATATTCCTTTGTTTTTCATTTTTTTTTTAAAGATGATTGGATCAATTTTTGTGTAATAATTGATTTTTTAACTTTTGTTTTCCACGATTTTCAGCTTAAAAACTGCTGCGATCGTAGTGGCAAAACTAATTTATGAAGCACTTGTTTACGTACTAAATAGGTTTGGTTTATCCTTCGTTTTTCAATTTTTTAAACTTGATTATTATTTGCCTTTTAGTTTTCTACAAGTTTCAACTTAAATTCGGCAGTTAATTTATTGAAGGGATTTACTTTTTTTTTTTTCTTTATTTTTTGGTGGAAGTTAAGTGGATTTCGATTTTCCTATGTTTGGAAGAAAAATTAATATTAAAGCTGAAGGGTTTCTTGTTTGTGTATGTGCCAGTAATGAAGCACTCCCTTTCATTGAAGCATTTTGCGCGCTTCTTTATGACCTTGTCGTGTTTCCGACTACCTTAATTGGTATACACTTTCAAGTCTTGGGCGTTTCGCCACTTCATACACATTTTGCTATCATCTTGCTTTTCTTCATGGCTACAATCGTCCATCGCATTGCACATATGGGGATTAAACTACAACCTCAAGATGCTGGGTTTCTTCCCATATTGAGGTTCATTTGTTTGGTTTTTGGAATTATTGCTATTGAGCTACTCTTCGCAATAATCATCTCTCCCTTCTGGCTCTTCATGACTAATTTATGCCCAATCCTAATCCTAGGGATACTGCGTCATTTGTACCAACAAATTTATCAATGTGTTTACTACACAGCAAATTTAGTATGTAGCCTGTTTAAAAAGATTTTTAGTAAGCAGATTCTCAAGCATTTTCTTCAAGAGAGCAGGAAGACAATTGATGAGGACAAGAAACAACTCAAGGAAAAAGAAGATTAAATATACAAAGATTCAAGAATTGTGGTCTAGTTTTGATATCGGATTTTCTTAGCGCCTTTGGCAGGTTATTTTAGCTATTATTGAGTCTTTTAGGTTAGGAAGTTGTTGGATCAATTTTAAATAAGCTTACTAGAATAAGGGCAATTTAGTCAGTTTGAAAAATTCTGGAATAGACTATCCTTGTCTATACCAAAGACCCATGCGTCTTATTTAATGTCTTGTGTCCTCCTCCTCCTATATGGTTTAGGAGTTATTGAGTTTTTTATTTATTTAACTCTGTGTGTGTATAATGAATACAATTCTCCAAAAAAGATCTCTTTTTTTTCTTTTTTATCTTTATTCAAATTTGTTTTTCTTCTATTTTGGTGGGTCAGCACGTCTTTTACTCATGAGATGAAAGTACCAGCCCAATGATCTGAAAAAACAGGAGAACTGAACTCTTTGGCGCCAAAAAATAACTAGAACTAATTTGGTTCAGTCCTCATAAACTTTAGCTTTTGATATGGTAAAGAGCTAATTAAGGACAAAACTTAGACCTTGATTTTCGTTTGACGCACATTGTTTCTTGATTTAGTTACCATTAATTCTTTACAGTGCTAAGGATTCAAATCATCTATAAATTTAATGCTTAAAAATTATGGTATTTTTTGTACTCCATTTAAGCCATTAAAACTTAAATTAGCAGAATGAATACAGTGGGTCACAAATCACAACCCACAACACAAATTTGGAGTAGGATCGGACCATGTATAATCATAAGCTCTACTGCTAGGGCATTATTTTGGAATCTCGAAGAATATTAGTTGTCCTATTATTGACTGATAAGTTTTCTTCTTTATCATTTTTTGATGAATATATAGTTGTCTTCTTCTTAATCATATATCGCCATGATCCCTGAAATTACATCTCCCCCACTAGGTTTGGCATTTTGCAGTTGCACATGCAAGAGGCCTCAAGTAGTGGAAATATATTGATTTTTATATCTATGCGGACAATAAGGGTTTGTTTGGTATATGTGTTTAAAAACTAAAACGGCCCTAAGTTTTCTTTTTTACTCATGAATTGTTTGACGCCAAAGAACTAGAACTAATTTTGGCTCAGTCCTCATAAACTCTATCTTTTGATATGATAAATAGCTATGGACAAAACAAAACCATGATTTGCGTTTTGATTCCAGATTTAACAAACGAGGTCAAAAGCTGAACCCTTAATCATGAGCCTGGACCTGGAGGGCATGTGGTTGCAGTGCTTTGGGTATAAGGAAGGCCCAGTAAATAAAAATTAGTCTCATTTCTTAGCTAATCAGCCAAAATTCATTATTTATTGAAATGCATAACACAAGAGTGACAAAGGCTCCGTGTTGTTAGTCCCATGGCTTCCATTTCTTCAATAGCCATACACTCTTTGGCAAAAGCGGGGCTAGCAAAATTTAAATCAGAATTAAAAAAATAATAATAATTACAAAAAAAAGAGAGCTTGCCTTTTTGCATTGTCTTGACCTGGTTGCAACGCAAACTTCCTATTCTTGATCATCCGTCTACTCTTTACCGACAACAACTAGCTTCTCCACAACCCTAGTTTGAAATCGTATAAAACTACACTTTTGGATAAATGATGTTTTTGTATGTTATTTCTTTTTTTTCCTTTTTTTTTTTTTTTTTCAGGCTTAACGAAGAAAAAAAAAACATATCAGATAATTGGGAAAATACTTCTCAATCTGTTATTAAAAAACCAGCTGTACATCTTATATATTGTACAAAGCAAAAAAAAACTAACCAACCTACCTTTACACGTGTGAACAGTAACATAACTAACTAGCTCATGTGTTATAACTAACTCACTAAGAGCATTCCCATCAGGTGTGCCAAATGCCAAATATTTGGCATTTGGCACACCAAATACAAAAAACTGACCTCATGAGGTGTGCCAAATGCCAAAAAATTTGGCACACCGCTACAGTACCGTCTCAAATATGAGACGGTACGGACAGGAATGCTATAATTTTTTTTCTTATTTTATTCACTGAATCACTTTTCTCTCTCCTCTCTGGTCTCCATCTCTCTGTTGCTCCTTCCGTTCTCACTTTCATTTTTTTTTCTCACTCTTTTCCTCTCTCCGTCTGCAACAGCTCCTATTCCCTTCTCACTTTTTTTTTTTTTTTCTCACTCTCTTCCTCTCTCTGTCTGCAACAGCTCCTATTCCCTTCTCACTTTCATTTTTTTTTTCTCACTCTCTTCCTCTCTCCGTTTGCAACAGCCATCACCACCACACTGCAACTTTCATACAGAGACCGAGATCCGACCCGATTCATACTAACGAGGCAGAGATCAGCGATACCGAAGGTGGTGGGTTGATCGGGTTGTGGGTGTAAGGTTTGGCGGCAGCAGCGGGTGGGTCTGCGGTGGGTGGGTGTGTGGGATGCGGTGGGTCGGTGGTGGGTTGTGTTTTTTGTTTTTGTTTTTCTGTTTTGGTGGTTGTGATTCGAGTGGCTGTGGCTGTGGGTGCGGCGGTTGTGGGTGCGGGTGGGTTGATTTTGGTGGTTGTGATTGTGGGTGCGGCGATTGTGGGTTGTGATTTAAGTGGCTGTGGCTGTGGGTGCGGCGGTTGTGGGTTGCTTTTCTTTTTTTGTTTTTTCTGGTGGGTGCGGCGGCAGTGGTTGTTGTTGGTAGTGCTGGGTGTGCCGTTGTTTGTTGCTGTTGATTTGTTGAAGATAATGATATATTATTTTAACGTGTTGAAAATATTATTTTAATATATAGAATTAAAGAATAGAACATCTGATAAATGATATGTTGTAAAATGATGTGTTAAAATGATAAAGTAGGCATTTGGTGTGTCAAAATGACATTTTTTATAGAACAGCTGATGGGAATGCTCTAACTATTAAATACAAAACTACATGCAGTTTTGCTCCTTAAGCTACTAGTCGTTTTCCTCTGTTTTCAATTCTGCAGATTCACTTGCTCTTGCTTCTGTCAAGGTCTGATTTGTTCCTTGCTCCTCATGCTTCTCATACTTCTTCTCTATATTCTAATATTCCCCCTCAATGAAAACTGCAGAATGTATATATATATATTAACCATTCCCATCTTGCAAACCAGATTGGAGAATTGATTGAATCCTAGTGCCTTGGTGAGTAAATCAGCAAGTGTTGGGGAAAAATCCAATCCCCTCTATGTCTATATGTGAATTAAAATTAATGACTACCAAGCAATAACAATATTATAGAAACAAAAATAAATTCTAGCAGGCACCACATAAACACAACCACATAAGAGCACCAAATTTTACGTGGAAAACCCTCTAGTGTAGAGAGAAAAACCACGGGGTAACTCCAAAAAATTATCCACTATAAAATAGAGATTACAACTATCAAGTTTACGCTAAACTTGAGTTCACAATAAATTGAATATACAATAAATAAATCTCAAGGAGTAATTACAATCTCACCATAAAACCAGTAGTAAAATCTTTCTCTAAATACTCCAACTTTCTATAGTTGTAGCGCTCAAAAACTCCATAAAAGTTCCACCAATTTATCTTCCTTGTATGTAACTTGAACAAAGAAAAATGTCTCCTTTTTCTTTTTCACTCTCTCACACTCTCACTGTGTTTCTCTCTATTTTCGGACTGCGCCTCTCAACTAAAACTCTCTCTTTCCTGTGTTTTGCTCTCTCTAGAACTCACACACAAAATAGCCGAAATTGCTCTCTGTTTTAGCTCTCTATTTTTGCTTCAGCTCACCATAAGGCCGAATGGCCTATGTTTTCTTTCTTTTTCAGCTTCAGCGTGTCTCACACGCCTAAGCAACACTTCTCAATAAAGTCAGAACTCTCCATGCTTTCGGTCACTTCTCTATAAATGAAAAACTGAATTTGAAGACTCTTGGAACAAGCTCATAAATGAGCTTTGACAATGCATGTGGGCTGGACCCACACGGTAAGGCACCCAACAGCAAGTTGGTAGCGTTTTCTCACATGAATTAAATTGATAACCTTCTCAAGCATCTTATCTCTCACTACATGACAATCAATCACAATATGCTTAGTCCTTTTATGAAATATTGGATTTGACCCAATATGTAAGGCAATCTGACTGTCATAGAATAGTAAAGCTTCCCTTTTATGTTCAATCCCAATATCCTTAAAGAAATACAATATCCAAACAATTTCACAAGTAGCTACAACCATAGCTTTGTATTTTACTTTTGCAGAAGATTTAGACATTGCACATTGCTTCTTAAATTCCACAGTTAATTTATTGAAGGGATTTACTTTTTTTTTTTTTTTTTTTTGTGTGTGTGTGGAAGTTAAGTGGATTTTGATTTTCCTATGTTTGGAAGAAAAATTAATATTAAAGCTGAAGGGTTTCTTGTTTGTGTATGTGCCAGTAATGAAGAACTCTTTTTCATTGAAGTATTTTGCGTGCTTCTTTGTGACCTCGCCGTGTTTCTGACTGCCTTAATTGGTATACACTTTCAAGTCTTGGGCATCTCGACACTTCATACACATTTTACTATCATCTTGCTTTTCTTCATGGCTACAATCATCCATCACATTGCATATATGGAGATTAAACTACAACCTTAAGATGCTGGGTTCCTTCCCATATTGAGGTTCATTTGTTTGGTTTCTGGAATTATTGCTATTGAGCTTCTCTTCGCAATAATCATCTCTCCCTTCTGGCTCTTCATAATTAATTTATGCCCAATCTTGATCCTAGGAATACTGCGTCATTTGTACCAACAAATTTATCAATGTGTTTACTACACAGCTAATTTAGTATGTAGCTTGTTTAAAAAGATTTTTATAGTTGTCTTCTTCTTAATCATATATCGCCATGATCCCTGAAATTACATCTCCCCCACTAGGTTTGGCATTTTGCTTCTTGCACTTGCACATGCAAGAGGCCTCAAGTAGTGGAAATATATTGATTTTTATATCTACGCAGACAATAAGTTTTCTTTTTTACTCATGAATTGTTTGACGCCATATAACTAGAACTAATTTTGGCTCAGTCCTCTCATAAACTTTGTCTTTTGATATGATAAAGAGCTATGGACAAAACAAAACCTTGATTTGCGTTTTGATTCCAGATTTAACAAACGAGGTCGAAAGCTGAACCCTCAATCATGAGCCTGGACCTGGAGGGCATTTGGTTACAGTCACTTACAGTGCTTTGGGTAGGGAAGGCCCAGTAAATAAAAATTAGTCTCATTTCTTAACTGATCAGCCAAAATTCATTATTTATTGAAATGCAGAACACAAGAGTGACTTTTACCAAAAAAAAAAAAAAAGAAAAAAAAAAAAAAGAACACAAGAATGACAGAGGCTCAGTTTTGTTAGTCCCATGGCTTCCATTTCTTCAATAGCCATACACTCTTTGGCAAAAGCAGGGCTAGCAAAATTTAAATCAGAATTAAAAAAAAAAAATAATAATAAGGGATAATTACACATTACCAACCTGTGGTTTGACCCGAATTCTATGTGCCTACCCGTGGTTTCAATTTTGACACTTTACCCACCTGTGATTTCCTCCGTTACTCCTCTGTAACCCACCTCTAGTGCAAACGTTACTCTAACACAAAACTCATCAAAAACAGAACCTAAAACAGATCAAACACTCCTCATGGATTGAGAACCTCCTGGGTTTTGATCGTGCAAGCAAACTGAAGAAGAAGGAGACACAATGTTCATTTGGCATTTGACACTGACCAAACTAATTTATTTTTAGACTTATAAACAAATGGACTAAAAAGTTTTGGTGAGACAAATTTACCCTCAAAGGCTCACACCCACTGACCCACATAACCTAGTCTAAAAAATCCCCAAATCTGAAAAGCTTGAAACCCCAATGCCACTCCCACTAGACTAGCAGAGGCTGATCTTCGCCGGGAAGCAGCTCGAAGACGGGCGCACCCTTGCCGACCATAACATCCAGGAGGAATCGACCCTTCACCTCATCCTCCGTCTCCGTGGTGGTATGTAGATCTTCGTCAAGACCCTCACCGGAAAGACCATTACTTTGAAGGTGGAGAGTTCGGATACCATCGACAACGTGAAGGCGAAGATCCAAGACAAGGAGGGGATCCCACCAGACCAGCAGAGGTTGATCTTCACCAGAAAGCAGCTCGAGGACGGTCGCACCCTTGCTGACTACAGCATCCAGAAGGAGTCCACCCTACCTTGTCCTCCGCCTCCGTGGTGGTGCTTTCTGAGGAGTGAAAAAGCCTTGCTTTATGATTGAAAATTATGGTTTTATGATTTATGGTTCTATTTAATTGTTTCTGCTTTAATGGTGGAAACATCAAAAACTCATTTATATTTATATTATTATGTCTATGGCCCTAATGTGGCCTTCAAATAAATTTGATGATGTTGCTATATTTGTAAGTATATTTGTGCTATGAATTGTGTGCTTGATGATACCTCCATGTTTAGGTGCTTTGGTTTTCAAACCCAGGCATAATTGGTAAAGAAGAAAATTGATTTTTCTTAGAACTCCTAGAACAATAGTTGAGACTAGTAGGAGCGTTCAACAGAAGCCTTCTTCCGTCGTTGAAGCTAACTGTTACTGAAGCAATAGAAAGACTTTGAACCTTCTTGTTATACGCAAACAAAATACAATTTTTTTTGATTAATTGAAAGTTTCTGAAGAAGAAACCTCTCCTGCATTGTTGAAAGTTCACTAGTGATTTTAAATATTGACTTGCTTGGTTTGGTGTGGAGTAAAAGAGAAATCTTTGAGGGATTCTTGGCTTCTTTGAGTTGGCAGAAAGTTGCTCTTGGAGGTTTGTTAGAAAATTTTGTTTTGCCAGTCTTTTGTTTTTGTTCATTTGATTTTTTATTTTTTTTTACCTTGAAATTTACTCCGATTGTTGTTTTGTTTTGGAGATGAACCCATGATATGCCAAAATTTTGATATGGGTGCATGGGTTTATTATTTTTCTTTTTTCAAGTTTAGTGAAGTTCATAGTTCATACTGAATCAGTATTTGATTCAGCTGAACAGATGAACACTGTGTCTCCTTCTTCCTCGGTTTGCTTCCACGATCAAAACCCAGGAGGTTCTCAGTCCATTATTTCAAGCACATTGCATTGTGATCTTCGTTTGGTGAGAACGTTGGATGAGAGTGTGTTTTGGGAGTGAGGAGTGTTTGATCTGTTTTAGGTTCTATTTTTGATGAGTTTATGTGTTAGAGTAACGTCTGCACTGGAGGTGGGTTACGGAGGAGTAACGAAGGAAATCACAGGTGGGTAAAGTGTCAAAATTGAAACCACAGGTAGACACATAGAATTCGGGCAAAACCACAGGTTGGTAATGTGTAATTATCCCAAATAATAATTACAGAAAAAAAGAGAGCTGGCCTTTACATTGCCTTGACCTGGTTGCAACGCAAACTTCCTATTCTTGATCATCCGTCTAATCTTTACCGACAACAACTAGTTTCTCCATAACCCTAGTTTGAAATCATATAAAACTATACTTTTGCATAAATGATTTTTTATATGTTATTTATCTTGTATTCTTGTAGTTTTTTTTTTTCTTTTTTTTTTTTTTGGGCATAATGAAGAAAAAAAACAGTGCATATATTAAGCTTGAATTTGAATCCAAGAAATTGCAGTTTACACTTCACATTAGCAAAATAAAGACCAAAGGACTACTGCTCCTTTCTATTATCAGAAATTACAGAAAAAGACACCCTACTCCAATTCTAATTCAAGGACCAATCATTCAAGTGTTTATTTCCAAGGGCGTAGCTACGTGTAAGGGTGGGAGGGTCATGGCCCCCCTCCTACCCCCCCCCCCCCCCAAATTTTGAAACTTTTTTAAATATATATTGTAAGGTCAGATTTGGCGGCCCAAGCCCAAGGAGGGGTGGATTTGGAGCCCACTGAACCAAAGACAATGAATTTTGTAGAGTGTGGGTGAAAGAGCAAGGCGAATAGCAAAAATAACAGTATGCAACAACCACACTAGTGAAGGAATTCGAATAAATATCTGCTCGGATGGATATAAGTACAACGTCCGAAGAGGTGATTTCCCTTAGAGGGTTACAATTCTTGGTGCTATAGTAAATAATACCTCTTCCTTTTTTCCTGTCAATTTTCGGTCCCCTTCTATTAGGGGGCTTTCCTACTTATATAGTACCTCCTCACTCTGTCTTGATCGTCCACCTGTTCATCATCCAGGCATCCACTTGAGTGCTTGTCCCATCAAGGGTGTTCCCTGGCCTTAGGTAAGTGGTGATAGCAGGCTGATACTGTTCAAGGGTCTCTTCCACATTAATGCGGCCAGGGAGGTAGGTGTGGTGTATTTAATGCGGTGGTTGAGGTTTATCTCTTAGATATTTCCCCGGTCCAGTTATGTTCCTCCGCGTCCGAGGCCCCTTCTGTCACTACATCTGTAGAGAGGGTCGCTCGGGCTGCAAAAGGTTGAACGTCAGACTAAGCCTCCTCGGATCCAAAGGTATTGGACTCCTCGGATCGTTGAACACATCCTCGGATCATGAATGTACCCTTCACCAGCTCAGAGCCTCTAACTAGGCTTCTCGTCTCTTCGGGAAATGGTGGGCCGTAGGTAGGGCCTTGGGCCCAATGCCTTTGGTTGGGTTTTCCTCCCCCACAATAGCCCCTCAAAATTGTAGTTTTTTCCTCGCATCCGAAGGGAAAAAGTATGATTTTGACCTGCCATAGAACAAGAAGCTTGGATGCAGGCCAATTCAAGCTGGCACGTGCGTGGGGGGTCTTGGGATAGACGCTTCATTAATGCCGTTGCGGTTTCCACATTCCCAAGCCGCAGCATTAATTGCACCAGGTGGCGCCTTGTCCTTCGTATCCAACGGTGAGCGATTGATCCGACGGTTGTGGTCTTTTCCTTGAAATTTGGGTGGGAATGTCCCTGACCCTTCGCTTGACCCCGTATAAAGCCTTAGAGGAGGTTATTTCCTCCTCACTTTTGCAAACCATCAGACGCTCCAGCAAGAACAGACGCACCGCTCCGCACCAATCCTTCAATTGTTACTTTCAAGACTCCCCAGAATCATCACGAACCCTCTTACGAGCCTGAAATTCCTCCAGAGATTTGTCCCCGGTGAGTCATCGTACAACTCATTTAACTCTCTCTTCGGCCCACCGTTTCTTTTAGGCACTATGGGAAAGCTTGAGTACATGGTGGACAGCCCTGAACACCTAGAGGAGTTTAGGGCCACATATCGCATACCCCCCAACGTGGGTGTGAGGTATTGCCCCCCGGAGAAGATACTAACGGAACGCAAAACGGGGGAGGTGGTGATCCCCCTCATCGCCTTCAAAGAAGGAGGAATGACAATCCCCATGGGTCCCATCACCACTAACTACCTCCGGAACCACAGACTTACTCCCTGGTAGTGTGCGCCCAACATGTTTAGGATTCTAGGAGCGATTGAGGACCTTGAGCGCCATCTGGGGTTGGGCCTCACCTGGCTAGACGTAGTGCATATGTACGAATGCCACAGTCAGCAAGATGCTGGGTACTACTTAAAATCCCGGTCGGACGTTATCAGGCTCATCTCCTGCCTTCCCAAGTCCAACAAAGGGATGAAAGACGATTACGTGATCATTTCGGGCGCCTGGCATGACGGCAATGGTTGCCCGACCAGGCTTGGGGAGCCAGGTGGGACGTTAGATCTAGGCACACTAACTGTAGACTTAAGGACCTCGTTCTTCAACGTTTTTTATTTTTTCACTTCTCCCTGTTTTTGAGTTTGACCCCCCTTTTTTGTACTGCCTTGCAACAGATAAAAGACACGTTTCTCCTCGGCTCAGCCTAACGAACGTTGCCGCCCTCAACTTCCTTTTGAGGTTAGAGATCTTCGTGAGCGAGGACGGGCAACTGCGATCGGCTCCCCTTATTCTCGGATACACAGCGAAGCCGAAAAGTTTGCAACCGGTCGGCAACGCAATCGTTCAGGGAGATCATCGCCTAGCACGAATTGACGTTGGTCGGACGGGCTTCTTGGCGCCATACGACCTTGAACCTGTACCCCACCCGAATCCTCGGAACGTGCCTCCCATTGTTCAACCCCTCCAGCAAGTTCCCCCCGGACAAGAGATTGAAGGTGAGGGGGTCGACTCTTCAACTTCCTCGCTAGAAGAGCAGATAGACGGCTTTCGGTTCGAGGGAGACGCTTCAGTAGTTCAGCAGGTGGTAGAGGTCTCTGACGCCGAGGAAGAAACCTACGATCGGCCAGGCGTCTGCCTTAATTTGCTAGTCGCTCACTTAGAGGGCTCCTCGGACGAAGACGATATGGATTTGAGGCTTCTGATGAAGGGCAGAGGCCAAAAGCCCGATCCGAAAGGTGCTGGGACCTCCACAGCAGTGGTGACACTTCCTCCTGCGCCTCCTGCGCCTACCCAAGTTCCTGACCCAAATCTAAAGGCAATGCCAAACCTTCAGAAGAAGAGACCCCACACTGAGGTTGGGGGGAAACAGGTGCCACCGGCCAAGGGGGGCAAGTAGCAAAAGGTGGCAAAAGATAGCCGGACGCACAGGGCCTCCTCTCTCGAAAGCCGAGAGGAGCCCACGGGTGCAGACGTGCGCCGAGGAGGGGGACCGCAAATCTGGTCCCCGAAATTGGAGCTGGATGGCGCTCCAATCCTGTGGGATACCTCCTTCAGGAATTATGATGGAGGAAGGGCAGGCTACGTCGCCGAGGCCCTGCAGCAGCCACTTCTTCTCCCCCATGACATGACCTCCTTCAGGCGCTTTTCCCAGAAGGAGCTATTCATGTCCCTTAAAAGGGATTTAGCCATGGTAAGTGCACCCCTCCCTAGTCTAGGTTTTACGTTTAATTGGCTTTATTCCTTAGCTTGATGCTGGAGATTTTGTTATGCAGCTTACCCAGCAGGTTTACGTGGCCGAGGGAATAAACGAGGAGTCATGGCTTAAAGCTCGAGCGGCATCCCAATCCCAGCTGGAGGCGGAGGCATCTCTTGGTCAGCTGAAAGAGGAGCATGCTCGGATGTCCGAGGAGCTTAAAGGGGCGCTCTCCGAACGAAGCCTCGAGGCCGGGCTTAAAAATGCTGAAAAACAGGCCGAGGAACAGCGTAGCCAATTACGCATGTCCGAGATCAACCTGGCAACCGAAAGGGAGCTGGTGAAAGGTCTAAAAGCTGAATTGCAGAAGGCCAAGGCGAGTGCCCAGGTGTTTGAGCAAAATGCTAGGCTGGCTAAGGAGGCAGTTGAGGCCGAAAGGAAGGCGGCGTACCAGATGGGGGTAGAGACGACTACATCCCAGCTTGTGGAGCAGTTCGCCTCGGTCAGCCGAGACTACTGCCTCGTAAGTTGGGGCAAAGCCTTGGATGCCGCTGGAATTTCGGCCGATTCGGAGCTGAGGCTGCTTGGGAGCGTGTACTATCATCCTGAGATCCGAGAGCTCCCAGAAACAGACCTTCCTGCCACTCAGACTCCAGAGACCCTCCAGGAACAGCCGGACGACACGGGCAAATCGGCTGAGCCGGCCAAAGGTTCGGGCAAAGAGAAAGTTCCTGCTGAAGCCAAGGACCAAGCCTCCGAAGCATCTGAACAGATAGGCCACGTTGCTGACCCTGGGCCTCCTCCAGCGAAAGAGTAGATGCCTAGGGCTTTCATTTTGCACTTGTACTTTTTGTTCTTTGCTTAGGGAATTGTAACTTTCCCTTTTTTTTTTTGTTTTGTTGACCCTATATGTAGACCTTCTTTCTTTAATGGAATAGTTCCCTATTTGCCTTCGATGTTTTTGATACATGTTTTATTACTTATTATTGCCACACACATAACCATACGTTGCGATTATGACATAAAAATGCAAGTAACTTGATTAATACGTCATATTGATGACGTGCGTAATCGGAATTGACATTGAAAAGGATAGGCCAAATAAGAGTTATTGATGAGTAATGGTTGGAATGAGTACTTATGCGAGTCTCGCGTCCCTTTCCAGATTAAACATAGGTTATTGTCCCTCGGTTTCGAATTGAACATAACTAAGACACCGTAATGGAGGGATAACTAACCCAAATCATCTGGTCCGAGAGCTACAAGCATGATTGGATTTAAGTTTGAACACTAATGGAGTGTTAACTAACCCAAATTATCTGGTCCGAGGACTACAGGCATGATTGGATTTAAGTTTGAACACTAATGGAGTGTTAACTAACCCAAATTATCTGGTCCGAGGACTACAGGCATGATTGGATTTAAGTTTGAACACTAATGAAGTGTTAACTAACCCAAATCATCTGGTCCGAGGACTACAGGCATGATTGGATTTAAGTTTGAACACTGATGGAGTGTTAACTAACCCAAATCATCTGGTCCGAGGACTACAGGCATGATTGGATTTAAGTTTAAACACTAATGGAGTGTTAACTAACCCAAATCATCTGGTCCGAGGACTACATGCATGATTGGATTTAAGTTTAAACACTAATGAAGTGTTAACTAACCCTAATCATCTGGTCCGAGGACTACAGGCATGATTGGATTTAAGTTTAAACACTAATGGAGTGTTAACTAACCCAAATCATCTGGTCCGAGGACTACAGATATGATTGGATTTAAGTTTAAACACCTAGTTGACACGCTGGCTGATGAAAAAGGCTTGATTAATAAAAGTACTTCTTCAAGTTGTTTACATTCCACGGACGTGGTATTACATGACCGTCTAGGTCTTCCAAAAAATATGCTCCGATGCCTGCTCCAGAGGTGATGCGGTACGGTCCCTCCCAATTGGGTCCCAGTTTCCCCCAGGCTGGGTTCTTCGCCGTGCCCACAACCTTCCTCAGCACCAGATCACCGGGTTCTAGGGGTCTTGCCTTTACGTTGGCGTCATAACCTTGCCTGAGTTTTTGTTGATAGTGTGCCAGCCGAACCATTGCATTCTCCCTCTTTTCCTCAATCAAGTCTAAGCTCTTCTGCAGTTACCCATCGTTGTCGGCTGGATTGAATGTGCCTGTTTTTATCGTTGGGAACCCGGTTTCCAGAGGGATGACAGCTTCAGCTCCATAGGTCATTGAAAAGGGGGTCTCCCCGGTAGACCGACGAGGCGTAGTCCTGTAAGCCCAAAGTACGTGCGGCAGCTTGTCTACCCATCTGCCCTTCGCATCATCTAACCTCTTCTTTAAGCCATTCAGTATGACTTTGTTGACGGCTTCCGCTTGTCCATTGCCCTGGGGATAGGCAGGAGTGGAGTATCTGTTCGTAATTCCCAACTCACTGCAGTAGTTCCTGAATGCCCTGCTATCAAACTGCAAGCCATTGTCTGAGATGAGAGTGTGAGGAACTCCAAACCGAGTGACAATATTCTTTCACACGAACTTTTGCACATCAACGTCTCTGATATTGGCTAGTGGTTCGGCTTCGACCCACTTGGTAAAATAGTCTGTTCCGACCAAGATGTACTTCTTGTTTCCTGCAGCTTTAGGGAAGGGTCCTACAATATCCAAGCCCCATTGGGCGAAGGGCCATGGGCTAGACAGCGGATTAAGATTTCCCCCCGGCTGGTGAATGTTTGGAGCGAAGCGCTGACACTGATCACACTTTTTGACGTATTCATGTGCCTCCTTTTGCATGCTAGGCCACCAATAGCCTTGGGTGAGAGCTCGGTGAGCCAAGGACCTACCTCCAGTGTGGCTCCCACAGATTCCCTCATGCAGCTCTTCCAGCAATATCTCAGTCGCTTCGGGGTGTACACATAACAAATACGGTCCCGAATAGGAGCGTTTGTACAGTTTCTGGTCCTCGGATAACCAGAACTTTGTCGCTTTCCTCTTAACTTTATCAGCTTCGTCCTTCCCTTCAGGCAAGATGTCTTCTTTGAGGAATTTGATTAAAGGATCCATCCAGCAAGGCCCTGCCCTGACCTGGTGAACCTGGACTGCCTCCGATTTTGCTTCTGTAGGCCTGAGCAAGTCCTCGACGAGGATGATCCTCGGCAGGTCCTGCGCCGAAGAGGTGGCAAGCGTGGCTAAGGAGTCAGCGTGTGAGTTGCCACTTCGAGGGATATGCAGCAATTTGAAAAGGTCGAACTCTGATTGGAGGCGTTTAATACGGCTCAAATACCCCTGCATTCTTTCGTCCTTTGCCTCAAACTCGCCTTGTACCTGACCTACTACCAGTCTCGAGTCTGAGAACAACTCCACAGACTTCCGACCCATTCTTCGGACCATAGTCATTCCCATCAATAGGGCCTCATATTCCGCCTCATTATTCGTTGCCGAGAAGTCCAGCCTTAACGATTTCTCAATAATGATTTTCTCAGGGGATATTAGTACTAGCCCAACTCCGGAACCTTTCTGATTTGCCGCACCATCGACGTACACTTCCCAATGGGGGGGATTCTGTTGGGAGATCATGCCAACTGATTTTTCATCCATGCCTGATGGGGGTTCTGCTTCTACTTGGGGCTCCGTGAACTCAGCCACCAAATCCGCAAGAACCTGTCCCTTAACCGAAGTGCGGGGCATATACCTTATATCAAAAGCCCCTAAGATTGTACCCCACTTAGCAATCCGACCAGTGTAATCGGCGCTTCGGAGCACCACTTTGAGTGGTAGCTGTGTTAGAACGATGACCATGTGGGCTTGGAAGTAGTGAGGTAGCTTCCGCGTGCCAAGCACCACTGCTAGGATAGCTTTCTCTAGAGGCAAGTAACGGACCTCGGCCTCGTGCAGCGACTTGCTTACGTAATAAACAGGCCTCTGCACACCAGAGTTCGATCGTATTAGCACTAGGCTCACTGCATAGGGGGCTACAGCGATGTAGGCGAACAGCACCTCGTCGGGCTCAGGGCTGGACATGATGGGTGGTCGAGCCAGATAATCCTTGAGTTGCTGGAATGCCAGAGCACACTCCTCAGTCCACTCGAATCCCTTCCATTTGTTGAGTAGAGAGAAGAAAGGACGGCATCTGTCTGCCGACCTGGAGATGAACCGATTGAGGGCCGCGGTCATTCCGGTCAGTTTCTGGACCTCCTTGGGATTCCGAGGAGCACGTAGATCGTTGATGGCCTTTATCTGGTCGGGGTTGACCTCAATTCCCCTGTGGGTGACCATGTATCCTAAAAATTTGCCGGACCCTACCCCAAACGAGCATTTAGAAGCATTTAAACGTAGCTTGTGCCTTCGTAGGGTCTCAAAAGTAATTTCAAGGTCTCTTATGTGCTCAGCTACGACCTTGCTCTTCACCACCATGTCGTCTATGTAAACCTCGATGTTTTTGCCCAGCCATGGCTCGAACATCCTGGTCATCATCCTCTAGTAAGTAGCTCCCGCGTTCTTCAAGCCGAATGGCATCACTTTATAGTGGTAGTTGCCAATAGGGGTGACAAAAGCAGTTTTCTTCTGGTCCTCCAGGGCTAATGGTATCTGGTGGTAGCCTTGGAAGGCGTCCAGGAAGCTCATCCGAGGGTGGCCGACAGTGGCATCCACCAACTGATCTATTTTTGGCATAGGGAACGGATCTTTGGGGCATGCCCTATTCAAATCCGTGAAATCTACGCATACTCGCCACTTCCCACTCTTCTTCTTCACCACCACGGTGTTTGCGAGCCACTCAGGGTAAAAAACTTCTTTGATAGCCCCAGCTTGTTTGAGTTTCGCTACCTCGTCTCTCACTGCATCGGCATGTTCCTTGGATGGGCGCCGAATAGGCTGTTTCTTGGGGGTGATTAGGGGATTCACCTTCAAGTGATGGCATATAAACTCCGGGTCCACCCCGGGGGCTTCGTACGCACTCCAGGCAAACACATCGAGATTTTTCTTGAGGAACTCTATCAATTCCTCCTTCTCTTGAAGAGGCAGCTGAGATCCGACTTGGAAAAACCTGTCAGGATCGTCTCCAATGACCACTCTGGTTAGCTCTTCACACCGAGTGTCTTCATCTGGCTCTCCGGAGGGAACTCCTCGGGACTGTAATTGCTATAAATTTCCCCACATCACGTCCGAAGACTCGGCCGGGACCTTATGCTGGATGGTAGCCACCAGGCACCGTCGGGCGACGGACTGGTCCCCTCGGATCTCATGTATCTGGCCTTCCGACGGATATTTGATCTTCTGGTGCAAAGTGGATGGAACGGCTCCAAGCGCATGGATCCAGGGTCTGCCCACGAGTGCCGTGAAGGGCGAATATGCGTCCACAACTATAAAGTCCAACTCTACCACCTCGGAGCCAGACTGCACCGGTAAGCGTATCCGGCCTTTTGGGATAACAGGGCGTCCTTCAAAGCTCAAGAGGGGAGAATCGTATGGCGTTAGGTCTTGGGGCTTCAGGCCCAGCCCCTTGTAGAGGTCCGGGTACATTATCTCCACAGCACTGCCCTGATCCACCATCACCCTTTTCACATCGTACCCCCCTATCCTGAGGGTGATGACTAGTGCGTCATCGTGGGGTTGGATGGTGCCGATCTTGTCCTCATCCGAGAATCCCATGATAAATGGGGCAACAGACTCAGCTTTCTTCGGTTCTCGGCATGGCTCCCCAGCCGATGGTCGGCCTACCGACATGACTTTCAATGGCCAGGACCCTGCTCTCCCCGGCGCGGCGAGGACGACGTTTATGGTGCCTAGCGACGGCTTTGAGGGATCAACTCCGTGCGTCCCTGAACCCGCCTGCCCTCGGCCGCTGGAAGGGTGCAGGAGGTGTTTCAGTTTACCGTCGCGAACTAGCTGGTCCAAGTGATCCCACAGGCTCCTGCAATCTTCCGTGGTGTGCCCATGGTCTTGATGGTACTGGCAGTATAGATTGTGGTTGCGTCTCTCGGGGTTTCCCACCATCTTGTTCGGCCACCTGAAGAACGATTCATTTTTGATTTTCTCCAGGACCTGATGCACTGGCTCTTTGAACACGGTATTAACCGCTTGAGGATTCGTCGATCCTGATTGCTCGGCAAAGTCTCTCCTTGGTTTGCTGTAATTATAACGGTCGGACCGCGAGTCCCTCCTATCCTGAGAAACAATCTTGTCCTTTCCCTTGCCCTGCTGCCGATCTTCTTCAACCCTCTTGTACTTCTCTATGCGATCCATTAGCTGTCGTACGTTCGTGACCGGTTTGCCAGATAGAGATGCCCTCAAACCATGGTCGGTAGGGAGGCCTAGCTTGAACGTGCTGAGGGCCATTGCATCATTGTTGCCTTCCACCTCGTTGAACATCTCCCAGTACCTGTCTGAGTATGCCTTCAATGACTCAGACTCCTGCATAGACAGTGACAACAACGAAGAAAAAGGCCTGGCCACCCTTCGGCACGTGACAAAACGAGAGCCGAATGCCTGAGTAAGCTCTTTAAAGGAGTTGATGGAGCCTGCCTTCAGACCATCGAACCACCTCATGGCGACAGGCCCCAGATTGGAGGGGAAGACCTTGCACATAAGAGCCTCGTCTCTGGAGTAGACAGCCATTCTCTGGTTAAAATGACTCACATGCTCCACGGGGTCGGTTTTACCGTTGTAGATGGTGAAAGTGGGCTGGTTAAAACGCCGAGGAAGTCTAGCCCCATCAATCCTGCGGGTGAAGGGTGATTTAGAAATCTGGTTCAGAGCCTTATTCATGGCATCGTTCTCCATGTCCCCACGTGACGGACTCCTACGTTGTTGCTTGCGATGGGACTCCTCCTCATAAGTGTAGGACTCGCTGGCTAGTGTCCTGGATTTGTGCTGATAAGAGACGTCCTGTTCGTCATCAAGATCATCCTCCGAGTATGAGGAGGCCCGTTTCCTCTTCGTGTAGCGTAACTCCCTCTTTAGTTTTTCCACCTCCAGCTGCAAGTCACGGTTCTCCTTTGCATGGGCCATGCGGCTTCCGCCCTGTGATTGGCTCTGGCTAAGACGCACAGTGTGCACACTGCCCTCGCGATTTTGTCCCCTCTCCAAGTTGACGAAATGGTCCACATGTTGGGATGCTCTGGATTCTGCTTGTTGTTCGCCTAGTCCTGCCATTGTCAACTGTTGTTTTCACTCTTGCACGTGCTCTCCCCACAGACGGCGCCAATTGTAAGGTCAGATTTGGCGGCCCAAGCCCAAGGAGGGGTGAATTTGGAGCCCACTGAACCAAAGACAATGAATTTTGTAGAGTGTGGGTGAAAGAGCAAGGCGAATAGCAAAAATAACAGTATGCAACAACCACACTAGTGAAGGAATTCGAATAAATATCTGCTCGGATGGATATAAGTACAACGTCCGAAGAGGTGATTTCCCTTAGAGGGTTACAATTCTTGGTGCTATAGTAAATAATACCTCTTCCTTTTTTCCTGTCAATTTTCGGTCCCCTTCTATTAGGGGGCTTTCCTACTTATATAGTACCTCCTCACTCTGTCTTGATCGTCCACCTGTTCATCATCCAGGCATCCACTTGAGTGCTTGTCCCATCAAGGGTGTTCCCTGGCCTTAGGTAAGTGGTGATAGCAGGCTGATACTGTTCAAGGGTCTCTTCCACATTAATGCGGCCAGGGAGGTAGGTGTGGTGTATTTAATGCGGTGGTTGAGGTTTGTCTCTTAGATATTTCTCCGGTCCAGTTATGTTCCTCCGCGTCCGAGGCCCCTTCTGTCACTACATCTGTAGAGAGGGTCGCTCGGGCTGCAAAAGGTTGAACGTCAGACTAAGCCTCCTCGGATCCGAAGGTATTGGACTCCTCGGATCGTTGAACACTTCCTCGGATCATGAATGTACCCTTCACCAGCTCAGAGCCTCTAACTAGGCTTCTCGTCTCTTCGGGAAATGGTGGGCCGTAGGTAGGGCCTTGGGCCCAATGCCTTTGGTTGGGTTTTCCTCCCCCACATATATATATATATAATTATTTTAATTTTTTCAAAATTTAGTCTAAAAAAATAAGAGTTGGCCCCCCAAATATTTGATTTAGTCCAATGATGCTCTTAAAAAAAAATTGGTCTAATAATTATAGAGACATAACATTATTTTTCACAATTCTATTTTTTTATTGTAAAATATGCTCTTATATCTGTTAAATATTTGATAAATTTTGGCACTAAACATATTTGAATCTATATCTTTTTCAACCAGTTATGTGGCAATTAACAAGCCATTGACTCATTAAAAAAATAATGTCACTAAAACTATACATGAAATGTCTTTTTAGTTACTACATAATGGGTTAGAGTAACATAGCATCAAATATGTTTGAAACTTAACTTATTCCTCCAAGTTTTGGATCATTTATGTTTTTAAAAATTTTATTAGTTCAATTGAAAGATTTTTTACTTTAGTATAAAATTTGATAATTTGTATCGAAAATGAAATTTTTTAAGAATTTCACTATATAAAAATTGTAAAAATGAATTTTATTTTATGAAAGATTGCCACCAAATATAATTTTGATTAAAATTACTAAGCTCTTTTTGTTTTTGTTTGGTGTGTGTATATATAACTTATCAAATAAAAAAAGTGTGTTTATATAATAAAAAAGCGTGTGTATAAATATATGTGGGGGTTGTCTTAATAAATATATTTGAGTTGCAACTTGGCCTCCCAAACAAAAATTCCTGGCTCCGCCCTGTTTATTTCCATTATTGCTTCTTTAGTTTATTTGTTAATTACAGTATTTTTAAAATGAATAACTGTAATTTTGTACAATAAACCCATGAAAATGAACTCAATTACCTAGATAAATTTTACTTCTCTCACAGTCTCACTCACTTTTTTGTAGTTGGTAGGAACCACACGAACTGATAGGCCATTGAAATCATGACCGTGTCTGGGATCCACCACAACTTGCAATTATCCAACCACTCCACTGAAATCAATTCAATGGTTCACATTTGATTCACACATATAGAGTGTTAGTAGTTGGTAGGAACCACACGAACTGATAGGCCATTGAAATCATGACCGTGTCTGGGATCCACCACAACTTGCAATTATCCAACCACTCCATTGAAATCAATTCAATGGTTCACATTTGATTCACACATATAGAGTGTTATATGATCTTTCTGCTACACGCCTTAAAAGCAAAAGAGGAAGTATTTTGAGAGTTTCTGCAAAACGAAAAACACTTTCACAGATCACATCTCTCTCTCTCTCTCTCTCTCGGTTCTCTTGTTTGCGTTCTCTTGCCTTTGGTTTTTCACCACTCACATCTTTGGCAAAGAAGAAAGCATGGCCGGGGCTTTGGTGGGTGGAGCATTTCTCTCTGCATTCCTTCAGGTGGCGTTTGACAGGCTGGCTTCTCGTGATTTCCTAGACTTTCTCAAGGGAAGGAAGGACATTGATGGATCGCTAAAAAAGTTGAAGAGGTTGCTGAGGTCTGCTAATGTGGTGCTCGTTGACGCGGAGGAGAAGCAATATACAAACCCATCTGTAAAAGAATGGCTGGACGAGCTCAAACATGCTGTTTATGTTGCGGATGACATCCTGGATGAGATTGTCTATGAAGCATTGCGATGCAAGGTAAGTGGCTTGATCCCTAATTCTGTTGTTTTGTTTGACACAAGGATTAAATCTGAACTAGAAACGATTCTAAACGAATTAGAATCACTCACAAAAGAAAAGGATGACCTCGGCCTGGAAAAGGTTGCTGGTGGAGTTCCATCACGACCATTGACAAATTTTCTCCCTGAAGAATATGGTGTGTTTGGTAGAGACAATGATATGGAGGCGATATTTCAGAAGTTCAAATCAGATGATGCAGCTGTTAATGGCATATGTGTTGTTCCCATTGTGGGTATGGGTGGGATTGGTAAAACAACTCTTGCTAGACTTATATATAATGACAAAAGAGTAGAGGAGTATTTTGACCTCAAAGCTTGGGTTTGCGTTTCAGAAAATTTTGATAGTTTCAAGATAGCAAAAGCTATTTTTGAGCAGGTCACTTCATCTGCTTGTGACATTCAAGACATAAGTTTGCTGCAAAATAAAATGAAAGAGAAATTCATGGAGAAGAAAATTTTCCTTGTTTTAGATGATGTTTGGAATGAGAGCTATAACGATTCCGTTGAGCTGCTTAAAGTTTTTAGATGCGGGGCAAAGGAGATTAAGATCATTGTTACTACACGTAGTGAAAAAGTCGCATCAAATGTACGCACTGTTGCAGCTTTTCCCCTAAAGCAATTATCAAATGAAGAATGTTGGTCATTATTTGAAAAACATGCATTTATAAATGGAAAGGCTAGTGAATTTCCAATTCTAGAGGATATTGGTAAACAAATTGTCCAAAAATGTAAAGGCTTACCATTAGCTGCAAAAACACTTGGCGGTTTGCTGCGTTGTGAGCAAGATCCAAAGGAGTGGACAATGATTTTGAAAAGTGATATATGGAATTTACCAGAAGAAAAAAATAGCATCCTTCCAGCTCTAAGATTGAGCTACCACTACCTCCCATCACATTTGAAGCGTTGCTTTACTTATTGTTCCATATTTCCAAAGGATTATGAATTTAAAAGGGAGGAGTTGGTCTTATTGTGGATGGCACAAGATTTTTTGCAACAATCTAAAGGAAATGAGGGAATGGAAGAAATAGGTGAACGGTACTTTGATGATCTGGTATCTAGGTCACTCTTTCAACGAGTAAGTAAGAATGGATCATATTTCATAATGCATGACCTAGTCAATGACTTGGCTACATTTATATCTGGAGAATTTTGTGTTAGGCTTGAGGAAAATGATGAGTTAAATGTAATAACAGAAAAAACACGTCATTTTTCATATCCTAATGAAGGTCAATTTGATAACTCTAAGAAATTAGAATTCCTTTATGAAGCAAAGGGTTTGCGAACCTTCTTGACAATAGAACCACATCAATGGGACGAACATGACATTGTAGAGATGATGATGATGATAGATGATTTGTTGGAGAAATTTAAAACCTTAAGGGTGTTATCATTGTCTAGCATGAGAATAAGGGAGTTGCCTGATTCCATTGATAATTTAAAGCACCTTTGTTATTTGAATATTGGTTACACTAGAATCAATCACTTACCCGATTCTTTATGTAACTTGTATCATTTGCAAACCTTGATATTGTCGCGGCACATCACCAAATTGCCTGCCAACACAAGTAAATTAATCAACTTGCGCCACCTAGATAATAGTAATGCTAGAATGGAAGAGATGCCTCCTCAGATGGGTAAAATGAAAAATCTCAGAAAATTATATGTTTTTGGTGTGGGCAAACATGATGATGGGTCCAATATTAAAGAGTTAGGGGAGCTTCAGCATCTTTCTGGAAAATTGTCTTTGTTGAACTTGGAAAATGTTCGTTGCATTGATAAAGATACTACGAAGGTTATATTAAAGAACAAGCAAGATTTATCTGAGTTGAAGTTGGAATGGAAATATGGTTATGGCGCTAAAGATTCAGAAAATGAAAGAATTTTGCTCGAGCAGTTGTGTCCTTGCACAAACCTGAATTCTCTCACCATCACTAATTATGAGGGTACAAGATTTTCAAAATGGTTAGGAGACTCGGCATTCTCTAAAATGATATCCATAGAACTTCGTAATTGTGATAATTGCTTCTCCTTGCCTCCGCTTGGACAGCTACCTAACCTCAAAACCTTCAAATTAAATGTTTTGGAAAAATATCAAGTGTGGGCCCTGAGTTCTACGGGAATACGATTAACCCGTTCAAAGCCCTTGAGTGTTTATCATTAGAAAACATGCCAGAGTGGCAGGAGTGGGTTATATTTGATGGGGAAGTTTTCTCTTGTCTTCGAGAACTTTATATTTATAATTGTCCCAAGCTAAGAGGGGGTCTGCCCGTTCAAATTCCTTCTTTGACCAAACTTGATATTAGGGGGAGTTTGCCTAGTCTATTTCTCTCTTTTTCCAAACTTGAACATATAGGGCGTAGGCAGCTTAATGCTTCACTTCCTAACTCTCCAGCTCTCCACGGGAAAAGTGTGGACATAGTGGGTGGCGTTTATTCAATTTTTCCCTTTCTATCAGAGTTTGCTTCTGTCACTCACTTGAATTTCTTTGAGTGCCCTGATTTAGTTTCCTTTCCCAGCGGAGGACTATGTGCCCCAAATTTGTTTGAGATTGTAATCTATGAGTGCAGAAACTTAAAGTCACTGCCTGAACGGATGCATACCCTCCTCCCATCTCTTGTGTGTTTGGAACTGTATGGGTGTAGAGAACTGGAATCTTTTCCCGATGGAGGTTTGCCCTCCAACTTAGAAGGTCTTGCTATACACGGGTGTGAGAAACTCATTTACCGTCGCATGGAATTGGGATTGCAAGGTCTTCACTCTCTCAGAAGTTTCACAATTTCTAATCATTGCAACGAACTGGAGTCCTTTCCAGAGGAGGCGTTGCTGCCTCCTAATCTTACCGATTTCGCCATTAGTTATTTACCAAATCTAAAATCGCTCAATGGCAAGGGGTTTCAACGCCTTACCTCTTTGAAAAACTTGCGTATTCGAAGCTGCAATAATCTTGACTGCTTTCTAGAAGACGTTTTGCCTACCTCTCTTTGTGAGCTAGATATTTCTGATTGTCGTTTGTTGCAAGAACGGTATGGAAACGAGAAAGGGGAGGGCCGGGTCAAGATTGCGCACATCCCCAGAATATTCATAGGTTGATTGAGCTGTGAGTTGAAGAACGCTTCTGCCCAGGTACTAAATTCTCATTTTCATTAATTCCCATCAAGCTACAGTGAAAAGTTTAAATTTGTTTCACCAAAATCATTTTATTTCATCTAACTTTTTAATGCCAAGCTTTAAAATATCTTTTCTTTTTAAATTAATATATAGGTGAAAATTTCATTAAAAGCCTGAAAGTATGTTTATAAACACTTAATCATAAGCTCTATAGACCATATATCATAAACCACATGTTTAGTTTTAGTTTTGGTGTGTTATTTAATTGTGAATTACAGAAAAACTCCCCAACATACAGAACTATATACATATATAAAGGAAGCATTAGATCATGCTATAGTTGAAATATTTGAACTAGGTGATTTTCAACATTGTTATATATGCTCATTTCATTGTCTTTTCTTTTGCAGTGTTAACTTTTACTTGTAAAATTTCATGCCACTGCTAGCTGCTGATCCTTCTGCATTGTGTATGAATTCCTAAATGTCAATTCTCCCAAAAAAAAAAAAAAAAAAAAACCTCAAAAATATCTATTTAGTTTTCAAGTCACTGTAAAAGCTCATCCTTTACTCTCATTCTTGCTGGAGATGCTCTTGCCTCATTATACATTCACTACATTTCTACTCCAGACTTTTGAAATACATGACAAAGACTTTTGTGAATGTTTAAGCTAAGGTAATTCTAAATTTCCAGCATATGTATTTTTGATCAACACATACATTTAAAAAGTTAAAAGCATTTTTTAACAATCAACGGACCGCAAGCTACCAATCAATCTGTCTATTGAATTGAGAAAAAAATTATAAAAAAATGTTCCTTCAAATTATTTGATTAAAGTTTTCAAGGATAAAATAACAAATGGATAATGTATAGTAGTAAATAAAAATAATTAATTGGTTTTACAATAATTTGTTCAAGGTATGTCATTTATGGTTATAAATGCCTTATCCTATGCTCTACATACCATATATCATGATATTGATACCACAACTTTAGTATTAGACATTTTAGTTTAAAAAAAATAATAATTAATTTATAGAAAAACTTCACGGCATCCAGAAAAATGTTCAGATTTATCTATCTATATAGTGGTGTCAAGATTGCCATTGTTGCAAAGGCAGAATCCTCATAAACCAAAACCCATCTGATCTTGGTCAGTCAAGTACATGGAAAACACTTTCGATAGAACAAAGGCACAAACACATCCAACAGAAATGACTATTCTTTGGTTTCTCAAAAAAAAAAAAAAAAAAAAAAAAAAAAAAGACTATTCTTTGATTTTTACATAGTAACTTATAAAATGGTGTCGTTTTTGCAGTTTTGTTTGAAAATACTAAAGTACCCTACCTTCTTCTTTACCGCAAATAGGGCATCAATAAAAATCAAATGCTCAAGCTTGGCTCGAGCTTGAAACAAGCCTAAAAACAATATTTGAACTCAAACTTATGAAAATGCCAAAAAGATTGAGCTCGGCTCGGCCTTGCTTGATTTGATTAATTAGTCAAGCTAAGCTCGAGCTTAATATCAAGCTCAAACTTGAGCTTAAATCAAGTTTTTTAGCTTGGGATCCAAAAAAATTTGTATCATCTAATGCTTATATCACCAAAAATCAAGTAAACAAAAAATAAAATAAAATAAAATAATATATTCATTTTATTATGCTTCTAATAATTCCACTTGTGATTAGAAATTATTCAAATTATAATTTGTACGGTATCTGGCCATAGACCCATTACCCTTGGGCCCAGGTCTAAACGGCCCATGGACACTAACCCATTACTTAGGAATTTGATGCACGGCAGAACGACCAAGGGCTTTTGTGGCCTCGATGTCATCACTGCTCGGCTGTATCTTGAAACACCGATAGTGCCTTGGGGAATGTTGCTGCCCAGCACTATTCAACGTCTAGCGCTAGTTCCAATATCCAAGTTCCTGCTCCCAAAGTAGGGTCTACTCCTGACGGAGAATAATCAAAATGGGCCCCACTCACACAAGTGCCGTCAGAAAGTAATCATTGCTGACCCATTATGGAAAGGCTTTAAATAGGAAGAAAGCATAGGAAAAGGGGGTTGGTCATAAGAGGTTAAAGGACTGAAGGATAGAGAGAGCAAGTAAGGAAACCTAAGAGTAAGAGTGTTCAACAAGGGAGACAAACTATCTTTGTGGGCCTAAATCTGTCCTGAGGGACTACCCATTGTAGGAAATCCATAAATCCACAATAATAAGTAAATTGTGAGCCCAATCGCATGGTTAGCCCATTAGATGAGAGCTGGGCACGCATAATTGGCGCCGTTCGTGGGAATCTCCTACGTAGCTGTAGTTCCAACGGCATTCATTTGACGAAACATGTCTGACCATTATTCGGCAAGCTATGCCGGTAGTGGGTTTGGGGGCTCATCTCAAAGTTTGAGTTGGCGAGAAAGGAGGCATAAGAGAAATGAAGACTGAAGGCGTGAACAGGGCAAAGAAAACTCTGGCTCGGGGTAGGGATCATTGCAAACATACTAGTCATCATCCAAAATTCCCGAGCAAGAGCATCATGATAGGCGAGATCAAGAGTTAAAGCGCCTACACAGACTTGCCGAGGATCTGGAATTGGAGGTGCGGGGTAGGCGTCGAAGAAGGAATTGCACTGAGTCTCTTGAGGGGTCTATAAGTGTTGGGGATAGCCATGGAGAGGTGTCCTGTCAATTTGGTTCCCGCCAATTAAGGAAAAAATCACAGTATTTCACTACAGGGATTCAATTTCCCCTTAACAACATAGACATCGGAGTGCAGTGATGGATGCCATGAGCAATGCGCTGCACAAGATGACCCAGTCACCATTCTCAGATGAGATTGAATGTGCACGAAAGCCGAGGAGATTTAGTAGACCACCTTTCATTTCATATGATGGAAAGGAAGATCCCATCGAGCACGTCATTCATTACATTCAAATGATGTCTCTTTATAATCAAAACGACGGGCTCATGTGTAAAGTATTTTCTTCTAGTCTCGGGCTTACTGCTTCAAGGTGCTTTAATGGGTTAAGAAAGGGATCAATTCACAATTTTGGGGAATTGATTCAAGAGTTTGGTGCTTGGTTTATGACGTGTAGCCGAGTACTGCAGTTGATGGATGCTTTGCTCTCAATGAAGATGGGAGCAAGGAAAACTCTTCTAAGCTATGCCAATAGGTATTGGGAGTTGTATAATGAGATTGGAGGGGATAATGAGAAAATGGCTGCTAGTACTTTCAGATTGGGTCTGCTAGAGGATTTGGAGTTACGAGAGTCTTTAACTATGAGGCCCTTGAAAACATGTGACAACTTATGAGGCATATTGAGGAGTATAAAAGGCTGGAAGATGATCAATAACAAAGGTAAAGCACTAGCCATATTGCAATACTTAAAGAAGTCTCAGCTAGGGGCCCTTCAGCCAAGGCCTAGAAGGGAATTGAGAATTCAAGAGCCTAATGCTCGTATAGGGGAAATCAATGTGGCATTTAAGGAGCCCGTGCATAAGATTTTGGAATGAATAAAAAATGAGCCTTACTTTTAGTGGCCGAGCAAAATGGGGGGTGACCCAACAAGAAGGAATCAAAGCCTATACTGCACTTACCACCAGGGCAAGGGGCATACCACCAAACAATGTAGGGTGTTTAAGGATCATTCGGAACAACTAGTGAAGTACGGGTATTTGAAGGAGTTTGTTGTGGACCTTGGGAATGGAGCCTTCAAACAAGCTTCAAGGTTACAGGGGAATGCGCTTCCACCCATGTTGGATGTGATTGAGGTTATTCATGCAGCTTCAATGGGTACCAGCGTGAGTCAACAAAAGGGAGTCTTAACCATTGTGTTAGTAAAAAATGATAGGAAAGATGTTCGGCTCAGAAAGAAAAAGAAACTTACCCAAGAACTGATTACCTTTGGTAGTGGTGACTTAGAAGGAACAACCCAGCTACATGATGATGCACTCGTGGTCACTGCCTTAATAAGTAAATTGTGGGCCCAATGGCATGGTTGGCCCTATTAGATGAGAGCTAGGCACGAACATAACTTTACATAATTAAATCCATCCATTCATCGTTCATTGTCTATAGCTTGAGTAATTGTTCAAAATAAAATTTTTGGACAAAATGGGCTTTTGCCCTTAATTTTTATTTTATTTAGCAATTTGCCCCTATTTCAAAACTATATAGGGATATGCCCCTGTTTCGATACTCGATTACCCCAAAATCGAGTTTCAATGAAATACTTGATTCATAGAAAATCGAGTATGCCCAATCAAACTTAAAAAAAAAAAAAAATAAATAAAAAATAAAAAAAAAAGAAAGAAAGAAGAAGAAGCATAGAACTCGATTTTAAGGAAATTGAATTTAAAAACGCCACTATAGGGCACCCTAAACCTGGTATGGGACAATCAGACTTATTAAAAAAAAAATTGCAGGAAAGCGCCACTATAGGGCTCCTTGAATATGGAGCAATGACCCTTATAAAAAATTTTGCACGGAACTCGATTTCATGAAGCTCGAGTTCCTTGCAATAATAAATTAACATTCCAAAACATATATGAATAAACAAGCTATAAATTAACATTCCAAAACATGTGTGTAATGTCATAATAATGAGTTTACCTAGTAAACATACATCTAGCGATAAACAAACCTAAGCTCGGCATGTTTTATATATAGCTCTATTGTTTATGAACAATTTTTTTTCTTGGGCTTGGCTTATTTATCAAACAAACTTAAAACCTAGGCTCAAACTTGACTTATTTATAAACAAATGAACATAAAAGAGCTTGTTTCAAACTGTTTATTTATAAACTAGGGCTCTATTGTTTAGACTTGCTCAAAGTGTGTGCGTTGTATGTAAAGTTGGAATCGAGTGGCTGCAGAAGTATTAGTGACTTTCAGCCTAACTCGATCGATCGAAACTTAGATTCGATTGATCGAATATCGGGCAGAATGTTTTTTTTTTTTTTGCAGAATTTCAACTCAGTCCTAACTCATTAAAAAGTTTAGAGTTTTATATTTTGCCCAAGGTATATAAAGCAAAACCCTAGCCACGTTTTAAAGGTTGCTCATTTTGCTGTTTGTGTAAATCTCTTGTGAGATCTAAGAGGTGCTTGTCTTCACACAAGTTTAGGATTATCAAAAAGGAGATTTCTTCAAGAGCTTGATGATCATTCAGTTATTGCCATAAGAGCTTAAAGATACACAAGCGGGTGTACTTGTACTTGCTGGAGAATCCAAGAAAAAAGGAGTCTATGGTTTCAGAGCTTGCACGTGGTTGTGTTAGTAAGTTTTCTACTGGTGGGTAGCAATAGAATGTTAGTGGTCTAAGTTGCTATTGTAAAACTTCGATTCTTTCTATAATGGATTCAAGTTTACCTTGAGGATAGCTAGGTTAAATCCTCTTTAGGTTTTTTACCTGTTTGGTTTTCTTGGATCATGATATCATTGTGTTATTTATTTTTTCACTGCTATGAATGATATAATTGTTTGATTGTGATAACCTAGATCTAGAATTTAGACTAAGTAATAACTTGGCTTATTAACTAAGTTAATCCAATTGTATTTTAAGGGGTCTAAAAACAAACAAGTGGTATCAGAGCAGGTTGCTCTTTTGTTGTAGATCTTTTGATCTCTGAGTTGATCTTTGACCCTGATTGTCATGGAACATGGATACTCTCTTGTTATTCCACCTCACTTTGATGACAATAATTATGCTTATTGGAAAATAAGGATAAAAACATTCCTAAAATCAATTAATGAGAGAGTCTGGAACTCTATTGAATATGGATGGGAGAAGCTCACTCCTCTTGTGAGTGAATGACAAACTTCTTAAAAATAAGCAGCAGTTTTCAATAGCAAATTTATGAATGCTATTTTCAATATTGTTTTTATGAAAGAATTTAAGAGAATCTCTAATGTTGAGGTTGCTCATACTGCTTGAAATATCCTCCAAACTATTCATAAAGGCACAAAGGTAGTTAAAATTAATAAGTTGCGGAAATTAACTTCTAAATTTGAAAGCATTAGGATGTCTGATGATAAATCTTTTGATGAATTCTATGCTAAACTTAATGATATTGTTAGTTCTGCATATAATCTGGGTGAAATCTATGATCATCCTTAAATTGTAAAGAAAATTCTTAAATCTTTAACTGAAAATTTTAGACCTAAAGTGACTGTCATCACTGAAAGCAAGGATGTAGACTCCATCCCTGTTGATAAACTTGTAGGATCTCTTTAGTCCTATGAGTTAGACCTACCCAAAACTAGCAAATCCAAATCAATGGCTCTTAAGTCAGTTGATGATGTTGATGTTGGTGGATTTGATAATGAGCTCTCTACTACAGATATTGCTTATCTTGTCAAGAACTTTAGAAACTTTCTTAGAAATAGTAACAGAAGGGCAAGAGGTACGAACACTACTGAACCTAGAAATTTTAGGAAGAATGTTCCCACTAAGGTTAACAACAATGAAAAACCTAGAGAAAAAGTTGGCCAATCTTCTAATAATTCTATGGGTCCTCAGTGTTTTGGATGTTAAGGGTATGGTCACATGAAATCTGAATGTCCTACATACTTCAGGTTTAAGGGTAAAGTTATGGCTGTAACCCTTAGTGATAATAAAGTTTCTAATGATGAATCTGGGTGTGAGGAGGATGAAAACTTCATTACTTTCATTGCTACTATTGTAGTTAATGAAAGTGTGTCTGTTGAAGAGAACCCTTCTGATGGGGAACTTTCTAAGGATACAAATCTCAAGAAGTCTACAATAAACTTTGTAAAGTTACTGCAAATGATGCTATGAATGTTGAACTTGGCTTGAAGAAAATTGTATTTCTTGAGCTTAATAAGAAAAATTTGCATGTGAAACTGTTTGATGCTAATGAACTTTTGAATAATGTGAAAACTAAGAATATGTTTTTGCTTGATAAAGTTAAGAAATTGAAACTTGATTTATTTGTTGCTAGATCTGCTAGTTCTAAACTTAATCATATGCTGAGTGTTCAAAAGTCTCCTACTGACAAATATGGATTAGGTTTTGTTGAAAGCATCTATGTGTCTGCACCAAAGTCCACAAACTTTGTTCCTTTTTTTTCCTCTAAATCCCCTGTGAGTGAAGTTGTGAGTGCGACTGTTAAACCTATAGAGGTCACACCTCCTAGGAAGATTAAGGTTAATCTGAAAGAGTCTAAATTTAAGGAGTCTACTCTTTCTAAAGACAAGTTGCATGGTAAACCTACTTGGGTTTGTCGTTTTTATGGAAAGTCTAAGCACATTCGTCCAAACTGTTTCAAGTTGCAAGCTGCTAAGCGAGCAAATAAGTCAAAAGTGTCTGTGCCTCAAACACAAGATCCTATGGCACTTATTGGTAAATTGGTAAAGACTCTTAACCTTTATTTTAATCCTGAAGTTGGAAATTACTCTAATGTGAGTAAGAACTCCAATGCTCGAGATGCATCTAAAAAGTTTTAGATGCAAAAGACTCGATCTAATTGAGTCTTTTTGACATAGTTCTTGTGTTTCATTGCTCTAATCTTTGTGACCATTGTTTTTTGTTTTTTTCTTTTTCTTTTTGTTTCTAGGAATTTGCATTGCATGACATTCATGCATTTCATTCCAGGACCGTTTTTTGTTTCTTCTTTTCAAAAAAAAAAAAAGGAAAAATGAAGCAAATCGTGTTTTGTATTTATTCTCTTGGTTTTTAAAAACAAGGTTGGTCAATTTATTTTCACATAACATGTCTTTGTACCTTGTTTAGCTTGGATGAGTTTATTTATTGTACTTTACTAGTTGAAGTTTTGTAATGCATGTTGCGTGGGAAAGATATTTATGGTTTTTGATCACTTTATCTTGATCTTGAAGTCACATGTCTTTGACTGTCAAACTTGAACCTTTTAAGAAAGACATAAATATCCATCTCACCACTGTTTACTAGCCAATCTTGAACACCTTAGTGCATATGGTAAGATTTTGTGTTCAAAAAAGTGTAGCACATGCACCAAAAAAAACATAAGGAGTAGCCTCAGTTTAAATGCTTAAAATTGGTATATACATTATTGAACTTAAAACTAAATCAAATAAATAAAATTAGTGTGTACATTATCCCAGCTATTTTAATATGTTTCTGAACAACTAAAATTGGTGTGTACAATATGAGACAAAATCAAGAAACTTACATGATTGCAAGCTTATGATCTAGGAGATGTGGTAGTTATATGATGTAACTCTTTAGGTGATAGTCTCTTTCATATTCTATGTGATGAATTTTGTAGACTTTATGTTTGATTTCTATTCACATATCACCTCACATGTACCTCAAGCTTTTGCTAGCTGCACACACTGCACACGTTACTCTTTGTTAAACATTGTACATGTAATTGTGTGTGTTTTTTATTTGACCAACCAAGTTTGAAAATACCTTGCATTTTATGTAAAACATATTTGATACTTGAGAATTTAAAGGAAGAATGTTTGAAAATCTTAATTTTGGAAAAACTGGCTTTAAACTTGTGTTTTTGAAAACTATCTCATCTCATATTCATGCATTTTGTTCATCAATTTCAATGCTTTGAGTAGTTATTGCCCAAATTGTGTTTTGTTTTTCAAAACTGTGTTTTTTCTCAAAATTTTAGTGAGCTTTTATTTGTTTTGATTGATCCAATCTATTTTTCGTTCAATTGAAATTGGTTTTAAAATTTTTAATGAGTCTTTGTCTATTTTGATCAATCGAAACTGATTTTTGATCAATCGAAAATTGTGAATAAGGTTTTTAAAATTCAGATCTTGACTTATTCAACTCATCTTTTTCAAAAGTTTTCAAACTTCTCTCTCTCTCTCTCTCTCCGACTTGGACAAGGCTCAAACATAAATTTTTGTCATTTTCCTCCAAAAATTTTGCAAGGTTTTTCTCTCTATAAGCTGGTATGTCCATTTTACCCTTCCTTTTACATTTATTTTTATGTTTTCATGCATAAATTCTGTTGACACCCCATTTTGTAACTCGTATTTAACCTCACATGAAGAGTAAAAGGATAATCTTGCCTTGAAAATATGCATCTTGATTTTGACCATTAGTTCCTTAGACTCATTTCATCAAAATGATCTTGATGTTATAACGATTGAATCGACTGGTTATAAGACCTAATCGAACTACCAGATTGAAAGTTATCATCAAATCAAGTTTTAATTGCTAAGATGTACCATCACAAATTGAGTCTAATTATATGTAATTATGAATAATTGATTTCAAATGGTTATAAGTGTAATCAATTTGAGATCAATGATGTGTCATAATTTAATTGGTTAAGATTACATTTTATGGTAAGGTTGCATATGCCTAATTAATTAGATAGTTAAACATTAATTATTCAATGAGTAATTTGTACAATTATCTTTTAATTAAAGTAAATTTGGAACCAATTAAGTCTAAAATGGGAGTAATTGAAGCCATTTAATGTTAATTAGGGGCTAATTTGGGACCTATTAATGTTAATTGTGTTGAAACCATTTTCTAACAAATAATCTCTACTCACCATTTCATCGTTATCTCCCAGAGTATTTTGAATCTGTAAATGAGGTTAATTTTCTCAGAAACTAGACATCCGAGGCTTCAATTTGAGCACAAAAACGAGATAATTCCGATTAGAATTGAGTCAGATATGATTTTTTGAAATTAGCTTTATAGGCTATTACAGCAGTTACAAGAAAACCGAATTTTGACTTGTTCTCCACTCTCACCAATCTTTCCATTTAATACACTAGATTTTTTCCAAGGCTAAAATAAGGTATAGGTTCATGATTCTTTGTCAACCCTCATTAAATGGCATTCTATTCATATTTCCTCTACCACTACTATATAAACCCTCCATTTTCTTCATTCCAAAGCACATAAAAACCCATTATCTTCTCCTCTCTTGAGTTCTAGTGAAATTGAGTAGTTTTGTCATATATTGGTCTTCTTGATACTCAAGGTATTGAGTGAGACTTAATTTCCCTCTCTTAGCTATTCTTTTCCTCCACCCTTAAGATCTCCCTCAAAAGTCTCATTCTCCACCATATAGATCTTGCATGAAGGTATAGTCTCTTTCCCTAATTGTTTTTTGTGTCTTCATGATAAGAGTTTAAGATTAAAGCATGATAGTAATCATTTAAATTCTCTTGAATATGTTTGAATGTTCTTAATTGTTCTTATATGTTCTTCACATGTTCTTAGTTGTTCATCACATGTTTATGCATAATACTAGTTTTAATCTTAAATTCACATAAAAAAAATATGAAAAACATATTTGTTTAATAATTCTTTCAAATCCTTGAATCTAAGTTATTACCATCCACACACATTCACTAGAATTTATTTTTCAATCCAAATGCAATACTTAAAAAATTGAATTAGGGTTTATTACATGCACATATATTAAATTTAATATGTAAATTGATTGATATATTGGATGATATGATTTGAATGTTGGTCACCATAGTTTAGAAGACCAGTTTCACTGGACAAGATGGGTGCTTAACATCTTTTCACCTTGTAACATAGCCTCCAAACTTAGATCAAGGGTTAGTAAATCAAATGCTTATCTGTGTAATTTTCAATTTCTAGATTGTAACTAGGAAATAAAGTCATGTACTTTATCTTAGATTGTATCTAAGACCAAAGCCATATAATTTTCCTATGATTAATGTAAGTTCAATTGAAAATTAATAAAATAAGGAATTTTTCAATTTTGGTTTTCTTATTTATCCCAATAATTAAATAAGTGACGACTCCATTGTAAAATTCTTAATCTAAAGGGGAAAATATAACTAGTCGAACCTCCATTTTGAGAGGTAATAACACGACTCCACCTATTCACGTAAGTTTGGCCCAACATCATAAAAATGGGCCGAGGGCGCGATCTCTCACAAATTCATGCATTTTGTTGGGATTTTTAGACCTATTTAAATTTGGGGTTTTTGATTATTCAAGCATTCTTTTCTGAAATTGATCATTGGTTTTTGTTCCTATAATGTTATAAACATGATCTATGATGTTTAATTTGATCAATTTAGTGTTTTGTGATAAATTGAAAATTCTAGAGCTTATATTTACCCGAATTAGGGATTTTGTTCAAATTGAGTTTAATTGATGAAATTGGCTTATTGGATTGATGTAATTGATCATTATAATCTATATTCTAACTTATGTGATGATCAATTGGTCAATTTATTACAAATTGAAGAAGTGGATTTTTCAAATTTTGGGGTTTTTGTTCGAAACTCTATATTCAAGCCTATTTTGTGAATTTGAACTTAAATTGAACTTATTATCACTGCATTAGAGCATGCATCATGACATTTAACTGTTCATGCATCATACAGATTGATATTTTTATATTTTATTTATGTTAGCTTGCAGTCTGCCCTTAGTTTTTCTTTTTGTTCTTTTTGTCTTTGTTTATGTCTTTATCCTTGCATTAGCACCATACCTAGGAAGACTAGAGCCCATAAGACACCCTCCACTTCTTTTGAGTCTCCCTCTAGGAGTGAGTTGTTTTGGAGTGACAAAAGCAGAGAGGCCTATGAGATGCTGAACAGTAAGAGAAAGATTTGGGCTGAGCAAACGGTTGTGTTAGATGAGTTAGATCCTGCCATTAGGGAAAATTTTGAGAGTAAGGGCTGGTTGTCTTTGTTGGAGATAGATCATCCACCCCTGACTGCCCTAATTAGAGAGTTCTACTTGAACCTCTCTTGTCACATCTATAATGCCAACACCTTGGTTCGGAGTTGGATACGAGGTGTAGAGTTCACCATTACCCCCAGGGTAGTGGCTGAGGCTCTTGGTGTTCCGATTGTTTGGCACCCCGTCTATCCTTATGCGGAGGCTCCACTCCTTAATGACGTTATGTCATACATTACTGGGTTTTTTATCCAATGGGGTTTTGATCCTCGGATCACGTCCGCTAAGCTTCCTGAGACTACCTATCTCTTCCTTCGAATAGCGTGTCATTCTTTGTGGCTTATTTCTCATCATCACACCATCCCTATTAAGCAATGTGTGTTTTTGTACGCACTTATTTTTGGTGCTTCTATTAGTTTTCCTCATTTGTTTCTTCGTTCTTTAAACGAAATTCATAGAAGTTTAGCCATCACTCATGCTCTTATTCATCCTATTTTCATTCATAGGATTTTGTTATTTTTAGGTTTAAATGGCTTCCCCGCTTCTGAGCCCGTACATGTCATAGCTCCCATAGGTGCCACCTTCCTTAGGCAAAAGGCTGCTCATATGAGAGCTCCTAGAGTTGAGCCTCTTGATGTTGTACCCCCTTTTCCCTCTTCTACAGGTGTTGCTTCGGCTAAGGCATTTGGTGCTACTGCTGCTGATGCTGATGTTCCTCCACCAACTACTTCGGATGCTTCAAACATTCGACATACGTTGGATCATGTCTTGATCGTTCAGGCAGCTTATGCACAGATTTTGGTGGACATGCTCGATGAGATGCGTGCCTTGAAAGCAAAGTTGGCACAGTTTTGAAGATCCTCATTGCCACCTGTTAAGGACATATTTTATGTAGTTGATTAATCTTTTGACAAAATGCACTTTACTTGTATTTGAATAGATTTAAGATGTGTTTAATACTTCAAGGAACATGTTGTTTAAGTCTAGTATTAAAGTTATAAAGATTGGTCCAAGAAACAAGTGAAGAAAAGGTGTTCAATAAAGCTGGACAGATAGCTCGACACCTGTGGACAGATAGCTCGACAGCTGCTCGACACCTCTCGACAGCTAGCTATCTATCGAGCTCTTAAGGTGTTTTCTTATCGCAATCTCGACACCTCCTGGACACCTGGTAGATCGATCGAGAAAGTTTCTGTCTCCTCAACACCTCCTTGATAGCTGTATCTATTAAGCCTCATTAAACCTCAATACCTACTCTACACCTTATCGACACCTGCTATCTATTGAGGTTACGAAAATCAAAATTTTTAGATTTGATTTTTGGGCCACGCTTTTGTATTTGTATAGGGTTTCTTTTCTCACAACCCTAGACCTATATAAGGCTTATTTTAAAGGCCGTCACATAAGAGAATATACGGAGAACACAAGTAAAAGGTGACCGATACCTTATTCTCTCTGAAAGAAGCTACTGCATTTTTACGCCTTAGGGTTTTGTAACCAAGTGCTTCTTGATCTTCATTGTTGATGAAGTGAAGAACTTTGCAGCTAACATTCTTCTTCCTTAAGTTGGTGAATGAGTCACGTACTGAGATTCGTGTAAAGGAGTTAGTCACGTACTAGAATCCGTGCAACATAAAAAGGGTGGCATTCATGTATTGAAGAGTTCAGAGGTTCTGAAGCGATAGAAGGTTTCTGCTGTGAGTTCATCTACGGAGATTGTAGAGTCTATGGACAAAAGTTTTGCACTAGATCTGAAACTTCTCTTTACTATAGTGAATTGCTTTTTGGAAAGGTTTCCCGCTAAGTTTTTTACTGTGAAACTAGTTGATTTTATTGGTTTTCCTGAGTCATCATATCTGGTCTTATTTATTTTTCCGCTGCATGATTTTGATATGATATTGATGTTTGTTTGTTTTAACAAGTTTGATTTATAATAAATCTAATTAACAACTTGGATTTAAAACTTGTTAATTCTATCAACTGAGGTCTAAATTTTCTAACAAGTGGTATCAGAGCGGGTTCACTCTGATTGGATTAATTTCTTGAGTATGATCTTTGATCCCTGTTGTTATAGAAGAGTTATTAAAACTCTTGAGCTATTTAGCTCAATTTAAGGAGAATTCTAATTCTTTTATGTCCTTTAGTAGACATACTAGGACACATGCCTTTTCATCTTCACGGTCAAAAACTTGTGCTATGTGAGTAAGAAAGGAGTCTAAGACTTGATTGTTTTTTCTGTTTGTCCTCTACTTTAATTCTTTCTATCTAAAGTAGGATTTTCTTTGCTTGATTTCTTATCTGCTTTTGAAATCATGCTTTCATGTATCTGCATTTTTTTTTATCATGCCTTCATGCATATGCATTTTTTCTTTCATGCATTCATGTTGTTTATCTGTTTTTGTTTGGTTGTTTAGTTTTTATTTTGTTTTGTTTTCAAAATAAAAATAAAAAGGAAAAATAAGAAAAATAAAAAAACAGTATGTGTTTGTATACATTGGTACTTGTGTATCTTGGATGGCCATTGAAACAAAATTTTCTAAATTTTGTATCTTTTGTAACTTAGATGAGCATCTCTATGCATAACTAAGCAAGTGAGCTTTGTGGCTTTTGTTTGGAATGAGTAAGATTAAGTTATCTCTTAAACTTAACACTCATATCACTCTTTTTGAGGGATAGGACTAGAAAATCCTAGGAGAAAGGCATAAATAACCATCTCACCACTGTTACTCGCCAATCATAATATGACACCTGTATGCTTCGACATAACAAAAGTGCAATGTCAAAAACATCCTTATGCTTCGACATAACAAAAGTGCCACATCTATGCTTAACATGTTAGGTATTTCTTTTCTCTCTTTTATATGCCCATGTATGATATGCTAAAATAAAAGAAAATATGTAAAAAAAAATTAAAAGCAAAAAGATTAAAAATACTTTAAATATGATTGCAAGCATGTTTTCTAGGAGATGTGGGAGTTATAGGATGTACCTTAAAGGTAATAGTCTCCATCAAATAGTTATGATTGTGTGTGAGTTAAAGTGTTTTTCTCATATCTCAAATCGCCATAACATGTATACACAAATGCAATCTTGCAATATTTTTCACACACAACACGCAATATTCTTTACTACTATTGATACATGTGTAGGTAGAATGTGATTTAGCCATCACAAGTTTTACATGTGTTAATGTATACTCACTAAACTGTCTTGACTTATTTTTGAAATATAAAATTGATTAGACTTATTTAGTGTGTATGTGTGTGTGTTTTGACTTCAATGTGCTTAAAATTTTTTGTTGAGAGATGTGTTTTTCACATGTGTTGCATCTTTCTATTATCTTGTCATCCATAGCACTTTGTTTCATTACATTCATACATTTATATGGATTCTTTTGTACCTCCTTTGATCATCTTTATATTTCTTGAGTGAAGCTTTCTAACTTCTTGTACTCTTTGTCAATTATAACAAAAAGGGGGAGAAATTGTGAGGACTTTGTGGTTTCTGTTTAAGATTCTACAAGTTAGGGGGAGAAATACATTCCTTTTTTAGGGAGAGTGCTTACCTCCTTCGTCTTGTACATTGGGTCTTGTGACCATGTTTACATATATTGTGCTTATCTTCTTTATATGCTGATGTATGTTTTCTTCATCTATCTCTACATGTATTGTTTCTTTTCTATCTTTATACACATAATTCTTATACTTATATGCAATCTATTATTTCTGTTTCACACTAAGATGCCTTGATAAGTTTTGTTTAAAGTGTTTCAGAAATACAAGTTGTTAAAGTCTACTTACCATAAACTCTTTTCTTGCAAAGTTATTTAAGAGTTTGTGTTAGGATAAATTTTGTTGTATTTAACAAGTGAATATGAGTTGAGTGATTTATGACTTCTCTCATATGTTTATTTGTTTGTCGTGATTTTGTCACAGATTTCTAAAGGAGGAGATTATTAAGGACATATTTTATGTAGTTGGCTAATCCTTTGACAAAATGCACTTTACTTGTATTTGGGTAGATCTAGAATGTGTTTAATACTTCAAGGAACATGTTGTTCAAGTCTAGTATTAAAGCCATGAAGATTTGACCAAGAAACAAGTGAAGAAAAAGTGTTCAATAAAGCTAGACAGATAACTCGACACTTGTGGACAGATAGCTCGACAGTTACTCGACACCTCTCGACAGCTGGCTATCTATCAAGCTCTTAAGGTGTTTTCTTATCGTAATATCGACACCTCTTGGACACCTGGTGGGTTGATTGAGAAAGTTTCCGTCTCCTTGACACCTCTTCGATAGCTGTATCTGTTGAGCCTCATTAAACCTCGACACCTGCTATCTATTGAGGTTACAAAAATCAGAATTTTCAGATCTGATTTTTGGGCTAGGATTTTGTATTTGTGTAAGGTTTCTTTTCTCACAACCGTAGACCTATATAAGGCTTATTTTAGAGGCCGTCACATAAGAGAATATATAGAGAACATAAGTAAAAGGTGACCGATACTTTATTCTCTCTGAAAGAAGCTACTGAGACTTTGCGCCTTAGGGTTTTGTAACCAAGTGCTTCTTGATCTTCATTGTTGATGAAGTGAACTGGGCCCTTTCAATCTCTCTCCCCATTATGTAGTTTCTCATTGGCCTAAACCAGATCCATCCCAGTTAGGTGGTTTCATGTTTAAACATTTCTTTTCTACCTTTAAAAAAAAATTTTAATTTAGTAGTTCTACAAGTAATACAAAAATTTTGCTACATTGATCTTATTACCAACATGTCACCAATCAAAAAGAAGTAATTCAAATACTTAGTTATGAGATGGTTGAAACTCACTAATTATATTCATTATCATATCAGTTTATAAGTTTTATGTAGTAAAACTTATAATACCTTTAACATTTTTCCTTTTTCTTGGGGGGGGGGGGGGTTGTAAAGGTTGCTGTGTTAGATCATTCTTTTCTATTATCTATTTTTCTACTAATTTTTTTTTTTTTTTTACTTTCTATTTATGCTTCTCCATCACTAAAAATATATATCCACACATAATATTGGTGCTCCATGGAAAAAATTATCTTATACGGCCACTATATCTAGCTGCTTCTTTAATACATTCTTTCACATGTTGTGAGTAGTTGCATGAAGTACTCTTTCAAACACTTTTTTTCCCTTCTTAATAAAAAAGGAGTTCGCAGGTGTGCTCACTGCTCCTCACTTAAACTCTACTCATAAAAGTCATGGGACCACCAATGTAATAGTGGGGCTTCCTACTATTAGAACCCACAATCTTAGACTCACAAAGTGATGGGCCATGAGTGCTTTCTACCAATAAACCACTCCAGTGAGTGGTGGATACTCCTTCACTCATCAAACAACTTAATTAGGAGGGATTTCAACCATAGTTTTAAAAACCGAACCGGATCGGCCGGTCCGACTTGTTCAACCGGGAATCAACCTTCAATTCGGTCTGGTTATGAGTAAAAACCGAAAATTACTTAAAAACTGAAAAAAATTGAAAACTGAGAACTGGCACAGTTAAACCGGTTAATGCTCGGTTGGGTTGAAAACCTAAACTAAACCATTTTGCCTAGCCTAAACTACCTCGTTTTGGAACAATGGAACCTAAAAACTAAACCTTAACCCTAAACACCTGATTCACTCTCATTCTCACTCTCACTTTCACTCATGCCTCTCACCTCTCTGTCACGCTCATGCCTCTTACTCTCAAGTCTCACCTTTTTGTCTCTCATGCCTCTTGCCCCTCTGTCTCGCTCTCAGTCTCACCTCACTCAAGCTCAAGATTCATGGCCTCTCATCTAATCTACTTCTCATCGTCACGAGTCATGCCTCTCACCATCTCGGTCTCACCATCTCTCCGTCTTGGTTTTTTTTTCTTTTCTTTTTTGTTCTTAGTCTCACCATCTCGGTATTGATCTCGCCCACCCTCTGTGCTCTACTTCATCAAGTATTTGGATTATTTTCTTTTTCCTTTGCTTTTGATTGTAACTTGTTGATTCTCTTTCTTTCATTTGTCGCAGCTTTTGATTGTAACTTGTTGATCATTCTCTCGGCTTCTTCTTTTTTCTTTTTTCTTTTTTCATTTCTCTCAGCTTCATCTCAAGTTCTCCGTTCATGTTCTTTGTCTTCAAATTTCCAATTAGTTCAGTGACTTCATTGGTAACTTCTCTTGTTAACTTAATTAGTCAATTTATCCTTTCAATTATTAGTTTAGCATAGCATTTCAATTTATTATGTTAAGGATAAATGTTTTGTAATATTATTATGTTAAATTCTTTAAAAAAATGTTATATATTTGTTGTAAGGACCAGATTTGAGTTCTTAGCCCAAAAGACAGATGGACTTAGGCCCAAAAAACCCAAAACAATGAATTTGTAGAGAGTGGATTGGATAACTGGGCTAAAATGAATTGGACGACAAATAATTTCAATGATCTTGGCCCTCCAGTTGTTGATCATCCAGAGCACTACTTGAGTGCTTGTCCCATCGGACACCCCCTCTGGCCCTCTATGAGTTGGGGTAGCCAAGGTAGCATTGTTTAGAGGTCTTATCCACATAAATACGGCCAGAAAGTTAGCTACAGAGCATTTAATGCACTAACAACAGCTTTTCCTTAGATATTTCCTAGCTCTCATTCCTCCAGCATGTTCATAATGCATGTCTTTATCAATAGAACCTCCCGAAATGTAACCCTGGATGACAGGAGGCATGTCTTAATCTTTGTTGCGTTTAGCCGAGGGGATATTCCTCCTCGAACAACCTCTCACAGCCATTACGGTTATAGTTTACTCATGAAGTTCGAAGTATTATATCTCTCTTACTATTGATCTATTCTCGGACCATTGTG
This sequence comes from Quercus variabilis, assembly GCA_030445155.1. Classification (NCBI taxonomy): domain Eukaryota; kingdom Viridiplantae; phylum Streptophyta; class Magnoliopsida; order Fagales; family Fagaceae; genus Quercus; species Quercus variabilis. The sequence goes on from CP129451.1 coordinate 42,878,287, forward strand.
CATCCTCAGACAAGGCCCAAGGCCCAATATATATTTGGGCCCGTGTCCCCACACTTGTATTTTTTTTTTTTAAGGAAACATATTTATTACTATTGGTTTGTTAGTTTTAGTATATTAAAAAATTATTAATTATTTATATAATTTAAATAAATAATAATTAAATTATTATGATGTCACCGGTTCGACCATCAGTTGAACTTCGGTCCAACTAGAAAACTGGTAATTAGTTCCTCGACCAGCTCTTTCGCCGTACCTGTTTTTGATTAAAACCATGATTTCAACTAGCTAAAGCCTTCCTTTGTTAGTCTATTCCTTTTATATAGTATATTTTTTAGTAAGTAACACACGTATGCAATGGATTGTGATCCTACTATCTCAACCTATAAGAATTACTTGAGTTAGTGTAACGTTTTATATCTTACTATTATTGTTGTTGTCAATAATCTTTACGTGCATAGTTGTGATTGTTGCATGCATGCATATTGGTTTTTCTTTTCACCTTTCCTAAAATGGTACTGGATCATAAAATTTGACGCACATTGTTTCTTGATTTAAGTTTTACACTAGCTAATGAAGCTTGTAATTTGTTTTAAAAAAAGAAGAGAAGTGGCTTTTAGTCCAACAAAATCATCTACCTTAGGAACTGGAAACAACACCTTCGATTTAGTTAGCATTTCTTTATAGTAAGGTTTCAAATCATCTATAAATTTAATACTTAAAAATTATGGGTATTTTTTTTTATTATTATTCCATTTAAGCAATTAAAACTTAAATTTGAAATCTAATACTGTTCTCTCCCTCTCTAGCTAGCTATTTCACTCGGTTTCAAATAAAACCCAAATGCAACCTTGAGCAGTTGAGCTTTTGGGCACATATTCCTGGGTACGGTGGGTCACAAATCACAACCCACAAGCACTACACAAATTTGGAGTAGGACCATGAATATATAATCATAAGCTTTCCTGGGGCATTATTTTGCAATCTTGAAGGAATAGTAGTTGTCCTATTATCGATTGATAAGTTTTTTTCTTTATCATTTTTTGATGAATAGTTGTTTTCTTTATCATTTTGCACTTGTGCACATGCAAGAGGCCTCAAGTGGAAATATATCGATTTTTATATCTATGCAGACAATAATGTATCGTAGACAGAGCTTTCCTCGTCATGTAATTGTAAATGCAATAGTCATATCATGTGCCCTTACGTCCTTTACTCATGAGATGAAAGAACCAGCCCAATGATCTGAAAAAACAGGAGAACTGAATTGTTTGACGCCAAAAAATAACTAGAACTAATTTTGGCTCAGTCCTCATAAACTTTAGCTTTTGATACAGAGCTTTCCTCGTCATTTAATTGTAAATGCAACAATCATATCATGTGCCCTTACGTCACACCTCTTTCTCTTATTACAAGTTCTGGCTATTACGTCACACCTCTTTCTCTTGTTACAAGTTCTGGCTATGAGCACAGATCAAGCTCATTTTTGAACATCACATATGGAATCAAATGAAGAACAAGCCTGGGAAGCTCTGACCTCTTGCAATTATGGAGCACAAGTTATCTTTAACATTCATATCATTACATACTTATCCATTTGAGAATAACTTATTTAGTTTTTTGTTGAAAACATTTTATTGAAAGTGTGCTAGAAGTATATTTGTATTTTGAAAAAGTGAGAATTAAAAAAAAAAAAAAAGTTGAACTTATAAGCTCTCGCCAAATAAACATCTTGTGATCAAAATAGAATCCCTAACATATTTCAGCACCATATACCTCAGTTATGGTAATCCCTACAAAATAACACTACCAACTTTTGTTCTTCTTTGGTGATTTCAAAATCTCTTCCAAAGGCAGTCGGCTTGGACAAAAACAGATTATAAGTTTCCATCACATATTTATAACTAATAATTATATTGAGCAGTAGAAGTATATTAGTCATTAATGTGGTTAGTTTTGAAAATTTTGTGGGCTAGAAGTTTGATTATGAAAATGTGCATAAAGAGAAGTTATAAAAAAATTAAAATAAAAAATAAAAAACAAAGAGAATTGTTCATGGTGCAACTAAATCCAAATGATAAGGTTTTCTATTAATGAAAAATTTAAAGTTTTATAAATAAAAAAATTTCTTGTCACAACAATTAAAATTTCATACTCATAAACCTAGAAAATCGTAGCAGCTCAGAAAATTCATACCTATAAACATGCAACCCACCAAGCAAAGAGAAACCCACATTGTCGAACCCATCCCCACCACTATGAAGTGACAACACAAAATTAGCCATCCTACCACTTATCAACCCCAACCAAAAAATCAATTAACCATCGTCACAAAATCCAACCATCAATGGATCTCAACAAAGCCTCCAAAACCCATCAAAAGAAAACCATCTCTGACTTGAAACAAATCTGCTCTAATCCTCACTCGACAACCAACTTGCCACCACCAAAAAAGCCAAGTGAGTCCAAGCTCTCCAACTCTTAGACCTTCGTATTGCGGCATTTTATAAAGTGCCGGTATATAGCTATGTTTCTAGAGCACTAGTATATAGCATGTACACATCTACAAATAAATATACATAGTTACTATAGTAAATTTGTAAATTTACACAAATATACACTTATTAATGTAAATAAATACTATATGCTCAACACTTTCACAACAAATTCTAAATAAGAAGTTGTTATAAGTTATTTTTGGTGAAAGAAATAGTAATTTTAGTAATATGTTCAAATTAGAATAAATAACAAGTTATCATTTATGGTTTGTTGCGAAAATGATTTGCAAGATACACTAATTTATTTTAGGCAAATTTACACATTTTTCGGCTAAGTGGATTAAAGAAAGTGACGTGGATACCATAACCAGGACACATGTCTAATTAGGAGAATGCCACCTAGCATTAGTCGTGCATGAAAGACTAAGAAAGTACAGGGGCACCAAAGTAAAACAAAAATTTCTTCAGCATTTTCATTTTCAATCTCTCTCTCTCTTTCTCTCTGAGCTTTGAAGCTTCAGCGCAAAAATGGCGTTCTTGCTTAAGACGCTTCGCATTTCCTATCTCACTCCTCTCTTCTCGATTCCCTTTCGTCGTCGTTTCGATCCTCTAATTTCTCTCTCTCTCTCTCTCTCTCTCTCTCTCTCTCTCTCTAGGACACAGTGGACGCGCTCTATCATACTCGTCGCGCTTACCACGTCGAACTCGGGGCTCGCGAGAAAGCCGTAAGTCATTCTCTCTCTCTCTTTTCTCTATTTCTCTATCACTGTATCTCTATTGTTTGATATCTATTAGGGTTTATAAACATGCATATCAAATTCATCTAGATTTGGTCAAGTTAGTAGCTGAAACACTGAATCAAACACCTAAAGAATCCTAAATTTGATGTATTTCTGAATTTGAAATTTAAGTATGCTTGTCTTTGTGAATGAATTGGGTCATTTTATATGGAACCCAGTAATGGGTTTTCCTATTTTTTGTGTGTTGTGTTGGTACTAAGTTGCTTAAACTTTGCAGCTCTTGGTAGAGGACCTGGCTTTGAAGCGAAGCGATTCAAATCCCATAAGAAGAGTGTGAATGCAGTTAAAAGAATGGGAGATGTTCTCACTCTTGTAGTTGTCGCAGGTAAGCGGTTCAAAATTTTAAGTATTTTTGAAGAGTATATGGTAGACATGAAGAGTAATGCAAAATGGACGTATTGGAACAAAAGTAATTTGTTCAAGTATCTAAAAAGCTTTCTTGTTTTAAGAATTTTCCTCAAATCGTGAAATGAATTACAAGGGTTTTTGAAATTATCCATAACCATTTTATATTTTGACAAATCATTATATGTTATTTGCAAGTTATTTATAATTGGTACACTGAATTATAGCATAATGATTTATTTCCACTGTATATGTCATTTGTTCTTTTTTTTTTTTTTTTTTTTTTTTTTTTTTTTTTTTAAATTATTTTAAATGTGCAATGCCAATGGCCTGTTCCTAACATAATAGGGTAGAGGGTGAAGTGATCTAGATCAACCGTATGCATGTGCAACTCACCAATAAAAATAAAAATACAAAGTTCAAATTATCTTAGTCCTAGAAAGCATGGACACATTATTTGGAATGCCGTAATAGTTTCCCATATGCTTGTGTCTGTGCATCCTAGTCTTAGCCTATTTTAGTTGCCCAAAATTTTCTAATTTGTCAAATGCTAGAAGCATAAAGTGGTAGTGGGAGAAGGTAACATTTTCTCCAAAGAACTCCAAATATTTGAAGGATGTAGGAAGTGTACCAGCTGTTTCTAGCTTCTCTATGATATAATTGTTTCTATTCAATAATTGTTCTGTCCATGGTACGAGAAGGAACTGAACATCCCCTTTCTCCTCCTCTGTATATTCCCTTATATTGATTGCCAATATGCCCAAGTAATCTGGTAAGATCCAAGTTTGAACTTATTTTTTGCATTTGCAATCCTGTTCTTTTTCTGTAAGAGCTTACTACATTTGCATAATTACATTGGCAGTCGCACATTCCAATTTACAAGTTATATAAGCTCCGTAGCAAGAAACAGAAAATAGCATTCTCTAGGTAGCACCCTCTAGCATGCTAGATTCCTGCACCTAAGCTAAAAAATTGTGATATTTTGGCCAATTCCAAATTTAATCCAGTATGAAGTACAAGAGTTAATTACCAATGTGCTTTAACTCAAATGGTATCTCCTGCTCTTACAAGAGCAAGGGGGAGGGGGGCGTCTTGGGTTCTAGACCCATTTGGTGTGTGTCAATTAGCAGTTTAAAAAAAAAAAGGAATGAGAGTTCTAGTATGCAATTGATAAAACCTAAATCTGAGACATTGTATTATGAGAATTGTTTTTGTTTAGAAAGTCTAGGTACATCTTTCTACAACTTTTTTCACAATTGTTGATATGACCTATTGTGATTGGTGGATAATAAAAGTGGTACCAGTGGTATACCAAATTGAAAGTAATATTGCTTTAATCACAGCCAGCCATTTGTACTTTACAAAGGTTATTCCTCTTATTTGTTTGACTTTAAACCTTTTGCTAATGAGTTGTAGGTTTCATGGTTGTTACTTGTTTGCATTTTTGCCATGGTGTGTGTGCATGTGATGTTTAGAACCTTTAGATTTGACAAACTTTTTTGGCATGCTTCCTGAAGAATGGATTAAACTGCTAACAAACCCATATGAATCAACTTTTGTAAACTTGATTTATTATCTTGGGTGGGGAAGCTTCAGAGTTTTTTGGATTATATTTATCTTATTGAACAGTAGAGTTAGAGCAAGCAGCTCGAATTTAAATTCAAGACAATAGGAAATGTTCTATTCCTTTCATATCAAATTTTCAGCAGAAAATTTTATGTTATGGTCTGAGTGACCTTCACTCAAGAAAAAAAAAAAAAAAGGGCCTGAATGACCTTACAAATTATTGTGTGAAGTGGCCAATCTTAAGTCAGAAGGCCTTGTTGACCTGCATCATTTTAAAGAAAAACAAAAAATGGTAAAAGAAACTTTTAGCATCTTTTGCATTGGGGAATTTGCTTCTATTACAATTTCATTTGGTGACTAGACTGATAGATTTAAGCATCTTTTGGATTGGGGAATTTGCATCTATCACAATGTCCAGTGTTGCCTTTCTTAAAATATTCCAGCCTCCGCCTTTTTCTTAACTCTTATACTCCTTTTTTTTTGGGGGCGTACCAACAGGTATCATCCCCGTAGCACGATGTTCTTTTTCAGAACTTTTAACCAATCTATACGACCCTGAGAGCGGCTTTTGCTAAAACTCAAGCAGTTTTTTCTTTGAAGCTTGCCCTAATTGATGGAATGGAATGGAAGAGAATTTTTTAAGAGTTCCCCAGTTTTAGAATTTAGTAGAAAGAAACATACCAATTTTATCACCCCTTTTATAAAGTCCCAAACACACTAGAGAAAATTCACTATGTTGCATGCCATTCTTTTAAGATCTACTATCCTTTCTCTTTCACTCCATTGTTTCAAAGACTCCCAAACAGTGTCATCGACAATATAAAATTACAATAGATCAAATAATGAAATAATTTTTAAAGTGTAGAGCAATAGAACCTAATTTATCAAAGCATTATTTTACCTTCACTTTACATTAGAATAACAATAATCTTAACCTTCGCAAGGAAAGATGGATTAACTTAAAATTTAATAAATATTGCAAATTTTCACATCAAATAAAGAATAAAATAAATTTATTTACCTCAAATAGGACCTTTTGATAATAAGTTTAGGGGTAAAAAGGAAGGGGGGGGGGGGGGGGGGAGTGGTGTTTGATGGCAACCAGGATCTTTTCAATCCTTATCAACCGTTGGACTTCAAAGTGGATATTGGCTTGGAATGATAAGTAAAAGCTTTGATAAACTAATTCTAAAGTGAGCTTGCTTGGTTATCTCCATTTTCCCATCCAACAAAAGTCAATTATCACATTATTATGCATTATGATGAAAATTAATTGAAAAATGTATGTGAACTGCCATACCTCTTCATCTTGTTACGAGTTCTAGCTATGAGCTCAGATCCAACTTAGTTTTGAAGATCATATATGTAAGCAAATGTAGAGCGAGCCTGGAAAGCTAGGACTTCAAGCTAGGACTTCTGGTAATTATTGAGAAAGTTCACATCTTACATGAATTTTTGTCATTACATACTTCATCCTGCAATGAAAACAGAACGTCCAACATGAATCAGCACCATATACCTCAAATAAGGTAATCCGTGTTCTTCTAAAGATTCTCAGCCTAGACAAAAACAGATAATTTTGCATCAAATTTTTATAATTTAATAATTTGATTGATTGAGTAGAATCACATTAGTGATTAACGAAATTTGTTTTCAAAGAAAGTCTCATGATCTTCCTGTTAAGTATGTTGTAGGCTAGGTTTGATATTGAAAATTTGCATAGAGACAAGTTAAAACAGCACAAGGCTGGTGCCACTTTGTTATTATGTAAATCCAAGAAAACAATTCAGCTATAGCATTACTTTTTGGTCACTGAAGCAAAGAAGGCATGACTGCAACAGAACTTTGAAGGAGTTGTAACACAAAATTGTTTAAGCAATATGAATTTACTTGTGATTAAAGATGGTATTTAGCCCAAACACCATATATGACATCTGCTATTGTTGCAATCTGTTAAATGCATATTGTTATATTAAGTACAAATAATGAGAAAAGGACAAGGGAGCATTATCCAAAACACTATTCGTCTGCAAGATGGTAGCATTTTGATTGAACTACGAATAAAATTTGGAAGAACAAAGAAACTTTCAGGTTCATATTTGGAAATGGCATAAACCCATCCAAGACCAACTTGTTCATGTAGTCTTCTAACTGCCTGCAAAAGTTGTTATTTAAATTCTTTTTTCTTGGTTAAAATGAATCTCAGATAATACAACTGAAAGTAAAATCTTATCAGAGTTCTTTAGCCAGCTTCTTCAAACAAATTCTACATCTAAAGAATCCAAATGTGTCCCACACCATTGTATTTACTATTGACAAAGCTATTTAATCATTGGAAAGGCGACGGATAAGGAAATTGGCTTAGTGGGAAATATCTTTCCCCATGTGCCTATAAGAGGACCTCAGTAAGCTTCCTTTGCAAGCATTAATAGAATGATAGAATCATGGTGGTGATCATTGGCACTTCGCAGTTCCACATCCTTATGCCGCACTTAGGCCTCCTTGAGAGTTTAGATATTCGAACAATTAGTGATTGTCTAGAACACATTAAAGTTCAAGGTTTACAATCTTGAACTTGTACTAATTGATTCCAATCATGGAATAGCCACAATTCTATTGGTGGGGTTTTCTTTCCCCCATTTATCCTATAACTTCCACGGCTTGCTTGGACCACCGAAACACAAATTAGTGCATATTCACATAGCATAGGTGACATGCACATGTGATGGAAATTAGACTTGATTAATTTAAGATAGTGGACTTAGACTTGGTGGAAATTTGGAAAGAAAAGTAAAATAAGATGTGCTAGCACAGTTAATGTACAATTACAGGGGGGAAAAGGGTAGGAAATGGGGTGAACTTCAACACCAGTGACAACAATTCCATCATAGGATTAAGTGAATCCTTCCCATAACCTAAACAACAAACAGACTTCGTCACTGTATTGTAATAAATCTGACAAAAAGGTGCTCTAAAATCTATGTATACATACCACAAAGTTAATATGCTCTACTTTGTATTCTACAAAGTTATCATTTACTTTCCTATGGCTAAACCATGCAACTACAAGGTTTCATGCTGGATTTTTCAGAAAATTTCTTATGATCCATAAAAGCCACCAAAAAAAGTAATATTAGTCAGTAAAGTCATATTGGATATGACCAACAGGTAGTGTTACTGTCACATATAATTCATTTTCTACTTCTTATCTTACAGCTCTTACCAAAACCTCTTAAACTAGCAAATTGTGACAGTAACATATTAGTCTCTGAAATCATATTGAAATGACTACCAAGTAGTGTTACTTTCACACATACTTCATTTTCTACTTCTTATCTTACAACCCTAACCAAACCCTCTTAAACCAGCAAATTGTGTCTACTGAAAATTTCAACACTATTTAGAACATACAGATTTGTAGTTTAGGCCTTGATTCTCCTCCAGAGAATAATCATCAGAACTTAAATCAACAAACTTGATTGTACCATAGCACTTATTCCTCTCCTTGAGCATGTAAACCTGACATAGCGACATTATAACGAACTTAAATGCATCAAATATTTAAAATCACCAACTTCAAAAATAACAAATTTACATATAAACCAACCAACTAAAAAGAAATGCATTATTGCAAAATAAATGCTCATTAAAGAAAAAGTTTTTGCATTATTCTGTTTCTGATTCAGTGCAAAGAAGACATAAGGAATTTGGCTTAATGGAAATCAAGGTGTTCACATGTTGATTAGTTCAGCTCTCTCTATTTCTGATGGTGCACTGCCTAGGTGCCTAAGAGGACCTTACGAAACTTCCTAAACACTCCTTGGTATAATCATGGTGTTGACCAATGGAGTTTAACAACTCCACATCTTTATGCTATGCTTAGGCCTCCTTTAGAGTTGAGATATTCAAACATGTAATAGGGATTACCTAGGAAAGCTTTAGAATCTTGAACTTATCAAAAGGTGTATGTTGTGAATTTCTCTAAAACCACCAGCAATTTTGTTGGTGGATTTATGTCACAAAAAACAAAACATTAACATAAAAACAAGACATTAACTTCGAAATTTATTGTTTCATGAGTTAAAATAATTATTTCAAGATATGCCATGAAATATTGGCTGAGAGATAAAGGAACATATACAATGTATGCGTTTCTCTTTTTCAACGATTGAAATTAGAGTGTTTTTTTAGATTGTCAAAAGTTCATCTAATATCTCAAAAAAGAATGCAAAGAAAAATTTCTTCTATCCTTAAGCATAATGCAATTGCCCAATGTCAGTCCCACTAATAAAGTACGTCGTTGTAAGGTACGATTACTGTCTCAAGTCCTAACCTTGTTTCTTTGCATCAACATATATATTAAGCACCAATGCAACACCATAGTATAAATTAAACAATACATAGTATTGGATAAAAAACTATAAAGCAATTTATAAGCTCTAAAAAGCAATTAAAATTTGTCACACAAGCGAAACAAATTTATAATGTTCTAACAAGAAAGATTCAAAAACCAAAATTATCGTAACATCAACTTGTATCTACGTACTAGATCCAATTGCATGAATTTTTATAACCTCCTGAAAAGAGAGACTAAAAATTCTCACCAACCAAACAGCACATTGTGATAGAGAGACCAAAGATGAATGGTAAAGGACGAAACAAATGGGAAATGAAAATGCCATTCACAATGATACAAAAGCAAATATATATATATATATATATATAATAGTTGGTGCAACAAATTGTGAGAATTGGTGATTTTGGGTGAAAATCACTTATGAAATCGGTGAGACTCGATTTGAGTTTGGAAACCCCAATCCCCAAATTCATGAAGATAGAAACGAAGAGGTAGAGCGAGTTGAGAGGCTCAGAGAGATTGGGCTTATTATTTTTGGGTTAATTGGGTTTATTAGGTTTTTAGTTAAAAGCCCAGTTTTTATATAAGTTTACTGGGTCTAATTGGGTCAGTACTTTGACCCAAGAAATATTTGGGTGAGTTCAGCTTCTATTAGAGCGGATGAGTCTAGAGAATAGGAGGCCTATAGAATAGAAGATTTATATTAAAGCAAGAGGAAGTATGTAGAAGGTCCTACTTCTTGTTCTAATAAACCTTCCACTCTTACATGCTTCCTATTCCTCTAATAAATACAAATGCTCATTTTAAAGTTTTTTTTTTCTTCCTAATTTTTACTTTTTTTTTGTAATTTATAACTCATTCATTTTAAGATTTTCTTTTTTGAAAACAATTTTACAAATATCTAAAGTATATGTTCATATAATATAAGTAAATCTCCTTGTAATTAATTTTTTTTTTTTAAAAGAACCTCTTTTTCATTTGCATTTTTTGGATCAGGGATATAGGAATAATAGCAAAAAATTTACCTAAAATAAATATTTTATGATTTTTATGATTAAAGTCATAAAAATGGTTTTATTTTTTTTTAGATAAAAAAATAGTTTCTCATTTAGTTTTTGTTATCACTATTTACTGTTTATCTTATATTGTAGTATATGTTAAGGTATGTAAAAATAATGTTTTTAAAGGATGTTAACTATAAATATGGAGCATTTATATATACAATATATTTTTTATGTGTTAAATTTTTCTTTATTTAAAAAAAAAAATTCTATTACTACTTACAATACTTAACAAAATTGTGAAATATACTGATTCCTGCCATATACAACAATCTTTTGATCCACATATAACAATACAATACTCCAATAGTAATCATTTTAAGAAACTATTATTTTGATAAACCTTTAAAAACTTGAATTTCTTTTCAATTGAAATCAATGTGATTTTGCACTCATTTATTTCTTAAAGATCAAAAATATATTATAAAATATATTTTTTTTAAAATGTATTTGAGTATCACATAAAATTATAAAATCTAAGTTACGTTGGAGTTTTGAACATATGTAAAAGTCTGAAAAGTGTATTGTTAGAACTTGGTTGAATGGTAAGAACTTGTCGGCTTTTGGGGTAACAGGGTCATTGCACTTTAAGATAATTTTTTTTTGGATGAATTGCACTTTAAGATGTACATTGAAGTTTTTGAGCATATATAAGTCTTTAAAGTGTACTGTTAGAACTTAGTTAAGTGGTAAAAACTTGTCGTCACTTACTTGTGGTTAAAGAACTCAAAGATTTTTTTTTTCCTCTACCCTAGCCGCTACCACTTAGTGCAGAGCCTGGACAGTGGAATTTTCTTATCTTCCTTTGGAATGATATTTTCTTCCCTCTGGTAACACAATTACTAGTAGGGCTAGTGGTTTTTATTTTCAGGGGTGGGGAAACAGTTTTCTTTTCTTTTTTCTCTTCATGCTTTGTCTTTCTTTCTCTTTGTGTGGTTCTAAATAGTTTACAATGGAGCATATCCTAGAAGGCTGGAGCAAATTCTCCCTATTAGAGAAGGAAGGGGACTAGTTTAGGCTAGATAAGAAACAACAACCTTCTGGCAGTAACGAGGTGGTGTTGGTGGTGAAGTTCCTAAATCGAAGGGTACTCAATGTGGATGCGATTGGTTGAACTTTTAGAGTAGTGTGGAAGACTCGCAAAAGTTTTGATATTCGACAAGTTGGAGACCACTTGTTCTTTTTTATTTTTGAACTGGCCAATGATGTAGAGAGGGTGCTCTCCAACGAACCGTGGAGCTTTGACAAACACTTGGTGTTATTTCGTTGTCTGGAAGGGTCACGTTTTGTGCAAAGCATGAATTTCGCCACGATCAAATTTTTGGTGCAGTTGCATGGGTTGCAAGTGAACAGATTAGTCATTCCCATGGCCATTCAAATTGGTAAGACTATTGGGGCAGTCTCATGCAATGGTCATGAGGTAGAGATGATAGCAGGGGATTTTTTAAGGGTTAGGGTGGCAGTCGATGTTTCAAAGCCGCTCTGTAGAGGAAGACGAGTGGTATTGGACGATGAGGAGGAAGTTTGGGTGTCATTTAGCTATGAGAAATTACCAAATTTTTGTTACTGGTGTGGTATGGTCTGCCACGATGACAATGACTGTGACATTTGGTTATCAAGCAAAGGGTCACTCTCGATTGAGTCACAAGATTTTGGGGCTTGGCTGCGAACAAGTCCATTTAATTTAGGCAGGAAAACTTTTTGTTCAGTCCCAGGATTGGAAGTCTTTCCAGTAAAGGGTCCATACTAGGAGCACCGTGAATAAGGACCTAGTTCCACACCACCTCTGCCACCACCCTTCTCCATTACTTACAAGGAAAACACTCCAATGGATACGGTCCTAAATTTGGAAAGAACGAATTTGATGGAAAATCCTTTGCCTAGCTGGCCTTCCTCAAATCTCTGCCCCAAACCAAGAAAACATAATGAGGCCGTATCTCCCACTCCCTATGCAAAAAACACATCTTTTGAATTTCAAATTCATGAGATTGATATGGCAATAAATAAGTTTGATGGAGTGATAGGTGCAAATCAGGACACTACAAATCAGGAGGTTGATTCCCATCCCAAAACCGCCCATAAAAGTCTAACATTAGGCAAAAATTATGGAGAGATTGATCAGGAAACTTTAGGACTCTTGGCCATGGCTGACCTTACCTTAACTTCTCCCACAACAGCTCAAAATAACCCTACTTCAAGGAAGTGGAAACAGCTTGCATGTCTGGTCCATTTAGGAGACTCTTCCATGCGATACACAGTAGCTAGAAAATGGATTGGTGATGAGTGTGGTTGGGGGCAATCCAAATAACCATGCAAGAAAATACAACTTTTGACAAAGATGTACTCCTTTGATTCAATGGCGGAGGCTGCAAGACAACCCTGCTAAGACCAATGAGTTGCTTAGTGTGGAACTGTCATGGGCTTAGGAATCTATGAACAAAAAATGGGCTTGGTGTTTTAGTCTAAGCAAAAGATCCCTCTGTCATGTTTTTGGCCGAGACATGGATAGATGAAGCAAGGCTAAAAGATATTAAACGAAATCTGGAACTTGATCATGTGTTTGTGGTGCCCTGTGTCAATCGGGGAGGAGGACTAGCTTTATTTTGGAAAAATTCTATTGATGTCACTATGGAGACTTTCTCTAAAAATCACATTGACTCAATTATAAACAAAGGAAATAAGGATGCATGAAGATTCACAGGTTTTTATGGGGAGCTTGTCACACATTTGAGGCATGAATCTTGGTCGAAGCTATGACAATTAAATTCTCATTTTAACCTACCTTGGCTTTGTGCAAGAGATTTTAATGAGATTTTAAGGAGCAATGAAAAGCATGGGGGAAATACACGATCACAATCGGATGTGGTTGCAACACTTTAAAACTCTACGGGCAGCACAAGGGGATCGTAATACATGGTTTTTTTCATAGTAAAGCAACCAACAGGTATTGAAAAAAATTTATCCACAAGCTTAGAAAATTGGATGGGCAGTGGAGCGCAAATAATGAGGTAGTGGCAGACATCCTTATCCAATATTATAAGGAACTATTTACCTTAGCAAATCCCAAGTTTCTTGAAGAAGTTTTGCTGTCCATTCATACTCGGGTCAGTGCACAAATGAACAATAAGCTCTTAGCAGACTTTAAGGCATGGGAAGTCCATGAAGCAATGAAACAAATGGCCCCTTTCAAGGCAACTGGCCCAAATGGAATGCCACCAATCTTTTTTCAAAACTTTGGCTGCTGGTTGGTGCTGAGGTAACAACTTCTATCTTACAATTCCTTAATACAGTCGCTTTTTCATCTCATTTGAACTATATATTCATCTTCCTAATCCCCAAAGTAAAAAATCCGAAGTTAGTTTCTGAATTTAGACCAATAAGCCTTTGTAACGTCTTGTATAAGATTTGTTTTAAAGTATTGGCTAATAGGTTGAAGAAAGTTTTACCTGCACTAATTACAAAACACCAAATTGCCTTCACAAAAAGTCGCCTTATTTCTGATAACATTTTGGTTGCTTTTGAGAGTCTCCATAGCATGCAGAATCACAGATCTAATAAAGAGGGCTATATAGCAATGAAGTTAGATATGAGCAAAGTATAAAACAGGGAGGAATGGTCTTTCTTGGAAGCAGTTATGAGACAGATGAGCTTTACGAAAAGGTGGATCCAATTGATGATGGTGGGTGTCAAAATGGTATCCTATTCCATATTGGTGAATGGCGAGCCCAATGGCATGATCAAGCCAACTTGAGGAATTAGACAAGGAGATTCTCTCTCTCTTTTCCTGTTTTTGTTGTGCACTGAAGGCCTGCATGGCCTTATCTCACAAGCAGCCAGATAAGGAGAATTACATGGCTATTCACTATGCAAAAATGGTCCCAAACTAACCCATCTTTTCTTTGCAGATGATAGCTTGTTATTTTGCAGGTCTACTCCACAGGAATGTGAGAAAGTTTTGGAAATTCTGGATTCTTATAGCAGGTACTTGGGGCAGTACATCAATAGAAACAAAACCACCATTTTCTTTAGTAAGTCCACCACATCAGCAAGAAAGCAATACATCATGAATGCCATAAAAGTTCCTAAATTCAAAGCTATGAAAAGTATTTGGGGCTGCCCTCTTTAATTGGTAGAGGGATGAAAGTTAGTTTTGAATATATAAAGGAAAAAGTGTGGAGGAAGTTTCAAGGTTGGAAGGAGAAGTTGCACTCATAGGCCAGGAGGGAAGTCCTTATTAAAGCCATTGTCCAAGCCATCCCTACCTACACAATGAGTTTCTTTAAACTTCCGGTGGGATTATGCAATGAGATTGAAGCCTCATTCTAAAATTTTGGTGGGGACAAAGAAGAGATAGGCGAAAGATCCATTAGGTCAAGTGGAGTACCATGTGAAACCAAAAGGGGAAGGAGCTATGGGATTCAAAGACTTGGTTATGTTTAATGATGCTCTCCTAGCAAAATAGGCATGGCATCTTCTTCACAATGAAAATTCACTTTTCTATCAGGTTTTCAAAGCAAAGTTCTTCTTGGATTGCTCTATTTTGGGGGCTCCAGATTCGGCCTAGGGTTCATATGCTTGGCTAACATATTAAAGGATAGGGAGGTCTTTAAAAAAGGAGCATGATGGCAGGTGGGTAATGAGGAGGATATTAGCATTTGGAGCGATGCTTGGCTGCCCTCTATTTCTGCTCCATAAGTCAATTACCCGATGGGAATTGACTTTCCAGAAGTGAAGGTTAATTCCTTAATCAATCCTCACACGTGAAGTTGGGATGTGGACTTGTTGCAGGCTTTGTTCAAACCTGAAGAGGTGAAGTTGATTCGAGGCATCTCATTAGGTGATGCTTCAGCCCGTGACAAAGTGGCCTGGCCTCACACTTAATCAAGTTCCTATACAGTAAAATTTGGGTATTATTTTCTGTCTAAAGAGAAAGTGCAATCAAGCTGTGATATCAATACTCCTGCCCCATCACATAAGCTTTGGAAAACCATTTGGAATCTTGCAGTCCCTCCAAAAGTCCTAAATTTATGTGGAGGGTTGCCAAGAATGCTATTCCAGTTAAAATCAATTTAGTCAAATGGCATGTGCTCTCTGAAGCAAAATGTGACCACTGCTAGTCACATCCAGAAGATGTGTTGCATGCATTGTGGCTGTGTCTTTGCTTCACTAAGGTATGGGAGTTTGATATTGTTTGAAGGTTCAAAAGTACAAAGAGCTTGACTGATTTTCAAAGGCTAGTCCTACATGTAGAGGAAGCGGGCTCAGTTTGGAATTGTTTTTCATGATAGTTTGGCTCCTATGGCAACGAAGAAACTAGGTTAGAGTAGGCACCCTAACCACTTCTCTCGGTCAAATTGTTACTTGAGCTCAGCAACAATTGCAAGATTTCTATCGGGTGCAACCAATGAAGGCAACATCTGTGAATCTCAATCACCATTCAGTAGCAACTCGGAATCCTCCACAAGCTCCTTCTCTAAAGGTTAATTATGATGGGGCTATTTTCTGAGATTCTAATGAAGTAGGCATAGGGGTTGTTGTCCTAGATAATGAGGGAAGAGTGCTATCCTCCCTAGTAGAGAAGATTCCTCTTCCTCAGATTGTGGCAGACGTGGAGGCAGTAACAGTGAGACAAGCTATTATGTTTGCTAAAGAACTCAACCTCAACTCCATTATACTGGAGGGAGATTCGGAGCTCATCACTCAAGCCTTACAAGCTGAGGATTAGTCCCTAGCCTCTTATGGCAATCTCATCGAGGAGATCGGATTTTATGTAGACTATTCTCTCAATTTTAGAGTTTCTTATGTTAAAAGAAAAGGGAATTTCATAGCTCATAACCTAGTTAGGCATGCTAGAAATGTTAGTGGTTTAGTGGTTTGGATGGAGGAGGTTCCTCCCCACATTATCTCTGTACTTTTAGTTGATTATGGCTAATTTTTTCGTTCAATGATAGTTGATTCAGTGTGATTCTCAAAAAAAAAAAAAAAAAAAAAAAAAAAAATAAATAAATAAAAAAAAAAAACTAGTTGGCTTTTGGGGGTAATAAGGTTATTGCACTTTAAGATGGACGCTTGGACCGTACAAAGTCTTAGCTTTATGTTATTACTATTATTTTTCCTTTGTTTTTGGTAAACATATTATTATTTTTTTGAAATCAAAGTCTTTGCTCTTGCTATAAAGTGTGCAACCTTGCAGTTGGTACATCTCAAAAAAATACAGTACTAGATTCTATAGATCTGTGAGTTTCAATTAGCTCAACTAGTAAAGTCTCTGATGGTTGTATAAGAGATCTGGGGTTCAATCCCGGCCTACACCAAAAAACTGATTGATGTCATGGTTTGATAATAAAGAGCTGTCATCAAGAGCAGATGTCATAAACTCATAGGTTGAATCTCTCTTAAAAAATAAAAAAAAGGATTCTATAGATATGTAATTATGTAAGTGGTTTAAAAAAAAAAATTAGGATCTATTTGGGATCCGCTTATTTTGCTGAAACTGAAACTTTTTTGTTGAAAGTATTGTAAATAAAGGTAAAAGTTAGCTGAAATAGTACACTGAGACCTATAAATAGTATGAAAAAGTGCAGTGGGACCCATGAATAGTGGCAAAAATAAACTAAATAGTAAAATAAGTTGGCAAAAATAATCTTGCCAAACAAACACATAGCCTATTTTGTCTATGGTGCTACTCATTTTAGTGATCTTAGGCATTCTTTGTTAGAAAGGTTGTTTTAGATAAAGGCAAATCACGCAGAGTTTGATAGAATTCATAAATGTGTCCATATGGCATGATTTGTTTTTCCACATAAATTAGTTCCTAAATCCATACTAGAGCTTTCTATCTCTAGTCCCCTAAACTTTTAAATTTTAAGTTTGGAAAGATTCTCCCACTTGCTAATTTTTACAGGTTATTTATAGTGTACAATGCCAGATTAATTATTAACATGGTTTTATGTTTCAAATGTCTTATAGACATGTGATTTCAAATCAATATCTAATACTACATATAAAAGCAGAAGGTAAGAAAAAATAAGGCTCTACAATTAAGGATGTTGCTACATGTAGGAAAAACCCCACTTAAAATTTTGCCATGTTTCCAGAAAAGAACACGAAAATTTGTGATTTTAAAACATCAAGCCTTTCAATTTCATTCTCTGAATTCTATTTTATTTTTCTGTTCTTCTCTTCCTTCTTTCTTTTTTCTTCAACCCTTATATGATGGTTGTTGTTGAAAGGTAGAGATAGAGTCATGTTCTATTTTTTATTTTTGAAATTTACTTGTTAATTATGTTTTACATTTGGGTATTTGGTTCAATTGGTTATGATTTAGGTTTATTTGGTTGATTTTTTTTTTTTTTTTTGGGAGAAAAATTTAATGAAGTAGTGAGCCATATCACTAACACAAGATTGTGATTAGTGAAAATCAAAACAACTATGAATAGTTCAAAGGTTAAAATTCAAATGTTTTACTCAAAGAATAATATGTTTGTGTTAATATAATCATAGTTCAAATTTATTGATATATATATATATATATATTTTTTTTTTTTTTTGTTTATTCACAATTGATAATTATGTAACATATATCACACAAATAAAGGTGGATGTTATTCTAGGAAAAAAAGGTTATAGTATTGCATTTCATTTGCCCTTTTTTTGAGACATTGTTTGCCTATTTTAAAAAGTACAAGCTCTTATAGTATATTACTATATGTTGAAACATGCTGCTTATATTATTGTTGTCTTTTTCTAATTTTTACGTAGCATAGACCAAGGTTATACAATGGTTGATTGCAAAACAAAATTTATTGCTTCATATAATAGAAATTGGGTTATTTATTTGTGCAGAAACAAAGGACGAGCTATTTCTTCCAGAGCTTACCAGGCACATGTATATCTGGCAGTTTTTTCTAAGATTGGTAGATGAATGATATTTGCCTAGATGTATTTTTCCAGATTATTTTGATACTTGGCTATTGTGGTTTAAGTCCAAATGGTGCAACTGGTAGAACAAGGGCCAGACATTATTAAAAAATTGTCAACATCATCTCTCAAACTCATAGTGTCTCACACATAATAAACATTGGTGGCCATATGGAGTCTAGGTTGGAAGTTTATTTTCAACTCCGAAATTGATTTTTTTGGCTTTGGTTTTCAAATGTGAAATATATTGTGTAGTGAAGTATGATTGTGATTATCCCCTAGCATTGAACGTTGTCATAAATTGAGGGGATAAAATCAATAATCTAGAATATTAAAGTTCATTTTAAGTTAGATGATTTTGATTATTCCAAAATGTGGTTTATTATGTCACAACAATGCAAGCAATGCCTTTAGACAAGATGTTGTTTCTCAATGTTGATGAGCTTGAGCTTTTACAAGAGTATGTTGATCTTGATATTCATATTAAAGCTAATAAGGACAATATAATTGTTACTATCATGTAAGCTTCTTGAGGATCAATAACTATATTCTCTCAAACCCACAACCTTCAGAAAAACCTTGAACCAAATTTGCATTAGTTATAACTTATAAGATTTCAATTATCATTTTTTCTAAATCATGTATGGATGCCAAGTTGGTCATTTTCAAAACAAGAGTGTGTGTCTTTTCTTTTCTTTTTTTCTTTTTTTTCTTTTTTTTTTTCCCTTTCATTCATGCTTTAGGTTTAATCCCATAATCAGAAAAATGTATAAATGGAATTTTGAGTTCTTTGAATTGTGTCTGTGTCCTAATTAAGAGATAATTTAGTTCACAAGTATTTTCCTTGAGATTATTTATATACACATTGATTTTTGAGTTTAAAATGTTTACATGCTAGGTTCAATTCTTTAGTGCATGTATGAATTTAGTTAGTTTGAAAGTAAATGATTGATATTAGCTGATTTGTAGCTATGCTAAAAATAATTTTCAAAGAATTCCAGATTGGGTTCCCCTTTGAAACTGTTGTTGTTGGTGGCAAATTAGTTGATGATATCTGTCACCTCCTTATATTAGATTCAATACAAACAAATAGTGGGGAAGTGAGGGAATGTCTATTTCTTTTTTTTATTTATTATTGTTTTAATTTTTTGGTTTGCTCCTTTCTATTTGTTGTGTGTGTGTGTTTTTCTTATATATATATATATATATATATATATAAAAGTAGTTTTGGAACTGTGCAATTATTGTTGCATCAATATATCTGATTTTATTTAGGCTGTATTTTTATTTGCAGATATATAGAGTTGAATGCAAGAAAATTTCCAACAAATTGCTTTGTGCTATATACCCACCACAAAATTAAGTTTAGTCCCTTGCAAACAATGGTTTCTTGCATCTTTTTTTTTTTTTTTTTTTGTATGTTTAAGAATTTTTTTTTTTATAATTTTTTTTTTAAGGACATTGTAATATATAACTCTAGATTTTGTGAGAACTAATTCATATTTTTCATCTAAAATCTTATTAGTGGCTTTGTTTATTTATTGATTGATTGATTCTAACTCTGTCCACTGTAATTAACAATTTGAAGTTGTTTTACTTAAATGAGCTTGAATCACACAAGTATTGGTGTGATAAGCTTGACATATTAACATGGAAACCAAAAGAGAAATTGTCATTGGAGTATGAAGAGTGAAAAAACAAAATGTTTTCAAAATATGTGCTATGAATTAAGGTTATGTTTTGTCTCTATAAACCCAAGGCTTATTAAAAGAAAAGAAAAAAAAAAAAAAACCAACAGAAAAGACCTTTAGTTTGTGGTTATTTTGCTTGATATATATATCATGTGCTTGATGTTTTGTTTCTAGATGAAAACTATTGTAACAGATGAAGGGAGTGATATTTTGTATTGTATTTTATAGATAGAATTTTTGCAAGTATAGGACAAATGAGGAGTTGTACAACATGCACTTGATGAATTTTAATGTATTGTTATGTTAAGTTGATTGTTTTCTATTACATAAAATAATCTCGCACATTGCACAAGTTAAACGCTAGTATATATAAAAGTAGAGACCTCATGTTGGAGAGTATGGGGTCGTGCCATGTGGTGCATTCCTTGAAGTTCTCTTTATTTAGTTTTCTATTTCAACAAAGTTTGCATTTATATTAAATTATTAGTTCATTGAATTAGCAAATAGAGTAAATGTATATATTAATTATCTATTGTTGTGCATTAATTATTTATATTAAATAAATCTATATAATAATAATAATTTTAGAATATAACATTCTTACTTATGTTTAGTTGCTTTGACAACAATTGTCACAAAAGCCATAAAAAAATTAAATATTTGTGAATTCACTAAAATTAATCTTAATTCTTTATATTTCCTAACTCCTTTGTGTGTGTGTGTGCGCGCGCGCTGAACTAACACTGTAGTATGTATTCCATGTAATTAGAAAGATTACTAATATAATAAATATGTTTATTTTGTTATATTAATTATTTTAAGCATAATGAAATTTTAATATCATTTTTCTAAGATTTATATGAGAAACAATTGGTTTTCTTATGTGAGAAATAACTAATTTGAAATACGGCATTTTTACTCAAATTTAGTTGTTTTTGCAACAATTGAAACCATGTCCAACAAAAAGGGGGAAAAATTTAGTAACACACACACAAAAAAAAAAAAAAAAAAAAAAAAAAAGCAAAACAAAACAAAACAAAACAAAAACTCTCTCAAAAAGAAAAAAAGTGTAAAAATAATAATAATAATTGAAGGATATATGCATTTTTTAGTAGGCATGAAACATATCTATCTATATTAGCTACTATATCATGCAATTTCCAATTTGTAAACACATATATATAGTATCCAATCTGAATCTTGAATATTTCTATTGGAAATTGAGGTGACAATCAATTAAGTTACAAGATTTTTGGTGAAACTTATTGAAATATTGAAGAAAACTAATAATAAGTTGCACCGCACATTGTATGAAAACTCAACTAGTTATAAACAATAGTAGTTTCAAACAGAGTGCAAATAAGTAAACCCCTTAAGGATTTCACAAGAAGTTACAGTAAACATGATACTAGAAATAAGTATGACACAAAATTTTGTTCAAAAACATCAATTTTTTTAGGAGTTAGGTTATGTTGCTCCAATTTCTAGCCCCCTTGGATTGGATCAAATAAGATGTATAATTGCTTCAATATTATAAATCCGATCAAGGGTTCTATAAATGGAAATTTTAAGCAACGAGGCCTTAGAAAAATTACAATAGCATCATGTCCTCAAATTACAGAAGAAATATATAAAAAAAACATTTTATTCCCTTTCCTTTCCCAAATCTAGATCAAGAATTGTGCAAAATTAAAATGAAATGAAACAATTTAACAATCTATTCAAGATCAAGGAATTGTTATCATTATTAATAAAACATTGTGTGAAGGACCAAAGGGAGAAGCAATTCTGGAGTCCTACATCGCCTGGGAAAGCACATAGAGATGTGTTTATAAGGAGCAATCTTCCTTCAAAGTGTAGAAGAGTAAAATGTTCACAGAGATGAATAAAAAACTGAAAGAGATGAATTCTAAAACAAACAACAGACAGGCATTGCAACTTATACAATAACATGACACACTTGAGTCAACAGACCTTCTCAACAACATCAAGTACGCAGGGGCGGCATTAAACACAGCTTAGGGGGTTCAAATGCCCTGACCCTAATTTTTTTTCCTTAAAATCCAACTGAAATTAACTTAAATATGATCATCTTAGTACTATTTTCTCAATATTTTCACAATAATTTTACAATGAAAATTAAGTAGTAAGTTGTAATTGGCTTTTATTTAGACCTGTAACTAACATAACTTTTTTTTATCTACCATCTAGATTTTGTTGTAAAATTTTTGTGAAAGTGTTGTATCAATAGCAACACTCTTAAAATATTTAATTTTATAAGAAATAAAAGAAAAATTCAAAATTTAACTTATTCATTAAAAAAAAAAAAAAAAAAAAAACTTTCTCTCTCAGACTTTGGCTTACTTTGGCATTTACAACAGAATGAAATTATTTTTTCCTGCACTTTTCTTCTACATTTGTATTTTATTAAATGTATGATTAGTTGTTTTAAAAGAATGTATGATTAGTTATTTAATTCTATTTGTTTATGTATTCAATAGTTGTTGTCTTACTAATCTTTAAATTATAAATAATTTTTTAGATTATTATAAAATATAGTTATATTGTATGCTAAACTGTATGGAAGTCGTATGTAAAGAAAAAAAAAATTATTTTATTTTTTACTTCTTTACCCACAATAAATTTTTAGCTTTGCTAATACTGAACCCCTAACAAAAAAAATCTTAAAGCCACCGCTGCAAGAACAATATTTATAATATTGCATTTTACTTGAGTCAACAGACCTTCTCAACAACATCAGTACGGCATTTAGAGTCAACGGACGTTCTCAACAGCATCAAGTACGACATTTATAAAATCACTTTAGTCAAATTTGGACACGTCATCACGTGCGCAATCAATATCAACAGACATTTACAAACTTATTACAAGCATTTCAACATTTACAACTTACATATAGTTTCCCTCAAAAAACAGATCCCTCAAAAAACAGCCACAATGTCTGAAACATACAGGTAGTGTTTTCACTTTCTTCTTCAATATCATAGTTTTTTTTTTAAACACTCAGGTGCCATCGTAAAATACCCCAGAGTGTTAAAAAATCGCCGTTTGGGCATAAATATTAAATATTCACATTCACATTGATTTTCTTTATTTTTTTTTATTTTTTTCCGGTTTACAAATTTGATTGTTAATTGGATTTTATTATTATTATTATTTAATAATTGATATTCTTTTTTCATTCTTAACCAGCTTCATCACAACGATCGGATTGAAAGCTGCTTTTTATGACCTATTGAGCAGGTTTGGGTTCTTGGTTTTATCTCTCTATATATTCCTTTGTTTTTCATTTTTTTTTTAAGATGATTGGATCAATTTTTGTTTAATAATTGATTTTTTAACTTTTGTTTTCCACGATTTTCAGCTTAAAAACTGCTGCGATCGTAGTGGCAAAACTAATTTATGAAGCACTTGTTTACGTACTGAATAGGTTTGGTTTATTCTTCGTTTTTCAATTTTTTAAACTTGATTGTTATTTGCCTTTTAGTTTTCTACAAGTTTCAACTTAAATTCGGCAGTTAATTTATTGAAGGGATTTACTTTTTTTCTTTTCTTTTTTTTTTTGGTTGAAGTTAAGTGGATTTTGATTTTCCTATGTTTGGAAGAAAAATTAATATTAAAGCTGAAGGGTTTCTTGTTTGTATATGTGCCAGTAATGAAGCACTCCCTTTCATTGAAGCATTTTGCGCGCTTCTTTATGACCTGGTCGTGTTTCTGACTGCCTTAATTGGTATACACTTTCAAGTCTTGGGCATTTCGCCACTTCATACACATTTTGCTATCATCTTGCTTTTCTTCATGGCTACAATCGTCCATCGCATTGCGTATATGGAGATTAAACTACAACCTCAAGATGCTGGGTTCCTTCCCATATTGAGGTTCATTTGTTTGGTTTTTGGAATTATTGCTATTGAGCTACTCTTCACAATAATCATCTCTCCCTTCTGGCTCTTCATGATTAATTTATGCCCAATCCTAATCCTAGGGGTACTACGTCATTTGTACCAACAAATTTGTCAATGTGTTTACAAATTTGTCAGTGTGTTTACTACACAGCAAATTTAGTATGTAGCTTGTTTAAAAAGATTTTTAGTAAGCAGATTCTCAAGCATTTTCTTCAAAAGAGCAGGAAGACAATTGATGAGAACAAGAAACAACTCAAGGAAAAAGAAGATTAAATATACAAAGATTCAAGAATTGTGGTCTAGTTTTGATATCGGATCTTCTTAGCACCTTTGGCAAGTTATTTTAGCTATTATTGAGTCTTTTAGGTTGAAAAGTTGTTGGATCAATTTTAAATAAACTTACTAGAATAAGGGCAATTTGGTCAGTTTGAAAAATTCTGGAATAGACTATCCTTGTCTATGCCAAAGACCCATGCGTCTTATTTAATGTTTTGTGTCCTCCTCCTCCTATATGGTAATTAAGAGTTATTGAGTTTTTTATTTATTTAACTGTGTGTGTATAATGAATACAACTCTCCAAAAAATATCTCTTTTTTTTTTTTTTTCTTTTTTATCTTTATTCAAATTTTTTTTTCTTCTATTTTGGTGGGTCAGTACGTCTTTTACTCATGAGATGGAAGTACCAGCCCAATGATCTGAAAAAACAGGAGAACTGAATTGTTTGGCGCCAAAAAATAACTAGAACTAATTTGGCTCAGTCCTCATAAACTTTAGCTTTTGATATGGTAAAGAGCTAATTAAGGACAAAACTTAGACCTTGATTTTCGTTTGACGCACATTGTTTCTTGATTTAGTTACCATTAATTCTTTACAGTACTAAGGATTCAAATCATCTATAAATTTAATGCTTAAAAATTATGGTATTTTTTGTACTCCATTTAAGCCATTAAAACTTAAATTAGCAGAATGAATACAGTGGGTCACAAATCACAACCCACAACACAAATTTGGAGTAGGATCGGACCATGTATAATCATAAGCTCTACTGCTAGGGCATTATTTTGGAATCTCGAGGAATATTAGTTGTCCTATTATTGACTGATAAGTTTTCTTCTTTATCATTTTTTGATGAATATATAGTTGTCTTCTTCTTAATCATATATCGCCATGATCCCTGAAATTACATCTCCCCCACTAGGTTCGGCATTTTGCAGTTGCACATGCAAGAGGCCTCAAGTAGTGGAAATATATTGATATTTAGATCTATGCAGACTATAAGTTTTCTTTTTTACTCATGAATTGTTTGACGCCATTTAACTAGAACTAATTTTTGGCTCAGTCCTCATAAACTTTATCTTTTGATATGATAAAGAGCTATGGACAAAATAAAACCTTGATTTGCGTTTTGATTCCAGATTTAACAAACGAGGTCAAAGGCTGAACCCTCAATCATGAGCCTGGACCTGGAAGGCATGTGGTTACAGTGTTTTGAGTAGGGAAGGCCCAGTAAATAAAAATTAGTCTCATTTCTTAACTGGTCAGCCAAAATTCATTATTTATTGAAAAGCAGGACACAAGAGTGACGAAGGCTCAGTGTTGTTAGTCCCATGGCTTCCATTTCTTCAATAGCCATACACTCTCTGGCAAAAGCAGGGCCAGCAAAATTTAAATCAGAAATAAATAAATAATAATTACAGAAAAAAGAGAGCTGGCCTTTTTGCATTGTCTTGACCTTGTTGCAACGTAAACTTCCTATTCTTGATCATCCGTCTAATCTTTACCGACAACAACTAGCTTCTCCACAACCCTAGTTTGAAATCATATAAAACTATACTTTTGGGTAAATGATGTTTTTATATGTTTTTTATCGATCTTGTAGTTTTTTTTTTTTTTTTTTCGGGGCTTAACGAAGAAAAAAACAGTGCATATATTATGCTTGAATTTGATACTAAGAAATTGCAGTTTACACTTCACACCAGCAAAATAAAGACCAAAGGAGACTTGTAAACCCAAGTACAAAAAGTTTTGATACTTTGTTATTAAAACTAAAAAGCAAGAGTAGAGAAATTGCTTGTGATGTTAAGGACCAAAGAAGGAGAGATGCCTGAGAAGGAAGAAGAATAAGGCAAAACTGGTTGTAAAGAGTTTTAAAATATTAATGTCGAAAGAGGAAGTACGGAAGTAGTCGAGTAGCGGAGGAAACCTCCAGGAAATTTCGTAGCCAAAAAAAGGAAAAGTCCTAGATGCTTTTCTAGTTACAAAAGAATGCCATGAATGCAGCAAAGGACTTTTTTTTATTTTATTATTTTATTCAGCACTTGACCCCATAATAAAATACTCCCTGTGATTTAGTTTATTTGTCCTTTATTTTATTTTAAAATATCTTAAAATATTATTATATTTTTAAAAATAAAATTAATTAATTTACTCTCCTATTTTATTTTTAAAACTATTTAAAAAGAAAATTAACAAATATTTAAAAAATCAATTTAATTGGGCTACCTTTTTTATTATCTCATTAGAAATAACTCTTTTTAAAAAAATTGATAAATTTATTTAAGGGTAGTTTTGTAAACTTATACAATTTTTATAAGACATACAAGACAATAAATGATATTTCCTTAAAAAGTTTGACTTTTCAAACAAGACAAACAAATTGAAACGGAGGACGTAATAAACTACTTGATTGCTTTCACATACCTTTCTCTCACATTTAGCTTAATAATAATAATCTTCTAAAAAAAGGCTTACTAATAATACAATAATAACATTAATCATATATATAGCTATAATCCTAAAACAATACACAAATATATTGATATCAAAATATTCTGCTTGAATAATCAGTACAAAAATAAGCTCAAACAATAACACAAAATCAACCTCAGAAATTTTTTTTTTTTAAGACCTATTTTATCATATTATAATCTCAATCTCATCCGTAATTCCCACAAAAAAAAAAAAAAAAAAAAAAAAAAAAAAAAAAAAAAACTCAACTACATGTTTGAGTCAAAGAGTAAAGTGTATGAGTTAAAGAGAGACATGGCACCATTGTTGCTCTAGAGTTTGGAAGTGGTGGTAACGACAACAACAAATCCTAGGTTTCAGTGTTTGAATAAATTACAAAATCCTAATGAGATCGATCCTCCTAGTACGTACTACTACAATGTAATTAGTATTCCTTCTCCAACTATTTCTTTGTAATTGGTATTCCTTCTCGTGCACTCATCTATACATCCAACTTTGTTCAATAATTCCATTCTTTTACTGAAAATACACTTGTTATTTCAATACTATAATTAAATTTTGATTCTTTTTGCGGGGTTTCTATCTCTATTCTTGATGGGTTATGGAAATTTATCTCAAAGTAGTAGCACAGGATAAGTGCAGCTTAATTGTTTGAGAAAGCTTCCTAAAGAAATATGGGACCAAAAATTCATATATGTTTAGGTTAATCTATAGCTACAAAGGGTTTAGATTGCAATGAGTTTTTTAAACATTGGAGTTTGAGCATACCTCGGCCTCCCTTCACTCAAAATCTTGACTCCGTCCTTAGTCGGAGGAAATTATTTATCCAACAATTTCCCACCTCCCTTCACTACCAAAGCTAAATCTTTACACTAAAAATAAAATAAAATAAAAAAATAAAAACATTATAAGGATAAATAAGTATAATTTTTGTATGGGGTTGAATTATATTTTCTAGTGCTTTAGGAAAAACAAAAACAATCTTCGAAATCCATTCATGACCTCCGTCGGATCAGCCTGATTTTAACATTATTTCCACTAAACATGTGTTATCAGTCCCAAGTCCAAGACCTAGCTAGGTAATGATTCTCTTTGCTAATATTTTGGAAGGCAATTGAGAGCCAACCTGGGTCAAACTCCAAAGAATTGAAAAAACAGAGAAAAGTTCTTAATCAGGGGCGGTAATAACTTCTAGCAGTTACAAACGTCTGGTTGGTAGGTCTGACAGGTACACCAATTCTTGTGGTATCCAATATAGTAAATTAACTTAATAACGTGTTCTTAATATTTTAGACTTTCAAGAGTTTATACTAAATTAAGACAAGTGTCTGGAATGGATCTGGGAAAATGCTTTCCGTTTCTTTTCCTGATTCGTGTTTGTCTCACATTAATTAAAACCCCATTTTGGTTATAAAAATTAAAGTTATAGGTCATTTGGGTACGTAGTGCATAAGGTAGGTGTGTCCAGGCCGGTCCAGATTGTCTCTCGTTCATTTGTTACCTAAAAGACATAGATAAAATCTACTATTCTAGATCAGAAATCCAGAATAAAGATTAAAAAAACATTGCTTTTGGTATATGTTAGATGACACTTTCGACACATGGCATTTGAAACTTAATTTAATGAGGTTGTGGGTATACCAGGGCACTTTGGTTTTATACAGCATTTTGGTAACTAGCTACTCGAGAAATGGGATCAGTGAATTTCAATTCTCAATATTCAATTATTCACCCCCTCGGTTGCTTTTAGATTTTCAAGAAAAAGCCTGAAAGGCTCACTTGGGTTTGACACCTTAAATGTTGTAGTCTAGTCTTTATTATACTGAATTGTAAAGAATAAGAACAAGGTTCAACTTTTTTTTTTTTTTGGCTTATTTCTCGTTATTTTCCCTCAAGAAAAATAATAAAGAAAGGGGCACCAGATGGGGATGCGATTAATATGATTGTGAATGATACAACAACATCAAAGTTTGATCCAATAGATGATCAAGAATGGTCAAACTTAACTAATCGAAAAACAGAATCAACCTGTGTAATGAATTAATATGATGGACTCATACTTAGGGAAAAAAAAAAAAATCTTCTAACCTTTTTTTTACTTGGGTCTAATTTTTTTTTTTCCATTATAAATTTTAATTACTCTATAAGTAAAAAAAAAAAAAAAAAAAAAAAAAAAAAACGTGATTGATTGTGATTTTTTTAAAGAAGTGATTGAGAGAATATAAAATA
This sequence comes from Quercus variabilis, assembly GCA_030445155.1. NCBI lineage: Eukaryota > Viridiplantae > Streptophyta > Magnoliopsida > Fagales > Fagaceae > Quercus > Quercus variabilis. The sequence goes on from CP129451.1 coordinate 42,907,425, forward strand.
AAACAACAAAAAGTGAAATAACCTATTTTTATTTGGAAAATGTTAACGAATGTATTATTTTTCATACTCCATCAATATGCATTATGCACAATCCAACACACTTAATTACATAAATAAGTTTTATTAAAATTTAAGATGAATAAAACATCAATTGGATAATATTTGTTACACACACTATTATATAATTTTTTTTTTTTTTTTAGATAGTTGTTCAACTCAAAATTTCAATTAAAAATATTGTGCATAACATGTGTAACAAACCTTTATTATGAAAGAGTCTGGTTAATATATACCCTTAGACTTAGGGAATATATTAATCATTCATTTTGAAAAAAAAAATATAAAAAATTAAAAAAAATTGTTAAAATAGTTATAATTTGTTCTTTTCTCTAAAAAAGATTTTCATAAAATGATATACCAATGTATATCCAGGACCTGTATTAGTAAAACCAATCATTAAAATTTAACACAATCTGGTGAGCGTTTGGATTGAGCTTAATCTCACGTCTGCGTTTTTGCCTGCGTTTTGTCTCTTTTTTTTTTTTTTTTTTTTTCCAGGCATGTGAGGAGCTACTGTGAGCTACTGTGCGGCTACTGTTCACATGAACAGTAGCCGTAGTTGTTGACTTTTTGTTTCTGAACAGTGCATTGCACTGTTCATGGACCCATAAATTTCATTTTTTATCAACTTTTTCATTAAAAATAGGTCCCACGACACTATTCACATATTTAAAAATTATTTTGCTACAGTATTTTCAGTTTTCAGTTTCAGCAACAATAAGTTCAATCCAAACAGACCCTTCTGTGAGCGTTTGGATTCAGCATTTTTTTGCTGAATCCTGCGGCACGTTTCTTCCCCCTTTTTTATTTTATTTTTTATTTTTTTTGCTTTCACGTGGGTCAGAGACATAAGTTACTGTGCAGTTACTGTTTATGAGAAAAAAATACTGTTTACACACTGTTTTGATACTGTTTATGTACTGTTCATGAGACCCATAGCCACTTTATTTAAAAAAAAAAATTAAAATGGGTCCCGCAATACTATTCATACATTTAAAAACTATTTTGCTACAGTATTTTCAGCAACAATCAGTTTTCAGTAACTTTCAGCAATAATAAGTTGTATCCAAACGGACCCTCCATGTAGGATGACTAAGTGGCCGTTTGGATTCCGCGTTCGGCGTCTGCGTCTTGAGATGTTTCGCGTTTTGCCCTTTTTTTTTTTTTTTTTTTTTTTTAGGCCGCTTATGTTGACTTTAGTGGCCAAAATTTACTGTTGTAAACAGTGTATGCACTGTTCACGTACTGTGCATACACTGTTTACGTATTTAAAAACATTAAAAATGAACCACACAATACTATTCACACATTTAAAAATTATTTTACTACAATGTTTTTAGTTTTCAGTTTTCAGTTTTAGTAACAATAAGTTCAATCCAAACGGATCCTAAATTGACTAGATAGAAGGAATTGTGCTTATTTGGTACATGGAGTCAAATCTCAACACGTCCCAAGACCTTAGAATAGATGGCTCTTCATGCATTGGTGCAATACAAAGCCCCCACTACTAAGTACTAACGGTTAGTCTAGGTTTTTTTTTTCCACAATTATCATCATGACTTATTATGATTTTTTGACCAATGTTTTCAATGCTATCTCCTTGTGATTGAAAAATCTCGTACTAATATGCAAATTGGAAAGGTAGTCTCTAGCTCCATCTTGAAATTTTTGGCATTTTTATTTTTATTTTTTAAAATTTAATTATAAAATTATAGATTTAAACTATAATTGATTTTATAACTAAATTTTATTCGGATAAAAAAAATTTCAAAAAATTTCTGCGGCTGAGAAAGAAAAGGAATGGATATGATTTGATTTAAAAAGATGAGAAGGTGTGTCAAAGAAGAGATAGTCAGGTAGGAATTAGTAGAGTGGGAGAAAACTAATAAAATAAAATATAAAAGGTAGAGCTACAAGGAAGAGATAAACACGTGGGATAGACTTTTGCAAATAATAAAGAGGAAGGTTCGTGGAAGGTGCATGATTTATAAACCCCATTACATACGTGCTTATTTACAAAAAGACCAAATTTGCTTTCCCTTCTTTTCTTTTCTTTTTTTTTTTTTCTTTCTTTTTAAGTCATAACAAATCAAATCACTTTTAAAAAGTTTTTTTTTAAGTTTAAAGTTTAAACTGTGCATTAGATTAACTATTTGAATATTTAAGCTCGTTATTATTATAGTTATTAGTACAATAGCACTAATTCTCAGCCCAAAAAAAGAGTACAATAGCACTAATAATATATATTTGTGCTCATCTTGAAATGGTAATAGGTAAATACTAAAATATTCTGTTTTAATAGACAAAATTGAAATAATATTTAGAACGTTAGTTTCAATTAGTACAATTGATAAAGTTTAATATTTCTACTAAAAACAAACTAACTAGTATCTAATTTTGATGGTAAATAGTAGTTGTTATGGAATGAAGGCCATAGGTCCAAATGTTATTATGTCTATAATCATATATATGACATGATAAATAACAATTATTGTAAAGTGGTCTTCATTAGTTCAATCCTGTTGTATTTATATATTTTTTTTAATTAAATTGCAAATTTTGGCTTTCAACTTTGAAACTGTATCCCCCCCCGCCCCCCCAAAAAAAAAACCTTTGAAACTTTATTTTAAATCATCTTTATATATTAAAATATTTTAAAAGGTCTTTTACAGTCAACTGATATGTTTAGAATGTTGATAAAGCAAAAAGTGATTACCAAAAACCGTTTTTGGTACAACCCTAAGTAGTTAGACTGGACCTAACTAGGTAGCTAGGGGCATGCATTCACCCACTAATTTTATAAAATCGATTTGATGATAGTTCTTTATTATCAAATTAAGACACCAATCAGTTTTTAGTGTAGACGAGAATTTAACCCCTGACTACCCAGTTATGTCTAGTCTAACTACTTAGGGTTGTCCCAAAAACCCTTTTGACCTCACAATCACATCTAAATCAACCATGAAATGTGGTCACTACGTTACTGACCATGGTGGAGGTGCAAAAACCAAGGGCGGTGCAGTTTGCAAATTTTCTTAAAAAAAAAAAAAAACACATTGCACCAAGCCTATTAATATATACATTTATATTTAGTCTATACTACTATTTAAAAGATTTTCCTTGTCTAGGATGGACTTTTCAGTGGTTCAAAAATACCTCTACATCCTAAATTTAAGCAAAAACAAAATTGAAGGACAATCTAATAAAAATATATTTTTAACTATTACCTAAAAATATTGCTTACAAAAAAATAAGATCACTCTTCTGTTAATTTTCAAATTTAAGTATTCAAATATTTAAAATTTTAAATTGCTCCAACTCACTATATTCCTTTAATCACTCCCATTTTCACTTTTCTTTCTTTTTTTTCTTTTTTTCTTTTTTTCTTTTTTTTTTTTTTTGGAATTTTGCCGTTTCCTTTTATTCCCCTAATCTCACGTTTGGTTCCCCCCTCCCAAAAAAAAAAAATTCTCTTCTTTTTTATTATTATTTTTTTTTTAAATTTCTATCCTTCACTCATGCCAAGTGCTCTGGGGATTTCTCATCACCCTTTCCATTTTTTTTTTTTTTTTGATAATTGATATTGCATTTTGGTTTTTCAAGTATCATAAATGCGTTTGTGTTAAAATAGAAGCACCAACATGAGAGAGAGAAAAAGAAAATAGTCCTATGGGTACAAAATTCTAGCTTGAACTTTTATTAATTTTCTTTTCAAAAATGATGCATTTTTTTCAATTTGGCTCAACAAATACTTACTATTTTCTTTAATACATAAAAAATTTGACACCAAACCAAAAAAAAAAAAAAGAAAAAAGAAAAAAAAATAGTCTCATCACACGCACTTAGTGTGTGTGATGAGGCTATTTATTATATATATATATATATATATATATATATATATAATAGATATATAATATAACTCTTTCATAGATGTAAAAATTAATCAAGTGAGGTGTGATAAGAGTTTTGGACAAATTACAATACGATGCTAAATATAACCAAAACTAGACTAGGTTGCACCAGGAATAGGGGTGGCAAAATTCAACACAATCTGCGAACTCGACATAACCCACTTGTTTATAACATGTCGTAAGTTGAAGCTAAAAAGATTCGAGCTATATTCAAGTTAATATAACTGACCTGTTGAATAAATAAATTGTGTTCGTGTTCAACGTATGACCCCGTTTGACCCAATTAACTTATAATAACTTTTTGATATGACACTTTGACATATTATTGAATTTGGTGATATGGAGGTTGAAACATTTTGGAATAGTAATTTTATTTTGAACCAAGGAAATAATTATTATTATTACTACTAGATTTATGGTTGTAACTGAATGTTTATGGTTAAAATAGCAAAATATCATGTTTTGGCAAAATTTGTGATAAAATAGTATTGTTTCAGAAATATTTAATAATATACAACTTTTTTAGTACTCAAGTTTCACAAAATCGAGTTTAGTGAACTCGAGTTCTTAGGTCAGTCGCTAGCATGACACTGCTAACTTGAAATTTGAAAATTTTAAAAAGTAATATGATACTTGATGTTACGGAAATCAAGTACTTCTTTATAATACTCAAGGTTACCAAAGTCGAGTATCTTTTTTTTTTTTTTTTTTTTTCTACTTTTTGTTTTATACAAAATTTCTAATTATTTCATCTTCAACTGCTTGTGATTGATGAGTCCACCAAATAACCGAATGGCCTTTCCTTTTATTTTTTCACATTTTTCTTCTTTTCTTCCTTCTTTTATTATTTCACCTTTTTCTTCTTTTCTTCCCTCCACACTTCACGTCAAGTCACAATAAATGTAAGCCAACTTTTCTTGACTTTTGTACATAAAAATGACTTCGATTCTTCTTGTTGGAAAGCTTCATCTCCAGCAAGTTCAATTTGCTTACTTCTTGCCAATTTTTCAACAAGCTCATTTAGGGCTTCTTTGGTAAGTTTTTTTTCATCACTCCGTTTTTGTCAGTCATCATTTATCACTCAAAATATCCTAATTTTCACTACTCACTGTTTGGACACTGTTTTCACTTCACATAACTCAAATATTTCAACAATTTTGTGAGACCCATACTTGATCACCAAGTCAAATAAAAGACAAAGTGTTCTGGACCATGATGCAATGCACCCAACACAAGGACTTAAGATGAAAATCATGAAATAAGTAAAATTTTGTACAAACAAAAAGTAGAAAAAAAGAAAGAAAAGAAAAACAAGATACTCGACTTTGTTAAGCTCGAGTACTATAAATAAGTACTCGGTTTCTACAATATCGAGTAACATATTAACTTTTTTAGTTATACAAATTTCAAGTCAGCAGTGTCATGTTGACGACTCATCTAGAAATTCGAGTTCACTGAACTCAAGTATTAAAAAAGTGGTACATTACTAAATATTTTCGAAACGGTGTTAGTTTACCACAAATTTTATCAAAACGTGATATTTAGCTATTTTCACTGCTTACTACTTGATTTATGGTTCTATTTTAATTTTAAATACATGAAAATTGATAACAAATTATTCGGGTCAAGGATGACTTATTAATCAAACAAGTTATTTGTGTCAGTTATGATCGATTAATCAAATAGGTTATTAAACAAGTAATTTTTTTCAACCTTAACATGAGCTGCTAATTAAACAGAATAAACGTGTCGTGTCAAATTATCTACTTAATAAATCAATCGTGTTAAGTTTGAAAAATGTTAACTTGTGTACTAAACAGATCATATTCAGGTGGACCTTACAGCGTAATACTCACAACTCAACCCAATATAAACTAGACACTGCTCGACCCAATGTGAACCTAACACGTAGACACAAATGGCCATCCCTATCCATAAAACGAGATGCCTCTCATGCGCCAGACCCACATAAAACACCCCTCCACTCCCATAAACATGTACTGACTACTGAGTCCGATGTCCACCACCAGATTGAGATAAAGTTAAAAGGGGTCTTAAAGAAAGTTTGAAAGATGACATAATAAAGACTTTAAAAGAGTGCAGAGTGCAGAGGTACGGTACTACTATCCTTATAAGTGGGCCCACAAGTCACATCCACGTCGCAGACATATATAAATACATATAAATAAACGCGTTGGAATTAGGATCAGTTCCGTGATATTCCTTTGAATAAAAATAACAACACAAATCAAATGACACGGTTTCTACTCGGTCCCCCTTTTTAGGCGATGAAGCCTTCCCCAGTTCGCAGTTGAGTTCGTATCGGTCGTACGTACGTCCCGTTACTTTCGTTTCCCAAATGCCTATTATTATTATTATTATTATTATTATTATTATTATTTCCACTAACTAATCATTAATCCAGCTGCTAATCTGGGTTAATTTTACCGATATTGTCGGTCAGGATAAAATAAATAATAATACTGGTTAATTTGTGATTTTATTTTCTGAGTGATTTCGTGTTTTAACTAATTCGAATATATGTTGGGGAAATAAAACTGATATCATGATGGCCTCTTTTTTAGAGCAGCACATTTTGCAATAGGAAAATTTCATTTACTAGTTTAATATAAAATCTTGTTTGTTTCTATTGACTTTGACTCGAGGGGCATCAGTTATTAAATTTGTTTGGGATGTAAAAAAGAAAAAGAAATAAGAAAATGTGTTAAGTATGAATTATTGTGAGGTTCAACTCATAAAAAAAAAAAAATAGTATGATCTGATAAAAAGACTAAAAATATTAGTACTAACGTAATAAGTATAACTCAAAAAGCAAAATTTATTGGCTATAATGCTTATAAAATTGGTAAAAAATTGGCATGAAGCAAAAAGATTTGATAATAAACAATTTATTAGCGGATGTTTTACAGTGCTCATTAAAACTACTTAATAAAAAAGAAAAAGAGGAAATATTTGAAGAGAAAATGTGTCAATGTGAAGTGAATACATACATGTCTACTCTATATTTTTGGATAATGATGTATACTCTATTCTAAGTCCTATAGATAGATTCCCCTTTTTTAAAGAAAGTTTTTTTTTTTTTTTAAAGAAAGAATTATTATTCCATAGGTATTGAACAATTCCACAGCTAAAATAATTTACTCACCTAAAACACAATTGGAATTGAATATTTAGCTACACAGTCAATAATAAAGCTAAGTTGCCGTGTTGGACTAAACTTTTTTTTTTTTTTTTTTGAGAAAGAATGTAGCTTATTTTATTAAGTAAAATCGGTTCAGCCAAAACAACATGAAACAAAAGGGGTGAAATATTCTCCATTCACATTACAACATCTGAAATACAAATAGCATGACGAGCTAACTTATGAGCAACAATATTACCCTCTTCCTTTACATGAGAGTAGTGTAATTCATTAAACAAATTAAACATAATTCTAATTTCATCGATCACCAAACTCACAGCTAAGAAGAACTTAGTATCATCATATATATATATATATATATGTATATTCATAAAAATAAAGTTAGAGTTATATTTTTTTTTAAATTTTTTGCCACCTTAAAATAATAGAGTGATTATTGAAATCTTTTTTTTTTTTTTAATAAGCTTAAATCCTGACCTCCAACTTACAAAAAAGAAAAATATTAAAAAAAAATTTGGGTTGAGAATAGAAAAGTATTGCAGTAATTAGAATCAAAGGTGATTGATGATATATCAGGTGTATCAATTAAAATAAATGTAATCATCCCTGACGTGGTGCATATGCACCGCACTAACATATACGCTACAACCATTCAACACCAAACCCATTTTTATCTCATAATTGGACCACGTGAGTGGCCCCCCAATTCTCTGCAACTAAATTAGCAATATCAGATGTACTTACTCATACGGTAGATTGAGATTCTTATAGATGTCATATATAGGGGAGAGCTCATATGCAAAACCCATGAATCATGATGGCGTACCAGTCCTAAATTGTACCATGATAGCTATATATGTATAAGATTAAAAATATTTTTTCATAATTAAATAATTTTTACTGTTACAATATCTCATGCGCCTGAACTAGACAAAATTCTTCCATACCTCATATAGTATCTCCACGAGATAGTTCAGTCTCAGAACCACCTTAAATCTTATAGTACCTTTCTTTCTCTTCTTAAGCCAACACACACCTATTATGTTTTAGCCAACACGAAAAATAAACACAACCACACAGTCACACACAAAGCTTGTTTCATTTCCATTCGCATAATACTAAACTGTGTGCACTGAACCGAGTCATCCTAGACTAGCCAACTCACATTCTTCTGGGAAGCTTTTGCTTTTGTTTTTGTTGTTGACAATGGATTTTGAATGGATGAGGGACTTTCTTGAGGGCATGTTGAAACCTTTGGCTGCGACCATGGTGGTGGTCATGGCTGTGCTGTTGTCTTATTTGCAAAAGTTGGGTTTGGAAAGAGAGATGATTTATTCAATTGCCAGGGCATTTCTTCAGCTTTCTATCATTGGGTTTGTTCTGCAATTCATTTTCAGTCAGGAAAATAGTTTGTGGATCATTCTGGCTTACCTCTTCATGGTTCGTCTTTCTTCTCCCCACGTTTTTCTTTCTTATAAAACTGAGTTTGGTTTTTGAGAAAATTTGAGGAACAGGAATTGAAACATGTTCAAAGAATCGCACTTTATGGCTGTTTTGTTTTCATAAAAATAGAAAAAAAGAAAAAGTATTGGTTTAATTTGGCTAAGAGAGTTGCATTAGGCTCAGCTGTTTTGTGATTGATATATTATGAAATATTTGGTTATCCATTGTTTTTCTTCATTTTTATTTTCCATCTCTTTGGAAGAGAACAGACTCTGTTTGGCTGATGCTTTCTTTAGCTGTTATTTTGGGTGTGATTTTCTAGAGAATTAAGGATCTCCGCTATATATATGAATGACTGATTGCTTTCTATCTATAAATGAGAGTTTTTTGTTTATTTCGAAGAACTAGAATGAGGTTTTCTGTTAATTCTGAAATCATCTTATAGTTTATTTTTGGCAGGGGCGATTTGTTCAAATCAAAATTTGTTTCATTCAATGGTTTTTCTATAAAAAAGTTCATAGCCTCGGTTTTTTCAGCCAAATCTACTGAAATTTTGCCTAGTTTTTGTCGGAATATGGACAGCTCAGATTTTTTTTTTGGTTGTTCTGTTTTGTTTTTGCTCTTTGTACAATTTCCACAAGTTCACCAATTGATTCATATACCCGTACTCATACTCGTACCGGTACCTGCTTTCTAGAAAAATGGTGACAATAATTTTAGAAAAATTAACCCTTATTAGCTCTTCCCTAGAAAGTACGAGAACGGTACAATACATGTATGACACCTCAAATAAATTGTTCATGCTTCCTGGCATTTTTCCCCCAAGACTCCCTTGTATAAATAATACTGCCAAGTATCCTGATAATTGAATCCCAATGAATTACAGTTGCCTGGACGGACAAGAAGAGAATATAGACAAATGCAATCAGAATGCCAGATCAAATTCTAGGGAGGCAGCAAAATTTTAATTCAACTATTTCATAAAAGGGCAAACTTTATTGAATACAATTTATTTCTTGTTATACTTGTAAAATTGATTGATACTAGTAAGTATACTACTAACAAAAACTGTAATAGATAAATATAATGTAAGAGAAGGATTTCCATTGTAACTTTCTGTATTGCCATAACTGATCTGAATACTGGTTTGACCTACTCAAAAGTCTTTGTGATTGATGCTAAAACATTGTTCCCCTGCAGGTCTCTGTTGCGGGTTATACGGCTGGTCAACGGGCTAAACATGTCCCTCGAGGGAAGTATGTTGCAGGAGCTTCCATCCTGGCTGGAACTGCAGTGACTATGTTCCTGCTGCTTGTGCTAAATGTATTTCCTTTCACTCCACGATACATCATCCCTGTTGCTGGTATGATGGTTGGGAATGCAATGACAGTAACTGGGGTAACCATGAAGAGACTCAGAGATGACATCAGAACACAAATGAACCTGGTATGTTCAATGCAACAAACATTACTGGATTAAGGATTTCTGTTGTTGTTATTGTTTGAGGCTCCAAATGTATATCACATGATTTTTCATTCAGATTTGATAAATAATCACTTATCTTAGGAGTTTAAGCGGTTAAGAAATGAAGAATTTGAGTCTGTTTGGTTAGGCGATTTGGGAGCCTAAAAGCACATTTCAAAACCCAAAACACTTGTTTCGCAACAACAAACGTCTTTTTTAAACCCAAAATGCTGTTTAGTAAGCTAGATCTTATACAAACCCACCCTTTATTATAGTATCAAGTAGGTAATTAAGAGTTTGAACTTGTCTCCGCCCTATTTCCTATGTAAAAGCCCTATTTCCTATTTAAAAGTTGACAATCCCAAATGTTGAGTCCCACTTATTAAAAAGAGTTTGTGTGCACAGGAAGGGGATAGTAAAAAATTCACAATTTCCTAACTTATTAAACTTTTGGAATACCTAGTAATATATCAAGAATTCCCAATGAGCTGTAAATAATATTTTATTATTCATAGTCATCATTGTAAGTGGATCATGATTATTTCATACAAATCTTTGAATGAGAACAAATATGCCTATATTGTTTTTGCCATCATCTTTTATAAAATGATATTCTCACTAATGAATTTTTGTTTATTACTCAAGTTGGAGTAATTTACAAAGTTGAATACTTCCAAAGTCTAAAACTTTTTTTGCTACATCATCCATATGATTAAATTTATTGTTTTCGTTTGCAGGTGGAGACTGCATTGGCTCTTGGTGCAACTCCGCGTCAAGCAACACTTCAGCAAGTGAAAAGGGCTCTGGTTATTGCACTATCTCCAGTGTTGGACAATGCCAAAACTGTTGGTCTTATCTCACTTCCTGGTGCAATGACTGGACTTATAATGGGAGGAGCTTCCCCTCTGGAAGCCATTCAGCTACAGATTGTGGTAATGAACATGCTTGTAGGTGCATCAACAGTTAGCAGCATCATGTCTACTTACCTGTGCTGGCCTTCCTTCTTCACCAAAACTTTCCAGTTAGAAACAAAGGTCTTCACTGCCGAATGAGTTTCGCATGTAGTTTTGCTCCCAAAGCTCAGCCCCGGTTAACCAAAAATGGAGCTGATGCATGAGTTGTGGGAGAAGCAGCTTCCACATCTGAGGCCTCTACTCGGTTATATGTATAAATGTATCGGTTTTTGTGATGGTTAATTTTCCACTCGAGAATGTCTAGATGAGAAATTAGCCTTTTTCCTAGGCTAAAATCCCCATCCCCCTCTCCTAAATGAGGAGAATTTTATTCCCAAGAAGATACCCTAAAAAACTTCAGGGTATATATGTACAAAAAATGCCAAATTGTATAAAGGTTGGCTCCCCTAGTGCTGAGTGGCATGCTGAAAGTCTTATTCGTTTTGGTGAAATAAAAAATTTAATGTCAAACTTGCCTTTTTATCTTTTAAAATGTTAAGTTAGAATTATTCGATTTAGCATTACCGACTTGTGTTTAGTATTTTGGAGTGGATGGTGGCGTCTTAGTATTATGGAGTGGATACTTGAAATTCTATCGTATCTAATATATATACATATATATATACACACACTGATCTAAGAAAGAAAAAAAAATTGTAATACAGCTGGGCATTGCAGATTGTTTTGAATGGAAGATGTCTTGCATATTGTTTCGATTTTATAGTTGGATGTAGTTGATTTACATTAATAAAATCATTCAGTTTTCTTCTCAAAAAAAAAAAAAAAAAATCATAAACCATCCTTTCACGTAAATTGCTTTGAATGGGTAAAGCAATATTTTTTTCTTCGTGGACCCGACATTAATCCTTTCATACCTATTGTTTTGGTATAGGTGAGATGCATTTTCTATTGCAAAAAGAGAGAGGTGAACAATCTAGAGCTGTACGCCTGGACCGAAAGGCCATCTTTCTATTTCAATTATGCTTTTTGGTTGATTCCATTATCTACAAAGGGGAAAAAAGAGCAGACAAACTCTTGGGAATTCTTTGGCATTTTCCCACTTTAATTGAATAATTGGGGTAGTGAACTGACTCAATTAAATCTCTAACATGGTATTTGGAATCTTGTTCTGTTTCTAACTTTCTATTACTTCATTCTCAACATAAGGCCATCTTACCAAAGAGGCAAAGATTTCAAGTGGTAATTAAAGGTACACAGTTGATGCTACAATGGTTGTTGGGCCAGATTAAGAGTCAGTCAATGGGCAGAGAATTATAATCAGATAATCTATCACGGATGAAACTTCTAAAAAGATTTTATTATTTTCTCTTTTCCTAGTTGCCTTCACAATCATACCCTCTAAATCAAATGACACTAAAACAAGACTAAAAAGTGATTGGTGGAACCATTAATTACTTTCCCCCCTGATTCAACCTGGACAACCAAATGAGATACCTGTATCCAACCTAGACAACTACATGTCATCGGTTTATTTAACCTGGATAAGCATATGCACACCTAGATTCAACCTGGACCTTACCAACAGGCGTAACCCGTCCGAACCTTGAAGATTTTTACTCAATTTCTAATACAACCTTCATGCTTTCAACAAACTCTAAGAACAAAAATTTTCAATTTTTTCATAAACTATTGAAATGACATATTGTGATTATTTGATGCCTTAATAAAAATGACATCAATGACGGAGTTTCCGTATATGGAAATAATAATTCACAAATCACAACTTGTTACCTAAGCAAGTTTGTGGAAAAAATAAAAAATTCGAGACTGCTATGTTACTCTAACTCAAACCTCAACCTACATCAATCATAACTCTTAAGCAGTAAGCACATCAATAGCAGAAAGAAGAGAATATTTGTAAAACATGACACAAACCAACCATTAAATCTCATCATGGTCAAAATTCCTCTCGCTTAAGGAATCTTACTAAATTCAATAATCAATAGTTTAGTAAATGAGAGAGAGAAAAGGTGGGCCAAAAAAGGCACAAGACTTGGATTTTACACAAGAACATACGAAATTTCGTATAAATAAACAAGTCACACTAGCCATATATATATATACACACACACACACACACACATACGTATATAGTTGTTTTCTTTTGATAGCAACAATAAAGTCACATAAGCCTCATTAGATAGACTCAACTTAAGAAATTTCTGTGCTGCTGCATTGTTATTATATTACATTACGTATGAAAATTCAATCAACATGGAAGTAAAAAAAAAAAAAAAAATGGCAAATCGTATGATAAGATGCACAGCCAACCTATGCATATACTTTCCTTTTTTAACTCAATAAAATAAAATAAAACCACTAATCTTCCTCAAGTGATACCTTGAATCCAATAGGGTAGCAGTGCTTAAAGTATGAGTAATTTCATGGAAAAGGTATAAGTGCAAACTCGGGAATTCTCGGAGGATTGCCAAAGGGACTCTCGTTAACGTAATTCCCTGGTGGATCATACACGCAAATCACATACAAACCTCCATTCTTACATTTGATGCGTGCACACCCAAGACGCTTTGTCTCTCTCCACACAACCTGCGTGTAATGTCCACACATATGTCCTTGAGCGCACGCTTTTTTCCATGGATCATAGTACTTTTTCTCTTCCACCCACGATTTCACCGCCTCAGATGGTGTCCAGTGATCGTGCTTAGCCCAGAAAAGGTTTTCGCCGTAAGGACCGTACGAATGGACCATCCTGCAATCAAAGGCACGCTTCACGGCCCAGCGGCGAGCATAGCGGGCAAGTTTCTTGTTCCACTTCAATGGAGGCTCATTATACATCTTCCTTATCTTGTTGTGGGCACTGAGAAATTGCTTCGAAAACGAGTGGTGTTTTTTCTTCCTTGCATGATGGTCATTGCCATTGTCATGGTGCTTTGTTATTGAATGAACATTTTCAGCAGAGCCATGCACACGGAGTTCCTTGTTCGCTGCAATGGAATCAATTTGTTGGGTATTTCCTATTTGTTGTTGCGCCGAGACGCCAAGAATGAGGAGGAAAATTGAGAGAATTATAGCGAGGAAGATTCGAACTTGCCCCATTTTTTTTTTTCTTTTTTAGATTTATTTTCTGATTTTGAGGTTCTTGCTTTTGATTTTTTGGCTGCTCTCAAAAATCCGCGAGCAGCGGCAAGAGGGCCGAGGGAAGAGGAATGAAAAATGCTTAATTTATAATTTGATTTTAGCCTCTAAAAATACCCCATTTTTTCAACAAATCTTTACCATCTTTATATTTTCTTTAACTTCTAGATTCTAATGATTTGATTTAATTTTCCGTCAGGGTTTCCTTAGTTTGTTTTAAGCATGTAAATTCGAACTCTAACACCCAAACTAACTTAATTTAACCTTGAATCCCTTTATTGTACAAGTTTTTATCACGTGTAAGTATCCGTTAAACGTTGATGTTTTGTTATTTTTAGTTTACTGTTACGACATAATACTATAATAGGCTTGTTATTTGATTTATGTTACTATTTATTATGTGTTCTGAGAGTTTTTCTCTTGGATTTAAGGTCCAGAGTCTCTTAGCGGTTTAGATTGGGCGCGTTCCTACTTCCTACTTTGTAGGAATATAACGTTGTAATCAGAGATTCAAAGTATTTAGGAGGTTACAGGAATATATATAAGAACTTGCCCTCTTTAGGGTACAAATTCTTGAGTATTTGAAGGAGGTGGTTTTTTCCGAGTAACCATAAAAATCAGATTGTATTCCTTCATCGGTGCAGTGGTATCAACTATCAGAGCCTTGCAACGGACCAAAGAGTGCAGTAGATAGACAGATATATAAGACTATGGAATCTCTTTATGTTGGGCAAAAGAACCTACTGAACCAGATTATAGAAATGTTTGGGAACGATGATGCATGGGGATTACATGCGGCTAAATCCAAGAATATTTATTTATTTGATAAGTTAAATTGAAGTTTTTTTTTTTTTTTTGAATAATAAAAGAAGTTTTCGATATGAACTCATCAATCTCACGCCACGTGACAGCAATGGGTAAAAATCATATGTACCATCTATGTCTTGATGAGATTATCATCATGAGTACAACACATTTGTCGAAATGCCACTACTTGAAACCGCCAAACTTATGTCAAGTAGCATGTAAAGTGATACAAGAACTCTTACTACCAAACTACACCCCACAGAATGATGCATTATGGCCTATGGGCATGGACTATCTAAAATGTATCTTACTCACAATAGAGCTTTAATCAATCGATTTAATTTTGGGTCTTACCCCAAAACTTGGCTTGCTATGAAGAACGGGGCAAATGTGTTCAAAAGAGGCTCAAAGTGATAGATAGGAAAGAATTAAACCTATGACATTAGCTCTATGATAATTGTTTTTTATTATCAAATCAAGACATCAATCAATTTTGGTGTAGAAGTACTAGACTTTCTGTCTAAACAAATTAGTGGTTTGCTGGCCCACTCAATAGAGGAGAGGAAGAATCACAGATCAAGGATGTGGTTTTATTGAATGGTTGAAACTATGATTGGTTTTCCTTCTGCCTTCTAAGACAACTGAACTGATCTTAGAGATAATAGCAACCCTGGTGTAATTGCTTTCTGTTACTTGGGGTTCCACCATTCCTTTACTGATGGTCAATTTGCCTTGAAGAAAACCTCCAAAATGACTTCATTAAAGCCTAGCATCGATGTTGCCTTTAGAAACCAGCAGATTTGGAGAGTGGAAGTAATTTTATATGGTTATTTTTAGGGACAGAACTTTTACCACAATTATTTAAAGTAATTGATTTGGAGCAATGGACAATCACTTTCACATAAACTAGTCGTAGTCCCGCGCGATCCGTGGGAAAATTTGATATGAATATGTTTTATTGGATAATTATTGAATTAATATATTAGATTGTATATTTTTAAAAGTCAATGTGTTATTTGAAATTATGTTTATATTAGATGTTTTTTTTTTTTTTTTTTTTTTTTTTTTTTTTTTTTTTTTTGTGGTGTAACAACTAACAAGTTAAATATATTTTGTAGTTGGGTATTATATATAGTGAAATGTATGAAAATACAATGCAATAATTTTCTTATATAAAAAAAAAAAAATTTATTATGTGAGAACTATTAGACCAAGTTCTAACAATGTATATTTTGTTTATTACTATACAGATGTATGCGATTCAACACTTATAGGTATATTTTTCTCCAAAACATAGATTCATGTCTCTTTCTTCCACACAATTAAAATTAAGTGAAAAAGTATATAAAGATAACTATGAAATAAATCATAATTAATAAATTATATATCATAAAAAAATGACCAACGGTGTCTTGGTCTAGTGGTGCCAGGGGCTAGACTTGGTAGGGAGAACTACGGTTCGATCCCCCGCAAGCCCGTTGGGAGGAGTTTAAAACCTTAACCCCGGGACCCGCTCCGAAACCGGATTAGTCGGCCCAGTGGGTTCGGATACCGGTTGGGAAACCAAAAAAAAAAATATATATCATAAAATGGAAATATAAAATAAAATAAAATGCAAAGAGCAAACTTTATTTCATTATATGAACAAATCCCGCAATGAGAATTCTTATTTTGAACAGCCAATCCATCCATCATGAGATTGCAATATAGTCTAGATATAATTATATAAAAATAACATTTTGTTGATCATGTTTCATAGACCAAAAGTACAATCTATATATCTAATAAAATCTTTAAGTAGTAACACATGAGAATTCTTATTTTGAACAGCCGATTATATATATATATAAAGAGAGAGAGAGAGAGATGGTGTGGAAGGGGGGATGGTGGAGATGCCTATTATTTGTAATAAAATGAACAAAATAAAAATCACAAACAAATTTGAGAAAGACACTTGAGACTTTGAAAAGAAACTTTACCAAATACATGAGATACAACAATAACAAAATTACTATACTAAATACTTTTTGACACTCTAAAAATAAGCACAAAAAATGTTCATTATCAATATGTTTTATATCAACATTAGGAATTTCCACAACAATGATAGGCCAAATAAAACTGCATTAACAATTCTAAGTCAATTAAAAACAACAAAAGTCAATATCATTGAAAAATTTGGAAAGGAAAACAACAAAATCACTTCAAAAAATGCAAGAATACTAAAAAGAAAGGGGGAAAAAAAAAAGACATCATTTATGATTGTGCATTTTAATTACCTCGATGGTCT
This sequence comes from Quercus variabilis, assembly GCA_030445155.1. Classification (NCBI taxonomy): domain Eukaryota; kingdom Viridiplantae; phylum Streptophyta; class Magnoliopsida; order Fagales; family Fagaceae; genus Quercus; species Quercus variabilis. Next base: position 42,924,633 of record CP129451.1, read on the forward strand.
TCCTATTGTTGTCTTAACTTTGAAAGTTTCTGACAAAAATAATTGACGTCTTCTCAAAATGATGAAAACTAAAACTTGATTGAAAAATATGAAGAACAATTAGTATTGTGCTAAATTTTTTGTTGTAGATAACAGATGATTGTATCTAAAATGTGCATTGGTATGTATAACATCGTAAAACTTAAATAAATAGTCAATGTATGAGTGAGAGAGAGATAACGTTGTGAAAAACTGAAATTTTGAAAGAGAAAACACTATAACGGTAGATAAACAAAGAGACACTTAACACTTGATGTCTTCTCAAAATGGTGGAAACTAAAGCTTGATTGAAAAATATGGAAAACAATTATTATTGTGCTAAATTTTTTGTTGTAGATGATGGGTGATTATATCTAAAATGTGCATTGGTATATGATATATAACATTGTAAAGCTTAAATAAATAATCAATATATGAGTGAGAGAGATAAGGTTGTGGAAAACTGGAATTTTGGAAGAGGAAACTCTATAACGGTAGATAAACAAAGAGACACTTAAGACATATATGGGATGGAGATTTGGGTGCTAAAGTTTGGTTTGGATACTTGAAATGTTATTTTTATCCACCAAAAAGATAATGAATTATTCAATTTTAACAATTACTTGAAATTAGAAAGAAGAAAATGAAAAGTTGAAATCAATTTGGGTAGCTGAATGGTCAAATATTTGTATCTAATGAATAATAATGTTTCTCCATGATATGTATTTAATTATTTTATATAAAAAAAATAAAAAATCATAAAGAGAAAAATAATTTAAAAAGAAAAAGAAAAAGAGAATAATGTGGTTGATGAGGTGGCTCAACAAGAGCATAGCAACATTAAATATAACGTCTCAACTTATATATATATATATATATATAGGGAAATGTTAACCAGTGCCATTGAGGTATTGGTTAAAAATCCATTTTAAGAAAGTTTTGATATCACTTTTATGGGAAATGAAAAAAGCTATCAAAACATTAATTGCTTTTTTTTTTCCTTTTCCCATAAAAACTTTTTTTAATTGGATTGTTAACCAATGGCCTACAGCACTCATTAACATGACCCATATATATATAGATTCACAACTTTTTTTTTCTACCACTTACAATTAATTATTTCAACAAAATTTGTTAAAAGTTGTATCCTTATACTTTGTCAATTTCAAAAGTTGAGAGTTTCATAACATATTGCAGCCATACTAAGAGCACTCAGCATGCTTACTTAGTGTCCTATTTTAGATATGGTATACAAATAATTGTCCACGAGATTGTCCTTTTGCTAGAGATTTTTGGATTGCCCTAGGTTTTTCCTTTCAACATAACCAATTCTTGTGATTCTAAAAAAATTAAAAAAATAAATAAAAAAACATAACCAATTCTTTAGTACACATGTTGCAGATTAATTGAGGATTAACAACTGCTCTTTAGCTGTCGACTCAAAGGGATGAAGCAAGGAATTCAAGCTTGTTGTCGAAGCTTGTCACTAAATAATTCTCTAAATTTATAATTTTACTTTTTCTTAATTAATTTATTAGTTTTACCATTGTAGTGTATGTGACATTTCATTTTGTTAAGTCTGTGTAACATTTTTCTCTCATTATGCAATTGTCTTTGTCTTTGATAATAATAATAATACTCTAAACTAAAAGACAAAACTTACCCAACTTTGTTAATTATTTAACCACACCCACACTAATTGCTCTGCTAGATTGCTACCCATTAATTAACAAATCAAATGCTCCAAAACTTTACTTTTCTACTTCTCCTATTAAAATTAAGGCAAGAAACTAAACTTTACCATTAGAACAAGTCAAAGACACTACAACAATGAGAGAGAGAGAGAGAGAGAGAGAGAGAGAGAGAGAGAGAGAGAGAGAGAGAGAGAGAGAGAGAGAGAGAGACGCAATCAAAGATTCAAGTGCAGAGATGAAATACTTGTAACACAAGTAAATCAAGTGGAAACATGACAAGCACGTGCACATACACACACTCTCTCTCAAATGAGTTATTAAATTTCTTTTTGAGAAAAAAAAAGTCATTAATTTTTATAATAGTTTAAGTCTAAGTCTATTATCCAAAGTTTCAAGAAATTTAAAATTTCCCTCTAACTAAAATTCTATTAGCTTTTGCATAGTAATTTAAAATAAAATTTAATATTTATTTTGCACGTAAAATTAGAGTGTTATTTTTGTTTTTGGGGGGGGGGGGGGGTAATGTGGCTTTCATGGAATAATCACAATACTAGTTAAACAAAATTTAACTTCAAACCAGTTTGAAACTATTTTCTCCACCTCACTACATGACAATTTATAAAAACTTAGTCATACAACTTGTTAAAAAAGTCATATAACTAAAACTAAACATGAATAATTTTTTCAATTATCATATAATAAATCGAAGGAAAATAACTCTAAAATAATTTGTAGAAAAACTTTTTAGTAATTTAGAATGAAACAAAATGAAAAAAAAAAAAGAAAAAAAGAAAAAAGAGAAGGGAGGCATTTACATGATTGCCATGTGCTACATCTTGTAGTCAATTTCAAATATCTTTATGAATGTAACGCTTCATCTTACCATTCAAGAAATACCTTTATAATTAGGGTAAAATACAACTAACACCTCTTGAGATTTAGGTTAATGTCAATCAAGTTCAAAACATTTCAAAATTGACCAACTCAATTCCCAAACTGTTACTCATTTTTCTTATCTCTCTAACGGTAATTAGGGACCAAGTTGATCCGTTTTTAAATGTCTTAAACCTGGTTGTCATTAATCCAAATCTCATAAGTGATAAGTGTTATCTCCTCTCATCCATTGATTACACAATTCAAATTGATCCCAAATCTTAGCTGCCTAACCCGGTCTAGTAGCAAACCGGACCGGGCCAGGCCCGGAGGCTGACTTAAGAATCACAGAGGTGGCAAGTGGCAACTTCGCTTCTCCACTCGTCCAGAAGACCATCCCGATCAAGCCACGCAACCACTGATACCAATCCATCCTACGTGGCAAAATCACAGAGCTCGTACGAATCATCCCCGCGTAACATAGACGCAGCCCACCGTGCAAGCAACAACGCGCAATGCGAACCGGTCAGCTCCCACTTTGCTCAGCACTAGTCAGCTCAACCGATCCCCAAAACCTCTCTCCCACGCAAAAACCAAAACTCTCCCAAACCGCCATACCATACCCACCAAAATTACTCAATTCCGACCAAACCAAAACTCGTCATCATCGTTCGGTCGATCCGAGGTTGCTTTTCTAAAATTCTAAGAATTAATTAAAATTTTGATCAAACTAATCTCGCTATGTCGATTCGGTATTTGTTGAATTCTAGGGTTTGTTCTGTATTTCTTGTCTTCTCAGTATTCCTCAGCTGTTTTCCAGGTAAACAATCAATATGCTTTTTGTTTTTTTTTTTTTTTTTTTTTAATCGGATTAGATTGATTTGTTGTGTAATAAAATATAAATATGTTTGGTGGTGACGGTGTCGTTTTGGGGGCAGGATTGGTGTTGTCGGCGGATGTTACATTGAGATCGATGGAGATAAACACAACCCACGACTGGTTCAAGACAAAACCAACGGTTTATTTCATGTGTAAAGACGAGAACATGACGGTGTTGCCGGATGTGAAGGAAGCCCATGTCTTGTATAATTTCAAGGGCCAAGAGTCTTGGCAGGTTCGTGATCAAACCTTTTTCTTTCTTTTTTTAAGAGAAAATTTGAATATGTTTTGTCGTTAAGCTGTTCCTTAAGACATTATGATTCCTGGGATGTCCTTACACGTGTTGTCTTAGAATGCCTTTCTAGGATTTCAATTGTGTTACTTTTAAACATGAATCTAGTTCTCGCAGGTGTGGTCAGTTGCGCATAGGTTTTACTGGTTAGAGGCGAGTCCAAAAGACTCTTCTTTAAAAATAAAAAAATAAAAATAAAAAACATGAAAGATGATGTTTTTAGTTTCCAACATCTTGTTGTATTTCTTCTATTTGCACATAATTAAGGTATGGACCTGCATTTTAAAGCTATTAGATATTTTGGTTGTGGATGTAGGAAATTACATAGCCAACGGAACCTAGTTAATTTTGCTTGTCTAGGAGCTATTGCATTACAATTTAATGGTATTATATTTAGAATTGGTTTATAGTTGTCTCTTTTTGTGTGTAAATTTCATCCAAACTTGGGACAGTTCGAATCTACTCAAAATGTAGTATTTGTCTGTGAAATTTCTGTTCACCATTAATATTGATGCCAATGAGCTCTAGCTTAAATGACACCTCTTTCCCTTGGAAGAGCAAGGTGGAGAGTGAGGTTGTGGATTCAAACCCCACCAGAATGCATGTGTAACTCACCTATTAAAAGAAAATAGTGAGAAAACACATGAAAATGTATCAGCATATGTCAACTTCATGCTAGTGTGTTCTTTGGGTGATTAAGTATTTCTTGGTAATTGGATTTTTGGAACGTTATCTTTCTTAAATAATACTTCTTTGAATCATAAACTCCTATTGGGAGACCAAGTGTGACATTCTTTAGAACTGCTAATGAAATTACATTCTTTATGTTTTCAGCCTCTGACAGTATTTTCAAATGGAAAATGCAAGCGATGTGGATTTTATGAGGAGGATAGATTAAAATCAGATGACGTGTTTGAAGAGTGGGAGTTTTGTCCTAGTGATTTTACACTTCCTGATGGGAAATATATCCGAGTCAAGGACAAGGAATTTAGTGCTACTTTTTTGTGCTCGGAGTGCATTCCTTTTGCAAAAGGTGAGTGCTTCTTACTTTCTTACTTTGAAGGCCCTTTCACTGCATTTTATTCTATATTAACGTTTAGTTCAAGAGTGTTTGGTGCGTTTGGACATTCCATAGCACCATCCATTTCTGTCCTCCATCCCCACTCGCCCGCACAATGTGGGGGGGTCTTTTTAAATGAGTAGTGACTTCGTTCTAGAAGAGGCTTTTCTGCCTCGTAATGTATATCCAGATAAGTTCCTCTGGGTGCCATTATGTGGCTTAAATGACTATGGATATCAGGCATTACAATTGAAGGGTTTGTGGATTTAAGGCTAAGACCACGTCAATCATGTTGTAATTTTCTGCTTTAGTGGATGTTACTTTTTCATTATAACCAAAACTTGTCATTTTTATATCTGTTTGCATAAGCATTTGTCTGCATGCCATGTCTGTTGATAAAATCACATTACATAATATTTTAGTCCAAATAATAATTACAACTTTGGTAACCCCATTTTTTGTAGATTCCAATTCTGCATCTGACTCTCATGTAGGAGAAAAGCGAATGCATGCTGCTCTAATCATATTGATCAGCGTTGTGGTTTCAACTGTATTCATTCTTGGAGTGGTGGCTGCATATAAATACTGGCAAAAGAAGAAGAGGGAACAAGATCAGGCTCGGTTTCTGAAGTTATTTGAAGATGGGGATGACCTCGAGGATGAACTGGGCCTTGGCAATGTATTATGATGAGGGATAAAACTTGGTTACCTTTTGTACAGAAAGTTGATCTCATATAAATTTTGTAACAGGAAACAAAAATTGTGGACTTTCGAGTGCAATCTAACAGTGCTGAGAAAAAATATTACTATAACCTGGGAGATCTGTGCTGTTGTGTCTTCCAAATATGTCTTGGGCAACCTTGTATCCTTCAAACTGTTGGTGGGTGTTATGTGGTTGATCTCTCATAACCGCCAACGGATGCATGAGTTTATCAAAACAGGTCAAAGGGATGCCTACCTCAGCCCATACATGGAGTGTAACTTGTTGCTGGCATGTAAATAATGAGAATTTTAAGGTGCATTCTGAACTTCTCGAATCAGCAGTTGTAAGATCATATACATTGTTTCTACCTAATAAAAAACAGAATAAATTGAACTCTGGTGGGCGCATAATAGAAAATGGGATGACTCAATTTACTTTGATGCAACTATGTTTTTTAATTTCTCTTTTTCCTCTCTCAAATTGACTTCATACCAAATGTTATTGATACAAATACTGGAATTTTAATGCTAGTAACATGAATGATACTAGAGAATACAGAGGAATGACAAGTAGAAGGCAAAGAGGACCAATGATGCGTAACTAAATCAACTTAGAGAAAACCTCCATGAATTAAACAAGGTCCAGCATAGCATGTTTGGGCAATGTTTGCAGTAACTACTACTATGTTTACTGTGTTCTGTAGGATTCTTGCACTCAAATCTACCTGAGATTCATAAATTCTACCAAAAGAAGAAGATAGAAAGAAAGATCCCTTGTGCTAATTGTGTCCTCTTCCACTGATTTGCTTTATCTCTGCTGAGTGGTGTTCTACTGACCGGGTAATTCTTGATTTTTCCCTAAACAGGAAAGGCCAGTAGCCAAAAATGCCCTCATGAAGTCCCAGGTCATCCAGATTGTAGCCATATTTTGCTCTGGGATGTTGCCTACCATAATCATGGGAATCTTCCTCTCCTCCATATGCACACCAAGGATTATAATCACTAACAAACTGGTTAGCCGTGTCTTCGTGATAACTGAAATAATTGTCATGTTGTTCTTCGCCAAGAGAGAAGTCTTCCATCTTCCCCAAACTGCTGCCACATCCAGTGTTCTGAGTACCATCTTCGAGGGAGTAGAAATTATGTCGCTGCCAATCACTGAAACAACTTGACCAGTTCCAATTGTTGCTGTAAGCCAGCTGTTCTTCCTCTTAAGAATCCTCTATTAGTCCATTCTCATTACAGGGTCCGCTTGAGAAATTATCCTCCTGTCGCACACAATGAAGAGATTTAACCATGTAATGTTCCCTCTTCAAAAGAAAATTTGGGGTTGAAAACAGGACAGGGATAGAGACCTTCATCATTGCCTGCAATACTAGAACTATCACGAAATAGAGTTGGAGGAATGTCAATGAGTTCCGGCTCATACATCTCCTATATAGAGCTAGTTATTGCGTTCTAACTCTTCAAACTCAGTTATATGGTCGCTCTTTGCAACTATAATTGAAATGTTTTTTTTTCTTTTCTTTTCTAAATTAGAAAGGGTTATATAGTTAGGAAGGGACGTCAGTTACATACTGTGAAAAAAAAAAGGAGGAACGTGAATTCTGCAGTGAAAAAGTGAAGGCGGCACAATCTAGCACTACACATTGATGAAAGATTCTATTCCAGTCTCTGAATTGAATTCTCTCTCACAAATGACCATTAATTCGTTTACCTACCTGGAGAGTTTGATTGGAATCTCTTTTTTGGATAAGAAAGCAGCTACAGAGATGGACATCACAAAGTGGGTTGCCAGAGCATCGTATGCAATTTCTTTCACCATGTTATTGAGATGAAAATAGCAGCTTCCACTTGTTCAGAAAAGTTTTACGCTTTCAGTCACAATCCTGATTGGATACCCCTATTAAAGTCCAACTCAAAATTTACACAACACGCATGTGTCTTTGTTATTTGATTAGAAGTTTACCCTCCTATACCATACTACACTCAGGTTCCAGACCTCTCTAAAGTTGACAGGCATGAATTCTAACTTGCGAAATGCTAATTCATGAGAACTCAGTATGCCCAGCACAATTTCGGCTACCGTTCAGTATTGCATGCCAGTTCTAATTGCCCAACATTCCTAGCATGACAAACAAAAAAACTGGCATGCATAAGTAGCAAAAATGGTGCTGCTCTCTGGTTGTTTCAAAGCCGTGTTGCTTGCTCAGTGGCTAACAAATGGTGAAAGCCTGAGGACTTATATCAAAATGCTATGGTCTCAAATGCACACGTAGTACATCCAGCTTTGCGTTCTGTGCACAAAGGATACAAGAGGCAAGGTGATATTTATGTGATGGTTGCATACAATATCCTTTCTTACATTGGGGTGAGTCCTAGCAAGAGGGATGTTACATGCAATGATTTCACAAAATAATGGATTCATATGGTGCTAGAGAGACCCTGATAACTAGGCAATACCCACTTGGTCAAATCCAAAACAGACCACACAAATCAGACCATGCTCATCAATTGAAAATTCTCATTTTTGAACTAATTTCGAACACAGGAATTCAGACACAATCTTGACCTTCAACAATCCAAATGTTAAAAAAAAATGATCAACTAACAAAAACGAAAATCAGATTGCATACAAGTTACAACAAGAAATCGCCATCCTAGTAAGAAGCAAGACATCATGTTCATGAAGAACCCATCAACAAAAAACAAGAAAGAAAACCAAGATCTCTGAAGGTCTCAATGAAGATCAGGTTCCTTAGTCCCATTCCCATCTTCAAGATTTGGATGGTGTGCTCGACGAATGAATAGAATATAATCTGAAATCTGATGGAAACGACGCCTTGGAGGATATGCTGGAGATGGCGAGACATCATCTGGCACCAGTGGCCTATCAACACCATGAATTGAGCAAGATCCATCTATGTAAAGATTTGGGACAGCGACAGCAACATTATTGAAGGATACCCTTTTGCCATCATTGCCGACAATGAGAGTTGTGTTGTGGTGGAGAGTGGGGAGGGTTGTGTTGGCTGGACGTGATCAGATACTGGTAAGGGAGGGCTCCTGCAGTGGAAACATGGCCAAGGAGGGTGTCAGAATCAAGGGGATGGTTTGCGAGGGTGGTGTCTGGTGGTGCAAGGTACATGAGGGGGGTTGAGTAGGTGGTAGGGGTGGTGATATTGTGGGCACACAGAGCATGGGCGAAAAGGGCAAAACCATTTAATGTCAGGGAGGTGGCTATGGCATCTGAGCAGAGGGCTTCAGTGGTGGGACCAATAGCAGAGAAAGTTACAAGTAGTAGCATGGTGGTGACTAAGTTCTTACAGATTACCTTGGCCATTTGGCAGAGAAAGAGAGAAAGAAAGAGGGAGAGATCAAAGACTGATCAACCAATCTTGAACCATATTTGTGTGTTTTCTTCTGGAATAACGGTTTTAACAGAATCTGGTGGAACTAGTATTGTCTATTGAGGAACCTGCTAGTGTAGAAATTATAGTCTCACGTGCTTTCTCACGATTGAATCAACCTTAATAAGCGTTACCTCTCTCAGAATTTTGACCAGTTAGCTCCATCTGTTAAGAAGCCACTTTAGGGAAAATACAGAATTTATATAATTGGGCGCCACTTACCCAAAAAGGGTTAAAATAGTGCCCCCCACCCTGCATTGCATGGTTCAGTTCAATAATTTTTATTCTATATTTCTATTTATAATATTTTTTTAATATATAAGTAAGAAAGAATTAAGTTATTAAATACGGGGCATTCTGAGAAAATATACAGATGAACTTCATTGAATTTGTCTCTCAGATACATTACTGGAAATTGGAAACATAAAAACTAGTAGAAAAACTGCAATAAAGTTTTATACAATGTATTGTGATTGGTATTTTTAATAATCACAATTGAGGAGATATTTCGCCTCAGTCTCTTGATCAATCTAGTGAACTGAGTCCAGGTATTGGCCATGTTTCACAGATATTATGGCAATCTTGCTTGTGAAGGGCTCAAGGAGGGAGAGGATGAAAATGTTTTCAAAGGTGAATTTTAAGTTTTCCTTGCTCGTCAAAAAGCTACAATACCAGCTAGACCATTGTTCCCAAGCAGTTGCCCTCCATGCTTGGAGCATTAGAAGCCTTCCATGTTTTCTTTTCATGCTCGCAAGACTTTTCCTTACCAGAAGGGAGAGGATGACGTTCAATCCCTGTTATACATAGTATATTGATCAATTAGCTGATAGATTCCTCATTGTATGCTACTCTGACTTAACATAATAACTCTAGTGAAGGATGGAGGAGGGGTGTTTACCTAAGGCATTTTGAGCAATGAAGTGCAAAATGATCTAACTACAACCAGAGTTCTTTATTGAACGGTTGAAGTTATCCAACTCCTTTGATTGGGAGCCATAAATTTCTTTGATGGTATCTCTACAAAAACTGCATCCAGGACAAATGATGAGGCAAACTCATAATGATTTTTATCTAGGATAGAGAGCTTATTTCCACAATGCTTAACATATGAGAAGGAGATAATGAATAAACCTGCATGCCTCTTTGTTAAATTTCTTCTTCTTAATTCCAAACAATGATTGGAATACCTCTGGCTCCACACGACAAAAATATGGACGATCTGCCAAAGAAAAAAAAATCCATATAGTGAAAGAGTCAGAAGTAGAAACTGCTGAAGGAAATGACCAAGTGGATGCTCACCATTGTAAATGGAGCAGGTACGAGTTCCTTTATCAAAGTTTATACACCATCCATCTGGACCCATTAAGCTTCTGTAAAGCTGTTATTAACAACATTGATACCAAAGACAAAAGGAGCGCCTCAGATTCAGAATCAAATGGACATGATAAAATAATCACAGCACAATGCATGAAGTATCCTGCTTATTATAAGACCAGAAGAATGTCTTACGTAATGGAGACAATGTCCAGCCTACTTACAGTAACAATACACCCTAACCCAAGATTTTAACAACTTAGCACCCTAGAATTAACCAAATTCATTCCAATCGTGCCTTACACATCTCATGTCACATTCAACTACGTAATGATTTGGCTGAATGTATTAGCACATGTGAGCTTGAATACATTATTGACCCATCTTTCTGGACAGCTCAAGCTGTCAATTAAACAACACAGTACCAAAGTCTGTCTGTTTGGTCATATTCTTTACTAAAACTCTTTTTTTGAAATATCATGAAATTCTGTCATTGTAGGGGAAAAAAAATACAAAGGAGCCCAATCAGCTCTAGACGACAGCTCAAGAAATGCATTCACTAGTACAAATCTCCCATCCCCCTTCCCCTAGGCCAAAACTCACTTGTCCTGACAACCAAGTAATTTAAACTTTTTTGCCGAGAGGCTCGTAGCTCAACTGACACATGTCAGCATATCAACAAACAATTCTAAAGACTCCCAATTCGTATAAAAAAAAAGAAGAAGCATATGCTCGTAGACCAAAGATGTGCTTAAAAACAGTATTCGAATGTAATTAAATCTATATATTAATAGAAATACTTCAGAGAATCAAGAAAAGTTGAGATTTAAAAAAAAGGGGGTTCATTTTCTCATATTCTGAGCAAAACAGTACTAAAAAATAAAAACCCAACCTCAATGTCACGAGGGTCAGTGAAGATTTCCTCAGGGGTGGGAAAGGAGGGACCCTTGTCGAGCTTGCAGCAGGCCCCACAGCCCTCCACGCACCGCCACAACGGCTCTTTCCTCCGGCTGCCGAAGCCAACACTGCTAGGGCTTTGCTTTCCCTTGGCTTTCATGTTCGCTCGTGCCACTGAGCATACGGTGCTGCAAGTGGGCAGTGCCATCGCTTGAGGCATTTCGGGCTTGTTGATGGAGAAGAGTACAGGAGGGGTTTCTTATGAACAACTCGAGTTTAACCCGTGAAAATGCTTGTTGATGTTTTTTTTTATTACTCATTGTATAAATGAGTCAAGAATCTTTATAACAGACTAATGAGGCCAAAATGGCTTAAAACGATCTTTTGACTGAAATATTTAATAATCTGTTTACAATCTACCACTTTTAATTAGTTTCGGTTTATTTCTAGTATTTTTTTAATTGAATTTTTTTGTTATTTTAAATATACAATGGTAAGTAATAGTAAGTTTTAATTTTTATATTTTATTTAATTAGTGGGTGACGTAGCAATTTCTTAATAAAACATAAGGAGATTCCAATTAAAAAAGTACTAAGAGTAAGTTACACCCCTTTTAATTTGACATATAACTCAAGTTTCAAAAATTTAAGTTTCATAAAAAAAACTATCACGGCTCCGTTAACTTGGATTATTTTAATGAAAAAAGGCTACGTGGAACTCCTCAAGTTTCTTGTAATGTGTTACTCGAATTCGAGTACCATAAAAATGAGGTCTTCTTCACTTCAGTGTGTCCCACATGCATAAGGCCACATCCCGAACATGAAGTAAACCACACTTGCTCTTGAGGGATAGTGTGGTTTAACTGGTTTCAACTAAGGCTTGGGTAAAGACAATGAAATTGGAAAAGAAAAAGAGATGTATAGAGACAAAGGAATTTGAGCTTGTTTCTCACTTGTTCAATTTTTTAAAGGAACTTGAGCTTCAAGAGCTTGAGTTTCATATTAGTATATTATGGAGAACTCAAAATTTTAAAATTCGAGTTCCACATGGAATTTTATAATTATAAAATGTCAAATGAACTTTTGCCACTGTGTCACATTTTTTTGGAACTCGATTTTTATGAACTCGAGTTTCAAAATAGTGATATATTGCTAAATATTTCACAAACAGTGGTAGATTGCTAAATATTTCAGTCAAAGATGGTATTTGGTTGTTTTAGTCAGACTAATTAAGCTAAAATAATAATATTAATGAAATAAGTATTGGATTCCACTTATATGAAGAAGTAATATTATAGATACTCAATATATTAGTGTATTTTAAGTTTTAAAAATTAAAATAAGAATAAGAGAAAATGACAATACATCATATTGTGTGTGTGTGTATATATATATATATATGTAGGGATAAGGGCCCAAGTTCATGTATTGGGCTTTGGGCCTTGGTCGAGGACCTTGGTTTGTTCGAGGACAGATAAACAGTAGTGAGGATGCCAAGCTCAAAACCCCATAAGTAAAATACAAGCAGAAGGGCTGAGAAAGTTGGTTCAAGGAGGATTATCTCCTCGAATGAGCAGAGCACGGATTGAATATATGCCTTATCACTCAAAGTAATCTTCCAGGACGATCTACTAATAAAGACAGGTGATATGAACGTACAAAAAGGATGGGAGCTCAAAAGAATCTAAGGGAAAGCTGCTACCACCGCGTTGAATGCACTGCAGCTACTTTTTTGGCTGCATTTATGTGGAGAGACCCCTAAACAGTACTACATTGACTACCACAATTCACAGAAAACTAGATAGGGTGTCTGATGAGACAGACACTCAAGTAAGGCATAAGTGATCAACAAGTGTAAGGTCAAGATGGTCCAAAGAGAGATATATAATGCAAGAGACCCTCTATAAGGAAAGGATTGAAAAAATCAAGAAAGAAACATTATAGCAATCTAGAACCAAACTTGTAATAAAGCTTTAAAAGCAATACCTAAGAATCAATCTCCTCAGACTTGGCCGAAGATGTTTTTCTTTAGTGAATGTCTATTATCTTTCCTTCTTCGTCATCAAAATCTATTGGCTTTTTACTAAATTCACTAAGACCCAGTTTTCCAACCTATTCTCTACAAATTTATTATTGTGGGCTTTTTGGTTTTAAGTCTATACACACATTGAGCTAAGAGTTCAAACTAGGTCCTTACAATTGGTGCCGTTTGTGGGAATTTCTAGTGCGATAGTGAGTGCAACGCTTAGCTATGGTAGGATTAAGTCCACACCAAGCAGAATCTTTGAGATCCCAGCATGGTGGTCCTTTTGTTAACCTTGAGCAAAGAGGTGACCACAAGGGAAGTGTGCATACCACACATACTAGTAAGAGTCAACCTCGAGATGGAAGTCATATCTCTCATGAAAAGATTAACAAAGGCATGCAATTGGAGATTGACCAGCTGAAGAGGGAGTTGCGCCATGCACGATGAAGGCGAACCCCCTCCAAGTCTAATGTTTCTTTTGATGACGGAAGGGACGTTAGTTATAGACGAAGGTCAAGCCCAACGATTCTTTCTCCTACGAAGAGGAACACCACCACAAATGTAGGCATAAGAGCCCACCACACAAAGGCCTAGGAAGTGACGCTATAAGCAAGGGGTTAAACCAAATTTCTAGGTTGCCCTTCACACATAGGATTGAAGGCGCAAAACTTCCTCGGCGATTCAATTAGCCAATGTTCACCGTCTACAACGGTCAAGTAGATCCTGTAGAACATGTGAGTCATTTTAACTAAAGAATGACTGTCCATTCTAAGGACGAAACTTTGATGTGCAAGGTGTTCCCCTACAGTCTAGAACCTGTGGCAATGAGATGGTTCAACGGCTTAAGGGCGGCATAGATTCCTTTAAGGAGCTCACCCAGGCATTTGGCTCTCGTTTCATCACTTGTAGCAGAGTTCCTTAGCCCTTAGACTTCTTACTATCCATATCCATGCGAGATGGGGAGACCCTGAAAACATACTTGAACAGATACTGGGAGATGTACAATGAGATTATTTTAATATGTTCTACTTTGCTTTCACTTTACTTACTTTACTTTCAACATATATTATATTGTGCTTCCATTTCTTCAGCTGTGCATCCATTTTCCCCATTTTGGTATCAGAGCCATCTCATTTCTAGTCGGTGATAGTGTTGTTGTGTCTTTATTTCTTGTTCGTTTCTACCTGAAACTTTACTACTCTGTTGTTATGTTCCCTTCTTATCGTCATTGGCGCCACCCCAAACGTAAAGTGAATTCTCAGAACCAAACTATTAGGCCCGTTTAAGCCGAGAGAGGGCGTGTAGGGCATGAGAGGTATAGGGTTTCTTAGGGTATGTGTTATGAAATGTAACAGTTGTGAGAAAAACATGATAATTGAGTGTTAAACCTAGGATAGTATGGATAGGTTGTGGAGATCCAACTCCTCTGACAACTCCAGGACTAGTTGTCCTCTTGATATTATAAATGAAGAAGATCACACTGTTAAAAATAATGAGTTTCCTGATTTCCAGAAATGGAATATTCCTAAAGTTGATACTAAAACTATTTATAAGACTAGTTTTGTTGAATCTACTTTTCATCCCATTTACAAAGTTAGAATTGTTGAACAAATATTCTCTATTTCAAAAACTCATGAAAAATGTTGCTTGTTTTCTAAAAGAAATATTAATGATTTCATTGCCAAAAAACTCAGTTATTTACATATTGGTATGGTTCAAGTTGCTGTTAAACCGCTTACTAGAAAAGGAATAAATGCTTCTGTTCTCATGTGTTTAAGAGATGCTAGATTTAAGAACTTTAGAGATAACATTCTTGGTATGATCACTGCTTCTTTATACGATGGTCCTGTTTATTTCAACTGTTATCCTGATATTACTCTTGCTTTAGATGATCCTAATATAATTAAAGCTTTAACTTTGAATATTGCTTCATCTAGTTATCAGATGGAAGAAGGTAGTAAACCTTTTGCTTTGATTTATTGTGTTTATTATAGACTTTTGGGTACTCAATAGAGCCCTGGTGCTAAGATCAATAGAGAACCTTTTGGTAAAACCATGCTAATTCAATGTTTAACTCTTAATGTTAAAGTTTAAGTTCCAAAAATGATTCAATAACAAGATATTAAGATTTCCAATGAATGGATGCTACAACAAGAATCTCATGTTGCTAATCCTGTTTTTGATGAGATAGATCTCACAAATTTTCAACAATATTTTGATGTTACTATTAAAATAAGTTTTCAAAACAATCAACCCTTGAGGATCAACGAAGGAAGACATTCCTTTGCTAGATCTGAAAGTATTTCAAAAAGAAACCAAGATCTCAATGATTTTTTGCAAAAGAGTTCTAAAAAACCCACTAATTTAAAGCTAAAAGGTGTTTCAAGTGGTAAATCTCAAATTAGCTCTATTTTTTATTCTACTAAACCTGAAACTTCTTCTCCATATGGCAGAACCGCTAATGAAGAAGAAGAAGAGGACACTAAATTTGTCAGTCCATCTGATTTTGATTTTCCTCCTATTGAAAATCTTGTTTACCAAAACCAATTAAGAGTTTTAAATGTTTTGGATGAAAGCTTTGAAATTGATATGGTTTCCCTGTACAATGAATTCATGCTTGCTAAAAATAGAAATAAAAGAAAATATTACCAAGGTAATTTTGCTCAGTCTGAGAAAGACTGTGTTAAAAGAAAATGGTTAGAAAAAATGAATCCTTTTGTTTTTTTGATTTTCTTGAAAATCATTATATTTCAAAAGATGAGGTTTCAAAAAATCATTTGAATGTGATAAAGAAATCAAATTTTATTAAAGAAGACAAAACCATTGTTAGGTCTAGTCATCCACCTCTTGAGACAATTTTGATAAAAACTAATAAGACTGATGTTAAAGCCTCCCCTTTCAAAATTGTTGATGATCAAACTCCCATTATTAGTCATATTGAACAAAACAATTTTACTAATGAATCCTTGCATGTTATTGGTCAACAGCTTGATCGTATTGAAGAAAAAATTGTTGAAAAAACTGTTTCAGTAGAAAAACTTGTTTCTATCAAAACTAAGAAACATTTGATTAACTTACCCAGTCAAGATAAGAAATTTAAGTTTAAAACCTCCCAATCTAAAACTCTTGAAACTGTTGAAAAAATGCTTGTTGATTTAAAAGTTAAAACTGAAGGTACTTCTACAAATATTGCTTGCACTATTTCAAGAAATGAAAAAGAAATTGTTTCTGAAGAAAATACAAATTTTGATACTGTGTCTTCTATTTCTACTAAAAAGGTTTTTGATGATGATTTACCAGAAATTAAATGATTTGTTGGAAATTCCAAAATTGTGTTTTTTACAAAAAAATTGGTATTCAAAACCTACTCCTCCTGATATGCAGTTTGAAGAAAGACCTTTTCAAACACAATTCTCTGTTTCTGCTAATAAGATTTATGAATGGAATATTGATGGTTTTTCTGAACAAGAAATCATTAATAAAATGGGTCATATGTCCATGGTTGGAATTGCTTATGTTAATAATCATGATCTAGATCATCCTAAAATTGTTGACCTTCTTGCTACTGGTTTTTTTGGCACTCTTCGTGGATGGTGGAATTCATATCTTACAGAAGATTCTAGAGAATCTATTAAACATGTTGTTAAGAAGAATAATGAAGATTTGCCTATTTTTGATGAAAGTATTGGTCGAGGTATTCCTAATGGTGTCAATATCTTGATTTATACTATTATCAAACATTTTGTTGGTACTCCATCTAATATCTTATCTCGAATTTTTGATCTTTTGAATAATTTGAGATGTTCTACTATGTTTGATTACAGATGGTACCAAGATGTTTTCCTTTCCAGAGTGATGCATCGAAAAGACTGTTACAAGCCTTATTGGAAAGAAAAGTTTATTAACGGTTTGCCTCCTATCTTTGCTCACAAGGTAAAACAAGAATTAATTGATAAAAATGATTCCATTGATTATGATAATTTAACTTATGGTGATATTCTAAGCACTATTAAAAAACTTGGTATTAATATGTGCAATGATGAATAACTGTTAAAACACCAATTAAAAAATAAAAGAAAATCTAAATATGAAATGGGTAATTTCTGTGAATAATATAGTTTGCCCCCTATTGCTCCTTCCAAGCAAAAGGATAAAAAAACATGATAAAAGTCACAAAAATTATAATCATAAAAAATATAAAAAATACAGGACTAATTTTAATGATTTTTATACTAAAAAGAAAAATGTTTCTAGAAAATATGATAAACAAAGATTAGGTAAAGGTAAATATTTTAACTGTGGTAAACCAGGACATTTCAGTAAAGATTGTAAACAAAAACCTGGTAAGTTAAAGAATAAATTTAACATGTTAAATATTGATAATAAGGACCAAGAAGAATTATTCAGAATCCATGAATCAAACAATTCATCTAATTCTTTGGAAGATGATTTTTCTTCTTCTTCAACTGATTCCTGTTACCAATTTGTTGATGATTCTTCTGATTCTCCTAATATTAAAATTGGTTGTAGAGATTCCTGTTGTAATGTGATTAAATATGTTAATGTTCCCACTAGAAGTGAAGAAAATGAAAGCTTAATAATTAAATTGATAAATCAGATTGAAAACCCTGAATTGCAAAAAGAATATTTGGATAAGTTTAAGAAGAATTTGATAAGAGATGAAACTAGTAAAAAACTTAAATCAACAATAAGTTTTGAAGAAACTTTGGAAAGATTCAATAAAAAGAAATCCAAAGATTTAACTGTTAATGATCTTCAACATGAAATTAATACTGTTAAATAAGAGATAAATGAATTAAAAAGCATTAAAAGTGATAACAACAATCTTAAATAAGAATTGATATTGTTAAAAATTGATCAAAATATTGATCAAAATAAATCTGATAATGAACAAGATGAGCATAAAGATGGAGATGAATCCAGTCAACAGGCTCTTCTTTCTGATAAAGGTATTGTTGATGTGTTTACTAACTCTCAACTTAATCTTGTTAATAAAGTACTTCCTCCAAAATGGTTCACAAAAGTTAAAATTGTTGTTTCACATGATTATCATTTCACTATTATTGCTATAATTGATTCTGGTGCGGATATGAATTGTATCCAAGAAGGATTGATTCCTTCAAAATATTTTGAAAAATCAACTAAAAAATTAGTTTCTACTAATGGTTCTCAAATGAAGATTAATTATGAACTAAATAATGCTCATGTTTGCCATGATAATGTCTGTTTCAAAATTCCTTCTGTTCTTGTTAAAAACATGACTGATAAAGTAATTCTCGGTCTACCATTTATAAATGCTTTGTATCTCTTTCTTGTTGAACATGATGGAATTACCACTGATCCTTTTGGACAGAAAGTAAAATTCAAATTTGCTTCAAAATTTGAAATTGACATTGATTATGCTTCAAATTTGATCTATGTTAAAATCAAACATCTTAACTTCCTTCAGCAAAAAGTTAGATACAAGACAATTGCTAAAAAACTTTCTGATAAATTGTTGCAATCAAAAATTGATAATTCTCAGAAAATTCTAGTTGATGATGATTGCTTTGGTATTCCTAATGCTTTTTGGCATAAGAAAAGACATAGTATTAGTCTGTCTTATGTTGAAAACTTTCCTACTAATATGCTTATTCAAGAACCAAGGATGGGTTCTTGCCAATATTCCATAGATATTTTTGAAGGTAACACTCATAATGCCAATTTATTAACTATTACCAATTACCCTAATGTTCTCAATGTTCCTTTGCAAGAATTGGGCAATGATGTGTGGATAAATACCACTAAGAAGTGGGATAATAATACCTATACTTATACCACTAGTAAGTGGATTATTATGTCCTCCTCAGTAGAAAAGAAAAACAAAGGAAAAGCACATGCACATGGCTTTTCTCAAGACAAAAGGCTCCCAGCGGGACAACCTTTTGTAATGCATGAAGGCACATCTTCTAGGGTAAAACCTAGTGGATCAACATCCCTTCAGGAATGGGTCCCAGCAAAGGAGAATTATTCCAGTGGTGATATGGTAATCGCTTTGCAGGAAGTTTCATCTAGAAGATTACAATTCCACAATGGAACCTATTCAGAACTACCAGATTCTATCAAATTTATTCTTGATAACCTTCAAGCTTCTTTTATTAGAAACCATCGTAACCTATTTCAAAAACCCTCCAAGCACTTGAGATCCACCTTGTTAATCTTACTGCGCAAAATGAGGCTTATATGAGCCATTATGCCAACCTTGTTTTAGAAAAAACCTTTGTCCTAGAAAATGACCTTGTTCCAAAAACTAACCTTGTTTCGGAAAATGAGGTTTTAAAAAGCCATCTTGAAGCCTACATTAGTCAACTCTTTGGCAAAGAGGAAATCCATTCAATGGATAAAAAGACTATAATGGGCACTGTTAATGCTAGATTGAGTCTTAAGACCCAATCTTGATTAAGAAGTGCTATTGCCAACTTGCCTACAGATATACAATCCCGTATTCTGAAAAGCAAGGCTATGTTCAGGACTTTTAACTTATGGTTCAAATATTTCAATAAACTTGTTACAGCACTATTCCTGATCCTGATGAATTAGATGAAGCTGATAATGTATTTATCCAGTTGGAATGGGAAGAACACTTTTGGAGTACTCTCAAAGTATATAAAAAGAAACATCAATTTCCTGGTCTCCTAATTAATTATGATGATGGTTCATATGTTGCTGATGCTGATGACCCAGATGATGATGATGATAGAGATCCTAACTGGCTTTCCCAAATGTTTGAATATCGCTTTATCAGGTTCATAAAATTAACTAGCCATTATTAAGCTAGCCAACTTCCACAAATTATTCAGAATGCTATTAAAGGATTTAAAAGTCCTTTTGTTTCCATCAGATGCTAGAGCACTTTGCCAAAATGGAAAAGAGATAACTGGATGAATGTCCAGCCCTCAAAACATCTCATTCTCATTAATGGACACACTCACCAAGGACCATGGTTTGAATGAAATTCTCACTTGTCCTTTAATGATCCTTATGCTCTTGCAGAATGTTGGAGAAATTATTTTAATAACCAAATTATTGATGTTGCTCAAAATCTATGGAAAGATTATCATTTCATAGGAAGCACAGATAGAATCTCTGTTTTTGGTACCCGACCCCATGCTAATGCCATCACTCATCTGTGGATAGCTGATCATTGTAATCCAAGAAGTCTTCTCATCTCAGGGAGAACTCTGGCGTTTAAGCCACTTTTATATTGTGGATTTTGTAATCAATACGCTATCTACCATGAGCATGAATGTGATGATGAACCTTCATGGTATCCTTATGATGGTTATCCATCCGATGCTCCTTCCATTGACTAATGAGCGGCCTTTTTAGGCTACTGTTACTGCTATAGCACTACTGTTTTGAGATTCCCGCCAGTCTGATAATTCTCACTGATAAAGCTATTCTTCTCACTGATAAAGCTATTCTTCCATGCTACTCCTATAGTCAAAAACTGTTTGGTCAAGATACTTCAGCTTCTGGCCCGCACAATGGCCAAAATGCTATAATGTTTACTCCCCGGTAAAGCTCTTACACCACCCGGTAAAGCTCTTACACCACCATTTCACTACATGCGAAAATGATGATATTCAAAGAGTTTCTTTTGGCTTTTAGTTATTTCAAAGTCAGACAGATTCTTTTGGTCTTTTTGCCATTCTAAATATTACTATTGCTCCATGCGTAAAGGAAGTCATTTCAAAGTCTTCTACATGATAGTGTTTTGGACCAAAACGGAGAAAAGGGACGCACAGCTGAAGAGATGGAAACACAGTATAATATATGTTGAAAGTAAAGTAAGTAAAGTAATATCAAAGTAGAACTAGCCAAGAAGGCGGTATTGCAAGATATAATCATAGTAATTTAAAGCAATAGTAAGGTGGTAGAACCAACCAAGCAGTATATATTAAAATAATTCAAAATAAATGAAACCAATTTAGAACCGTCCAAGATGGCAGTAACAACAAGTAGTATATTAAACAGAAAGTTGAAAATACTTGTTATTGAACGTAGAACAAACACTTGCAGTAGTAGTAGTTACAAGATCTCAACAGAACATGTTACAGGTTAACAGTTACAAGACTTGAACTAACTCTAGTTACAAGGATTGTAGGAAATAGTGGTAGTAAGAACTATCTAGTAGGAACTCTCTCAAGAAAGCCTTCTAGAAGAAAGAAGGTTTTTCAGAAAAGAATTATGTTCTAAACTTAAGGGACAACCCTTTTTAAATAGGCAAAAATTCGGAGTGAACAATGTCATGAACAGTAAAAAGTGAACAGTAACTGTGAACAATAATCTGTGATCAGTGTTTTTTTCACCTTTTTGACTTAAAATCTTCAATAATTGGGTCCTTGTTTGATTCTCCAAACCAAAAAAGCTTGAAAAGACAAAAAGCCAAAAGAATATCCAAAACACTATCATGTAGAAGACTTTGAAATGACTAAGAGTCAAAAGAAACTCTTTGAATATCATCATTTATATATATATATATATATAAAAGTAACATCATAAAATAACATCATTTAATTCTCTTGATTTGGGAGAATTACAAACTCAAACCCCTTCCTTATACTATAAAAATATAATCTAGATGAGGGTAATTAAACACCCCTCATCCCCTATCCTCTACTACCTTCTCTCATCCCCCCACTCCCTCCATCCAAACACAAAATAGTATATAATGCTAGTCTTCTCAAAACCCCAGTTCCTAGTTCTTTTTAGGGCCTAGGTTTATGTAAACGTTTCAGCCTTGTCTCATTACAAGTTTACAACCCCCTCTCAATGTAGGGGATTTTTTGTTGTCCATACATGGATGTTGGACAGGAGGAGATACAAAAGAGGTTATTGCTCACGGAAGAGAATAGTGAAACAATGGAGATTAAGGAGCATATGTTGAGAAAATCTCAAGGAAAAGGTTATTATTGTCTGATTGGAAAGCTTCTCACCAGTGCATCTTTTAATACAGAAGTGATAAAGAACACCCTCCATTGAAAACATGAAACTTAGGAAGCGATTGAAATTATGGTTAGGTTGGATCAAAACACCTCTGAATCAAATAAGTGCAAATAAGGGAAATCATACAATTATGAAATATGACAGTTGTACAAGATCTATTGTTCACATGTAAGCATTGTTGGGATTATTACACAGAGTAATAATGGAAGAACAAGATTAAAAGAAAATACAAAAGGAAAGCAGATAACTTGGAGGCACTATATCGTTTTCCTTGGACAATATTTGCCCCCCACACTTTTGTTGCTAAAGGATTATCGCAAATTTGTCTCCAGGATACAACCAATGTGTTGGGTTCTACAAATAGCAATTCTAGAGAATGACCACAGGATTTCTTGTGTTTCTTCTGTTTCTCTCCAACTTTGAAATTGTGAAATTAGTTTTTCAAGAGAACATAAGCCTCTATTTATACCCAAAGGATTATGTTTCATGAAAAGGCACATATGGAGAGTTAGTTATTTCATGAAACCTTGTTATGTTTCATGAAAACGCATGTATGGAGAGTTAGTTACTTTTTCATAAAGCGGTTAACAAAGATTAAAACCTCTTCAATCTTTCTCAATTTTCAACTCGTTATGTTTCATGAAAAGACACGTGTGGAGAGTTAGTTACTTTTTCATAAAGCGGTTAACAAAGATTGAAACCTCTTCAATCTTTCTCAATAGTCACCAGAAAATTCTAGAATATTCTGAAAAATTCTAAAAAATTCTAGAAAATTCAGATTTCAAATTTTCACTTAGAAAATTCCAAAACTTGAATTTTCACTTTATGAAACCATATTTTCCAAACTCAACCATCATTATTACAACCTATCCTTGTATATACCTATATATACAACAATCCTCCGTTAGGTTGTAATAATATATGTCTCACTTGATTGATATCCTATCATGCATAATGAAAGGAGTCTTTCAACTTAAACCTCCCTTTAGTGTAATTGCTCAAGAAATCAACAGAGTTAATGGTGGCTTGGTGCTTAAACCAAAAACTCTTATGTGTTAAAATCGAAAACAACACACACATGAGAACATCCACAACACATTTAGAAATCCATTGTTGTTAGCACTATTATAGCCTTGTGCTCTTCCCGATTTAGTGAATATGTATAAGAGAAAACCCTTTTACTCTTGCTAGAAGCGACATTACTCCTATGTTCACAAAGGTGAAGTTCCTTCTTATGTCCCTGTTACACAGACATTTATTATTTATGAACTTCATTAAGAGTGTAAAACTCATCCTCAATTACATCGTAACAGTTTGCACTAATCCATCCTGAATGAGACACAAAATTAGTGCTCTTACTAACCACGTATCAATAGCTTGTTGTTACCCTTTAAACCTCTTTAGATTAAATCAATTTGAGATTGGGTTCTCACTATTGGTGATTCTCTTAAAAGAAGGGTTTTAGTCTCATTCCAATGGATGTAACCCCAACCATTTCTCAAGACACTGCTTTGGTTAAAGGGTCTGCCAAATTATTATTTGACCTTACATAGACAATTGAAATGGTACCAGATTCTATTAATTGTCTTATGTAATCATGTCTTAGACATATATTTCTAGACTTACCATTATACATTTTACTGTGTACTTTGCCCAAGGTGGCTTCACTATTGCAATACACCGAAATGGATGGTATTGGTTGTGGCCACAACTCTATGTCTAATAACATATTTCTTAGCCATTCTGCTTCCTTGCCTGCTGCCGCAAAGGCTATAAATTTTGATTCCATGGTGGAGTGAGAAATACACGTTTATTACTTTGATGCCCAAGAGATGGCACCCCCACCAAAAGTGAATATCCAACCAGACGTGGATTTGTTATCACTCACACTAGTAATCCAACTAGCATCTGAATAACCTTCCTACACAGCTGAAAATTCAGAATAAAAGAGTCCCGAACTTATGGTTTTCTTTAACTAACCAAAAACTCTACCAATTGTTTTCCAGTGATCCACACTTGGATTACTTGTAAATCTAGAAAGTTTGCCCACTGAAAATGATATGTTTGATCTTGTACAATGCATAGCATACATCATGCTACTAATAACACGAGCATACTCAAGTTGTGTTATTGCTCTTCCAGTATTTTCACCCAACTTTATGCTCCGATCAAAAAGTGTATTTGCTTCCTTTATATTAAGATATTCAGATCTTTGAAACACTTTCTCAACATAATGAGATTGACATAGGGCAAAACCCTCACTATGTCTTTTAATTTTGATTCTCAAAATAGTATCTACTTCATTTAAATCTTTTATTTGAAACATAGAAGAAAGATACTTTTTGGTTTCACATACACCTTTCATATTTGTACCAAATATGAGCATATCATCCACATAAGGGCATACAATGACTTCATATTTCTTTGTGAATTTGGAATACATACATTTATCGGAACTATTATGCACAAAGCATCTGACAAAATTACTGAGTCAAACTTCTCATGCCATTGTTTTGGAGTTTGTTTCAAGCCATATAAAGACTTGACTAACTTGCAAACTTTCTTTTCATTTCTAGGAAGTACAAAACCTTCAGGATGTTTCATGTAAACTCCCTCATCAAGATCACCATTTAGGAAAGCTGTCTTAACATCCATTTGATGTACAATCAACTTATATATGGATGCAAGTGCTAACAACACACAAATAGATGTGATCCTAGCCACCGGTGCATAGGTATCAAAATAGTCTACTCCTTCCCTTTGTTTAAAGCCTTTTGTCACTAACCTTGCTTTAAAGGTTTGAATTGATCCATTAGTATTATATTTTCTTCTAAATATTCATTTACAACCAATTGGTTTAGAATCAGTAGGTAGATCCACTAGAACCCAAGTATTATTAGATAATATTGAGTCCATCTCATCATTTACAACTTCTTTCCAGAAAGCTGAATCTCTAGAAGCCATAGCTTCCTCATATGATTTAGGATCATCCTCTATATTAAACACAATGGGTATTTTATTTAGGACCACTTGTCTATTTCCTTCAATAAGAAACAATTGAGCTTGATAAGAAATGAAGTCTAGACCAAAGTCCTTTACTTTTCTTATCCTTTGACTCTTTCTTTGTTCACTTGGTGAACCACTTTCAATCCTTTTAGTACCACCCAAAGTGGTATTAGGATTAGAGTCACCTTGTTGTGTTTGTGTAGGTATCAAAGTATCAAAGCATCCATAGAATCTTTACTAAATTTATCCTCAATAAAATCAACATCTCTTGATTCCACCACTGTATTAGAGTTTAAGTCTAATAATCTATGTGCCTTTGAATTTTCAGCATAACCTACAAACACACTTTTCATAGCTCTTGGTCCTAATTTTGTTCTTTTAGGATCAACCACTCTATAAAAGGCTAAACACCCCCACACTTTGATATAATCAAGGTTTGGTTTCCTTCCATTCCATAACTCATATGGAGATACTTTAATTTTCTTGGAATGTACTCTATTATGCACATGACATGCTGTAAGTAATGCATCTCCCCATAAATTAAATGGAAGTTTTGCACTTAAGATCATGGCATTTACCATGTCTACAAGAGTCCTATTTTTCCTTTCAGCCAAACTATTTTGTTGGGGTGTATAAAGGGCTGAACTTTGGTGTATTATACCATGTTCCTCAAAAAATGTATAAAAATCATTAGGAAAATATTCACCACCTCTATCACTTCGTAGGATCTTTATTTTCCTATCCTTATGATTTTCTACTTCAGTTTTATAAAGTTTGAACATGTCAAATGATTCATCTTTATTTCTCATTAAATACACATATGTAAATCTAGAGAAATCATCAATGAATGTAATGAAGTATCTTTTACCTCCTCTAGTTAATACACCATTCAATTCACATACATCAGAATGTACAAGTTTAAGCATAATAGAATTTCTATCTAACTTAGAAAAAGGTTTCTTTGTCATTTTTGCTTGAATACAAATCTCACATTTCTTTTCATCAACATGTTTATATGAAATCATACCATGCTTTGACATAAACTTCAAGTATTTGAAATTTAAGAGGTTGTTTGGTTGGCTTGTTTAGAAAAAGGTTTCTTTGTCATTTTTGCTTGAATACAAATCTCACATTTCTTTTCATCAACATGTTTATATGAAATCATACCATGCTTTGACATAAACTTCAAGTATTTGAAATTTAAGAGGTTGTTTGGTTGGCTTGTTTCCATAACTCAATTTTCTGTTTTCATAACTCAATTCTCAAAAATGGTGGGACCCATAGCAAATACTTGTTTGGCTGCATAATTTTTTGTTTCCATAACTCTGTTTTCATTTCTCAATTCTCAACTTTTTGAGTTATGAATTGTGGAAACTGAAAACAACTTTTGGCTGTTTTCAGTTTTCAATTCTCTGTTTTCAATGGCATACTTGTAAATAATATTCACAACCTGGTCCCACCGTCAGATTTTTGCTCCTTCTCTTTCTTCTTTTCTCTTTTTTTATTTTCTTTTCCTTTTGTCTTTCACGGGTCTGGACACTGCTCCTCTTCTTCTTCTTCTTCTTTTCTTTTCTTTTTCTTTTCTTTTCTTTTCTTTACTTCTTACTTTCTGAGTTTGGTTTTTTTTTTTTTTTCTTCTTTTCTTTTCTTTTCACGTTGGTTTTGGGTTTGGTTTCCTGGGCTTGGGTTCTTCTTCTTTTTTTTTTTTTTTTTTCTTTTTTTCTTCTTTTCTTTCCTTTTCACTGGGTTTCCATTTTTTTTTTTCTTCTTCTTCTTCTTTCACTGGGTTTGGTCTTCAGTTCATCCTCTTCTTCTTTTTTTTTTTTTCCCCTTTTTCCTAGGTTCGGTCTCCCCGGTGTTCTTCCCCTTTTTTTTTTCACTGGGTTCGGTGATCTGAGTATTTTTTTTCTTCCTTTCTTCTTTCATTGGTTCAGGTTTGTGGGAACTGGGTTTTCCTGGGTTCCTAACATCAACATTAATGGCCTCGGCAGATTTGAGTTTGCTTTTTTTTTTTTTCTTTTTTTCATGATTGAGAAATCTAGGTTTGTTCTAGAATATATTTGTGCATGTTTAATTTTGTTCTGAATGAGAAATCTGAGATGATAGAGGTGAAAAGGGAGAAAAATGAAAAATGAAAAAAGAACGAACTGAAGAACTGAGAAAGAAGAAAGAAAAATGGAGAAAAAAAAATCTGACCAAGTGATAGAGTGATGGTGCCAAACAAGTGTATATTTTAGAGTGATGAGTGATGAGTGATGGGTGATGAGTGATGAGCGATGAGTGATGGAAATTGAGTGACGGAAATTGAGTGAGCAAAAAAAGGTGGCCAAACAGGGGCTAAATGTCCTAGTCTAGCATGCCACAAATATGAAGAATCAACAATATAAGCACAACCACAAACTTCCTTATTAATAATACGTAGTTTGTACATGTCATCAGTAGCATAACCCTTTCCTACAAATATCCCATTCCTGGACAAGATTAACTTGTTCAATTCAAGGACAGTTTTTACACCACTCTTACATAACAAATTGGCAGACACAAGATTCTTCTTGATATCAGGTACATGAAAAACATTGGTCAAGATCATCATCTTACCTGAACTCATCTTCACTTCAATAGTGCCCTTTCCAAGAACCTTTGCTTTATTATGGTTGCCCATTAGCACTCGTTGTTCTATGGAAGACTCATCATAAGTCTTGAATTGCTCATTGTTGTTGCATACATGCATCGTTGCACCTTAATCGAACCACCAATCAAAAGGATTTGCAATCATAGCCATATGAATTTCAGTGATCATATCAATATGTATGCCACTTAACATAGAAACAATGTCCCTAATGACATTCGTTTCAATGACATTGCCTTCTTCATCCTTTTTCTTGTTTTTTAAGAGTTTACATTCGCGAATGTAATGGCCTTTCTTTCCACAATGGAAACATGCTCGATTCTTCTTGTCCTTTTTGGGATTCTTGGAGTTGTTCTTTTTGAAACCACTCCCACTTTTGTTCACTTTCAAGTGCTTATTGGTCTTACTCGAACTCCCAATTTGAACATTGTTCACATTCATTTTAGAATCAGTGTTAGTTACATCTCTAACCAGACTTTCCTCTTCAATTCGAAGATGTTGTCCAAATTATTCTAAAGTGAGATCTTCTAACATATGCAGAAGCTTCTTCCTAAAATTATTCCAATTTGGTGGGAGTTTCGCAATGATTGCACTTATTTAGAATGATTCAGGAATATTGATTGATAAATCACGGAGTTTTTTGACCAAAATCTGTAACTCGTGCACTTGATCTAAAACTGAGACATTATCAAGCATTTTATAATCAAAAATACTTTTGAATAATAAACTTATTCGTACCTATTTTCTCAGTTTTGTACTTTGCCTCCAAAGTATTCCAAATCTCCTTCGGTAATTTCATTGATGTGTAGAGATCATAAAGACGATCTGAAAGAGTATTGAGAATGTGCCCTCTGCATATCAATTCACCTTCCTCCCGTTTCTTTCTTTGTGCCTTAATCTCATTAGTATCTTCATCACTCACAAGAGGAAAATGCATCAAATTCGGGTCCAAGATATAGAAAAGTTTTAGTGCAGTAAATAGGAATTTCATCTTGTCTTTCTATCGAGAGAAATTGGTTCCATCAAAGCGATCCAATTTCACCAACTCATGATTCAACATCTTTAATGCTGAAACATCACTTGCTCCTTCCATCATAGGAAATACTGTCTAAGATTGTTGGGATTATTACACAGAGTAATAATGGAAGAACAAGATTAAAAGAAAAGATAAAAGAAAAGTAGATAATTTGGAGGCACTATATCATTTTCCTTAGACAATATTTGCCCCCCACACTTTTGTTGCTAAAGGGTTATTACAAATTTGTCTCCAAGATATAACCAAGGTATTGGATTCTACAGATAGCAATTCTAGAGAATGACCACAGAATTTCTTTTGTTTCTTATGTTTCTCTCCACCTTTGAAATTGTGAAATTAGTTTTTCAAGAGAACATAAGCCTCTATTTATACCCATAGGATTATGTTTCATGAAAAGGCACATATGTAGAGTTAGTTATTTCATAAAACCTTGTTATGTTTCATGAAAACGCATGTATGGAGAGTTAGTTACTTTTTCATAAAACAGTTAACAAAGATTGAAACCTCGTTACGTTTCATGAAAAGACACGTGTGAAGAGTTAGTTATTTTCTTATAAAGCAGTTAACAAAGATTAAAACCTCTTCAATCTTTCTCAATAGTCACCAGAAAATTCTAAAAAATTCTAGAAAATTCAGATTTCAAATTTTCTTGAAATTTTCACTTTATGAAACCATATTCTTCAAAATCAACCATTATTATTACAACCTATCATTGTATATACCTATATATATATCAAGCATAGCTTGTTGTGATCAGCATATCAATGCTTACCAATGTATGATCCATTTTATAAACTCACTGAAAGGCTTGCCTACAATGAAACACAATTTCAGCCGACAACCAGACGATTTCCACTTGGATATGATGTCTAGTCAACATAACGAAGGTGCAGAACTTATCTCTTCAAGAGACGAAATTACAAAGAAAAAATAAGAGAAAAACTTCTTCTTTTTTCAAATTTCTTTCAAACGTCACTATTTTGGCAATTGCTTAAGAAAAATGGCTCGAAAAGAAGAATTGAGTGGAGAGAAACATGAGTTGTCATGGCTGAAAGGGTGAAATGGCTACAATGTCAACATAAGTAAAAATCAGTGATTAAAATATTCTATTGGTTACAGTTGTCGGTAAGCATGATTTCGTACTGAGGATTGACTACTTGTTGCGAATATTGTAGAAAATGAGAGAATTCTTTATATGAGGCCTCAAAATAAGTTAAAATTGACTTTTTCTAGCCATGTCAAATGCACTCTCTCTCTCTTCTTTTTTTTTTTTTTTTTCTTTCTTTTTTTTCTCTCTCTATCTAGACATTCCACTTGGGTGCTTTTAAACTTCGTTTGGTTGGAATGATTTGTTTGGTTCATTTTGGTGAAGTCCACGAGTTTTCTCTCCTACTCCACCAAAACACAATCTCTCCAAATCAAAGAGAAAATAAGAGATAAAAGTTGGCAAGAATATTTGAACAAAATTGTTCACATTTCATTTTTACTTTTTTTGGCTACCTAAGTGTAAATGTACTACCTGCCATTTTTTTTTCTTCTTTTAAGTTAACATTGTTATTGTTGATTATTTATTTATTTATTTTATTTACTGTAATACACTATACAATGCATTTTTTTTACATTTTTTTATTTATTTATTTCTTTTTTTTACAGGGCATAATTTTTTTTTTAATAAACTTGGTTGATTATCTTTTTTTTTTTGGGTTAATTGAATATCATGTTTTATAAGATATATGAGTAAATTTATACAAATTCTATTTTTTATCCTCCTATTTCTCTTCTCAATCAAATAAAAATAAAAAAATTCATCTCTTCACTTTTCTACCATTCTAATAAAAAACAAACAAGTGAAACTAAAATATCTTCTATTCTTCCACTTTAACACTCTCTCTCCATTTTTTATCCTCTTCCGTTTTTATCCTCCCAACCAAACAGATCCTTAAACTTATAAGAAACTCAACATTAAAAAAAAAAAAAAAAAAAAATACAAAACAAAATTAGTTAGGTGACAAAGTGGCACAAATGATTTCTCTATTTTAGAGACTGTTGGACCTTCATTTTAAGGGTTTTACTCCGTAAAATAAAGAGAAATTCGGCTTTTGGAGAAGCTCTAACATTCATAAGCCATTCATGATGCCGAGTAACTCAACCATGCATGAAAGCTCTAATACCTGTGTACTTGAGAATTGGATTTCAATGCCAATGGCCGTTTGGATCACTTTCTAATACCTATATTGCTACTTGATGAAGGGAAAAATCATGTAGATCTGGAGATTACCCAATTAATGGTCTGGTGTTTATCTGGTGACAATTATGAGAGTGAGTTTTGCACATAAAAGTACAAATTTTGGTTTAAAACCGTCTGTACTGATTAGGATAAGAACCTACCTAAGATACCATATCTAAGGCCTTTCGACAAGTATCCCATTTCCTCGCAAAAACAAGTCAAACCAGACCCAATATCCTGGACAATATCACCACCACACCATCAAAATACCATTAACCACCTAGTAACAGAACAATTAAAATCCTCATATGGTGTAGACCAACTCCATAACTTTCAGTGCATTTGTTACAAGTAACTTATTCGATTAAGAATTAGAAGAAATCAGTCTTAGGCTCTTGGGATTTCCAGTAACTACTTCCACACACAAGGAAAGTGAGAAACATAAATCTTATAATACGAAAAATACCCAATTCAGAGTATCAGAAGTCTAAGTGCTCATTCATCCCAATTATCCTTACCTAGTTTTAAGTTCAAGCAATTTTCAAATGGGCATGAATTAAATCCGCAGGTACATTGGTCTAGTAGATGCCCATGCATATGCAAAGAGAGACTCAATGCTCCCCCACCAAACACTTCATGGTGTCTCGCTGCCTCTTGGAGACCTGCGGTTGTCATCATCTTCATCAACAGGGCTCCTATCATCTCTAGGGCTAGCACTGCGGCTGCGACCATTAGCTTCAGAAGGACTTCGATAACTCCTAATAGGACTCTCTCTTTCAGGGCTAACAGGACCTCCTCCACTTTTCCTCCTAGGGCTGTCACTGTAATCAGACCCGTCTTGATCGGCAGCCAATCTGCTGTTTTTGGGAGACGGGGTATGTCTCTCCTGGGGACTGCCATCATCAGGTGTTAAGCTGCGCTTCCTCCCCTTGGAGGGAGGTGGACTTCTCCTTGGCTCAGGGCTCCTGTTGCGAGGACTCCGTGATCTCCTATCTTCACGCTCAAGGCTTCTATTTCTCCTTGCTGGGGATCTTGATGGGCTGGCAGGAAAACATGATCAAGTTAAAGGGGGTATGCAAAACATATATGACAAAAAAAACATTAAACAGGTTTTAAAACTGCATTTCTTTTGGGGTGGGGGTAAAATAAAGACCAATTGACCAACATTTCTTCATCCAAGTAGTAATTTTTACGCTTTTCTGTTCTCTCTTTTTATAACAACCCCCCCACCCCCAACCAAAAGAATCTACTACACTTGGTTAATTAGCAGTAGCAACAGCACACTTTTAAATCCTTATGAAAAGTGAGGTTTAGCCACAGTGAGAGGGGGAAGAGGAAACTCTAAATAATGGCCTGAACTTTATGACACATGTTCCCCAGCTAATTGTGCAACCACTTTCTCTTAGGGATAACAACACACTTTTAAATCCTCTCATCATAACAACAGAAAATGATCAATTACAAACTAGAAAGTCAGTTAAACACCAAAATCAAGAAACATCAAAGAACTGTACAGTCCATAGCTCACCTGTAGCTGCGACCTCGACTGTAACTTCGGCTACGGCTCCTGCCACGACGAGGAGAGCGAGATCTATCTGGTGATAGTGAATCACTTCTTGCACGGCTGCTATTAAAAAAAATAAATAAGTAATATAAGAAATGTGAAGTGATAAACATCTTGCTTTAGCAATAGCTGGCTGACTCAGGAAAACACACACACAGCCGAGCAAACAAGTCAGGAACTCTTTGCAACAATAAATGACCTTAGCTTCTTGGGACTGTTCTTGCAGTTCTTCTCTATATGACCTCTTTCTCCACAACGATAACACTTGTTTTTCCAATCTCCAGCTTTGCAATCACGGGCCCAATGCCCATCAATGCCGCAATTAAAGCACCGCCCAGCTCCAGGAGGAGGACCTCTGCCCAAATATTCACGGGAACCACGTGGTCCCTACTCCACATCAAAGCAACAAAAGAAAAAAAAAATCAGATTAAAAAAAATAGAAAACCAATTTACCAAAAATTAATTGATAGAAACATAGAAAGAAGAACATGAATAAACTTCCAACCGTGGACACTTGAAAATGCCAACTCGTACAATAATATGCTAATTCAAGTGCAAAAAATCTCCACAGTACTAGGAGAGGAGTAAAGCAACCCATTCATATTTAAAACTTCCCATACAGGAGGTTAGGACCTTTAAACACTAAACCAGGTATCCAGAATACCAAATTGTGCAGGCTCTACAGTCATGGGGAAAAAAAAATGAGAGTGGAAAAGAAGAACAAGCATCAGATCATAATAACCAAAAATAAATTTATTCAACTTTGGAACATAAGGAATTAATTTAATAAAAGTAAAAGCATTACACAGGCAATATACTAATAATGTCAAGAATAAGTTGGGAAAATTATTGATAACATGTCCATTGACTTTTTTTTTTTTTTTTTTGTTTGTTGATAAATGATAACATGTTCATTGACTTTCCAAAGAGGACCATATTTTGGGACATTTCAAAATGGAATAAGGTAAATGGTACAGGATGGAGGGGGAAAAAAAGGCATGTCAATCATGATATGCGCAGTTCAACTGTGATGGCCAGTATGGCGAGGAGACACTTCTTTCACAAATTCTCTTTACCATACCACCATACCAATAGCACAAGTGTATTAAGGTTTGATGTAACATGAATCCTTAAGAATCATGATTCATGAGATTAAAAGATCTTACCCCCTTTGCAAACTCTACAATAATACGACTTCCGTCAATATCCCGTCCATTTAGTTTATATTGAGCATCGTCAGCATCTCGGGGATCACTAAATTCCTGTTAAAAAGAAGTGAGAGCAAAAACCCACAAAGGGACATCCATATTTTTTAATCTAAAATTCAGCTCTCTCAAGAAAATAAAAAGCTTTTGATCTAAGCCTTAGGAAAAATAAAATACGGAAAGGAGGAAACTTACAACAAAGGCAAAGTCCCGCTTCATATCCACATCTCGTACTCTGCGGAAATGGTTGCCAGAAACAGTAAGGCCATCATTACTTAACTACTGCAAGTGTATGATACTTCGCCCCTCACAGACGAACTAAACACCAGTTTGAGATTGTTGCCATTTGCATAAAAACACGCATTAACATAACAGAAAGAATCGCGAAGTCCTTTAGACACTCGACAAGAATTTCCACCAATTCCACCAAGGCCACCCTCCCACCAAAGACTTCCCGGTTTGGGCAAAACCCCCAGAAACCTTCAACAAGATCATTCAAGTCAAATTAAATGACACCTAGGGGAAATTGTTCCCACACATAACATGATGAATAGTTAAGGTGATCCATACGCAAAACAAGCTTGGGAAAGACCTAAATGTCCTCTACAGCTCAGTTGAAGACACACCCACATCCCCCGATTGATTGCTAACTTAAGGACTCACTATGTGATCCACATAACATATTAAGTTAAACTATTGGGAACATACCACAAATAACGTGTTTAAATCTTCCAATATACAATAAGCTTAATAACACATTATGAGAAAAGACCAGGAACATAAGTTCCAAAAGCAACAATAAAGACATGGGAGTAGTCAAACCATGATGATAGCACCATTTCTTCTCAAAAAAATATAAAAAATTTGTTGATAACATCATTACCAAAATCAGAGAAGACTTTTACCTAAATTGATCGGAAAACAAGCATCAATTTTAGAAAAAGATAAAGAACTAAGCTAAGCTGATGAGGAGCTTCTGCATCTGGTTGGGAAAAATTTACCGTCCATATTTGTTGAAAAGGCGTTCCAGATCACGTGAACGTGTCCGAGAAGACAAGCGACCAACATACAGCCGCGTTTTGCTACCATATCGATCATCATAACGAGGCATTTTTCAAGCTATAACAAAGTAAAGCACAACATCAACAACCACAATAAACCCCAATAATGCAAACAACCAAGTTCTGAACAATTCCAACATAAAAACACAACAAAGTCACAAACAAAGCTTTTCTCTTTATCAGTCAGCAATAATCATAAAAACCCAAAATTAATTCATCCCAGTGACATCAAAAAACCCAAAAAATAAAAAAAAATAAACACCCACACCCCCAAATCTGGCTTAGGTTTGAATCAAAGAAAAAAGACTCAACCTTGTAGGTTCATTGTTCTTTAGATAACCATCAGCATCACAAAATATATACATAATTTCATGCAAAAACAAGTTCTTGAATCCAATTCAACCTAATTAAACCCTAACCCATAATGTAAATTCAACAGCTTCAAAAGCGAGCTTGGACACAAATTTCTAATACAAAATCAAAATTAAAGACATCAGTGGACCCAAATCGAAAAACAAGGAATGAAATTTATAAGAATTCGTAGCTTACCTTTACGTGGTGATTGTCGCAAAAATATTTTTTGATAACCCTAGAGCGTTCGAAACGGCAAGGAGTTGGTGTGGAACTTTGTTATTTATAGAACGAAAAGTCAAGTTTTTAGTTTTTCACGGACCAGATTCTATTAATCCAACGGTCAAGATTAGATGATTGTATGAGATTCACTGACACCGTGTGCGCTGTATGAGTGCCTCACCGGCCAATCAACTTCTAGCGTGTGTGGATAGAAGTACACTGGATAGTCTTTCACTCTTTTGACTTTTTGGTCCGTCAAGGAAAACGGCATCATATTACTATCCAAAAATATGACCGCCTTGATTATGATAAAATATTATTTTGGTTTATAAATTTTACTTAATTTTTTATTTTTGTTATCAAAAAAAAAAATCGTCCCTAAGCTTTGAAAATTTCTTTTTTTCATTTTTAAAATTTGCAAAGGTTTTTTTTTTCAATCGTTTATAGATAAAAATAGGATTGCAATTTTCTTTTTTAAATAATGAAAGAATTAAAAAATATATTTTCTTAAGTTTAAGGACAAAAGTAAAACATCTTTAATAATTTAGAGATGAAAAACAAACTTTTCAATAGTTTAAAAACGAAAAATAAACTTATTAAAGTTTAATGACGAAAAATAAATTTTAGTATAATTTAAGAACTTAAATAGTATTTTACTCTTCAGATTATGATCAGTAAATGTTTCAAATTAACTTATTTATTTATTTGTATTATTATTATGGGCAGTAATAAAGCAGAAAAAAAAAATGAACAAACTTTTGAAAAAACTTTGTATTTAATACGAACGTTCATGGTTTTTTTTTTTTTATATTTAATTTGAAATTTTGCAATACTTGGACAAAGCATAATTAGGGTGTGAGAAATTACCAAAAATCTTATCCAACCAACCAGTTGGTTCCAACATACCCTTCAGCAACATGGTTTCGCACGCTGAAACCAAATTAAATATATAAGGTCCGTTTGGATAGAACTTATTTTGATGAAATTGAAAACTGAAAACTAAAAACACTATAGCAAAATAATTTTTAAATGTGTGAATAGTACCGTGAAACCCATTTTTAATAAAAAAGTTGCTGAAAAGTAATAGTTGTGGGTCCGTGAATAGTGCACGAGTGCACTATTCACGGTTGAAAAGTCAACCTTTGCGGCTACTGTTCATGAACAGTACATGAATAGTAGCCGCATTCTCCTTGAAACGCGCGAAAAAAAAAGGGGGGAGGAAAACGCAAAATGTGCAAACACTTAAATGCAACGCATATCCAAACCCAACAATAGTTTTTAAGTAGGTTCCAGTTAGTTCAACTGATAAAATCTATGATGGTTATATAAAAAATCTGGGGTTCAATATCTGCCTACACCAAAAACTGATTGGTGTTTTGGTCTGATGATAAAGAGCTATCATCAGGAACGGACATCATAAGTTAAAAATCTTTCAAAATATATATATATATATATATATATATAGTTTTTAAAAAATATTTTTCCACACACAGTTGACTTATGTGAGGGCAAATGGAAGACTATTCGGTATGTATTTACTTATCAAAAGAAATTGAAAGCAATCTATAAGTATGTATTTATTGTAGAGAGGTTAATTATGGAACTACATGATCTGATGACATTATGATATTGTGAGTACATAACCATATTTTGGAAGGGGAGGTGTCAAGCAAAGTGTTTGGACTCAAGACAATCAGCTGTACGTAGACATGGCAAAACGGGCGGGTCGGGTCGGGTCAATCGGGTTGCGGGTTAAACGGGTCACGGATCAAAAACGGGTCACTTTAAGCGGGTCAAAATCGGGTTCGGGTCAATCGGGTTGCGGGTCGGGTCGGGTTGACCCATATTTTTCACATGAATTTTTTTTTTATTTAATTTTTATATAGAAAACAACATGTATCTGTCATTTGGAAAGTTATGCAACAAATTACTTAATGTAAAATGCATTATTTTGAATTCACTACTTATATCAAGAATGAACTCAATTAAACTTATTAATACTTATTCAACAATTTTAAAATTATACAAATCCTAACATTACTATCTAAAACAAAATAACACAAAAATAAGTAAAACAAATACACAAGTTTTATTTCTACACAATATCAACATTCCAAATATAAAACAAAATTACAAATGACTTATTGGATAACTCATTTGATAAAGAATAAAAATATATAAGAAATTTACAATCTTGAAAATTAATTTTATAATCTATTATCAGTTGTGGTTGACACTCTATTTCAATTTGAGATATACTTTAAAATTTGATTGCTTACTTATTTATACATGGTCTCTTTTATGAATATCATATTATTGTTAAGTAACACACACTCTAGGATATATCATAATTTATTTTGAAAAGCCGTTTATTTTGGACATAAATTATTAAAAAATAGGTCTAAGTATTCATAATTTATGCTAATTTGATACTTTAGCTTCACTATTTTTACACTTGTGAATATTTCTTACATGTCTACAATTTTAAATCTATATTTTTAACTCTACTGTAACCAGATTATCTTGGCATGTACTTTGTTATTTGATATCTAAAAATATTCACTCATTACAGAATGTTCAACCATTAATCTTTCAATTAATTTGCATATAGTTATGTAAATGTATCAATTGTTTCCTTAAAGTTCACAATAAACAATTAAACTAATATTGTCTTAGTTTTACTATTTTTTTTTACCAAAAAAAAAAAGTTTTAAAAAAATGGTTCGGGTTCGGGTCGAGTCGCGGGTTGGGTCGGGTTGACCCGCAAAAAACACGGGTCGGGTCACGGGTCAACCCGTTTTTGCTTCGGGTCAAAAAAATCGGGTTCAGGTCGGGTATTTTTCAGGTCAGGTCGGGTCGGGTCAAAAAATTCTGACCCGTTTTGCCATGTCTAGCTGTACGTGGTCAAA
This sequence comes from Quercus variabilis, assembly GCA_030445155.1. Classification (NCBI taxonomy): domain Eukaryota; kingdom Viridiplantae; phylum Streptophyta; class Magnoliopsida; order Fagales; family Fagaceae; genus Quercus; species Quercus variabilis. The sequence goes on from CP129451.1 coordinate 42,963,016, forward strand.
CGAGTTTAGGGCATAATGTCACTTTTTATTTATTTTTGGGTAAGTTTTTAGGGAAAATTATTTAGTATACTCGGAATACAATGACTTGTTATTCCTCCTTTTACATTAGAGAGATGCTACGTCTACAATAATTTTACAACATTTTTACAACAAATCACAGATGGTTAGTTGTTATTGGTTCAAATTTGAAACTAACACTAAGATTACTTTTTTGCCCCAACAATAACAACCAATAACAACCTGCTACTTAGGAAATATTGTAAAAATGTTGTAGACATAGCATTTCTCTTTACATTATGATGAACTTTACTATTTATTTAATTAATAGATCTACCATGATGTGAAATGAATAAGTATCATATCACCATATTTTGGAAGCGCCTAATAATTACTTTAGATTTAGTATAGTGATTTCACAGTGGTCTCACAGTTTGTTTGTTTGTTTTTTTTTTTTTTTTTTTTTTTGGAGGAACCACAACCTATTTACTTGAGTGATGCCCATCATGTGCCTGTAGGAGCTATTAATTGTTATGGCCCCCCAATGGTTAGGCATGCCCAATTTAATGGATGTCTTATTCCATAAGAGCACTCACTTTTTTTGCATGTATATTAGAGAAATGTGTAAAATTTTTATAATTTTGCTTAAAAATGACTCATATCAGTTCATATATAATTGTATAAATGTACAATTTGCAATAATAATCATATAATCTACACTGACACTATTTATTTTACATTTAGTTTTTATTATTTTTTTACATATCTAGAAAATGAAGGAAGAAAGTGGATGTTAGTTATTGTTTGTAAAAAAAAGATTAAAAAAATTTTAAAATCAAGAAAATATGATATTTTAATGAAATGTAGTATAAAATAGATAATCTTGTGTGAAGTATTTTGAAAAGTGAATATGTCAAATAAAAGAAGTAAATTCTTATATTAAAATAGGTAAAAATTTATGTACAAGCTTCTTATACAAATGCTCCAATGCTTCAAACATTCAAGTGGATAATATTTAGCAAAAAAATCCAAGTGGATATATGCATTAGCCGTTGCATGCCTATCAATGGGGAATGGCTATATATGTACCTCATTGAGCTAAGTTGTGCACCACCTTCAGGAAGTTCTATTTTTGCTCCATGCAAGCCAGACTCAATATAATTTAGGGCCTAAATCCATAAATTTAAGTGGGATCCTTTATATTTAAATATCAATTAAATAAAATTATTTAATACCAACAAAACCAAGGTTAATTTGATGAATTAAACAAAATATTTTGATAAATTAATACTAACCAAATCAAAGTTAATTTTATATAGAGAAATAAATATTATTATTGGTTCAAGAATAAAATTTAACAAAATAAATAAAAATTTATTATTCTTTTAAAAAAGTGGTTTAGTTTATCTTGAATAAGACAATGCATCATTATAAATTTTGATTTTGGTGTTAAGAAAGAGATAGAGATTGTTTGGTATGTGTGGGCTATATGGGATATTGGTCTACAAAATTAAAGCCTTATAACATTTTTTTCCCAAATAGTTGATAGTTTTTAACTGGATTAAGTTTCTATTGGTCTAATATTTTGAAAACCTTTTTGGAGATAAGAAACCACTTATTATTATACAATTTTGGAAAATGTTGAAGGTATTACAAATTTTATTACATAAATCATACAACTGATGTGACAATGAATATGGTTGGTTCAACCATTTAATTAATGAATGTTTGAATTGTTTTTTTGTGACAAGAGACATCAATTTTTAAGCTTTATATAAGAAAGTACAAATTACAACTTACCCACCTATGGGTTAAAAGTTGACATTTTGCCCACCTGAGGTTCATTTCGTTAGACTTCCGTAACCCACCTCTATGCTTTCACATTTAAAAACACCAAAAAAAGAAAACATAACAAAATTAAAAGAAACAAGGTCAAAAAAATGCTTTTTGTAACAAAATTTGGAAGCTTCAAGAGCTATAACAAGAACACAAAAATAGGATGACATCTTCTGATAGAGTGTGATTTAAAAGTTGACACTTTGCCCACCTAAGGTTCATTCTGTTAGACTTCCGTAACCAACCTCTATACTTTCACATTTAAAAACACAAAAAAAAAAAAAAAAAAAAACATAACAAAATTAAAAGAAACAAGGTCAAAAAAATGGTTTTTCTAATAAAATTTGGAAGCTTCAAGAGCTATAATAATAACACAAAAATAAGATGACATCTTCTGATAGAGTGTGGTTTAAAAGACGACACTTTGCCCACCTGAGGTTCATTCCGTTAGACTTCTGTAACCCACCTCTATACTTTCACATTTAAAAACACAAAAAACATAACAAAATTAAAAGAAACAAGGTCAAAAAAAGGGTTTTTGCAATAAAATTTGTAAGCTTCAAGAGCTATAACAAGAACACAAAAACAAGATAACATCTTCTGATAGAGTCATTTGTAGGTTGCGTTTGGCATTGGTTTTGAAAAACTTTTTTTTTTTTTTTTACTATTTAACTTATTTTTGCTACTATTCATGAATCTCATTGCACTTTTTTGTACTATTCATTAGTCTACTATACTATTTCAGTTACTCTTTAGTTTTATCTACAGTATTTTTAGTAAAAAGTTTTTAATTTCATTTAAATAAGTTGTTCCCAACGGACTCATAATCCAATAATCTGCATGAAAGCTGTCATTGCCTCAATAAGAGATGACATCTTCTGGGGCTTTCTTTTCACTTCAGCAAAGTTCAAGTTCAACTTGTCATTAATGCTCTTCACAATAGCAAGCAAATTTCTCGCTATACTAACTGCTTGAATTTGCACTAGCTTTTGTGCCAAAACAGGAATTCCCATAATAGATTTATCAATCTTGGAAAGCAGAGGATGTGATAGCCAAGCCCAATATTGACATTGTCATTATTAAGAGTAATGATAGGGATACATAATTCCCTATAATTTTGTGCCACAACTCACCATGTGGGGAGTTGTGATTGGCAAAGGTGTAATGGTGGGCCATGTGGGGACATACTTTTGCCAATCGCAACCTGCCACATGGCGAGTTGTGGCACAAAGTTGTGGAAAATTATGTGTCTCTAGCATTATTCCAACATTAACCTTCCCAACAAGCCCTTCAATAGCCTTGTCAGACTTAATAATAACAACAAGAGTCCTCCCACCAGTCTTAATCTTCCACTATCATGCCACCGCCTCATTACCCACAACAATAACCATCTCTCTACAGTTCAACCAAGGCAACAGTATGCTCTATTTGTTTCAATAATGATATTTTCTAGAAAATGAGTCATTTTTCAAAAAAACATTTTCCATAAAACTATCTCATTTTCCCATGTTTGGTAGCAATCTTAAATGAGTTGAAAAACGATCTCATAACTTCTCTTATTTAGCTTGCTGTGAGATAGAGTTGTTTTCCAAAAAAAAAATAATGAAAGACAAATTCTTAAAATAAGCCATACTTTTTATGTTGACTAAATATAGTTTTCTTTTGACTCATTTATTCTAATGCTACAAAACACTATAAAATACAGAAAACTATCTTTACACAATGTTTTCCATCGAAACAAATAAAGCGTAAAGTTAGCCACTTATACACGCATCAAACCAAATCATTTCAGAACTCAAATAGACTCCCAGATCTAAAATAAATTTCTAAATGCCAAAGAAAAAAAGTACAATAATTGCTTTCCTTGATCCATATTGAGGGGTTGGAGAAAGGAAATAGAGAGTAAAGGAGATGCATAAAATTTTTTGAGCCAAGCACCATGAAAAAATAAAATAAAGCCATATTCAATGAAAGTCGTATGTATCTCGAGAAATCTCCCTTACCGATGCCTTTTACATTTCATAGCTTCGGAAAATAACTTAGCCTCATTCATCTTCGGCGTAAGAGCACTCGATCAATGAGCTATTACACACTCTTTCAAAGGTGCCTGCTTCTAGGCAAACCTTATGGTTGTCTCTGCAACCCTACCCCCTTTATCACTAAGCTATCATTTAAGGGCCTTGACTGGTGATTCGGGTTGTTTCCCTCTTAACGATGAAGCTTATTCCCCATCATCTCACTAGTCGACCTTCACCCTGTTATTTTGAGTTCATATCTAGTATTCAAAGTTTGCCTCGATTTGGTACCACTCCTACAGCCCACACCAAAACAATGTTTTACCCCTAGATGTCCAGTTAACTGCTGCACCTCAACACATTTTGGGGAGAACCAGCTAGCTTTGGGTTCGAGTGGCATTTCACCCTTAACCACAACTCATCCACTGATTCTTCAACATCAGTTGGTTCAGACCTCCACTTAGTTTCACCCAAGCTTCATCCTAGTCATGGATAGATCACCCAGGTTCGAGTCCATAAGTAGTGACAATTGCCCTATGAAGACTTGCTTTCGCTACGGCTCCAGTGGATTCCCTTAACCAAGCCATGTAAAGAGACCCAATCTTGTGCGAAATAAATACCGCGGCTTCAATCTTTTTCAATATAATCATCACGTAGTAAATCAACAAAGCCTAAAGTGATTTCTCTTTCCCCTTCAAGTTTACCTACTACGATACCAAAATGAATATGATTTCCACCAAACATACGTGATGCTTTAGCTAGTACATGAAAGTGTATACCATGATTCTTGTATTGATCAATAACTACTTGCATTGCATGATGGATGTGATGAAGTAGACCATTATCTTGGCAATAATGAGCCAAGCTAGTATTTGCAGTGAACCCTCAGTTAAGTAGTCATGCATTATGATAGGAATTCTCAATTCTCTAGCAAATACAGCCATTTTGATCATTTCTTTGCATGTACCGTCAATAGCATTCAAGTAATGCCCTTTGATTTCTCCTGTTCAACCTGACTTTATAAATTGCTTTGGCACAAAATAGGGAATGGTCTCTCCAACGCATAAATGGTTGGGAATTAATGTTCTCATCAACTAATTTGATCTTTTTTTTGCGTTCTTTTTATAACTCTTGAAGCTCCCAAATTTGTTCACAAAACTATTTTTTTGATCTTGTTTCTTTTAATTTTGTTACATTTTTTGTGTTTTTAACAGTGAAAGTACAGAGGTGGGTTACAAAAGTCTAACAGAGTGAATCTCAGGTAAGCAAAGTGCTAACTTTTAAAATATAAGTAAGTAACTTAAATTTCAACCAAACCATATGTAGGTAAGTTGTAATTTACCTTATAATAAAATTTGTAATATTCCTAACACCATTTTACAAATTTGTTCTTTTTACAATGAGGTGAGGCCTTTTTATAAATGACGGCTTTAGGCTAAGACCTTGAGTTGACTGGTTCATTGGTCCGAAAAGAACCATAGGAGGAAAAATTGGAGGTTCATAGCTTTATAGATAGTTGAAGTTCTTTGAGACAAGCCTTGGACAACATGGAACGGCCATGATTTGTTTCAATTTATAATGGAAAAAAACAGGTACTACCTGTTGAAATTGTCATTCTTTGTTGTTTAAAATGTTTTCAACAAAAAGGCATAAATTGACCATTTTTCCCCTTATAAATAGAGGTAATTTTTGATCAAATGAAAATGTGAACATCTAATCATCATATCATGTCATATGCATTATGTTAAAGTGGAAGTAGGGAGAAAGTTCAATCAATAATTCAAATTAGATTCTAATTGAATTTTATCTTTGCGCCAAGTGTTTGTTTAACTACCCACAAATTTAAAGTCAAGTGTCTCTTATTTTAAATGGACTTCAATTATTTTTATATGTAGATTCATGAATCTTTTAAAAAAACTCAATCAATAAATTATTACAATTCTATGTAAAAATTTGAATGTGTAATACTTCCAACATACCAAAAACTATTTTAAATCAATCTAAGACTTCTTCTGTCTCATTCTATACATTTAGTTCCAATTTGAAACAACTTATATTCTATTTAAAATTAATCCATATTTTCTTACACAAACTTATTATTAGTCTAAATATGAATATTAACGAAAAAGTATACCATGTTCTAAAGATTGGTTTTTTTTAATATCTTATTTGAAAATGCACCATGAAATAAATTTATTACATCTCATATTAAGTTAAGAAGCAACAAAATTATAATTAAAAAAAAAAAAGAATGAAAAAAAATTGCATGTTCTACCAAATGATATTATATATATATACACAATAAAATTTGAACGTATGTCGTCCACTCTATGATAATTGTTTTTATCATAATGTCAAGACACTGACTAGTTTTTAATGCAGGCATAGTTCGAATCTTGACCGAATAACATTCTTATAAGGTTTTTATTTTTATTTTTTTGAAGAGTTGACAAAATATAAGAACCATCAATAGCATTTAATAAACCTCACTCTTCTACAAGGTATTTAAAGCTCATTTCTTCCCAAATTCATGGCTTATGGAGGCTGCCGATTCAAGAATGGGGTCTTATGCTTGGAAGAGTATCCTTAGAGGATGAGACATCATTCAAAGGGGGGCATTATGGAGGGTAGGAAGTGGAGAAAAACTAAACATTTGGCAGCAACGTTGGCTACCAAGAAAACACCCAACGTTTCTGCCTATTTGCCCATTAGAGAGTTTTGAAAATTATACCATAGATTCACTTATTGACCCAAGCACAAGAAGATGGAATGAAGAGATGGTGGATGGATTATTTGTGGAAGAGGATGCTAAGTTGATCAAGAAAATCCCCCTAAGTCGACATGTGACAGAGGACACTTTGTATTGGCTTTACTCAACCTTAGGAAATTGCACTTGTAAGTCCGGATATAGGTTCCTTAAAGAAGAAGAGGAGCTGCAATTAAATTCTCAAACTCCTCCTATCTGTCATAAGCGAGTTTGGAAGGAAGTATGGCAGATGCAAGCTCCTCCAAAGATAAAAATTTTTCTTTGGAGAGCTTGCCGTAATGTACTTCCAACCAAACAAGCTTTGATGCATAGAAAAATTTTAGAGGAACCAATCTGTGAGAGGTGTAAACTGGCAGTGGAGGACTTGGTGCATGCTTTGTAGTCATGTCCAAAGCTGGATGTAGTGTGGGCTGATCAGGAAAAATGGGGGTTTAGGTGCGAAATTGAGTTCACATGTGTAAGGGAGCTGCTGTCATGAATGATAGAGGAAGGGAAGTCTTTGGAGCTGCTGGCTTACACGACATGGACTGTTTGGAATCAAAGGAACAAGGTGAGGCTCAATTTGCAAGCCTGTCCGATGCACCATGTTGCTGAACAGGCAGCTGAATTGTTGGCACAATACAAAGCCAACACAGAAGCATCAAGTACACATGTAAGGAGTAACGAAAATGGAGGAAATAAGTGGAGAGCACCACAAGCTAGTTTCGTGAAAGTTAACTTTGATGGAGCGGTTTTTGATGATGCAAATAAGGCAGGTGTTGGTGTTGTAATAAGGGATAGCTATGGTGCTGTCTTAGTTTCTTGTTCAGAGAAGATTCTTCAGGCGTATAAAGCTGAGGTGACAGAAGTGTTGGCTGCTCGGAAAGCTCTGTCATTTGCAAATGAGCTGGGGTTACAAAATGTCATTCTCGAAGGTGATGCATTACATTTGATTCAAGCTTTGAAATCTCAAAAACAGAGCCTATGCCCCTTGGGTCTGCTTGTGGAGGATGTGAAAATTTACTCAAGTCATTTTCAAAGAGTGTTGTATTCTCATGTGAAGAGAAACGACAATGGTGTAGCTCATAATTTGGTGAGACATGCTACAAGCATACTAAATTTTCAAGTATGGATAGAAGATATACCTTCTCATATTGTTTCAGTGTTACATTCAGATGTAACTCATTTACATTAATAAAAGTACTCAAGTTCTTTCTCAAAAAAAAAAAAAAAAAAATCAATAGCATTTAACATAGATAAAAGTTTTAATATGCATCTAATTATGTATCAATAAACAAGTTAGTTGCATTTATCTATAGTAGCAATGTGTGTCCAGTAACGTAAGCTTATTGCCAAGTGAAACATTAAGGTGGTTGAATTTTTTTGTGAATTGCTAAGGTAAAATCATGGCCCAGGTCCACGGGTTTAGTAGGCCAACCCCTACATGGGTGGGTAGCAATCACACATAGTAGCAATGTGTCAATGTAGCGTGTACATATAATTGCTTGATTTTTCTTTTCTTTTTGCTGGTATGGATGGTGAATACTGTATATTCGGAAGTTGTTGGATGGGCCGGATGTAGGCTGGGTTAGTACATTGTCATGCCACTTTGCAGATCTAAACATGAACAAATTCTGAGCTTGAGCCTTTTAGCCCAAGGATAAACTAGTAGGGCCTAAAATAGAAAGTATCTCTTTTTATGAATTGGGCCGCAAAGTTGTTCGGTGCCCGTTGGATCTGGCAGCCTTTCTTCTTGTCTAATTGAAATTTAGTGTCCATTTGACATGATTATTTTTGTCAACTTATTTTACTATTTAATTTATTTTTGCTACTATTTATGAATCCCACTGTAATTTTTGATACTATTGATGAGTCTTACTATACTATTTCAACCAATTTTTACATCTATCTACGATGCTTTCAGCAAAAAAAAATTTAGATTTAACAAAATAAGTGGATCCAAACATTACTCTCCCTCCCCATATAATTAGACTATTACTCTGTGTAGCACAATTGATGCATGCTCCTCCTATCTGAATTATTAGTTCACATAGAAGCCTAGTTAGTGGGGTTCTAGGAGTTAAGTATCTAGTCCACCTCGTTGTTGTGCTTGGGTTCAAGTAGCGTGAGACTCATTAGCACTGGGCCACAGGCCAATTGTGATCATGCTCAGTAAGATGTGATTTACCTCCATGATCGGATGATCCTACCTCTTTTTTCACGCTTTTATTGGTTGGCTAGCAATTCAGGACAAGTGGTTAACAAAAGAAAGGCCATTTGCAATGGGAGTAATTGCTGATGCTAATTGTGTTATCTGCAAAAATAGAATTGAGAACAGGGAGCACATTTTCTTTGAATGCCCCATATCCAAGAGAGTATGGAGAATTATTATGGGCTGGTGTTTTATTCTATATTAAATAAAGCTTCCTGTCGCTCTTGGAGAGTTTTTTTTCCTGCTGGCTTCTAGCATATTGCTTTGTCATTTCTTTTGTTCTCTACTATGTGTTATTGTTTTTTTTTTTTTTTTTTTTTTTTGTGGTGCTGGCTGTTCCAGTTGTGCTTTTGTAGTGTCTTTGTAATGAATTTATATATCAGTTTTCTTAAAATAAAAGAGCGAAAATATTAGAAGGTGGGGAAAGGAAGAAGAAGAAGACGAAGATAGGGAACTAGAGAAACAGGGGTGGGGTAGGTGGAATCGTAAGGTGATGGCCCTGATGAGAAATGCAAAAAAGAAAGGGAAATGGATTGGATTGAATAATGGAGGAGAAAGAGAAAATAGAAGGACAAAATAAAGAGTGACAGATTTTTTTTGGGGTGACAAATGGCTATGGTTGGGGTATGTGGCTAAGTTTAATCGGTGGAAGAGATTGTTTTTAGATAATAGAAGATTTTGTTATTATTATTATACAAGTGATTTTATTTTTAAAAATTTATTTATTAATTTATTTTTTTATTATTATATAGGTGATTGTATTTAAGTAGATATTATTTTATTAAGATTTTAAATTTTTTATTTTTGAGATTTAATGTAATTGTTGTCAATTATAATGTATGTCAATTTTGATGTATACAATTAATAAGAAACAATTAATTTTTTGTTACCTTATTCATCCTCATAAAAATGGTTAAATCATTGTTTACTTTTCAAACCAAACGCAATTCCATTCAGCAAAATTGTCTTTAAGAAAAAGTTTTAGCATCATACCAAACACAATTTTTCAAAAAAACACACTTCACAAAATGCATTTTTCTGAGTAATCTTTCCAAACACTACCTAAGGAAAATTTTGTCTTATGCTTTATTTTTTATTTTTATTTTTACAGTCTTGTGCTTTTATAGGAGCATGTTGCATATATTAGTCTCTTGTACAGATTCAAAAACAAAAACAAAAATGCTGAACATATATTATATAGTAACAAATGTTGTGAATTACAGGTTTACATTGAAGCGAAGTGGGATCAAGGAACAATTAGATCCCATCTTTGTAGACAAATTCAACATTTTTTTTTTTGCTGAATGTAAACAAATTCAACTAACTAACAAAAGTTTATCCCAAAAAATTAAAAAAAGACAGTAACAACATTTAATTAACTATTAAAACAAGAATCTTTTACTCACGAGGCCACAAAAGATTTTTTTTAGCCCTTCCAACCCTCCTGACAATTTTGTCTTTTACCTCCTCTTGTTCTTGCTCCCAAGCAACAAAGAAAAATAAAACAAAATCCTAAAGAAAAAACCCCAAGCCAAAGTGATCCACAAACAATTCCACTTGCTTATATCAGTGATTCCCTGTTGCTTTAGTATATCAGAACCCGTGGTCACACAAGTTGTGCTCGTGATGTTCATGCCCAATGTATCGCTAATGCTCTTCAACAGGTTCACCTTAACCGAGTCTGGCACCAACCTAAGTGGCGTGTTATCGAACATTTGGACTCCTCTGACAAAGCACTTTACTGGGTCATCGAATTCGTTTTGCAAAACACCTTCATAGGGGTACTTCACCAGAGAAAGATAATGGAACCAAAGCCAGTAAACTGGGATTCGATCCCTGGTGATGAAAAACCCACTGAACAATAAGAAGTAAGCTAAGATAGCAACCACAACTGTGTAACCCAACATGACATGAGCTACTACCCCTGATAGAAACGTCACGAACGAACTTCCAGCCCAAAACGATGCGAAGATTGTGAAGAGGAAAAAGAAGAACCCTGAAAGTCCACCAGCTAGGCCAACTGCCCAGAAAGTAATGGCTGCGAAGGTGAAAGAGAGGAAGATCAAAGAAGGGATTGAAATGATAGAGTGAGCAAGAACGTAGGAAGATCGACGATAAGCATTGTAAGCTGTTTCTCTCATGAAAATGTAACGCTCTTGAAGGAACACAGGGATGGCTTCAGCACAAGTATAAAAGGTTGTGGACATAGCGAAAGCGAAGAACCCTAAACGCTCTTGTGCTCCTCTTGGTGAATTATCGAGCCGCCAGAACATGGTGGCTAAGATAATCCCAGTAAGGAGCACTGCACCGAGTCTGATTCCGAAAAGTTCAGGCATTCTGCTCGAGTTTGTAAGGGACCGTTTGGCTACGACCATCATTTCAATCCAGCATGGGTTGGCAAAAGTTGGGACCGAAGATGTGAGACCAGTGGTATTGTTTGGTGCACCAGAGACTAATTTTCCTCTCGAAATGCTTGCGCTAATGGCGTCTTTGAGGGACAGCTTTGGACCGCTGTGGAAGTCGTTGTTTCCTTTGTTCTTCTTCGCTTGCCATGACTTGTTGAATTCGACCAAGTTCTTGGTCCCTTCCGGATCTTCTTCGAGCTCTCGAATCAGATCGAGGGCGAACTCAGTTCGATTCTCGTTCTCTGGTATTGGGTGTCCAAACTCGGCGAAGAAGTGAGGTAAGCACGTTGGAGAGCCGCTGAACACGGTTTGTCCGTGTGAGAGGAAGATCAAGCGGTCTAATAAGCTGAGAATTCTGTAACTGGGTTGATGTATCGACATGATGACAATGCTTCCACTCTGAGCAATTCGCTGCAACACTTTCACTACCATGAACGCACTGGTCGAATCGAGTCCAGAAGTGGGCTCGTCGAGAAAAAGGAGTATTGGGTCATGAATGATATCGATTCCAATCGAAACACGCCTACGCTCTCCACCGGAAACACCTCTATGGCCTTCATCACCAATCACAGTCTTGGCTGCATTTCGAAGGCCTAATTGGTCGATTAGCGCCTGAACTCTGGCTCTCTTCTTTGACTTCGAGAGTGATCGAGGGAGCCTAAACTCGGCTGAGAACATGAGCGTTTCTTCCACAGATAACATAGGAAACAAAAGGTCATCTTGCATAACATACGCAGAGATCACTTTCGAAAGACTCGACTCCAACACTTCACCATTCAAAGTCACAGACCCTTTGAGGCTTTCTTTTGAAATTCGATCAGCAAGAGCATCGATGAGCGTTGATTTCCCAGACCCACTAGCGCCAAGAACAGCCATGATCTCTCCCTCTCTGGCTTCCCCAGAGATATCATTCAGTAAAACCTTGGTGTTAACGCTGATCTTATTACTCTCCACTGCTTCCAAATTATGCAACGACTTGTCGTTTCGAGAGAAGCATGAGGAAAACGACATCTTCTGGCGAACCTTGACACTGTAGGTGAGGTTTTTGAATGAAAGAACAAAAGGGTAAGATGAAGATACGGAGCTACATGCGTAGGAGACATCGAGGACTCGATGAGGGCGTGGTGTGTTGGGGCCAGAAGTGTCTGACTGTGCATCCTCGACTCGCTTCAAGAGCTCGCCGAGCGTGGGGGAGATGTGTCGTTCACACGAGAGTGGCTTGAGCTCCGTTGATTGGGTTTGGTTGAAGAAAGAGAGCTCGTCATCGGCTATTTTTGGTGCTGATGTTGTTACTGCCGATGACATGTTTGAGGGTACTACACGAGAGATTCGTGGGTGTTGTGTTGTTGGGGTTTAGGCAGAATTTATAGTAAGTAAGGAAAATAGAGAGAGAGGATGTTCGGTGATTTCTAAGTATCCAACCGTTGCGTAATGTGGTACAGTAGGTGAGAGGAGTTGTGCAGCTTTGCTAGTTTACATTTCTACCAAGTCAAGTCTTGAGGTAGAAGGCTTCATGAGTTTTTTTTTTTTTTTTCCTAATGCTTCATGAGATTTACTAACGACAAATTCAGCGTCTAGAAATTCCAAACAGAACTTTAGAAATTTGACAACCAACCTCTCACGAGCTTGGTTGAAAAATGTTAGTAAGGCGGTAAAATTCACAACTTATCCATATTAATGAGTTGTTATGAATTCACTTTTTATACATTATTCTCATTATTGAATCATTGATATGAGAAATGTTAAGATCACAATTCTTTATATTAGTTAAGCTTAAGTTTAGTGTTCAGTAGCACTGGACTCATTAAAATGATGACATGTATCCACTTTTAAACATATGTTACTATCTAACCGGGTCCAATGCACTTAATGTACTGGATCTAAACCAAGTCTTTTTTATATAACTTGCCTACGTGACAAATTGTTAATGATAGAGTAAAAGTGGTGAGTCTATATGAATCCATAACTTCATCTCTCACAACTCATTACATGGACAAATTGTAACAAAGTCGTGTAAAAAGTTATAGTCTTAACATTTTTGTACTAACATCGTTTCGTCTAATATTTAACCCAAAAAAGAAAGAGTTATTTAAATTAACCACAATATTTATCGCATTATCTTATGTGCGTATTAGATTATGATTAATTACCTATCACTTTTACATTAATCCACAATTTTTTTCTCTATTAGCCACAAATGAAGGCAAAATTATGACATAAAAAGTTGTGGTCCTATTTTTTTTTTTTTTTTTTTTTATAGAAAGAACATGTTTGGGTTGCTCTAACAAAGTTTTCTTTTAAACCCTTTCAATAAAATCTTCTCCAATCTTGTGCGACTATTCATTAACCTATCTATGTACATACATAATTTGGCTCACTGGACTACTTATTGCAAATTTGCAATTGAGATAGTTCCTTTATCATCCCTTCTCTTCTTACGTAGGTTTTTCTCACCGAAGCAAGAGATGGCTTTGGACACATTCTTATGGTTTCTTCTTAATATATTATCTTTATTCATAAAAATAAATATTAAACCATGTGATTTCTTAAATAATTTTAAAAAGTTATAGATGACTTTTTAAATTGGTCATGCAATTAAAAATATAGCTGGAAAATTATATGAATTGCCATTCAGTTTGAGGTATTTGGTTGCTTCATTTTTTTCCATTTTTAGGCTTTGTTTTGATTCTCTTCTATTCTTAATAATATTTAAAATAAACGCGCCATTTATTTTGAAATAAAAAATATTATAGAAAATGTTTTCCCATTTTCAAATGTTTGTTTGCAGGTAAAATGTGGTTAAATTTATAAAATATTTTTTGTTGATCATCAAGTCCTTTATAAAAATTTGTAAAACGTTTTACCCTTAAAAATTTGGTAAAACAGTTTACAAAAAAACACAGTGGCTTCCTTCACCCCATTTGGTGGCTAGGTCACTTGTTTGATGGGTTGGACAACTAGTGCCAGTGGTCTGGTGGCCAGAGCTATCTCTTCAGCTACCGATATAAGGGTCTGATGGTCGAAGCTACCACTCTAACTACAAGTGTCGACAATCTAGAGGCTGAAGCTGCCGTTTTGACAATCGATGCTAGCAGTTTAGTCATTGGAAACACCACTCCAATGGTGGTTTCCATCAGTCTAATTGTTGGAGCCATCATTCCGACTGCCAGTTCCAGCAATCATGATTTTACATGTGTAACTTACGAAAGTATTTTACATGTATAACTTTTTATTTGTAACTTTATGTTTGAAAAGATTTTACTTCAAGAAAAAAAGAGCGAAAATAGACTTCATTTTTCATGTGTATTCTTTATATCTATTGAGGAATGGTGCAGTGAAATCAACTATAATGGAAGGTATTTTTTTATACAAAATTTGTGCATAAAAGATTTGTATGAGGTTACTTTAATAATTTCTAATCTTATAGTCTAATATATCCAACTATTTTATCTATATTTAGTTTCAACAAAATCAATTGTTTACAGTGACCTTGTAGATAAAAGTTTTAGACGGACATAGATTGTGAAATCAGTCGAAATGATCTACAGGAATTCTATAAAGAATAATAATAATAAAAAATGCTTTAGACAAGATTATTCAAATAGTTGTCTTTTTAGACAAGTTTTTATGTCTTTGAAATCGTAAAGCTGTCTTTTTCTATCACCTTCCCTCCCAGGATTTCCTTGCAATCAGCAAGGAATAAAAGACACATTCCTATTTTTAAATTACAAATAAATTTTTTCGTTTGAAACCTAAATAATTTTATACTATTACCAAGAAACCTAAAACTTTATCGTTGAATTATAACACAAATGACTCATTTTTTAATTGTAAAAATAATGTGTAGGATGAGATTTTTAATTCAAGAGTTACTGGATAGTGGATACATGTTTGAATTTCTAGTATAGTGGATGAAAAAAATAATCTAAAACTTTGATACACTATAGACAACAAGCTTTATGAAAGAATTTCCAGTACACCCATACACGGAAGAGGAATGATCAGAGTCTTTGATTGTTTTCATTATTTTTTATTAGAAACAAGATATTATTTATTTTTTGATCATTCAACAAATCATCTATAATATTTTTTTGTGTTTCACTTGACGCTTTATAAATTATATATAGTATGCCATGTAATTGATTTTTTTTTTTTTTTAATTTTAGTTATTTTATAAAGAAAATCAAATAAATTCACAATGAGTTGTGATTAATAGAATCATAGAACATAAAGTGTGCGTTTAGCATGGCTTAATTTTGCCAGCTTGTTTTATTATTCAATTTATTTTTGCTATATTCATGAGTTTCACTGCACTTTTTAGTACTATTCACGGATCATATTGTACTATTTTAACTAACTTTTACCTTTATTTACAATACTTTTAGTAAAAAGTTTTTAGATCCAGCAAAATAAGCGAGTCTCAAACCGATTCTTAGAATGGCAGAAAATTTGTATTCAACTAATTGGGTAGTTTTCCCAGAGATGAATGGATAGATATGTGGTCAATTCGCTTCCTAAATGCAATAAAACAATAATAATTACATCCATTGCAATTGGATTTTTAATATTTATATGGTTTTGTTCACTAAATATCTTTGCGAAACCCAAGTTTGAAAAAAAAATTGTAATCATTGGCCCACAGCTTGGTAGTGTGTCAAAATCAAAGAAAACCACACTGTTTATCCATATATTTTTTCTTCCTAATTGCCAAAATCGTTTATTGGATATTCCAAAATTTACTTCACTTGCTTTTGTGAATTTGGGACACTTTTATTATTTATCATTAAATTTAAGGAGGCAGAACTTTTTGAAATTTAAATAAAATTAAAACGTTTGCCCTTAATTAATTTCAATTG
The DNA here is from genome assembly GCA_030445155.1 of Quercus variabilis. NCBI lineage: Eukaryota > Viridiplantae > Streptophyta > Magnoliopsida > Fagales > Fagaceae > Quercus > Quercus variabilis. The sequence goes on from CP129451.1 coordinate 42,979,083, forward strand.
CATTATTATTGGACTACAAGTCGCTCTGCTTTTATGGCAAAGTGGTTACCTACGCCTCCTAATATAATCTCCACACGCATTCATTCCCTTCACGAAAAAATATTCTGGTACATGACGTGCTCTTATTAATAGGGACTTTTTTTCTTGATTGTACTTAACCATACTTCATTTCGAGCTCTTTTTTCTCATGCAATTGAGATAATGGTAGGTAAGGATGTTATATCTGCTGTGGACTGAATTAGTTGAGTGTTTATCTCTTTATCTACCATGGACTGTCTGCATGGTTAGTGTTTGTAGGCAAGAAAAGTAGAAAACAAGCTTTATGTTGGCCTTCTCATCACCTATTACCTATATTCTCATTTTATAAAATATTTTCCCCAAATGCAATTTGTATTATTTCTTGGCTTAGTGTTTTCCCAAATGCACTTACTTTTCTAGATGAACATGTTTCTTTTCCTATGTTAGAATAGTTTGTTACTACTCCCTTTGCCTTTCACTAATCTGAATCTAAATTAATTTCAGCAGAACACAAAACACAAAAACCCAAATAAGTTGCTGACAAACAGTAGCGGCTCCAGGAATTTTTTTTAGGGTGGTAATGAATAAACTTAAATTAAACAAAATATAATAAAAAGATAAATTCATATATTGACAACAACAAAAAATAAAAGCAAAAAAAGAAAAAAACCCAAATACATGAAGTCTTACAATTTTCTTCTATGAATTTTTATTATTATTATTTTCAAATCGTTGCATGATAATCTCATTTTCAATGTTACAAGCTACATTTTTTTCAAAATTTTAGTTAAATAAAATTTTGGTTGGATTTTCTTTTTGTTTGTAAGGGCTCAATATATTGTTGAGGAACAAAGTTTGAGGATAAAATTTGACTACAAACTTAGTTGTAGCTTAAGAATACAACTTTCGCTAAACAAATTAACATGGCTACATATTTTGAAAATCTAACTATTGAATTGTATGTTCTTTATGTTCTTAAAACGCATGTCAAATTTCATGTCAATCGGATGTTATTTACTAACTGATCCATAAATTATTGATTTTTGATCTTCTTGAAGTTTTGCAAGTATAGAGGATATTAGGAAAAAAATGTAATCTAATTGTGGATTTGTCAAAATTCGTATCTATTAAAAAAAAATTATTGAGTGGAGTTGTAACCTTAGTCTACTACGAAGTTAATTTGTAGCAAAATTTTGTCCAAAGTTTAATTATATTGAGCTTAAAAAAATTTAGGGTAGTCACACATTTTTTTAAGGGTAAAAAAATCATTAAAATTTTAAATTTTATATATAATAATGGTTTTTTTTTTTTCTAGCTCAGGGTGGTCATGTGACCACCCTAGCTCTAACGTGGAGCCACCAGTGCTGACAAACGAACAGATCTATCATGATCACAAAGATGGAATTTTTAACTTGGACATCCAGCACCTAACCAACAAGCCCCAGGTGGCCTTTGATAATTTGATAGTTGGGGTCGAGAAATTTAAATCCTTGATATTTTCATTGAAAATACTAAAATGTTCTAACTAGTTGAGTTACAAGATTCTTAGTTTAGATGGACTTTTCAAGTGCTCCCAAGGCTAGCCCTACCACTAGGCCAATTAGGCGGTCGCCTAAGGCCCCAAATTTTAACCAGTAAAGATATTTTTATACCTATAAGAATATTAATTAGGCCCTAAATATTAGCCAATAGATGAAAAAAATAGCAATGCAATGGACACAAAAACATCAAAATGCTACAATAATTTCACAACATTTCTAAATTAACATGTCAACTCACATGTGGGCTTACCATAATCTCTAATCAAATTTTTTTGCTATGCTAATTTAGGAATATGAAATTGTTGTGTTCCTAGCATTATTCAAAAGAAATTGTTTAGAGTAATGTTATATCCACCACAATTTCACAACAAATTGTAGGTAGCAATTTGTTATTAATAGGTAAAAAAGTGATGTCAGTGGTAAGTTCAAATTAAAACCAATAACAGATTACCACCTAAAATCTATTGTGAAAATATTATGAATCTAACATTATTCAATTGTTTATAGACAAAAAAGGGGGGGGGGGGGGGGGAATTGGCAAAGAGTAGGTGGACCATGTCCACTCATTTCTTTGTTTTAATTATATCTTTAATCTTCATAGATTTATATATATATATATATATATATATATACACACACTAGTTGTTAACATTAAAAAATGTATATAATTTAAGTTTTGTGAAAAATTAATCAAGTTTCAAAAGAGCTCTCTAGATAATTTGTTACTAGCAATGAACACAATATAATAATAATAATGAAAAAGTGAAAATCTACAAAAACAAATAAAAAATTTTCCAAAAAAATTATTAAAATAAAATTAGATGAACAACTCACATATGAACATGAAAGTCATTAAAAAAAAACTTTTTTAAAAAGTTACATCTAAACAAATTATAAGAATAGTATATGGCTTTAAATATCTATTGACTTTGTGTTTAACTTTAACAATAGGAAAAAACTTACTAACACACGTGTGAGGTCCATCCTTTTTGCGAGAGCCCGAAATAGAGTGCTCTAAGACCACCTAAGAATTAATGTAAATGTAATATATGAATCAAGATCACCCTAAAAAATGAGATATTAAATGGGCGTGAAATATGTTATCCTCATATTGGACTAAGTGCTAAGTTTCTTGCAGGCAGCATTAGCTGTTTGATTGAAACCTTCAACTGCCTTAAAACTAACCATACAAAGGACAGAAAGGAGTCTAATTATCTTGCTTACCCTGTGATTAGTAACACAAACTCGATTATTGGTTAAAGGGGAAACTGTGATAGCTGATAGCTTGAATAATTGCAAAAGTCAATTAATGAAGGGGGGACACAACTTGACTTTTTCCCTCCAAACAATAAAAGCTGAAAACCTCCTAAACTCTCACTATTTTTTTTTAAAGAAAAAAAATTATTTTTAGATAAAATAAAATTTCTAATCTATAACGTTCGCTTAATGATTACTTACTGCTTTTTATTATCAAACTAAAATATTATTGATTTTTGGTAGAGATAGATTTTGAACCACAAATTTCTTATATGATGAGACAAGAAATTTTATCAGTCAAATTAACTGAAACCCTCCATAAGTTATCAATTATCACGTACAGATTTAGACTTTTCTATTATTTAAAAAAACATTTTTATTAAAAAAAAAAGAAAAAGAAAAAAAAAGGAGAGAATTGGTGAAGAGGAGCTTTTGCATAAATCAAAGAGAAAACTTGTTGCACGTTTGAGTTTTTTAAGTGCCCTCCGACTTGGTGCACCACAAACTGATGGTTATGATCACCCTCTTAATGCATGACAGCCAAATTTTAGAACATTTGTCTATAGATTGTGCAAATTATATATATATTTTTAGTTACACTTGGTGTAACTCTAAGCAATATTACATCACTCAATAATTTGTTATTAAATTCATATTTTGAAAATCTCACCGTTGGATTACATGTTCTATATATTTTTAACATGTATGCTAATTTTCATGTTAAACGGTTATTATTTACCATTCGATCCATAAAATTATTTTTTATGAAATATTTTAAACTATACAAACTTGAATTTAAACAATTGATTGATGGCATGGCTACCGATCTTTGAACATCTTGAAATTTTGTAAGTATGAAGAATAGATAAAGATAATATAATACAACAATGGGTTTGCCTAAATCATTAAATTTTTTGATTTTATATATAATAATGATTTTTTTTTCTAGGTCAGGGTGGTCTTGTGACCACGCTGGCTCTAATGTGGAGCTGCCAACGCTGATAAACAGACAGATCTATCATGATCACAAAGATGGAATTTTTAACTTGGACATCCAACACCAAACCAACAAGCCCCAGATGGTTTTTTTTTTTTTTGTTTTTGGTGTGGAGTGGGGGATAATTTGATAGTTGGGGTCAGGAAATTTAAACTCTAGATATTTTCATTAAAAATACTAAAATGTGTTAACTAGTTGAGTTATAAGGTTCTTAGTTTAAATGGACTTTTTAAGTGCTCCGAGGGCTAGGCCTACCACTAGGCCAATTAGGCGGTCGCCTAAGGCCCCAAATTTTAACCAATAGGGATATTTCTACACCTACAAGAATATTAATTAGACCCTAAATATTAACCAATAGATGAAAAAAAATAGCAATGCAATGGACACAACAAAATCAAAATGTTACAATAATTTCATAACATTCCTAAATTAACATGTCAACTCACACATTGGCTTACCACAATCTCTAATTAAATTTTTTGGCTATGCTAATTTAGGAATGTTGTGAAATTGTTGTGTTCCTAGCATTATTTAAAAAAAAAAATAGAAACAATAATAGATTATCACCTAAAATTTGTTGTGAAAATATTATGAATCTAACATTATTCAATTGTTTATAGACAAAAAAAAAAAGGGGGGGGGGGGGGGGAATTGGCAAAGAGTTGGTGGACCATGTCCACCCATTTCTTTGTTTTAATTATTTCTTTAATCTTCGTAGCTTCTTATATATATATACTAGTTGTTAACATTAAAAAACGTATATAATTTAAGTTTTGTGAAAAATTAATCAAGTTTCAAAAGAGCTCTCTAGATAATTTGTTACTAGCAATGAACACAATATAATAATAATAATAATAATGAAAAAGTGAAAATCTACAAAAACAAATAAAAATATTCCAAAAAAATTATTAAAATAAAATTAGATGAACAACTCACATATGAACATGAAATTCATTATAAAAAAAAATTACATCTAAACAAATTATAAGAATAGATTTTAAATGAAAAATATTATCTAATTAAATTTAAATATATAAAATGCCTTCATTTAAACATAGCCTTATACCCCAAAATCCCTTGGGCTACTCTGAGTGCTCCTATTCTCAAGTAATGGGTTGCAAAATCTAGGATGGTTCAAAAAGAACATAATGGACTATCTCATAGTCATAGCTGTCAAGCTCGATTTGCTGATACACAAGGCGACTAAGGTGTTTGATGTTATACGATTTCTTAATTTCTTGTAAAACTGGTTAATCCAGCTCAGCAAACAGCTGACCAAGTAAAAGAAAATGCCATTAAAGAAAGAAAATTTGAGGCCTGGGTCAAATAGATTGGCGTGGAGGTCGTCATATGCATGATTACACAATAGAGAGTTTGTTGCTAAGTTAGTTGCCTATCTATCTTCTTCATCCTTTGTTTTTTCCATTGGAGATTATCTAATTCTCGAATGCGCAAATCATATGGGACTCTTCTGGGGTCCCATAAGGCCATAACTTGTGGATGTATACGACATTTCCAAAAATTCTAGAGCAGCTCGAAAGTACTCTTGACAAGTTATTGTATTTGTAGGAAGAAATTTGGTATGTATACTCTTTTTTTTTTTTTTTTCCATTCTAAAAATCTTGAAAAGTTGGAAGGAAGATACAACTACAAAATGCATGAGCAAAGTCCATGTTTTGAGTCAAGGGGTAGTGACGGTGGGTTTGGCTGTCGATGTTGAATATTAATTGGTTGATCATAGAGGTTGACAAACATAACAATCCCTTATGCTACATCCGGAACTTCTTTTAACTCATAAATTCTCAGAATTTTTTTTAATTATTAATTGTAACTCGTTATTGAATGCAAATCTTATGTACTACTTTTTATGTTTCATTTTATGCCCTACCAACTCTGGTATGCCATGTGTTTGATTTTCTTTTTCTTTTTCTATTTTAACTTTTAGTTATTGAGAATTTTATGTCCACAACATTTTCACAATAAATCATAGTTGTTATTAACTGTAACTGATGGATAGAAAAGTAATTTCAGTAGTGAGTTCAAATTAAAACTTATAACAAATTACCGCTTAAGATTTGTTATGAAAGTGTTATAGACGTAACACTTCTCTTATTGAAGCTACGAGAAATCTAAGGAAATGATAGGTGACTAATTAAGATTGTATTAAGATGAAGGAAAGATGTGCAAGGTATTTGAAGGCAGCAGTCCATCGCGCTGTCTCATGGTGGTTCAGGACTACACAAATTAGCTTAGAGGAAACAAAATAGTAGCTTTCCAAAGGGTTTGTTTCATGGCCAAGACTTGGTAGAGGCTGCAAGCCCTACACGTGCTGAGGACACCAATTGGAATGCTGGGCCTGGGACATGGCAGCCTCGCATGGGCTAGGTTGTGATCAAGTTGTTGTGCAATGAGTAGGTCAATAGGGCTAGGCTACCTGATTCTGTAGTGTGCTAGTTTAGTGTGGGAAACAAGAAATGGGCCGTGTTTAGCATGGAAAAGTGGGCTATGTTTGCATATGAGTGATGATGTGATAAATGAGTTGGACGTGTTGTTTGGATGATGCTAGCCAGAATGCCAGATTTAGAGGTGGCATGGGCATGGGCTAAACCCTCCGTATGGTGGTGCTCATGGGCAACGCTTCATGTTGGGTAGGTGTTTTTGGGCTGCTAGACAATGTTTAAAAACTGAACCATTCAAATAATAAAAAAGGAAATAGGTTAAAGGTTTTTGAGCTCAAATTGGGGATTGATTAGATGTTGAAACTTGATGATGACACAATTAATTTAATATAAAATTAAATGAATTAAATTTGTAAACATTAAGAAAATTGTCTTAAAAAGTCTAAATAATACTATACGAATTTCAAATGAATTTTCACAGTTTTTATAAGGTAATAGAAAATGATAATACATAAACAAGCCTAAATAAAATTGTTAATTATTCCCCAAAATTGAAATCATTTTAATATAAAGGTTAAAAATATTTTTTTCCCTAAAGTTTGCTTGAATTTCGGTTTTTGTCTCTAAACTTTAAAAAATTTGTTTTTCATCCTTAAATTTTTTAAAGAGTTTTTCTTTCTTTTTTGAGTTTTTCAATAATTTAGGAACAAAAAAATAACTTTTAAAATTAATATTTGGTAAGTGTAACATTTTTAATAGTCTAGAGATGAAAAAAAAAAAAATTACTGGAAATTTAAGGATGAAAACAATATTTTAGCCTAATATAAAATAAGATCACTTTAAGAATAAATTTATAAATAGCACATTCTTACGGAAAAAGTATAATTCATAAATAATAAATAAATTTAGAAAAAAAAATACAAATTCAAGGGCAACAATATATGGAGATGTGGTAGAATAAAATTAAACTATTATCATTTCAAAACAAAGGTCTCAACAATGTCAGCTAGCCTAGTCGTTGGTAACTTGGTATGCCTTAACTCTAATTTAGTAACTTGTGGGGTTGTGGTTCGACTCTGAAAACCATGCTGCCAGGTTATTAGGCAAGGCTTGCTAAGGACTCAAACATGTGCAAACTATGTCAACAGGAAGTACGTCGAATGGGTTAGTCAGAAAATAGAGGGTTAAGCCTAGGTGGCCGTGTGTTTAGACTTTAGACTGAGTGAGGTAAAGTAATAAAATATGGGGTGTTTACTCTTATGTGTTGTTTGCTTACATTGTATCCTGTGTTTACTTGATTCACACAAACTATTTTTATAAATGTGTGAGTATTGATTGGTTAATGGATGAGATTAATTAGGCAAAAAAAAAAAAAAAATTGGAGTGAAATACTCTCTATGACACCTAGAGATATGGTTATAAAAACTCAGAGATGTATTGAATTTGGGTTTCTTTTGAGGCAATATAAAATCATTGTAAACTCTTTATTTTTTGATAGGGAAGATTTTTTGCCACTAGCTCTCATAGATGTAAGCAAGCTGTCGAACCCCACAAATATATGTGTGGGTTTCTTTTTATTTATCTATTCATTAATATTGAGAAGATCCAAAATCTTCAACTGACATTATAGGTAGACATGATTAGATATATAGAAGCTGCATATATTTTGTTTACAACAAAAAGTGGAGGGGAGGGAATTGAGTCTTTTATGTACAAAAACAAGGAAAGGAAAATGAAAGGAAAATTATTATAGTCAAGCCAATTATTCAAGGCCCAGGTCATCCCCGTTGTAAAATGGAATGATGGACACTACCAACCATTAGAGGCAGCTTTATGAACTATATCTCCACAAGTAGTCTCATTCTGACTTGGATTTTATTGTTGTCTTTCTAGTCGATGCTTGAGACCCACTTGTCCATCTCCCTATGAACTTCAGAACCTCATCAATCAGAATCACGGGGAACGCAACTATGAAAACCAAGAGCCATTCATTCAAGTTGAGGGGCACGATGCCAAATACGTGTGATAGGAATGGGACATAGAGGATCAAGAAGTGCAGGCCAAATGAGACAGACATGGCCAAAAGGAGCCATGGGTTGACCCATGGGGGCATTGTTAACAGGCTTCCATCCTCGGAAAGGGCATTGAGGGAGTTGAACATTTCAATGGAAACCAACACAGAGAGTGAGAGTGTCATGGCTTTCACTTTCCCAGCTTTGAAATAATCGCAGGGGTCATCGAAAGAAACAAGTTGATTGCCTGCTGTGAAGGGTGAAGCAGTAAAATTTGTCCAGGTTGAGCACTGCCCCCAGTTGGTAAGTTGTGAATATGTGACTAAGGTGTGACCATCTCCACTAAGGTCAATGCCCAAGAAGGAACCATAAGTATACCAAATGATAAATATACCAACTGTTGCCACCCCAACATACAGCCCAATGACCTGTGTAGGAAAAGTCAGAGTGGATAAATTATAGATTCAATCAAAGTAGTGATTATCACAATCTCACTAGTGTACAACATCCATACATACCGTCATTGTTCACATTTTATAATTTTTTATTGTAGATATCATGTACACAATTCTGGATATGATATGTATGAAGTGTACAATATTGAGTGTGTAACAAGATTTTTCCATTCAGTTAAAATTTTGAGTCTTATCAGGGAAAATGGCAGAAATCTTGAGTATTAAATCGACATGAAAGTCAAGAGCCTTATAGCTCAGTGGTTTACCAATTCTCCTTATAAAGGAAAACCAGGGTTGGAATCTGCCCTGCCCCGTTATTGTAACGATCAAATTATCAAAAAATAATCAAAAGAAAGTTTGGAACAGAAGTAAAAGGAGAAATACCAAATAGCGGAATAAAGTCCAAGCACTGATTAGAGAGTCATCACTTCTACGAGGTGGTTTCTTCATTACATCCTTATCTGGAGGATTAAATCCCAGAGCAGTAGCAGGTGGCCCATCTGTAACAAGATTGACCCACAGAAGTTGAACAGGTAGCAGGCCTTCTGGAACACCTAAAGCTGCTGTTAGAAATATAGAGGCAACCTCACCAATGTTGGAGGAAATCATGTACCTGAAATAGGGTGGAACCACAAAAAATACATGTTGCCATGTCTTAGTATCTAAATTAATAGGGTAAAATGGTAGTTGACTTAAAGGAAATTTCTAAGATTTATATATTAAACAAAGTTTAAGGGGTGCCTTTCAAAGTGCTACCGATCTTGGGTGTGCTAGGATTAGATAATTATACAAATTGACTTGCATAAGTGTTGACAATAAGTTATTTAGCCTATATAATATTCCACTGTCAACAACAAGTTTAGACTCAGTTCACACAAATACAAAATGAATAAGCTAAACAGTGGTGAAACACTAGATTAAAAATTCACTCCAGAAGTCAGAATGCACGTCAGAAAACATGTATGGATAATGAAAAAGATATTAGTAGAACAGGTAATATTGTATCAAAGAAGAAGGCAGAGGCCCACAAACACAGGATTTATAATTGTTAAAAACATTACTCCAAGCCCCAGTTAGGAAATATCTGCAAAATCCAAAGAGGATAGTACCTAGTAATTATTTTATTATGATTTTATACATGTTCCCTACCAAGCAATATATCAACAACCTCCAAGCCTTAATCCCAAAATTTTGCTGTCAGGTTACTAAGCAATATATCAATTATTTAAAATAGAAGAGAAAAGAAAAGTCCAATGCAAAATGATTTCATTGACATAACACAGAAAACACTATATTGTGTGTGTCAATATGAAGGAAACCATGTTTTCTGTATCAATATGAAGGAGACTACAAATTTTACCATACAATTCCCTAACAAAGTAAGTATGCTATACACAGAGGCAGTTCACAGGCCTCAAAACAAAGTAACAATGTTATCATTTATACTATTTCATATCAATACACAGGCCACCAAATAAGCCAAATTTTAATTATCTCTTAAGGCAAATAAGGTTAAGGCACAACCCTTAAAGATCTATGGATAAAAATATAATGAAAACAAGAAAAAATATGAACCAACCTGATAAAAGCCTTCATGTTGTTGTAGATAGATCTGCCTTCACCAACAGCAGAAACAATTGTACTGAAATTATCATCTGACAACACCATGTCTGAAGCTTCTTTCGCAACCTGAAAGAGGGAAAGAAATAATGATTATAATACAACAATGGTGATTTATAAGGAACATAGGACGATAACAAGTTACAAATTTTTGACCAGGAAACAAAGTCTTGGCATTACAAGTCAACCATAATACTGAATTCATACTCCTTTGTTCTGACTACTAGTGCATAGGTAACACAATTCCTGTTCAACAGTACCCACTGTTACGAGTCTGTCAAATGCATCTCATCACTTTCTATACAATTAAATGGAAGATTTCCATTTTCTATAAGCATGCCCTCTCTGGCCTCTCTGCAATTCAAGGATTAATATTTGTGCACTTTTCCCCTGCTGATTTATTTTAATGAGTTGCCTTTCCCACTGATTATGCCTATTATTTAGGTTTACCAATCAACATGTCATGCACATCAAAATGTAGTTTTGAGAAAATTATAAACTAAATAGTAGGAAAAACAAAAATACCTCTGTTCCAGAAATGCCCATTGCAATCCCAATATCAGCGAGTTTTAAGGCAGGTGCATCATTCACCCCATCACCGGTCATGGCAACCACCTCTCCATCCTCTTTCAGCAACCTCACAATCTCTTGTTTGTGCCCTGGTTCAGCCCTAGAAAATAGGAGACCACAGTTTTGTCTTAGATGGCCTTTCTGATCTTTCAGTTCCATGAACTGTTTTCCTGTTAAACTTTTTGAACTTATGTCTTCATTAGGCCCAAATACACCAATTTCTTGACATACAGCTTCAGCTGTATTCTTATTATCTCCCGTAATAACCATAACACGAATCCCAGCTGCTCTGCAGTCCTTAATTGCTTGGAAAACCTCTTCCCTAGGAGGGTCCTATGAAGATTTAGAAAAGCGATCACACAAGGTTAGGCCATTAATATAGAAATAACATGATGGACTAAGTAAAAAAAAGTGGAATTAGCAATGTCAAGACTCACCCTCAGTCCGGCCAAACCAACAAAAATGAGGTCACTCTCAATTGATGGATAATTGGATGGATCAAGTAAAAGTGCATGGGCTGGGTGATCTTCACCATCGTAGGTTTCAAACTCACCAAGCTCTTCCTTGTATGCAAAACCAAGACAGCGTAATGCACCAGTAGACATCTCCTGAAGGGCATCTAGGATGAGTTTCCTTGTATTCTGATCCAGTGGTAAAACAGAACCATCAAGCAACTGAATCCTAGTGCTCCTCTCTAATACATTTTCTACAGCACCCTGCAATAGTTAAGCACTTTAAATTAGAATTCTATATCATTGTACAATTGACAAAGAGAATAACAAAGTTTTGAGAAAATTTGCAAATTATCAGCCTGTGTTAAACATCATTGTTTAATTTTGAAAACATTAAACAAGCTCTTGATTGTATTTTAAAATTTTAAGTTTTAAACATGCCAAGCAACCACTTAAAACAGCTTGATAGAAGGCAACATGTGACTGCTATCATACATAAAAGTTTAACGGAACCATTAAATTCTTAGAGGATTTCCAAAGGAACCTTGCACTTCAGATACCTCCAATTAAAAAATGGGGGAAAAAAGCAACTTCATGGTCAAAGAGAACCAATGTTGTATCACAAAAACATTGCTATATTTAAGAGAGAGGAAAAAATAGTGCCCTCATATATAATATACTACTACTAGTTTTTATCTTCCTAAAAAAAACATCCTCTAAATGGTTATTGGTTCTACCATACTCACCCCTCTATGACCTCATCCCAAAACCTCTTAAAATTTTCTGGCTAGTATTTGAAGAAAAGAAAAATAAGAGAATAACCTCTACACTAGCCGAATTTGGCTAATGATGTGTGTATGAAATTGACAAATCAAAGTACACTAAAGACTACACCGAAAAACTGCATGTTCCATATACTAAACCATCAGTTACACACACACACATTCAGAGAAGAAGATTATACCTTCACTAGCAATGACTTCTTCCCTGCACGTGAATTCACAATAACACCCATGGACTTCCTATCACGGTCAAACTCAAGAGATGCAATCCGAGGTTCATTTTCTTTCCACAGCTGGCAGCAACCTGAATATACATAAAAAAAAAATTTCCAAAAAAATAAAATGGCAGCAGACTGCATAAACTATCAAGGTTCTCTTTTTCTTTTTTCCCCTTTCTAGATAGTGGATGGTGGGGTAAGAACTAAGAACATTAAATCCAAATACACACTTTTTGTCACAATTCTTAATGTGTCATGCTATGATTAGTGTTAATAAAAGTAGTGTCCGCAGTAGGTCCATTTGAAAGTAAATTTGCCCAATTTTTACAACTCCAGCGGTTCTTAAAACAAAAAGATAAAAAAATTATGAAAAACTGTGTTCCTAGAATTAAGTTTGCCGGTTTCAATTACTTACGTAGCACATCATTCTTTGGTGATTTAGGAGATTTCGGTGTCATCGGTGCTTCATCATATTTAGATCCTTCAGGATGGCCCATCTTCTCAACCAAAACCTGAAACGCATAGAACAGGGCAGATTAATTGAGAATCTCAACAACAATTTTAACTTTCTTTTGCAGAGCAGTGGCATATACAACAGTAATTCTAATACCACACAAAACACAGTAACACCATTTGCAACAATAAAATAAAATTCAAGAACAAATTTTTTTTATCCCAATCACACAAGTTATAGCAAACAAAAGGAAACAGAGAAAATCACCTTTAGAGCTGCCTCAGTAGGAATGCCATGGGCCATGTACTTGTACTCTGCTTGAGCAATGTCAGCATCGTTGCATAGAGCAGAGATTTTAGCAATCATTTGAAGATTAGCATCAAAATCAGTTGGCCAATCATGTATTTTACCGTCAAATGGATTGTATGTAGTGCCATCAACCTTAAACGATCGCAAGCTATCAACACTGCTCCCCATAGCCACAAGCTTCGACACTGCCATCTGATTAGTAGTCAACGTACCAGTTTTATCAGAACAAATCACAGTGGTACATCCAAGAGTTTCAACACTTGGCAGCTTCCTCACAAGGGCATTCTTCTGAGCCATCTTTCTCGTCCCTAGTGCCAAACACGCTGTAATAACAGCCGGTAATCCTTCGGGGATAGCAGCCACAGCCAATGCCACGGCAATCTCAAAGTAATAAGTACACTTCTCGAATGAAAACTTGAAATTCCTAGGCCACCCATTTTCATTGTAATCCCAAGTGAGAAAGTACTTCACATTTATAATCCACACAACCGCACATGTAACTCCAATTATTTTTGTCAGAGTTTCACCAAACTCATTGAGTTTCTTTTTCAAAGGTGTGTCTTCTTCGCATAGCGAAGCCTCTTGAATTTGCTCGTGCACTTTCCCAATCTCTGTTCCCATTCCTGTCTGAGTAACCAAGCAAACGCAATTCCCATTCACAACTGTGGTTCCAGCAAAAACCATACACCTTTTTCCTTGAATGTCAGAGTCTTCTGGGACAGCTTTAGTGGTCTTATTCACAGCCGCACTCTCTCCAGTCAGAGACCCCTGTTCGATCCTCAAAGTCGAGCTAATCAATTGCAATACACGCATATCTGCAGGGACTTTATCACCAACCTTGAGCTCAACAATATCACCAGGCACGAGCTCCTTGGCAGGAAGATTAGCAATCCTCTTGCCATCTCGAATAACAGCGGCGTGCTCGGATTGAATCTCCTTAAGCGCTTCGAGTGCCCTTTCCGCATTGTTTTCCTGCCAAACTCCAACGATTGCGTTCACAATAAGGATCAAGAAAATCACCAAAGGCTCCACGAAGGCAGTGATTTCCTTCTCAGCTCCCTCCTCGCCATCATACCAGGCAAGAATAAAGGAAATCACCGCCGCAACAAGTAGGATTCGAACCAAAGTGTCGTTGAACTGGTCGAGCACAAGAGCCCAAATCGACTGGGACTCATGCTTCTCCAAGTCGTTGTAGCCATAAGTTAAGATCTTCTTCTCTACCTCATAGTATCGAAGACCAATTTTTTTGTTCACTCCAAAGTGTTTTTCACATTCTGCAACATCTTTAGCCCACGCTGGGAACACTTGTCGATTGGCACGTCGAGGACTAACGATTTCTTGAGCACCGTTCTCTTGTCCTCCTCCTCCTCTCCCCATTGATGAAATCAAAGATTATGGAACAACAAAAACTCCTGAGCTTCAGTTTATAAAAGATTTCAAAAACTTAAGCTTTAGCTCTTCCCCACTTTAGCGAGCTCCGAATGGTTCTTTTTTTTTCTTTTCTTTTTTTTGGTTTAAAGTAATAGTTTTAAAGTGAGAAAAAGATAAAAGCTTTCAATGATTCGAAGTGGGCACGCTCAAAAATCGAGAAATGGGTGCTTTTTCCAGTGTGTTTCCCACAATCTGTTTCTGTGTATAGTGAAATATAGGATTCGAGGGAGGGGGCTCAGTGGTTCTGAGTCTGAGGTTGTTTGTGACATTGTGTGTTTGACTTAAAAAGGGCAGGGTAACGAATTGTCCGGCCAATTAAGAAATATTTAGGAAGTTTCCTGGTACTCCTCGTGTGATTATAATACTAAGGAGAGGGTGAAGGCGTGACGTTTGCTAAGATCTGACAAGTCGGCATTAGTTCATTCTCGTAAACCTGGTGAAGGTCGTTTCAGATGCTTTTGAAATGTAAAAAAGTTGAGCATGTTCATGGCTGCCCTAAAGGCTAAGCAATCCTTGAAGTTGAAGATGATAAAAACGGGTTTCACCTGTGTTAGGAAGAAGTGAAAGCAACTAAAGTTCAATAAGAAGTTGGATTTTTTTTAGGGGTAAATCTTGTTGTATACAAATTTTAAGAAAAATGGTTTGATTGTATTAAGAATTCTCCCTTAATTATTGTCGTTACAATAATTTTAGGACTACAACTAATTTTATATCTATTTAACCTGGTGGGTTATAAAAAATAAATAAATAAATAAAAACAGGTTTCTCCTATGTTAGGAGGAAGTGAACGCAACTAAGGTTCAATAAGAATTTGGATTTTTTATTGATTAAATTTATTGTACACAACTTTTAAGAAAATTGGTTTGATTGTATTAAGAATTCTACCTTAACTATTGTCATTACAAAAATTTTAGGACTACAAGTAATTTCATAACTATTTGACTTGATTGACTATGAATGGTAAAAAAAAATGTTTTTTTTTTAAAAATGTAAAAGTGATGCAATTAGTCATAGTGAGGGTGGTTTCAAATGCATTAAAATGTAAAAGGAGCATGTTCACTCTACCCTAAAGGCTAGCTAAGCAATCCTTGAAGATGATAAAACGGGTTTCAACCATGTTAGGAAGAAGTGAAAGCAACTAAAGTTCAATAAGAAGTTGGATTTTTTATGGGCTAAACTTGTTTTCAAATTTTAAGAAAAGTAATTTGATTGTGTTAAGAATTCTACCTTAACTATTGGCATTACAAAAATTTTAGGAATTCAACTAATTTCACAAGTATTTGATGTGATTGATTGTGAGTAGTGAAAAAAAATTTGTGGATTATTTATGTAAAAGTGATGCAGTTAGTTACGGTATGTCATATAGGATAGTTATTAAAAAGGGTATGAAATTGGTTGTGCTCATAACTCTTGTCCTTAAGGTACTCGATAAGACAATCTAAAAAGTAATACTATGGGGCAAAGCCTCCATCCACCATTGAGCTGATAATCGTTTTTTGTTACATAAGTTTATAGTCAAGACTCAAATTTGTAGTAACTTTAATAGTTTCCTATTACAAAATTTTCCACATGAACCTCACAAACTGGCGTGTCACTTAGGAAAAAAAAGTAATTCAAATATATACTTTTTTTTTAATAGAAAGAATTCAAATATGTACTTATTATATCTTTAATAATTAAACAAAATAATCAATTTCTTTAAAACTTTCTCCTCTCTCCTTGTGTTTGTGTATTAAAATACTTAGTATTTAAAAGAAACAATTAAACAAAATATAATGCATATTACATACGCATGAATGTTTTTTTTTTTTGAGAAATGAATGTTTTTCTATATTTCTTATTAGTTTAGCACAAGTGCAAATGTAAATGTAAATTTTGGCCAACCTTTAAATAAAATATGTATATATATATATATATATATTTACTCCACCATTTAATGCAAGGGTTCAGATTAGGTTCAATGTCCAATAATATTATATCCGTTAAGATTATGACACGTATTTATTTTAGACACGTGTCATCATTCAACCGGTTCAATATACTGAAAGTGCTAGACCCAAACCTCCCCCCTAATGCAATGACTCCTCAAAACACTTATTTAAAGTTTAACAAAACACCTTTGAACCTGTGCTGAGGTGTTCATTGTGCACCATTATTATGAGTTATGACGTGCTGCCTGTAAAGGAAGTGGACATCTAGCCCACCTTTGTTTGACAGGTCCTAACAAAATTAGAGTAAATGAGTGCTATGAAAAAAGAAACCAAAGGTTGCCAAATCCGGGTAATAACTATACAGCGTTTGCCAAACCTAAAAAATTTTGAGACAAAATTTGATTACATACTTGGTTATAGTTTAAAATTATAATTTTCTGTACAAAAAATTGGTATTACCATATATTTTGAAATCTAGCAATTGGAGTACATTTTTTTACACTCTTAACACACAATCAAATTGTGTGCCAATTGGATGTTATTTAATATATGATCTCTATACTTATTTTTTTATATATAATTTTAGATTATAAAAACTT
This sequence comes from Quercus variabilis, assembly GCA_030445155.1. NCBI lineage: Eukaryota > Viridiplantae > Streptophyta > Magnoliopsida > Fagales > Fagaceae > Quercus > Quercus variabilis. Next base: position 42,996,128 of record CP129451.1, read on the forward strand.
ACAATTTAAAAAATTGATTGATGACATAGTTATTGATCTTGAATCTTCTAGAAATTTTGTAAGTATGGAAAATATAAAAAGATAATGTAATCCAATGGTCAATTTGTCAAAATTCATATCCAATAAAAAGATATTGAGTGAAGTAGTAACCTTAGGCTACAATCAAGTTTATAGCCAAATTTTGTTCAATTTTCTCACCCTCCCTTTTGTTTATTTTATTATAAAAAGAAGCAAATTACATTAACATCTAGTTGTATTTAAGTTAAATTTAATTGAGAATCCTCTTGTTTTATACTGCTATTATTTTCTTTGTGCTTTAGGTGACACTTTAAATCGATTCTATGCCCTTTAGATGAAAATGTACTAAAAAAAAAAAATCAATTGAGACATTGGGGATTCGAATATTCAAATATTCAAATATTTTACTATCAGTTAAATGAGTGCTAAGAAAAAAGAAACTAAAGATTGCCAAATCCTCTGAGGTGATAACTCTACACTAATATTGGAGTTTGCCAAATCCATAATATTCTCACCGCCTTTATTTATTTTGTTATTAGAAGAAGCAAATTACAATAACATCTTGTTGTATTTAAGTTATATTTGGCTGAGATTCCTCTTGTTTCATTCTGCTATTATTTTCTTTGTGCATTAAGTGACCCTTAAAATCAATTCTAATAATCTTTAAATGAAATGGTAATTTTTGAAATTTTCAATAGAAAGATTCAGGATTCGAATCTTTTACCAATACTTAAAATATTAAAAAAAAAACATATTAGTATTATTTTATTTTTCCTTATGATGACAAATCTGACATCCTTAAATCAAGTCAATGCTTGGAAAAATTATCCTATAGTAGTAGTGCATGTCATATAATCACACTCACATATATAAACCATGGATCTCTCTCTGTGGGGGTGTTTATGTGTTTGACTTAAAGAGAGATGATATCACAAGGAATTCATGGAGATTAACTAATATTAACGAAATTTCCTATGTTCCTTCCCTGTGATTAAAATACTGTGAAGAGGTTGGAAGGCCTGGCATTAGATGCAACTGCTGGCGTATGAATATATTTCATCTTGGATGATTTTGGCAATTGATATATTATATATGCGGGTCTTTCTTGTTCCTTATTGGCTAGTTTTTCTAGTTCTGATACCATCTTTCTCTTCTTCCATTTTTTTTTTTGTTAAAAGAAGCAAAGTATGTTACCCTCATGGAGTATTTAACTTAAATTTGGTTGCGGCTAATAATATTTTTTGTGCTACACTTAACAATTATTATCTGCTATCCATATAAACAATTCACACAAGTCAATCTCTGAAAAGATTGTCCTATAATTTACGGTCGAAATTTTCTTCTTCTTATCTATGTTAGATTTTAATTTATCATAATTTTGGCAACTCCATACTCAGCTCTTAAAAAAAATTAATGTGTACTATTACGTAAGAGATTAAAGTTTTGCTCGTAAATAGTTATTTCAATATTTTCTATCAATTGATTGTGATTTATGTTCACTGCATTACAATATGAATCAGATACATGTGCCTGTTCTCTTTACATGAAATCATCTTTTTTGTTTTTTTGGGTGTGGTCAAATGAAGTATGTATACCATTTGCCATGTTCCTTTCAGGCTCTGTCGGAATTTGTAAAAAAAGTTATGGAACCATGTTTGGTTACCAATGGTCCAAAACCTGAGGCCTGTTTAATACATGTATTTAAATACATGTTTTCAAATTTTAAACAATATTATATATAATTTTTACACATTTTTTTAATGTATTTTTAAAAAAATTAAAAACTGTTGTTTAAACACACGTACCAAATGGGCCTTAGTAACTAAAATGAGAAAAAATATTATCTTCTATTAATAAAATAGAAAAAATAATTAAAGATGTGTTTTTTTTTTTTTAAGAAACGAACACCCATTTGAATAGTTTAGGGGTTTTTTTGCCTTTTATCCCAAAAAAATTAAAAAGAATTAAAAAAGTTTAGGAATATAACACCTTGTTGGTTTCAAAAATAATGAACTACACCCCTGAAATTCAAAAAAGTAACAAATTAAACATTAAGTTTTCAAAAAATAACAAATAAAACCTCAAATATAAAAAACTTATATAAGATTGAATCTCTTTACGAGATATGGACACTAACACATACAAGCTCATCAAAAGTGTTTGTTTGTTTTTTTGTTTTAAAAAAAATATAATATGATTTGAAATTTATGTTTGTTTTATGATAATTTTTTATCTATTATCAAACTAAGACGTCAATTGATTTCTTTTTGGTGTAATTGAAATATACATACACAAAATTGAATTCATACATCTACCTTAATTATGGTTTGTTTCATGAATTTACTTCGATTTCAAAGGACAGCAATTTGCATTTTTAGTATTCCTCTATATTTATTTATATTTGAGGAAAAGGGGTAAAGCCACAAAAGTAAACAAAACAATATGGAAGCAAAGGGAGACCATTATGATTTATGAGGTCTAAGTAACACAAGTTCTTGGGGCACTTTCAGCCCATGCTCTCAGGTCACAGGTCAACACAGTAAGTGCGTATGGTATGCGGCAAGCTAGAAGGTTGTCCCTGATCTCTAGATGAAACAATGAAAGTAATTCTTGGTCCCCAGATTCCTTGATTATGAGGACATATAGACCATTACTTTCTCGAGTCTTGAATAAGGTAACGACTACTCTTGGAAATAATTCTCAACTTTTGACGCACTACCAAGCCCACATAAAGACCGACCTTTGAAAGTAGAAACCTGTTAAGCCCACAGAAGGCATTTTCTGATTTTCAATGCATGATTGTGATAGAAATCAGAACTGAAACCTCAAGGAAAAAGCTGGAGTGATAATGTTATATATTGAACTTCACTAGTGGATTTCTAACGTGGCTTTTGATATATATATATATATATATATATGTGCCTGTCAGCACTTCAGAAGGACAAAGACACAAAGGCTCATCACCAAAAAAAAAAGACGCAAAGTATTTATACCCTAATTTTTTTATATATATTATATCTTATATCACTCAAATGCCACCTATGTTTGGAATAATTAATACTAATCACACCAAAAAATTTAAGTTTAAGAGCTATAAAGTAAGCCCCCCTGCCCCCTGAGGAGTGTCATAGAACAATGCATAAAGGCAGTAGGATCGAGCTAATGATTTTTATGCTAATATGATTGGATTTTGGATTCTCATAGTACTATAAAGTAGGGCCCTAGAACTCTCTCATGGTCATTGTACACTTAAATCTCCATTGTTTTGAGGTTTCTTAGAATTTTCTGTACTTTTAAGAACATATTCATAACTGGCTATACTTTAAGCACAAATCCTTAATCAGTTGGGCCACCACAAGTCAGTTTTCCACCACTGAGTCTATCTATATATGCTAATATGTCTCCCAACACAGAAAAGTCCAGTCACCTCACCAGTGTATAGAATTAAAAGCAGCTTGATGTAGGAACCAATAGACACCTGAACCGTGGGACCAACGTTTTGTTGTTGGTTCTACTTCAATGGTTGAATGCTTTTGAAAAAGTGGGAGAGTCAGGTTGACCATAATGTACGTAGTCCATAAGTTAGGAAAAAACAACAATTACTTTAGTTGAATCTGAACTCCAAAGGAACTAGTGAACGTTACAAGGTGGTTAATTGTACTTTGGATCATTGAACAAGTCTGCTTCTGAGCTCGATTCATCATGATCCTATTGGAAGGATTTGTATGTATATATGTACTTTGTCCAACTTTTGGGGACTAATATCAAATCATCCAATGAACATTTCTCCTGTCATTTTCATGAATTGGATTACTTGTGACTTGTGAGTTAGAATTCCGGGTACCAGACGATTATTGATTTGTACTGATGATATTTCTTTTTCTTTTTCTATTATTAAAAAACAAATACTTTGTTTTGGAACTCAGCAAAAGAAAAAAAAAAGACTTGGTCGAGCTGGCAGTCAATATACTCTGTTACTTGTTGGAAAATACAATTTTATACACTGTTGCAACTCCGGCGAGCAGTCAAATGTTATTTCTAAGCAAAGAACTTTGACTTCTATAAGTCTCATCATGAATGGTAGTGCACAGTGAAAGAAGTTCTCAAATCCAATGCATTGAACAGGTTTTGAAAATAAACCAAAGGCCAAAATGCAGAATCACCCATGGAGTTTTGGTAAGTTGCAAAATCACTCGAAGTTTCGTTTCTTTCTAATAACTTCTATGAGCTCCTATGAGCGGAAAATACATGTGAGCATCATGTGATTAGTGACTAATTAGATGGCGAGTCTTTTTAACGTGGCCAAGTGATTTTTTTCCATCCAATAGATTTAAGTGAAGTTAGTCATGTGGGTCAATTTGGCAAATATAGAAACCTTATGGAGTTGTGCAGAAGTATTGAAATCCATAAAGTGTTTTTGCAACTGACCCAAACTCTTAGAGGGTATTTTTTTGCATTCTAACAATTAAAAATTGCTTTTTAATTTAGTTAATGAATAAAAAAAATATATATATATGTTACTTTTTCTCCCACTTTAAACCATGGTATTATTTAAATTTATTTATTTTTTGTTGAGAAATAGGTACTTTTTTGGATCTTGATAGATATTAATGTTATAAACTTTAGAGAGAGATATTTTAACTAGAGCTGTAAATAAACTAAGTAGCAAACAAGCCAAGCTCAAGGCCAAGTTTAGGCTTGACTATTAAATAAGTTAAGCTCAAACATTATTTGTACATGAACAAACTTGTGAACATTATGAACAATTTAATTATATATAATATTATATTTTTATAAGTATAATTGTCTAAAACTATATTTATATAGATTTGAGAATATATAATGTAAGTTTGTAAATATGTTTGTATAATATCAAATTATTATTTTTAATTTATTGATAATATAAACAGTTCATTTGTTGTAAAAATTCAAAGATTTGTGAAGAAATAACAAAATTTAGTCATGATTTTATTATATATAAGAAAAAAAATAAGTTAATTAAGTAGCTCATGCCCTAGTTCAAGCTTGTTCGACAAGAAAATGAACCAATATTGAGCATGTATTGTAATCTTATTTAGTGATAAGCACAAGTTCAACTCGTGTTCAAAATAAAATTAAATAAACAAGTATAAACTTTTAATACTTGACTCGACTTATGTGCAACTCTTTTTTTAAAAAGAGATGAAACTTTATTTAAACAAATGAGGTAGATGGCCTACTCCTATTTTATTTTATTATTAATAATAATATAAATAGATATCTAATAGTATAAACTTTATACTTTAAAAAAACTTATATCTCCCCTTAAAAATAATTATATCTCCCTGCCCTAAAGAATTGAAAATTTTGATTAAAAGAACCCAAAAAATTAAATGGTCATATGGCCTATACCTACGACCTTCTCCCAATTGAAAAAATACACCTTATTACAAGTGTATGTTTCTCTCCTCTCACAACTGGTGGGACCCACTAGCTATGGGTCCCACCAACTTGTGAGAGGGAGGAAGCATACACCCGTAATAGGGTATACTTCTTCCTCCCAAACACACGCACACAAAACCTTTCATTTTTAACAAATTCTTTAAAACTTGTTCAAAAAAATCCCTAGTTCATCCACAACGGACCACCAACCTTGAGGTCCTAAAGTGGTGTTACTAAGGAAAGCAACCACCGCAAGCTCTCTCTCTCTCTCTCTCTTTGAGCTAGTAATTTTTTAATTGATTAATTGGGTTTGCTATTGTGTGTTTGAGAGCCAAACTTTGGGGGTTAATATAGTTAAGAGTCTTGGAAAAAAAAAATATATGTTTGTTCATCTCTCTCTCTGAGAGCTAGCAATTTTTTAATTGATTAATTGGGTTTGCAATTGTGTGTTTGAGAGCCAAACTTTAGGGGTTAATATAGTTAAGACTCTTGGGAAAAAAAAATTATGTTTGTTCAATTATTCAGCTCTTCTTGGAATCATCGTTTGAGTATTTTATTTTATTACTTGATAACGCTAATTGTTTTTTTTAGTAAAAATAATATGAGAAGTCATAGTTTCATTTTTCATGCATTAATTTTGTTTTGAATCTTATTATATCTTTAGTTGAATTGTGAAAATTTATTTGTTCATGCTTTAACACCCCCACCCCCCCTGGGAAAAAAAATGTTGGTTTTGTTCTTTATTTAAACACAAGTATTCATGTGAATTCTAATTAGCTCAACTAGTAACGTTTATGATAGTTGATTGAGAGACCTATGGTTCAATTTTCACCTACACTAAAAATCGATTGGTGACTTGGTCTGATAATAAAGAACTATCATCAGAAACGGACGCCATAAGTTGAAACTCTCTCAAGAAAAAAACTCAAGTATTCCTTATATGAGAGATCAAACGATGCCACTAAAGTCATAAGACTATTGGTGATATCAATGAAAATGCTATTGCAAGAGATTTTAGAGGTTGTATAGATAGGGGGAAATAAGGAAATCTTGAAATTAATTTCTATGAGAATTGGTGAGGGTCAATATATTATTAGGCAATATGGTCAAACTAGTGTTGTAATAACATAAACTTTGATATTAGTTTGTTGTGATAAAGGGCTTTTGAATAGTAGTCTCACACAAGATTGATTGTGAAAATTAGTGTTTACACGCTCAAAAGAGAACTCACAAATAACAAATTATCTCCAAAGCTCCCTTAAAATAATTAAAATTATCTCTCTATTAACAAATTATCAACAAACCCTTAATTCTATTAACTATTTATAAAACTTCAATGCATATTTCCTGATGAACAAAAAACATCTTTCTTGGTAGAAAATAAAAAATTAAATTGTTTCAAAGAATACCTTTCTTTTGTGGACAAGCATTAAAAAAAATCCCTAAATAAAGTCCAAATTAGACATTTAAGACATTTATCTGACAATTTGTTTTCTTTATGATCAGCCAGGTACGTACCTAACTTTTACAGCTGCTCTTCTATTTTAGTGTTTTCAAATAAATCCCTGCTTAAATTTTACAAATAAAAAGGACATTACAACACATCTCATAAATGCACTAAAAATTTTAAATTAGTGTTGATAACTTGTATTGTATGAAGAAGCAACCAAGAAATAGAGGGAAGAATTTAAAGTTTTCTCGTGTCATTGTCCTTTCTTGCGTTTGATTATAAACTCACAGGCGTATTCTCTTTATGACAGAGCAAGCTTTCTTGGTGACGCATGACATTTATATTTATAAACCAGGAACTATTCAAAAGTCACATCAAGTTGAGATTGAAATGGCAACAACAAACTCAATAAGACAGGTTCAGAACAAGGAAATAATGGGTTTTGACTATGAATTATCATGGCCTAGCAAGATATTTTGGGGTGTGATTATTAGGTTGGGTGGGACTTTAGCTGCCAGACTCTGGGGACTGAGCCAAGGTTTGATCTGGGGTCCAACGCAGCAATTTCTGTGACCCACTTTTTTTTTTTCTCGTATGTCCTGACTTGAATATCTTGATATTTATTCAGCAAAAAAAGAATATTTTGATATCTGCGTCTGTTTTAATGGTTTCGTTGGCTGACAAGAGGTTGTGTAGATTGTCATTTCCAATTTTGCATAAAATAAGTTTTTTTTCTTTTTTTGGGTAAACAAAATAACTTTTTTTTTTTTTTTTTTTTTTTTTGTGAACAAAATAAGTATTGGTTGCATTCATGAAAATGAAAATCTAATAGGATTAATATTTGAGTAAAATATTCAACACTTTGGGTTAATGGATAGTGCTATCAAAACTTTTCAAATGTACGCAATTTAGAGATTACTCCCTAAGCACAAACGTTATTTGACATTGTTGGAAAACTTCCTTACTCTTCCAATGGTTCAACCTCCTTTTCCACCTTTGGCTGATATAACATATTTTATTTACCAATGGCTATCCAAGCACTTCATCGCGTGTATAATTACAATAATGCAGTCACTGCATGATCAGTGCAATCAAGACAAGTATTGGAAGAAAATAAAAAACTTGGAGAAGTAAGAAACTTTCAAATGTTATTAAGCGTCATTTATACATAGATTCTTAAAAAGTAAATTGCATTTTTTTGAAAAGTCTTGATAGTATTAGTATTATTACAAATCTCAAAGGTAGTTTTTGAATTTGCTCTAAACATTTTTACAAGCATAATTTAAGATCCATAAACTACATTGTTTAATTTTAAAATAAAGTCAAGATTCTTGCCAGGGGCCTTTTTTTTTTCTTTTTTTTTTTAGCTTGGCACGGTCTATTCATCTTTACTAGGAGATCGAGGATCAAATCCTTCATCTCTCATTGTATTATCAATTTTCTTTTTTTATTAAAAAAAAATGTCAAAAGTCTTATAACTCAGTAACATCATTCAAATTTTCCATAAAAGAGAACTTGGGTTCAAAGATGGTATGTAACTCAATGACATACCATCTTTACATATTATGACTTTGTATATGCAAAGATGGTATGTTATTTGTATACTGTGATGGGTCAAGCCAACTAAGATGGAGCCTAATATCTTTCACAATTTATTTGTATATGGGAACTAAAAAGCAGCTTACAATGGCAGATCCCAAAAGAAAGGATCCAAAGGCAGGAGGATAGGAAAGATTATCCATACAAAACACATTTGCAAGTTGGAATATAGGGAAACCCGAGGTTGCAATGCTCCTCGAATCAGTACTTACGCTAGTAGAACACTCTATTTCTAACTGGGATTCTCTCTCACGTTCAATTATCTCAATTCTAAAAATTATGAACCCCTTATTTTTAAGGGTTCCCCCTTATTTATATCAGTGTAAATGGTGGGCTTGTAATGATAGGGGCCCTACTCTGTCAAGTGTTCCACAAGTATTGCGATTCCTCAGCCATATACCTCAGGCAAGTTCTCGACAAACTACTGTGGGTAAAAATCTCCTTAGCGAGTGTAGTTGGGCCAAACAAGACTCCTCAGGGTGACTCTTGGCTCAATAGGCTAGGCTGGACTAGGCATCCTTCCATTACTAGACCCTCTCTATTACCCATTGGGCCTTCGGGCAATGACCCAACATCAAGTGGACAATTTAGGACTCACATCAAGTGCAATACCTAGGGTATTGCACTTGATGCAATATCAAATCAATGGTTGAGATTAAAAGTTAAAAAAGCAACTTTCAATCTCAACCATTAAATAAAATATATTAAAAAAGAGTAAAAATGTTAAAGTTAAAAAGTAAAAAAAAAAAAAAAAATTTGTGAAGGAAGTGGGTGAATTCAACCTGATGTGAATCCGACAATTTATTACCCCTTACAATAGCTCAAAGAGTGCAGTTAGGCCAAACAAGACTTCTCAAGGTGACTCACGGCTCAACAAGCTAGGCCAAACTAGGCCTACTTCCTTTACTAGACCCTCTTTGTTTCCCATTGGGGCTTCGGTCAATGGTCCAACATCAAGTTGACAATTTATTACCCCTTCACATATAATATTACACTCTTATGCTATATTTATATATATATATATATATAAGGTGTTTAAATCACAAGTAATGTTAGGGACACAAGTAGATTCCAGTTAGCTTAACTAGTAAAGTCTCTGATGGTTGATTAAGAGATTTGAGGTTCAATCCCTACCTACAATGAAAACCGATTAGTGTCTTAGTATGATGATAAAACGCTATCATCAAAAGCAAACGCTGGTTAAAACTCTATAAAAAAAAATGTGAATGACACAATATTTTTTATAATTAATGATATGTCTATTGTGATTAAAGCAAGGTCAATTTCACTTATTTCACTATTGATACCACTTTTATTATTTGTTAGTCATAATAAGTCACAACAACAATTGTAACAAACATTGTAAAAAATATTTTATAGTTAAATTTATTGTTAAATCATTTGATGAAATTATACTACTCTATCAATCTCTTTTTATTTATCCTTTATTCTAGTTTGGGATATTACAAAATATGTTCCTCTTTAAATGAATCAATTTTGACAAAACATTACCAACTTTCCTAACTAAGAAAGTAAGACCTCATTGGTTATGTTTTCTGCAATTTTTATTCTCAATTTTCTAAAACTAATTATCTATCTTCAGAAAAATTGATAAATTGTCAATTCAAGCAAATTCAAACCGCAAACATGAAGCTCCATGAAAAATGTTATTACTGCTAAACTATCACTTAAAATCCCCCCTAAGCCATTTATGTTAAGAAGAACATTATTGTAACATCCATTTTTGTTTTTGTTTTCCCTTTAGAGCGCATGCAAACATTTGCGTCGGCAATGACAATGAAGCCCAATTTGGAAGTCCTATTAAATATGGGCCATGACTGATTAACAGCCCCAATATTTTACTAAATGTAGTTGACGTTTTCATAATGGGCCTTGCCTAGTTACCACCTTTTTTTTTTTTTTTTTGAGTAAATGCCTGGTTAACACCTTCCTCCCTTTTTTTGTTTATATTAAATGACGTGTGTAGTTGACATTTTCCTGATATGCTGCCGAATATGATATTTGGTTTACATGAATAGTAAGTGACATTTTTAATAATAATAAAAAAATAATAGTAAGTGACGTGTATTTGAAATATTTTTATTATGTGCTGACCATAGATTTGTCATGGTGGTATGGCTTGTTGGCAAGATGTTATAATTTATATCACGATTTACAAGTATATACAGCATCTCACTCACATAAGGGTAAGTGTTGTTTATCCTGAAGATGTCATAGTGTGTCATTGTTCATGTCGAAGGTGGTTAAAATTGAAATTTTACATGTTAAAGGGGGCTTTTGTGGATTGAATTGAGAATAATTTGATTTTATTTTATGTAAAACAAAAATTACTAGATAATACTTATGTATGTCAAATACTCATTGAAATAAATAAAGGATAAAAGATAAATTTGACATAGTGTAATTTTATACTTTACATTAAACATAAAATATCTCAATTTCTTAAAATTCATTTTTTGAAGAAAATTTCTTAAAATATTAAACCAAGTAAAAGTAGGTGAGGTAAATAAATTTCTTATAATTTTACCAACTCACATTTTAAAAACTTTTGTAAGCACATAAATAAAATAAAGACGAAAACACCATTTTGGTCCCTACATTTTAGTATCACAGTCAATTTAGTCCCTACAATTTAATAGCAATCAATTTGGTCCTTATTATTTTCAACTTTCAATCAATTTGGTCCTTATTATTTTCAACTTTCAATCAATTTGGTCCCTACCGTTAATTCACTAACGGAAAATGCTTACGTGGCTAACGGATTGCACAGTTGACACACTTGACGCTTATGTGGCAAATAAAATTAAATAAAAAATATTTAATAGATATTTAAAAAACCAGGTCATCACTTAAATTCAAAAATAAAATCAATTTCTCAATTTTAAAGAAGGAAAAAAAATGTTAGAGTGCTCTTAGTTTTTCTTGCATTTTCTTAGCAATCAAACACAAACACCAAAAGAAGAAAAAAAAAAAAAAAACATAGAGAATTCAAAATTTTATGCTCCATCATTTTCATTGTGTTTTCTCACAAACCAAACAAGAGCAGGTGAACTAAACAAATGTGGATCTAACTAAAAAAATCAAAGCAGAAATGTGAAATCAAAGAGATCAAAAAAATTAAGTCAGCTGCTAAATTTTATGAGATTATTTTGAGTTATTAGCCCAGATGACCATCCACAAAAGAAAAACCAATATTTCATTATCATTCCAAAGAATCTTTACACAACAAAATGCTAATCATTACAAATCTATCATATACCCGTAACCCATGAAAAGCCAATAAATCCAATAAGAAACCCATTTTTAAATATGGCTCGGTTTTGACTCTTTGATCTCTCTCTAGCATTGAATCAGTGGCAAAGGCTTGACGGCGGAAAGACTCGGCGGAGATTTATGGACGTCCAAGGGTCATGACAGAGCAAGGAGGCTTTGCCTTCTTTAAATCAAAGAGAGAGAATAGGGTTATAGATTGGGTTTAGAGAGAGTGGGGTTTGGCCGTGAGAAACGAGAACCACCGCCTGGAGTGGTGATGGTGACGAGTGGCGACAAAGAACGAGGGGTTGCTCTACCATGGCTATTCAGATTGCTCTGGCCACTGAGTCCAAGCTAGAAACGCGGAACAAATTTGGACATCATGAAATCACATAGAACAAATACTCACCAAACCCACTTCCAAACGGACCTTCATGGATGAATGGCTCGAGAGAGACTAGAATTAGAAGTCATAACTCATAAGGAGCGAGAGATAGAGCCATGGAATTTGGTCTGTGGGAAGAGAGTTTAGAGTTTAAGTCTTTACGACCATAGGTGTCAAATTTTCAATGCAGATGACAAATCTGGATAAATCATATGTTGCTTTCAAATCTGGGTTTATGTAAATTATATTGGTAATTTTGATTTTTATGTGTTTGTGTTTGGTTGCTTAGAAAATAAAAGAAAAACAAAGAATGCTCTAACAATATTTTTTCTTTCTTTAAAATTGAGAAATTGATTTTATTTTTCAATTTAATTGCTGACTAGGCATTCTAAATATCTATTAAATATTTTTTATTTTATTTTATTTGCCACATAAGTGTCATGTTTGCCAATTACACAATCTGTTAGCCATGTCAACATTTTTCGTTAGTGAATTAACGGCATGGACCAAATTGATTGCAAGTTAAAAAAAACAAGGGCCAAATTGATTGCTATTAAAATGTGGGACCAAATTGACAATAACACCAAAATGTAGGGACCAAAATAGTATTTTCGCCTAAAATAAATCAATGATGACTTTGTGATAGTCGAAAGGCAAACATGTAGCTTTAGAAAGAATTAAACTAACACCTTATCAGTTATCACAATTAGGATCAACTCTTTTGCTAGGTCACCTAAGGTCCTAAGGAATGGCCTAAGGCCATCGAGTAGAATAAATCCTATGAGGCTATGAGTACTGTCCAATGAGTGAAGTCAATTAAAAATAACTATTAGAGTTTGTTTGGGATCTGGTTCTTTTGTTAAAACTAAAATTTTTGTCGTTGAAAATACTGTAAATAAAGGTAAAAGTTAGCTGGAATAGTACAGTGGAACCCCATGAATAGTACCAAAAAGTACAATGGAGTCTATGAATAATAGCAAAAATAAGCTGACTTTTGAAATTGGAGCCAAACGCACACTTAGTCGATAGATGAAATTTTTTATTGTGTTTGTATTTATCTCTCACCAAAAATAGATAAAAATAGTGTGTTTGTTTGTTTGTTTTTGTTTTTGTTATTAATTATATTTTCATGTGTTTTGCTGCTTTTGCATTCTCTCTTTAACGGGTTTTATGTGTGTAGAAGTTGGGATAGATTTAGGAATTTCTAACCAAAAAAAATTGAAATTCATTTTTTTTAAACTTAATTAATTAATTAATTTTTATTTTCCATTAAAAAGAGGAATGAAGGCTCTTTTTTTTTTTTTTGCTAAATTATTATGTGGTTTTATTTATTTATTTATTTAGACACAAATGTGATTTTTGAAATATATTACAAGTTTTACTATATAAAGCTTACAAAGTGATATAATAATGAATGTGATTGACAGACTTCAATCACCTTGTAAATAAATTTTTGAATTGTTTCTTTATGATTTAGGACACATCGGTTTACAATATTTTTGTATTATTTAAGCATTTTTTTTAGCCACCTAACCAAATTCTTTAAGCAAGATGATGATAATGACCAAAATGAAATGTTGTCCAAAAACTTTAGAACTAAAATAAAACTTATAAAAACACAAAGACTAAAATCAAAATACCCTATAAATACATGGGGGTGTAAAGTAAATAGCTAAATATTGCCAAATAAAAATAAAGCAGTCCATAAAAACATCTCAAAGCCTGTTTTTTGTGGCCAGAGGCCCAGAGGTTTATACAGTCTAGAACCCATATAAATCAACTGGAGGAGAAGAAGGGCTTTTGTTTGGGTTTTTTGGGCTTTGCTGCAATAGAACGCTAAATGCCTCTGCATTGACAATCCAAACCCTAAAAGGCCACCAACATCATTTAGGCTTACATTTGGGCTTCTGTACAGATCAATGATGGGTTTTAAGGAATATAATCCAGGGTTTAGTGGGGCTTAGAAAATTCAGCTCATATTCATTTTTGGGCCACAAGGCCGATCAAGCACCCTAACTGGGCTTGGCTAGGCTCACTTCAACTGGGAGCATGATGAAGTTTGTGCAGCCTCAATCTTGGGCAAGATTGAGAGAACAGTATGGTACTGGTATAGCATATAAAGGTGTACCAAAAAATGTATCACATGGAGAAATAAATGCAAATTAAGAAAGATCAATTAAAGTGTAATAGTAGAGTCTACCTTGATCTTTTACAAAGCTTGTTCAATGCTACAACTAATGAATCTAAATATTTGCTTAATTATATACATCTATTTCTATTTTGCATATAGTGAATACAAAAGGGTTTAGAGTTCTCTCTCTCTCTCTCTCTCTCTCTCTCTCTCACACACACACACACGCATATATATAACTACTTTGTAACTTGTGCTTAAACACAAAAACATTAAACAACGATGATAAAAAGGAATGAAATCAATAATATTAAACGGTTGAAATTGCAAAATTCCTAAATTAATAAAAACCAATCAATATTCCAAATAAGAGAATCAAAACTAAATGAGAAATTTGGGGAGAGAGAGATGAACCTTAGTGAGAATGATTAAAAAAAAATGATAGAAACAAATAAACAAATCCAGAGACAATAATTAAACATGAAGAACTATTTACTTAGAGAGAGAGAGAGAGAGAGAGAGCGAGAGAGAGAGAGAGAGAGAGGGAATGGATCTAAGGTAGAAAATGATGGCATAGTGAAGACAGTAGGCATCTCTAAAACCTTCGAGTAAAAACAAAATTACTTGCTTTGATTTTTTGATCCAAAGCTTCATCAACAATTTCATGGTTTCCATTAAAGAAAGAGAATTCAAAGACTTCAGCTTTTATGACAATCTAGTTTCTCCATTGCAGCATTTATATAGTTTTTGATATAAACTTACCTATCAAAAAAAAAAAAAAAAGGTTTTTGATATAAACTCTTCAGGTTTTGCATAGCATTTGTATAGTTTGTTTGTTTGTTTGTTTGTTTGTTTTTTTTTTTTTTTAATTTTTTTTATTTAAACTCTTTGGTTTTTGTACTAATAACTTACTTGACACAAAATTAAAAAATTTAAATGAGACATGTGACGCAAAATTGAGAATCCAATTAAAATCTAATTGGATTTTCTTTGACCTTTGGCTTTAATTATATATATAGATATATAGATAGGTGTTTTGTCTTGAACAAGGGACTTGAATTTGAATCACGCTTAAAAAAAAAAACTATTATTAATGTCCTGACTTAATAATAAAAGACTGTCCTCATGGAGTAAATGCCATTATATATATATATATATAACCAAAAGTCAAGAATGAATAAAAATCTCACGCTTAAAAAAAAAACTATTATTAATGTTTTGACTTGATGATAAAAAAATATCATCATTGAGTGAATACTATAGTTCATAGTTTTCAAAACGTGAATCATATCATGAATCGATTTTTGACTTTTCTGTATTGTGTATCATAAGATACACAAACACTTAATAAAATTTATAAAAAATTATAGATATAAATATATAAAGGGTATTTTAATTTTAAATTTTGAATATATTCAGCTAATGACTAATTTATTCATTACTTATGTAATAATATTTAACAAGCTAATTAAATAAATCAAACTAGTATAAGTTTATAATATACACATTCAAATTGCTTAAATTCAAAAGTGATAATATATTACAAATGACCCAAAAATTAATTTATTTTCATCATATTCATTATATTGGCTAATCAACCTCATCAAAGTCAATGCTATCATCATGTTAATCATTTTGTAAATTTATTTCTTCATTAAAATTTTCTTCATTGTCATTAACATTTACTATTTTTTCTTGTTCTTTTTATTTAAATAAAAAAAAATCTTCTTGGCATTCTAGTTTCTTGGACTTATAACAATAATGAAAAAAATAAAAAATAATTATATTTTCAATTAATATCTTATTCATAGTATAAAAAATAAATTTGTAAATATTAAAGTGAAGCATAAGTGTGTACTATGTACTCCAAATTTTGTAGAAGAAAGAGAGGAAAAAAAAAAACTTATGAATATGTTAGTTTATTAGGCTAAATTAAGTAACCTAATAATTTAAGTTTAAAACAAGTCTAACAATTTGTTAGATTCAAATAAAAGTACATATTTTAACAAAAAAAATCATTTTAAAGCATTTGTCTATATATTGTACGATACATACAATTTTATGATATTATACGATTCACACACTATATTGTACAATTCATGAGCACTTACGATATGCTAATACGATATGGAACTTTTTACACATGATACGTGTTAGTGCAAGTTAGATTTTGAGCTTATATGGAAGATAAAATAAGTTATCAAACAATACATCAAAATGAAAAAGCTTTTGAGCGACAAAGATACAAGTTTTGACATCACAAAGGTTAGAGAAGGAGAAAGTGATTGCAAGAATGTAAAGTTGACACAAGATGTACATGAAAAACCTTAAGAAATGGATGAAAACCACGGTTTGAGCAAGAATGGAAAGAAGAGGTAACTCTTGTATAATAAGGGTGTTCTTCCTTAAAAGAGAGACCTTGTTTTCTACATTCCTATCTTATCAACTTTCTACTCTCTTCTTAAAAGATCTACTTGGGTTCTTACCCCAAAAGTCTAGCTACATGTTCCTCTTATAATCTGAGAAATATGGCTGAGTACAAAAACAAGTGTCAAGTCATCATTTCCTTATTTTTGGACCTTTCCACAGTTGGGGTACTATTTGGTGATAGGTGGAGAGAGAATATGCCAACATGGCACTGTAGTATCTTTTAAAGTTTGTGGTGCACCATGCACTATTATTAGGGACAAAATTGCTAAATGCCATGTTTGGGCAAACTAAGCAGCATTTTGCCCTATTTTTGAAACTAATTAGGGAAATGCCCCTCTTTTGAAAATCGATTTTCTAAAAATCGAGTTAAGCTTTATAGTGGCATTTTTAAGGAGCCTATAGTGACGTTTTCAGGACCTATAGTGGCGTTTTGTAACTTGACCTATATGAAATCGAGTTATAGGCCAAAAAAAAAAAAAAAAAAAAAATTGCCTATAGCTCGATTTAATGGAGGCTGAGTTATAAAACATCACTATAGGTTCTGAATATAGGTCCTTAAAAACGCTACTATTGGGCTCCAGAATTTCTTTATTTTTATTTTTTATAACTCGATTTTGAGAAAATCGAGTTTAAAAAGAGGGGCATTTTCCTAATTAGTTTCAAAAATAAGGCAAAATGCTACTTAGTTTGCCCAAACAGGGCATTTAGCAATTTTGTCCCTATTATTTGGAAGAAACAATGGATATTTCGACTTCACGTTGATTTTGACAATACTAATGCCAAATTAATGCCGAAAAATTTGTTTGCAGAGATGCATTGCATGACGATGACATAGCATCCTTCACAATCAAATAGCTGAATTTAATACCAAGATGATGTGTATTATTCAAAGTTTGTGGTGCACCATGCACATTTAAGTTATTTGGAACAAATAGTAGAAATTTCGACATTCTTAATCTCAAATTCATGTTGATTTTGACACTAATGTCAAATTAATGCCGAAAAATTTGTTTGTATTTTTGTTTGTTTGGCAGAGATGCATTGCTTGATGATGACATGGCCTCTTCGACAATCAAATAGTTGAAATTACTAGCAAAAGGCACATTTAGGCACTTTAACTTACATTTTACTAGAGAAGAAAACATGAACATGCCATATTCTAATGTTACCAAGAAATATAATTCCTCTTTATCTATTAATCGGCATGAAGTTTCATAGGCATATGAACACATTATTATTATTATTATTATTATTGGAACATCATAAAAGCGACAAAAACCATACAAAGATTTTTTTTTTTTATTCCATTAGAAAAAAAAAATTTATTTTGTAAGCTTGGGAAGTACCCACTAGATGTAATCAAAATAATTGTAGATGCTGGTATTTCAGTGAATGCTTTAATTTTAATAGTAGAAGCCCAAGATGAAATAACTAGGGTTTATTTTGACACCTTAATTTGACAAAGAAATTTAATTCCAATGATCCTTTAGTGGAGAAGCAGAATGGAATATTAGGTAGTGCCATTAGCCAAGGTAGAGGAATTCAAGAACATTACAATGTTGTATTAATTTCTCTCTCCCCCCTTCTATTTGGGAGGCTTGGTTGAGAGAGTCTAGCAAAGAAATTATTGGGTCATGCTAACAAGAGGAACATTAGAAGTACTGTAAGTGATACACGTGTCTTTGAAATGGTCTAGCATGCACTCAACCAATAAGGAGTGTTCTATAGCTGCTGACCTTAGAAAGTCACTATCTCCCTTTTGTGAGTGCTTAAGTACCATGTCAAATACATATCTTACTTCCTTCCCAAGGTAGTCACGCCTTT
The DNA here is from genome assembly GCA_030445155.1 of Quercus variabilis. Lineage (NCBI taxonomy): Eukaryota > Viridiplantae > Streptophyta > Magnoliopsida > Fagales > Fagaceae > Quercus > Quercus variabilis. Next base: position 43,014,659 of record CP129451.1, read on the forward strand.
GGCATGGGCCAAGGATAGGATTTTGTAGCCAACATTTCCTCTTTCTCTGCTCACAACCACTCCATATGTAGGGTTTAGATCCAACTACATAGACATTCCCCCATGCCTTGGTTGGTGGAACGTACAATACAATACGTATCACGTATTGTACGATACTGAAAACTATGCTGTAGTTTAAAAACTTATATATATATATATATATATATATATATATATATATATATTTAAGGGGAAACTGCAGTTAACCCACTTGTGGTTTGGCCCGTTTTAACAGTGCTCACCCGTGGTTTGAATTTTGTCACTTAACCCACCTAAGGTAGCCTCCGTTAGACCCCCGTTACCCACCTCTGTCATTTCCGTTAAAAAATCTCCTTTACCATATAAGCCAAAATTAAAACCCAATTAGAACCCTAAAAAAAAAAAAAAAAAAAATTTGAGCTCTCTCCCTCTCTCTACCTTATATGTTCTTCCACATCCATGTATGTCTCAAGGTTAGATGAAAACCGATTATTTCACAAAGATTTTAACAATTACTCAGCCAATTTTTCACTATCTCACTACAAACACAAAGAACCTTCAAAGATTCAAAACACAAATAGCAACAAAGCAAACCCAACAAAGTAAACCGAGATGTCATGGGTTTGGCTTTGGTGTCGTGGTGCCTGTCGTGGATGGTGGTGGTGCTCGTGGGGTTTGGCTTTGGTTGAACTAGAGATTTAAGGGAGATCTAGGGATAGAATGAAGCGAGAGAAAGAAAACAGAGAGAGAAGCGAGATCTGGGAATGTTCAGATGAAGGAGAGAGAGGGCGGTGGGGTTTGGTAGTGAGAAATGAGGGAAGCATCGCTTGGATAGGCGGTGGTGTTGAGTGGCGATGATCGAGGAAGAGAGATCTGAAGAGAGAGGAACTGAAGAGAGAGTGAGGGTCGGCAACATGTGGAGGAATACGTTTGGGTAGGGGAGTTGGGCCGGTGAGGAGTGGAGGAAGATCGGTGAGCTGGGTCGACGGAATGGGTTACGGAGATTGGCAAGTTGGGTCAGCGAAAGGGCTGGATCGGAGCTAGGAAGGCGAACTGGGTCGACGGAAGGCTGGATTGGAGCTGGGGAGGCGAGCTGGGTTTATGGTGGATGGGCTTGTGCAGATCGGCGATGAAGGAAAAGAGAGAAACTCAGAGGGAAGATGGAGAAGAAAACGTGAGGAGGGAGACAGCTGGGATGAAATGAAAGAAAAGGAAGAAAAAAATAAGGAAAAAAAATCATTAAAATAATCAGAGTAGTGTGAATGTGCAAATAAATTTTTTTTAGGTATGTTCTTAGGTTCAAAATTTGTGTGAATGGAGAGACAACAAATACCACTTTTTGATCTTGTTTTTCTTGCTTTTTTGTTCTAATTTTTGTTTTTATAGGAAAGAGACATAAAATATAATGAAAAAGACACATTTACCCCTATTTTTAACGGTGAAAAGAGAGAGGTGAGTAACGGTGGTCTAACGGAGGCCACCTCAGGTGGGTTAAGTGACAAAATTCAAACCACGGGTGGGCACTGTTAAAACGGGCCAAACCACAGGTGGTTAACTGCAGTTTCCCCTATATTTAATTACACAATTAGTCCTCAACCTTTCCTCTGCTCATGGCCACTCCACGTGTAGGGTTTAGATCCAACTACATAGACATTCCCCCATGCCTTGGTTGGTGGAATGTACAATACAATATGTATCACGTATTGTACGATATTGAAAACTATGTTGTAATTTAAAAACTTATATATATATATATATATATTTAATTACACAATTAGTCCTCAACCTTTACCCATGTTTCAAAATGGTCCATATCCTTTAATATGTTTCAATTTAGTCCTTATACTTTAAGTTTAAGTCAAAAAGTTAAATTTTAGGGATTTGATGGAAATAAAGGAGGGATGAAATTGGTTATTTCATATACTTTGTTTAGTTATTTTATGTCTTTTAAGACTTTGAAGATAGAGAAAATCAAAGTAATTGTTAATGATAGGGATCATTTTGATACAAACTCAAAAGAATAGGAAAAAAATGAAACACTTTCAAATATAAAAAATAAAAATAAAGTTTGAGAACTAAACGGTGCAATTAAAAGTAAAAATAAAAAACTGACTGAAGGACTCTTCAAGTGAATATAGCCATTAGTGTACCAAATTACAAATCACTTTCGTGCATGGTTGTAAAAATTCAGATCTGGATCTTACGATCTTGCGATTTTATGATTTCACTTGTCTAAAACGATCTAGATCATTCAAGGATCTTTGCAATTGTTTAGGATTGGTAGGATCGTATGATTCTGACGATTCCAAATAATCTTGATTTCTTGTAATATTCTTTAACTTGACAAAAAGCTCAGTTGGATCCAAATAAAAAATAACATCCCAATATACCAAGTTTTGCTATCCTAACATAGAGAGATAAAGTGTCAGTTAGACTCAAATAAAAAAATAACATCCCAATAAAGTGTCACTTTTTGAGATTTTTGGCTTCTTTAAATTATACTTACAAATGGATGTAGTAATATATGTTAATTACATCAAATAGATGCAAATTTTTGGTTTTTTATGAATGAATGTATTACATAATTTATGTGATTATTTAACATACCAATGTGTATTTTTTGTTTTAATTTTTCTCAAATAATGTAGGATCTTATGAACCACGATCCGATTCTACGATCCACGATCCCACCTACCTTCCACAATCCTATATAGAATCCCAATTTTGACAACCTTGCTTCCATGGCATATATCAGAGGCACTTTCTCAAAAGATATCTTGTTATTTTTTCTACGTTATTGTTGTTTAACAATTCACCTTAGTATATTGTGTTAGAATTCAACTCTTTGACCCAAAAAAAAAAAAAAAAAAAGAAAGAGAAAAACAAGAAGCTAGATACACAATCCATCGATCTTAGGATAATTTTTGTTTTTGTTTTTTTGTTTGTTTTTTTTTTTTATAATTTTTTTTTTTTGTTGGGTAGTGTTAACAAGTGCCCTTTAGACATTTATAAATAAAATGTTTTAAAAAAGTTTTGATACCATTTTCATGAAAAGTATAGAAATGTGTAAAAAAAATAATCTTTTTTTTTTTTCATTAAAAAGTTTCTAAAAATATTTTTCAAACTAATACCTTTAGACGCTAGTTAACTTCAACACCCACCCACCCACCCCCCCCCCCCCCCCCCCCGCCCTTTTTTTTTTGGGTTTCCGGATAACAATAATATAAATGAGATTATATATCACTGCGCCAATCTGAATTTTGCAGCACCTATGAAGTGGGGAGGATATGGTTAGCCATATATGCATGCATTACTCCTCTTTTATCTTTTTCTGCATCCCCTTATTTATTTTATTCTTTTCTTCTACCTCCTCCAAATCTTGAATAACTAACCCAATTTTTTGGTTGGATAACGAGGAAAACCAAACTAATATTACCTTTTTTTTAAGTTGTTCTAAAAAAATTGAGTTGGGTTGACTTGTCTATGAGTGAGCCCCATTAAAACCAAACTCTTCGCAGCCATTGCGGGTCACACAATGGTTTCGGCCTGAGGAATAGTTAAGCTTAGGAAGGCTTTTCTAGTTCAGCCGTTGAGCGAAAAGCATCCCTCACCCAACAAATTTCATGGAGTGTAAATTGGAATATAATATAGCATATATAAAATTTGATTATGAAATTTTTTTACTATTTTCATTTGTGTTTTACTCTATGAATTCTCACATGCAACTCTTTATGAATCTGAATCTGAATCAATGAATCTATGACTTTTCGAAGGGCCCCCCCTTAAAATTTAGGTCTTGAATGAGATTGTCATGAGTCATGCTCTTAAAAAAAAAAGTTGCCGTCTAATATCCTAAAAGATATCATTAGTCATATACAATTAATTTAAGGGGCATGAATGTATGATACCTGCGGTGGAATACTTTGGGGTTTGAGCAACCACACTAATGGTTACTTAGATATAATAAGGTAGACGGGAGTTTAAATTTGATGTATTTTAGTTTTCTCAATTAAATTCAACAATGATAGTATAATTAAAAGTGGACATTAACATGTGACACTCAAATTTTAAGTTTCTCAATTAAATTCAACAACAATAATACTATATTTAGGGGTGGACACTAATATCTGACACTTGAACTTTAAGTTTCTCAATTAAATTTAACAATGATACTATATTTAGGATTGGACATTAACATATGACACTCGAATTTTAGGTTTCTCAATTAAATTCAACAATGATATTATATTTAGGGGTGAACATTATATTAATATGTGATATTAACATGTGACACTCGAATTTTAGATTTCTCAACGAAATTCAACAATGATACTATATTTAGGAGTGGACATTAACATGTGACGCTCAATATAACCACTCAAGTCAACTTGGCCCGACCTGTAACTTCACAATCGGTTTTGCTGACTACGCCAGTTCGCATGGATTCCATAGAATCAAACTTAATCCTCACCATGTGGATATATCGGGAGGTTAGGGGGGTGGGGTGGGTGGGGAGTTAAAATGACTATCCAATAACCATGCATCATCTATTATTAATTCTTCACAAGAAAATTCCTAGTCATCGAAAAATCTAAATCTAGCTATGGGAGGCAGCAATCTTCACTTAAGATAATTGCCTCTTTTCTGCCCTTGTCATTAGCCTCTACTCCTTATCATCAACATGCCACACCCACAAATTCGATTAAGGCTGTGTACAGGTTGACATAAAATGTTTTCCAAGTGTAAAATATTTTTAAGCGAAAATATATTTTTAGAAAGGAAAAACTTTCAGGTGTTTAGTTGCATTCTTAAAAAATGCTTTGAAATATATTTTCAAATGCCTGGTTGTGTTCCTAAAAATGCCCTAAAAAACACATTTTCTACTAGTTTCATTTTTCCAGCCGCCAAAGAAAATCTTAGAAGTCAATAGACACACAAAAGGAAACAAAAGATCAAAACAAAATCATTCATCAAATATGGTAAAATTGAGAGAGAGAGAGAGAGAGAGAGAGAGAGAGAGAGAGATGTGACAATCTAGAGGTGGCAACAACGAGTTTCAGGCAAAGACGATGAGATCGGGTCATGGGTGGTTCGCTTTTGGTACCTGCTAGCTTGATTTGGACAAATTGAGATTTAGGGCTTCGTAGCTAGGTCCAAGGGAAAAAGAAAGAAAAAGGGATAACAAGGGCAGCGTTAATCAATGGACGCTCAATGGTGAGGATGAGGTTAAGGGTAGCATTCGATAGTGAAGATGACGCTGAGAGTGGCATCTACATGAACAAGAGCTCTCCGTTTATGCAGCTTAAGGGTGTAAAATGAATGTTGGGAAAACAAAATTGTAAAATATTTTATAGTCCACCAGATCTTATTTTATGGTCAACTAAATATTGATTTCAGTTTGACCATATTTTCTTGTCCACCCATACACCTTTAAGGGTGTAAAACATTTTATGTAAAGGTTTTTCACCCGAAACAAATGCAGCCTAAATTCAACTAATCAAGATACTGTTGGTTGAATATACAAAAAGTGAGACAAATGATATGTATCCTAAGAAAAATGTACACACCATGTATCCTAAGAAAAATGTACACACTCGTCATTTTGGTGTCGCTAAGGAGCTTTAGCCGGTGCTCTTTAATTGTAGAAAAGATAACACGTCGTACCTGTTAATAGTATACTACTAAGTCTACTATACTGTGTTAGTTCACTATTATTATACTCTATGTTCGTATCATGCTAGTCACTATCAATCCAAAATTTTACTATTTGAAGGTGATGAAGGGTTAAATGCGTTATGCGTATGTGTAACCCTTTGTTGTCATTCGATCGAAAAAAAGAAAAAGAAAAATAATCCTCACCATTATAATCTACCTACTTATATTTATCAATTTACTCCATTCTCATGCTAATCATTGCTCCAACTCTATCTTACCATTGGCATGTATACATATTTGTTCAATAAGGTAATTCTATTTTTTGTGCCTCTTTTTGTGTAGGAAGAATTGTTTATCTAATCTTGGCCTAACACTAACACTGCACACACGCGAAGACACAGTCATTGCTAATTATGTCAAATCATTATAAATATGACACATTTTAACATGATAAAAATCCCCACTAGCTACAACGTACCCCATTAATTTCTCTCTCTCTCTCTCTCTCTCTACCTTCTATATACCTTTTCTTACAATCTAAGTCTTAACTCAATTTATACCCCAAAACCAAAACTCTGTAGTACTGCACAAACTCTCTGAACCTAGCTCATACACCAAAAAAATGAGCTCAGTTTGCATATCAAGCTGTGTCAATGACGCACGTGACCCTCGTGTTCCTGTCCGAGCCACCTATGTGAACCTTTACAAGTGGCCGGAGTCTGATGCAGAGTTTGTGAAGTCAGTGAGCTTAGAGCGCACAGGAGGTCATGGTCATGGCCATGGTCAAGGGCACCCCAAGGTTGTGGATAGTATTTCATGCAGACAGCTTTATTTAAGAAGCTACACGTTTTCAAGGAAAGAGACTATGCCTGAGAAGACCCAGAAATGTTTTGGGAGAGTGAAAGAGAGAATGATTCCTGGAAGGAAGAGAAAGATTCGAGGGGTTAAGAGGAAGTGTTTGGTTTTCACGAAAGTGAAGGAATTTTCATGCGTCGCCTTGTTTAGGATCTTTCACAGGTTTTTGTCTTGCAGTGCTAGTGTAGATGTGGTGGATTGACATGATTGACTTGACTCATACACTTGAGTTAATTACTTCCTCTTTTTTTTTTTTTTTTTTTTTTTACATGCTTTATAATTAAGAGAAGTTCTTCTTCTACGCACACAAAAAAAAAAATGGCAGGTGTTTCTTTAATTTTGTGTTAAGTTAATGGGAAAATACAGTAGGGATTTTGTGGAAAAATGGGTTGTATCTGCATGTAATGGGAATAGAAGGAGGTGTAATTCTGTTTTTTTTTTTTTTCCTCCACTTCTGCGTTGTTCTAATTAAGGAATAATTTTATTGTCTCTCTCTCTCTCTCTCTCTCTCTCAAAAGCACACACACACATAGAACACACATGTTGTTCTAGTTAAGGAAATAAATTTATTGTATTTTCCCTAACTTAAAGTTTTATATGCTTTATAATTTACAGAAAATGTTCTTCCAAGCACACAAAAAAAAAAAAAAAATGGCAGGTGTTTCTTTAATTTTGTGTTAAGTTATGCTGATGGGAAAATACAGTAGGGACTTTGTGGCAGAATGGGTCTTCGTTGTTCATGTAATGTTCTGATTAAGGAATAATCTGATTGTATATCTCTCTCTCTCTCTCTCTCTCTCTCTCAAACTGTCCAACACACCCGTATTGTAAAGTTTTTCTTACCATGGAAGGAATGGAAGATGTAAACGTATTTTTGTAGCTTTTTTGTTGTTACAAGCGACGGGAAAGTGTGGAAAAGGGAAGTACTCTTTGTTGTTTCTTCAATTTTTCAAGGAACAAATTCTATGATAAATTGGGTCCACAGATGACCACCGTTTTTGGTACGATTCTATAAATTTCTTTTTTCTTCTTCTTTTGATGAGTTTTGATCAGGTATTATTTTTAGCATATAACCATTGAAAATAAATGCTTATTTAAAAAAATATATATAATTGTTGGCTTAGCTAACTAATCCAATCCAAATTCTTTGACGAAAGGTATATACAATATTTACTTCATTGGATTCTCTTGCAATGCATGTGAATTGCAAAGCCTATTAATTAGTAATTTTGTATTACGTTGGAGATGAGGGCTTTTGACCATATAATCATGTTTCCAAGCTCATTAGGAGACTTGTTTAGGTGTAGTTTTGGTACAAAATCGCTAACCTGCTTAATTAGGGGTTCATATTATGAGTCAAGTCAGTCAGTAGTTAGTTAATTACTGCACCAAATGGTTCGATGTAAAGGAATATTGTGACGAATTGGAAGTGCAGGGCCTATAGACAAGCTTATATATGGATCAAGATCAGCCACTGTTCGATTAAATAATTTCAATGGCCATGATGAAGTCTCAGTGCAACATTACCAATAAGTTCCATTCCATATTCTTCACTGGGAAAACTCAATTTATAGTATAATTTATTTGAGGGGAAAAAAAATTCCAATTTGCCTTGGATGCTCTTTTGTGATAATGAATGGCTGACTGTAAAGACCATAGAGGAATAAAAATGGTTCATTGGGTCAAAGAAATCTTCTCATTGAAAAGTCTACCGTTTCGGCAAAATTCTCCACTAAGTACTGCTGTAAGCCATTTGAAACATCTTTGCATCTCAATTTAGTAAAACCTACAGTGAGCTTTCACTAAACATTAGGAAGTAAAACTCTCTCTCTCTCTCTCTATATATATATATATATATAGTAGTATTCTAAAAAAAATTGTTACAAATTGGCTCAAAAAATAATCTAGTTTACAAATTTAAACCAAGGGTAATACTTATTGCACATATATGGTTACACAATTTTACATATACCTCATTTTTGAAAATTGTGACTTCAAATTACAGTTTTAGTTCAAAAATAAAGTGAGTGTAAAACTGAGTAACAATTATAAACACAGCCCATTAAACAAATGGACCCTTTACCAAGTTATAACCTCTAATAAGTAGGAAATAAAGAATAAGATAAACTTTGGTCTTTTAGTTGAATTACAAAGGTTTTATATATATATATATGAAAAGTCATACAAATATAAGAAATATTTTTGTAATGAGCATGGCCATAGATTATGCTAGCAATTATTCGAGTATCTTCCTCTTAAACGCAAGCATTACCAAAAAAAAGGGACAATGTATAGGATGCCTCATGTGATTGGTGGTGTCAAGTGTATGGGCGTGAAAGAAAGAAGATAAAATACAATCATAGCAACCACCAAACAAAAGGCTTTGCTGAAACTTGCATTCTACGGGTCTAATCAATACGCTTTTGCTAAAACTTGCATACTAAATGGAACTCATGAAGATTTTCAAGTATGGAAGATTGAGAACTGATATGATGACTAGCAAATTATCAATCTCTTACTCACTTTAATTTCCATGAATCAAAGTTCATGCTGACAGCAATATGCACAAAATGTTGTCGGACCCAGTGCAGCGAGCTTGATCATTAGGAAAAAAAAAAAAGGCGCAATGGTTTCGTAAGTTTCAAGTGAGGCCCAAAATCCCCCACAACCAACCAGACTCTCTCGGACCCAAGTCAAGAAAAGAAAAACAACAGGGAAAAAACTAAGAGAATGTTTGGTTTTGCCTTTTAAAATCCGTTTTGCTGAATGGGATGGGAAGTGGGAACCGCACCGAAAGGCTTTTGAATGATTCTTTTGTCAAGACACAACTAAAAAACTAAAGGGGTCGGGTGATGCTTATCCTGAAATTACAATGCTAACTCCGAAAGTGAGAAGAATGACTTTGTGATGTTTTCAACTTCAACTTAATATTTTCTAATGTCAAACTTATATATAAAACCAATTGAGCTTGGAATCCTTGCTAGAGCTTCTACCATCTCTCTCTCTCTTGCATAAGCATTCGCCCATTAACCCAAGGATGAGAGGTATGCTAACTCCAGACTAAGGGGGTGTTTGGACACCGTTTATTTTACTGAAAGTTGAAAACTAAAAACATTGTAGTAAATTAATTTTTGAATGTGTAAATAGTGTCATGAGACCTATTTTTAATGAAAGTTATGTTTAAAAAAAAAGCATCACAAAACGTTTTTTGTTTTGTTTAAACAAAAAAAAAAAAAGTTTTGTTTAATAAATAGTGCATGAGACTCACTAGAAAAGCACCACGGCCACAGAATGTGCTTCTCAAAAAAAAAAAAAAAAAATTGCAAACGTTATAATCTGAATCCAAACAGGTACTAATAGACCACGCAATCTCATTGAAGTCAATTTCATCATATTTTATTATTTCCAATCACTTTAATGCCCTACTTGATTATAAGCTTACGTTACTAAGCTATCTCTCTCTCCTCCTAACACAACGAAAAAAAATTCTAACTCCTGTCTTTCTCACCGATCTACAACCTTTACCAACTTCTTCAATTTAAGTTGTTTTGAGGACAGTAGTGGCTTATGGTTGAGGTTGGAACTTGGATGATGTTGATTGATGCTTGGGTTGCTGACTTTGTTAAGGTGGTAGTTTTTTGAGGTTTTTTTTTTTTTTTTTTTCCTAAAAAGGTGGTAGGTATCTATGATTGATTTTATCAATGGTATGTCTATTTGAGGGTAAAATTTTTTGGTCGGTTTAGTTTGTTGTAATCTCGCGGAGTAATGCTGGATTGTTGTGAATTGAGGCCCGCGGAACCTGATGAAAAGGTTGCTACTCAAGTACTCAGAATTAACAAAGCATTTGATTGGATAATGAGGAATGACATTTCTACTAAGACTATCATTTTCAAGGTAAAAAAAAAAAAAAGAAGCTACTGTAAACCAACAGAAAGGTTAATGTATATATATATATATATTTAGGCGTATATTTATGTGTTTATGTTCATTATTTGGTTTCTTATGTTCTATTTTTATTTCTTTTGGACAGGATTTAAAATTGAAAATTTTAAGAGAATTAGTGATAATAATCAAATTGCTCTTCGTGAGCAGGTAAAAAATTTATCTTGTGGCTGCAACTGTGCATGTTTTTTTTTTTTTTTTTTGAATTTGCAAAGCTAAAATGCGTAAATAATCCATGTTTGTGTAGTTTATAAAGGTATTGTTTTGATATTTTCTAATTAGTTTTTTGTCTATTGGTTTTAGGAAATTTATAAGGGCCCTGAGAATCCCTTGAATCCAGAAATTGTACCAAATGGTACCCATGCCATCCTCATTGTAGGGTATGGTACTAAGGAGGGAGAGGGTTGTTGGTTGATTAAAAACTCGTGAAGCTTAAATAGAGGAATTAATGGCTATGAAAAAAATACTACAATCTAGCTGTGTCTTGAACAAGGCAAAAGAGAAAGTATACCCTCTTGTTCACATCCTCATGGTAGGGTATGGTACTGAGGAAAGAGAGGATTATTGGTTGATCAAAAACCCGTGGAGCTTAAATTGGAAATTATTGGCTATGGAAGAATACTTTGATTTGATCAAAAGGGAAAGTATACCCTCTTATTCAAAGGGTATCATATATATATATATATATATCATTAATATGATGAATATCACAACTTTAATATTTAACTTCTTCTAATAGTCTTTAGTATTAAACAAAGGATATTATTTAAATTTCCTTCTCATTTTTTCTCCCTTTCAAAAGAATATATCCTTGTGAGCCTTAGTTGTTTTGTGTATGTTTTCTCAGCTTATACGATATGATAGTCTTTGGTTATTTGTCTCCTCCTCTCTTAATGATTTATTAACTATTGTTTGTGTTAGAAGAACTAGATGGAAATTGTAAAGTTTCCAAAAATTCTTCTTTTTTCTCCTTTTCAATAAAATACATTCTATTGATATTTATGTTTTCTTAGTTTTTGATATATTGTTTTTAGTTATTTGCCTCCTAGTGTTTGTGTTGGAGAACTAGATTGAAAATGACAAGTTTCCAAATAAAAATAATGAAAAATGGCAAGAAGCTTTAGATTTGAACCTAAGTTCTACTGAAGGAGAAGCCCAAATCGATATACATATACATATATACACGCTAAAAACTGAAATAAGATCTAATAAAATTTTAATTAGAATCTAATTTTGCACCACATAATCTAGCCAAACTTTTGATCAAGCTGGACCCTGAAACACAAAAAAAGTTAGCGTAGATTAAATTCTTGTAAAGCTGGTCATTACCACCTTCCAAGAAGCTTCAAGGTCGGTTATTGGGAAATGCTCCACATAAGCAATCAAACATTAGGCTTGTATGGTAATTTACCTACTTTGGGAAGTAAATCATGAGCAAACAAAGTATTTCACAAATTGAAAATGTAATGGATAGTTACTCCATCAGTAATTATATAATCAATCAATTCAGATGTAATCTCCTAAGAAATAATTACATATTTGAATCACATTAATCAATACTCGTTTCGTGTCTTTGAATACCCTAACTACCCATGGCTTAGGCCAAATCAATATAACATGTTAGAATCACATGTGATTCCATACCATGTGTATTTATAGGGTATTCTCTAATTAACAAAGGTATTCTTATAAGTGTTATGAGTTATGAGTGCTTGTAAGTATTTATAGGGCATCTGAACATGTTTAATTTGTTGAAAGAGAATTCCCCGATGAGCAATGGCATATGGTTCCTCCTCTATGCCCATTCAACATATTCCCCAATGCTTCCTCCAGATTATCAAACACAAAGAAAACATCGCCATCGCCAAATTCAATATGAAGGGAACCCATCCATATGGGCCAAGGGGCATAAATCAGGGAAAAGATCCTCTCCCATTGGATTTTCCTCCTATTTTTAGCTAGATGTGAGGCATGTGACATTTATGTGATTTTTAAATGTCATGTATCTCACATTTAAATAAAAAATTGAGGAAATTAGAGGATTCAATAGAAGGAAATTTTTTTCATAAAAAAAATATAAGGGAATCTTATCCCCCATAAGACCTTTTTTTTTTTTTTTTTTTAATAAGAATAATTTTATTAAAGGACTACTTCATATACAACAGGCGCAAAGTAGATGAAAGAATTACAATAAATTATATACAAAAAAGACAAGGACTCAATAAACATTGGAATGGAATTGCTAGTTGTAAAACCCCTTGCACAAGACCAGTCAAACAAAGAGCCAACAAAGGAGGTTAGTAACTGATTCCTTGTGCTCTTGACATCCTCAAAAGTACGTCTATTGGGCTCCAATGATACCCATCAAGCATAACAGAGCCAAGTTCCAAACGTTCTAAAAGTAATTACCCACACAATTCCTCCAACCAAACAAGGATCAATCACTCTTCATAAGATTTTCACAAGTGAGAATCTTCCCAATGCTACCATCCAAATGAAAAATGAAACCTTTAGGGGGGGTGGTGGTTGGCGGTGGGGTGGTGCCTTCACTCTCCATATGCCTTTCCAGGGAAGGACAGAAGTAGAACCCCGTAGCATTATACAAGGAATGAATATCAAACTCCTCACTCTTTTCAACCTCCACTTCACTTTGTCACCATCCTCTGTAATGGGAATATGAGATTCCAGAAGATGGAGAAAAGAAGTTACCAAGTCCAACTCCAAGTCATTGAAGTCCTGCAAGAATCTAAAATGCCAACTCTGCCTCTCCCCCATAGACGACCTCACCAATAGGGATGCCATTGAAGCATCCCTATCTGTGAAATTATCATACAAGACTAGAAAAACCACTCTCAACGCCTGGTCACCACACCAACAATCATGCCAAATGCCAAATGCCAAAAGCAAATCCGGTAACCAATACCAACCTCAAAGTGTATAACTGACATCCATCCTAATGCTCTTCCATAAACCACATCCATGGATACCTGGAACCAGTTTCGTACTCTAACACCCCACTCCTCTCTGAATTTTGATATGACTACACGCCTCCATAAATGTGTTTCCTCAAATCCCAAACCACCACAACAACTTCCCCAATAGAGCCTGATTGAATGTTGCAAGCTTCCTAATGCCCAGACCTCCATTAGCAATAGGAGTGCATACCCTATCCCACCCACCCCAACCAATGATGTTTGAACTCGTCCCCCAATCCTCCCCACAAAAATTTCTCTATGACTTCTCTATCCTATCTGCAAAAAAGGATCAATAATACACTAGGAGACTCTAAAGGGTACTCTTCAATAGGATCAACCAGCCTCCTTTTAAAAAATATAATCTCTTCCAGCCCACTAACTGACATTCAAACTTTTCCAAAACGGGGTTCCAAATTGACATCAACTTATAGGAAGCCCCAAGGAACCTACCTAAATAAGTCATAAGCAAGCTCACTATCTTACACCCCAAAATATCCACAAGGGCATTTATCCCCATAACTCAATAAATTGGATCACAAAAAAGTATTGTAAAGAGCTTAACACACATAATGAAACAAGTCTAAGATACAAACACACAAGCCATACAACCAATCACTATCTAATTCAGTTTAAATAGTCATTCAAGTAGCATGCACGTAATGGAGACATCCAATCCTGAAAAATTTTCCTAAAATTTTTAATACTGTAACCCAGAAGGCAAAGAAGTTTCTAGGATGCGCAACATTTTGAGATGATAATAGATAAATCTGATTAATTCATCAAATAACAATAACATCAGATTAAATCAAACTAAAAAGTCACAAGAAATTGAAAAAAAAAAAAAAAAAAAAAATTCTCATGTCAAGCTCAAAGAAATGACACCAGCAAAATCACTCGTAACCACTAAAATTTAACGAAGAGCTGGAATTATATGATTTTAACTTTCTGCTGACCCAGCACCCTGTGATTTCCTCTGAATTTGGGGTTGAGAGATTCTCAGTCATTTGAAACAAGCATCTAATCAAGGGCATAACTCAAATATCAAAACCTAGTGGCTATTTACATTATTTAAAATGTATAAATGTAACTGCGCATATGAAATTTTACCTAAACATATAAAACATCAAACATGTGCTAAGATAACAGATAGCCTTCCTCAACCATTTACTTAACGTAGTTCAGCTTTTTGCATAATAAAGACCTCTATTCAAGAATATATGTTGGTTGCCAGTTGCAAATTCCACATGTCTAATACATGGGAATGGGATTTGTGTAACATGTGAATTGTTATGTGACATACCAGCTTGAGCTGCCTCCACCTAATTGCACACATGATTTGTGCAAGTCGCAAATTCCTCTTAAAGAACCTGACCATGCTTGAGTCTAATCAAGATTAAAGGGCATTCAATTATGACATTCTCAAACAGAAATATAACTTAAAGGGCCCAACTTCAAAAGCCTTATCCCAATTATGTTCAATTATCCATTGTTTGATTCACCAAATTAGGAACCCTCAATACAATTTACCTTTCTAGATAGAAAATCCCTTCAAAAATTCTATTCAATCTTAGGGATGCTCAGTACAATTGTTACATGGTGAAAGAGAAGCAGATATACAAGGCCAGCAGCCACAGGGCTGAGCAAACAAGACATACTTAGAAAAGAATAAACAGCATAGAAGAAACTCTTATACTACAGGAACAAGATTGCTTATTCTGCAGAACAGCCTAGGCTGCTCAGTTCAATCCTAAATATCAAATACGCAATTATCAACCTATGAAGCAAATAAAAAATGTATATCCCTTAGAAGATAATATAAAAATACACAAGTCAGATGAAAAATGTTACCTGTAACCCAGTGCAACAAGTACCAATTTGATCATTCAAGTGAGGGTCTCTCTCTCTCTCTCTCTCTCTCTCCCCTTTATTATTGGAATAGGTGATTTTTTTTTTTTATTATTATGAGTCCATCCCTCAGGGGAATCAGAGATAATATAATCAAGAAATGAAACTTTAATTTGTATACATTCATATTCAATACACACACACAGGTTGAGAGTTGCTTGAAATCTGTCGAATACGAGCCCTTCTTTCTACAATATTATATAGGGTTGTTTTCGAGTTGGCAAGGTTCCTTCGGTGGGCATCGGATCATTGATTTATGGAGGGCTCCTTTAATCTTTTTCCTTGTTCTAATTTTTTAAAAATGCTTGATCTTTGTAATTTATGTGTTTGATGTACTGTTATCCATGTTCACCCCCAGGTTGGACTTTTGATTAATACAATTCCGTTATTTATCAAAAAAATATATATTATATAGGGTTGTTGGAGTAAGACCCCCCTAACCTTTTTTCCAATCAATTTAGTGCATAAACTTTGGTTCCTTATGGCATTAAAAAAAATGCACTAAGACCCCTGAATTTTTGTTTTGTTTACCTTGGTCATAGGTGAGATTAAAAAAAAAATTAACATTGTTACCCTACATATAATTATACCTTAAAATTAATAGGAGAACAGCACAAGAATCTGCACATATATAACCAGGTAAAATTGCACAGCTATATTTACAACTTTATAAAAAAAAATGGTTAGCCAAATAGAAGACCCCAGAGGATTGAAAATTTTCATATCTTTATAATATTGTGCGTCTTCCAGAATTTATAATTAGATAAGGTGGGAAGATTGTTACTCATGGTTGAGAATGTTTCAACTAACTTCAACCTTTAAATGTCCCTACGATAAGAATCAGTATCCATGCCCTCATATCATTCACTTAGTAACTGAATCTAAATTCTTACATTTTCCTTTTTCAAAATTAGATAGATCTGAAACACAGACCGGTCATGTGGCCCCTTTTGGAGCCCTCAGGTGGATTTTCTAATCAAACCATATTACATGTATGCAAAAAAATTCAATAACTACTTACAAGTTACAACAAACATAATATATGGGAGTTCTGAGCCAAGAAGAAAGAAATTAGAAAATGAACAAAACCAAGCAAAATCTCCGACTCTTTAATGATCCAACTATAATTTATTGCATTTTCACATTTATTATGTCAACCTAGACCATTTGCAAAAGAAGCCTCTTACAAGTAAAAGTAGACATAATCAGCAATGACTTGTATCCTGGTCAAAACTAAGGGCCCCTCACCTATTTGTACTACGTTAGAAAATATTGTGAAGTTGGAGTCAATGGAGAAAGAGATAACTAGCTCAAAGTTTTAGGACATAACATATTAACATGGATAAATATGCATGTGGCACTATGAAATCCCAAGCAGAGACAAACTAACCTGAATGCATACGTATATTGACATTAACAATCACATTCACAATGATTTTTCATAAGCAATAGAACAACAAAGTTCAATTTTTTTAACAAAATTCAGGAAAACAACAGAAAACAAAATCCTGTACATGGTTTTTCTACAATCGTGCACAATATGAACAACTTAACCAAGTTAGATACATGATAAACCGCAACACGGGCTGGTAAAAAAGACAAGGCTAAAGCAGCACCAAGTGTGATGAAATTTGTTAACTCTTTCAATTAACAAAAGTAACGGAAACATTACAAGGCTAGTTATGTAACAATGTTCACTACACATACAGCCATATGGCAGCAACCAATTGAACAAAAAAGGATAAACAACATGATTGAAACTAAACCTATATCGGGTAATTCATTAGCAGCATTATGAAAAGAAAATTCAAATTATCAAACATACAGACACTATCCCATCAACATATAAATTCAAATAACAATTCTTTTGGAAAATAAAAGTAAAATGTGCAAAACAGAAGGAACAGCAACCTGACCCAGCAATTCTATTTGCATTTGTAGCAGCAAGTTTCGGCAAAATCATCTTTCAAAGCTCGAATTCTTCATCCCTAAGAGCCAATTCAGCAGCCTCTTCGTCCTCCTCGTCAAGAACAAAGTACTCATTCTTCTCCACTGGCCTAAACATGTAGAACATAATCATGTAGAAAATAAGGCTAGCAATCTCCTCAGCTGCATTGCTCACCCACTGATACTTATACGCCGCGATTGTCCTAAGCGCGAACACGACGATTCTCGTGAAATACAAGTACCCAATCACCACCATATAGAACTGCCTGAACAGCTGCAATTTCGCCAGATTCCTCGCGGCCTTCCCGTCGGTCTTCGAGGTCTCTCGAAGAGACCGAATCGACCACACGATTGGGAAAATGATAGCGCAGCAGCATATGATATCGACCAACAGGAACACCTGGTTCCACGTCACCCAATCCTTGATAAACGGCCCGGTCTCGCCGATCACGACGGAGGCGATGTTGGCGAGAACCTGTAGAGGGATCACAATCATCAACACCTTCTTCTCCTTCTCTTGCAAGAAAGGCTTCAAAAACGACCAGCCGGTTCCGATCAAAACGATCACGGTGAACAGAAGCACAACCCTAATGAACTGGAAGATGTAGAACAGCACGTCCCAGCCGTGAGGCGTGCCGGTGACCTTGACGTAATGCTTGTCCTCGGCGGCGCAGATCAGATTCAAGGCCTTCATGAGCAGCAAACCGGCCATGAGGAGATGGATCCGGTGAACGGAGCGCTTGTTGGTGAAGCAGATGTAGATCCAGAAGCCTACGAAGGCGAAGTACGCGAGGGAGAAGACGAAGAAGAGGGAAGGGAGGTGAGTCTGGCCGGCGGAGAGAAAGTCCTTGGAGCCGTCGCGATCGACGTTGTAGACCTCGGTGCGGACGGCCATGGAGACGGCGGATTCCGGCGCGCAGTTGGCGAAGAAGAGGGAGTACTCATTGGGGGAGGTGACGGGGTAGGAGCGATCAAAGGAGGAGTTCGGAGGAGGAGAGAGGTCGCGGAAGGTGAAGAGGAGAGAAATGTAGTGGGAGTTGAGGACGCAGAACTGAGGGTTCTGCTGGATCTCGAGGAGGACCTGGAGGAGGGACTCCTCGGAGAGAAGGAAGAAGCCGAGGAGGGAAGGGTCGGTGTTGGCGTGAGGGGAGGAGAAGGAGACGGAGGAGACGGAGATGGTGACGTGGCCGGTGTGGGTGAAGCCGAATTTCTCGAAGAGGATCATGGGGCGGGAGTCGGAGGCGATGGAGAGGGATTTGATCTCGGCGGAGGAGGGGTAGAGGAGGAGGGAAAGGAAGAGGATGGAGAGTAAGAGGAAGGGTGTTTTCGTCATTTTGATTTGGGTTGGTCAGTCAATTTTGGCGTGGCGAGCGCGGGGAGAGGAGGGACTGGAGAATGGAGGAGGAGATTGGAGAATGATGGAAGTAATGGAAACTTTAGAGTAAAACTGAAGAGAAAGGAGACTCGTTGACTTTACGATTTTGCCCTTGGAAAATGATACGGGGTCCGTCGGTTGTTTGAAGAGACAACCAGATCTTGGGACATGGGATCTTAATCTTCTTAGAGAATTTTTTGTTTCACAATGTCAAAAAAATAAAAAAATAAAAGAAACTTATTTATTTACGTATTTAAGTCCCAATATCATCTAAATCAATGAAATTAAAAATGCGTTAATTTGTAAAGTTGTTACAATAATCTTGTTAATTTAAGCTATCGCTGTTTATTTTAGATTTAATTTTTCATTGTTTATTCTTATATCTCAATGACGAAGAAAGACAGTTCATAATAAATGATGTTTGTTGTATATAAAGAACGATAAACAATTAAGAAAATATTAATATTTTAATGAAATAGAGTTTATAGTAAGTAATTTATGTATTTTTTAAAAGAGGGAATGTAAAATAATAATAAAAAATTGAACTAAACAGAAGGTTTCTCTTCAAAGTTCAAACCTTTCATATTCCTTTTTTAATTAATTGTGTGTGGATTTTGAAAATATAACAATTGAATTGCATATTCTTATTGTAGGGTTAGAACTTGTGGCTCAAGCCCAAAATAATAAATTTGTAAAGTTTGGGTGAAAGAGCTAGGTTAAGTATTGGAATGACAACAATGAATCACAACTTTCAAACACAAGCCAATATAAATTTACACGTGAAACCTGAAAATTCGAGGAGCTATATTATTATTTATCTGATGAACAAAGGTCTTATGGTTACAGTCAAGTTCTCTCTCTCTCTCTCTCTCTCTCTCTCTCTCTTTTTCCTTTTTTTTCTCTTTCTCTCATTAGGAGCCTCCTTCCTTTATATAGTCACCCTTCTCCTCATCTCCATCGTCTACTTGTTCCTCATTCATGAGTTTGCTTGAGCACATGTCACGTCAAGCATCTTCTTTTAGCTCTGTGTGAGTGGTGGTAGGTTAGGATGCACTGTTCAGGAGTCTTCTCCACATAAATGCGGTCAGAAAAGTTGCTGCAGTGTATTAGATACGGTGGTAGCAGCTTTCCCCTTAGATATTTCTCCATCCTTATCGTTTCACAACATACTCAGAGCTTATCTTGATCAGGTGAAGTCCTCGGAAAGTCATTTTGGCCTTTCACACACTCAATTAATTTATAATATTTGCGTCAGAGGATTACAACCTCTTCGGACAGGAGATATACTCTTCGGATCGTAATAATTCTTCCTTCTGAGGGTCCCACTTCCAGATGGGCCCTGCCTTTTCCATCTTCTTCTTCTCGGTCGCAAAACAGCTCTCCTATGGGCTTTCGACCCATTATGTTGGGCCGGGCCCTTTTCTCCCCACACTTATTATATCCTCCATTCTTACAAAATTTTAGGAAGATCAAAGATTAATTAATATGTCATCAATCATGTTTAAATTTCAAGTTTTTGTGATTTAAAATTATACATAAAAACTAAGTTTATTAATTAGAATAGTAAATAAAATTTGACATGCATTTTTTTACCTCAAATTTGACATGTATATTAAAAACATGAATAACATACAATCCAAATAGGGGTGTTCACCAAACCGTACCAAAATTGCCCGCCAAAAAGGCATAACCACACCGCACCGCATAATGCAATGTAGTTTGTGGTTTTATAATAAGAAAACTGCATTGCACCACTGCACACTCTTTATATATTAATATATTTATTTTTTTTAATATTAAATAAATTATTAATAGTTTAATAACCTTGATTTAAAAAATAATAATAATAAATAGTTTAATAACCCTAACAAGTAGCAAGTGTTGATTAGGAAAGTTAGCTCAAAAAAAAAAAAACCTTGTTCAATAGTTTAAAAATTGGCCCAAAACAAAGAGAAAAATCAATTTTGAGCTAGTTAGGAAAAATCCAAAATTTATAAAATATTCTGGTTTCAAACTGCATCTTATACACTGCATTACATGTGACTACAAAAATGAGATACAATGCGGTTATGGTTTTGGCTAAATCCTAAACCGCACCGCACTGCACATATGACCATAAAAAATGAAATGCAGTGCAGTTATAATTTTGTCTAAACCACACCATACTAAAAATTATCCAAAATCACACCGCACCGTGCGTGCAAACACCTAAACTAAACCATTAAATTATTAAAATTCACGCCTAAATTAAAAAGACGGAAATTGACAGGTGTCCTTATACGACATTGTGCCGGTTTGGATAGCTAGTAAAGTTGCGTTGCGTTTCACTTGTTGTGTTTTCTCCCCTTTTTTTTTTTTTTGGCCGGCTTTTTTGACTTTGGGGGACAAAATTTACTGTGTATATACTGTGCGTACACTGTTCACGAAATGTTCATGCACTGTTCACATATTAAAAATATTAAAAGTGGGTTCCATGGTATTATTCATATATTTAAAAATTATTTTGCTACAGTATTTTCAGTAACAATCAGTTTTAGCAACTTTCAGTAACAATAAATGTTATCCAAACACACCCATTGTTTGCTTGAACGAAAGGACAAAAGGTAAGGCTTTAAGGGTTTTACCGGTAAAGAATACTGAAGGCCCAGTCCACTTATGAGTTGGATTAGGCTTCTGGTTGCCAATATAAATGGATTCAGCCTAAACAAATGTAATTAATCAAGAGTTTCAACTTGGGTTTATTGATTGCTTTGTTATCAAAATAGAATGGAAGGTCGATCTAGCTAAAAGATTGATTTTTTTTTTTGTTTTTTTTAATAAGGATTGGTTTATGGATTTACTGGTTGAATCAGTGGTTTATAGGTTTAAACGTTGGTTCAAATGTTCAATAAATAAATATATTTTATTTTTATAATAAAATATTATTTTCACTCCTATCAAAAAAAAAAAAAAATTCACATGCTAAAAAATAGGGTTCAATAAATAAGTAATATGGGGTTCAAGCGCTCCAATTGTTGCCCAATTTTCCACACTTAGGAAGAACGAGATGCATTAGATCAGATTTTTTTCAAAATAATACCCATTTTCAAATAATTTTGTTAGTTAGTATAGTTTCCAAACTATTTAAGAAACTAACATCTTGAGTTTCTTAGACTCGAGTCCATTGTAGCAACTCGAGTATCAAATACTCAATTTTTATGAAAATCTACGTGAAACTCAAGTTCCACAAAAGAAAACTAAGAAATCAAAAAATGTGAGTCTCTTCTTCTTCTTCTGGTCTCTTCCTCTTCTCCCTTTGAAAAAAAAAATCCACAAGTTTCTACAAACAACCCAAGAAACAACAAAAATACGAACACAAACAAGAGATCAAAGCATAAACCACATGAAGTAAGAGATCCACGAATCCAAGCAACAAACCACGAACCCAATGGCAAACCCATGAACTCAAGCAACAAAACTCACAAGAGGCAAACCCACAACCCCGGGTGGCAAAACCCACAAACCCAAGCTCGGGATTGAACCCACGAACTTAGATCTCCCTAACCTAAACCCCTCAGCTCGAACTAAACCTAGGTAGCAAAGGCTCCAAGCGAATGATTTATGTAAAGGTCTTCTTCTTCCTCAAGCGAAGGTTTCATTTTCCTTTGTGCAAAGTAGGAACTTGAGTCTCTAATACTCGAGTTCTACGCCACCTTATGGAAATTGACTCTTTCGGACTCAAGATGTTAGTTTCCTAAATAATTTGGAAATGATGTTAACTAACGAAATTGTTTGAAAATTTGTGTTATTTTGGAAAAATAAGTTCCATTTGATCTCAATCTTTAAGAACTTTCCATTCCATTCTTAAAATCAATCTTGTATGCAGGGGTGACGCCAAGTACTAATGAAGGTGGTCACAAGACCACTCTAATTTTTTTTTTTTTAATATACCTTAAAAAATTTTGAATTTTAAATTAATATGGGTCTTTTGAGTCTTTACCACCCTAGGGAAAAAAAAAAACTTGACCACCCTGAAAAAAAAAAAAAAAAAAAAACTTAAACACCCTTAATAAAAATTGAGCCCACTAAAAATAAAATTCAACCTCTCCAAAATTTTGGTCCATAGAATGTTGAACAAAAAAATTGCAAGAAATGCAATGTTCACAATATTTTCGTAATATTTTTTGTAAAAAATCCTAAATAACAAATTGTTACTAGTAAACAAAAAAATAATTTAAGTGGTAAGTTCAAGTTAGAACTAGTAAAAACTTACCACCTAGGTTTTATTGTGAAAGCATTATAACAAAAAAATAATTTAAGTGGTAAATTCAAGTTAGAACTAGTAAAAACTTACCACCTAGGTTTTATTGTAAAAGTATTATAAAAATGTTGTGAACATAGTACTTTTTTGTTTTGCTGCTTTTCTTGGGTCAGTCAATTGGCGTGGTGAGGGGTAGGGGGAGCGACAGAAGGAGGAGGAGGAGGAGGAGGAGGAGGAGATTTGAGAGTGATGGAAGTAATGAAAAATTGGAGTAAAATTGAAGAGACAGGAGACTCGTTGACTTTATGATTTTGCCCTTGGAAAATGATACAGGGTCCGTCAATTGTTTGTAGAGTCAGATCTTGGAGTCTAGATGTTAGAGCATTTTTGTATCACAATGAATAATAAATAAAAGAAAAACATTCATTTTACATATTTAAATATTTATGTCCCAAAATCATTCAAATCAGTCATGACAGAAACAGGTAAATTTACAAAGTTGTTATAATAACCGTGTAAGTTTAAGCAGTCATTATTCATGTTATATTTAGTTTTTTATTCTTTATTGTTTTTTTTTTTTAATGTATCCCAAAGTAAAAGTAATGATTGTAGAAGGTGCGTAGAGGTTTTTATGCTTTTCTATGGACAAAGTGGTGCCTGGTTTTGTTATAGGGCTTGACGGCCTTATATGGAGTTCTTGGTTTGACTATATTTTCTCACAAGATATTCACACAATATAAATTTGATTTTTCATGCCTATTTCAATTAAGCATTCTTTCTCCTCTGATTTTAACTTATCTCTTTATCGACGTTGATTCTTTGTTGTTTTGTAGGGATACGTTTTTTATTCCTGCAAAAAAAAAAAAAAAAAGGATATTAATCTTTTTATTCTTGATCAATTTTGAGTGTTATTTGGATGTAGTTAAGCATCGGAGGAGTAGAACTCATTTTAGTTCACGTGGTTCTTAATGAATTTAGTGCAAGACAATGAGTTGAAAGGTCTAAGTTTACATGTGCCGAAAATGAAATTTATGCAATCTTCCTTAGAAGGTGGAGCATTTAAATAGTGACGCTATAATACTTTAAAGATTGTAATTTTCATTCCTGTTTCCTAGCTAGAAAAAAATTTTGCTTTTTAAATTAATAATAACGTATAGCTATAGGGCATGCACATGCTTATATTTGGCAAGTTAATATGTTAATTAATTTACAAAATGTTATGTGTATGATGAAGATTTGAAAGCTTGGAATCAATTTTCAACCATTGTGGGTTCAGTTTGTTAAATAACTGCATATTGCAAAGGTCATATTCATATTAGTTTTTGACTTAAAAAAATAACATAGTGTTGCCAAATTTGAATTTGACACTAACTATATATACTCACTAGAAAACTTCATTAATTTTGAGTTTTAATTGGATTTGATCAAACATTGAAATGTGGAGTACGATAATACTTTTTTTTTTTTTTTTTAATGATGATTTCTTTAATTTCTTAAACATTGTAAATATATGTCTCATTACCCTTCTACAATTCATGACAAAACACTTCACAACAAATGATACCTAACTTTGGGATAAAAAACATGGTTAGGGACTAAGGTTTAGTTTGAATTTAGTTTTTCTAGCAAACTTCGTAGATTAACTGTGATGTTAAGGTCAAACGTTGTAGATTTGTAGGTTTTATAAAGACTGTGATTGACTATGAGTATTTGAGATATTTATTTTTGTTTTAGAATCTGTTTAGATTGAGGGGGAGGAAGGGAGAGTAGAGAGTAGATTTGACTCAAAATTAGCTTATTTTCAGTCAACCTTACTTTACTTTTCTCAACTCACCTTCCTTTTTCCCTCCATCCAAACAGGCCTTAAGGAGAAAAAGAAAGACACATTTTATATCAACTTATCAAGCACATTGGGTCAGCTAGTAGCTTTGTAGCAGAAATGTGGGGCCTTAGAGATGGCTTAGCCCTTTGCAACAGCCTTAATATTCAATGTTTATTAGTTGAAGTTGATGCTAGAGTCATTGTGGATGCTATGCTTAACTCCAATTATGTGAACATTGTAGTTTCTCCCTTGATGGATGACTGCAGGCATTTGTTGAGCTGCTTTCAACAGGTACAGATCAGATATTGTTACCGTCAAGCCAATCGTTGTGCTGACATTATGGCAAGGATGGGCTCTGACCAACTAGTAGATGATGTTTATCATAGTCCACCTGAGGACGTTTTGGAAGCCTTTGAGGCTGATTTTATTGGTTTGTTTTTTGACAGGCGTTGCCCTGTTCTTGCTGTAGGCTCTTAGTTGTTTTGTATGGAATCGTCTTTTTCACCAAAAAAAAAAAAAAATCAATATATATATATATATATATATATATATATATAATTCTCTAAAACCATTGTACATTTTTTTTTTGAGAGAGTTTCAACATATAGCGTCCGTTCATCATCAAACCAAAACACCAATCGATTTTTGGTATAGATAGAGATTGGACTTCAAATCTTTGATTTAACCATCAGAGACTTCACCAGTTGAGTTAACTGAAACCCACCACAACCATCATACGGCAAGTTACTACTAATAATAATAATAATGAAGAGGTTCAGTTGATCGGATCATGCTCAAATTGGCATCAAAAGACAAAGCATGTTAATTCTAAAATTAAATAAACACTGTGACTTAAGTACAACATTTCGAATGAAATCCAATTATAACAGTAATGAGAACCTTTTTCTTTTGACTAATTTCATAACCATTAAACTCTATAAAAATTGGTATTTATATGCTCAGGGATTCTCTCTCTTTGAGATATTTGTCCTCACACAACTTAGCGATCAAACCTGTGGTCTGATGCCATCACTATGGATGGGCCGGATGTGCTACAGCAGGCACCATCCAAAAGCTTGTTGGCAATTAACATGGTTCATTAATTTATATGTTATATAGACTATAAACAAGTAGTCGGGGTGGTTGAGGAAGTAGGCAAATAGCTAAAGGAACAGAAACTTCAAAGCATTTAAGTAATGGGAGATTACAAAATTTGCATTGATGCAATCTATGCTATTATGGATACGGTATCGTAAGAAATTGCAGTCCTGGCGGCGGATGCAAAGGAGTTAGCAAGGTTTTTCATGTACCTTGAGACGTGGGACGATGATTACACACGCGACTTCCTTAGCTTGTCTTCCTTCTGCTGTTATTTCTTCTTGGAGGAAAGAGTTTTGTTCTTTTGATTCAGCTAAATAATATTCTGATTTATCGCTTTATATGCGTCCCAAAACGGAATTAAGAAAAAAACCAAGTAGTCAACTAATTTTCTCAGGTCGTTTGAGGACAACCTTGTCTCATTACTGTTCTCACTGAAAGTTTATTTACTTCAAATCCCAATTCAAAATTTCCAGAGATTTTAATGGTTCAATGTTACATCCCAATTCTAAAACACAGGCACTGCTCTTTAAACATTTTTTCAGAAAAATTACCTAACCAAAAAAAAAAAAAAAAAAAAAAAAGAAAATCTAATAAAAGAACAGATAACCCATAAACAAGTAATGAATCTTAGGAATAGATAGTCTGACAAGGGGCGTTGCCTGAGAACACAGTGTAGGGTTGGTGGGATGAACAACAAATCAAATGTAAAGACAGGTCAGTACACTTAGTAGTTCAATTTGGAATGCGATTGTACAAGAACACCAAAGGATGAAAGGTGCAAAATGGTTTGGTTTCCTGACAATACTCCTGGCATACATTCTAACGAGACCAACGAATCCGTCTCTTGGCGACCATCTCATCGTTACTGACGAGGATATGATCTTATGAGACAAACGAATACCCACGTTACTGACGGAAACAACTTTGCCATTTAATATGGCTAATTATATTCAGAGCAGTTACAGAACCAACTGTATGAGCCGTTGGAGTACATTGAAGCCACATAACAAAGCATAACATGTTACCAAGGGGACATTAAGGCTACCATAACTACCGCAACGGCTAGGAGCTACAAAAACATATATAAGGCCCTCACAATACCAACACAAGGTATGAAAAAAAACACTCAGACAATTTTATTACAATTCTGCAATTTCGTTTTAGCTTACAAATAGATTTCTTTGTACTGACTTTGGTATCGGAGAGATTGTGGCAAGTACCACACCGGTGACCACCTTCGAGAACACATTCACACAAGCTGGGGATTGGTTCCATCTGCCTTATCTAACTGACGATCTTACGCTTCATCACATTCATCAGTATGTTGCCTGTTAATGATAGACTATGCATTCTATACAAAGTTGGTAACTAGGCATAAATGGGAGATTTGTGTTGTCTATAGAAGCCAAATTAAGCGCAGAAAATAGAAACCATCTTTTTTTTTAGCGTTTTCACTAGGACATTAAAGCAACAATTTTTGAAATTGTGTTCTTTCAGTGGGGAATTAAGGGAAGAAGGTTTCAAATGAAACTAGGTAAGATTTCTTCGGCTGCTACAATCTACTATATATGGCTGCAAAGAAAGACAAGGATTCAAAATGGCAATGTCATCTCAAAAAATGGACTTCCACAATAAAAACCCATATTTACACAAAATTCAAAGGGAAAATGCCTAATCATAGTTGTCAAAATGTGATTTTTTATTTTATTTTTTTATTTTTATTGTATTGTGTATCGTAAGATACACAAACACTATATAAAGTTTATATGTATGCATATTTATTATAAAATTGGAACATAAGCAACTAGTGACTACTTTAATTTTTAGTTATGCTATAATATTTGATAAAATTAACCAAATAAATCAACTGAAAAAATATTTATAACATCCACATTCAAATTTATCAAATGGAAAAGTGTTAATACATAATATCTAAGTCAAAGTAAATTTTTTTCCTCATCTCATCATATTCATCATTGCCTAATCAAATTCATCTCTGTAGTCTAAAAAGAAGAGAGAGAGAGAGAGAGAGAGAGAGAGAGAGGGCTTTACGAGGGAGGGAGGGAGGGAGGGAGGGAGGGAGGGAGGGAAAGGGGGGGGGGGGGGGGGGGGTGGAGTTGAAGAGCTAAGGAAAAGAGAATTTGAAAGTGGACAAATGTGAGTATTTTTCAAGCCATTAGAGATGATGTTAGGAGGGTAGGTTTTTGATAAAAAGAAGAAGAAAGTGCATTTGTTTTAGTTCAGAGTTGCATTTTGAAGCTAAAGAAGCAAATCAATCCAACAGCTTGTTGGCAACTAGCATGCTATACTAATTTACTCGGTTTTACAGATCTATCTGGACAATTTACTTACCAATATCATGTAAACTGCAGTTTCAGATGTTGTATTTCAAATTTAGAACACAAGAAAAATAGATTCACTATAACTTAAATTCACAGCATCACAACCATACATATTATAGAAATATTGTTTCTCGCTTAAAAACCAGAATGCCAAATTGTATCTGGCCACCAAAAAAGTCAGGGACTCTTCAATTAAGATACAATGATAGCTAGGAAAAAAAAGGGGGTTTACAAAGTACTAAAGAAAAAAAGAAGCTAATCCAAACGAATAGGAGGGGTAACCAGAATTGGTCGAGAATAAGAAGGAGGGCTGACCTTACCGAATGGAAGGGATTGCATAAACCTATTTGCCATGTTAAACCCTCCCAGATCACGGCCTCCATATGCCCCTCCTAGGTACATTGGCCAGTCCCAATGGTCATCTGTGAAATAGATCCTGTTAGTTACTGCAGGGATCGTGCTTGTAGGAATGCTCCAGGAGTTGCCATCACCGACAAAGAAAGCATGACCTTCTAAGTCTCTCACTTCCTCAAAAGCCAATGTACTGAAGTTGAACATGTAGACCAAAAAAGATGTAGTCACATGCCTCCTCTGCGAAGGAATAAGATATCCATAACGAAAAACCATGTAAAGCTTTCCCAATGACTCCACCAAATAAAGTTGTCGGGGTTCCCGTACATCTGGTTGATGGGAAGCAATAACTTGTACCTCAGGTAACAGAGGAGCATCAAGTTCAAAGCGCACCAGTGTGCCTTCATCACAAAGTCCATATATTTGGTCATCAAGACATGCAACATCTTTGAATCTCAAATTGCCTGCATTGGTAACTGTGACCCATTCATCTTGTCCTCTTCTGCTCAAAGCTGCTCCTTCTCCCACTCTAGCAAAAGCCAAGCAATTCATGGGGCTGAAAATTGCAAAGACAAGGAAAGATAGCTCATGATCATGAGAGGGGTCCTTGAAAAGAATGAATTTGTGTGCAAGGCGAAACCACTCTTCTGGAGCATCTCCTCGAATAGTTTGTAGTGGTGGAAGAGCAATTGGCTCTCCTTTCACAAGGGGCACAAGGTGGGCTCTATAATCAGGACCCAAGGCTACAACCCAATTATGTTGAGACCCCCAACAGCGTTTTCCGCAGAGTGCTTTGGATACTGGTAATTGATAACGATTTTTTTTGAGGAGACTAAAGAACCGTCGCCTGTGAGTGTGTGGTGTCTCGGAAAGCATCAGCAAAGGAAGCTGATGAGGCCTTGTAATAGTAGTGGCAAAACAAGCAGAACGCCATGTTCGGGAAATCCCTGTAGCTGCCATAAAATCTTCAAAGCTATGAAGTTGATTTACAATTTGACTCACGAAATCTATGTGGAGTTGGGACCAGTCATTGGAGTCTAACCCAAAATTCAAGGTTACAATAGAAGAACGATTAACTAGATATCTTTCCATACACACAGGAAATGATTGAATAAAGATATAAAAAGAGATAATCATGCCTATGAATAATCTGCGACTCTCAGCCAAGGAATTGTCTCGTATCATACTTGTAAAGTTGTCTCGTATCATACTTGTAAAGTTCAACAAATTAATCGCTTGAAGACTGATGAAAGATATAGAATACTTATATCGGCAAGTGGGAGTGGTGGAGTTAATGATACGATTAAGAAGAGAACTTTCCTCATTTCTATGTGCTATCTCATACGCTAAATAAGTAGACCCAATTAAGGTCATCATCAAGCAACGCTCAGCCAAGGAAATGTTTGAGATCAGCACAGTCAAGATAAACGAAATTACAACAAGAAATCTGGGCAACCCTAAAGAAATCCCATGGCGTTGACTGAGAGTGATGGAGCAAACGCTATAACGATGAAAATAACGAATAACTAGAAATTTTCCCATACTAGATTTAATAATAGGTATATATGCCATGTAGTCAAGTACCCAAAGAACAGTGGTGAGGCCAAAACAGAACCGCTCACCTCGATTGAGAGTGGTGGTCCAAATACCGTGATGATCATAATAGTCAAGTAAAGGACTCAGTACTGACCTCATCGTGGAGTTGAACGTGTTACTCTGTGAAAATTGAAAATCTCAAAACAAGCTAATCAATAATCACAAGTGCAAACTTAGCTCCAAATGATAATATATGAGATCGACAAGAAATTTAGACTAATCTAGATCTAGGTCTGCTATGTGTGAAAGCTAACAAATACAACAGCGGTCAGAATGAATGAGATCATGTTTTGGAAAGTAAAAGTAGGGCCTTCATCTGGAAAAGTAATTTGAATATTCAATCCAAGAAAAAGACAACTGAAGAAACTACTCAATGTCACGATGTTAGCCGCGAAGTTGAAGGGTGATGCTAATTCGTTAGTTCACAATATTTCATTTTGAAAGGGGAAAATACACGCTGGAAAGCCTTGTGTGGTTGGACGGGCCGTTATTTGCACGGGCCTTCAATGGACGGACCCCATGAGAATGGACCAGACACGGACGGAGTGAAGGAATGGGCTGGTTGGCCATGGGTCTATTGGACCCCTCATGGGGGATATTTTGGCCCACTCTTATAAGGGCCCAAACAGAGTCCTTGCACTAATAGGACTTCGGAAATCTTATATATTTGGTAAAGATCTTCTCTATAAGGAGGAGATCTGTCCATTACGTTTAGGATTCTACAAGGAGAGTCCTATAAGGAAAACACTTCCGCGCCAGGAAAGAGATGTCAACCTTCTACTGCTATAAAAGCCTCAATACCCTCACAAACCAAGGTACGCATAATTTTACCTTCTCTAGCACTCTAGAGTTGTGAGAATACCTTCTGACTTAACCTTCGGAGGGTATTTGGCCGGCACCACACCGATGCCCTTTGATAGGTTTTCTCCTTTGTTTCATGCAGGTTAGCATACGAGCGAAAAGAGCATTGCGCGACTTATTGGTGAACTTCTCAGCTTCATCACATTTATTACTTTATAAGTTAATTAGTTTAGTCTTTGTGGGCCAATATTTGAATCATCCATCCGGTCACCGATTAGCTTCATTTTTTGATAGAGTAAACATCACCAATTAGCTTCATAGTTAAGTTTTCCCACTCAAAATTCACCTAACTGGATTGCTTTGGTACCAATGTTAACAAAATCCTTAATATCTTTTGGTGCTCAATTCGAGAACTCAATATTTCGGTACCAACCTATTTAGATGTACAATTTCAAAATTACCACTAAATTAGTAATAAATAAAAAAAACGTTATTTCTCATTGGGATTTTTAGTAGAGTTATTACTTATTACTCATTTCTATTATTAAGCCAAATAATATAAAAGAAAATCATAATAAAGTAATTAAATTGATTATTCAAAAAATGGCAAAATACTATTTTAGTCCTTAAACTTTATTAAAAGTTTGTTTTTTATCCCTAAACTTTAAGAAGTTTATTTTTCGTCCATAAACTATTAAAAAGTTCATCTTTCATCTCTAAACTATTGAAAATGTTTTATTTATGTCCTTAAACTTTATTAAAAGCTTATTTTTTGTTCCTAAACTATTGAAAAAAAGTTATTTTTTATCCCTATTTTTGTCTCTAAACTATTGAAAAAGCTCTTTACAAAGTTTAGAAATTATTAAAAAAAAAAAAAACTTTTTAAAGTTAGGGACAAAAAACAATTTTTTGTTAAAATTTAGAGTTCAAAATAATATTTTATCCAAATATTGTTGGGACATATTTATAAATCATGAAATTTCGAGTAAGCTTTCGTTCTTCCAAGGAAGCTTTCTTTAAAAACCAAGATTTATTGCCTTGTCCACAGCAATAATCTTGGTTCCAAGTTTCTGATTTTTGAAGGCGATGCAAAGGTTGTTATTGATTCTATAATTTGCTATGCTCTTTAAACATTTTTTCAGAAAAATTACCTAACCAAAAAAAAGAAAGAAAATCTAATAAAAGAGCAAATAACCCATAAACAAGTAATGAATCTTACGAATAGATAGTCTGACAAGGGGCGTTGTGGGAGAACACAGTGTGGGGTTGGTGGGATGAACAACAAATCAAATGTAAAGACAGGTCAGAACACTTAGTAGTTCAACTTGGAATGAGATTGTACAAGAACACCAAAGGATGAAAGGTACAAAATGGTTTGGTTTCCTGACAATATTCCTGGCATACATTCATCAGTATGTTGCCTGTTAATGATAGACTATGCACTTTATACAAAGTTGGTTACTAGGGATAAATGGGAGATTTGTGTTGTCTATAGAAGCCAAATTAAGATTAGAAAGTAGAAACCATCTGTTTTTTAGCATTTTCACTAGGACATTAAAGCAACAAGTTTTGAAATTGTGCTCTTTCAGTTAGGAATTAAGGGAAGAAGGTTTCAAATGAGTCTAGGTAAGATTTCTTCGGCTACTACAATCTACTATATATGGCTGCAAAGAAAGGCAAGGATTCAAAATGGCAATGTCAAGATAGAAGGTATTTTTCAAGCCATTAGTGATGATGTTAGGAGGGTAGGTTTTTGTTAAAAAGAAGAAGAAAGTGTATTTGTTTTAGTTCAAAGTTGTATTTTGAAGCTAAAGAAGCAAATCAATCCAACAGCTTGTTGACAACTAGCATGCTATACTAATTTACTTGGTTTTACGGATCTATCTGGACAATTTACTTACCAATATCATGTAAACTGCAGTTTCAGATGTTGTGTTTTAAATTTAGAACACAAGATAAATAGATTCACTGTAACTTAAATTCACAGCATCGCAACCATACATATTATAGAAATATTGTTTCTCGCTTAAAAACCAGAATGCCAAATTGTATTTGGCCACCAAAAAAGTCAGGGACTCTTCAATTAAGATACAATGATAGCTAGGAAAAAAAAGGGGGTTTACAAAGCAGTACATAACCAAATAAGCTAATAAACTACTAAAGAAAAAAAGAAGCTAATCCAAACGAATAGGAGGGGTAACCAGAATTGGTCGAGAATAAGAAGGAGGGCTGACCTTACCGAATGGAAGGGATTGCATAAACCCATTTGCCATGTTAAACCCTCCCAGATCACGGCCTCCATATGCCCCTCCTAGGTACATTGGCCAGTCCCAATGGTCATCTGTGAAATAGATCCTATTAGTTACTGCCGGGATCGTGCTTGTAGGAATGCTCCAGGAGTTGCCATCACCGACAAAAAAAGCATGACCTTCTAAGTCTCTCACTTCCTCAAAAGCCAATGCACTGAAGTTGAACATGTAGACCAAAAAAGATGTAGTCACATGCCTCCTCTGCGAAGGAATAAGATATCCATAACGTAAAACCATGTAAAGCTTTCCCAATGACTCCACCAAATAAAGTTTTCGGGGTTCCCGTACATCGGGTTGATGGGAAGCAATAACTTGTACCTCAGGTAACAGAGGAGCATCAAGTTCAAAGCGCACCAGTGTGCCTTCATCACAAAGTCCATATACTTGGTCATTAAGACATGCAACATCTTTGAATTTCAAATTGTCTGGACTGGTAACAATGACCCATTCATCTTGTCCTCTTCTGTTCAAAGCTGCTCCTTCTCCCAATCTAGCAAAAACCAAGCAATTCATTGGGCTGAAAATTGCAAAGACGAGGAAAGATAGCTCATGATCATGGGAGGGGTCCTTGAAAAGAATGAATTTGTGTGCAAGGCAAAACCACCCTTCTGGAGCATCTCCTCGAATTGTGTCTAGAGATGGAAGAGCAATTGACTCTCCTTTCACAAGGGGCACAAGGTGGCCTCTATAATCAGGACCCAAGGCTACAACCCAATTATGTTGAGACCCCCAACAGCGTTTTCCGCAGAGTGCTTTGGATACTGGTAATTGATAACGATTTTTGTTGAGGAGACTAAAAAGAACCGTCGCCTGTGAGTGTGTGGTGTCTCGGAAAGCATCAGCCAAGGAAGCTGATGAGGCCTTGTAATAGTAGTGGCAAAACAAGCAGAACGCCATGTTCGGAAAATCCCTGTAGCTGCCATAAAATCTTCAAAGCTATGAAGTCGATTTACAATTTCAATAACGAAATCTATGTGGAGTTGAGACCAGTCATTTGAGTCAAACCCAAAATTCAAGGTTACAATAGAAGAACGATTAATTAGATATCTTTCCATACACACAGGAAATGAGTGAATAAAGATATAAAAAGAGAAAATCATGCGTATGAATAATCTGCGACTCTCAGCCAAGGAATTGTCTTGCATCATACTTGTAAAGTTGTCTCGTATCATACTTGTAAAGCTCAACAAATTAATCGCTTGAAGACAGATGAAAGATATAGAATACTTATATCGGCAAGTGGGAGTGGTGGAGTTAATGATACTATTAAGAAGAGAACTTCCTCATTTCTATGAGCTATCTCATACGCTAAATAAGTAGACCCAATTAAGGTCATCATCAAGCAACGCTCAGCCAAGGAAATGTCTGAGATCAGGACAGTCAAGATAAACGAAATTACAACAAGAAATCTGGGCAACCCTAAAGAAATCCCACGGTGTCGATTGAGAGTGATGGAACAAACGCTATAACGATGAAAATAACGAATAACTAGAAATTTTCCCATACTAGATTTGATAATAGGTATATATGCCATGTAGTCAAGTACCCAAAGAACAGTGGTGAGGCCAAAACAGAACCGCTCACCGCGATTGAGAGTTAATACGTAAAAATAAACTATGAATCAACCCGTCAGTTTTTCACGTGCTAAAGAGCCTACGGTCTAAGCTGATGGGATTAGACAACTGGAAAAAGCTGACGGCTCCAAGGCTGATGGATGGTAATTCGGAGCTCTTGGGCAGTCCATAGAATGTAGTGAGGAACTGACGCCGACATGGCTGAAGGGGATAAGGCAAGCTGACAGCCCTGAGGCTGACGGTTCTAAGTAAAACCATGACTTGGCCACCACGCATGAGTAATAAGGAAATTACTTGTATTCCACCCTCAGTATTAGAGTCCTATAAGGAAAGGATTCCGCAATCCACGCTCATAAGGATTCCTATAAGGAAAAGACTTCTACTCCAAGGAAAAAATGTCAATCCTCAACTACTATAAAAACCCCAATACCCTCACGAATCGAGGTACGCATAATTAACCCCTCTCTAGCACTCTAGAGTTGAAAGCAAGTTCTAACTTGACCTTCAGAAGGTATTTGGCCGGCATAACACCGGTGCTCTCTGGTAGGTCATCTCCTTTTTGTTGTGCAGGTGCTGTTTCGTGTGCAAGTATCGTGTAACTCACTGGTGGTTTTTCCGGCATCATCAGTTGGCGCCATTTGTGGGAAACGAGAGAGAGCATCGTTTGTTACGACTTGTAAGCCATATTATCGCTTCCCGGATGAAAGAGGTTCATGGTGCTTACTCGCTCAATGGCAACCTCCAACAACGTTCCAAGAGACGAACCACTCCCAACTGCATTCGAGAGACAAGTGCGGACCCTCACTATAGTTGTGGAACGCCTCACCAAGCAAAACAACGATTTGGAGGAACAGTTACGCTAGAAAAATGCAGGTCGCAGCACTCAAGAACAAGACCAAGAAGGCACCAGCGCAGATAGAAGAGAAAAAGAAGGGCCAGAAGGCAGTAACGCTCCGAGCAGAGCAGAACGACAGAATTTAAGTATGCCATCCCTCACGGATGCGACTCAACCACACGTTGCCACGGAGATACAAGCGATAAAGGAACAAATGGAGGTCATGATGAACGCCCTCAAAGGACAGGTATCTAGTGACCTTGACGATCTGGTAAATCACACCGACTCACCGTTCACTGTAGTTGTCAATTCCTTCCCCCTGCCACGTAAGTTTCGCATGTCACATATAGACAGTTACGATGGGGTGAAAGACCTTTTGGATCACCTGGAGACGTTCAAGACTTTAATGCACCTCTAAGGGGTAGCGGACGAAATTATGTGTAGGGCTTTCCTTACAACGTTGAAAGGCCCCGCGAGGGTATGGTTCAGCCGTCTAACGCCGAACTCCATCAGCACTTTTAAGGAGCTAAGCGCCCAGTTCACTATCTACTTTATTGGGGGGCACAGGTACAAAAAGTCCATGGCATGCCTGATGAGCATCAAGCAACGAGAGGATGAGATGTTAAGATCCTACATAATGCGATTTAATAAGGAAGCATTCTCAATTGACGAGGCTGACGAAAAAAATACTTGTAGCAGCTTTCACAAATGGGTTGCAAAAGGGTAAGTTCTTGTTCTCACTATACAAAAACGACCCTAAAACCATGTCGAAGTACTCTACAGGGCCACCAAATACATGAATGCTGAACACGTACTGCAGGCTCGAGAGGAGAAACTGAGAAAGAGGGAAAAACAGGAAGATGGACGACAGGACCAAGGGCGGAAAAGACTAAGGCCAGGAGACCGAAGGGATGAGAGGCGTTCCAAGCCCCCAGGAGGAAGGTTCACAAGTTTCACCCCGTTAACCACACCAATAGATCAAGTCCTAATGCAAATCAAGGACGAAGGGACCCTAACCTTTCCTGAGAAGCTGAAGGGAGATCCTAGCAGGCGTTCTAGAGACAAATATTGCCGCTTCCACCGAGACCACGATCATGACACAGCTGATTGCTATGACTTAAAGTAGCAAATCGAGGCCCTTATAAGACAAGGAAAATTATAGAAGTTCATAAGCAAGGAAAGAACGGATCCACCGCCTTAAGAGTAGCCCTAGCGACGGGATAATGACCATCCCCGACCTCCCATTGGTGACATAAGAATGATTGTAGGAGGAACGACTACCGGGTCATCCAAAAAGGCTTAAAAAACATACCTCAGGATGGTCCAAAAGGTCTAATTGATGGGCCCGGTACCAAAAACAACACGGAGAGAAGGTCCCATCATCGGGTTCTCAGAGGAGGATGCGCGACGCCTTCACCATCCGCACGACGATGCACTTGTCGTCAGTCTACGGGGGGGGGGGACTACAACTTGCACCGGGTGCTAGTCGACAATGGGAGCTTGGCAGACATCTTGTATTACTCGGCGTTCCAGCAAATGAGAACTAGCAGAGAGCAATTGATTCCAACAAATGCCCCTCTTGTAAGCTTCGGAGGAACAAGGGTCTTCCCCTTAGGTGTGATCACCCTACCTGTGACAGTAGGCGACTATCCTTAGCAGATCACCAAGGACGTGACGTTCCTCGTGGTAGACTATTCGTCCGCCTACAACGCTATCCTGGGGTGACCTACCCTCAATTCTTGGAAGGCAGAGACCTCGACTTATCATTTGATGATTAAATTCCTTACCGATCATGGAGTAGGAGAACTACGTGAGAACTAAGTAGCCGTACGCGAGTGCTACGTGGCCATGATGGAAATGGAAGACCACCTCCAGGCCATGAGCATAGAAGAACATCAGAGCACGACGGAGCCCGTAGAGCAACTCGAAGAGATTCTTCTTGAAGACTCCGTGCCTGATCGGACAACAAAAATTAGAACCCTTGCCACTCCTGCGGTTCGATAAGCACTTACAGCCTTCCTCAAGAAGCGGGTGTTTGCCCTAGAGAGAGACCGGGCCATAGTTGAAGAAGTCCATAAGCTACAAGAGGCAAACTTTATTAGGGAAGTTTACTACCCCGATTGGCTAGCGAACGTAGTAATGGTTAGGAAGGCTTGCGGGAAGTGGAGGATGTGCGTAGACTTCACCGACCTAAATAAAGCATGCCCAAAGGATAGCTATCCCCTCCCGAGGGTCGACACTCTAGTAGACTCTACGGCTCAACACCATCTACTAAGTTTTATGGATGCTTTCTCTGAATACAACCAAATCCGGATGCACAAAGCCGATCAAAAGAAAACTTCATCCATAACTAACCAAGGCCTCTTTTGTTACAAAGTAATGCCGTTTGGTCTAAAAAACGTGGGCGTGACATACCAAAGGCTCATAAACAAGATTTTCGCACAGCAAATTGGGAGGAATGTTCAAGTCTACGTCGACGATATGCTGGTGAAAAGCCAAAGGGAGGAAGATCACCTGAAGGACCTTGAAGAGACATTCGACACTCTGCGGACCTACAACATGAAGCTTAATCCGGGAAAGTGCGCATTCGGAGTAACGGCAGGAAAGTTCCTAGGGTTCATGGTGTCACAGAGGGGCATCGAAGTCAACCTGGACAAAATCCGAGCTATAGTAGAGATGGCACCACCAAAAAATGTGAAGGAAATGCAAAGTCTCAATGGCAAAATAGTAGCACTAAATAGGTTTGTATCAAGGGCAACAGACAAATGCCTACCCTTCTTTCGCACACTGAAGAGATCTTTCGAGTGGACTGCCGAATGCCAACAAGCGTTTGAAGAATTGAAAATCTATCTCTCTTCCCCACCACTGCTGAGTCCCTCGCAGCCAGGTAAAAAACTTTTTCTCTATCTTGCTGTCTCCCCAGTCGCCGTCAGCGCTGCCTTGATAAGAGAAGAAGACAGAGTCCAGAAGCCAGTCTATTACACCAGTCGGGCTCTACGTAGAGCCGAAGAAAGATATCCGCCCATGAAAAAGCTCGCATTTGCGCTAGTTACGGTAGCACACAAACTCAAGCCATACTTTTAAGCCTACACGATGGTTGTCCTAACTGACAAGCCTTTACGACGGGCGATAAGTAGCCCTGAAGCTGCTGGACGACTAGCCCTGTGGGCTATAAAGTTAAGCGAGTTTGACATCCAATATCGCCTGTGAACTGCCATTAAAGGATAGATCGTTGCAGATTTCATAACTGAGTTAAAAAATGGCGAGGACTGGGGGGCAGAAGAATCTCCCCAATGGAGCGCACATGTGGACAAATCCTCCAACAGGCAGGCCGGGAGAGCCGGCGTCGTACTACAGTCACCCGAAGGAGACACAATTGAGTATATGGTCCACCTTGAGTTCCTCACCACCAACAATGAGGCGGAATACGAAGCTTTGGCAGTAGGGCTTGACCTCGCCAAAGCCGCAGGAGTCAAGAACGTGGTCATTTACTGCGACTCTTAAGTCGTGTCCAACCAGATAAATGGGGACTACGAGTGTAAAGGTGAAAGAATGAAGAAGTATCTGGACCAAGTAAGGAAGAGGGTAAATGAGCTGAAGGCCAAAGTCATACAAATCACCCGTGGAAAAAATGAGCGAGCTGACCGACTAGCCAAAGCTGCTTCAGCCGAGCATATGGCCACCTTTGATAATGTACTCTTCTTCATTCATCTCTCTCCACTTATAAATTCTGTCAAGGTACAGGAGCTTGGTACCGAAAGCAATTGGACCGTGCCATTAGTCTCTTACTTGAAGAGTGGCGTATTGCTGGACGAAAAGGAAGCAGCAAGAAAACTGAAGGTCCAAGCAGCGAGGTTCATTCTGATAAGAGACGTCTTATACAAAAGAGGTTTCTCTCGACCCCATCTACGATGCTTAGGCTCGGAAGAAGCAGTATACGTCATGAGAGAGGTGCACGAGGGAATCTGCGGAAACCACTCAAGGTCGAGATCATTAGTACACAAGCTAGTGCGAACAGGGTACTTTTGGCCAACTATGCAGAAGGATGCCGAGACTTATGTGAAGAGGTGCGACAAATGTCAAAAGTTCAGCAATATCATCAGACAACCACCTGAAGAACTTACCCCAATGACGGCGCTGTGGCTATTCACTCAATGGGGATTGGACATCATGGGGTCGTTCCCTACGGCAATACAACAACTGAAATTTCTAGTTGTAGGCATCGATTACTTTACAAAGTGGGTGGAAGCGGAAGCTTTGGCCACCATTACCGAAAAGAACGTATGGGGTTTTGTCTGGTGGTGTATCATATGCAGATTTGGCATCCCTAGAGTCTTAATCTCGGACAACGGAAAGCAATTCGACAACGACTCCTTCTGGGACTTCTGCTCGTAGTTAGGGATATGGAACCACTACTCCTCCCCCACCCATCCCCAAGCCAACGGACATGTCGAAGTCACGAACCAATCCTTGCTCAAGATTATCAAGACTCGGCTCGAGGGGGCAAAGGGCATATGGGCAGAAGAGTTGCCAAGTGTACTTTGGGCCTACAGAACTACAGCAAGAACACCAACAGGAGAAACACCATTCCGATTAACATACGAAAGCGAAGCAGTCATCCCAGCCGAAGTCGGCCTCACGAGCTACAGAGTGCATAACCATGAAGAAAGAAAAAATGACGAGGCCATATGTCTACAGCTTGATCTGGTAGACAAAATTAGGACAGTGGCAGAACAAAGGCTCGTACAGTACCAAGACCGAATGGCCAAGCACTACAACTCCCGAGTCAAACACAGAGACTTCTAAATTAGAGACCTTGTTTTAAGGAAAGTCATAGGCGCAGCAAGAGACCCGGCTCAAGAAAAACTTGGCCCAAACTGGGAGGGACCATACTGAGTCACGGTATGGTAAAGGAAGGGCACCTACCACCTAGAAACGCTAGATGGATGGAAGTTGCCACATCCTTGGAATGCTGAACACTTGCGAAAATACTACCAGTAGAGATGGCGACATGAAGGACAACACCCCCCGTTATTTATAGTTTACCGCAGCAAATTTCAGTTATACTCCTCAAATTTATCATTTACTTTAGTTTTTGCTACAATAAGCCCAATGGGCAGGTTTTATTTTACTTTAGTTTTTGCTATAATAAGCCCAATGGGCAGGTTTTCTGTTTCGAAACTACTTTTTATATAAATGCATGGCAATAAGAGGAGTTTATTCAGAACAACTAAAGTTTCTACTTACAAAATGGACGAGGCAATAAGGCTAATGGTCTAATAAAAGACTAACAAGTTGGCCAAGTCCACAAAGTGGACAAAGCTATTTATTTCCAACGGTCTAATAAAAGACTACAAGTTGGCCAAGTCCACAAAGTGGACAAAGCTATATATTTCTGACAGTCTAGTAAAAGACTGACGTATTGGCCAAGTCCACAATGGACAAGGCGATGAGGCTGACGAGTCAATCATAATAAGAACAAAGCCATAAAATTAAAAGTCCAAGTGACGGACTCATCAAAAGAGACGGGCTCTTGAAAGAGACGATCTCGACGAAGTGGCTCCTACAAGTTCATAATAAGAACAAAGCCATAAAATTAAAAGTCCAAGTGACGGACTCATCAAAAGAGATGAGCTCTTAAAAGAGACGATCTCGACGAAGTGGCTCCGACAAGTTCATAATAAGAAAAAAGCCATAAAATTAAAAGTCCAAGTGACGGACTCATCAAAAGAGACAGGCTCTTGAAAGAGATGATCTCGACGAAGTGGCTCCAACAAGTTCGTAATAAGAACAAAGCCATAAAATTAAGAGTCCAAGTGACGGACTCATTGACAGAGATGGGCTCATGAAAATGACGGTCTCAACAAAAGTTGTTCCACTAAGTCCATAATGTGGGCAAAGCCGAAAAAGTGAGTCCATATAGCGAACTCCTCAAAAATAACGGACCCAGTAAAGTGACGGTCTCAAAAAAGGAGGGGGAATTTCAATAAGGGATGTCCAGTGCAAGAAGCCAACGGACACAACGTACCCTTGAAACAAAATAAGCCCAACATTAAACAACTTCAAAAATAAAGGAACAGTTAAAAAATCCCCTAGCAAGAGGGCCACGGTTTTATTAAGCTGACGGAGTCATAATCACACTAAATTTCAACCTATATCAAGGCTGACAACCTTAGCCTGCAACTAAGAAAATAAATTCAGTTTACCAAGCAAGAAAATAAAGCACACAGACAAAGTAGCCATACACACGTTTAAAAAGCAACGGGTATCATAAGCAAAAATAAATTAAGTACAACTAAAAGCCCCAAAGACTAAGGAGGCACTTAAAAATATTTTTTACATGTAGAATAAAGTACAACTGTTCCAAAATAAAATATAACTGTTGCAATAAAATACATTGGCGAGGAAGGAGGAGCGTCACTTAATGCCTTGATTACTCTTTTCGCACAGGAGGCTCGTCTGCGTCTAGAACTTCCACTAAAGGATCAGAAATAGTGACGGGAGGGTTCGCGGCAGGCTGAGCTAGAACGACACCGTCACCTTGAGAAAGATCTACAAAGTCGTCACCTTCAATAGTGACAGTGTCATTAGCAGGCGTAGCTGGTGGGAGTCCATCTATAGTAATCTTGGACAGGTCCAAGTTAGGAAAGGCCGACGCAACTTGCTACAGGCAGTCATCAAACCCAACACCATAGTACCCGCCACAGGAATTGATATAAGATTCTGACTCCTTGAACTCCTGGACAGCGTCAGCCCCAGCCGTCTCCACCTCCTTGCGAAGGGCCGTCAGCTTTTGTTCTAGTTGCTCCTGCTGACGACCTGCCTCCACTAACTTCTGTTTTGTTTCCTTTGGCTCAACATTCAGCAAACGCATGACCTTCTTATACTGGGCCTGCTAGTTTCGCATACTAGAGTTATGAGTGCTAACGCGAGTAAGGACACCCTCCTTGGCCACGCATCGATCTTGAAGCACCTTTATGCGAACCAAGGCCTAAGAAGAGGACACAATCGTCAGCCATCAAACAAAATAGAGAAGAGAAAAGCCAATTAAGGGAGACGACTTACCCATGTGAGATCAAACAAAGTTGACACCCCCAGCTCCTCCCTCCCCAGCAGTGCACAAGGATCTATGTCCGTCAGCTTTATAAGTGAATCAACTGCCTCAACGGCAAAGCCCTTATGTGTCAGCAGGGAGCAGGGCCCCTCTGGGACAGGACCAGAAGAAGTCATCACGCCCTTCCCTACCCCGTGACTTGACTTGGGGGTTGGCTTCTCTGGGGGTTCATTCCCAGAAGTGACGGTTGCCTT
Source organism: Quercus variabilis (assembly GCA_030445155.1). NCBI lineage: Eukaryota > Viridiplantae > Streptophyta > Magnoliopsida > Fagales > Fagaceae > Quercus > Quercus variabilis. The sequence continues at coordinate 43,057,610 of CP129451.1, forward strand.
CTTGAGGGGACGGTTGGCATCCCTGTCGAGTTTCCTTTTGGAAGAACCCTTGGTGACGGTCTTGGGGGTTAACGAGGATGTCATCTCCCCCTTTGCTTTCTTCTCTTCTTTCAGACGGGCAGCGGCAGCCCTTATACGTTGCTTAGCTACGTCCATCTCTACAAAAGAAACACATAAGAGAAACTGACGACAATGCAAAAAATAAAATAGCTGAAAATAACACGGTCAAGATACTCATGGTGATGAGAGAATTCTTCTAGCCTACGAGCCTCAGGCGTTGGTTCAAGACCCCCGCCATAAGAGTGAAGAGTATCAAGGGTAATTAAGTCTCGACACGACCGCTCCTCCAAGGGAATCTCCAAAACCCGATGGATAAAATCTTCCTGCTCGTCGGTTATGGAGGGGTGAATAGGGGCTAAAAATACAAACAAGTTGACGATGTTAGAACCATTGAAAAACAGATAAACTATTACATGCAGGAACTGACGGGGACAAAAGCCGACGGCTAAAACCTGACTCCTTTACAAACGCCCAAGTATTGTCAAAATAACCATAGGGTATTGTCTCCCATTCTTCCTGACGGCACACCCAGTCCATCCCTTTAACAAAAAAGAACCTACTCTTTCAGGCTCTATTAGAATCCGGCATCTCAAATACCAATCTCAAGTCCTTCTCCCTGACAGCAAAGTGGTACATCCCCTTGGAAGAAGAAAGGTGCCAAGGTCTGTAACAGTAAAAGAATTTGTCCAAGGAAAGCTGACGGTTCCCTCCACTCAGACGACCCCACAATATCTCGGCACCTATAAAGATCCTCCACGAATTTGGAGCAATCTGACTGACGAATAGACCGAGAAAATCAGCCAACTGACGGTGTAAGGTCGTCAGGGGCAGTCTGAGCCCTGCAGAAAACATGGCATCATACATACCAACGTCTGCAGTTCTTTTCGTATAACATTTTTCACCTTCCCTAGGGAGACAGATGGGAATATGGTCGGGAATTTGGAAACGGACGCGCAACTTTTTAAAAAAATTTTCAGTTATTTTTGGAAGAAACTTATTTACAGCCCACTCTTTGGGAAGGATGAAGGGACGGTTACCTCCAGGACTACCAGAAATCCCTTCACAAGATTCCTCGTTGCCTTCATCCCTGTCACTACCCCTCTCTCCTTCCACCTCAACTTCACCCTCCTCACCTATTATCTTATCCTGACCGTCTCCATGACTTCCTACCTCCTCGTTAGGAGTTTGGGCTAACATCTTCCTCTCTAACGACCAGGAAAAGCTCCCGGACTCACTACCTGAACCAAATACCTCGTCGTAGCCCGCTCCCTCACGGACCGACGACCGGTCACTCAACGTGTCACTCGACATCTGACTACCTACAAGTGACGGGTGTAATCTAAGAACCTAAGATGACGACCTCGCTTTAAAGAAATCAAAAGAAATAAAGCATGTGCAAAAGGAAAAAGAGGGAACTTACAAGTTTCTCAAACGTGATGGTTGAAGAAGTGACGATAGAAATGTAGGCGAACAGTAAGGAAGTACTGATAACTTACAAGTTTCTCAAACGTGATGGTTGAAGAAGTGACGATAGAAATGTAGGCGAACAGTAAGGAAGTACTGACGGAGGATAGGCGATGGGTTTACTCTCCAGGAATCAGTGAAAGTGAAATAGGAAAAATGGGGGGAGGTAGGCCATATGTATATATAAGGGAAACGCATGAAAGATGAAGCGACGCCCTCGTCTAGAAGCGGAGCCAATTGAAATTCGCCACGTGTCCAAAGCATTTAATACCAACTGCATCATTTTCTCTCTCCTGGCTAAAATGAAAGCTAGCAACAAAAACTATAACTCCATAGCCCGTCAATTTTGACTAACGGAGATATGGAGTAGGGGGCAACTGATACGTAAAAATAAACTATGAATCAACCCGTCAGTTTTTCACGTGCTAAAGAGCCTACGGTCTAAGCTGACGGGATTAGACAACTGGAAAAAGTTGAAGGCTCCAAGGCTAACGAATGGTAATTCGGAGCTCTTAGGCAGTCCATAGAATGTAGCGAGGAATTGACGCCGACATGGCTGAAGGGGATAAGGCAAGCTGACAGCCCTGAGGCCGACGGTTCTAAGTAAAACCATGACTTGGCCACCACACATGAGTAATAAGGAAATTACTTGTATTCCACGCTCAGTATTAGAGTTCTATAAGGAAAGGATTCCACAATCTACGCTCATAAGGATTCCTATAAGGAAATGACTTCTACTCCAAGGAAAAAAGGTCAATCCTCAACTACTATAAAAGCCCCAATACCCTCACGAATCGAGGTACGCATAATTAACCCCTCTCTAGCATTCTAGAGTTGAAAGCAAGTTCTAACTTGACCTTCGGAGGGTATTTGGCCGGCAACACACTGGTGCTCTTTGGTAGGTCATTTTCTTTTTGTTATGTAGGTGCTGTTTCATGTGTGAGTATCGTGTAGCTCACTGATGGTTTTTCCGGCATCATCAAGAGTGGTGGTCCAAATACCCTGATGATCATAATAGTCAAGTAAAGGACTCAGTACTGACCTCATCATGGGGTTGAACGTGTTACTCTGTGAAAATTGAAAACCTCAAAACAAGCTAATCAATAATCACAAGTGCAAACTTAGCTCCAAATGATAATATATGAGATCGACAAGAAATTTAGACTAATCTTGATCTAGGTCTGCTATGTGTGAAAGCTAACAAATACAACAGCGGTCAGAATGAATGAGATCATGTTTTGGAAAGTAAAAGTAGGGCCTTCATCTGGAAAAGTAATTTGAATATTCAATCCAAGAAAAAGACAACTGAAGAAACTACTCAATATCACGATGTTAGCCGCGAAGTTGAAGGATGATGCTAATTCGTTAGTTCACAATATTTCATTTATTACTTTGTAAGTTAGTTTAGTCTTTGAGGGCCAATATTTGAATCATCCAGCCGATCACCAATTAGCTTCATTTTTTGATAGAGTAAACATCACCAATTAGCTTCATGGTTAAGTCTTCCCGGTCAAAATTCACCTAACTCAATTGCTTTGCTACCAATGTTAACAATATCCTTAATATCTTTTGGTGCCCATTTCGAGAACCCAATATTTCGGTACCAACCTCTTTTAATGTACAACTTCAAAATTACCACTAAATTAGTAATAAATAAAAAATGTTATTTCTCATTGGTTTTTTTTAATAGAGTTATTAGTTATTACTCATTCCTATTATTAAGCCAAATAATATAAAAGAAACTCATAATAAAGTAATTAAATTGATTATTCAAAAAATGGCAAAATATTTTTTTAGTTCCTAAACTTTATTAAAAGTTTGTTTTTTATCTTAAAATTTTAAGAAGTTTATTTTTTGTCCACAAACTATTAAAAAGTTCATCTTTCATCCCTAAAATTTTTTTATTTATGTCCTTAAATTTTATTAAAGGCTTATTTTTCATTCCTAAACTATTAAAAAAAAGTTATTTTTTTATCTCTATTTTTGTCTCTAAACTATTGAAAAAGCTCTTTACAAAGTTTAGGAATTAAAAAAAAAAAAAAAAAAAAACTTTTTAAAGTTTAGGGACAAAAAACAAATTCTTGTTAGAATTTAGGGACCAAAATAATATTTTATCCAAATATTTTTGGAACATATTTATAAATCTTGAAATTTCGAGAAAGCTTTCTTTCTTTCGAGGAAGCTTTCTTTATAAACCAAGATTTATTGCCTTGTCCACAGCAAATCAACAATAATCTTGGTTTCAAGTTTGTGATTTTTGAAGGCGATGCCAAGGTTGTAATTGATTCTATAATTTGCTCTGCTCTTTAAACATTTTTCCAAAAAAATTACCTAACCAAAAAAAGAAAGAGAATCTAATAAAAGAACAGATAACCCATAAACAAGTAATGAATCTTACGAATAGATAGTCTGACAAGGGGCGTTGCCGGAGAACACAGTGTGGGGTTGGTGGGATGAACAACGAATCAAATGTAAAGACAGGTCAGTACACTTAGTAGTTCAACTTGGAATGAGATTGTACAAGAACACCCAAGGATGAAAGGTGCAAAATGGTTTGGTTTCCTGACAATATTCCTGGCATACATTCATCAGTATGTTGCTAGTTAATGATAGACTATGCACTCTATACAAAGTTGGTTACTAGGGGTAAATGGGAGATTTGCGTTGTCTATAGAAGCCAAATTAAGAGAAGAAAGTAGAAACCATCTGTTTTTTAGTGTTTTCACTAGGACATTAAAGCAACAAGTTTTAAAATTGTGTTCTTTTAGTCTGAAATTAAGGGAAGAAGGTTTCAAATGAGTCTAGGTAAGATTTCTTCGGCTGCTACAATCTACTATATATGGCTGCAAAGAAAAGGATTCAAAATGGCAATGTCAAGATAGAAGGCATTTTTCAAGCCATTAGAGATGATGTTAGGAGGGTAGGTTTTTGTTAAAAAGAAGAAGAAAGTGCATTTGTTTTAGTTCAAAGTTGTATTTTGAAGCTAAAGAAGCAAATCAATCCAACGGCTTGTTGGCAACTAGCATGCTATACTAATTTACTCAGTGTTACGGATCTCTCTGGACAATTTACTCAGTTTTATGGATCTCTCTGAACAATTTACTTACCAATATCATGTAAACTACAGTTTCAGACGTTGTATTTCAAATTTAGAACACAACATAAATAGATTCACTGTAACTTAAATTCACATCATCACAACTGTACATATTATAAAAATATTGTTTCTCGCTTAAAAACCAGAATGCCAAATTGTATTTGGCCACCAAAAAGTCAGGGACTCTTCAATTAAGACAGTGGTCTTAGAAATCACTGTATACCAAGCACTTGATTAGCTTTTTGCTGAAAAGTGAGAAGAGTACAATGATAGCTAGAAAAAAAAAGGGTTTACAAAGTAGTGCATGACCAAATAAGCTAATAAACTACTGAAAAAAAAAGAAAGCTAATCCAAACTAATGGGAGGGGTAACATGAATTGGTCGAGAATAAGGAGTGTCTCCATATGCCCATCCTAGGTGCATTGGCCAGTCCCAATGGTCATCTGTGAAATGGATCCTATTAGTTATTCCAGGGATTGTGCTTGCAGGAATGCTCCAGGAGTTGCCATCACCGACAAAAAAAGCATGACCTTCAAAGTCTCCCACTCCCTCAAAAGCCAATGCACTGAAGTTGAACATGTAGACCAAAAATAATGTAGTCACATGCCTCCTCTCCGAAGGAATAAGATCTCCATAACGAAAAACCATGTAAAGCTTTCACAATGACTCCACCAAATAAAGTTTTCTGGGTTCCGGTACATCTGGTTGATGGGAAGCAATAACTTGTACCTCAGGTAACAGAGGAGCATCAAGTTCAAAGCGCACCAGTGTGCCTTCATCACAAAGTCCATATACTTTGTCATTAAGAAGTGCAACATCTTTGAATTTCAAATTGTCTGGACTGGTAACAATGACCCATTCATCTTGTCCTCTTCTGTTCAAAGCTGCTCCTTCTCCCACTCTAGCAAAAGCCAAGCAATTCATGGGGCCAAAAATTGCAAAGACAACGAAAGATAGCTCATGATCATGGGAGGGGTCCTTGAAAAGAATGAATTTGTGTGCAAGGCGAAACCACTCTTCTGGAGCATCTCCTCGAATTGTGTCTAGTGGTGGAAGAGCAATTGGCGCTCCTTTCACTAGGGGCACAATGTGGGCTCTATAATCAGGACCCAAGGCTACAACCCAATTATATTGAGACCCCCAACAGCGTTTTCCGCAGAGTGCATTGGATACTGGTAATTGATAACGTTTTTTGTTGAGGAGACTTAAGAACCGTCGCCTGTGAGTGTCTGGTGTCTCGGGAAGCATCAGCCAAGGAAGCTGATGAGGCATTGTAATAGTAGTGGCAAAACAAGCAGAACGCCATGTTCTGGAAATCCCTGTAGCCGCCATAACATCTTCAAAGCTATGAAGTCGATTTACAATTTCACTAATGCAATCTATGTCGAGTTGGGACCAGTCATCGGAGTAAAACCCAAAATTCAAGGTTACAATAGAAGAATAATTATCTAGATTTATTCCCACATACACAATAAATAAGTCAACAAAGACAATAAAATACTCAATCATCGACATGAATATGGAACGCTCAGCAGAGGAAATGCTTCGTATCAGACTCGTAAAGGTCAACAAATTCATCGCTTGAACACTGATGAAACATAAAGAATTCTTAAATCGGCAAGTGGGAGTGATGGAGCTAATGCTACGATTAAGAAGAGAACTTTCCTTAATTCCAGGTAATATCTCAAGCAATAAATAACAAATCCCAATTAAGGTCATCATCAAGCAACGCTCAGCCAAGGAAATGTCTGAAATCAGGACAGTCAAGATAAACGAAATTACAAAAAGAAATCTGGGCAACCCTAAAAAAATCCCATGGCGCCGTTGACTGAGAGTGATGGAGAAAACACTATAAGGATGAAAATAACGAATAACTAGAACTTTTTCCATACCAGATTTGATAATAGGTACATATGCCACGTAGTCAAGTGCCAAAAGAACAATGGAGAGGCCAAAACAGAACCGCGCACCGCTATTGAGAGTGGTGGTCCTAATACCGTAATGATCATAATAATCAAGTAAAGGATTCACTGACCTCATCATGGAGTTGAACGTGTTACTCTCTGAAAATTGAAAACCTCAAAACAAGCTATAATCAATAATCACAACGGCAAACTTAGCTCCAAACGATAATATATGAGATCGACAAGAAATTTAGACCAATCTAGATCTAGGTCTGCAATGTGTGAAAGCTAACAAATACAAGAGCGGTCAGAATGAATGAGATCAAGTTTAGGAAAGTAAGAGTAGGGCCTTCATCTGGAAAAGTAATTTGAATATTCAATCCAAAAAAGAGACAACTGAAGAAACTGCTCAAAGTAATTTGTGAAGCACAATATTTCATTTATTACTTTATAAGTTAATTAGTTTACTCTTTGTGGGCCAATATTTGAATCATCCAGCCTATCACCAATTAGCTTCATTTTTTGATGTTTCTGAAAAAAAAAAAAGCTTCATTTTTTGATAAAGTAAACACCACCAATTTGCTTCATAGTTAAGTTTTCCCAGTCAAAATTCACCTAACTCAATTGCTTTGGTGCCAATGTCAACAATATCCTTAATATCTTTTGGTGGCCATTTCAAGAGCCCAATATTTCAGTACCAACTTATTTGGACATACAATTTCAGAATTACCACAAAATTAGTAATAAATAAAAAATGTTATTTCTCATTGGTTTTTTTTTTAAAGAGTTATTAGTTATTACTCATTGCTATTATTAAGCCAAATAATATAAAAGAAAATCATAATAAAGTAATTAAATTGATTATTTAAAAAATGGCAAAATACTATTTTAGTCCTTAAACTTTGTTAAAAGTTTGTTTTTTATCCCTAAACTTTAAGAAGTTTATTTTTCGTCCATAAACTATTGAAAAATTCATCTTTCATTCCTAAGCAAGTGAAAATATTTAATTTATGTCCTTAAACTTTATTAAAAGCTTATTTTTCATCCCAAAACTATTGAAAAATGTTCTTTTTTATCCCTATTTTTGTCTCTAAACTATTGAAAAAGCTCTTTACAAAGTTTAGAAATGAAAAAAAAAAAATTAAGTTTAGGGACAAAAAACAATTTTTTGTTAAAATTTAGGAATCAAAATAGTATTTTATCCAAATATTGTTGGAACATATTTATAAATCATGAAATTTTGAGGAAGCTTTCTTTCTTTCAAGAAAGATTTCTTTCGAGGAAGCTTCATTTATAAACCAATATTTATTGCCTTGTCCACAACAATAATCTTGGTTTCTAAAGAAATCTGTGTTGATTTGTGTAACACTATCACTAAGATAAGAACCTAGAGTTAAAGCAAGATAAACTCTATTTGTGAAGTAAGAAAGATTGATAGAAAGAGATAGAAAATGAGAAGAAGAGAAGAACGAGAGAGAGAGAGAGAGAGAGAGAGAGAGAGAGAGAGAGAGAGAGAGAGAGAGAGAGAGAGAGAGAGAGAGAGAGAGAGAGAGAGAGAGAGAGAGAGGAGAAAAATCTGTATCTATTTTCATAATAATAAAAGTGGGAGTACAAGAATATATATAGTACACTGAGACTATCTAACTGCCTAACCATCAACCCAAAATATGCGGATCTTATAACTAAATCTATAGCAGAATCATAACTGACTTTGGCGCCAGAACCAACAGCTTCAAACCACAGGCAGAACGACATCGTTTGTTTCCTTCAGAAGCTTGAATAACTATCTATTAAAACGGTGCGCTGTGTGTTAAGTAAAATGGTGCGTTTGTGTCCTTAACTTCAAGTGAAACGGTGCATTGCACTACACATTGTAAACTCATCTTCAACCTCGCGCCCACTGTGTGTAATTCAACCATTGTCATCCTTCTTTTGATTCTTTGAATTCAAACTACCATGAACATTAACATCCCCCCTCAAACAACTAGGGGAGGCATCCAACAGGAGTTTGCGACGCTGAAGAAGAAAGGAGGGAGAAGGCAAAGGCTTAGTGAATATATCAGTGAGGTTATCCTTGCCTGGGACAAAACTCACACTTAAATCACGACACAACACCTTTTCACGAACATAATGATAGTCAACTTCAATATATTTTGTGCGAGAATGAAATACAGGATTTGTAGAGAGGGCAATGGCGGAAGCATTATCACACCACAGAACAGGAACATGTGAGAGAAAAATTCGCAATTCTTTGAAGAGAATGCGCAGCCAAAAGACCTCCACAGCAGTAGTAGCCAGAGCATGGTACTCAGCTTCAGTGGTAGAGCAAGCAACAGTGCTCTGTTTCTTGGAAGACCAAGAAATAGGAGAAGGACCAAGGAACACAAGAAGACCTATTGTGGAGTGATGATCAGAAGGATCACTGGCCCAGTCCGCGTTAGAGAAGGCAGTAAGAGTGAGGGGTCTTGGAGTAAATGAAATGTCATGAGAAAGGGTACCTCTGATATATCGTAGAACTCTCTTAGCAGCCTCTAGATGCACTGTGGTAGGATTGCTCATAAATTGGCAAAATTGATGCACACTGAAGGCAAGGTCTAGGCGTGTGAAGGTGAGATACTGAAGAGCACCAACCATGCTGTGAAACTCTGAAGGATCAGAAAGAGCAACACCATCAGTAGGAAGCAAGCGAGATGAAGGGCAACAAGGAGTCTTGGTGGGCTTGGAGTTTTCCATGTGAAAACGATGAAGGACCTCTGAAGCATACTTTGATTGGGAAAGAGTAAGCCCAAACTGAGTTCTAGAAATTTGAACTCCCAAAAAATAATTAAGGTCATCCAAGTCTTTGAGTTCAAATACTGAACTGAGGGTAGCAATTAGAGATGAAACATGTTGAGAATTGTAGCCTGTGATGATGATATCATCTACATAGAGAAGAAGATAAATGATGGTGCTCTTGGATTGAAAGATGAACAATGAGCTATCAGCAAAGGAAGCTTGAAACCCCAGATGAATTAAATGGAAGGTAAATCTCTCAAACCAAGCCCTAGGAGCTTGTTTGAGACCATAGAGAGACTTATGGAGCTTACAAACATAGGAAGGATGTGCTGCATCAACATAACCAGGAGGCTGTTGCATGTAAACCTCCTCTTTAAGGTAGCCATGGAGAAAGGCATTTAATACATCAAGTTGCTTCAAAGGCCAATTGCAACTGATAGCAATGGCAAGATCCAATCTAACTGTGGTAGGCTTGATAACAGGGCTGAAAGTCTCTGAGTAATCAATGCCAGCTTGTTGGTGAAACCCTTTGGCCACAAGTCTTGCTTTGTAACGAGCAATAGACCCATCATTGTTAAGTTTGATCTTGAATACCCATTTACAACCTACCAAATTAGCATGGGAAGGTGCAGGAACCAATGTCCATCTGTTGTCTTTGTAAGGCCTGAAATTCTGCATCCATAGTAGTACACCACACAGGATATTTGGAGGCCACTTTATAAGAAAAAGGTTCAGGTTTAGAGTAATCCAAGATGGCCTTATAGCAAAGTTTAGACTTGACTATACCACTCTTGGACCTAGTCTGCATTGGATGCTGATTAGCCATAGTAACAATAGGAAGTGGAGATGGTAATGGTGGTGAAGAATCATTTGAAGAAACAGTAGGTAGTGGAGAATCAATATTGGGATGGTCAGTGCTGGGACGAGCAGTGGAATGGGAGGCTATATCTATGGAAGGAGTGACAGGAAGTAAAGGTGTAGTGTTGGAAGAATAAGGGTCTAAGAGGGATGGTTGATTGGAAGCATGAATGTAAAGAAGGTTAGACAACCAGAGAGCATTAGACAGATGTGAGACTGAAGAGGGTGAGGAAGAGTAAGAAGAAGATGTAAGTGGGAAATTTGGATTCATTAAACAAAACATGTCTAGAAACATAAAGAGTATGAGTTGAAAGATCAAGACTTCAAGACAGAGATACCCCTTTGATCTAGGAGAGTAGCCTAAAAACAAACACTCCTTGGTTCTAGGATCTAGTTTATGAGAGGTGTAAGGTCTAAGGAGAGGGTAACAAGCACAACCAAACACTTTTAGCTGAGACAGATCTGGTGAGGAAGAGTATAATTTGGACCAAGGGGAAGTAAAGCCAAGAACAGAAGTAGAAAGTAGGTTGATCAAGAAGACAGTAGTAAGAATAGCATAAGACCAGTAAGCAATGGGTATTGAGGCTTGAGACAAAAGAGTAATGGTTGTCTCAACAAAGTGCCTATGCTTCCTCTCAACAAGACCATTTTGTTGTGGAGTGTAAGGGCAGGAAATTTGATGAGTAATGCCATGTTGAAGTAAATAAGACTTAAAGGCAGAAGAGGTGTATTCACCACCACCATCTGACCTTAAAGTCTTAATCTTAGTAGAAAAATGGGTTTCAACCATGGCTTTAAACTCAATAAATTTTGAAAAGACTTCAGATTTGGACTTAAGAAGATATAGCCAAGTGAACCTGGTAAAATGATCAACAAATAGAACATAATAACGAAAACCATCAACAGACATCATAGGGGCAGGACCCCACACATCAGAATGCACCAGCTCAAAAGGAGAAGAAACAACAAATTTAGAATTTGGAAAAGGTAACCTGTGCATTTTCCATATAAGCAATGAGTACAAGATTGAACAAAAGGAGTACACTTATGCATAGCAAATTTTGCATTAGGAAAGACAAACTAAAGAACTTGATCATTTGGATGACCAAGCCTTCTATGCCACAAGGTTTTATTAACAACAACAGAATTTGCAACAATGTTGCAGACTTTAGAAGATAAAGCTAGATGTGAGGCTTGATGAGGATAGATGGGATAAACTCCATCTTCACTCTTGCCTTGGTAAAAGACCTTCCCTGTGTTCAAAGCCTGAATGGATAAGAGATTTTCATCAAAATAACACCAGCAATGGTTGTCATGACAAATTTTATGGACAAAAGCCAGATTAGAAGAAATAGAAGGGACCCTAAGGACATTATTCAATTGAAGAGTGGAATAAGGTGAAGGAAGAAGAGTTTTACCTATATAGGTGATGGGTAGATTCTATCCATTACCAACTGTCAAATGATCTTGACCACCATAGGGCTAAGGAAAGCTGAGTTGATTCAGATTAGCAGTGACATGATCAGTAGTTGCACTATCAGCTAGCCAAGGTTGCTCCTGTGCAAGACAAGCATTGGAAGTAGTGGCCCTGGCAGCAAGTTTAGTAGGTGGATGTTTGCCTTGCTAGGCATAATCCATCCTATGATAGCAATCAATGGCTGTATAACCAAGTTTACCACAGATTTGACAAGAAGGTCTGTCTGATCTAGGAGCTGAGGAGCCAGAATTTGACTGATGTGGTTAAAAGGAAGGAGTGAAAGGATTGTACTGATTGTACTAAGATAAGTGATGACCACCTCTGCCTCCTCTTCCACCTCTATTGTTGAAATTTCCTCTGCTCCTTCCTCTATTGAACTGATTTTGATTGAAATTTCCACTTGGTTTTGGAGTAGTAGTTGTAGCCATTGAAAAGATTGAGTCTTTAATATCCATTCCTTCATTTAAAGACTCCTCTTCTGCATTAAGCATGGTTGATAATTCATCAAAACTCAGCTTAGTATTCCTGGTTCGTATTGCTGACCTAAATGCATTGAAATCTTTGGGAAGCCCTTTAAGGGTTATGTGAAGTAATTCCTCATCATCAATTGCTACACCAACTGCTAGCAGCTTATCTCTCACTACTTTAATCTTTTGCAAGTAAACATCAATAGAATCTACTCCCTTTTTAAGGTTATGAAGTTCACCCTTAAGATTTATCACATGAGACCTAGAAAATGAAGAAAATCTATTCTCCAATACCTTCCAGACTTCTAAAGCAAAGGTGCACCCAACTGTGAGTGCTAAAATTGATGGTGAGAGAGTGGAACTGATAAAGGTCAATAAAGCTTTCTCCTTTGATCTCCAGAGTGTGTAATCTGGATTAACAATTGTAGTATAAGCACCACTCAAATCCTTGAGAAACTTCTTTGGAATCAATTGTAGTTCTTCGAGCAACTCAAACAAAGAGTAAGTTTCCAAAATCATTGAAATTTGGTGTTTCCAGACAATATAGTTGGCATTGTCTAGTTTGATTGTCATCATATTTGACATATTTGAAAGAAGAAGAAGTGGCTGATTCATTACATTCATTGTAGAACTAGAGATTGTTGAAGAAGTAGCAGCACTTGAACTTGAGGTTGCCATGGAAGGGTTCTGTACAGGAATTTCAGAATTCTCCTGCTCTGATACCATAAAGAAATCTATGTTGATTTGTGTAACACAATCACTAAGATAAGAACCTAGAGTCAAAGCAAGATAAACTCTATTTGTGAAGTAAGAAAGATTGATAAAAAGAGATAGAAAATGAGAAGAAGAGAAGAACGAGAGAGAGAGAGAGAGAGAGAGAGAGAGATTTGTCAAAGGAGAGAAGTTTGTATCTATTTTCATAATGATAAAAGTGGGAGTACAAGAATATATATAGTACACTGAGACTATCTAACCACCTAAACATCAACCCAAAATATGTGGATCTTATAACTGAATCTATACCAGAATCATAACTGACTTTGGCGCCAAAACCAACAGCTTCAAACCACAGGCAGAACGACATTGTTTCTTTCCTTTAGAAGCTTGAATAACTATCTCTTAAAACAGTGCATTGTGTGTTAAGTAAACGGTGCATTTGTGTCCTTAACTTCAAGTGAAACGATGCGTTGCACTGTACATTGTAAACTCATCTTCAACCTTGCGCCCACTATGTGTAATTCAACCATTGTCATCCTTCGTTTGATTCTTTGAATTCAAACTACCACGAACATTAACAATTTCAAGTTTGTGATTTTTGAAGGTGATGCCAAGTTTGTCATTGATTCTATAATTTGCTCATCTTCTGATCCTCCATGGGAAATCTCTTCCATTATCTCAAACATCCACAACCTTTTTCATTATTTTTCTGTTGCAAAATTCTCTTTTTGTTATCGATCATGTAATGAGTTTGCCTATCATTTAGCCCATTGGATATGTATTTCTCCAAATTGGGGACCCCAACCTATCTTTTCCATCCCTTCTTGGTTCTTTTGTAAGGAAGTTCATGGATCGATTCCTTCATTGTTGTCTTTGCCTTTTTTGGATTTGTTGATGCCCACTTTGGCAAGGAGGCTTAATAATAGGAAGAAGCTCAACAATATGGGAAGAAAGAGTTAGTAAATTGAGAAGAAAACCATTAAGCCCAAATTGCAAGAATAATGGACCATAGGCCTAAAAAAATAGCAAAATGGACTCAAAGAAAGCAAACGGGCCCAAAGGAGCCCAAAGAAAAAAGTGGTAAACCCATGGACATTATGAGAAATGGAAAGCAAGCAAGAATGGGCCGAAGGAGCCCAATGGAAGGAACTAAGTAACTAAGGGGTTGGTGAAAAAGCCCACAAACCCCGAAAGTAAAGGATGAGGTAATTTGGGTCGAAGAAACCCAAAAGACTTAGTAAAAGCCCATGGGAATGAAGAATTAGAGTGGCCGAGGATGACCAAGGAAATGAAATGGGCCGAGGATGCCCAAAAAAAAGAAATGGACCAAGAAAGCTCAGAAGCGATGAAATGGGCCAAGGAAGCCCAAAACAGCATGAGTACTAGCCCAATGACAATGCTAGGCTACTGGAATTGAGCAAAAGGAAAGCGTACAGTAGGCCTAAAAGAGGCCAGCAAACATAAGTCAAATAATAGCATGGCAGGAACAACGGGATGGCATGGCAGAAGTGTCAACCGACCCGCAAAAGAGGATAAGGAATGGATTGGAGAAGGAAAAGCCCACAATCAAGCAAGACCCAATCCAGGAAAGAAATAAGACGTAAATAATGAAAGGTCAGAGACTCATCCATGCCACAAGAGGTTAAGAATGAGTAGCAGAACGTGCAGACAAGCCCTCAGGTCATGGCAAATGCATGAACATCAGACAAGCCATGGACACACATGGAAGTGGAGCACGTATAAGGCCTAGGCACCACCAACTTGTATCCAGCTAATACAAGAGTGGTGGGCCATGAGTCAGAGGTAAAAGAGGATATGGTTTGACAGTGGGGAGAAGGGGAAAGCCTATTCTAGAGTTCCCGCTCAAGCTCTTTTAGGAAAAATGTCCTGCTGAGATGACATACCACCCAAAATAGGGAAAGATGAGTTAGGATCACTAGGTGCATGCTATGAAGGATAGTGAGAGAGAATGCCCACCCTTATCCGGATGGGAATGTCACAGTGAGCAAGCAAACAAAATAAGACTCTTTTGTCTGAGAATGGGATGTGGCATAGCCAACACAGTTAAATGCTGATGGCTAGGTAGCTGACAGACCTGTGGGTGGTCTAGGAAGGACACCCATGCCAGGACAAAAGCGGTTAAAGGGTAAAATAGTAAAAATCCATCACGGCAAGTAGTATAAAAAGGGCCTCAGCCGTGTATAGTGGGGAGATACAACAACATAACCACAGAACAGGAGGGAAAAAGAGAGAACGGAGAGAAAATAAAGCAAGAAAGGGAGTGAAAGTTAGAACAAAAAAACTTAGAAAGAAAAAAAAAGGAATTAAAGAGAAAAAACATAGAGCAAACAAGAGTGTGGTAGTGGGCATGCACCAATACGCTATTCTTTTCTCTCCCTCTACAACCTACTCTTTAGTGAGAATTAAGAAATTTGAGAATAAGCCATTTAGGCCGATTCTCTCAAAGTGGGTAATTTTTATGGGAGGATTTCCCTGTGAGATTGCCCACGTTGAAGGGTGGTTCCCTTCCTGGACTTAACTCTGCAAAGAAGTCAAGCACGACAGACTGACCGTTCTTCCTTTATTTTATTGATCAAGCATTAGTGTTATTTCCTTTTCTTTATTGTTATCATCTTATTTATGTTGCATTTATATTATTGCATTGTCTCTTCCTTTATTAAGATCATGATTTAGCATTTTCCGTTTTCTAGCTAATAGTAAGCATTATTGTTATATTACTCCTACCTACCATAACTCTTTTGTAACAGTTTCCTTTGCTATGAGCGCATGTCCAAGGTTTTAGCAAAAAGGGGCTCTAACTTGTGCACCAGCTGGCTTAGGGTGTGTTGCAGTCAAGCCAATCTTGACTCTCCTACCTAGAGCCATTGGGCCATAACATGGCAAGAGGCGACCCAGCCTGCCATTGCGAAAAAGGCCCATCATAGGAATCTAGGTCTCCCCTTCTTTTTTCTTAATATATCATCTTACTTAAAAAACAAAAGAAAGTGGCTAAGTTCATGTTGGGGAACCTTAAAGAAAGACCATAACAGCGAGTGATGATCCTAAGACCATCACTAACTGACCTCAAGATCAGGGAATTCAATGTGTTTTGAATGAGACAGATAAGAAACTAAGACCAATCTAGCTAGAGCCAAGTCTGCTATGTGTGGAAGGCTAACAAATACATTTTGGGAAAGCATGTGGGGTTTTCATCGGTAAAAGTAATTTGATAATCGAACCTAAGAGCATTCACATTAGGTCTTACAGATGCCATATGTTGGTATGTTTAGCATCAAAGCTCCAAAAACCCCTCACTACTAGGACTTGTAAACCCAAAAAAATTTACAATTGTGCTATAATATCATCCCAAATATATGATGGTACTGTAGCACAATTGTATAATTCTTAATTAATTTATCCTCTCTCCTCCCATCCTCTGTCTCTCTCCGTCTCTCATTTCTTTCTTTAATTCTCTCTTTCCATCAGTCCTCACTCCCACTCTGTCTCTCCGTCTCCCACTCCCTGTTTCTCTCGGTGTGCAGTGGTGGCCTATTTGTGAAGGATCTTGGATTGGCAAGGTCACAGTGGGGGTGTTTTTTTTTTTGCAAGGTCACGACGTGGTGAGATCGGTGGGTGGTGGCTGAGGTGGATGAGACGAGGCAGATGAGGGTTGTGGCAGAGGTGGGTGCAGCATGGTAGATGTGGGTTTCTTTTGTGCAAATTTTGACTTGATTTTTTTTTTTTTTTTTTTTTTGTGGGTCATCTTTTGTATTCGGATTTTGCTATTGGTTTGATTTGATTTTGGGATGGATTTTTTTGTGGGTTCATGGTGGTGGAGTTGGGGGTTGTCGTGGTGGTGGTGGAAGGGGGGGGGGGTGGGGTTTTTATTATGGGTCATATGTGCGTTCATGGTGGTGAAGGTGGGGGGTTACCGTGGTGATGGTGGTGGCGTGGCCATGGGTTTCGATGGCTGAAGGTTTCTGGGTTTTGTTTTCTCTATGGGTTTCTGGGTTTTGTTAATCTATGGGTTTCTAGGTTTCGAAGACTATGAGTTTGTAGCTAGGGTTTCAAGAAAACAACATTGTGGATAAGTATACTTAGAGGAAGCTTCTATATGTGCTTGAAGATGACTTTGGTTTTCAACTGATAAAAATCAGTTTGGGTACTGAGTTTTGGAGATAAAAATCAATTTGGTTATGTTCTTCGTGGTGGTGATGGTAGCAAGTGGTTGCAGAGGTGATTTGGGTTTTGGGTTTTGGATTATGTTATTTTATTGTGTAAATATATTATTTTAATGTGTTGTATGGTAAAATGAAAGTTGGGATGTTGGGTGTATTGTAAAATGGAATGGTATAACCAAAAAAGTAACTTTGAGATGGTAAAATGGGATGTTGTTTACAAACCAAATGTGAATGCTCTAAGAAAAAAAAAACACACTTAAGAAACAGACAAGAAAGGAGAAGTAGAAAATGTGTTTTTTTTCTTTTTTTTTTTACAATTCAATTTCAACCCAAGAAAGATAAAGACATCGAAAAAACAGACAAAACCAGAAAATAGTGCTGAAAGTTCATGCATTTCATTCCAACCAATCACCAATTAGGAATTCGCTTCATAGTTTTTTATTTTTATATTTTGATAAAAGGAAATAGCTTCATAGTTAGTATTGGCATCCAAAATTGCAAATAATATTCTATTTTACTGTTTAAAAAACTACTTTATCTATTATACTATCTCACTTTACAATATACGTATTATTCCATTTTCTATTTTACTATACAACTCATTCAAATAATACATATGACCCAATAAAATAATATAATCCAATCTCTTACTTGCTATAGTAAAGGAGACAGAGAAGAGAAGAAAGAGACATTAAAAAGGTAATTAAAAAAATAGGAACTTGTTACAGTAATGTCTTACTTGTAAGATGTTACTGTACTCTAGTTAAATTGTAATAATTTTTACAACTAGCATGTAGGATAATGCCCATTTTTATGATTTGATGCTAAAATATAGCATATTTGGAGTTTTACAACTCCAAATACTAAAGCTCTTAAGGCTACTTTATTGGAACAAATTGCTAGAATTCATTTTGTTTAAAATGTGTCACAACATAATTTTTTTTTTCCCTGAAAACTTGCCTTTGATACTATTTAGTTTCCCATATGGTGTGCGGATACTTTGCAAATGTATTTGAAATAATTTTTATGTTTTTTAAAAACTATTTATAATACTCATTTTGTTGTATAATATTTATGTTTTACCACAATATTGTTTAATGCTTTGAAACTTAATTTTCTTAATTTATATTGCATGTAACAAAAAATTTATAGAATTGGTTTCCGAATATTGAGTGAAATTGCTACACTAATCTAAATTTCTGAGGTTGGAACAGTCAAGATTTTTAGACATTTCTAGGAGACTAACATATTATATTATATGTAGATTTTATTTTTTAAAATTGATTAAATGATTTTTAAATTTGAAATTTATAAATTTAAATTCAAAGCATAAAATACTTTCATATCCTAAAATTACAAAAATTCAAGCAATCTCCCAAACACTTCCTCAACTACTCCATTTTCATAACCAAATACCAACCCACAAATCTCAAACACTCATTTCATTAGCTCAATGAAAGGAAATCATTTGTTAGTGCTGGCATAGAAAGATTGTAATAAAATAAAGAAAAAATAGTTAAAAACATTTCCACTTATAAAAAATTTAATTGCCTTTAGCTAGATTTCCAAATAAAACAAGATAAAAAAAAATAACACAAAAAACACTCTAAAATCATCATTGACTTTCACTTTTATCATCATGGCTCATATCGATATTGCAATATATAGCAGTAAAAAACTACAAAGAAACTTGAAAATTATGAGTTCTAAAACATAATATATAGAAAACAACTAATCTAATCAATAATCAATTAGAATGTTTCTTTTTATTTCTTTTTAGTTATAAAACAAAATACAATTATGACTTTCTCACACCAAACACCTAAAGATCCAAAGCCAATTACATCCTTTACAAAACCCATAACATCTAACCTTAATATCAAAGCAATAAGTTGCTTTGTTACTCATTAAAAAAAGCGGATTCTCTTCCTTGGTTATAACCAACTCATATGGGTTAAGATTAGATAGGACGACGAAGTTAGAGTTAGGTAGGTGTCATTGAAAGGTTGAAGATAGATGACATCACTCTTGATTAGGATGTATTCAAGATGAGATGGCATGAAGGGTTGTGGGCATAGGAGGTTTTTTAGCCTGAAACATTGAATCAAATAAAACAAAGAGTCTTACAAAGAATCCTTATTCTTTAATAGGAAAAGTTTTGAAGCATTGAACCAAACAAACCAAAAGTCTCTATTCATGTTAAGAACATAAGGAACATGTAAACCAATGGTTAAATTTTTAGAATTCAAAATCAATCAATAAATATTGTGGGGGCCTTTTTGTGTTAATGGGCTAGGGCCCATTCTACTATGCTTAGGCTCGTGGAGTAGTGGGTTAGAGAGTTGGGATTGGCCTATAATCCCAATGGGATTATTTCGTAGGCTAGATTGTTCGCAAGTGAAGCATTCCCAGTACGCAAACAGGGCGGGGAGTGCTACGACAGATTAGGTATCTCAATGAACACAGTAGATAATGCCACTGTAGAACAACTAATACAACAAATATTATAAAAGTTGCCATGACAGAACAACTGATATAGCAAATATAATAAAAGATGCCATGACAGAACAATTGATATAGCAAATATGATAAAAGATGTCGCAGTAGAACAACTGATACAGCAAATATGATAAAAGATGCCGTGGCAAACCAACTGATACGACAAATATAATAAAAGATGTCAAGGCAAAACAACTGATACCGCAAATATAATAAAAGATATCACAGCGGATATAATAAAAGGTACCACAACAAATACAATAAAAGGTACCACAGCAGGATAGCTAACAACAAAAGGTGCTACAGCAAAACAAATATCAATACATGTGATAAGCAAGTTAAGAGGAGCTATAGCAGGATGGTGGCAGCAGTTCTAGGCAAATAGGATTGCGTGAGTTCACGACCTCAGTCTTAGGTCAAGTCTGTCAATAGGAAACGGTCCAAGAAAGAATCCAAACCCTAATACGAACAGTCTTGTCACAGGTTTTTGGCATCAAAGTTGTACGTTCCAGAGCCAGGACCTAGATGGTTATGCGTTGTTACTTATAGGACTTCAAAGAGTGGGTGTCATAGGGAGGAAAAATGTGATCTATTGATACATGCCCCTATTTCTGCCGTATTTTCTCTCTTCCCTTTTACCACTTCTTTCTTTCCGTTTTTTAGTTTCTTATTGTTATATCACTGTGGGTTCCCCCCCCTCCACCCCGTCCTCTCTCTTTCTTTTTTCTCCTTCCCCTTCATCTATGGTTATCTCTTCCTTTTATTGTGAATTGGTTCAATGGGATTTCTCATTTTTTCCTCTAAGGCTTCACCAACTGCTTTTGGTATCTTGTGGGCATTCCTTTAGGACTACCCACAAACCCATTGGTTGCTCGGCCATTACTTCTACTCAGAGTGTGCTTGTTGCACCACTCCCCGTTCTAGGACAAAACCTTCATTTGTTTTGTTTGTCCACTCACCTTTCCTACCTTACCCAAATGGATAAGGGCTCGAGTCCTTCTCTTTACCTACCTCTATAGCATGCATCAGGTGGTCCCAATCCTTTGCTTACCTCTTTCGAGCGTAATGTCATCCCAGCAGGGCATTTTTCCCAAAAGAAGCTTTGGCGAGAACCCCAAAATAGACCATTTTCCCCCCACCACCAAACCACACCCTCTAAGTCCCTTAACTATGGGCCTACCTCCCCTATATTGGCTGGGTACAAGTGGGTGGTGCTCCAACCCTTATGTGTTCGTTCCACTACCTTCTGCGTTTGTCTTTTTTTGCTTCCACATCATTTCTGTCATTCCTACCATGTCTCATTCTGCTGTGAGTCTCTTGTATTCGTGCTTATCCTCTATGGCATGAAGGGCGTGGGCTTTAGGGCTTACATTGTTTCTTCTTATTTCCTCATGAGCTTGGGCATTATCTTGGCAGAAGTTCCTGCTCATTTTGTTCATTGGGCTCTTGCCCTTATTGCTTCTCTTCTTGCTATACCCATGGGCTTGCTAGCTGTCACTAGGCCTATTGGGTTCTTCTTCCTTCTTTTCTTGGGCTTCCATGGCCTATTTACTTTACTCTTACCTTTTGTTGTGCTTGTGGGCCTACTAGACATTATTCCTGCCATGCTAGCCCATTGGGATTTTTACTTCTTTCCTTGGGCTTCTATGGCTCATTTACTTTATTTTTACCTTTTATTGTGCTCATGGGTTTGCTGGCCATTATTCCTGTCATGCTGGCCCATTGGGCTTTTACCTCTTTTCTTGGATTTCCGTGACTCATTTACTTTACTTTTACCTCTTATTGTGCAAGTAGGCTTGTTGACCACTATTCCTGTCATGCTGGCCCATTAAGCTTTTTACCTCTTTTCTTGGGCTTCCATAGCCCATTTTCTTTCATCATGCGTCTTTCACTTCCTTCCTCTTTCATCTTTCTTTGTCGTTGGGCTTCTTCTACCGTTGGGCCCTTTGTCAAAAAACGAGTATCAACAAACTTTTTTCTCTCCAAACTTGTTTCCATGTGAATGCTCTAATTCTTGTGAGTACTTACCATTTGAAGGATGAAAAGTAAGGTTGTAAAGGGTTTTAGTGGTAAACGATACTGCGATAGTGCAGGCCTAGTCCACCTATGTGTGGATTAGGCTTTCGATTGCCAATATAAATGGGTTCAGCCAAAATAAATGTAACTAATCAAGAGTTAAAAAATGGGTTTCTTAATTGCTTTGATGATATGGGTTCAACCTCCCCAATTGTTGCCTAATTTCCTATACTTAGGAAGTAAGAACTTTCCATATCATTTTTAAAAGGACAAAGTTTACTATATATTTTGAAAATCTAATCGTTGAATTGCATGTTCTTTATGCTTTTAATACACATATCAAATTTTGTGTCAATTGGATATTATTTACTAAATAATCTATAAGCTTATATTTTATGCATAATTTTAAACTACAAAAACTTGCAATTTAAACAATTTATTGATGACATAGCTATTGATATTCAATTTTCTAGAAAATTTGTAACCATGGAATATATAAGAAGTAGATGTAATCCAAAGGTGCATTTGACAAAATTCACCTCCAATAAAGAGATATTGAGTAAGGTTGTAGCCTTAAGTTACAATCAATTTTATAGTTAAACTTTGTCCATCTTAAAATCCATCTTGTATGTATGCATGTAAAAGCCTCTAAACGAGTGGTATAGATCCAAAAAATAATGTTAATTGGCGTATGCTAACATGTTTGCATTCGATGATAACACGATAAACGTACTACTCTAAAATTAGAAATTATAAAATACAAACATGCTCAAAAAATATTGATGTAGCTTAATCTAAAGATTTTATTTTAGTTAAGCACTTGTTCATTCATCAGTCAAAATGGTGATTTGCCCTTTTGTCATAAAACAATGTTTTTGCATGTAGTGTGATGTAAAACGATAATTGCAATATAGGATCTATAATTTTCATTGTGAAATAGCATCTATAATACCTCAAAAGTTAAATGGATGTATTTAAAAACTACCCAATTGGCTTGTGGCCTTTTTCCATTTTCCCCTTACTTATATAAAATGGCTTATACAAAGGCTCAAGTGATAACCAAATTGTAATGATATATTCTACATTGTCTCACGTTTGTGGTTTGAACCACATCATTTCCCTTCCTTACTATTTACATATCTCCAGAAATAGGGATGACAATGGAGTGGGATGGGGTAGGATTGTTGACACCCATTTTTGATAAAAAGGGCTCAACAGTAGAAAGGCCCAATAGCAAGCAAAAATGAAGAAGAAAATGATTGAAAAGCAAAATAAAAGCAAATGGGCAATGAGAGCCAAGAAAAGAGGTAAAAGCGTAATGGGCCAACATGGCAAGAAGTGACAGCTAGCAGGCCTATTGGCATAATAAGAGGTAAAAGTAAAGCAAGTGGGCCATGAGAACTCAAGGAAAAAGGTAGAAGCCCAATGGGCCAACATGGCAGGAAGTGACAACCAGCAAGCCCATGGACACAATAAGAGGTAAAAGTAAAGCAAGTGGGTCATAACAGCCCAAGGAAAAAGGTAAAAGCCCAATGGGCCAATATGGCAGGAAATGACAGCTAGTAGGCCCAAAATCACATAAGAGGTAAAGTAAATAAGCTATAAGAGTCCAAAGGAAGAAGTAAAACCCAATAGGCCAACAGGTCCATGAACATAGTAAAAGGTGGGAAAAAAAAGGAATAATGTGCAAGTCAGTGGATTATAGAGGCCCGAGGAAATAAGAAATAAGAAAAGCAAAAATCCAACAAATTGGTTTGGCAAGAACTTATGCCAAGTAAACACACAAGCCTAGGAAGGGATGAAAAGAAATAAGGCAAACCCAAAAGCCCATGCTCTCTTCCATAGAGGATAAACACAGGCAGAAGAGACACTCAGCAGAATAGAACAAAACTAATTTGCTTCAACAGAAATGGCGTGGGAACATAAGAAAAATGTTAGGACATATATGTTTCACTTGTTAAAGAACATATGTCATTCTTTTATGTAATTGGCTAATCTTTTGATAAAACGCACTTTACTTGTAATTTGGTAGCTCTAGGTGTTTTTAATACTTCAAGAAATAAGGTTTCAAGATCAAGTATTGAAGTCATCAAGTCTGTCCAAGAAAACAAACTGATAGTGCAAATTCATTAAAGCTCGACAGCTGTCTCGACAGCTGCATCTATTGAGCTTAAGAAAGCTGTTCAAGCCTGCAAGCTCAACACCTGCTCGACAGCTTTTATCTGTCGAGGTTTATAAAAATCAGAATTCTGATATGATTTCTTGGGATCCGTGAATGTGTCTTTGAGTCTTCTTTTCTCTTAACCCTAGACATATAAAAGGATTATTTTAAGAGTCGTCAAACAGTTCACAAGTTGCACAAGCATTGAGAAAACTTTGTTGAAGCAAATTGTGACCGAAGACGAAGTTCTTGCCCTAGTTCATCTCTTCTAAAGAAGTTGCTGTGTATGTGCACATTTGGGTTTTGTGACCAAGTATTTTCTTGATCTTCATCGTATAGGATGAACTGAAGAACTTTGCAACCACCTCTTTTTCAGTTGGTGTTGAAGTCACGTACTGGGATTCGCGCATTGGTTAGTCACGTACTTAGGACCCGTGCATCAAAGGGGGGAACTGTCACTACAGAACAAGTCCAATTGGGTATTGGGGTAAGGGTTCAACTGTAGGTTGGTAAGGTACTTGGAATTCCTTTAATTGTAACCGCTTATTGCGATAATAGTGGAGTTTCAAGAGTGGTGACCTAAAAATCACCCAATAGGGTTTTTGCTGTTAGGTTTTCCCCATTCGTAAACAAATCACCGTGTCATTTAATTTCCGTTGCATATTGAGTTATTTGGTGATTTGTTTGTGCTACCACGCGTTTGCATGTTAATTAACTTAATTAATATACTTGGCTAAGTTAATTGGTTAATTGGTTAATTAATCACAAGGGGTTAATATGTTTTTGGCCTATCAAAAAAAAAAAAACAATGGATAGTGGAGCAAGCACACAATGGTCGAAGCACCACCAATCTTTACCTAACCAATACAAGAGAGGTGGGCTCATGGTTAAGGGATTCAGAGGGTGTGGTTTAGTGGTAGGGGGAAAAGAGTCTCTCTTTGGTTTCCAACTAAAGCTTCTTTTGAGAATATACTTTGTTGGGATGGTATCTTACCCAAAAGAGGTGGTAGACGGTTGGGACCACCTAATGCATGCCATAGAGGTAGGTGAGGAGGTAGCCAAATTCTTATCTATTTGAACCCAGAGGTAGCCTTATAGCAAGATCTAGGGGTGTGCATGGGTCGGGTTAGATCGAGTTGAAGGAATTTTTTGACCCAACCCACCATGGTGGGTCAAAAAAAATTCAACCTAACCCATCACATAAGTTCAACCCAACCCAACCCAACCCACATGGGTCGGGTTGAACCCATAGGTTTGACAAATTTTTATTATTATTATTATTATTAAATTTATTAAATATATTATTATTAATATATTATATATATATATATATATATATAATATTATATATAAGCACTTATAATATATAATATTATTATTAGTATATATTAAATTTACAGCTGATTTAAAAAAAAAAATTATTAAATATATAATATATTTTAAATATATATTAAATATGGGTGGGTCGGGTCCAGTTTGGCGGGTTTGTAATTTTATGAACCACACCCAATCCGACTCGCTATAAAAAAAATTTTTGTGACCCAACCCAACCACCAAGCCTTAAAAACCGACCCAACCCGGCGGGTCGGGTCAGGTCGAGTTTGGCAGGTCGGTGGGTTTTCTACACACCCCTAACAAGATCAAACAATGGGAGATTTTGTCATGGAATGAGTAGTGGAAGAAAGAGAATGCACTGAGTTTACCTAGTAGTGATAGTGGCCGAGCAACCAAAGAGTTGGTAGGCAGTCCTGAAAGGATGTCAACAACAAATGGTGAAACCCTAGGAGTAAAAAGGAGAAATTCCATGGAATTAGTCCACTATAAAGAGGGGCAATAGCCATAGATGAAAGGGACAAGGACCCAATGGGAAGAAAGTAGTGAAAACTGAGAGAGGAGTAACAGAGAAGAAAAGGGAAAGAAAGGAAGTGGTAAAAAGAAGAGAGAAAACACGTCAGAAATATGAGCATGTAGTAATAGACTATCTTTTCCCTCCTTCTTTAACAAACCCACTCTTTGGTATCCCAAAAGTAGTAACAAGTAGTCATTTAGGCCAATTCCCCAAAATGCACAACTTTGATGGCAAAAGTTTGTGACAAGGTTGTTTAAGTTGGGGTTCGGGCTCCTTCTTAGTTCACTTTCTGTGGAAAGATTCAACACTCGACTTTGATTGCCAATACATATAATTTTACTTGTTAGAGCTTATATTTGTTGTATTAGTTGTTTTGTCGTGGCATCCTTTACCATATTTATTATATTAGTTGTCTGTCGTGGCATATTTGCTGTATTAGTTGTTTTGATGTGGCATCCTTTATCATATTTGTTGTATTAGTTGTTTTGTTGTGGCATTCTTTACCATATTTGCTATATTAGTTGTTCTGCTGTAGCATCTTTTATTATGTTTGCTATGTCAGTTGGTCTACCATGGCATCCTTTATCATATTTGTTGTATTGGTTGTTTTGTTGTGCAAGCTATTTTGCCATTTCACTCCTTCCTACTGTAGCTAGCCCACTAACCACAATCCAACTCTCTGCTTTGTGTGTTTCGTCGTCTACATCCCTGGAGTGCTTGGCTTGCACACAAATTGGCCTATAGCATGGTCCTTCTAAGGTATTAGGCCAGCCTCGACTTCCTGACCCATGACTTAATGGGCCTAAACATAGCAGAACAGGCCCTAGCCTATTAACACAAATAGGCATCCATAAGGATCATGGGTGCCCCATCCCCACCATGCCTACTCTTTAAGGCAAGGAAACTCGTGCAAAGTGAGTTAGATGTGTTTTACAAATCCTAATGAGATTGTTAAGATAAAGATGAAACATAAAAGAAAAAGGCCAACCATGAGACTACTAAGAGAGTAAAGAACTTTGCAAATGGTAATAAATTACAATTAGGATACTTATAGAAAAAAAATTATAAGCATTAATAAATTATACACACACACACACACATTCGGGACATAGTGGGGTGGGGTAAGAAGGAATAGGGTGTGCAAAACCCATCCTCGCCCCATCCCCTTTTTGAGGTGAAACAAGTTCACACAGAACATGGCAAGACTTGGTGGAGTGTGCTATACTCATCATCACCTATTCCCTATTAAGGGTGGAGGAAATTCATGTTGGAGGGTAGGCGTGTCAATTAGTTGATTTAGGTTTGGTTTGTGCTCACCTCGTACTCGACTTGATCAGATTGGGTGAAGAAGAACTAGACTTGCCATCGACTAGTAAGGAAATTAGATTAGACGGATCACATAATTGTTGGGTGGTGGTTAGATTTAGGCAAAATTGAGAATTCCAAAAACAATGAATATTTAACGAATTAATGGAGAAAAATAGCGAAATTTTGGTGATATCTTGGTGGGAAGAAGTGGAAACGGCGAAGATCTAGTAAAATCTCGTCAAATTTTGATTGGGTTGCCGCTTGAATTGGGTTGCTCAAGTTTTAAAAGAGAGAACTCGTGACTCGACCTCTCGGAGTCAGGTTTTGAAGATGGAGACCCACTGTCAACAGCCACAACCTTTGAGTTGGATCAAGTCCGGTTCAGCCTGATCGGATCCTTTGGATGGTTTGGAACAGGGTGTTTTTGTCATCCCATTAAATAAAATAAAAAATAAAATAAAAAACAAAGGGGAAAAGAAAAATACTCATTGAGTGGGGTTTGAATTGGCTTATGATTTATGAGATTCTCAATGCAAACCCCGCCTCCCCCATTTGGTTTCATTGTTCTTTAACTTCTAACTTCTAAGCTGCCACCGCCAGAAAGTGAGAGAGATCACTGCTCACCCTTGCATAGCACACACATGTTCTCCCAATTCCTCCAACTCTCACCATCATCCCCGCAAAACCTTTTCTTTAACCCATTATTCCTCCCTCACTACCCTCTTTTTTTCCACAAAATCCCATTCAAGTCCCACCCTTTTCTCCTTCCAAAACCAAAACCCCTCCTCCGCTTCCACCCCTTACTCGCATCTCCACCAAGCAACCCTGCGCCTCTACCCAACGACCAATCATGGCAAACCCATGAAGCCCAACAAGCCATTTCCGAGTTTCTCCAAGGATTCGGTGTCTCCCAGGCCGATTCGGACTCCATTTCTTCAAACTCGCCAAGGTATTTGAAGATGCTTGTTGATGGGGTCAGGGATTTGGACGAGCTCTCGCTGTGGGGTTCGTGTGGAGCTGAAGGTAAAGACTTTGCTGTTGCTGGAGATGCTGTTGTTGGGTTCAAGAAGAAGGTCCTTTATATGGCCAAAGAGAAAGGTGATAATGGCAAGGTTGCGTTCTTGGAGAGTGTGGGGTTGAGTCTTTCTGCGGCCATGAATGTTGCGCGGTATTTGTCGGCTGAGTCGCTTCCTGCTCTCGTTCATAAGGTGAGAGACTTCGAGAGAAACGTCCAAAATGGTTGCTTCTTTTGTTTTGTGTATTAGAATGTTTGTTGGGTTCTTTTTGGTTTCTTCATTGGTTGTAGATAATGGCTGTGAATCTCTGTTAAGTTGCTGAGTGGGAATGAAAAACGATTGGGAAGCAATGGCTTGAGATTTAAAATGAGTGTGTGTGTGTGTGTTTCAAATTATAAAATTTGAAGTAGAAATGGAAAACTATGCCATTGGGTGGTAAACGAGAGGAGAAAGTTTGGGATTGTTCATTTAATTTTATTTTGAACACAAGCTGAAACTCGAGTTCATCATCAAACTAGATTCAATTTCCAAGCTTGGTTCATTTTTTTGTTCACATGTTTTATATATAACTATTTTTTTTCTATACATGTATACATATTCATGAGGTTGCTAACACATACATTTGGATTGAGGGGGAAGGGAGGGGGAGTGGAAGGGAGTAGAGTAGAGTTGGCTGAAAATAGGCTAATTTTGGGCCAATTCTACTCAACTTCCCCTCCCTCCCCCTCAATCTAAATGAACCATTAGGCTTGAGCTTGGCTCATTTGCGAAATAAACAAATATAAACAAGTTTTTTCCTGAGTGTGCCCAATCTGTTCATAAACAGTCCAGTTCATTTATAGCGCTATATGCTGTGAACACTGGAATATATCTCGAACAATGAAACAACTACTTTTTAGTTATTGGTTTGAAATATTTTTGCTGTCTTTCTTTGATATGGTTAATAGTAAATCTGGTAATTGGCCCGAGATATTATTTCTTTTAAGAAATAAAGTCACTCTTAGGAATTGTTAGCTTGACCATTTTTTGCCACCTTCTGGTTATGATTTGTTAGGTTGGGAGGCTAGGAGTAAGGATTTTTAACGTTATTGTTATGTTGTTATCACAATTTTGTGCTATGAGCTAGAATGTTACACAAGAAGGATTAGTTAACAGGCGCTGAATGTTGGCAGCCTGATTCTTTGATCCTAGGCTTACACTTCAAGGGCCTTGAGACAGTTTTAATACTTTATTAGGTACTCAAGGTGTAGTGCTCCTGCCTCTCACATGATAGTACGTGTACTAATTAAATTCATTGTGAGACTCACCATTCATGGGAGAGGAGGGAGCATTGCTCTAGGAGTATTGAATACTTGTCCAAAACTCTATAGGATATGACGTGGTCTGTCTAGATTAAGTTATTCACTTTTTGGTACCTTGTGTTATCAATATTCAATAAGTCTCAGTATCAATTAATGGTCCTAAGTTACACTCTTGACAATAAACTCTTGCAGATTTCTATATACTTATTCTCTGTTTTTGCCAAATTTTGGTGATTTTGATAATAAGATGATGGAGCAGTTTCATGTTATTGGTTTTTTGTCTTATAGATTTTTTTCCTGAAATGAATGTATGCCAGAATTGTTGCTTATTTTGCGTTTCACTTATAGGTTAAGTGTATGAAGGAACTATTATTTTCTGGCAACAATGATGGGGGCCGCATAGGAAAAAATGCTTGCCGTATGATGATGTATTTATCAATTTCAATTGATGAAGAATTGCAACAAACCTTATCCTTTTTCGAAAAGGTCTGGTATGTCTCACCCAAATTTCTGTCATTATTATGTTGATCTGTTCAGTATGCAT
Source organism: Quercus variabilis (assembly GCA_030445155.1). Taxonomy (NCBI): domain Eukaryota; kingdom Viridiplantae; phylum Streptophyta; class Magnoliopsida; order Fagales; family Fagaceae; genus Quercus; species Quercus variabilis. The sequence continues at coordinate 43,087,304 of CP129451.1, forward strand.
ATATGTATGTTTGGGTGATTTATGAAATTGTAAGATAATTTTTCAATTTTATGTTGTAGATTCAAGCACGGCGTGGAGGTTTAGACATGTTGGGTTCCAACGATGCTTCTTTTCGATATCTAATTGAATCATTTCCACGACTTCTTTTGTTATCAGTAGAATCCCACATGAAACCTATGGTGGAATTTCTTGAGAATATTGGAGTACCAAGAGGACGCCTGATAAACTTGATTCTATTATTTCCACCAATTATTTTCTACAATATTGAGCTTATTAAACTAAGAGTTCAGGCTTTCAAGGAGGTACTGTGAAATTCAATCATGCTTTATGTTATTTTAGCATACGCACAAAAATGTATTATGGAATGCTTTGAAACATAAAGTTAGGTTTTATCCATTGCAGTATGCAATGATAAAGATGTGATGCACATGGGCAATTTTTGTTAGTTTTAGGTCTCTCATCCCCTGTATAGATATATCTTTTTCCTTTGAATAAGTAACAAAATTCACTGTTTGAGAAGCTTATTTAATATGCATTTCTGCTATGGCTACAACACCCTTCTTAATTTAAATATGATAATATTTGTATGATTTTCTATTCAATATTGAAATTGTGTTTCCTTTGTATGTTTCTCTTGTTATGTTGTTATCCTGTCTGTCTATGTTGATGAATTGTCTTTGCAGGTTGCAGTTGTGGATAAAGATATGGGAAAATTGTTGCTAAAATATCCATGGATTCTATCTATTAGCATTCGAGAGAACTACAAGGAGGTCCTTTATTTTTTTAATTTGGAGAAGGTATGATATCCTACTAAGTCATGTTTGCTTGTCCAGCCAAGTTTTACTAAGACCATGGCTTTTTTTTTTTTTTTTACATGATTTGTTTTTCCTGGTCAAACATTATAGTTTATATTTGTAAGCATTACAGTATTGCTTGTGTGGCTATTTTAAAGAGGGATGTAATCTGTAGTGTCTTGTATTGCAAGTTTGCTTTTGCGTTGCTTATGGAAGTAACCTGGCCGAGTCTGGGGGTTCTTATTCCACTTTAAGGATATTACTTTTATCTTTTTTTCTTTCCTCTCTTTTGGGAAATAGGTGGGTCGGGAGGAGGAGGCATGGATGCTTTATTGTTTGAAAATGTTGATTAATCTCTTTGTATTGGAAATATTAGTGAGTTATTATGTTTTGTGACAGGTTCCTATATTGAGTGTTCACCGTGCAATCAAAAGCTGGCCACATATATTGGGTTGTTCAACCAGCAAGCTAAAGTTGATGGTGGAACATTTTGACAAATTAGGTGTTAGAAACAAAAAGTTAGGTCAGGTTATTGCTAAAAGTCCCCAGCTACTACTTCGGAAACCTCAAGAGCTTCTACAAGTAGGTGTAACTGGTTTTATCCAAATTTCTGGCACATATATATTATAACATTTCATTGCACCTTTAGATTGGTGGCAGCTACTTAATGATTTACTTTAGATGTTCTATTGTTTCTTAAGAGAGCACCAAAGCATTTCTAAGTTTCTTTTTTAGTTAAATATGGAATACTGAACTTCCATGTGTCTCTTTCATATATCATCAGTTTCTTCCCCATTGCATGTTTTGGGTTTGGTTTGTTTATCTATGGGGTCTGTTTGTACATGCATACATACATACATAATTTTTTTTTATATTTATATTTAATCAGTCTTTGGAAAGTTTCATAGATTTCTTGTTGTACCATGGATATTTAGTTTCAGTCTAAGATAGTAGACTGTGATTCCAATAATATGTAACACATACCAAAAAAAGACAAGTTAATGCAATGATTGTCTAAACATTGATCATTCTCCATTTACATGGGGTCAAAATAGCTTAACTTGTCTTGGTAAATAATCAATTGTAATATCTATGTTGGCAAATTTGCCTAATTCCAACACAAGACTAAAAGCTCTTTGTCAGTGGTGCCCTTGAATGTGCTTGGTTGGAGAATTTAAAAGTGGTACATTCCCAAATGATCCTAAAAGTACTTAGATGCATTGTTGGCTTGCATTGCTTGCAAGACACCCACCATAATTTGCCTTAATCACGTTGATTGTGCTTATGGAGCCTAAAATAACAAATCCTCAATTGCAGGTCAATCTCAATTGCTTGTACACATCTGTCATAATATAATTTAATCCAACCATCCATCTCAAGCAGCTCACCTGTTGGAGTGAGACCCATCAAACATTCAGTAGGTGATTAGACTTGAAGTGGAATGAAAATCAAAATGGAGGGGATCTAAATTCCAAATGCCAGTGTCTCTATGAAACAGTTGGCAGTCATGAATCAGGATCCAGCTCCAATGAGCCTAAGTCAAGCATGTAAGGGACCTTAAATGCAAAATATACATGTATAAATATGTATTTATTTAAACTGGTTCAGGGGTTGGTTTACTTTAAAGCATGTTGTAAGTGCCTACTAATCATAGATTAGGCACAGAAGAAGTTCAACTCATTGAATAGAAGGACATTGAAAGTCCCATCTAAGGGCCCATAACCTTTTGTTAAATTTCACTACTTACCAACCTGTGGCATGTTCCCTCTCTGTACTCAAGCTCTTCTAGTGATTCAATTGTGATTAGATAAAGAATTAAGAAAATTAGATTATTTGTCAATATCAACCAAGAAGAATGACATTATGTCTAAATGCAATTGATACACAAAAGTGCAAATCTTTATGTCAATTAGAGTTCCTTGAGTATTTTTCTAATTTTTATGTGCAGGTCATTTCATTTTTGGAAGATCTTGGGATTGATAAAGAAACAATTGGAAGGATAATTTGTCGCTGTCCTGAAATTTTTGCTACCAGCACTGAGAAAACTCTCAAGAGAAAACTTGAATTCCTTACTAGTATTGGTGTTTCTGGAGCTCACATTCCCCGTGTAATCAAAAAATATCCAGAGCTTTTTGTATCTGATGTTGACCGAACTTTACTTCCTAGGTATGACTCATACTTAAATACATTAGCCCTGGTCCTTAATTTATACTTTTAAAAAAAGGATTACAAATTATTGTGCCATGATTTTCTACAAGGGCATATAATAGTGATCTTTCACATGTGTGGCTGTTAATACAAATGCATGACCATTTTACCTCATTCAACTCTAGGTACCTGATAAGGTAATACTGATGTAAGAGTGTTACACAATACACCATGAGTATGTAGTTCTTATCACTAATAAGACTTGGTACCCACAATTTCTCTCATTTGATATTTTTGTTGTTTTGAGAAGTATGAATTACTTGATGAGTTACGTCAACATCTAGACCATATTTATAATGATTACAATGCATGTATATGGGTTATTTAAAATGATAACAGTTGTTTCAAAAGTTGCCACACACATAAATCTTGTTATTGTGGGTGCTTTTGTATGCAGGATGACATACTTAATGACATTAGGGCTATCAGCAAAGGATATTGCATTTATGGTCCGTAAATTCTCTCCTCTATTAGGATACAGCATTGATGAGGTTTTGAGACCAAAGGCAGAATTCCTTGTCAACACAATGGAGAAGCCAATAACTGATGTGGTGGACTATCCAAGGTATTTTAGCTACTCGTTGGAGAAGAAGATAAAGCCAAGATTTTGGGTGCTAAAGGGAAGGAATGTTGAATGTAGCTTGAAGGATATGCTGGGCAAAAATGATGACGATTTTGCTGCTGATTATATGGGCGTTGGAAGCATGCTTGTTACTTCTCCCATTGCCAAGCAATGAAAGATTAGGTGCTTGTTTCATGGTAGTTACTTTGTAAATATTATACCACAGATTTAAATAGAATCAAGTGCCATTACATATCTTTTAAGATCAAATGTTCAATGCTAAACAAAGTTTTGTAGATTGTAAAGATTATGCATCATTATCATTCTTATAGTCACGTATGGTTTCCTCAAACCAGCAAACACCCTTACCATATCTATTTTTCCAAAATCACCTTAGCCACCAGAATATTTGGTAATTGCCTCTTACAGACGGTCTCTTTCCGCTATAGAGCATTGTTGAATTATTTGTAGTTGTGGGATGTCATCCGAGGTGGTCCATATATTTTATTGCTTTTGCCTGATGCCTAGTTTGTAATTGTATGTGTCTACGGCCTTGTAGTTGAATTGACATTTTCTCATGCACTATGTGCTTGGGGTTTAAAGGAGGGAAATTATTCAAGTTACAAGGTTAGCAACATGTTGTAATTATCTCTTAAAATATATGTATATATATGTAATTGCATATTCATGTAATTGTATGTCAATATATTCGTACGGTCATGCCTACTATAAGCTTGACTTCTTTCAATTAGAAGGGATGCAAATGGCTTTGCTCTGTATTGAAACTCTATATCACAGGTAAAGGCCTATGGTTGCAGATGATCCCTACCTTCAAAAAGCTGACCATTCAATTCAATGTCATAATCAATTAGGGCCGATCAAACTTTTATTTTTTTTGCTGGGTAATTAGGGCCGATCTAACGTTAAGAGTTGACGTAGCTTGTTTTATGGGACCTTGTCACATTCTTGATTAAACACGCAAAAAATGCTATAAAACTGTCCAATGTGATGTAAGTTATCATTAAACGTGGTAAAGTTTACTATCATTTGTCACGTGTTGCTATCTACCCAAAATGACCAAAACATCTCAATTTTTAAACAATAATAAAGAGAAATAGATTAGCATACTTCGTGGTCATATTTGACACACAAATGCCAACAACATAGAATAATTATAATAATAACTTTCATTAAATGGTGATATTATTTCTCAACGTGACACATCACACAAGTTGTTGGAAATTAAAACTCACATCATGTGAGTTTTAGCATTGAATTTTAACAAAATTGCCGGCATTGACTTTTGTGTTACCTTGTTATTACTGCTTACGTAAATTGACCAAAAATAGAATATATATATATATATATATATATATATAAAAGAAACTGGCTGGTTAGTACTCAATTTGATTATTAAGTCCACTAGAGAACTCCTGACGTGGTCCTTCTTAAATTCTGAACTAATAAAATACTCTTATTTAAGCAAATGTGATATCGTTTGGTAATTTTTATTTTTTATTCCTTGTGCTGATTAGAAAGTTTACTCACACATTTGCATAAATGACATTATCTCATAAGTTGGGAGAATCATATTAGCAGTTCTCCTGATGGACCTAATAATTTCTTATAATGGAGAGTAGTGTCAGATTTGAGAGCTATCTTATTGGACCTTGTTAGTTGATTTGAGAATTGGTTCTCCCTAATGGATGAGATGAAGGGAAGATGGAAGAGATTTGAAGCATTTGGATTTATGTACAAGTTTGCCACCATGTGTTTATTTAAAAATAGAAAATGAGCGTTGAAATCCTCTTTTTGGTGCCCTTAAAAATACCTACTTGCAGTCTTGCATAGTAATTTCAAGACATGATTTTTAAGGCAAGTGATGTATTCACTTTTCATTTTCTCTTTTCTGTATTCAAATTCTAAAATTGAATATAAAAAAAAAAAAAATTATTTTTATATATGAGGGTGTTTGGTAAATTATTTTGAATACATAATTTGGGTATAAAATTTATCATACACGGTTTGACATTATTATTATTATTTTTTTTAAGTTACTTTTTTCATTTACACACACTCACATCAATCAAGTGGAGCCCTTTGTGTTTTCACAATATTTACGGAATTGTCATTATATTCATTTTCTATGAAAATGAAAACGCTGAAAAAGTATTTTCATTTTTGTGTATTCAAATTCAACTTTTAGGATACTGAAAATGAAAATTGAGTACAAGTTTTTAAACTAAACAAATTTCTTTATGGTGGGTCTCACTAATAACTGAAAACCAAACAGGCCCTAAATTGTTTTTCTTGTTTTTGAAAACACTCATGACTCAAACAAACAAAAATTTTAGTGAAATTCACGGTTTTTTGTTTCCCAGTGTTTGAAACACTTTTTAAAACTGTGAACCAAATAACACTAGCGTGCGATATAGCAAAGTCTATCGGTTAGATTAAATGTAACTATCTCATGTGATCATGTCACAATCTTTTTTTTTTTTTTTTTTTTTTTTTTTTTTTTTTGAGAAACTAAAAATAGGGGTCTTTATGGTCATATTGCACCTCCGGGCAGGGAGCCAGTGGCCTCGGCCGAGGTAGCCCGATCTCGGGGGCCCGACTGTACCACTGTGTGGGAGTCACCTCATCTCTGAGTACACCTCACCACTAAGTTTACCCACCAACGGAAACCTGCTGGCAGCGGGACTCGAACCTAGGTGGGTTAGACGAAGTGTCCGAACCTTACCAGCTGAGCCAAGCCCCCGTTGGCAAAACGAAATTAATTGTGAAGTTGTTGCTAAATGTGATGTGAGTTACTAGTGAATGTAAACGGTCATTGTAATGTGACTTGTTATTGTCAAAAGTGGTTAAAAAATGAACATGCTGTCATTGCTTGTCCTTGTTAAAGTTATCACTTGTTAATTACCATATAAAGTGATTAAGAAGGAGAGTAGACAAAAACCTAAATTTATATAAGGCAAAAAGAAGTAGCAGCGTTGTGTCTTTACTCTTTAGTTATCTAGACAGATTTTATCTATATCTTTTATTTTTATATATTGACCGATTAAATAGATAAATGGTGGTTTCCTCCAAAAAAAAAAAAGGGTGATGATTAGATTAACTATTTAGGATTATGTGGGTAAGAAGGATACTTAAAAAAAAAAAAAAATTATAAAGAAGAATACATATATGAATATTGTATGAGGCTTTTGGTACAAGATAATTTATTAGCATTCTTGAGAATGTTTTTCTCAAAAAAAAAAAAAAAAAATCTTGAGAATGATATTTCTTAAGATTCTTATATTTGGGGGCTATTTGGTAATGTTGTTTTAGTAATGTTATTTAAGTGTTGTGAAAATACATGTGAGTGAAAAAGTATTATAAAATACGTGTTGTGTTGTTTAAACAACAAAAATTGTTGTTCAAACAATTATCAAACAGACCCTTGATTGTAAATTACACATGGAACTCACAAGAATGTAAACATCTCAATTCCCAGCTAATCCCACTTTTGTAAGGATGTTATTATCTATATTGTCATCCCTAAAAAAAGTTATATTTTAAATAAACTAATAATTTTAGTGTATCCAATATAAGTTATACGTAGTTTATCCAATATATATATAAACTATTTTTATATAGCAAAGTAAATATAAGTATGAAATATGATATTTTCTTTACTGGCTTCTCGGCTTCTCCTATTTGGAATTAAATTTGATGCTAAAATAAAACAAATTATTTTTATTGAAAAGACAATATATTATAATATGCCATGAAGAACAATAAATTTAATTTATTATTCTTTTATCATGCGAAATATTGGACTATTGTTTTACAATTTTAGTGAATTGACTTGATTGATTTTTTATATTATTTTTCTCATTATTTATTTGTTGAAAGATGCCAAAAAGAGTGGACTTGATATTTTGTTTATAAATATAAGTATTTTTTGGAAATGACAAATAATTCTCAGAAGGTTCTTAAGAATAAACCCTATATAGGAATCTAATCTTTCTTGGAATCTTATTAGATTCTTAATTCTTAATCAAACCAAAGTACCAAACATAAAAGAGTTTTGTTAACGGATGCCCTTAGGACATTTGTTAATAGACAATTTTTTTAAAAAAATTAATACCATTTTTATAGAAAATATACAAAACTATTAAAAAAAATTAGTTACTTTTCAATTTTCCCATAAAAAATTTATAATTTTTTTTTCTAAACTAATATCCACAGAACATTCATTAACTAATCCCAACACAAAAATTATTAAATTTTTAGGCATCACATGTTTCCAAAAATTTGATATCAAGGAGTAACGTGGATTCTTCAAACCAAACGCTACCTTGTGCAATAGAAAATTATATAAAAATATTGATATTTGGATATTTATTTCCAATATGTGTATTTCAAAAAAGTGAACGAGAGACTTGAGGTTTGATTTTTGTTTATACCAAAAAATCAATTGATGTCTTATTTTGATAATAAAAATCAATTGATATCTTAGTATGATAATAAAGAACAATTACCAGCAATGATCACTAAAACAGAGAGAAAAAAAAAAGAGAAAAGAAAAAGGGTTGTTGGTTGGGTCAAAACCACCACAACTTTACACTTTGAAGGACAACCAAAGTTACCAAACTCGAAACCAGGGCGTGGAGTTGACAACTCTGCTCTTGTTATAACATAAAACTTCAGTTCCGAGGGTAAATTGGTCTTTTAAATATCAGCCATCACAGTTCGTTCACTCCAAGGTCTTTTTACTTGTTATTAGTTCGTTTGTGTTCAACTCAAAGTCCGTACTCCAGAAGACATCAATATTTCAATGCACCTTTAGATTGGTGCAGCTACTTAAAGATTTACTTTAGATGTTTTATTCCCTGGGTAATTATTAGTTAGTATCATAAATATGTATTCATTCCTTTCACATAACTGTAGATCTTATTAGTTAAATTTATAGTGAAACCCACAATTCATATGAGAGGAAGAAGTACGCATTTATGGTACTCTCAGAATATTCAATAATTTTCTCCATTACTTCTTAAAAGAGCACCAAAGCATTTCTCTAAGTTTTTTTTTTAGTTAAATATAGAATGATGAACTTCTAGGTGTCTCTTTCATATATCATTAGTTTCTTTCCCATTGCATGTTTTGGGTTTGGTTTGTTTATCTATGGGGTGTGTTTGTACATGCAACATACATACAAACATATATATTTTTATTTTTATATTTAATCAGTCTTTGGAAAGTTTCATAGATGTCTTGTTGTAATATGGATATTTAGGGCCTGTTCGGTTTTTTTTTTTTTTTTTTTTTTTTTTTTTTATTATTATTATTATCACTCATCACTCAATTTTCACCGCTCATCACTTAAAATACCCCAACTCCCTATACCCCACCCGTTTGGCACCATCACTTAACTTGTCATCACTCAAAATTTTCAACTGTTTGTAAGCCCCATACCTGTAATTTGGTGCAGCTTTTACTTTTTTTTTTTCCCTTTCAACCCCAAATACCCAAACTCACCAAACCCAGTGAAAAAAATAAATAAATAAATAAAACCAAACTCACTGAACCCAATGAAAAAAAAAAGGGTCAAAAGTTACAGCTGGACTCTAACTGTGGGACCCTCAGTGTAGATTTAATTATGGAAATACTATTGAAAACTAAGTTATGGAAACTGAAAACACCTAAAATGTACATTCAGTTTACATAACTTATCACTCAAAAATTAGAGAATTGAGTGATAGAAACAAAAACTGAAAACAAAAATCAAACGGACTTCTCAGCCATGGGTCCTACCATTTTTGAGTTATGGGTGATGAAATAGAGTTATGAATTATGGAAACAGCAAATCCAAACAACCCCTTAATTTCAGTCAACGATAGTAGAATGTGATTCCAATAATATGTAACACATACCGAATAAGACAAGTTAGCACAATGATGGTCTAAACATTGATCATTCTCCATTTACATGGGGTCAAAATAGCTTAACTTGTCTTGGTAAATAATCAATTGTAATATCTATGTTGGTAAGTTTGCCTAATTCCAACACAAGACTAAAAGCTCTTTGTCAGTGGTGCCCTTGAATGTGCTTGGTTGGAGAAATTAAAAGTGGTACATTCCCAAATGATCCTAAAAGTACTTAGATGCATTGTTGGCTTGCATTGCTTGCAAGATAGCCACCATAATTTGCCTTAATCTTGTTGATTGTGCTTATGGAGCCTCAAATAACAAATCCTCAATTACAGGTCAATCTCAATTGCTTGTACACATCTATCATAATATAATTTAATCCAACCATCCATCTCAAGCAGCTCACCTGTTAGAGTGAGACCCATCAAACATTCAGTAGGTGATTAGACTTGAAGTGGAATGAAAATCAAAATGGAGGGGATCTAAATTCCAAATGCCAGTTTCTCTATGAAACAGTTGGCAGTCATGAATCAGGATCCAGCTCCAATGAGCCTAAGTCAAGCATGTAAGGGACCTTAAATGCGAAACATACATGTATAAATATATATTTATTTAAATTGGTTCAGGGGTTAGTTTACTTTAAAGCATGTTGTAAGTGCCTAATAATCATAGAATAAGCATACAAGAATTTCAACTCATTGAATAGGACATTGAAAGTCCACCTAAGGGCCCACAACATTTTGTTAAATTTCACTACTTACCAACCTTTGCCATGTTCCCTCTCTGCATTCAAGCTCTTCTAGTGATTCGATTGTGATTAGATAAAGAATTAAGAAAATTAGATTATTTGTCAATATCAACCAAGAAGAATGACATTATGTCTAAATGCAATTGATACACAAAAGTGCAAATCTTTATGTCAATTAGAGTTCCTTGAGTATTTTTCTAATTTTTATGTGCAGGTCATTTCATTTTTGGAAGATCTTGGGATTGATAAAGAAACAATTGGAAGGATAATTTGTCGCTGTCCTGAAATTTTTGCTACCAGCATTGAGAAAACTCTTAAGAGAAAACTTGAATTCCTTACTAGTATTGGTGTTTCTAGAGCTCACGTTCCCCGTGTAATAAAAAAATATCCAGAGCTTTTTGTGTCTGATGTTGATCGAATCATACTTAAATACATTAGCCCTGGTTGTCTTAATTTATACTTTTATGAAAAGGATTACAAATTACTATGCCATGATTTTCTACAAGGGCATGTAATAGTGATCTTTCACATCTGTGGCTGTTAATACAGATGCATGACCATTTTACCTCATTCAACTCTAGGTAACTGATAAGGTAATACTGACGTAAGAGTATTAGACAATACACCATGACTCCATGAGTATGTAGATCTTATCACTAATAAGACCAGCTATCCACAATTTCTCTCATATGATATTTTTGTCGTTTTGAGAAGTATGAATTACTTGATGAGTTACGTCAACATCTAGACCATATTTATAATGATTACAATGCATTTATATGGGTTATTTAAATTTTAAAATGATTACAGTTGTTTTAAAAGTTGCCACACACATAAATCTTGTTTTTGTGGGTGCTTTTGTATGCAGGATGACATACTTAATGACATTAGGGCTATCAACAAAGGATATTGCATTTATGGTCTGTAAATTCTCTCCTCTATTAGGATACAGCATTGATGAGGTTTTGAGACCAAAGGCAGAATTCCTTGTCAACACAATGGAGAAGCCAATAACTGACGTGGTGGACTATCCAAGGTATTTTAGCTACTCGTTGGAGAAGAAGATAAAACCAAGATTTTGGGTGCTAAAGGGAAGGAATGTTGAATGTAGCTTGAAGGATATGCTGGGCAAAAATGATGACGATTTTGCTGCCGATTATATGGGCGTCGAAAGCATGCTTGTTACTTCTCCCATTGCCAAGCAATGAAAGATTAGGTGCTTGTTTCATGGTAATTACTTTGTAAATATTATACCACAGATTTAAATAGAATCAAGTGCCATTACATATCTTTTAAGATCAAATGATCAGTGCTAAACAAAGTTTTGTAGATTGTAAAGATTATGCATCATTTATGGGATATATTTCAACAATTTTCTTTTGTAATAAAGCAAAAGGAACAATATACAGATCTAAATATAAACAATAACACAAATTGATGTAATAGACAAACACAATAAATAGATACTGTATACATATAAGAAAAAACCTGTAAATAATTAAAAACTCACAGACCAAATACGTGAAGGATGAATGGTTCAGATCAAGTCTTGTGTTTGACACAATCTTCTTAAAGCAGATTTCGCCCCTCACACAATCACTGTGGTGCATAGACGTTTGCCTCCCAGGAAAAAATGATCTATAGCACGAAAACGACTCACACAATGTCGTGCTCTGCGAATTACTCAATGTCTCTTTCTCTCTCTTTGACACAAAATGAAATGCATAAAATATTCTCTCTAGGAGAGTTTTCTTAAAAAAGTAGTTTTTATAAATGAGGGACTATAAAAAATTATACGTGACTCAAAAATTAGAATAATAAAATATTATTATTTGGACAAGTAGGTCCAGTCCATATATGCCAAAAGTCCAACCCAATGTCTAACTCATGAGCATATAAACTTATATATTATCTATTTCCTTTCGTATGTGGGACTCAAGATTTTCACCACTTTTAAAAACATTTTCAAGTGAACATAGAAAACATCAATTTCTTGTTCACTCCGCGTTATTTTTCCAACAATCCCCCACGTGAATAGAAATTGATAAACACTATGCAAATGATGATGCAAACACATAGAGAGTAGAAGAAAAGTTAATGTATCGGGAAAGGTGGCTTTTGGCTTTGAACCTTCCTTTGTGAAAGACTATTAGATATACTAGCTAATTAGTGAACATGATGTTTTTGAATTGTCAGTCGTTTGTCTATACCAAGACAATAAAATTCACACAGCTCCTTTTCGAACATATTTCGTTCTTATAGCTATGTTCATTTTGGCTTTGAAAATATCCTGGTAAATTCATGAAGTGCTTTAGAGAATTTAGCCTTGAAACTCTCATGGAAGCGGCCCATTTCACACTCATATAGGTGACTCTTATTAAGAGTATCCTACTATACCCCACTTGGAATTCCAAGATATAAGAATCATTAAAATCAAAGTTTATCCTGAACATCGCTTACAAACATAAGAATGGGTGAGAGATGTTATCTCCATAGTGATAAAACTAGTTTCTACGATTCGGTTGTCCCTTTGAACCTAGATCTTGAGATCTCTAGTCAACTAGGTTGGGTTGCCATCCCTGAGACTTTTATGTCATAGGCTTTAACCCCATTCCCTTCGATGAGTAGTTTATTTGCTCTCTACACGGACCTTTGGTTAACAGATCTGCTATATTCTCTTTCGACTTTATGAAGTCAATGGAAATAATTCCATTAGAGAGCAATTGCCTCACGATGTTATGTTGTTGATGTATATGTTGAGACTTACTATTGTACATATGACTCTGTGCCCTACCAATAGCTGATTTGCTATCATAATGTATACAAATAGAGGACACAGGTTTCATCCACATTGGCATATCCTCCAGGAAATGATGAAGCGACTCTTCTTCTTCTTCTGCTTTTTCCAATCTAATAAATTCTGATTTCATTGTGGATCTAGCAATGCATGTTTGTTTAGAAGACTTCCAAGATACTGTTGCACCATTAAGTGTAAAGACATATCCACTCGTGGATTTGGTGTCTTTTGTGTCAAATATCTAATAAGCGTCACTATACCCTTCTAGTAGAGCTGGATAACGAGTGTAGTGCAACCCTTAGTTTAGGGTGTATTTCAAATATCTTAAAACCCTAACTAGTGCCTTCTAGTGGTCTTCCCCTGGATTACTACTGTATCTACTCAACTTGCTGACAGAATATGCTATGCCTGATCTAGTGCAATTCATTATATACATAAGACTGCCTATTATTCTCAAATACTCCAATTGAGATATGCCTTGCCCTTTATTCTTAGTTAGATGTAAATTTACATCTACAGGTGTTCTCACTGGACTGTTATTATATTTCTTGAATTTCTCTAGAACTTTCTTAATATAATGTGATTGAGATAAGACAAGTCTATCAGATTTTTTAGAAATTTTCATTCCTAGTATCACATCTGCAATTCCTAAATCTTTCATGTCGAACTCATTAGTCAACATTCTCTTGGTAGCTTTAATGATATCATTATTGCTGCCTATAATGAGCATATCATCAATAGAGAGACACACAATGACATTACCATTTGCAATATCCTTAATATACACACATTTGTCACACTCATTGATTCTAAACCCATTTGACATCATTGCATTGTCAAATTTCTTATGTCATTGCTTTGGAGCTTGCTTTAATCTATAAAGAGATTTAACAAGCCTACACTCTTTCTTTTCTTGATCAAGGATAATGAACCGCTCAGGTTGTTCCATATAAATCTCCTGATTTAATTCACCATTTAAGAATGCAGTTTTTACATCCATTTGATGTATCTCAAGGCACCTTCCTTTTATTTGCAACCCTTTACAACAAGTCTTGCCTTATACTTGCCAATAGATCCATCAGCTTTCAGTTTCCTCTTGAGTATCCATTTATATCCTAGAGGTTTACAACCTGGTGGAAGATCCACTAGTTCCTATGTATGATTGTAAGATGGATTCAATCTCACAATTGACAGCTTCTTTTCAAAAAGGCGCCTCAAGTGTAGAAATAGCTTCCTTGAAGCTTTGAGGTTCATCTTCTAACATATAAGTTAGAAAATATGGACCAAACAATTTTGACGTTTTAGCCCTCTTACTCCGTCTAGGCTCAACCTCATTCCTCTCTTCCATCAACTCTTAATCATGAGAGGTACTAGATGTAAACTCAAAGTTTCTCTTAAGAGAACTTGATACTTGTGTGGATTTGTAAGGAAATATTTCTTAAAAAAATATTGCATTCCTTGATTCAATAATTGTATTCACATTCATGTTAGGAACGTTAGATTTATGAATTAGAAACCGATATGCACTACTATTATGAGCATAACCAATGAGAACACAATCCACTGATTCTGATCCTATCTTTATCCTTTTAGGAATAGGGAGAGCCACCTTTGCCAAACATCCCCACACCTTTAAAAATTGATAGGAAGGCATTTTACCTTTCCATAATTCATATGGCGTCTTCTTGGTTTTCTTTTTAGGCAATTTATTTGGAATATAATTGGTGGAAAGAATGGCTTCCCACCACAAGTTATGCGGTAAATTGGAACTTAACAACATCACATTCATCATATCCTTCGAGGTTCTATTTTCCCTTTTAGCAATTACATTTTGCTGAGGTGAATAAGGTGCAATGGTTTGATGAACAATACCATGCTGTAAACAGAACTCACCAAAAGGTGATTCATATTCCCCACCTCTATCACTTCTTAGAATCTTAATCTTTTTGTTGAGTTGATTTTCAACCTTATTCTTATATTGAATGAATGCCTCAATTGCCTCATCCTTGCTCCTTAACAAGTACACATAGCAATATCTAGTGCAATCATCTATGAAAGTGATTAAATATTTCTTACCACCTCTAGTTTGTACAACTTTCATGTCACATACATCACTATGTATTAATTCTAGAGGTTCAGTGCTTCTTTCAACTGATTTAAAAGATGCTCTAGCCATCTTAGCTTTCACACAAATTTCACACTTATGATTAAAATCAATTTTAAATTTAGGCAATAAATTTAAATTTATCAATCTATCTAAAGTATAATAATTAACATGACCCAATCTACCATGCCAAACATTGTATAACTCAAGCATGTAAATAGAAAATATACTCTTATTATTATTAATAGTAGGAAAAGTAGTCATTACATTCATCTTAAACAAGCCATTGCTCAAATATCCTTTGGCCACATACATTCCACTCTTAATGAGTGAAAAATTTTCAGAATCAAAAACCAACTTGAAACCATTCTTGCTCAACAATGAGCCAGATTCAAGGTTCTTTTGAATTTCTAGTACATGCAGTACATCTTCCAAAGTAAGAAACCTATCCATAGTCATTTTGAGCACAACCTTTCCAATTCCTTCAATCTTAGAGGTTGAGGAATTTTCCATGAATTTTTTTTTTTCCATTACCCACATGATTATATGTAGAAAACATTTTCTTTTCTAAACATACATGGCAAGTAGCCCTAATGTCCACCCACCATTCCTTGGTATTTCCTCCTACCAAGTTTACTTCAAGAATCACCGCAAAAAGGTTCATGTTGATTTGAGCCACAATAGGATTCACAACAATTTCATTTGACATCTGTGTTCAACAAAATTCAAACAAATTGAATCCTCAAAACCAGCCAAGTTTAAGAAATAAATATAAATATTTACTTTCAAATGTTACTATGCAAAATAGAAAGTAAAGCTAACCGCATTAAACTGAGCAGGCACGATGCGAACACAATAAACAAAAGAATCTAAAATACCCAGCCAAGCACTAAACCGTAAGAGACAAAATAAGCCTAATATTATATTATATGAACAAAACCACCGACACTGTCAAGCACGAAATCAGCTTTATCAAATGCTTAGAAAATATCTAAGACACAGAGCAGGGACAATTCGTACAAAGACTGAACAAATGAAAACAAACCCCAGCCAAACAATGATCCAAGTAAGACAAATATCCTAATATTATATAATATAATTAAAGAAGATGGATAGTCTTGAAAAATCAAAATTACCAGCACACTCAAACACGTAAACTTTTGAAGATCATAAATTAATTTATAATATAAACAAGGGGATATTTATGCTAAACGGTAAACACAACCCCAGTTTTTCCAAGTTTTGCGCAGAGCAGGGGTGTAGCTATGTGTAAGGATGGGGCCATGGCCTTCCAAAATTTTGAAATTTTTTTAATATATATATATATATAATTATTTTAATATTTTTAATATTTAGTCTAAAAAATAAGAGTTGGTCCCTCCAAATATTTGATTTAGTTTAATGATGCTCTAAAAAAAATTTGGTCTAATAATTATAAAGACATAATATTATTTTTTGCAATTCTAATTATTATTTTAAAATATGCTCTTATATTTGTTAAATATTTGATAAAATTTAGCATCAAACATGTTTGAATTTATATCTTTTCAACCAGTTATATGGCAATTAAAAAGTTATTAACTCATTAAAAAAATAATGTCATTAAAACTACACATGAAATGTCTCTTTAATTACCACATAATGAGTTAGAGCAAGATAGTTTCGAATATGTCTGAAGCGTAACTTATTTCTCCAAGTTTTGGATCATTTATATTTTTGAAAATTTCATTAATTCAATTAAAAGATTTTTTACTTACTTTAGTATAAAATTTGATCATTTGTATCAAAAATGAAAATTTTTTAGAATTTCACTATAAAAATAGTAAAAATGAATTTTATTTTATGAAAGATCGCCAACAAACATAATTTTAATTGAAATTACTAAGCTCTTTTTTTTTTTTTTTTTTTGGGTGTGTGTATATATATAAAACTTATCAAATAAAAAAGTGTGTGTATATAATAAAAAAGCATGTGTATATGGGGGGTTGTCTTGATAAATATATTAGAGCTGCAACTTAGCCCCCCAAATAAAAATTTCTGGTTCTGCCCCTGGTGCAGAGTACACAGTTGCCGATTTAGCGTTTTTCAACACACAAAATTCCTTTCACTAAATCACAAAAATAAATTAAAATATATAAATCTGCTTTAAGGTTGTTGGATATATTTTAACAATTTACTTTTGTAATAAAGCAAAAAAAACAATACACCGATCTAAATATAAGTAATAACACAAACTGATGTAATAGACAAACACAATAAATAGATACTGTATACATATAAGAAGAAATCTGCAAATAATTAAAAACTCACAGATCAAATGCGTGAAGAATGAATGGTTCAGATCAAGTATTGTGTTTGACACAATCTCCTTAAAGTAGATTTTACCCCTCACACAATCACTGTGGTCCTTTGAGACTCACAGACGTCTGCCTCCCAAGATAAAATGATCTACAGCACGAAAACGAAGCACATAAGGTCGTGTTCTGCGAACCACTCAATATCTCTTTCTCTCTCTTTGACACAAAATGAAATGCACAAAATATTCTCTCTGGGAGAATTTTCATCAAAAGTAGTTTTTATGAATGATGGATTATGAAAAATTATACGTTATTGAACAGGCACTCTGTTTCAGTAATAACTGTTGTGCACAGACTAACTAACTCAAAAATTAAAATAATAAAATATTATTATTTGGACAAGTAGGCCCAGTCCACATATGCGAAAAGCCCAACTCAATGTCCAACTCATGAGCATATCAACTCATATACTATCTCTTTCCTTTCCCATATAGGATTCAAGATTTTCACCACTTTTAATAACATCTTCAAGTGAACATAAAAAACATTAATTTCTTATTCACCCCACGCTATTTTTCCAACATCATTGTGATTCTTATTCTCACGTATGATGATTTCCTCAAACCACTTAACACCCTTACCATATTTACTTTTCCAAAATCACCCTAGCCACCAGAATATTTGTTAATTGCCTCTTACAGACGGTCTCTTTCCCCCCTATAGACCATTGTTGAATTATTTGTACGTAGATGTGGGATGTCATCCGAGGTGGTCCATATATTTTATTGTTTTTGCCTAATGCTTAGTTTGTAATTGTATGTGCTTACAACCTTATCCGCGAATTGACACCTTTTTATGCACTAAGTACTTGAAGTTTAAAGGGGAGAAATTATTTGAATTATGAGGTTAACAACATATTGAAATTATCTCAAAAAAAAAATTGTAATTGCATATTCATGTAAGTGTATGTCAATTTATTCGTACGTTCATGCCTAGTATAAGCTTGACTTCTTTCAATTAGAAGGGATGCAAATGCTTTTGCTCTGTATAGAAAGTTTAGAAACTCTATATCACAGGTAAAGGCTTATGGTTGCAGATGATCCCTACCTTCAAAAAGCTGACCATTCAATTCAATGTCATAATTAATTAGGGCCGATCCAACTGTTAAGAGTTGACGTAGCTTGTTTTATGGGACCTTGTCACATTCTTGATTAAACACGCTAAAGATGCTATAAACTGTCCAATGTGATGCAAGTTATCCTTTTTTTTTTTTTGATAACCAATGTGATGTAAGTTATCATTAAACGTGGTAAAGTTTACTATCATTTGTCACGTGTTGCTATCTATCCAAAATGACCAAAACATCTCAATTTTTAAACAATAACAAAGAGAAATAGATTAGCATACTTCGAGGTCATATTTGACACACACATGCCAACAACATAGAATAATAATAATAACTTTCATTAAACGGATTTAATCAAAAAAAAAAAAACTTTCATTAAACGGTGAAGTTACTTCTCAACGTGACACATCACACAAGTTATAGTTGGAAATTAAAGCCACTATCATTTGTTTTCTTTATCAAAATTGATAGAAGGAAGAATTGTTGATGTGTGTGATGATGTGAGTTTTAACATTGAATTTTAACAAAATTGCCGGCATTGACTTTTGTGTTAGCTTATTATTACTGCTTACGAAAATTGGCTAAAAATAGAAAATAAAAAAGAGAAATGCTAACGAGTGCCCCTTAATCATTCGAGTCTAAATCTTCTCTCCCACTTTTTCTGCTCCACTCTATACTCCACCAATAAATACTTGCCACGTGTTCACCTAATAATTAATATTTAATTAATTAGGTGAACACGTGGCAAGTATTTATTGGTGGAGTATAGAGTGGAGCAGGAAAAGTGAGACAGAATATTTTGACTCCATTTAAAGAAAGCTTTTATGGGAAAAAAAAAAGAAGTAATTAATATTTTGACAACTTTTTTTATTTCCCATAAAAGTGATATCAAAACTTTCTTAAAATAGATTAGGACACTCGTTAGCATTTCCCAATAAAAAAATATATAAGAAATTGGTTAGTACGCAATGTGATTTTGAGTAGTGTTAGATTTGAGAGTTGTTTTGTTGGACCTTGTCAGTTGATTTGAGAGTCGGTTCTCCTTGTGCTCTAGATGGAAGAGATTTGAAGCATTTGAATTTATGTACAAGTTTGCCACCATGTTTTTGTTAAAAATAGAAAATGAGTGTTGAAAACATCTTTTTGGTGCTCTTAAAAAAAACCTACTTAGTAGTCTTGCATAGTAATTTCAAGACACGATTTTTAAGGCCTTGTTTGGTTCTAAAAAGTGATGTATTCACGTTTTATTTTCTCTTTTCTGTATTCAAATTCTAAAATTTTTTTTGAGAAAATTCTAAAATTGAATATATAAAAAAAAAGGACCAATTTTTACCTGTGAGAGTGTTTGGTAAATTATTTTAAATATATAATTTGGGTATAAAATTCATCATTCGCGTTTTGATATTGTTTATTATTATTTTTTTTTTAAGTTAATTTTTTCACTTATACACACTCATATCAATCAAGTGGGGCCCTTTGCGTTTTCATAATATTTACAGAATTGCCATTGTATCCATTTTCTATGAAAATGAAAATGCTGAAAAAGTGTTGTCATTTTTTGCATTCAAATCCAACTCTTAGGGTACTGAAAATGAAAACTGAGTACAAATTCTTAAACCAAACAAGGTTTTTGTGGTGGGTCCCACTAAGAACTGAAAATGAAAATAGAAAACACTACTTAATATAGCTAACCAAATAAGCCCTAATTTTTTTTTTTTGGAAAACACTCATGACTCAACCAAACAAAAATTTTAGTAAAATCCACGGTTTTTTGTTTCCCAGTGTTTGAAACACATTTTAAAACTGTGAACCAAATAACACTAGTGTGCAATATAGCAAAGTTTATCGGTTAGATCAAATGTAACTATCTCATGTGATCATGTCACATTCTAATAGGAAAAGGAAATTAATTGTGAAGTTGTTGCTAAATGTGATGTGAGTTACTAGGGAATGTAACCGGTCATTGTAATGCCACTTGTTATTGTCAAAAGTAATTAAAAAAATGAGGGGTTGAACATTCCATGCGATGAACTTTAGTCTTCTAAAAAAAAAAAATTGTGATGAATGAACATGCTGTCAATGTCATTGCTTGTCCTTGTTAAAGTTGTTACTTATTAATTACCATATAAGGTGATTAAAAAGGAAAGTAGACAAAAACCTAAATTTATATGAGGCAAAAAGAAGAAGTAGCGTTGTCTTTGCTCTTTAGTTGTCTAGACAGATTTTATCTATATCTTTTATTTTTGTATATTGACCGATTAAATAGATAAATGGTGGTTTCCTCAAAAAAAAGAAAAAAGAAAAAAGATGATGGTTAGATCACCTATTTAGGATTATGTGGGTAGGAAGGATACTTTAAAACAAATTACTTAAAAAGAAGGATACATACATGAATATTGTATGAGAATGATAAGTTATGTTTTAAATATACTAATAATTTATTTTATCCAATATAAGTTATAATAAAATAAGTTATATGTAGTTTATCTAATATAAATAAACTATTTTTATATAGCAAAGTAGATATAAATACGAAGAGATTAAATTCTATAAGGACGTGGTGTAAAACCCATGGTTTGCCCCTCAAATTTCAACATGTCACATCATCTTATCACATATTTAAAAACAAATATAATCACACTCAATCAATTCTAATACCCATATATAAATCCAACCAAATTGGGAATTTATTGAGATGTTATAAGGTGTGGTAGGACGAATTGAATTTTAAGTAAAAACTGATGTGATAATCACTTATTGGATGGTGTAAAACATGAGTTTTACACCCCATCTTTATAGAATTTAATCTCAAATATGAAATGTGATATTTTCTTTACAGGCTTCTCTTATTTGGGATTAAATTAGATGCTAAAATAAAACAAATTATTTTTATTGAAAAGACAATATATTATAAGATGCCATGAAGAACAAGAAATTTAAATTATTGTTCTTTTATCGTACGAAATATTAGACTATTGTTTTACAATTTTAGTGAATTGACTTGATTGATTTTTTATATTATTTTTCTCATTATTTATTTGTTGAAAGATACCAAAAAAGTGACTTGATATTTTGTTTATAAATGTAAGTATTTTTTTGCTGAAAGATGCCAAAACAGTGACTAGGTATTTTTTAGAAGATTCTTAAGAATAAACCCTATATAGGAATCTAATCTTTCTTGGAATCTTATTATATTCTTAATTCTTAATCAAACCAAAGTACCAAACATAAAAAGGTCTTGTTAATCAGTACTTTTAGGGCATTTATTAATAGATAATTTTAAAAAAGTTTTAATATCACTTTTATGAAAAATATACAAAGCTATAAAAAAAATTAGCTACTTTTTAATTTTCGCATAAAAAACTTAAATTTTTTTTCTAAACCAATATCTATAGAATATTCACTAACTTTTCCCAACACAAAAATTATTAAATTTCTAGGTATCACACATTTCCAAAAATTTGACATCAAGGAGTAACGTGGATTCTTCAAACCAAACTCTACCTTGTGCAATAGAAATATATATAAAAATATTGATATTTGGATATTTATTTCCAATATGTATATTTTAAAAAAGTGAATGAAAGATTTGAGGGTCGATCAATTTTTTGGTTCTCAAAAAAAAAAAATTTTATATCAAAAAATTAATTGATGTCTTACTCGAATAATAAAGATCAATTGATATCTTAGTCTGATAATAAAGAGCAATTAATAATTGATAATTGATCTATTGATAATTGCCCTTTATTATAAAAAACTGTCACTCAAACAAAGAGGAAAAAAAAAAAAAGAAAAAAAAGAAAAAAGAAAAAGGGTTGTTGGTTGGGTCAAAACCACCACAACTTTACACTTTGAAGGACAACCAAAGTTACCAAACTCGAAACCAGGGCGTGGAGTTGACAACTCTGTTCTTGTTAAAACATAAAACTTCAGTTCGGAGGGTAAATGGGTCTTTTAAGTATCAGCCATCACAATTCGTTCACTCCAAGGTCTTTTTACTTGTTACCTGTTACTGTTAGTTCTTTTGTGTGTTCAATTCAAAGTCCAGACTCCAGACTCCTCCAGAAGACATCAATATTTCACACGAAAACTAAAAAAGCTTCGAAATTCCCAAAACACCCTTCTCATCACTCAAAATTTACCTGTAACCTTAACCGCCCGTTTCTGTAATTATAACAAAAAAAAAAAAACAGGACTAGTCTCAAGCAACTCAATCCCAGGAAAGGAATACCTATTTATTGCTTAGCCATGGAGGTTTCTCTGACTCTGTTGTCTTTGTTTTGTTATCCAAACAAACCTCCCCAAAGTCCAAGCTACGAAGCCTCCAAGAAATTTTAACCAAGGAGGTTTGAAATACCAAACAAAAACATTTTAATTAAAATTCAACAAAGATTTTGTAGAAACCTCACCAAGATTATATAGCAAGAGAAAGAAATATAAGAAAGTCAATCTTTTTTGTGCATTTGAGCTTTCAGATTGGTCTGTCTTCGGCTATATCCAAAAGGGTTTTCTTGGATTCCTCAATCTGTAAGTTTTTTCAAACCGCCTTAATGTCGTTATTTTGCTTTGAAGACTTGCTTTCTCATTCTTTTTTTATTTTATTTTTCTTGAAGTTTTTATCTTTAATTTGTTTTGGTTTAATTTTCTTTGAATGTTGGTGTTTATGCATTTGGTTGATAATAGTGCATAGAAATCAATCAAAGATTTGATTTTTTGTTTAGTTTTTTTAGTTTCTGTGCGCATGTATATTTCGTGGGGTTGAAATGGCTGTTGGGTCAGTTCAAGTTTTTATTTTCTTTGCCCTTAATTTCTCAGTGATCTAATGGGCATTGATATCAACTTAGTGATGCATTTTTATTTGTTAAAAGTGATCAATTTGATAGTAGTTATTTTATCTTGCATGTTATGCAGTGCCATTGAAGTGGGAGAATCATAATCAAGAAGAAGAAAAAAGAATCCAAGAAATTCTGAAATATATTGCATTCTTGGTTGGAGAGGAAATAATTTATGTTCAATTTGCTGTAGTTTTTTCTATTATTGAAAGGAAAGGAAGATTTAATTTTGTAATCTAATTGGGTTTTCTAAAATCTTGAGGGTTTGAAAGTTGGTTGACCAGATGAATGTGGTGGGTAGAGTTGGGAGCCTAATTTCCAAAGGTGTTTACTCTGTTGCCACCCCTTTTCATCCCTTTGGTGGGGCTGTTGATGTGATTGTTGTTCAGCAGCAGGATGGGACATTCAGAAGCACGCCTTGGCATGTCCAGTTTGGTAAGTTTCAGGGAGTTCTGAAAGGTGCTGAGAAGATTGTCCGTATCAGTGTCAATGGCGTCGAAGCCAATTTCCACATGTATCTTGATAATTCAGGGGAGGCATATTTTGTAAAGGAGGTTGATGCTGGTAAAGGAGTTGAGACAAATGGGGTTGTAAAGGACTCTGATACTTTGGAAGTTACAGGAGGGGATAGTAGTGTAGGTGATATTAGAAAAGATAGCAGTAATGATAACATTAGTAACATTCATAGACTTGAACATAGTGTCTCTGATCCAGGGGTGGTCCGATTGCCAGATGAATCTGTTTCCATGCTTGCGAACCAAATTGAGAGGGTAGAATCTGATGCCGAGCGAAGGTTTTATGACTTCCAGGATGAGCATTCCTCTTTGGATGGAACAGTTGAGTTTCCAGAGTATGGACCAAATCAATTTGAGGGTTTAGATAGTGATAATTTTGTGGAACCCCAGAATTTGGATTCAGAAGTGATCTTGGTGAGTGTGGATGGTCATGTACTAACAGCCCCCATCTCAGCATCAGAACAGGATACAGAGAATATGCAATTAAGCACCACACCCCAGTTTCACCTGGGCCCAGGTGAAGGGACAGAATTTTGTGATGAGGAGTATAGTTCAGGTGAAAATGCTTGGGCTACTGATTATATTAGTGAGCAGATTACATCTACAGCTAATGTTGCATCTGGTGATGTTTGCAGCATTAGTATTGATGACAATGCTTCTGGGCACCAACTGGAAGTTTGTGAGGGAGAGGAGGAGCATGTCTGTCAATCTCAAGAAGCTCTGAACACTGCAGATCAGGGAGCAGAGTTTCACATCCAGAGTGATTCAGAAGTGGTGTCTGCCAGTATCAAGAGGAAGGATATTTTTAGGAGCTGTTTGGAGCTACCAGAATTGACCAAACAAGTTGGAAATGCCAATTTAAAAGGTGATGTTTCCTCGTTGGATGCTCAAATTTCACGAGAGATATCTCAACAGAGTTCTCCCATTGTTGGTGAAGATGAAGATGGGGCTGTTGTTGAATCTAGAAAGGATGATGGTCTTTCTGGCTCCTGTAGTTCCAGTTCTCCTGGCAAGGAGACATCTCCATTTGTGCAAGTTGGAGTTGAACCAATTGATGAAAATTCAGACAGTGCAGAACACGAGTGTTCCGACAGCAAATTCATTCATTTTGTTAGTAATGGTTCAGAATCTGAGGACGAAAAGTTTACCACATCAGCAGCAGTTGAAGAGATAGATAATAGTCCAAAAAGTCCTGCACCTGGAGATGAAGGTAGTAAAAGTGAGCTATTGGGATGTCAAACAGCATCTTCCAGTGAAGGAATACTCACTCACTCTAACATAAGTAAGGACCACTAAGTGGCATGTATTATAATAATGGGCTCTCCTGTTGTTGATCTTATAGAGTGTTTATCTTATTATATCTGTCTTATCGTTTGCAGGGTTTGAGATCTCACTCTGTAGGAGGGAACTTCGTCCAGGTATGGGCTTAGGTGCTGCTGCTGAATCCTTTGATGCACATCGCATATCTGCAGAGGAGTTTAAAAACTCTGCACCATCAATCATTAAAAATGAGAATCTAATCATCAGAGTTAGAGATAGGTACTTGCCATGGGAAACAGCTGCTCCCCTGGTTCTTGGAATGGCTGCATTTGGTTTAGATTTACCTTTTGAGCCCAAAGATGCAATTCCTGTGGAACAAGATGGCACACCACAGCCCATGGATGATGATTCTGGACATGCTCCTTCATCAGGACGCGGATGGAGGCTCTGGTCTATTCCATTTAGAAGACTCAAAACAATTGAGCAAGCTAGTAGCAATTCATCGACTGAGGAGATCTTTCTTGATTCTGAATCTAGTATTTCACATTTTGGATCAACTATGACATCAAGTGATGGCAATGATTCCCCTCGCAATCCATATATAAGGACCAATGTTCCCACTAATGAGCAGATAGCATCTTTGAATCTGAAAGACGGTCAAAATAAGATAACTTTCAGTTTCTCTACCAGGGTTCTTGGAAATCAACAGGTTCGTCAATCATCTAGTACTAAAATCTTCCAATATGCAAGTGATAGCCAATAGAATTGGATTTTTTGCATAATTTAAAAGCTAAGCCACATTTAATTTTACCAGGTTGAAGCTCATATTTACTTGTGGAAGTGGAATGCAAGAATCGTAATTTCAGATGTTGATGGAACAATTACCAAGTAAGGCTATTTAATCTTATGCTTATTACTGGAGCTTGCTAAAAATTAGTGCTGCTATATTATGATGTTCTTTATCCTGTTAAACTTTTTAGTATGTATACATATCATTAGCGGGAGCTTCTCCTGAATGGTCTTCCAATTTTATGGTTTTATTGATGTTATTCTCATTATTTTTGTTTTTGGAATGTTAACTAACTTTAAAAAAAGAAAAGAAAAAGAAAACGTTGAGGTTTGGCAAAAAGGTTTATTTGTCATGTACATGTTGTTCCATGTGCAAACACAGGCAATCAACAATTCGATACAATTTTTTTTTTTTTTTAAATACTTTTTACTTTTATCCATAATGGCATATTTTGTGGTGCAATTAAGTGCACTTATGGACACCTTCCACAACCAAAATCACTTTTAAGCAGGACATGTTATGGTTCTTGCTGATAGGATAACAAGCGCCTATTATCAGATTTGTGTTCCTGTTCCATAATTGTCTTTTCACACGGGAGGTGATTTTATTTGTCTTGATGGTTGTGTAAACTATTCATGGAAATGGTCCTTTTCATTTTGTTTATCGCCAGGGCGCTTAGGCCTCATTCTGATTGAAGTTGGAACATTACACATATCTAGTGATAGGGGAGATAAACATTAGAAGTATGGTATTAAGTAAATGATAGTGGAAGTGTGGAAGTGTGGAACTAATGACTTATCAGCTAAAAATGAAAAAAAAAAAAAAAAAAAAACTTTCTTTTTCTAATGGAAAAAAGAAACTCTTCATCCATAATGAGCTCTAGTTTTAATGCAACCATGAGCATTGGTGTTGCCAAAATTGATTAACTTATGTCTTCCAATTAACTATTTTGTATGACATGTGCATTACCTTGATCTTTTTATTCATTTTTTCTCCCTTTCCAGGTCTGATGTTTTAGGTCAGTTCATGCCTTTAGTTGGAAGGGATTGGTCGCAATCTGGAGTTGCTAGACTTTTCTCTGCAATTAAGGTATGCCCTTTTCGCAACTTAACCTTCTCAAATCTTCATTTGATTTGTGTTTATTCCTCAGTCCTTAAGGTTGTGTTTGAATGTGAGGATTTATAATCAAGAGATTTGAAAAACAATTGCTAGTATAAGTTGCTTGATAATAATTTGACAAGACAAGATGATTTGAGCTTTGAAGAAGCTAATCGTTTCAAATCTGCATATTATCAAAGCTCAAATCCATCCACAAATTTCATCAATATAGTCATTTATATTAAAAATTGAAATCCAAATCCTTCTTTTTAAATAACTCAATTTAAGTGAACCGTTAATATTACTGAAGTTTGAGGAGCCAATTTGATAGAAAGAAATTGTTGACTTTGGAAAACAGGGAGAGATTTTATGATATGTGATATGAGTCCAAATGTACTTTGCAGGATAAGAGTTATTTGATTTAGCCTTGGGCAAGGGTTTAACCATGGTGCCATTTAGTGGTTAGCCAAGGTTAAAGTAGTCAGTGTCACTTTTTGTTCAGTTATAACCCCAATCTAACCAGAGAACTATTATTCAACTTATAGTATCATTTTGCATCTGTTCTGTGGTTTGAGAGCTGGTTTTGCCATTATATATCAGGGAAGCGCTTGTTTTTATAGTATTATGCTTCTTCTATAGTTTTCTTTTTATTATTTACCATTTGTTAATTTTTAATTATTTTTATATGTATGCTGAATCTCTTGCTTTTCTCTTGGTGGAATATCCATGAGAATTTGATGGCCATCCAGCACCAAGTCATATGATGTGAATGCAAAGGGCTGGCTTGCTTTGCGTCTAGTTTTTATGGGACATTTATAACTATGTGCGTGTGTGTGTAAACTACCAATTGTATTAAAAGTTTAAACTGTTAGAAAATAGTGAAGTTAAGCATTATTCCTCATGTGTGAGCCTAGACTCCACCTCTTTTTAAGTGGAACCAAACTTATGAGATTTTTTAACTTTTTAAATGTTAGTTGGTAGAGTGGAGACAATGTTCGAACTTAGAATCACTTGTTCTAATACCATGATAAACTACCACTTGTACGTAAAGCTTTAGGAAAGGATAAATGTAATCATTTAACCAATATTCTAACTAATTTATTCATTTACCCTATTCTATTTTATTTAAAGTCATACTCTGTTATTTCCTTAATTTACAATTTACATGTTATTTTTTTTACCACTTCTACTAATGTTATTTTTGGTCTTTCTTTATTTGAATCAATATAATCATATTGTTAAATTAACAATTCTCCCAAAAGCTTAAGTTGTTAAATTGGGAGATAGAGTGGAAACAAGGATCGCACTTTGAATCAATATCTCCTACTCTAATACTATGTTAACTACTGAGTCCCCCAAAAGTTTAAGCTTTTTGGAAATGATTAATTTATTCATTTAACCATAACTTTAACACATTTTTTTCTTTATTTATTTTCTGTGGAAATGTTAATTACTGATTTCCTAGTTTTGTTAGATCATTGCAAAATTAATGTGAAACATGGCATTACCGTCTTAGCACCTGCTTCATAGAAGTATGTAAAGTAATAAATAACTTTTGGAAGTATTTTCTTTCTTTGGAGTTCGGGGCATTACCATCTTAGCTCCTGTTTCATAGAAGTATGTAAAGTAATAAATCACTTTTGGAAGTATTTGCTTTCTTTGGAGTTTGGTTTGAATGATAAATGTTATCGAGCGGTGTGGTTGTTGATTTAATGCCTTCAACTATTCCCCCCCTTCCCCCTGATAATGATATGGCATTCTTATATATATTGATATCTAATATTAGATCCTGTTTTTATTTATAACAGGAGAATGGATATCAGCTACTGTTTCTGAGTGCACGGGCAATTGTTCAGGCATATCTAACTAGAAGTTTTTTATTCAATCTGAAGCAGGTACCAAAATAAAATGGTTTTTGGTTGACTGGCTCCCTAATTGGTTGAAAATGGAACCAATCTGTGAGATTTTGTACCTTAATGAAAGCTTCAGCATTTAAAAATAAGAGTTGCTAGTGTCGTGGCAGCAGCTTTGGTGTTGCCTTCTAGTTTCTTTGAAGGGTTTGGGTCCTGATCTAGCACCTAAAGAATTGATTCCTGTATTATCTGTGTTGTGTATTTGGCTCCCTGGATCATATCATGGGCCATAATGATGCAGCTATGGTGCTGATAGAATTGTAATAGCTGAAGTGACAACTCTTTTGTACATGCAGGATGGAAAAACTTTACCAAATGGACCTATTGTTATTTCACCTGATGGATTATTTCCCTCATTGTACCGAGAAGGTGAGATTTTTTTTCTTCCCATCCTTGAGAAATTATTTAATGTCAGTAACTCAAATGGGGTCTCCTTCATCCTTCCTTTGTAAGAGCAAGGTGGAGGGTGAGATCATGGGTTCAAGACCACTACTAGGTTTGCATGTAACCTACCAATTAAAAAAAAGAAAGTAATTTGCTTGAAATACTTTGCATCAAGTTAATGGTGCAGTTGCCTATAGTGCCAACACTGTAAGGGTAGACTCACTGATTGCTCTCTAGCAAATATGATATCTGTCAGAATGATTAGTGGTTCTAGTGATTTTTATACTGCTAACAATATGTATAAAAAATTGTTCCCCCATCCAGGCAGGAGGAAAAAGTGCATAGTAATATAGCAATTATAACACTCAAATATGCAAATCTAAATGTTTGGATTTTGTCCATAGAGTAAATAAATTTGAGTTAAAACTAGCTTCTAATGAATTTAACAAAACATCAAACACAGTAACTGAAATAGTTTTACCATAGCCTTTAGTTCACCTTTGATGTATGATGAGGCTAGTTGCATGCTCTAATGAATGGGGGTATGCAAGCTTATAAATACTGCCTAGGTTTGTTGTTTGCATGTAAGTTCTTGTTCAAATGGCACTTCCTCATATCCCATGAGAAGGGTGAGGCTGTGAGTTAAATTATTGGGTGTGTATGTGCCACCACTATATATATATATAGAGAGAGAGAGAGAGAGAGAGAGAGTGAGAGGTTTTCCTGTTGATTACTTGGCATGCCTTATTGACCAGTTTGTTTTTTTGTCCATTTTTTGATGGCAGTAATAAGAAGAGCACCTCATGAATTCAAGATTGCATGTCTAGAGGTAAATAACAAAACTCAAACCTCATTACTCGGTGCTTATTTAGAAACGTTACTAAGCATATATGGTATAATATCATATTTGCAGGATATCAGAAAACTCTTCCCTTCTGATTACAATCCATTTTACGCGGGATTTGGAAATAGAGACACAGATGAACTCAGTTACAAGAAAATGGGGATTCCTAAAGGAAAAATATTTATTATCAACCCTAAGGTATTTATCCTCAACTTATGTTTTTCACTATTCAGTTTTAGTAATATTTTGGTTCACTAGACAGTTTGTATAAACTGGCAGGGCGAGGTGGCCACTAGTCATCGCATTGATGTGAAGTCATACACGTCTCTACACACTCTAGTCAACGACATGTTCCCTCCAACTTCGTTGGTTGAGCATGAGCAGGTAAACCTTAGATTAAAACGGGGGAAAGGTGTGGGTGCAAAAAAAAAAAATATTGAAGAGACATGTCATTCCTATTTTTTTCATGAAATCTTCATGACAACTTTGATTATAAATAACTGCGCAGGAAGAATATAACACATGGAATTTTTGGAAGATGCCATTGCCAGACATTGCTTTGTAGGACCAATATATCAGTGGCTAGGGTAACCAACAAAATATGGGTGCGCTAATCGTTCTTCTTGTTTGGCTGTTTGCCCTGGCCTTATGCTGGCATTAATGCTTCTGGGTTGATTGGGGGCTTATCTACACAAGCAATCGGGTTTTACTGGAAGTTTTGAGTATTTGATGGGTCATTAGATCTCTTACTGAATAAAATTTCTAGTGATATTGAGCCCTCCCCCTGTATCCATAATTTCAGCTTTGTTTCTTTGGAATTTGTATGATGTATTGACACTCATAATTCATTAAATGAACATGTATCCAAAGATTCATAGCAAGCTGTGTGTACTTCTCGCGTATCCAATATCTTTCATGATGAGCAGGTGGTTTTGTAGAAGCTTTCATGCTTGCATCTAGTGATTTCATGGGAGCCATTGCTGCATCATGACGGTCTTAGCATAGTAATGATTTATTTACTAGCGTTTGGATATAATTTATTTTTGCTGAAAATGAAAATTGAAAACATTATAACAAAATAATTTTTAAATGTGTGAATAGTACCGTGAGATATATTTTTAATATTTTTTAACCAGTGAACAGTGCTAAACAGTGCATGAATAGTGCTAAATAGTACTTTTATCCCCTAAAGCAGAAACGCATGCAGGGAAAAAAAAAAAAAAAAAAAAAAAAGGTAAAACACAAAACGTTTATTTCATCTGAATCTAAACTCTCACTAGGTATGTGAGAAGTGTTGCGGACCTTTGTAAAAGTAAAGCGATGGTTCATATCACATGATTTTTTTTTTCCTTTATGAAAAATATCTTCTTCCATTCCATCATGACACTATGTACCAGCTATTGCTATGAAAAATATTAAAATCCCTGTAATGTCAAGAACAAATTAGCTCAAAGATTAAAAAAACAGAAAAAGAGAAAAGAAGAGTGAATGTATCACTTCCAAACCGAAAATAAAGAATACCCTTATGTGTTCATCAAAAAAAAAAAAAAAAAAACCCTTTGTGTCTTGACTCTTTGATAACAGTGCTGTGGAAAACCAAACAATGCAAACCCCATTTTAAGTTTTTCCCCTTACTAACAAATAGGGAAGGTTATGGGGTTGGGGTGAGGTCAAATCATTGGTGCTTATCCTCACTTTTAAAAACGGAAACAAAATCTTTACCATGCAATAATACTCAATAATTAATATAAATATATATTGTGGGAAGTGGAAGAGTCTCTACCCAAGCCTTAAATCCAAGAAGTAATTAGGCCATGGGGAACGAACTAGGCCTAGCATGTATACTTGAAGGAAGGCCTAGGGGGTAATGGGCTATGGAGGAAAGGAAACTGGACCATCCAAAGTACCTAGAAGGAGGAGAGTGACGCAGGAAAATAGTTCCCATGGAAAAGGTAAAAAGCTAACCTTACTCGAAGCAAGGTGCACGGATGATCCACGTATGATTTTTAGAAGATGCTTGGAACCATGGAAAACTTTCAGAATATGCAAGAAGACTGAAGATTTTTACCTCCGCATTAATGAGGGGGTTCTCACCTAACTTCTGCTGCATTGAATGCATATGAGATAGCCTGAACAGTATAAACACTCCTCAGAAGTCAAAGTTCCAAGATAAGGGAATGAAGGAAACCGATAAAGTAAAGAAAAATATCATTGAGAATTTGGCTGGCAACATGACAACTGTAGAAATAAGAACAAGAAATATACCTATAAAGAGGGGGAGAGAGGCAAATGTAAGGGGATCTTTTTGAGAGGGGAAAAAGGGAGCGGTCTGAGAAAGAAAAGGAGAGAGTGTGTAGCACCACGGGAACAAGAAAATTTCCTGTTGTAACACTTGAGCTATATTTGAAATACATGTGGTCAATGAAATCAATTGTTTGAGTTTCCCATTGTGGAGTGTTTATTCTTTATTATTTACTTATAAATAGGTTGTATAAGGCATTTTAACTATGATCTGTGGAGGTTACTACGGGCTGGCTTTTGTTCGTTCACACACACAAACACACATAAGTAAAGGACTAAAATAAAGTTTTCAACGCTAAAATTTGTATAAAGTTCGTTTTTCATTCTTAAACTTAAAAAAAAAAAAATTTGTTCTCAAACTATTGAAAATGTTACTCTTTATTCTTTAAGAGATTTTTTCAATAATATACAGAAGAAAATATGGATAAAAAAATACTATTTTTTTTTTTTAAAAACAACTCACATAATTAGCAAGTAATTCATGTACTTTAAAGTAAGTCCATGTAGATAATGTTTGTAGTTGTCACTTGTCACATATTTGAACAAAAAAGAATCGATAAAAAGCGGTAAAAGTCTTATCCAAACAGTAAAGGAATGGGCTTATCAAAATTTTTTGTTGTTGGGAGAAAAGAGTTAGAAAATGGGCTTGTAATGGCACTAGGCTTTAGACTAGAGGGTGCATTTCTGATTTCTCAATAGACAATAGTTATTTTTCGAAATCGAGCCCAAAATTTCAAAATAACAATTTAAAAAAAGAGGCTGATCCGTAAAATCGAGTTTTGAAAAATTGAAATCAGAACCGAAATCAAAGGCAAGGGACTCGAACTATAAATAATAAAAACCAGAGAAAGAAAGAGACACAAAAGACAACAAACGTGTTTTCACTTCACAGGGACGCGGATGCTCCTTTGACTTCGTCTTCTTCTTCTTCTTCTTCTCTCTCTCTCTCTCCATTTCTCTCTACCTTTCTCTCTCACCGAAATCTCAGTACCCATAGCCACCACCACCATCGGTTTGTTTCTAACAAAAACCAGTCGTTATAGCTGAATTTTTGGATTGGCTTCCATATTCCTCTGTTTCATCCATAATACAAAAGTTCTATTATTATTGTTTTTTTTTTTTAGATTTAAAGATTGATTCAATCTCATTTTTTCGTTCACATTTTGACCTAAGAAAAAGCATATATATAGAGAGAGAGATAGGTGATCATGTCGTGGATAAGAACAGCGGTGACCAAAGCGGTGGAAGCTGGTGGCGGAAACAACCTGACTCGAACCGTCCGCAACTACGCTGACTCCGTCGTCTACCACGCCGGTAATGCCGTCTCCGATGGCGCCAAGATCATCCAGGACCGCATTGTAATTTTCCTTATCTTTTTATTATTATTATTATTATCCATATTGCTTTTTTATTTTATTTTTTTAATTTTCAGAATTAATTTTTGACTTGCATTCCTTTCTTATTTTATTTAATGTATCAGTATAACCTGCATTTTCATTAATAAATATTATGTATATTTTGAAAATCTAACAATGGTGTGTTATTTACGCCCTTAGTACGCATGTAAAATTTGGTGTCAATTATATTATCTATAAGCTTATATTTTATACATAATTTTGAATTACAAAAACTTGCAATTTAAATAAATTATTGATTATATGGCTGTTGATCTTTAATTTTTTAGAAATTTTGCAAATATGGAAGATATAATAATAAGAAGAAATTTTGTAAATATGGAAGATATAATAATAAGAAGGTATAATTTAATAGTAGATTTGTCAAAATTCACTTCCAAATAAAAAGATATTGGGTAAGGTTGTAGGTTTAGGCTACGACTAATTTTGTAGATAAATTTTGTCCATTACTGATTATTAATTAAACCATTAGAAAATAGTGAATCTAATTATTTAATAGTACTCTTGTTTCGAGTTGTGGTGGGCTAGATATAGTATTTTATTTCTTTTTATTTTAAGCTATGATGGGCTGACAAGAATTTTTAATCATATAATCTAACACTCCGCCTTTATTAAGTGGGGCCCACAGATTTAAAAAAAAATTTTAAAATTTTTTATTTTTTTCAAATGGGAGGTAAGGTACAATAATGTTTTAACTTAGAATCTCTAGTTCTGATACCATGATAAATTATGATTGTCTGAAAATTTTAAGCTATTAGAAAATGGTGAATTTAATAATTTAATCTAAGCTGAAGCTCAAATTCTTCAGTTTCAGCTTGTAATTTAGTCTAGTGTTTTGGTGGAAATTGAGTAATGATGAGCAATGCTGGTTTTAGAGGGTTGGGTGCATTTGTGATTGTTTCTTCAATTTCTTTTTTAATCAGTGCTTTTTTATTATTCTCTTGGAGTTTGGAGATTTACTTTGAAGTTGTTGTTCAGGGTCCTCGGAACTTGAAAAGCTTTAAGCACACCTTGAAACAATTGGAAGAAATGTCTGTGTCCTGTAGAGGGGTAGAAAGGATTCAGTTACTGAGAAGGTGGTTGGTTGCACTCAAAGAAATTGAAAGATTATCATTGGGTTCTAATGACCACAATGAAAAGAATCCCAAAGAGCGGCTTGCTTTTGATGATTCCAAGGACTCTCCTAGAAAACCTAATATGGTGAGGAGCAAACCTGATTTCGTTTTTCTTATTTTATCTCTCTTTTAAGTGTGTTTTGTTATTTGTGACAATGTTGTGTTGGTTTCTAGAATTTGCATTTTTTTTTTGTTTGATTTGCTTTTTAATAATTTGTGTGCAATGGTGAACAGGTTTATTATGTGGACTCTGACATGGTTGGTGAACCAAGGAACTTTCGTGATGTCTTTCTTCAGAGCGAAGCTCTTGAAGGCATAACTTTGTCTATGGTATGTTGAAAACATATCCATCTTCCTGTAGGTATTTTGTAAACTTTCAATGTTTTATTGATTTAGTCTTTAAAGCTTTAAATTGGCTACCAGTAGACAAGTATTGATAAGAGAGGATCATGCATTTCTTTAATAGTACCTACCTATCTCTCTTGGGTCAAGGAGGAAGGGTAAGGTTTGAGGCTGTACTTTGTATTAGAAGCTTAAATTAGATTTAAACAAATGGCTGCTGGTTGAAGGAGGGGTTTATTTTTGATGATCTTGCTTGGATTGGGATTTAGTCTATGGCTGTCATCCTGGAACCAATGGTTAGAAGGGCCTACTATGTATCAAATCTGTTGTCCACTACAGGGATGGGCTATGCCCTTGCATATTATGGAATGTGCAAGGTACTCAATTTAGTTTACTACTAAACACATTTATAGTGTATGATACTATGATTGTATCCTATATCTTCAAGGTCATCTTGAATTTGGATGTTCTTTGCAGTATCAAATGGAACTTGTATTAATGATATAGCAACAGCTGTGATTTGCTAGGAAGTATTGTAAATACTTGAGGAACTTTTCATTTTTATTTTTTGTTTAGGAATATAAAATCTTACTACCTGACATTTTTTATTTTTCATATTTTATCTTTTAGAAAGTTCTGATATTGCAGCCGATAAGTTCTAGCTCAAATGGCACATCTTTCCCTTGAAATACCTGGGTAGAGGGTAGGTTGTGCGTTCAAGACCCACCGAGTGCATGTGTTATTAAAAAAAAGAGATAAAAGATTGGAATTGTGATACTTATAACCTTCATTCCTTAGTGCCATTCTTAATGCTATTTCTGATCTTTGTATTTGCTGATCCATGGAGTTTAGCCGCAGGTTAACTCTTTTTTATGAATCAGATTCTTGAAGCACCAAATGAGGAAGAAGTTCCACTACTTCTGGAGATATATGGGTGATTTGTCTCTATTTCAATTTTCTTTTAATCCCTAATAACAGCTTCTTCGGCCTATTCTATTTGCTTGGAATCATATATTTTGTATATTGAAAAAAGAAGATGACCAGTGCATATTTCTGCCTAATATTATTTGATTTCCATTAAACTTCCTTATGGTATGTTTCATACAGGCTCTGTCTTACCGGAGGAAAGGAAGTTCATAATGCTATAATCAGCAGTGTATGTGATTTGGCAAAAGCATTCTCAGGATACCAAGATGAAGTTCTGGTAATGACATGATATGCATGCTTATTGCATTAATGTGCATGTGTTTAATATAAGCATTATACCCTTGAGTATCATGAGGAATGGACACATGAACTTGTTATCACAATTTGATTAGAGATTTTCTGTTGCTCAGAATTTTAAATCTTGAAAACTATAGATTCTTGGGTGTTTAAACTCACAGGAATTAGAATTTCCAAAATTTGGCATTTCTGTTGTTTGGATATACTTAGAATTTGATTTTAACAATATTTTAGACAAACATTTTTAAAAACATTACAATTATACAAACTATAAAATTTTCTTATACAAACTCATTTAGGAAGTAAATTATTAATAATTTGAACATTATGTATAAATTTTAAATGACAAAAATACTCTTGAACATTGATAAACATCTTGTTTGGATGAAAAATAATTATTTTATTTTCTAAAATTAACTATATGTAGCAAGTTTTAAAAAAAAAACTGTCAAAAGTTGAATTTTAGTGTAATGTAGGCAATTCTCAGAAATACAAGATATACGAGAATTGGCATTTCTTACCGATAAGATAGGAGTCATAATTCCTGTGCTTCATGGGAATTGAGATGTTCATGGGAATTACAATTTGTAACTATTTTATTAAATAAACAACCAAATTTCATGAATTAACAAGAATTAAAAATTCCCATCAGGAATTCCTACAAAAAGAACACACTATTATAGAAGTTCTTTGCTAGGAGTTTTGAAAAAGCTTTATAAATTTATCATCATTGCTGACAGACACACACTGCTTCTTATTGGCTGACATTCAATTTTTCTCTCTTTACGTAAAAAGATTATTTTACTTTGGATCGTAATCTGGCCATTGATCTGTTTGATTTATTAGTACTAGTCATTTACTTATTTGACAGTAATACTCAAATATTGCCGCACTTTCCTAGTAAGCAATATGGTGCACATCACTTAAAAGCATTGCGTTGTTTACATTTTACAATGATGTTACAGCTGGATTTGTTAGAGTTTATGTGATCCAGCTGCTCTCTCCTTTTATCTCTTCCTTTGATTTCCTCTTTTCAGGTAAAGCGAGAAGAATTGCTCCAATATGCTCAAGGTGCAGTTTCAGGATTGAAAATAAATGCTGATCTTGAAAGGTGGTCAAGGATTTTTATTTTTTTTATAGTTGAAATTTGAGGCTTACAATTTGTCTGCTAGTTGTTTTTATATTCAATTGTAGATATTATGGATCAAAATAACTGCTGCATGCTTCAGTTCTGATGATCAGCAGTTGTCACTGGACTTTGTTGTCTCATGTGTGGTTAAATAACATATGTTTTATAGCTACATGTTTAAACCTTGATGTGAGGGAACTTTGATTTTATATGCAACAGTAAATTTTTTATCAAAGTGACTGTTGCTTGATTGACCTTTTAAGGGTTAGTACTTGGCTCTGTTACAATTAGTCACAGATATTGTGTACTAAAACCACTGTGTATGTTGTGTGTGGAGGGCTTGTGTTTTCTTTTGTTTGCCTCCAGAATACCTTTCAGCACTCTTACCTGGTAAAGCAAGGTTTTGAGGAAACCTTGTAAATTAGTTGATTTCTTGGCCAATAAATATTCCATATCCTATAAGTTTGCGGTATATGATTAGACTATCAAGTCATCATCTGCATGCTTTACCTATTGGATTCGAATCTGGCTTGATGGTTCCAAATCATAGTTGCTTCTGTTTTATTTATTATTGCACAATGAGTAAGGTTGAAATTTTTTTTTTTTTTTTTTTACCTATCAAGAAAAAGGTTGAAATTTTAATTCTTTTTGTCCACTGTTTTTTGTGTCTTGTTTTCTGCTCTCAGAATAGATGCTGAAGTTAGCAGTCTAAAGGAAAAACTTGATATAATGAAGGAATCCCATCATTCTTTAATTGAAAGAAGTGCAAAATCACATGAAGAAATGACTTTTTCAACTGTGGAGGTGAGATTGATCTTCTCACTCACACACACAAACACACACATGTCAAAACACCAATGATTGGATACTAATTACATTAAACAAATTTGGCGTGAACTTTCCATTGCTTGGCAATTCCTTTATATGTATATATTTAGAAGTTCATTGTTCAACAGCAGGTTAAATTTTTATTTTAATAATTGTTCTTATGTGCAGATGGTTATTTTAATTTCAACGTTTTGACATTTGTACTCCCATTATAGTGTGACCTCAATTTCCATAGTGTTCCTATATCATTTTTGAAATTTATATATACATAAAGGTAAACAAAAAAAAAAAAAAAAAAAAAAAAAAAAAAACTATGACCTATGTATTCTCTTGGTGTCTTAAGTTGAAGGAACTTGTCAGGGAAAAAAAAAGTTAAAGCCATAATTTGATTAAAAAGTCGTCTTTTAACATTTTGTTCTTTGAGTTCAGCATATCCATTCTTCTATATATATTTTTCAGGATGCATTGAGTATTTTCATAATCATGTGCTTCAACCAATTGAATCAGGGTTTCCTTTTTTCAATGAATTTCATTCTTATTCAAAACACACACCCATGCACACAGAGCATTCTGTTTTATTTTAGCTGATATGGAGTAGTTGTGTGCTGAAGGCAAGCAGTTGAATGGTGGAAATGATATGTTGAGACATATTGCAGTGATATCCTAGCTTTTATTTACCAGGGAAAGTAAAACTATCAGAAGTTTTAATTAGTACCCGTTTGGATACTGATTATTGTAAGAGCGTCTGTGTTTCATGTTTTTTTTTTTTTTTTTTTTGGAGAAGATCGTTAACTGAGTTCCAGTGGGTCCCTTGCACTGTTTATGGGACCCACAAACCTCTTTTTTCAACGAAACTTTCATTATAAATGGGTCCCACGGCATTATTCACATATTTAAAAATTATTTTGCTATAGTGTTTTCAGTTTTTAATTTTCAGCAAAATAAGCGATATCTAAACGGATCCTTAATGTTTAAAGGCACTCTTAAATCAAATTTGCATTCAATTTTTGACTTGGGGCAGCTTCTCAATAAGATTATTAAACTGAACTCGTTTGTTTCCTTGCAGACTATAAAAGAAGAAATTGCACAAGTTCAACTATGTTCCAAGTTGGAGGCACTCTTACTTAGGAAGAAATCATTGAGCAATGGGGATTCTCAAGAACTTCACGCTGAAAAGGTTTCATTTATATTGGTCATTTATGATATTTCTCCCCTTCCTGAAGTGTAACCAAAATTCTAAACTGAGTCTTTTGATGCTAAGTTAGTTCTCATTTCTCTAACTTAGGACAAATGAGGTCTCAAATAATCAGATATTGGATATGGTCAAAACAGTTTTTGCTATGCACCTAACCAAGAAGCACCCTAAATTTTGTGTAAGAGGAACAGATCCATGAAGAAAGATTCAAATATTTTACTGGCTGTTGTCAGCATTGTCTCTGGCAAATCCTCCTTATTTGTTATTTTTAAAATGACTAGTGTACTACAAACTCAATTATGCCTCTGGGTGACAGATGGCATGTGTTCTGACCCCCATATTTTTTGGCCAGGTAGTCCTCTCGTTGATAATCTCTTAAATGAAAATTCAGGGAACTTGTGTACAATGGTTGTTGATTGAGATGTGATGCAAAATTTGCTGTGGTGCTGCTGCAGCACCACCACAGCATGTTCTTGCTGTACTGCTGCATTGTCTGAGTTCAAAATATGGTTATGGATTTTATATTGCCTCGAGCCTGTCATGCCTATATCTTACGCATATTGACATTTCTCCTTTTTATGTGCTTCCTTGAATTAGTTTCTCTTAAATTAAGACAGTTTTCTGAGTATTTTTAATTTCATGGTCTATATTTATAATTAATACTTATAAGGAATGTCGCTTCATGCATACCCAAATCTGATTACTGAATCTAGCAATATACTTTAAGAAGTGTATTTTTAAGAAAATTATTTAACTGTTAATAAGCATTTATGAATTTAATTTTTTCTATACTACATAGACTCGCGTAAGGAGGCTTGGTGCATGCTTGTGCTCTGTGTCAGGTTCATCTAACCTCTAATTATAGGATACAGAAAGATAGCTGCAGTATTTGCATGTTGGTTTTCATCTTTTGTACAAAAATGAAGTGTATATCCAGCAAAGCCTTCTGCTATCGGTGCTTTTACTAATCTGTTTAGTCTGTTCAACCAAAAAAAAAAATCAAATCATAAAAAGTAACTTAACAACAATACAATGAGTTAGGGCCATTTTCCTCTCTATGTTGGAGTTACTTGCTAGATATTTCCATTGGTAAGCAACTAGAAGGCACTCTCCATACATGTATCCAATATAAATACTTCAATGCATTTTGACTAGCTCAAGTGAAATTTTAAAAACAATGGTATTGTGAAAGTGGTTCTGAAGTTACAACCAGAAAATGTATTTTTTAAATTTTCCAGTATTATGATTGATGGTCCTAAATTGGTTTATTTTGCAGGTAGATAAATTGAAAATATTATCAGAATCTCTTGCTAATTCTACCTCAAAAGCTGAAAAACGCATTTTGGACCACAGGTATCAAATTATAACTTAGAACAACTTCCTTTGTGTTTGCGTTCTTGTGTGCAATTTTCTTGGCTTTAGTTTGTATCTTTGCCTGAGCAAGGCTGCATATGCTTCAATTTGCATACATGCATGGATGCATTTGCTTGCATGTTGACATTGTATAGTTCTAGCTTTGTAGGACAAGGGATGCCCACTTTTTCTGTAAAGATAAGATAATAAGTGGAGATTCTCATTAATGAGGGTTTTTAAAAGGAAAGTGCCAACACTACTACCAATTTCACTACAAAATTTTTACAAATTGATGTGACAATGAATGTGATTGGTGCTGCATTAACATGATAAATAAATTTCTTAATTACTTTTTGTGTGTTGTGTATAAAAGTTAACACATCAGTTTGTAAAGGTTATGTAGGTAAAATTTGCAGTATTCCTAGCAATAGAATCGCTCTTTTTTCAACCAATTATCACCGCTTTAAGATATCAAGTGGCCCATGGGTATGCCATTTTCTTTGTGTCCCTTTCATACCAATTAGACTGAGCAAGTCATTGTATAAAGTATCTTCTATGTACGAATTAGAATGATCAAGTCATTGCATTAAGTAACAAATGATATTTAGGATTTTATTTTCTCCCTATGCCCTTCATTCTTGCACTATTAAAATAACAATTTCATCTGTTCATATTTTTAGTCTTTTTTTAATCTTAAAAATATTAAAAATTAAGAATATTATGGATTTGATGGTAAATAACATTTGATTAATATGAAATTTGGCATGCGTGTTAAAGCATGAAGTGAACATCTATTCAGTTAAATAGGACAAAATTGGTTATAGCCTAAGGCTACAACTTCCTTTAAAAAAATTAACATCATTACATTTTTTGAAAATCTAACCGTTAGATTGTATATTCTTTACGCTTTTTAATACACATGTCAAATTTTGTACAAATCGGATATTATTTACTATATGATCTATAAGTTTATATTTTATGCATAATTTTAAATTACAAAAACTAGCAATTTAAACAATATATTGATAACATAGCTATTGATTTTCTATTTTCTAGAAATTTTGCAAGCATGGAGGATATAAAAAGAAAATGTAATGCAATGGTGGATTTATTAAAATTCATCTTTAATAAAAAGATATTAAGGTTGTTTCCTAAAGTTACAACTAATTTTGTAACTAAACTTTATCCTTTTAAATATTCATCCATTTAAAAGTTATTAAGTAGTGTAATATTAATAAAAAGTTACAATGGGTATGAATATATGTATGCATGTTTATAAAGACAGTGTTCTATTAAAAAAAAGACTAATCATTCAAAAAGCAATGTCGGGTGGTTGAAACAAGGGATAGAACCACAATTTAGGGGCCTAAAGCATGAACCAAAAATCATTCAAGACTGAGAAATATACTAAGATTTAAAACTAAGTTAACACATGAAAAAATAAAACTAGCGTCTATTCAATGTTAAAAAAAATATAAACAAAAGAAAAGACAAAATTTGTTTCTTAATACATTTGAACTGAATATCTATCAAAATGGAACTCAACGTTCTTTTAACTCGGGAAAATCAATTATGATTGATTTTGTACTAAATTTCATTGCAATTACCTTACCATTATAATCTCCTATTTATGGAAACAATTTGTGATCATGCTCCACTGAACTAATATCAATTTTACTGATTTTAGTCATTTGAAATTTTGTATGAGAATTTTCAGAATTTGGGATATCAACATTAGAGGTTAGCAATGCCACGTTACCAGTATTGGCTTACGAATTTTTTACATTTTTTCTTAAAAAAAAATTTAGTATTATAGTTAGCTTTCCCATAACATCTACAAATCAAATAAAATTTGTATTTAGTATCTCATTATAGTTAGTAGCCGCCATGGACGAGATTGGGATTTGTTAACTATAGGGTTATTTATTTATTTTTTAGAGGGGGCCACAAATATGGATCAACTGACCATTTATTTGTTTGGGGTCCCTTTAGCCTGT
The DNA here is from genome assembly GCA_030445155.1 of Quercus variabilis. Classification (NCBI taxonomy): domain Eukaryota; kingdom Viridiplantae; phylum Streptophyta; class Magnoliopsida; order Fagales; family Fagaceae; genus Quercus; species Quercus variabilis. Next base: position 43,130,390 of record CP129451.1, read on the forward strand.
GTTAAACTCTTCTATAATTGTATTTATAATTTAAGAACTTAAAATTTGGGGGGGGGGGGGGAGATGGTTGGCCACCTTGGTTATTAGTGGTTCAGTCCCTGGATGAAAAAAATCCTAGGAGTATAGACATTTACTGAGAGAGAGAAATAAATAGTTTACATTTATAAACGTAGGAATATGTACAATCAATTCCTCTAATCGATTGGGTTCTTTAATCTTTACATACAAATTCAAAGTGAAAGTCAATGGTTTCCAAAAGTGAACAGGGAAAAAAAAGTATAGACATTATCTAAATGACAAAATCCCCAGTTCAAGTGAAGCATGCCTCTCTTTTAAGCATATTTATCATCAAGTTCAATTGTCATGCATTGCCAGTTTTAGAACATGATAACAGACAGTTGAGTGAAGAGAATTTAGGGAGAGTGACTTCCTAGTCTAAAAAAAATTGCTTCTTACCCTAATGGTTTAATTTAAGTGATTTTGTTCTCCATTACTCTTGGTAATAGAGTTGGCAATGTAATAATATAAGTAATGGTTTAAATTTATTAGAAATTTTGATAATAAGTTTTAGATTGAACTTATTATCCTTTTTATTGAGAAAATTTTGGAGCTTTTAATTGATGAAAATTTTACAGTTTTATAAAACAAGAGGCAAAATAAATAGCATTTTGCATTGATACATCTTCATAAGTAATTAGATAATTATTATGATAAGAGAAAAATTGAGATTGATGGTACTATCTATAATATATTAATATTTATATCAGTTTTGTAATTGAGGTTTGGGTTCTTTTAAAAAAAAAAAGATCTCTTAGTCTACTGCAGTTTGAGTTTTGAAAACATTGTTGCATTATGATTTTATTTCTAAGGAGAATTGAGAACTCAAATAAAATAAACTACAGTAAAAATTATACGGTATACGCTTGGTGCAAAAGAAGGTATTCATTAAATAATTAAATTTCTTTCATCTTCCTTGAAACTTTTAGTAATAGGGTTCTTGGAATGGTATTTTAAAGTTCTTGAAACTTTGGTAATAGAGTTTCATATATAACAAATTATTTTAATGATTTTAAAATCTTATAGTGGGCCACAAACTTGTAACAGTGGCCAAAACCTGCAACACCACAAAGATGGAGTCTTAGCACTGTCAAAAGTAGGTCTGCATGAGCCTCATCATGAGAAATGAAGCTTATTATTCAAAATTAAAGGTCTTTTCTGGGGACTTTTTTTTTTTTGCAGTTTTAAGTATTCAAAATTTTGATGGTATTTAATTGGGACAGGCAACATAAACAATATTGAACATTTGAACTGTTATATGGAAAGAACTCTAACTTATGAGCCTCATGGGTGTAGTTACTGAACATCAGTGTTGTGGTAGATTAAGGTGATATTTTTATAGGATTTTTTTTTGCATGAATTTTAGAATAGTAATGGTGTTTACAGCTCAATGCATTTTTCTGACATGTCAGGAATTTTCCCTTCTGTGTGCTTTTTGTCTACTTGAAATATGACATGGGAAAAGGTGGGAATATTGACTATAAAATGGCTTGTCCTGACCCATTTCTAAGATCACACTGAAAGTTTTTGTTGCTGTCCTCCCCATTTTTGTTTCATTCTGTTGGTCTTTCTTATTATTAACCTCCATTTATCAAGCAGGTCTCACAAAGAAGAAGCTCTCAACTTTCGTGTGGCTAAATCCAATGAAGTTACCCAACTTGAGAAGGTGCACTGCCTCTTTTTATGTTTTTTTTGCATGGTACTCTATTTTTTCTCATGAGAAGTTACATTAAGGACAGTAAGAAAGCATTCAACTTAGGGATTCTCTTTCAGAGATACATAATGTATGGAATAAATTACCGTGAGTTTGTTGTACAAAAGCTTCGAATATCAATAATGTGTCTTGATGCTTGTCCATTTGAGTACTGCATACTCCCAATTTAACACAATTTTTATATTTTTCTCTTTTTATCCTTCTCCTTATCTCTATTGACTAATAAATGAAGGCCTTCATATTTAGACTTCCTTTTCCAATTTCTTACCTTGACAATACAAATTTTAGCCATAGAGGTCATAATCTTGAGGTTTGTAAAACCAAACTCACTAGACACACACACACACACATATTTATCTAGGGTTCTATTTCCAGTCAAGAAAGATCTTGTTTTATTATGCTTAAATTGAAACCTCTTATTCGATAAGGAAAGATAATACAAGGAAGAATGAAAACATAAAATGTAAAACATCCAAAGAAAAGTTTCTGCTCTATTGATTTGATACATTCATATTGAACATAATGAATAATCATAGAAGAATGGCAAGAAGAGCTTCTTTTTCTTTCTTCCCAGTTTGCCTTAATAAGCTTCTTTAGTCCATGGTTTCATGGAATTTTGTACTTTATGCACTTGATTTGTTTTTGTCCCTGATGTATACTTTCTGTATACTCAGGTGACACCCTTCTTCTTTTTAATATATTTTTATTACTTGTCAAAAAAAGAAACTACCAGCAGAGAATCTTCTAGTTTCACTTCTCAAGTTTCTTTTTTTTCTTTTAACAAATCTCTCTGCTACACTGCTCTTTTCTGGTGAAATTTCAGCAGAGTTTCAGCCTTTACTTTTTCACAGGATTTTCTCTCGTTTATTGAAGTGCTGCCCTCTATTTATTGGGCATGAGCTGGTAGAGGCCTATATGAAATTAAGCCAATTAGATTGTGTTTAAGTAATTTTGATTGTTTATGATGAGTTTCTCATCCATTAGGACTTCATTTTCTGATCAACTAGCTGCTGCCAGCTATGGTTTATGTCACCCAGAACAGCACTCTTAAGTCCTACGTGCTCTGGGAGTCTACGAGGAAATCTCTTTTGATCCCAGAACATATATGGAGCTTGTGGGACCTAAAATGGGCTTATTGTAGCTGCTAGAAAATCTCCATTTATGGGCTTTGAATGATGTCCGTATTTTACATGCAGTCAGGATATATTTGGGCCTTTAATCCTTTTAGAAGCCCAATGCTGCCTTCTTAAACCATCCCAGTGCGGGCATTATTCTTGAATTTGTAAAAGCTTATTTGGACCATTTCAGGACTGACTTGTTTCCAGAAATTATAATTTGATTGCCAAAATATTTTAGAGAATTGAAACTATTGTGCTGAAATCTGATACCTATGAAAAGTTTCTACCTTATATGATATGCAGTGGACTGTTTTTTTGACAATAGCTTTTGTTTGTTTGTGATCCATTTCATTATGGTTTTAAACAAAAGATTATGGCATTTTCCAGCAATTGGTGGTGGAGGTAGGAGAACTTGAGAAGCAAAAAGGTGAACTTGAAGCTGCATTGAAAAAGGTTTTTTTATTTTTATTTTATTTTATTTTTTTTATCTTTCCTCCTCCTACCTGTCATATTGGTACTTCTAAAATGCAAAAGAATACTTTAAGGTGATAAGGTCATCTTCGATATTGTCCAATTTGAATTTGGTTCTGCATGTTCTTTAATTTGTATAACCGTTCTGGAGATTACTTTAAGTAAGTCCATTTGGTTTTGATCCACGAATCTGTACATGACCACACGCATGGAAAGGTGAATTGCCAATGTTTTTCCTATGCATCCTTTAATCCTCAATATGACTCCTCCTGGGTCTTTCCATTATTCTTTGCTGTGCTTTCATATGGCTAAGCATTTACTGTAGGTCAATAGCTCTTTGGCTGCGGCTCATGCACGGCTACGCAATGTGAGAGAAGAAAGAGAGAATTTTGATGAAGCAAGTAATGAGATTCTTGTTCATTTGAAAACAAAGGTATGTAAACCTTTCTTAAGTCCTTTGTCACTTTTGATCTATAAATATGAAGATTTAAGTTTGTATAGTTCTACTCTGAGTTTGAATTTAAAGCATGCTGCAAACCCTTTTCATTTTGAATCTAATGATTGTACTAAATATAACAAAAAAAACATTGTTTGATTGTAGGAAGATGAGCTGTTGAGATCCATTTCTTCTTGTAGAGTGGAAGGCAATGTTGTTGATACATGGATCCATTTTCTTGATAATACCTGGGTTCTTCAGACCTCATACACAGAGCAAAGGGAGAAGCAGGTCAAGTACGTATGCTTGTGTTGCTCTGATTGGCAAAAATATCTAATGCAAGCACTCTTTGTTGGATAGATAGTCTTTAAAACCAGAGTTTTTTGCCTTTATGTTTCATGTGCTTACATTTTGTGTCCATCTCATAATTGTATTGTGAGTTCATTGTGTTTGATGATGTTTTCTTATTTGCATGCTCTAGTGGTGAATTGAAGAGATATGGAGAATATTTTGTGAATTTGGTTATTCATCTTCTTTCTGCTTACAAGGTATTAATTTACTTATCTCAGCTAGATTGTTTCATTGAATGTAATGTTATGCCTTATTTCCAATCTGTTTCTGTGATATGCTATGCTTGCCTATTCCCTAATTAGCATGCATATCTTGAATCTTAAATTAGGAAATGTTGGGGCCTTCCATTACTCGTACTAGGAAACTTGTGGACAGCTTGAGTTCAAGTCAAGGGTATTTTGCTATATTTCTCTTAAATTTTTATTATGCTGTGAAACCAAGCCTCTTATTTTTCATTTATATCAGGTCAGAAATATTTGCTAGCGCAGCTGATGAAAGTTTAAAAATAACAAAGCCAAGGAAACAGCTTGAAGAAGAATATTTGGAGGTTGAAGCCAATGTATGTATGATTCTTGTGTTTGTTTAAATGACATTTTGGCATTTTGCAGAATTTCAATAATATTTTGATGTCAAATTTTATTCTAAAAATTTGCAAGATCCCATTCATTTTTAAGTTCTTCCTAAATTCGTTGTGTTCAAAACCTTAACCCTTCGTGTCAGCACTCATATTTTTGAGTTGTTGATTACTTCTTTTTTCAACTTAAGCAGTCGGGGAGTGTACTATGTTGCAAAATTTGAGCTCTTATCTACTTAAAAACACATTCTTCTCCTTTTTTGACTCAGTTTATAACCACCATAAGTTCAGTGGACTCCATTAAAATGCAATTATACATTCAGAATGAAGGCATTTTCAGGTATGCAGTCTATAACTAACTTTCCCTCCCCTCCCCTGTTCCTCCTCCTCCACGCTGCACTCTCTACTCTCAATATGAACCTCACTTGAAATGGGATACTTGGTGCACTTTTCATCCAGGAAAGATAATCAGAAGGTCAAAGAACTGTTTGATGCCCTTGAAAAATTAAAAGACGAATTTGAATCAATTGGGAGACCGAGATTGGAAATCGAGACTCCAACCCAAAATCAAGAGAACCCATCCAGTGATAGGCCTCATCAAAGTCCACACCCTACCTCTAAACAGAGTGTTGGGACCCTGGAAAACAAACAAGATAAGGTAAACCACTCTTCCTCGATTAAGATTGTTAACACATCGGACCGAGTAGCAAAAGTGGCAAAAAAAGAGTCAGAATTTGGGAAGGTTAATGGAGATGTCTTGGCAGACGAGATAGGTGAATGGGAGATTTGATGCCATCGTACAGGACTAAAAACCAGAAGCTGATCAGCAAGAAGATAAAGACAAAGATCATTTTTAATTTTATAATTCATAGAGAAAAGAAAGCATTTATCCCACACACGACTTTCTTTCGTCAATTACTGAACAGATCACTCCCCAACATCTTCAAGTGGGAGTTCTCTAGCTGTATATTGATTTGATTTTTGAGTGATGCAATATAGATACCGAGCATATGTAACTTGTTATCCTCGTACATCCGAGGTTTGTCATTTTTTAAGGAAACTTTTATGATCAGTTAAAAGATGCCCGAAAATTTGAACCAAGCATGAGCTATTTTCCACCAATCTCCTCCCTTATTTGTTGCACGTGGTTTGAAGGGTGTTGTTGTGTGGTTTGATTAGCAAGTTCCTTGTACATGACCAGTCTCTTTCACCAAGGTTACAGGTTCAAAGATTGACTAGTTGCCAACTTGTACAATATTTGGGAAAGTTTGACGAAAAGACGCTTATAAATGCTTCACATTTAATGAGTAAAAGTACTAATATAAAAAAAAAAAAAAAAATCAAATCAGAGACTTTTTTTGAAAATAAATTTATCTAATTTAATTTAATTAAACTATGTGGTTTATCTAATTTATCTAATTTGTAAACCACATAGTTTAGGGTGTAATAAATTAAATTAATCCCTATAGTTTTAAAAGAGGAAAATTACTCTAACCTCCTTTGAGGTTTTTTGTCGTTACACTTAGTACTCTTCTAGTTTAGAATAAAGCACTTACCTCCCCCAAAATACAAACTATTTACATTGACTTCTCCTAAATGGCTAAAAAAACGTTTAAAAATAATACAAAAAAAAAAAGAAGGTTTATACAATCCTGAATTTCCTATTAGAGGGGTGTGAATGACAACTTAAGTAGATGGCGAAATATGAAATTTAAAACTTTTTTTCAATCATTCAGGGGAGTTTACTGTAGATAGATTGCATTTTCAGGGATGTGAGTATCTTATTCCAAACTAGAAGGGAGGTAGTGTAATAACATAAAAAACCTTTGGGAGGGTTAGTGTAATTTTTTCATTTAAAAAGTAATAAATTAAACCTTGAGATTTCAAAAAGTAATAAATTAAACTCTGTATATTTAACCTTAAACACAATATTGTTTCAAGTAAAGGGTTTAATTCGCTACATCCCCTAAATTATAGGGTTTAAAATGTAATGTTTCAAAATTAATTAAATCAAAGTTTGTTTAGTATTAAGTTGCTTTAAAAAGATTATGAGTTTTAATTCATTTAAACTAAAATAGTTTAGTATTATTTGTAACTCTAAAAACAAAATTAAGAAAAATATATTTGAATGATCATGTGAAAAAATGTGGGTCAGTTTCAAATCAAACCATTTAAACTTTTACAACCGTATCAATTTACGGTGAAATCCCTAATAAAATCCAAAAATTGAACTCTCAAATCAAGCTTGAAAATTCCTTGTTATAAATATATATGATTTTTAAAGATCATATTTTGATCTGAAACCATGAACTATATGATTTTATAATAGTTTTAAAAGTCAAAGTTCCTAAAATATAAGGGTTTAAAAAATAATTTACCATAAATTTTCTTTTTCTATAATCATAAAATTTTGGTATTACAAGATGTGTTTTCCCAGTGCGATTTGGGAAAAAAAAACTGTTCTTTTATTTTTATTATGTATTTTATTTTCCATTTTAAACTAGATCATATTTTGATTTGATCCATGAACTATATGATTTTACAATAGTTTTAAATGTCAAAGTTCAATTTAAAACTTTTTTAAAAATAAGGTGTAATTTGTAACCATCTTTAAAATATAAGAGTTTAAAAAATAATATACCATAATTTTTCTTTTTCTATAATCATAAAATTTTGGTATTACAAGATGTGTTTTCACAGTGTGATTTGAAAAAAAAAATTGTTCTTTTATTTTTATTATGTATTTTATTGTCCAATTTAAATATATTATATATATATATATATATGATTTTTCATTAATTCTTGTATAGCAAGAACATAATTATTTATTTTTTTAATTTTTTTAGGAAAACATAATACTAGTTTCTAATAAAACATGAAGAGATTTCTTTGGGACATAATTGTAGTGCTAACGTGGAACAACCATATATTATTGGCCAGTTAGACTATTGTGTAGTCTATTGTGTAATTGATTTTCATTTAAAACCTAGGGGAAAAAAAAGGACACCCTATACATAGCATGTTGAATGGATGATGAAATTCATTTGAGCTTTTGTTTTGAGGGTACAATCATTGTATTGGACTCCTGCTGCTTGCTGCAATGAAAGCTTCAAATGTACTAGACTGAACTTGCCCTAAAATGAAGAACTTTTAACCCTACCCTATACTCATAATGAAAGGCAGTTTCCAAAAGTGACACCCTTTTGGGCTTTCTGCTAACTTTATCTCTGCATGAATAGCATTCCTCGCTTTCCCTCAACACTGCTCTGTAAAACCCTTTACAAGTCACAAGATTAGCTATGGACAAAAAGCCTCAATGGAAACGTGACCATGTGACCAGTATAAGAAAATCACTTTAAAAAGCAGCCTGATAGAGCAGCACTTGGTCAAGCTTTTGAGGCGTTTCATCACAATTAATGGCTCTGTCACGAGCAGACGTGTGGAGTGTGGTGGCTTCCAAAACTCGGATAAGGGAAGATTATCAAGGGATTAATTTTTGAGAGTCCGGCTGATAAAAATTTGGCATATATTAATGAGAGGGACTAAAAATATGGCTGAAGTGATAAGTAAAACTCAAAAAATCAGTTCTAGTTCCACATCCTATAAAGCCGGTCAAAAATTTGATATAAAGCAAAAAAAATTGACATAATGCAATTTCTTAACAGACACCTTATGGTGTCCGTTAATTTGACCTAATTATAAAAAATCATACTTTTTGTTTTTGAAAGTAAAATATATCAATATAGAGTATAAGAGGGATTCCAATAAAAGATCCCTCAAATTAAATTTTATCTCATTTTTAATTGGATATGTGGTACATGATATTTATATGACATTTAAATGCCACATATTTTATAAATAAATAATTTTTTTTTTTGTTTTTTGTTTTTTTTTTTTGGAGAATCAAGACTTGAATTTCATTAAACTAAATTAACCATGGTCGGTTAACAATACATAATAGAGGTGTGGAGGAACATCCTTCATCCACACTTTTAAACCTGCGATATGTCATGAAGTTTTTACAATTAAAGGTTGGAGAATTTAATGGGAGATAATTTTTGTATGGTATCACTGTTAAAAATTAATGAGGCTTTGGAGATGGAATGGATCTTACACAAAGAAATCCAAGCAAGTACAAAATAGCTAAGATATTTGCATTTCTCAGCAGATGAGAGGGAAAATAAGAGAGGAGTGACTACCCTATGTTTGTAAATGGAGGGACCCGACAAAGAGGAGAAGGAAAGGTCATCGAAATGTAGTAAAATTTAGTATATTTTGACCACTTTTCCCTCTATTCTTCTTTCCTCACCCTCCATCTCCCTCTGTTAATGTCATACACAATAGAAGTGATGTTCTAGTTTGATGAGAATGAATGAAATTGATATGCACAACATCTCCCTTTAGAATGATGGAGCAGAGACCCAATTCGATTGATAGCTTTCTAAATCGCAAGGAGGGTTGTGCTAGCCTCATCCCACAAAGGCTCACCACATCCTACCAAATTAAACCAAGATTTGGCTTATCACCATTGTTCTTGTGTATGGAAGGCAAGACAGATACGACACATGTCCTGAATAATAATGAGATAAATCATACAAAAACATTAACAAAAGTACATGCAATGACTTTTAATCTATGTACTAAAATGACACTCCCCCAAATTATGGACAAAATAACACTCATCCCTCGAGGTTTGTGTAAATGCAACATGGCTCCTCATCTTGTTACTTCTCTAATGGAATATTCCATTTAAATACATACATACATATATATATATATATATATATATATATTTCTACTTGTTTATACAAACTTTAGGAGAAGTTTCATTCATCCACAAACCTTAATAGGGACTAGGGAGTGTCATTTTATCCATAGTTAAGGTAAAATGGAATTTTTCGTTAAGAAAGTCAGGGAGTGGACTATAGACTTACCTATAACATTTATCTAAAAATCAAGATAGAGTGTTATTTCGCAAAACCTTTGGGATAATGCATTTCCAAAAATATCAAGGGAAGTTGGTTTACTTCACCGCATTCTTTAATACTCTTTAATATGTGACCTCGAAAGATCAACCACTAAGTCCTATTAAATTCTATCCTTATATTATAATTTTGCATTTTGAATGAAGAATTATTTTATTTTGGTCTCTAACATTTGTTCTATGTAGTAAAATGACCCCTAACATTTTAATCTATCGCTTTCATCCATAAACTTTTGGTATTATGTCAAAGAGTAGTGATTATCAATTTATCACACACTTACTAGTGTACATCATCCGTACACATTTTCATTATTCACATTTTATTGTGGACATCTGTACAAAAATTGTGGATATCACGCACATAATTATGGATTTGATGTGTATAGAGTTTACATTATTGAGTGTGTAACAAGATTTTTCATATGTCAAAATAATCTCTCCCGTTAAGTGGTGGATATATAGAAAAAGTTGACAACTAAAGGTAATGAGTAATACTACAGACACAAACTATTTTATAACATTTTTACAAACTGCTGATGTGGCGCTTTAGCATTTTCCAAATAGTTATTGAAAGTAAAAATGTGATATTAGTAATGGATTCATATTAGAACGAGTAAGAATTTGTCACATCAACAGTTTATAAAAATGTTGTAGAATAGTTTGTGTTTGTAGTATTACTCAAAGATAATATTAAAATATGAGTATTAATGCCACATAAAATGCCACGTGGGTTGCCATGTGGGTTTAAGAATATTTCGGATCATTTTGACACATAAGGTAAATGTCAATTAATATCTCAACTGTAGATGTATGCTGAGAGGGAATCCAAAGTCCTGTAAAATTTTCAAAGCCAAAATGAATTACAAAACATTAATTTGGGTTAGTGTTCTTCTATCATAAAAAAACAAAAAAATGGGCCAGTGTTGAGAGAGAGAGAGAGTTACGAGGAGGAAGACAAAACCACAAATGCCCTCAAGCTTCGAATGCATCACTTTCCATTCTTCAATTACTCCCTTGAGGTGATGAGATAATTGAAGTTTCAAGTTGCTGTTCACTTGTTCTAGGTTGAGTCAAACAGAAGTTAAAAAAGTTCCAAATAATGATAGAGCCAAAGGACGAAGAGTATAGGTTAAAAAATCTCCCTACTTGTTGAGTGCTGACCAGGTCAGAATTGGACAATCATAGCCGTAGGTGATAACCCATAACAGATCTTGGAGAAATAAAAAATACTAGTAGTGGAAAGCGGGAAAAATGAATAGTTAAAATATAAAAAATAAAAAATAAAATCAAATGCTCTCCTTCTCTATCCTCACTATCCTGATTATAGAATTCTGATGAGTGTGCGAAAAACCACGTGTTTCGAGAAATGGGATTGCTTTTCAAATTCGAATTTTGGTTGCAGAGAGAGAAGTCTGTGGATGTTGAGAAAAAATAAAACTATTTATGGAGTAGTATTATACTAATTGCTATACATGTATTATTGTACATCTATAATTTTGTACGATCCTTTTGCTACTATAGCAGGTATTCTTTTTTCTTTTTCTTTTTTTTTTTTAATGGGAAAAATCAAACTTTATTTAGAATAGAAAGCAATGCAATAATTACATAATAAAAAATAGCTTGTTTTAGAAAATAAAGATTATTTTCAATTTAAACAGAAAAATCAACAATACTTCATTACAACATTTTTAACTAACAAATGTGCAAAGATGACTGCCTTTGCACGTTTTAGAAAATAAAGATTATTTTCAATTTAAATAGAAAAATCAACAATATTTCATTACAACATTTTTAACTAACAAACGTGCAAAGGTGACTGCTTTGTTTATGTACATGAAAAATATATATGAACTTGGTGAAATTCATGCATAGAGGGCAACATCTCATAAACAATTGGGACAATAGAAGCAGGAGGGAAGGAGAGTGATCACTTCAAGTTTGTGAAATAATGAGAGAGTCACCTAAAGCATATATTCTTTTCAAAGTACTAGCCACACATTCTTTTCATAATGTGAGTTGAATAACACGTATATAGCACATGCCTCACTATAGCACAGTAATAAGATAACCATGAGGATATAGATAACGTTGAAGTAATGTCATTAGTTTTGTACTTTCGATTTCTTAACACTGTTCAAATGTTGATTCTTGTGTTTGTGTTAAGCACTTACATTGAAACTGTCTATAAAAAACAAGAACCAGTCAACATCTTCCTGTAGTGGAAGACTAGTCTAAAAGCCCATTTCAGACATTCAAATTCAAGGAACCATTACAGGTGTGCATGAAATGAAAGAATGAAAGAAGATTCATGGCCATGAGATACGTTCTTGCTAGCTCCAGCAATGTCATCCACAATAAGCTACCGTCCATGCATTGTAGAGTTGCAATCAGATATGGTTCGAGGTTATCCTAATCCTAAGCTTTCATATTCTTTTCATTTTCTCCTTTTAAAGAATGAAAGATTATAATAAAATTCAACTTTCTTATTAGATAACTCAGAAGAAACGGACATACCAAAAACTTCGATGACTTAACCATTGCTTTCATGATGGCTACCATATAAGGATTAATTTAGAGTGACTCAGTGGTATGGCTTTTCTATTTTATTTCATTATTTATGTAGGTAAAAATTTGTGATAATGTGAGGGAGAAGAGAGACAAAAGAAGATATGATGAGAGCCATGTGGTCAATATCTTTGGAACAAGAACTCAAAGGATTATATTTTTTCATTCATTTTTCTTAAAATACATTATAATGAAATCTATATTTATAACAGAGATTTTACACAAAAGTTCAGTAATAATTTGAATTTAAATTGAATATTTTGTTAGAATAATAATTAAAATTTACATTTCTTAACAACTTAAATTAGTAGGATTAATGGATAATTTATTATCAAAGCAAATGTATGAGATCAAGCGGTAATTTATCAATGTATAGTTTTTTAAAAGTCTACTTCTTTTCGATACAACATTACTTTTATTCATCTTACTTTTTAAACCAAACAAGTCAATTAAAATAAGCTATAACTTAGATTAGGTAAATCAAATAAAAGCAGCAAGCATATAAAATATAGAAAAAGAATAAAGTATATGTTAATCATGCCAGTATGTAACATATGGAATATGATATTATTTTCCCATTCATTTCAACATCAACCTTCATTTAAATTTTTTTTTTTTTTGATAGGACATTCATTTTAAATTTTAAATGAGATGAAATGACACCATCTATTTTTACATTTACCTTCATTTTAAATATGTACAATGTCGTACACATTTATTTAGTCTACAATGTAAATCCTATATTGATATCAATGTAAAATTGTAAACTAATAATTTTCGTTTATAATATTTCATTTGAACTAGGAAAGAGATTGATTTCAAAGAGGAGATCAGATGTTTTCCTAACATATGCAGTGGCATTAGGGTAATAAAGAAAGAGAACAAGCTATACGTATGGGCCAGTGAATGGCTCCTCTGTGGGGAAAAATCCATAAAAATTTTCTACACTTTGTTATTTGGAAGCATTCAAGATACTCAAAAAGGAACTGACAATTCCTTGCCATTCTAATTTTATTATTCTAACTTAATTGGCACCATCCTCAATTTAAAGGATACCCTGCCCTCCTCTTCATTCACCAAGCTCACCTCCCCATAAGCATCTACACAGAGAGAGAGAGAGAGAGAGAGAGAGAGAGGTTCAAATAAAATGGCCACAAACCAAGCTTTATGTAACCATGCAGATGAAGACTATATTGACATGGAAGTGAGCTCTACCTCCAGCATCCTATGTTTCTCCATCAGTTCTCCACCACAAGCCAGAGAGTTTGAGTTCCAAATGACTTCACTCTCACATGAGAAAGAAACCACAACTTCCCCTGCTGATGAGCTCTTCTACAAGGGAAAATTGCTTCCTCTTCACCTCCCACCTCGCTTACAAATGGTTCAAAAAATCCTCCAAAACTGTAACACTACCACCCTTGACCGCACACAAGTAGCCTTCGAAGAAAACTATAGCATTCCTTTTATCACTACCTCCATTTCCACCACACCTTCCACTAATACCAGTACCCCAATTGAATCCTGCAACATTTCACCATCGGAGTCTCGCCGAGTTAGTACTCAACTAAACCCAGGTGAATGTTTCTTTGAATGGTCTATTGGAAGTAGAAGATTCATTGATAATGATCATCCAAAAAGGTCTTGGTCCAAGAAGCTCGAGCAAATCAAGCAATTCTCACTGGGTCAGAAGCTCAAGGCTTCAAGAGCATATCTCATGTCTTTGTTTAGCAAATCTGGTTGTTCAGATGAATCCTGTGCCAAGGCAGCATGCAATGTAGAAGCAGAATTTGTCACCAAGAGCAAGGACTCTCTAAATAAGTACACAAAGGTAGCCAAAAAAAACCCATTTGGCAAAATTGACAATGAGAAATACCAGTTGTCAACCACTTCCATGAGGAGCATTCACAGAGATATAGTTGAAGATAGTTTTAATAACCACAGGAGGTCTTTCTCTGGGGTGATTCAACGGCATTCTGCAACAAAGTCTTCATCCTCATCCACATCTTCATCTGGTTCTTCATCTTTTTCATTTAGTTCAAATGGATTTTATGATTTACAGCTTCTCAAGAGGAGTGGCAGTGCGAATTCAGAGATTGAAAATTCAGTAGAGGAAGCAATCGCTCATTGTAAACAGTCTCAGCAGCTATTTACTTCCACAACTGCTAGTGAAGCTGGGGTTTGTTCACTGTTTGATTCAAGAACTGCAATTTGAGTTAATCAAGAAAAAAGATAGACTTTGCATGATTTTTTTTTTAAATAACAAAAAGGGTGCTATAGGGGACCAACACAGAATCTGAGACAAAGAGAAGATGGCAATGGACCCCAAGCGCTAACATTCAGCCTTTGCAGCATCTGATTGTAATTGGGGGAAAAGGAATCTCAAGAAAGAGACATGGAGAGAGAGAGAGAGAGAGAGAGAGAGAGAGAGAGATGCATTTGATGTATGAGAAAGATGGAAACACGTTTAGGCCTGTTCAACTTTTCAAAGTGAGTTTCACTTTAATTACTATGATCCATGTTCAGATACTTGAATGGTTTTATTCTGTACTGTTGTGTTAGACTAGTTCATATCATGTAAATTTAATCGAAGATCCCACCGGAGAATTGTTTTTTGTGCGTTCAGTTTCTATAGTCAAGCGGTCCCAAATCTTTCTGGGCTTCCTATTGTACTTGCATTAGTTAATATACTCGATAGTATTCTTCTGTGTAAATGAAAAAAGCAACTAATATAGCTCGAGTTCATTACTATTAAATTAGTGACATGTTTTTGGTTAGCTTATAGTTCAAGTTTTAATTCCTGCTAATCTTTTTTTGTATTAGCTCATCTATGATAAAGTAATCAAAATGTTTTCTTTTAAAAAGACTTGCCTGCCACCGACTACTCTATGTTTTGTGTTTTGACAAAGATCCAAACCTCTAAAATAAAGTTTGACACCAATTATTATGCTACTTTATGATTCTTCATTTTTTTCCCAATCTTTTTAGTAAAGAAGCACTATCAGTCCAACCCAAGTGAAAATTTACCTTTTTAAAAAAATTTAAAAATACTTTTCTAGTTGTCTTCCTAGACATTAGGTTTTTGTGGTGTGGTCCTTCACTCCTTTTCCCTATATTAGGCTGCTTCAGGCTTTATTTATCAGGACCATCACCTTCAGCAGAAAACGGTGGGAGAACTCATAGTGTTGCATTTTTTTGTTGATAAAAAAACAAAGATATGGACTGTAAAAAAGAAGACAAAAAAATAATGCAACACCATGAGTTCTCCCACCTCATGGTGGTGAGGGGTATCAATCAAAAAACAAAATTTCAGAAGAAAACCAATTAATTGTGATATTGGGTTCTAAGGGCCAACTTGTTCAAATAGGCATTAATTATCTCCTGCAGCATGGCATGGTCCTCCTTCCTTTGAGACCTTTACACTTATCTTTGCAAAAATATATCATTGTACTGCATTTGGGATTATTATTATACACACTCTATTACATACGCATGAAAAAGCAATTGAGTGTGCGTTTGGAAAGTAATGAAAATTATAAATTATTTCACTATTCAGCTTTTTTTTGCTACTATTCATAGGCCTCACTGTACTATTTCAACTAGCTTTTACCTTTATATACAGTACTTTCATCAATAAGTTTTCAGTTTCAACAAAATAAACGGTATCTAAATAGACCTTGAAACTATAACATTTTCATTTATGTACCGTTTAATAGCTTTTATCCTTAACAATTAGGGGATTTGATTCTCATCAAATAAAGGGCATAAAAAAAAGGTATTATAATTAGGAGGCATTTGGTTTTCATGACACATTACAGCAACATAACCGTAATGTGGATATGATGGTGTTTAAATCATGACTGCTGAGGCTTCACCACATCCCAGGTTCGAGTTCTCACGAGGACTGTAATTGCAATTTCTAGAAGTCCTAGAAACCAATAGAG
This sequence comes from Quercus variabilis, assembly GCA_030445155.1. Lineage (NCBI taxonomy): Eukaryota > Viridiplantae > Streptophyta > Magnoliopsida > Fagales > Fagaceae > Quercus > Quercus variabilis. The sequence continues at coordinate 43,146,601 of CP129451.1, forward strand.
CTTGGGGTGTGTGTGGGTTCGGAGTTTCCGAGCTCCAGTTTGAGCTAGTGGTACCCATGGGCTTACCCAACTGTACCATGGGGTGTGGGACAATGACTGCTACACGCGAGTTCCCTTTTTTTTTCTCAAAAAAAAAAAAAAAAAAATTCATTTATGATTTATTTGCACACAACTTTAGGGTAATGTAAGATTATCAAAAATTTCACATTTTACATAGCGAGTTCCATTGCCTCAGATTGTCGAGAAAGTGGAAGCATTGGCGTGTTGATGGGCAGTCCAATGCACAGCAGAAATTGGAATTCATGAAGCCATTTTTTTAGGGTGATGCTCAAACCATTATTAATTAACTGTTATGTGAAGAAGATAGTCTAGCTCAGTATGGTGAGGTAATTCGAGATTGCAAAGTGTTGATGTCGGCTTTTAGAAGGGCTGAAGTCACTCATGTTAAATGCAAGGGCAATAATGTTGCTCATGTTTTAGCCAAAAAGGCAAACTTGCTGGAGACTTTCAGGTGTGACCTGAAGAGGTTCCACCTGATGGTCTTCCTTTTGTAATTCATGATCTGCTTTAGTTTATTTTGATTTTCAATATAAGTTAGTTCAGCTTGATTCTAAATATAAAAAATCGAAAGTTTTACACTACCATAAATCACTATAATGTAATTACCAAAAACCTCAATTGGTAAAGTCTCTGATGATTGAATAAGAGATCTAGAGGTCCAATCTCTGCCTACATAAAAAATTTATTGGTATCTTGATGTGATGATAAAGAGTGCAATCATCAGAAGCAAACGCTATATGTTGAACTCTATTTAAAAAAAAAAAAAAAAAAAACTATAATATGATTACCAAAATATATCTAAATCCTCCAAAATTACTAAAATACACTTGAAATTTTTATATTGACCAAAATACCCCTTAAACGTCTATAATAACATAAATATTTCCAAAAACCTTCAAAATGACCAAAATACTCCTAAAATATCCAAAATATCTCAAAATTCCTAAAATGACTAAATACCCCTAAAATATCCTTAAACGTCTATAACAACACAAATATCTCTGAAACTTTCAAAATAACCAAAATACCCCTAAAATATCCAAAATATCCCAAAATTCCTAAAATGACCAAATACCCCTAATTAAACGTCTATAATAACACAAATATCTCCCAAACCTTCCAAATGGCCAAGATATCCCTAAAATATCCAAAATATCCCAAAATTCCTAAAATGACCGAATACCCTTAAAACCTCAAATATAATCAAAATAACCTAAAACTTATAAATTGATCAACATGTCATTGAGACATTGGTCTCATAAGTCTAATGCATAAAATATTTTTCTGTCAAATGGACACTAATCAAAAGGTTGCCTCAACAAAAGTATTTTGTGATGACAATATTGCCATTGTTACTAATTTAACTATTTGATGCATTCTAACTTTAACATCAACCTAATAGTTTATGGTAACAGCTGTACAACACATAATTTTGTAAGGATAAATCTTGTTATACACTTTTATTGCACACTCCATACACACTTTGTGAAATTGCGTTTTTCAATTAATGTTATGAAATTGTGTTTTCAATTTTAACTAAAAATTATATTTTCTAAACATTATTTCAAACCCCGTGATAGCTTGTGTATAATGAATGTGCAATAATTAGTGCGTAATAATCACTACCCAATTTGTAACCGGTATTACGAGTATCACCAACGAGCCTATCTAATATTCCAGCCTTCCAGGTGACACTAAAACGTCGCCAAACTCAAAGGCATCTATACAGGTGGCCTTTCGCCTTGAAGACAAAAGTCGTCACAATAAATATATTATTAAAATTCTATATATATTTGGGAAACTTTTGGTGGGTGAAAACTGATATGTACTTTTGTTCTTGTCGTTTTGATTTTTACCTAACCTTAATCTTAGCCAACATGTCTGCTTGACTTTTGACAGGTTTTACGGAAGAATCACAGTAACAAACCAACTGATACTTATTTAGGGTACTGGGAGTACAGACAAGCACATACCACAAGAAATTCTTTTCCCCAAGTAAATCTTGGTTATCTATAATCCGAACTCTAAAGTTCAACATTTCATACAGCTTTACGTTTTCTTAGAATGTAAGCATATTATATTATCCATTATCATTGTGATCTATTGTATGAATGTTTATTGTGTGTATTATGATTTTGGGATTGTGAATTTATGTTGGTGACTCATAAGGTTTGTAAGTGTTGTTAGGTTTGATTAAGTGCCGTAAATTTGTAATTCACGATGGTGATAATGAATTTTTGGTTGACGTTACCTATGAACATTAGCATGAAGTTGGCTATACCACATTAAATATTATTGTCTTAAATGGCTGTGATATTTTTTGTTCATTTGAATGCATGCGCTTTCATTAACCCCAAATCACAATAATTGATATTAGAGCTTTTGATATATACAATTAGTTACGTTAATGTAACATTATCATCTGGTTTCTACTTACAAATCAAATTGAGCTAGCTATCATTATTTGATCTTAAGATCTTTCTTGTATAAATATCTACCTCCACTCAAATAGATATACCCACGGGCTCGGACAAGATATGTTTCAACATGTTCATGCTTTCAATTGCAAACTAAAAAGAATGTTTCTGTCCTTTGGAAAATTAACCATTTAATTTAGAGGTGTTACAATTAATCAGAAAACAATCACAGTTGCTCTGATAAAAGTTCTCATTTCCCTAGTATGTGTTCTTTTGTGCTTGTGGAGTGACCTAGTCGGACAGGAATGGGGACAAGGGGTTTCAAATTCTTGGATCTTTCTTAATTTCCATTTCCTTGAAACTTGTTTTCTTTTTCTTCCTCGTGTGTAAATCAATCACTTGCCATTTTAAGCATTCAAGAAATTATAGCAGTATTAATTGCATATTTAAAAGAACATTATGGGATATATAAGACAGTACCGGGACCAGTAGGCAAGTGGAGCATGTGAGTAATGTCAGTGAAGATTGAAGATATCAAACATACTTTCTTGCAGATTTTTCCGGACTAAATATTTTTCTGCACTAAGTTGTCATCTTCTAAAGCTTTATATATGCGCGTCCTTTGGAAATGTGACAAGTTATAAAAAAAATTAGTACGTACAGTACTTCTCCTTCTGGTTCTGGGTGGGCTAAAGATATGAACTTGGGTTATACACCTATAAAACCTTTCTCTATTCCTCTCATTTCCCTTAATTATTTTAGAATACATATAAATCTCTCTTCTTCTGCACTTTTTTCTATAGCAAAATTGGCATCTGGGTCCTGTTTGTGGTATTGTAACGAGGTTCTATCATCCACAATTACCTAAAATATATATACCACTAAGGATGAGTGGTCCAATAACAAAGGTCTGATGTAACATGAATGGGATCAACGTCTTAATCTATGAATGAATCTACATGAAAAAATTTCTTTTAACACCAAGAAAATCCAAATAGGTAGCCAAGTCAAAACAGAAATTTGAGTAAATTTTCATCCATTACAGGAGCGCACTTATTGGATTTCACCTATATGAGTACAAAAAATGGGTTGCTTCATATGAAAATTCAGGCTAATTCTCTAGAGAATTTATGGAACCGACATAGAGAACGCGTGCAAAAATATCGTGCCAATGTAAAATTCTCATATTAGCACTTGGATTATTACGTGTGAGCAATAATTCTTTATTTTGTCTTAGTTTGAGCCCACAATTTGCTCTACAGTAGAAAATGTTGTTGTTGTTATTTGCTACATGATCTTTCAACACATTCATGAGGTATAATGCTTCCTACTTTATCCAATAAACTCTTTTCTATTATTTTAAAGGGTAATTATTATATTTTAAATCCTATCATTTAAGGGTGGTTTCAAATTATTCCACATTTTATAAGTTCAAATTAAACTCTGCAGTTAGAAAACTTTTCAATTTAATCCATAAACCCATTACATATGATGCTTTTTTCTCCCTTTGTGTTGTCATCTATGATGTTGTCGATAGAAAAATACTCAAACAAAATGACACCATGTGACTTGGAGTGAAATAATTTACATACATTATAGCCATATGGGTTGAAATAACTACATGATGTCATTTTGTTTAATCATCTTTGAAAGCTCGAAAAAGTGTTGAAAACACAAGAGCTGTTAAGAACTCCAAATTAAAGTTATGGCTCAATTGATTTTACACTAACTTAATACTAAGTGCGGAATAGTGTAAATGCGAGTGGACAAACAAATAAGCTACTCTAATCCATAAACTAAGCAACACAGTAGTAAAATGGAATGTAAAATAGTAGGGAAGAAAGATGCAAACACAAGACAACACGCTGATGTGTTATCGAAGAGGAAACCGAAGAATTCGGCGAAAAACCTCTCCGTTGCCCTCCAATCGGTAATCGATCCACTAGATAATCAGTTAGAATACATAGGTTATCAAGAGACCCTCAAAGCCTAATTTATTCGATGTATCTAAGCCCTTCAAGCTCCTACTTCAACGAGGCTTCTTGAAACCGTGTCTTGTTTAGCTCTCCGGATCCCGTAACAAGCTCCATGTTGCGTTTGCCAACCTTGGCTTTTTCCAATGCTTCTTAGCAGCACCAAAACTTCACTTGACACTTTGAAAGGGTGTGGTAAGTGTTTGAGCTATCAACCTCTCAATGGTATGGAAATGGAGAGGTAAGAGTTGGGGAAATTCCCAAAACAAATGTGTAGAGAATTGTGGGTATAAAAATCTTTAACTTTCAAGGTGTTTGACTAGGGTTTTTCTTTCAGAAGCACTCCTCAAAGTGTGTATCAGACTGGACAGGTTGGCAAAATAGAATGTTTCGTGGGTGTCTCGTGGAAAGGCCTTACCCGCGAGACACAGCTGTCTCTATTTGGCCTAACTCTTCGCATTTTAGCAAGTGCAAGGCATATGAGATATTTCGCGGGATACTAAGTCGTGAGCTACCCGCGAAAACTTCTTCAGTCTTCAAATGCTTGAGTCTTCACACTATTCTCTCTATCATATAACCCTTACAATGAAATCCCACAATAAATACAGGGTACAAAAAATTGAATAAAATTACAATCAAATTTGGCACGAAATATAAGCCAACAAAAACACATAGTTGTAAATAACAACTTTACAATCTTCCATTTAACAACATCACCATAATGAGTGTATGGTATAAATTGAGACAATGTGTGGGGTTTAATTTGAAACTTTTGAAAGTTGGGGTTTAATTTGAAACCACCCTTAAAATATAGAATCGAAAAAATAGCTTGTACTAATATTAAAATGAGTAAGGGAATATTTGTGTATTTTAATATTAATTATTAAATACATATTGTAAGGATGCAATTTGGGTACCTAGCTCAGATGATAAATGAACTTAGGCTTAAAAAGTCCAATACAACGAATTTGTAGAGAGTGGATTGAAAAACTAGGCTTTAATGAATTAATCAACAAATTAAGTGGGTTTAGATGATAAGAAAATGTAGATAGATTAGTTTCTTCATAGAAAACTATCCTTAACTTAGTTTGAGGAGATCAGTTCTTATATATTGATTTTTAGGTTTGATTACAAGTTCAGTTCTTAATTGCAACAATGTTTTTCTCTCTCTTTTTCGATCCCATTTTCCTCAAGGGTCTCTTACATTATATACCTCCCTTTGAATGACCTTGGCCTTCCATTTGTTGATCATCCAGGCTATTATCTGAGTGCTTGTCTCGTCAGACATTCTCTTTGGCCCTCTATGAGTCGGGATAGCTAAGGCAGCACTGTTTAGGAGCCTTCTCCATATAAATGTAGCCAAAAAGTTAGCTGTAAAGCATTCATTGCAGTGATAGTAGCTTTTCCTTAGATATTTCCTAGCTCCCATCCTCCTTGTACGTTCATGATTTGTGTCTTTATCAATGGAACCTCCTTGAATGTCACCTTGGGTGGCAAGAGGCACATCTTGATCTCAATTGTGTTTAGCCGAGGGGTTATTCCTCCTCAGACAACCTCTCTTAGCCTCTACAGTCATAATTTGCTTGTGAAGTACGAAGTATTACATCTTCCTTGCTATTGACCTATTCTTGGACCATTGAGCCTCTTCGGACAAGGTCCAAGGCCCAACATACACTTGGGCCTGTGTCCCCCCTCCCCCCCCCCCCCCCCCCCCACCCCACACACACACACACACATATTAAATTTTCAATATATGGATTACTGGGTTAGTGAATAAGATGTGTGACAGATAGTGATCAATTTGTAGCTTCAAGCAATAGAATATATTTTCTTTCTAAAAAAAAAAGAAAAAAGAAATAGAATATATAAGAGAAACCAAGATAATAGAGCATTCATAGTGAGAATGGCATATGTCATATGTTGGTAGTATTTAGCATTTAAGCCTTAAAACTCCCAAACAGCTGGTCTTGCAAAACTTGACTATTGCAAAAAAATTTGCAATTGTGCTACAGTGCGATTCTAAATGTAGAATCGCATTGTAACACAATTGTAAAACTAAATAATAGTTTCTTATTCAATCTGACTTTTTCTCTCTCTTTATTTTCTGTGTTTTTCATCTCCTTTCTTCGGTCTTGCACAACAGCCTCTCTCTCTCTCTCTCTCTCTCTCTCTCTCTCTCGGTGGGCATATTCTGGCGTGGGTCCGACGTGGGTTGCTCAAGCTCGCCGATGATGGGTTGCTCAAGCTTGGTAAAGATGGGCTGGGTTTTGTGTGTTGTGGTGCGATGGAGGAAATGTTGATCTAGTGGCGACGGTGGCAGTGTTGATCTAGTAGTGGTGCTGCGATGTGGGTTTGGTGAAGGTTTTGCTCAACAACTATCTAGGTTTTGATCAGGGTTGATCTGGTTTTATATTTTTTATTTATTTTATTTATTTTATTTTTTTGGCAGTGGTGGTGTGGTGGGCATGGTGAAGGCACAGTGCTAGAGGTTGAGGGAGCTTGTGAGCTTGTGAAACCCACTGATACTAGCGGTGACAAGTTGTTGATGAGGAATTGAGAGTGAGTGAGAACCAGAGAGAAGCTTTACTAGTTTGGGTTAGAACACAAAGAAAGAAAAAACAAAAATGAAGATGGAAGATAAAGGAGAAGAAGGAATGGAGGAGTTTGGAAGATACATAAACGTATGGAGGAGAAAATTGGGAAAAAACTAAAAAGAAAAAAATCATATTTTATTGTGTAGATATATCATTTTAATGAGTAGAATAGGAAAATAAATGTTAGGATGTTAGGTGTATTGTAAAATGGTATGGTATAATTGATAAAGTAACTTTTTGAAATGGTAAAATAGGACAGGACGACATTTTCGGATGGGAATGCTCTAACATACAATATTCCGAGACAACTTTGGTCTGATGGCACTCCTTAGGTACTTATACATAGGGAAGAGGGGGGTTTATGGTTCAGGACCCCAAGGGTAGGGATAGGGTATATACATTTCTAACCAAGACATAATAATAATAATAATAATAATAATAAGAAAATAATTCAAAAGTATCTTGGCTTGTAAAGTACTCCAGCCAAGATTACTTTCAATAATAATAATAATAATAATAATACAATATAAATATATTTGGGATTGATATGAATAAAAGTAATTTATTACATGGCCTTAAAAATTGACAACCATTTTTGGCTTTTGTTATTGTAAGGGCAAGATTTGGTTCCTCAGCCCAAAGGGTTAATTAGGCCCAAAGAGCCCAATACAATAAATGTATAGAGAATTGGTTTAAAAACTAGGCCTTAATGAATTATGCAGCAACTATAATTGGCCCAGATGATAAAGAATCAAAGATAAAATAATTTAATTCAAAGAAAATCGTCATTGGCACAATCCGAGGAGATCAGTTCTTGTATATATCCCTTGAATATGATTACAAACACTGTTCCTCTTGCTACAATATTTTTCTCTTAATTCTCCCCCTTTACTCTCAAGGTATTCTCTCTCTTTTATACTCTTTTCTTATTTCATCTCCACCTTCCATGTGTAGACCAGATTACTAGTGTTGATTCTTGTCCCATTAACAACTTCCTGAAGTCTTTGGGAGTAGCTGTAAGTCTGAAAATTACTGTTCAGGTATTACTTCCTCATTAATGCGGTCAGAGAGTTAGCTACAGAGCATTCAATGCGGTGGTAGTAGCTTTATCTTAAATATTTCATAGTTTCCTTTTGTCCTGTACCTTCATGATGTGTATCCTTATCAATAAAATCTTTTGAAATGTTGCCCTAGACGGCAAACCATATTTTTGGACCTTTGCTTTACTCAGCCAAGGAGATAATCCTCCTCGGACCACCTTCTTGGACTCTTATGACCAAACCCCATTCTTTCATTCACTAATGCAGACTTCTATGATAGCGTTTAATCGTTCTCGGATTACTAGGTGTCCTTAGACTGAGCCCCTAGCCAGTATCTACTATTGGGCCTATCATCCCTACAGTTATGATTATAGGTCTTAGTCAATGTTTAAGTAGAAGTGTCTAGTTAATTAGAGATTTTAAAAGACATTTTGGATATTTTAGGGGTATTTTTTTAGTCATTTCAAAGATTTCAAGTGTCTTGGTTTTTATTTTTATTTTATTATTATTATTACAATAATTTTGGAGGCTTCAAAAGTATTTTAGTCATTTGGAGATTTTAGAGGGGGGGGGGGGGGGTGTAAATTCAACCATATCATAGATTCAAGGACTATTTCAATCATCTTTTAGATTTAGTATGATTTTGGTCATTTTAAGGTTATTTTGGGGGTTTCAGGTTTATTTCAATTAATTTAGAGGCCTTGCAAGATATTTCAAATATTTTTTCAATTTTAGAGTTTTTGGGTATTTCAGTTATTTCGAAGGTTTTAAGAATATTTGGGTAATTTTTAGATTTTTGGTAATTTTTAGATTTTTGGGGTATTTGGGACATTTGGAGTTTTAAGGGTATGTCGGTTTAGAGGACTCATGGTATTTCCGTCATATTTTAGATTGCAAGGATATTTTGGTTCTTTTGGAGATTTATTAGGTATTTTTTGGCCATTTGAAGAATTTTGGGTATTTTTATTGCTTTAAATATTTTGATGGTATTTTAGTTATTTTAAAGATTTAAAGGTATTTTAGTTATTTTAAAAATATTTGAATCATTTTAAATATTTTGGAAAGATTTTGATCATGTTTTATACGAGGTTTGGGATTTTTTTTTTTGGTATTTTGCTAATAAAATATTTGTAGTAATTGCTCAAGTTTGAATTTGGAAAATGGTAAATTCCATGAGGTTTGGGTTAACATCAATTAGGTACAATACATTTTAAAACTAACCAAGTTGGTCCATAGGCCCAACTTAATCCCTAAACCCGTTAGTGTCCGTTAGCCATTTAACTCTTCTTTCTCTTTCCCTGCCTCCTGTCTCTCTCTCTCATCTGTATCTGCCTCCTCTCTCTAATTTGAGGTTTGGACTTGTCATTTGGAGTATCAAGTTTGGTTTTTTGATGATTTTTTTTTTTTTGGTTGAGATTTGTAAGTGCGTCTCTGCAAATCCATCTTGGACAAAGCACGAATCGATTTGGTGTGTAAGTCCGGGGAGCTCGGAGAAGAACAAATCGAGCTCGGCGTGCTTCGGGTTCTTCTCTCCGCGGTTCGATCTCCCACCGTGTTGATCCGTGTGGTGATTGTTTGATTCATATAGTGGGTTCCAATATGGTGGTGGTATTGTTGTTGGGTTTGTTATTTCTTAATTGTAGGTTTTGTTATTGTGTATGGCTGTGTTTTGGTTGTAGCAGATTTAAGGGGGGGAAAAAAGTCACGTAGAGAAAGAGAGAAGAGACAAGTTTGAGAGAGGAAGAAATCACTAACGGGTGGGCTAATGGTGTTAGGAACTAAATTGGGCTTATGGACCAATTTGGTTAGTTTTAAAATGTCTTGGTGATTAATGGAATTTATCCTTTGGAAAATAACGAAATGATATAAGGACAATTTAAAAATGATGTCTTATTAACTTGAGCAATTTAATATTTTAGATAAAATCTCATATTCTCTTGGCTGCCTGGCTGGTAGTCTATTAATTTCATTGGATAAACACTTTACCATGATTCCAAGTGACCCAACATGATTGAATTTTAGATGATAAGCTCGGTCGTGTTAGTTTGGTCATTGAGAAATTGAAGGAAAAATAGGAAGAAAAACAAAATTTTAGCCAAATGAACTCGTAAAAAATATACTCTTGCATCAGTGGCTCCCGTTGCCATTTACTAGCAAAATCAGAGAGTACGTTACGTACGAATCTTAAATGTATATACAGAAGGAGAAAAGATTCATGTGCAACTCGCAAGATTCAAACAATGGCTGGGAAAAGAGGCACAGAAGATCTCAAATGGCATAGACTGTCTTATACTCATTGGGTTGGATCTCAGAATCTGATATTCTTGCAGATATAGACCATGATCGTGGTGATCTACTGCTCATGGTAGAGGACCTCCTTCGCAATTTAGAGTCCTCGATTCGATGCATAATTATCCAGTAACACATTGTACCCAACGTTGTTACCATAATGACTGTCCCTACGCATGTTATCCCAATGGCGTACCACCTATTCTCTTTTCCCACAACAATATATGATAGTGCAAGAAATGCCACTGAAACCATCACACAAGCCAACCACATTAGCTTGTTTATAACAGCCATCATTTGTTTCTTAGCTTTTCTCTCTATCACCACAACTGAAGTTTGAACAACCACAACAGCCAATGATATGAACAAGGCGATAGCATCAAAGATGATAAATACCAAAAACTCTGTCGTAAAAGCGATTTCTGCTTGCCCGGAAGAAAATCCAGGTTGAAGCTTTTCCGGAGAATCAGCATACTGGCCTGGGACATTGAATATGGCAGCAAAGGCAACAGTGGCAATAAGGACAGCGACGACTGTGGTGGAGTTGATTGCGTTGTTAAGCCCTTCTGAGTGCATTTTGTTGAGTCTCTTTGCTATGCCTTGCACACGCTTTCGTGTTTGAATTGTGTGCTCTAGCTGATTATGCACCCCATGTTTGATGTCACTGACTGTTTGTTTCAGCTCTTTAGCCGTGGCTGTTGGTGGTTTGATGGATTTGGCACTTTGAATTCCATGCTCTCGTAGAATGGCAGCAACCTCAGAGTGCCCGGTTTTCTCTGCAGTGTCAAGAGCAGTTTCTCCAGATTTGTTAATGGCCATTTTGAATTCCACTTCCTCATGATCTAGTAGCTTACGTACAATCTGCAAGAATAGCATATATCTTGTCAAGACTACGAATTCTATATATTCTGTAGCTAATCTAACTGGCAGTCAAGACTACGAATTCTCCTCTGTAGCTAATCTAGTGTGATAGTAATTGCATCTGTAAATTAAATGTTGGAACGAACGAGTTCAGATGGCAGATGATGGTTTATAATTCCAGCAAGACGCATGTTCAGAGATAAGTGCAGAATCAATTCCTTTTAGGAGCTAAATATTCTATTCAAATTATTTGAAATAACTCATTTGTCCTTGTGCATATGAACAAAGATACAACTACACAAACGCTCCTGTAGAAAGTCCTCAACTAAATATTGCCGGCCAGTCGGCAAACAAAGTAAAGAATGGGCACAAAGCGCACAACTTTTTCGTTTAGAAAAATAACAAATATTTATTTGGCTCTAAATTTCTTAATTCCAATTGAAGTGCCTATTGGAATGAAGGCACAATATGTACTAATCATGCTCATAGAAAAAAATAGTAAAGCAAAAAAAAGCTGTAACTTTTTGTAGATTAGACACTTAGGAAAAGAGTTTTCTGACCTGTGCTCGACCCTTCCGTGTTGCTATATGCAACGCAGTGTTGCCCTTGCTATCAGTCATGCTTAGCAAAGAAGGATCTGACTTAACCAGCTCATCCACAAGATCGAAATTCATTCCTTTAACAGCCATGTGTAGAGCCGTCTGCCCCTTCTTATCAATTCTTGTTGTGATGCCAGGTTCGTTACTCAAAAGGGCCCTGAGAACCTCCAGATGCCCATGCCTTGCGGCTGAATGCAAGGCAGTTTTCCCATTGCTTTTTGCTATGGCAAGCAAGCTGCTACCTTCCTCCAAGAGAAATTTTACTACTTGAATATGGCCTTGTGCTGCAGCAGTATGTAACGCAGTGGTGTTGGATGGATCAACAGTCATTGAAAGTTCAGGAAAGGCATCCAAGAGGACCTTCAGTATCTCTGCAATATTATAACAGAATGACTTAGTATAATTCAACTCCCAGAATCATTTGCTAGTATTTGACTATCACTGGGACAATATGTTAGAAAAGAATTTAAAGAAAAATTATGAAGCAGCAGTCATGACAATTTTCTGCAAGAATTTTAAGATCTTCTCTATTTATTTTTCAAGTACAATTTGCACATTCTTGTTTTGTATTTTCAATTTCAATTTCCTATGACCGAATTTACAAAGATTTCATATATCTTGCAAATAATAACTGAGGTACCGAATCACATGGGACAAAATCAAGCTAAATTCTTTTACCCAAAACTAGCTCAGAGAACTTATCACAACTCTCTAGAACATGTTGAAACAAGGTTATATTCGATGCCGAGAAAAATATAGCACAGACAAAGGTTTAAACTAAAATTAACTTTCATAGAGACTTACCCAAATCCCCTTGCTTGGCAGCAATATGGAATGCATCATAGCCATTTTTAGCTTTGGTAGCAGCCAAACTAACATCGTAGTCCTTTATCATCTCTTTCACCAAATCTACATCACCACGCTCAGCAGCAACATAGAGGGCGGTTTCACCCGAGTTGTTCTGCTTGGACAGCAATTGCTTCAACTCTGCCTCCTCAATGTTAGAGATGATCTCCACAACCAATTCCAAATTCCCTGCTCTTGCCGCCGTATGCAGCGGCGTGTCATCCCGTTTTCCAGTCAACTGCTTTGTCATCGTCTTCCCATGGGAACTTTGTTGCCTCTCTGGAGATTTCATTGATACCAATCACAGTGATGAAACCCCCAAAAGAAACAGAACAAGGAGAGAAAAAAACAAAACACTGAAGAAAGTCCTCCACTTGACAACTTTCTTAGTATTTAAATCAGAGTTTTACTCTTTTCTATGATAGCCCCAGATAAAAAACCAACCATTGGAACCAAAAATATCGATTTGTGAATCAATATGAAGAAGATAATTCAGATGCTTCCATAAATGAGCACGTGGGGAACTTGTGGAGTTTTAAGACTCCATGTTGCCCATAGCATAGTCCTAACTCTTGAAGTCTTCTGCACAAGCAAACAAGTACTAGCATTAAATACCGCCCAACTAGCATTAAATTTGCATATTTTCTTCACCATTAATTATCATTATCATCAATCATCAATATAAGAAAGAATAGGAACCACAAAGGCCGGGACCATGGAAAAAGAAAAATGTTCCCTGTTTGAAACATGTATATCCATTGAATGAAAGACTAGGAATAGTTTAGCTCGGTGGGTTTACCCACTACCAAAAAGAGAACAAATGCAAAAGTATACTTACTATAAATAAATAAATCGATAAGTAAACGACTAACTAGTAACTAAATGATTAAAATGTTAGGTTTTTTTTTTAAGTTGTATTCTGATTATATAATGTCCTATATACTCACTTTAAAATACTAATATTATTATTTTTGCAAGTGTTTTAATAAGTATTGTTGTTTATAAAAAAAATAAATAAAAAAAATAACTAAATGATTATTACTTTCTAAAAAAAAAGATTATTACTACTACAGAAAAAGAAGAATAATAGTAATAATTAATCACCTTGCGGTGTGGAAAAGTTAATAAGCTTCTCTCTCCGTCTGCAATCTAGAAACGTAGTTACTTTAGTAATATTCCACACCCAAGTGCTTGAAAATGAAATCAGGTGCAGAAGGCAACATGGGATTGAGAAGCAATGAATTAATAGGAGCATGAAAAGTATTGTGAAGAATGGTGAGGCTGAGCCACAATTTCAATAGGTCACACCCAACCCCTAGAGTTTAGTGGAGCTCAGCAAGCAAAGACTTTTTGAAAAAGCTGATAGTGACAGTTGAGAGCAACAACAAGCGAAGAAGAAGAAGAAAGGAAACGTCGTGAAGCAAATGCTTATGGTTGCCGGTAGAAGGTGCCATTTGTTTGTTTGTTTGTTTCACGAGGCACACCTCTTCCCACTTACATATGTGTCAACTCGTGAGAAGATTAAGATTATTCAATACGCTAGAACTTCGAAAATGCTACTTTAGCACCTCAAGCAATAAAAAACTTCCTACTTGTGTGCAAAACAAAGACAAAATTTGGCTATAAAATTGATTGTAATCAGTCTTATTTAATATCTTTTTATTAAAAGTGAATTTTGATAAATTTATTGTTAGATTACATTTTTTTTTTAATATCTTCCATACTTGCAAAATTTTTTTAAAATTAAAAATTAATAGTTATATCATAAATAAATTGTTGTAAGTTTTTATAGGTTAAAATTATACATAAAATATAAATCTATAGATCATATAGTAAATAATATCCGATTAATACAAAATTTGACATGTGTATTGAAAGCATAAAGAATATGCAAATCAAATTTTTAGATTTTCAAAATATGCAGTATTGTTTATTTTATTGAGTAAGGTTGTAATTTTAGACTACAACCAATTTTGTGGCTAACCTTTGTTTTAAAAAAAATTTCAAATGAACTACTATAATATGCTACTAGTAGCAGTTATTGTAGCTCAAATGTTAAAAATTAAAAAACAATTCACACACACACACACACACACACACACACACACACACACACTCTCTCTCTCTCTCTCTCTCTCTCTCTCTCTCTCTCTCTCTCTCTCTCTCTCTCTCTCTCTCTCCAACCCGCACGAACAAATCCTTCAACCTCTTATAGCTCATCGCCATCACCACAATGGCAATGGTTTCCTTTTCTCTTGGTCTTTAGATCGGATTGCGGTTTGGTTCCTTATGTTTAGTGGGTTTAAGCGATACTAGTCCTTGTTTCGGGCTGTGGGTTTACTATGGGCCACAATGGAGTTTAATCTGGGTTTTCAATTGCTCTAAGTTGTGGGTTCTTTTTTTTTTGGGGGGGGGGGGGCATTGTTGGTGATTTTTTTTTAAGGTTATTTTAATGGGTTGGTATGTTAAAACAAGAGATGGGATGTAGGGTGTATTGTTAAATGGTGTGTTAGAGCACTCACATTAATCAATGTATAATAGCTTAATAATTAGATTTTGCATATCTAACCCCTAAAATCACCTACATCAATTTATGTAAACTTGTGTAAAATAAGATGTGAGAGTTACAGTAATCATATAAATATACATTGTTACTATTATTGTTCAAATGGATATTTTATTATTTTATTATTATTTCATCTCTCCCCCACTCCTTCTCGCCCTCTTCTTCACCCTCACGGTCTCATAAACAAATTCACCCACCATCATCCAACCACCACTGCAATCTAGCACCACACAACCACCACCACCACAACCTAAAACAAAATTTAATCATTTAATCACAAAACCTGATTGATCCATCAATTGGAAAATACCCTAAATCAAACACAACGACAACTCAATCTCACCAATCCATACCCAAAATCAAATCCAATTGGAAGCACAAAAAACCATACAACAGACATCCAAAATTAAACCCATCAATGAAAATTTGGAGATATTGGTAGCACTGTGAGTATGGTTTGTACTAAAAACCACTCTAACCACAAGATCGCACCTAAACTGACCTCAAAATAAGGTCACTGCACCACCAACCGCGATGGAGGTGCAAACACCGCACCCACCTATAAGTGCGATGCGGTTTGCAGTTTGATTTTTTAGAAAACTACAAAAAAAAAAACTGCAAAAAAAAAAAAAAAAATCTCCACACTGCACCTACTAATATATAAGTTTTATTTTTATATTTAATATAAATTTTTAACATATATTAAATAGAAATTTAGCATGTATTAAATACATTTAGTATCTATTTTTAATATATATGAAAACTGACCAAACCAAACTGTACCGCAATGCACGATGATCAATCTATTATGGTGAGGTGTGGTTAGGGTTTTACGCAAATTGCTCCACATAGTGCAATACTAAATATGGCCTAAAACCACTTTGAACTGCATCATGTATTCCCCTAATTGTGAGGAGATAGATGATGAGAGAGACCTTGAGGTCTTGCTCATTTTGATGATATGGGTCCTCGGCCTCTCCATGACCAAAGTCACTAAGGATGATGCCAATATTCTTTAAGGCCATAGTGTTGCTAGGATGGCTAGTGGGGAAGGCGTTGCAAGCCATCATTGCTTCTTTTATGAGGTTCTTATGGCCCTTGCATCTTGACATTGACTCTTCATTATATATCTTGACTGTGCGCAACCTATTTCTGTTGTGGATACCCTGAGGGGTTTGAGACAGAGAGATAGAGAGAAAGATGTTTATGTGTGTGAGATAAAGCGAGATGTGAGAGACCTGAGATCTCAGAGACATTGAAATAGAGAGAGTTGAATGGGAGAGACTTGAGAGGAGAGAGATGATAGAATATAAAGGAAATTAACGAAAAAAAAGAAGACAAAAAAAGAATTAGAAATGATTATTTAAATAAAATAGATTGTATAATAAATAATTTGATTGTGTATTTTTGAAAATGGTTATGTAAAATAGAAAAATTAAATTCTTATGCTAAAATAGATTAGAATTTTTGCATATATTTATGCAAATGCTCCTGAAATAGCAAAAGTAATTTTTTGATGTGTTAAATTACCATTTTTTTAGCACATCATATGCTAATGTTCTTATTAGATTTTTGTACTTTCCCATATGTCCACTATGGATACTAAGCATATTGCGTCAACTTATGCACAAATCGTAAGCATACCCATAAGCAAAATGTAAGCAAAATGTTGAAAGAACTCTTATAATACCGAATCATAAGATAGTTTTTCGCATGCTAAACACTGGCCACTAGCGCTTCACCACGTTATAATCAGTTGGACCCACCTTTTTGGGTCACATGATTAGCGGCCAGTTTTCATAAAAATTGAGGACCACATTACGTCATTATCCAAACCTAAGCAGGAAAGAGAAAAAAGAAAAAGTGTGGGACATACGAACAACTGCTACCTTAGATTATGCAATCCATTTAGTACGACTATTTTTAGAATAAACGGGTCCACCTTATAACGTAAGACGTAGACCACATAACGAAAACCGTTCGATCAGATCAGCTTTCGCATTATTATCATATTAATTATCAAATGATCCCCTTTGATTAAATGAGATTAGATATTGAATTATCAATGAATGATCAATGGTTGAGATTATAGAAACTGTAGCATCTCAATTTCACCTAAAATTGGATTTTGTATATAATAAAAAATGGCGGGTAGATCATAAGAACGGACCGATTAGAATTTAGACATGTAGTGAACTTAGAAAAAGGTGTCTTGGGCAAATATCACCTACCCTTTGACAAAATTTTGGTAAATAACATCTTAGTGAGACGGACAGGCGAATTGAATAATTGAACATACAGAATACCTACTCTCTTGTGAAGGTACCTAATGATAAGTTTATTAATTTAGAGGATGATGTAAATTTGGAGATTTAAGATTTAATCCACCATATTATCAGTCTATTAGTATTTAAGAAGTCACATAGACAGAAAGTAAAATAGTCTAACTTCAACAAAAATATTAGGACATTAATTCTTTTATACATATAGGATCAAAGTTGAATCCAATATTCAGTGGGGTGGGATGATGATACATATTTACTTTTAGACACGTATGACTATCTGAGTACTGGGTTCAGTTGAAAACTCATTTTTATGATTAATATATAATAATGTAAGACTCCGTTGCTTAACGAATCATACTAGTGGATATTTTGGAACGGGTGGCTATTGTCAGTGTGCGGTTGTAACTTGGAAGACTAGAGACAAAGAAGGGGTATTGACTTTTATTAGGCCGAAGAATACTTGGTCAAGCCCGCCATTCAATCAGGGGCCCCACATGGGTTTTGGTTCTTTTCTTCTCACGTGGGTCATGGCCCTGTTTTGCTAACACGTTGACAGGCACATACATGCCCCAAGACAAAATGAAATGAATAAATGATAGCCTCTTTTTTAAGTTTGTTTTCACATTTGCTGTTTGGGTGCAAATATCATGCTAAACCGCGTGTACACTAACCGACCATGATGATTTTCACGTGTAATCTAATCTAAGAGCTAGATTGATTTCTCACAAACTGAGAGAGAAGCCCATCTTTGTTTTGTTACCATTTTTTTGTAATAAAGGGTTATGTATGTTTTACCCAATATGTTTAAATTGTGTCCTTATAACTTGAAAACAAGACTTTAAACTTCGTTTTTAGTTATAAATTACAGTGTGTAAAATACACTACATGAAACAAGTTTTTGCCTTTTGTAAAGCCATTGAGATGAGATGGGTTGTTAAAGAAAATTGTGATACCCGTGATTTGTAATCTAAAACCTTGTTCTCCTAAATTCTCCCACTACATGGAATATTAATCATGGGGATTTTCATGAGTTTTGGGACATACTCCCTAATCAGAACACAACCAATGTGGTAAGATATATTAAAGTTGCCATCCATATAGTGGACAAAAACTAATCACGCAGATGAAATGGCAAACAAAGGCATCCACCAACCCTATAGAAAATTAAGAAAAAAAGGTCCTATCTATGGAAGACTTCATATGCACCTTAGGTGGGCTACAACACTTAATGAGTCTATATTGTCTCCATTATAAACGACTTTTAGCTCCAAAATAAGTTTGGAGCTATATCCTAAGACTATTACTGTATTAAGTATTTGATATGTAGCAATTTATAAACTATTTATGTATATCATTTAAGAATATAGTTTAATTCTAAATCAATTTAAAATTTTGATAGTTTCTTTAGTTGTTACATAGTAGTTTGAAGGAAAATAAGTCCAAATTGATTTGGAGCTAAACTTGTTTCTATTATTTAAATAAGTTACATAAACCATTAAAAAAATTCATGTGGTTAAAACTACACATAGAAAATCTTTTTAATGAATTAGAGATTAGATATCTTCAAACTGGTTATTTGGAACTAAAATTTTTTGATACATTAAGTACATGAAGAACTTGAGATAACTCCCAATGATATGCTTTGATCAGGTTGCTCTTGTGATGCTGCTAAAGAGGACAGTATCATAATGGGGCTGTCGCAATCTAGACTGGTGGGCACTACCACCAAATCAACAAAATAATAGCCTAGCTTTTCATCATGCGGATTCTTTTACAAGTTTACATTGACCTTGACTTCAATCGCTAGTGTTATATGACCGGTGTTGATGGGAAATGAAAATTGGTTTTTGTTAGGTTATAGAGAAATTAATGGATGAACTGCAGGTTTGAAACATGAATTCCACAAAATTCAGTAGTTGGTCAGTCAGTACCATTGACAGCCTTCTCCTTTCATCAGATAAGTAAAAACTCGAGATGGAAAAATTACATTTTGATATAAACTTAAATGAGATATATAGTGTATGTTTGGATAGTGCTTATTTTGCTGAAAATTAAAAATAATAAAAAAATATATTTCGATATTGTTTATTTTTCTGTTTGCACTATTCATGTCTCATGAAAAGTACAAATAGCGTTGGACTAAAAAAAAAGAGAAAGAAAAAAAAGACGCACTGGCTGTGGACACAATCCAAACGGGGCTATAGAAGCAATTCTCAAGACAAATGTAAGAGACAAGTTTGTTTGGCCAAAAAAAGTGTAAAGAAAACGACTTTAGACTCTAGTGAAAGTGTACATAAGTACTTCCTCTGGTATGATTTTCAAAGCAAAAGAGAAGCTATTTATTTGCTAATGTAACACTGTTTTAAAGATACTTAAGAAAATAGCATTTTCATTAACTCCTCCTTTGGAGAGACATTTAGAGAGATTAGTTCAAGCAATATATGATGAAATCGTTTTTCCAAAGGACATGCATGTTCCACTTCTATTATGTTGACATAATAATGCTGACTATTATAAGAGTTTGAAAGACAAGCTTCATGTTTTTCATACCATTTTCTTCTCAAAAAGAAAAAGAAAAAAAATGTTTTTCATACCATTTTATACTAAAACGAGTTCTACTTTTAATTTGAAATTCCTTAGATCTGAGTCTTTGCCCAACTAGAAATACTTCACATTGTAATTCTAGTTTAAGACATCAATAATAATGTGTTAAAAAAATTGATGCGGTTGAATTAAAGAAAATTATGGACAAACCCAAATAAAAGAAATTAGGACATAACGCAAACATCTTCCAATATTCATTTATATATAACCATAACAATTGCACCAATATATAATTAAAAAAAAAGAAAAAAAAAGAATAGAAAAATGAAAAAAAAAAAAGTCTCAACAAGAGAGTAATGCCTATTATATATACTAGCTAGGCTACTAGCTTCTTATTCGCAGACATGTTGCCTGTGCTTAGACTTTAGAGGCTTTTCTACGTTTTTTTCATCTCCAAAAATTTATTGTGTTTAAAATTTAAATGTGATTAAAGAAAAGTGGGTGACTGTTTTTTTTAATTATCCTACTCAATTATCATCAGAACTATTTGAAGTTTATTACTTGTTCTATATTTAAATATATTTTTTTAAAAGGTAAATCTTTTTGAATATACACCACCACTGTAAGTTTTGTTTTAAAAAAATTATATTCTCTCTTTGTGTGTATGTGTTAAAAATACTTAGTATTTTAAAAAGAAAAAATAGTGGGTTAATCCCACATTGTAAAAATGAGTATAAGTAAAAAAAGATTTAAAGTCTGCATGTGTTGTGTATCCAAAAGTTAGGCCATTTTGAATATATACCACTGTAAGTTTCTTTAAAAAAATATTTTTCACTCTTCCCATGTGTGTGTGTTAAAAATACTTAGTATTCTCAACAAACAAAAAAAAAAGTTTTTTTTTGTTTTTGTTTTTGTTAATTTCCCTACTCAATTATCATAATTGTTTGAAGTTTATCTGTTTGTTTTATATTTAATTATTTTTGTTTAAGATTTAAAAAAATGCAAGACTCATATACGTAGGTCTTTTTTAAAATATAAATTATAAAGACTCAAAAACGTAATTAAACCTAAAATTTAGGATTTTAAAAAAAAAAAGTAATGAAAATTGAGTGATTTACTTAGTTTACCCTATTCTTTAAACATTTAAAAGATTTAATAAGGTATGTGCGAGGGTATTTTGGGACAACGGAAAGTCATTCTAAACTTCAGAATCCTGCTATTAATATAGTAAGTATAGATAAAATTCTTATATGTAATTTTTAAAAAAAGGATATATGTATTATTTATATGTTGTTTGATTTTTGCAAAAAGTTTAATACTTTTGAACTTATTAAAAAATGAACATTTTATTAATCATTTTGATATCTAATTTGAGGTTAAGAGCATCTCCAACAGCTTCTCTATATTTTTATACTGTTTGGACAGTGAATAGTGATATTTACCTTTTACCTACTTACTTTTTCAAATACATCTTCTGACAAATTCTCTCTAATTTTTCTATCTCATTTAAATATTATTTCTTCATTAATTATTTTTCATTTTTTAACACACATATCCCCATACCCCTATCCCCACTCATTTCTTTGATAATTTTTTATCATATTTTATTCTTTTGCTAATGAACAGTAGCCCATCAGATTTGGAGAATGACTGTTCATTAGCAAAAAACTTTTTGAGTTTTAAAGATGTTGTTGGAGCTCGTTTTTCAAATTTTTTTTTTCCTGGTTTCATTTTTTATATTTTGGCTTTATCTACTCTATTGGAGATGCTCTAAAATTTCTAGTTAAATGAGGATAATTTTGTCATTTAGAAAAAAAATAGAACATTCTTGCCTTGGGACTGTGGATGTTCAAGATCACATGAGGGAGTACGCATTCCATAATGTGAGGCAATTACCATAATCCACTCTGGTCATTTCGTAAGGGAATACACATTCCACAATTTACACTCCATGGTATTTACAGTGTATCCAACGAAAGTTCTTAGATAATTAAGGCAACGCTCGAGAATCCTCAATGAATTCTCAAAAATGTTATGAGATGACCCAAATCAAATGCCTTGATGCAAATCATATGGTCCAATATTAAGGCATTGAATTTCTCCATGGAAATTTGTTTAGATGGTGATTGATTCATTGCTATTCAAGAGAACAATGATTGGTGCATTTGCTGTTCAAGAGAGCATTGTCCACCCCACAGTCCGCACTTGTGGTTTGAGTTTTTTTATTATCTCCCATTTATTTTCTTCTAACGTATTGAAATTAACCACACACAAAAACCAAGAAGTGATTTTATATATGAATAAAACATGAGAAGATTAAGCATAAAAGAAGCTATCAGGAATGCATGAAAAGAAATGAGAAGTATGACAAATTGTAACTTTGCATCATACCATTTTTTTCAAGGATAAAATTCAATTTAATTTCTTTTCTTTTTTTTTTTTTTTTTTTTTTTGAGGTCAATTTAGTTTCTTGATTTTAACGTTAATTGTCAAAGTAATCCTTAAGTTTTAATTTTTGTCAATTTAGTCAATGCTCAATATTCACTTTATCAAAACTTGTCAAACATCCACACAATGCACCGAAAAATATAATATAATTATTTATAAGAATATAATGTAAAATTTATAGGTTAAATAGTGCATGTGTTATAAAAAGTATTTTTTTTTTAATTTAATAAACTTTATGTAATGAAATATATAATATATTTTGCATTCAACAACAACATATAGTGATATATATATATATATATATATATATATATATATATATATATATATATATATATGTGGGGCCAGGAAATTGTGTAGCCTTGGCTCACTCCAAGCCAGACCCAAATGGCCCACTCCGAGGCCAATTTAGGGAGAAACTCTTTTTTGGATCCACGCCGAGGACCCCTTCGTCCTCGGCATACTGAGGATAATTGTAGGTGGGGACAAGTCCAGAGCAAGTTGTCACCTCCATACTTAATACGCTCACCTAACCCTTCTGGCCGCATTAATGGGGATGTAACCTCTCGGCAGGGCTACATCGATCAGGGTGAACCACTTGAGCATGGATACGACTTCTGATGGGACAGGCTGCCAGAGGAGAGGCCAATGGATGATCAACAGAAGGAGGAAGAGAGTAATATATAAGGGATATGAGCAAAGTGTAAAGGGGGAAAAAAAAGGAAGAAAGGGGGGGGGGGGGGAAGCCTGGGAAACAAGCCTCCTCGGCCTGGCCGAGGAGCATCCCTCAGTTGTAAATTGGTCTAAGTATTCTTTCAATAAAAGATAAAGTAGTTCCGGCCTGGTGAAGGCCGGCCAGCGCCTAAACCTTCGATCCATTCTTTACAAATTCATTGTTCTAGATTCGTTGGGCCTTTAACCCACATCCTGTGGGCTCGGGCAACAAAAACGGTCCCTACAATATATATGAAGAACATAATTTAATAAAAAGATTTAAATTACATAACTGTAATATTGTTTTATATAAAGAGAAGATGTTATTAATTTTTTTTTTAAATATACCATAATCAGTTGAGTAATTTGAATATATCCAAGAATATTAAAAAAAATGTACATCTTCATTTCATGGAACACATGTAACATATTACATTAAGTTTATTAAGCATTTTTTTTTTCTAGATATAAATATAATGCCTATATTATTGAAACGTGAATATTAAGGTAATCTTGTGGATATTTATCATTAATATTGCTTTTCTAGGTCTCATATAAATTTCTAGTGCCTATTTTGTTTGTATTTTTTAGCCCAAAATTAAAGAGTTTGGCCCAAATAGAATAAAATTTTATACTTTTTTCAACTCAAAATTAAGGGAAAAAAAAAATGAAAAATTGAGTCTAAAACTAAAAAGGTATCCTACAAAAATGAATCAATTTGAGGCCCAAATTGAACAAACTGGACTAGAGGTAGCTCTAAAATGTTGACAAGAGGTTTCAAATCCAAGATCTCATGGTTCCTTAGGAACCACTTAGCCAAATCCATTAACAAATGAAACTGTTTAAACTTTTTTAAAAATAATTTTTATAATAGAAGTTAGCAAAATATAAGGTCTTAATAATCATGCATCTCATGAATATGTTAAGTTAAAATTTTAATTAAGAATTTTTTTTTTTAATAGCATCATTTTCTAACATATTTGGAGACAATGATCAAATTAACTCATTTTAATAAAGTGAGTGATTAAATTGACAAAAACTAAACTTTAGAAAACTAATTTGTTAATTGAAATAAAAATCGGAGGACTAGATTTAATTTTAGTCCTTTTTTTTATGAGTACTGTAGGGTTTATTTTTGTAGTCTAAGTCCAAAAGGTTTGGATTATGAGTCCACTCAACCTAAAACAATGAATTTGTAGAGAATGGGTGAAAGAGCTAAGCTGATTGTGAACTAAACAATAGTTAACTATGGTGTTTAAGAAGGAACTGATATAAAAAACACATTTCAAGGCTTTCCAATTTGATGTCCGAAGAGGAATATTATTGAATGAAAAATCAATACAACTCTCCAAAACCATCCCCCCTCTCTCCTCCAGAGGCTTTTTCTTTATATAGCATCCTTCCTCCCCATCTTCATTGTCCACTTGTTCTTCATCTAAATGTCCACTTGAATATGTGTCACGTTAGATCTCTTCTTTAGCTTTTTGTGAGTGGTGGTAGCTGGGATGACACTATTCAGGGGTTTTCTCCACATTAATGCGGCCAGAAAAGCAGATGCAGTGCATTTAATGTGGTGGTAGCAATTTTTCCTTTTAGATATTTCTCCATTCTTCTTATCTCCAAGCATGCCCAAAACTTATCCAGATCGCTGAAGTCATTAGTAAGATCATTCGAACCCTCCAAATATTTACTTGACCAAGAATCTTTACATCCGAGGAGAATGATCTCTTTGGACCACTAGTGCTCTCTTCGGACTGATCCCCTTCACTTCCAGGTATCTTTCTTTCATGCAGACTCCCTCTCAACAACTTTCGCCTCTTCGGACATCCAGTAAACTTCAAATAGGACCTTGAGCCTAATACATAAATTTGGGTTTCCACCCCCCACAATAGCCCCTCAAAATTTTAATTTTTCCCTCGCATCCGAGGAGAAAAAATAGGATTTTGATTTGTTATGAAATAAAAGTAAAAAATATCTGAGTTCACATGTGTAAGAGCATAGATTTAGGCACTTCATAACTGCTTTTGCCGTTTCAATATTCCCAAAGCGTTATTAATTACTCTAGGCGGCGTTTTGTCTTTGTTATCCAACGGTGGACTACTGATCCAACGGACGTAGTTCTTCCTCGTAATTTGGGCGGGATGACTCCTACCCCTTCATTTGTCTCTATATAAAGCCCTAGAAGATGCTTTTCCTCTTTTACTTTACAGATTCTCAGACTTTCCAGTGAACTAAAGCATTTAAATCCACCAAGCTCTTCAATCATCAAATCCAGAATCTACAAGAATCTCTACGAGTTTAAAGATCATTCTCCGATCTAGTTCGTGTAAGTTCTCATATACTTAAATCTTTCATCTTCTCCTCGGACACCTTCCTTGGCCTTCGAGTAGTCGCTCCCTAGTCACTGCGTTTAGAGTCTCCTTTTTTTTTTGTTTGTCTAGGATGGGTAAATTTCAGTATCTGGTGGACAGCCCTGCTCAAATGGAGGATTTTAGGGCCACATACGGCATACTTGAAGATGTGGGTTTGAGATATTGCCCTCCAGAAAGAATACTAACAAATCGAAAGTCAGGTGAAGTGATAATCCCCATTATCGCCTTCCTGGAAAGAGGAATAACTATCCCTATGGGCCCCATTACCACTAATTACCTTCGAAACCATAAGCTTATCCCTGAACAATGTGCACCTAACGTCTTTAAAGTCTTAGGAGCCATTGACGATTTAAACTGTCATCTAGGATTGGGACTCACCTGGCGGGACGTGGTACACATGTACGAATGCCACAGTTAGAAAGGAGCGGGATATTATCTAAAATCCCGATCTGACGCTATTAGGCTCATCTCCTTCCTTTCCAAATCTAACAAAGAGATGAAAGACGACTATCTGATCGTCTCGGGCGCATGGCATGACGGTCTTCACTGCCCAACTCGACCAGGAGAGCCAGGTGGGGGCATCCTAGATTTAGGTTTGCTGACAATAGATTTAGGATCAACATTTCTTAACAATTTTGTCCTCTCTGTCTTATTGTTTTCAAGTTTCTGACTAAGTTCTGTTGTGATGTTGACAGATAAAAACCACGTTTCTCCTCGACTGAACCTCACAAACACCGCCGCGCTCAACTATCTACTACGATCGGAAATCTTTGTAAGTGAAGACGAGCAACTCTGGTCGATTCCCTTCATTCTTGGATGTTGCTCGGAAAGATTTTTTGGCTTCGTTCGATCTTCCCCTCGTGCCACATCCAAACCCGCAAGGTGTATCGCTGCTTGCCCAATCAGTTCAGCAGATTCCTCTCGAACCAGCAGCAGAAGGCGAGAGTGTTGCTTCCTCGACTTCATCACTCGAAGAACAAATTGATAAATTTACCTTCGGAAAAGCCTCAGAAGAGGTTCAAGTGATACACGTTTCGGATGTCGAGGAGAAAGTTGATAGGCAATCTAGTGTCCGTCCTCCAGTCTTGATAACAGCTCTTCCAGAAGTTTCTTCAGACGAAGAAGACGACATGGAAAGCTTGAAAGATTTGATGAAGAATAGGAATAAGAAGGCTAGGCCCAAGGAGACTGGGACGTCTCAGCCAGTGGTTAGTCTTCCTCCACCACCTCCTCAAATTCCCTCTGATCTCGGCGTAAAACCATTGCCTGATATGAAGAAGAAAATGCCCATTACGATCGACGAAGAGAGGGAGGTGGTGTCTACAAAAGGGGCAAAGCAACAGAAAGTAGATAAGGGCCAGCAGAACAAAAAGGCTTCGTCCATCGAGAGCCGAGACGAAGCTCTTGCCGCTGAGGTGCACCGAGGGCTGCGCACCTGGTCCCCTAAGCTGGAGCTAGACGATGCTTCTATCCTTTGGGATACCTCCCTTAGGAATTACCACGGGGGGAGGGCAAGTTTGGTTGCTGAAGCCCTGGAGCAGCCACTCCTCCTTCTGAAGGATATAGAGTCTTACAGGTGCTTCAACCAGTATGAACTCTTCTTATCTCTAAAAAGGGATTTGACCATGGTAAGTGAACCAATCCATTTTTTTTTATTAAAATGTTGATTAATTAATTTAATTATTTTTTTTTAACTTTGTATTGAAATTCTTTCTTCTACTATACAGGTTACCCAGCAGGTTTACGTGGTCGAAGAGTGGAATAAAAGAACCTTTAATGAAGCCCAGGCCGAGGCTCATACTCAGTCTAAGGTTGAAAAATCCCTGGGTAGTCTGAAGGAAGATTACTCTTGGCTGTCCGAGCAGCTGAGAGATATGACAAGCCAAATGGACAATCTTGATGTTGGCCTGAGGACTGCTGAAAAGCAGGCTGAAGACCAATGCAAGTAGTTGCGTATGACTAAGACCAATCTGGAGACACTAAGAGAGTCATTCAAAGGTCTTTGTGCTGAACTAAAGAAAGCCAGGGAAGCTGCTCAGTTGGCCGAGAAAGTTGCTCAGCTGGCCAAAGAAGCAGTAGAGGCTGAGAGACAGGCAGCATATACTCTTGGGGTGGAGGAGACTCAACTCAGACTTACTGAGGAGTTTGCGAAGGTTTGCAGGGAATATTGTGATGTAACTTGGGATAAAGCCCTTGAAGCTGCTGGAGTCCCTCCAGAGGCTGACTTGAGGCAGCCTAAGAGCATTTTCTACCCCCCAGACATCTGCGAACTGACAGAAGCTCCAGAGCAGTCTGTAGTTAACTAGACCCTTCCTGATCCTATTGAAGCACCCCAAGAGTCTGGTCAGATTGGAGACCAGGGCAAGCAGGCTGAGGATCAGATTACTAATGCTACCACCTAGCCCAGCCATGTTGCTGACCCTTTGGCTTCTCAGACGAAGACTTAGACATCTAGGAATTTCTATTTTGTACTTGTATTAGTTTTTAAAATTTTTTTTTTTTTTTAATGTAAGGGATTGCAATGTACTTTCTTTTTAATTAATGAAATTATTCTTTTATTTTCTATTTTCGTCGTACATTTTATGAAATTTACTATTGTAATACAGACAGACTTAACAACAATATCAGACCAGTGATGTAAACACCTTATTCAAATACTGGAAGAAGTAGGTTATACAAGAGTTATTAACGAACATAAAATGCAATAAATGATGTGAAGATATTATAGATTTTCTTGGATTTTCGGATTATTTCAATATTTAAGACTACAAGACGAAGTTATTTAAGCATGATTTGTTAAATTTGAACTTTGATAATGACTATAAGACAGTGTTAACTAACCCATATCATCTAATCTGAGTACTTCAGACATGATTGGACTTAAATTTAAACACTTAGGAGACTTGCAAATAGGTGTTAACTAACCCAAATCATCTGGTCCGAGGACTTCAGGCATGATTGGATTTAAGTTCAAACACTTAAGAAACTTGTAAACAAGTGTTAACTAACCCAAATCATCTGGTCCGAGGACTTCAGACATGATTGGATTTAAGTTCAAACACTTAGGAAACTTGCAAACGAGTGTTAACTAACCCAAATCATTTGGTCCGAGGACTTCAGACATGATTGGATTTAAGTCCAAACACTTAGAAAACTTGCAAATGAGTGTTAACTAACCCAAATAATCTAGTCCGAGAACTTCAGGCATGATTGGATTTAAGTTCAAATACTTAGAAAACTTGCAAACGAGTGTTAACTAACCCAAATCATCTGGTCTGAGGACTTCAGACATGATTGGATTTAAGTTTAAACACTTAAGAAACTTGTAAATGAGTGTTAATTAACCCAAATCATCTGATCCGAGGACTTCAAACATGATTGGATTTAAGTTTAAACACTTAGGAGAGATCCAAAGATTTTACATAATAAATTGGTACAATAATTAAAGTAAAGATTTGATTAATAATAATACATTTTAAGGTTGTTTACATTCCAAAGGCATGGTATTACATGACTATCCAAATCTTCCAAAAAATATGCCCCAATGCCAGCTCCTGAAGTAATACGATATGGCCCTTCCCAGTTGGGTCCTAATTTTCTCTAAACTGGGTTCTTTGCAGTGCCTACAACTTTCCTGAGTACCAAATCACCAGGTTCTAGAGGCCTTAACTTTACGTTGGCATCATAGTCCTGCTTGAACTTTTGTTGGTAATGTGCTAATCGGATCATTGCATTTTCTCTCCGTTCTTCAATCAGATCTAAACTCTTTTCTAGCTGCTCATTGTTGCTGGTTAGACTAAATGAACTAGTCTTCATAGTTGGGAACCCAGTTTCTAGAGGTATGACAGCCTCAGCACCGTAGGTCATTGAAAAGGGGGTTTTCCTAGTAAACCTACGAGGTGTAGTTCTGTATGCCCACAGTACGTGTGGCAGTTCTTCCACCCATTTGCCATTTGCATCGTTTAGTCTCTTTCTTAATTCATTAACTATGACCTTGTTAACTGCTTTTGCTTGTCCATTCCCTTTGGGATAGGCAGGGGTGGAGTATCTCTTTGTGATTCTCAGTTCACCATAATAACTCCTGAACGCTTTACTATCAAACTGTAAGCCGTTGTCTGAAATGAGAGTATGAGGAGTCCCAAACCAAGTGATAATATTCTTCCACACAAATTTCTGTACATCTACGTCTCTGATGTTGGCTAGATGTTCAGTTTCAACCCATTTGGTAAAATAGTCTGTGCCGACCAGAAGATATTTCTTGTTTCCTGTGACTTTAGGAAATGGACCCATGATATTTAAACCCCATTGAGCGAAGGGCCATGGGCTGGATAGCGGATTAAGGGTTCCCCCTGGTTGATGAATGTTTGGGGTAAATCGTTGACATTAGTCTCACTTCTTGACATATTGATGGGCTTTTCTTTTGCATATTCGGCCACCAGTAACCTTGGGTAATGGCTTGGTGAGCCAAGGATCTACCTCTAGTGTGGCTCCCACAGATTCCTTCATGTAACTCTTCCAATAGTAACTCAACTGCTTCAGGACGCATGCATAATAAGTACGGTCCTGAATAGGAACGCTTGTATAATTTTCGGTCCTCGGATAGCCAGAATCTGGTCGCCTTCCTCTGAATTTTGTCAGCTTCGCCCCTCTCTTTGGGCAAAATATCCTCTTTCAAGAATTTAATTATAGGATCTATCTAGCTGAGTTCGGTCCTGATTTGGTGAACTTGGGCTACCTCTCTTCGTGCTTTTATAGGGCCATGCATGTCCTCAACAAGGATAACCTTGGCAAGCCCTGTGCCGAAGAGGTAGCGAGCGTGGTTAAAGAGTCAGCATGCGCATTACCATTTCTGGGGGCAGCAAATTAAAAGATTAGAACTCTGATTGTAGACGCTTAACTCGGCTCAGGTATCCTTGCATTCTCTCATCCTTTGTTTCAAACTCACCTTGTACTTGGCCAATGACTAATCTCGAGTCCGAGAACACCTCCACTGACTTTCTTCCCATTCTTCGAACCATAGCCATTCCCATTAGTAGAGCTTCATACTCCGTCTCATTGTTTGTTACTGAGAAATCCAATTTTAGCGACTTTTCAATGATGATTTTTTTGGGGGATATCAGCACTAGCCCTACTCTAGAACCCTTCTGGTTTGCTGCACCATCCACATACACTTCCCAATGCGAGGGGCTTTGTTGAGAAATCATGCCAATCGATTTTTCACCTATGTCTGAGGTTGGGGTTATTTCTTCTAACCTGGGCTCCGTGAACTCGGCTACTAAATTTGCAAGTACCTGGCCCTTAACTAATGTGCGAGGCATGTACTTGATATCAAAAGCCCCCAAGATCGTGCCCCACTTAGTAATCCTCCTAGTGTAATCAGCATTTCGGAGTATAGCCTTGAGCGGGAGTTGGGTGAGAACAATGACCGTATGAGCTTGGAAATAATGAGGGAGTTTCCGTGTACCAAGCACCACTGCCAGGATAGCCTTCTCCAGTGGCAAGTAACGAACCTCGGCCTCATGCAGTGACTTACTTACATAATAAACTGGCTTTTGCACACTGCAATCTGCTTGTATTAACACCAAGCTCACAGCGTAAGGAGCCACAGCAATGTAGGCAAACAAGACTTCATCTGGTTTAGGACTGGACATGATGGGTGGCCGAGCGAGATAGTCCTTAAGTTGCTGAAAAGCCACAACACATTCTTTAGTCCACTCAAATCCTTTCCACTTGTTGATTAACGAGAAGAAAGGTCTACACCTATCTACTGATTGGGAGATGAATAGATTTAGGGCAGCCGTCATTCCTGTCAACTTCTAAACTTCTTTGGGATTTTGAGGAACCTGTAGATTGTGGATAGCCTTTATCTTATCGAGGTTAACTTCAATTCCCTTGTAAGTTACCATGTACCCCAAGAACTTGCCTGACCCCATGCCAAATGAGCATTTAGAGGCGTTTAGACGTAGTTTGTGCCTTCTTAGAATTTCAAAAATGTTTTTAAGATCCTTTATATGTTCAGAAACGATCTTGCTTTTCAACACCATGTCGTCTATATAAATTTCAATACTTTTGCCCAACTGCGGCTCAAACATCCTCGTCATCATCCTTTGGTAACTAGATCCTGCATTTTTCAAACCAAAGGGCATCATTTTGTAATAGTAGTTACCAATAGGGGTGATAAATGCAGTCTTCTCTTGATCGTCCAGGGCTAACGGTATTTGGTGGTAATCTTGGAAGGCATCCAGGAAACTCATCCGAGAGTGGCCGACGGTGGCATCTACTAAATGATCAATTTTCAGTATAGGAAATGGATCCTTAGGACAGACCTTATTTAAATTAGTGAAGTCTATACACACTCGTCATTTCCTATTCTTCTTCTTTACCACCACAGTGTTTGCTAGCCACTCAGGATAAAAAACCTCTTTAATAGCTCCGGCCTGTTTGAGCTTTGTTATCTCTTCTCTTACTGCATTAGCATGCTCTTTAGATGGGCACCGAAGATGCTGCTTCTTAGGGGTGATCAATGGGTTGACCTTCAGATGATGGCAAATGAATTCCGGATCCACTCCTGGGGCCTCGTAGGTATTCCAGGAAAATACATCAAGGTTTCTTTTAAGGAATTCTACTAGCTCCTCCCTCTCTTATTGAGGCATCTGAGATCCGACTTGAAAGAACCTTTCGGGATTGTCTCCAATTACAACTTTTATTAAATCTTCACATCTAACGCCCTCGTCTGGATCTTTGTCGGGCGATACCCGACTTTTTAACTGTTATAAATCCCTCTCGGCCCTGGCCAAGGACTCCGTTTCGAGCTTGTGCTAGATGGTAGCTACTAAGCATTGTCTGACCGAGGATTGATCTCCTCGGATTTCACAAACTTGTCCTTCGGATGGATATTTAACTTTTTGATGCAAAGTAGAGGAAACAGCCCCTAGCATATGGAGCCAAGGTCTGGCTACAATTGCCGTATAAGGGGAATACACATCTATAACAATGAAATCCACCTCCACTACCTCTGAGCTAGACTGTACGGGTAACCGTATTTGGCCCTTCGGGGTGATGATTCTTCATTTGAAGCTAACCAAGGGAGAACTGTATGGTGTTAAGTCATCAAGTTTTAGGTTCAGCCCCTTGTAGAGGTCAGGGTACATTATCTCTACCGTGCTACCCTGGTTTACCATTACCCTCTTCACATCATATCCTTCAATTTTGAGGGTGATTACTAAAGCGTCATCATGGGGTTGGATGGTTCCAATCTTGTTTTCGTCCGAGAAGCCTAAAACAGGTTGAATATCTGGTCTAGCTCTCTTTGGATCTTGGCCAACGTCCCCTGCTGGTAACCGGGCTACCAACATAACCTTGGATGGCCAGGATCTTGTTCTCCCAATTGCGGCGAAGATGACGTTGATAGTTCCCAATGGAGGCTTTGAAGAGTCATCCCTTTGGGGTTCAGAGTTTATCTGACTTCCTCGGCCACTAGAGTGATGCAAGAGGTGTCTCAATTTACCTTCGCAGACCAGTTGGTCCAAATGATCCCACAGACTCCTGCAATCCTCTATGGTATGCCCATGATCTTGGTGGTATTGGCAATAGAGATTATGGTTACACCTTTCAGGGTTTCCCACCATCTTGTTCAGCCACTTGAAGAATGGTTCACTCTTAACTTTTTCCAAAACCTGGTGTATTGGCTCTTTGAATATAGTGTTAACTACTTGAAGATTTGTTGATCCTGACTGCCCAGCGAAATCTCTCTGTGGTTTGTTGTTATTGTAACGGTTCGACCTGAAATCCCTTCTCTTCTGGGGGATAACCTTATCCTTTCCCTTCCCTTGCTGTTGATCTTCTTCAACTCTTTTATACTTTTCGATATGGTCCATGAGCTGACGCATGTTAGTTACTGGTTTGCTAGTTAAGGACTTCCTTAAACCATGGTCAATGGGGAGGCCGAGCTTAAATGTGCTAAGGGTCATTCCATCAAAATTGCCCTCCATATCATTAAACATCTCTTAGTACCTATCTGAATACGTTTTCAAGGTCTCACCCTCTTGCATACTTAAGGATAGCAATGAAGACAGGGGCCTGGCCACTCTTCTACATGTGACAAAATGGGAACCAAATGCTTGTGTAAGCTTTCTGAAGGAGTCGATGGAGTCTACTTCTAGGCTGTCAAACCATCTCATTGCAACCAGTCCAAGACTGGAGGGAAAAACTTTGCATATTAGAGCCTCATCTCTAGAATAGACAGCCATTCTTTGATTAAAGTGACTCATATGTCCCACAGGGTCTGTTTTACCATTATAAATGGTGAAGGTTGGCTGGTTAAAACGCTGAGGAAGTCTCGCTCCTTCAATCCTATGCGTGAAGGGTGACCTAGAGATTTGATTCAAGGCTTTACTCATAGCATCGTTCCCTACACCTCCACGTGATGGGCTTCGAGGTTGCCTCTTGCGATGGTGCTCCTCTTCATAGGAAAAGGATTCATTGATTGGTGTCCGAGATCTCTGCTTGTAAGTGACATCTTGCTCGTCACCCTAATCTTCATCAGAATGCGAAGAAATTCGTTTCCTCTTTGCATGGCGCAACTCCCTCTTTAGCCTCTCAATTTCCAGTTGCATGTTGTGGTTCTTCTCCACATGAGACACGTGACTTCCTCCATATGGTTGGCTTCGGTTAGGGTGCGTAGTATGCACAGTGCCTTCACGATCTTGTCTCTGCTCCCAATTGAGAAAAAGGTCTATGTGTTGGGATGCCCTAGATTCTGTTGGTTGTTGCTCTGGTTCAACCATTATCAACTATTGCTTCCACTTTCGCTCAAATTCTTCCCACAGACGACGCCAATTGTAGGGTCTATTTTTGTAGACCAAGCCCAAAAGGTTTGGATTATGAGCCCACTCAACCCAAAATAATGAATTTGTAGAGAATGGGTGAAAGAGTTAGGCTGATTGTGAACTAAACAATAGTTAACTATGGTGTTCAAGAAGGAATTGATATAAAAAACACACTTCAAGGCTTTTTAATTTGATGTCCGAAGAGGAATATTATTGAATGAAAAATCAATACAACTCTCTAAAACCATCCCCCCTCTCTCCTCCAAAGGCTTTTTCTTTATATAGCATCCTTCCTCCCCATCTTCATCGTCCATTTGTTCTTCATCTAAGTGTCCACTTGAGCATGTGTCACGTCAGATCTCTTTTTTAGTTTTCTGTGAGTGGTGGTAGCTGGGATGACACTGTTTAGGGGTCTTCTCCACATTAACGCGGCCAGAAAAGTAGATGAAGTGCATTTAATGTGGTGGTGGTTGTTTTTCCTTTTAGATATTTCTCCATTCTTCTTATCTCCAGGTATGCCCAAAACTTATCTAGATCACTGAAGTCATTAGTAAGATCATTCGAACCCTCCAGATATTTGCTTGACTAAGACTCTTTACATCTAAGGAGAATGATCTCTTCGGACCACTGGTGCTTTCTTCAGACTGATCCCCTTCACTTCTAGGTATCTTTCTTTCATGTAGACTCCCTTTCAACAACTTTTGCCTCTTTGGACACACAGTAACCTTCAAATAGGGTCTTGGGCCCAATACATAAGTTTGGGTTTCCACCCCCCACAAGTACAATTGGACCGAATCATCCAATTCAAACAACTAGCAAGAGTTAAATCAAACTACTTTAATATGTATTAAAATTTTAATGAGCATTTTAAGTAATCTCAAGAAATATTTTTTAAACAAAATTTACATGAAACCCGCAACTTGAAAGTAAAAACTATAGCACTAACGTGTATATATATATATATATATATATATAAATTCAAGAATATCAATTATTTATGAGTAAATAAAATTTCATCCTGAAGGTTAAAACTTGATATAAAACTTGATATATAAAATCAACATTGTAACAAAATTTCCGCCATAAACATTTTTTTTTTCCTTTGTGCAGTTGTAGTAGTCTCGAAAAAATCCCTAGGGCTATGCTTGGTTGTAAGGAAGGGAAGAGAAAGGAAAGAAAGAAATAGAAAAGAAAAAATATATTTGGATATAAAAGAGAAAAAAAAATGTCTAGCAATTTCATCATTTTAAATTGTAAATTAATAAGGATGTAAAAGTAATTTTAAAAAAATTCAAATTTTTTTTAATAGTATAAGAGTATTTTTGGTATTGGGAAAATGGTAGTTCTCACCAAAAAAAAAAAAAAATCCCTTCTTTATTCTCCTTTCTTTCCTCTTTTTCATTTTAACCAAATGGGAGAAATCCTTTCATTTCTCTTCTCTTTCTTCCATTTCGATGTAACCAAACGTAGCCTTAAATCCCCATGACCCAATTTTTCCGCGTGAGTTTGGCCTACCAAAACAAAAAACCAAAATACTATTTCCTCACTCCACAAGATTTCAAACACACGTTAGCCGCCCCCACGTTTTTAGTGACGTGCCGTTCTTGAAATGTCAAAGTGGGGTTTGTATTAAGTGTGGTCGGAACTGCTCAACATGGAAGACTACTGTATTTGATTTTAAACAACAGACATTGAAAGGCGACATTGTATAATGTTGTAATAAATATATTAAAAATCGTGGGACTCATATGATTTGACCAAACACTATAAATGATAGGTGATGGGACTCTCTTTCTTTTTCTTTCGCGTTCCTTTTTTTCTTCTTTCTCTCTTTTAGAAACTCACGCCTGTTAATAATTTTACTGTACGTATCAAATCAGTCATCACTCATACGATTTTTTTTTTTTTTTTTTTTTTTTTCACTTTTGAAAATACGTTGTTACAGATATAGTATTACATACAATATTTTATTTTTTTATTATAAATATTTTAAACGTGTTTTCGTGATATTTTTTAAATTACAGTTTTTATATCATTTTGAAAACGGTTGTTTGCAATCACATACTAAACAAATATATTTTTCTTATTTTTAAAAAATTTGTATGAAAGACTATGGGGGTGTTTGGTCACCCATTTCAAAACATATTGTTCAGTGTTTAAACCATGAACACTAGTATCCAAAAACAAAAATCCGTGTTTGGTGGATCAGTTTTGCTCAGGATTGTTTGAAAAATATTATTCAAAAACCCAGGTTTAAACAGATGTTTTTGAAATAAACTAGGAGCTGATTTTAAACAACAAACATTAGTTTCAGTGGCACTTCGGTAATAATATTAAACACTCTTGTGGGGCCCAACTGGTCAGCTTTTTTTCAAGTATTGTCTCTTCTCTTTACTCTCATCTCTTCACGGCCAATCCTCTCACACCTGGTACGAAGATCACACAGAGCAACCCAGCGACATAACTCTCACCCACCTCCATAGGTCCCCTCATCGACCCAGCGCCATAAATCCTCACCGACCCATCATAAACGCGTCTTTAACAGCAAACAAAGCACAGAAAAATTGGTGGATTTCCCGATTGGTGAGGAAAACAAAAGAAAAAAAAAACAAAAAAAGTGAGAAATATGTGAGTGAAGAAGGAACAGTTCAGTCTTTAGACACAAATCCATTGACAAGCAAGGTGAAAGTGGGATTTAAACCTAGATCTTGGAGTAACAAGTCGGCAACTTGGCAGCGACAAAAGCTCGATTAGTTGCTGGGCCTTGGAGTGCTGACAGTGGAGATGAGATTCGAGGAACGTGAAACCCAGCCGTGGATCTTTTTTGGCGTGGATGGAGATGACTGTGCGTGGGTTTGATTTTCTGCTCTCAGGGAATGGGTTTTCTGCTCTTAGGGAAGAGAAACGGATAAAGAAGGAAAGAGGGGAGCAATGTTATTTAAAGACGTTCTCTCTCCTGATTAAAAAATTGTTATTTCGTACGTTAGTAAGCTTTTTTTACCATCCAAAACACACATACCAAACACATATTTTATATTTTTTGAACACTGAAAAATGTTATTTAAAACATGATACCAAACGTATTTTTTTTGTTTTATTGATACTAAAAATACGTTGTTTAACAACACTTTTTAAATTAAAATTTTCACATCTTTTTAAACAACAATTTTTAAACTCTATGACCAAACGGGTCCTATATGTTGGATTAAGGGAATTGAAGCATGAACATTCAACTGTGCATTGTGAGCATCACCAGTGAGAACTCATTGACTTGAACTCTAAATACAATCCGCTTTTGAGCTTCAGATCTAATGCTTATTAGACATTTATTTATTTATTTTAATTTGCATTCCGTAATTGAATATCACTCAACAGTGAATACTACCCGTTTGATATGTGATTTTAAATTGGACAAAATTTGAAGTTGTAATGTAAAATTACAACTTTTTATAAAAAAAATTAACATTGTTACATATTTTGAAAAACTAATTATTGAATTTCATGTTCTTTACGTTCTTAAAATATATGTTAAATTTTGTGTCAATCAGATTTTATTTACCATATGATATATAAATTTATGTTTTATACATAATTTTAAATTACAAAAACTTTTAATTTAAACAATTGATTGATGACATGGTTACTGATCATGGATTTTCTGAAAATTTTGCAAGTATAAATGATATAATAAGAAAATGTAATTTAATAGTGAATTTGTCAAAATTCACATCTAATAAAAAGATACTAAGTGAAGTTGTAGTTTTAGACTATAATTAAATTTGTAACCAAACATTGTCTTTTTAAATTTAAACAATAGTAAGAGTTTAGCCATTGAAAACTATGACAAATAAAGTATGTTTGATTAGGGTATTTGATTAAGAACATCCACATCAATGCTCTTAAAATAGTTTTTTAGTTATTTTATACCTCCGAACAAGCAAAAACATCACACTACAATGTTGTTAAACGTAAAATATTTTACTAATTTACTATAGTTAGCTTTGCTACAGTGAATTGTTAGTAGTGACAGCTCATTGTAGTAAGTTGTTACAAATATTAAATTATTTTCTTTTTCTTATCTCGTTATTAAATTAGTTTCTCTCTCTCACTCAATTCTGAACATGTCTAATGTTTATTATATTTATTTTATTAGTTTATTTATATTATTTTAATGTGTTGTTTATTAAAATAAAACTTTGATGTCGAGTATATTATAAAATAAATTATTAAAATAGATAAAATAAATTTTTATGTTACTAAAAGCTATTTTTTTTAGATCCTGTGAATGCTCCTAAAGAAAGTCATAGTTTAAAAAACACCATATTTTGAAAACACATCAAAATAAACTTTTAGTTTTTTTTTTTTTTTTGAGAAGGAAAATAAACTTTTAGTTTTTGACTAACAATATAAGTGGCATCGTGGATTATGTAAATATATTGAAAATCGTGTAACCCA
Source organism: Quercus variabilis (assembly GCA_030445155.1). Classification (NCBI taxonomy): domain Eukaryota; kingdom Viridiplantae; phylum Streptophyta; class Magnoliopsida; order Fagales; family Fagaceae; genus Quercus; species Quercus variabilis. The sequence continues at coordinate 43,185,492 of CP129451.1, forward strand.
AAAGATTTGACCAAACACTCTGAATGATTGCTAATGAGACCCTCTTTTTCTTCATTTCACATTCTTTTTTTCTTTTTCTTTGTCTCTCTTTTTAGAAACTCACGACTCTTAATAATTTTATTATACATATCAAATTAGTCATCACCTAACAAAAAATCAAACACATAATTTTAAAAATCTTGCTATAAATGCACTACAAAGAGTCATAGTTCTCAATTTAATTTAAAAACACCATATTTTGAAAACACATCAAAATAAGGAGGTGTTTGGTAGTTGGTATATTATTTTAAACACATATTTTTAATTTTTAAATAACATCACATTTATTTTTATACACTTTTTTACTCATATATATTTCAAAAAATTTAAAAATTGGTGTTTGGTAGTTGGTATATTATTTTAAACACATATTTTTAATTTTTAAATAACATCACATTTATTTTTATACACTTTTTTACTCATATATATTTCAAAAAATTTAAAAATTGTTATTTAAGACTCTAAAAAGGTATCTAGTTAGTGTTTTCAAATAATTATTTTTAGTTTTTAAATAACATTTCATATATTTTAATACACTTTTTTACTTATACATATTTTTACTAATATTTTTAAATAACAATTTTTAATTTTTAAACATATGTATCAGACAACTTAAATTTTTAATTTTTGACTAACAATACAAGTGGCATCGTGCTTTGTGTAAATATATTGAAAATCGTGTAACCTATATAATTTGACCAAACACTCTATGAATGAGTGCTAATGGGACCCTCTATCTCTTCATTTCACATCCTTTTTTTTTCGTTTTCTTTGCCTCTCCTTTTACAAACTCACGACAATTTTATTTTACATATCTATCGGTCATCACTTAAAAAAAAAAAAAAAAATCATACACATGTCAAACATACAATTTTATTTTTTTACTTTTAAAAATATATTACTAAAAACATAATACTAAACACATTTTTTACATAATAAGTCCTTTAAATATATATTTTTACAACATATTTTAAATCATAATTTTTACTTCGTTTTAAAAACTATTGTTTGCAATCACATATCTAGCGGGTATATTTTATTTTATTTTATTTTTAAATATGTATGAAAGACTGTATATGTTGGATTAAGGAGATTGAGGCATGAACATCCAACTGTGCACTGAGAGCATCGCCAGTGAGAATCCATTGACTTGAAGTCTAAATGCAATCCGCTTTCGAGCTTCAGACATTTACCGTATTTGAATATCACTCAACACTCAACAGTGAACAGACATGTACATTTGCAAGTAAAAAAAAAAAAAAAAAGACAGAATGGATTCACAATAAAAAATTGTATCTACAAATACACAAATTAAACCACTATATGTACTCCATTTGGAGACCGTATCACCTGTAATGATACTTAATGAATTATCAATACGTACATAAATGCAATAGCCACGTGAGATTCCTAGCCTTTGAAGATTCATGATCAATGACCAGTTTTGCTCCAATATTTATATTCATCCTCCATACGCCAAAAAGAATTCCTCCACTTCCAAGATAGGCATCCATTTGCACTATTCTTATCCATGGATGTAGTATCTACAGCACAAACTACTATTTTTCTTTTCTGTTCTCTTGACATGCAAAAAATCAGACTAGGCAGCAGTGGCCACTTTTAAGGCCAGGATGAAAATAAAAAATTTTGGGGTATAGCCAATCCATGATTAACATCAAATGGCATAAATTGGGTTCAATTCTGTATCAGAATCCAATTGATTCCATAAGCTAGTCCCACTTCTTGACATCTTCTCTTTCTTCCTCACTTTGCGATCTTGTTTTGACTTAACCACGTAATATGTCATGGTTCCAAGAACTCCTGCCATGGTGACTCCCCCTATAACTGTAACAAGCACTGCAGCCCACTTGTTATGCCGACCAACCACTATATATGCCGAAGAGAGAAATGCAACCGTAGTGCAAACAGAGGCCAACCACATTAGCTTATTGATCACCTCAACAACCCGCCTTTCGGACTTCATCTCCCCTCTGACAATTGTGATTTGCACCAGCACAACAGCCAATGACGTAAAGAGTGCAATGGCATTAAAGATGAAGAAGATCTTGAATGGTGTACTGCTCGCCATCACAGCAGTCCCACTATCAGTATCACCACCAGGAACTGTGAAAATCGCAGCAAATGCAACTGTGGCAAATAGCACGGCAACCACTGTGACTGAGTTGGTGGCATTGTTGATTCCAGCTATGTGGAGCTTACGGAGCTCCTTGGCTATCCCATTCACATTCCTGTTCGTTTTGCGGGTTTGTTCAAGCTGCGTGTGTACATCTTTTTTTATCTCCGTCACTGTTATCCTAAGCTCATCTCGTGGCTGGTTAAGTTCATTTGCTCTTACGGCACCATAACGAGCCAAGCAGTCCTTAATTTCTGTGGATTCTTCAGAGAGGGGCATTCCATCAGCTATGTCAAAGGCTGTTTTATGGTCTCGTGTTAGTGCATTCACATTAGTGTCGGGAAGCAATAACAGCTCGTTCACTATCTGCAAGAAATAATAAGTGTCACAATTGTTGCATTTGAACTGACTTTAAAATTGTGATTACGTGTTCTTAACTACCAGTATGGTAATGATTTCTCGTCCAAACATGACAACTATTGTGCTATATCTATGTAAATAATAAAATCCAAAAACGAAAAAGAAGAAATCGAATAGAAAACAACAAATCAAATTTCTGAAAACTGAGCCCCATAGAGCTCACATGTATTCTATGGCTTGTTATGAATGTTTGATAAATCAAATTTTACCAGCCATATTATATGAGAAAACAAATCCAAATGCATTTCCTAGCTGGTATAGAGTTTGCTTCTGAACCAAAATAAAAATGGTAATATGCACTAAAGCGAAAATCATACAAAAGACAGTATTTTGCATTTTTGATAATTTCCCTAGAACCTGTAAAAGCATGTTATGCTATCCTTTGAAGCAGTTCCCAACCAATTTCCAGACATCCATTAATCAAAAATAAAAATAAAAATTCTAAATTGGGACTTGGGACACGAGAGAGAGAGAAGAAAAGGTTCTCTAAATATTGAAGCAGTTTTTCAAATATAACAAAATTTATTAAAAGAACATTACGTAGGAACAGGTGTATATAACACGTGGATAGCCAGCACAAGTGAAATATAGCTGAAATATCTATTAACCTTCACAAGATGTTGTTGCATAACTGACGGTCGAAATCAAGCAAGGCCGAACCAAATGGTACTTGGCTCATAACATAACAGGATGAGCTACCTACAGGCTAAATTCATCCAGGCTGACTCAAGAAGTCTCTTGGAAATTTCATTTATTAGCATATGTGTTACTCAGACATATGGTGACTTCATTAAAGGTCTTGGTACTTATCCTCTTCTCAAAGGTATATAGGTCCATGGTTCATCCTGCTATGGATGTGGGATTTAAAGGGTTAGGAATATCATTTGTCAGGGGGGGAAAAAGAAAAGATCTCCAGTGGCCTAAACTTGAGTAATTAAAGTTAATTCTCATTCTCAACTAACACTGTGTTGCAAGTCCAACTGAGCAAGAGAATGAGGAAGCATATAAAGACTTAATATCTCAATACTTGGACCAAACTTTGCTCAAACTAGGCTCAAATAAGCTTGAAGAGTGATTTTTTCAAGGAACAACAAAAAGGTATTAGGCTGTCTCAGCTTAAGTTGCAACCCTTCTCATAAGGCTGAAAAGCATGAAATTAAGGGAAATAATTATAATTGTAGTCAACAGCAGAAAATATCTATACATGAACATAAGAATTTAGCAATAACAATAAATACCTCTGCCCGCTTTTTCCTGGTGGCTACATGTAATGCCGTATTGCCAAACTTGTCTGGGAGCATGACAATAGCTGCATCTGCCTCAAGAAGCAACCTCACCACTTCACAGCTAACCCCTTTTACAGCCATATGCAGAGCAGTCTGCCCTTTCTTATCAGTCCTTCGAGCTAATTGTGGATCTTTGTCAAGCAATGCTTTTACAATATCTTCATGCCCTTGCCGGGAAGCTAAATGTAATGCGTTCTTTCCATTGGATCTAGATATCTCCAGCAAGCTAGGATCTTTTGATAGCAATTCTTTAACTACTGCTGTATGCCCTCTTGTGGCAGCAGTTATAAGAGGCGTTGCATTTGATTGGCCAACTGTTTTGCTTAGCCCTGGGTCATGATCTAATAGCACCTGGACAATGGCTGCATAGAGATAGTTGACGATTGAGGATGGCCCAGAACTATGATGTATTTACAGTGCACATATTGAAAACAGAACCATGAAGGCAAACAATTAGACAGCGTAAACTTAAGGTTGCACATACTGAAAGATAAGCGGACAAACACTTCATAAGAAAAGCATACCTGCTTCTGAAACCATGTTGAAAACAGCACTACCCCTAAATATTAGAAGACTCATTTTAATAAATGCTTTGAGCAGACCGTAAAATTAAACAGAATGTTACTAGAATGGACTTTGAACTCCTTCCAATGAGCTAGAGCTCATTGGCTTTCAATAGCTCATTATTATTTTTTCCTTCTTGCCTTAGAATGTCTCAACAATATCCTTCAATTTCTATCATATACGTTACAGAATTAGTCTCTTGTGGGCATGAAGAACAAATTGCTCCTCTCGTTCAACTTACACATTAGAGGCATGTTATGGACCTGTGGTTATCAATTTTAACTATCACATCATTTGATTCATAGCATATAAAATAGAACAAGATTAAACAAACCAACTCAACTATGATACAAATGATTAGACTGCACCACAAAATCAAAACTCTAAAAGGATTACCTTCATGACCTTGCCTTGCAGCAATGTGCAAAGGATCAAACCCGGACCTATTCTTAAACGAAATTGCCTCCTTAGTGGTATACTGCAACAACTCCTTAACAACATCAAGATGACCCTTCTCGGCTGCAGTAAACAACGCGGTCTCGCCCAATTCATTCACCTCATTCACAATGGCTGCCCTTATATCAAGCACCTCGGCATCAAAATCCGCCCCGCTCAGTGTCCCAACCAACTGTGCATCAATTTCACCCAAAATCTGCTTCACAGCTTCCAAATCCCCACGCTGCACAGCCAAGTGGAGCTCAGTGTCATTGTGGCGACCCGTCACCTGCTTCACATACTTCTTCTTATCTATCTTCTTGCCCGAATTCGACATAACCAAAGACTTGCTAGAATTCGAAACCAGCAGAGCCTTGCCGGAATTGGATAGCACCATAGTCGGTGTCCTCGGAGTTGGAGGTTCAGAGATATGGTTGGCATTCCGGTCCAGGCCTAAGCCCAAGCCCAAGCCCCGGCCCGGACTCTTCTCCATACACCTCTCGTCTCCTTCACAACCTACCATTTACTTAAGCTTTCGTATCAAATCGATCAAACATACTAAACATACACAATCTCGCTACATTTTTACCAAAAAAAAAAAAAAATCGTGGGTTTGGTTCAAAGAAACCAAAATATTCAAAAATTAACGCAAACTATGCTTTTTCTATAGATACCAGTATGACGCGGTAACACAAGCAAATTCTAAAAAAATTATAACATGAAAATGTCAGTATAACAATGTCATCCTAAATAAAGTGCCTGTCATTCTTAGCTTTTCATTTAAGAAACACACATAAATCTCTGTTTTCATTTGCTTTATATCAAAAGATAATGCAGGGAAAAGGAAAATTACCTTCTTCAGGTACAGACTTCATATGGAGAGGGGACAATGGAGCCCTATTGATTCATAATTGAGAGAATTTTTTTTTTTTGTTGATAATAATTTTTTTTATAAAAAAAATCCAAGGTTAGGAGGAGGCAGTGATATAAGGAAATGGAAATGTCAACGGCGCCGGAGATAGCATAATGACCACCGGACCACCCGGGGTCGGGCGCGAATCACACACCAGGGAGCTTTTATTGCGACTTGGGACTTGGAAGGTCGTTGGGTTTGTTGGTTGGTTGGTTGGTTGTTTGTATTTGCCATGTCAGTATAATAATGATAAAAATAAGTCAAAAATTATATACTACATCCTATTATGTTGGACAGTTTTTAGATGCGTCTTGCTGTAAGGTGGGGATTGAAACGATATTTTTATATGTATTTTTAGTTACAATGACTTGTTTCAATAATAATAATAATAATAATATACATAAATAATTTTATAATGAGTTGGAAAAGATAAATTTTAGTTTGTTTGAAGTCAAACTTTATCTTTTTAAATTTGATCAATTATCATATTTACATACAATTAGTCCTTCCTATATTTTATTTAAAAAGTTTTTGTTAAGGACTAATTGTGATAACTAATGTGAAATCACAGGACTAAAATAATAAAAACAAAACTAATAAAACTAAAATGACAATTGACCAATTTTCTTTTATTTAAAAAAAGAGAGTTTTAATCTATAATTTCTGCTTTTGATGAATGTTCTTTGCCATTAGCTAAGACATTAATCAGTTTTTAGTATATGTGAGAATTGAATTTCGAATCTCTTATTTAACTACCAAAAATTTTACAGAATTAACTGAAACACAATTGGCCAAACTTAAATGGTCTTAACTATGAAAAATTAAATTAAAAATTTACTTAATTATGGATATTCTTATATTTAAGATAAAGTAAATATCCTTATATTTTAAGATGAAATAAACATTTGGAAAAAGAAAAACATGATCATTAAAAGATAAAAAAAAAGAGGTTTAAATTGTGAAATTACTTAACTATGGCAAATCTAAATTACAAATTTACTTTAACAATGGATATCCTTATATTTAAGATAAAGTGAACATTTGGGGTAAAAAAATCTTTATCAATAGTAAAAGATAAAAATGAGGCACAATTTCAAATCTAACGGTCCAAAGTAGTGTCCCGCAAAGATCAACCAACGAGAAGGCTTAGATGGAATAACATTTTTACATATCCGAAGCAACGAATAAAACCTTAAACCTCGAATGTCGGCAGTTATCTCTGTTAACAGGAGACAGAGACAGAAACAGAAACAGAAACACACACATCCACACAGCTTTAAGAGTTCAGTTTCAACTTTAAAAGTTGAAGTTCCAACCTTAATTAATATCTGAGCTAAAAAAGAAACGTCTGCAATTAAATGGGGAACATCCATGGCCATCGCAAACACCGTAACAGCTCTCATCAAAATAAACCGCCTTCAAATTCACAGCCCTTTAAATATGGTCCGTCTGATCAAGCTCCACAAGTCCCCAGCTCCACCGAGCACAAGCCCAAAACCAACATGGTCTCCTTGCCTTACGGTCATGTGGACTCGACCCTACGAGCCCTCGCCGGCCAAGCCGAGGGGTTCGGCCACCGCGCCATCGGTGGGCTCCACGGTTCTCTTTACCATGTCACCACCTTAGCAGGTCACCACCACCTTCTTGCTTTTCATTTCGTCACTCTATTTGTTTATATAAAATTATGTGTTCGTGTTTATGAAATTCAAAATTCTGGCGCATTGGGATTTTTTGTGTTTTTATTAGGTTTCAAAAGTTGGATGCGAGACAGTGGTTTATGGTTATATGTTAGGCTTTTGGGATTTTACTGTTCACAGGTTTAACAGTTAGTTTATTGAGCTTTACTTGTTGGTTACTTATATATATATATATATATATATATATGTAAATATGATCATCATGATAATGTGAATTGCCTGGACATTGTTAATTCGATGGGGTTGTTTCAACTGGTTAGGTAGATTAGCGAGTTTGGAATTGTTGCATTATTAGGGATTTCACTAATGCAAGTAATGGAAATGTTCGAGGTTTTAGCGAATAGTAGAATTTTGGCAAGTGGAATTGAGGTAGAGTTTTACTAGGTTGTTCATTTATGCAAAGTTTAGACTTTGGAAAATGCTAAAAATCTTAGTGTAAATTTTATAAGAAAAGTTTACAAATTGATATGGCAATGTAACAATGAATGTGATTGGTGCCACTTCAACAATATGATAAGTTTTGAATTACTCTTTTATGATTGATAACACACCTGTTTGAAAAGCTTGTATAGTAAAATTTATAATATTTCTAACATCACTCTTAGCCTTTGTAGCACTATTAGTTTTTATTGGGGCTACAAGTATATTTTATTGATAGTCTTCAGTGTGATTATGGTTATGTGGGTTGGGTTGCCAAACCTGAATTTGTAATTCAATTTGGTATTCCCTACCTGAACTATTGACAAATTGTATTGGTGTAGTTGGGGCATCGGCTTGTCAAACTCTTCTCTTTGGAGGACCATTCTAGAGGTTTCCAAGAGTCTGTATTTGATTGTGTTCTGATATGCATAACATATTCGTCATTATGGTTTTGCAGATGATGGGCCAGGATCACTTCGTGAAGGATGTCGCAATAAAGAACCACTATGGATTGTGTTTGAAGTTTCAGGCACCATTCATCTCTCTTCTTACTTGAATGTGTCATCCTATAAGACCATTGATGGCCGAGGACAAAGGATTAAACTCACTGGGAAAGGTTTGAGGCTGAAGGAGTGTGAACATGTAATTATATGCAATCTGGAGTTTGAAGGTGGTAGAGGTCCTGATGTTGATGCCATCCAAATCAAACCTAATTCAAAACATATATGGATAGACCGCTGCACCCTTTGTGACTATGATGATGGACTGATAGATATCACTAGGGAAAGCACAGATATTACTGTTTCTAGGTGAGATCAAAATTCCTTGTTTCAAGAAATTTCTCTCATTGAAAAATAAAGAATAATAGTTAATGTCTTCAAACATTGGCTTCAGGTGTCACTTTTTACAACATGACAAGACAATGCTCATTGGAGCAGACCCTTCTCATACTGGCGACAGATGCATTCGAGTGACCATTCACCATTGTTTTTTTGATGGGACCAAACAGCGGCATCCTCGAGTTAGATATGGGAAAGTGCATCTTTACAACAATTATACCAGAAACTGGGGCATTTATGCTGTTTGTGCCAGTGTGGAATCACAGGTGCTATTTTTATTAACCAAATTCTATTATTTGTTGGTTTGAACATTTAAAAGGTTTCAAGGTTTTTCCTACTCTAGGTGATTAAAGATCTTGTATCTATATTGTGATATCAGATATACTCCCAATGCAATATATATGAAGCAGGACAAAAGAGGGTTGCATTTAAATATCTCACAGAGAAGGTATATCCACTTTCTAGTTTTGAACTGAGTACATTTCTGAAGTCTGCGCAATCATCTAGAACTGATTGGTTTTAATTGTCTGAGGGCTTAAGTAAAGTTTGTATACATAGGTGTAAATACACACAAACACAATGGGATTTTGGTTGTGAATTCAGCTCTTTGAGCATTCTTTAATTGAAACCGCAAAAGGAAAAAAATTTAAAATGTAACATACATTAAGACACATTTTTGCATTAAAATATCAGTTTCTTATTCATGTAAAAAATTTATCTGCAGTAAGAGAGCTTTATATGCTAATAATTTTCTGCTTTCCAGTAGGTAGATATTTTTTTGCTAGTATATGGAAGTAGAAATGGATAAGCAAACCTATGGATTTTCTGTGTCTTTTTTTTTTTTTTTTTTTTTTTTCAATTTCTGTTGTTTTGATCTACGATATCTATCTCTTTATGTTCCTTTCTAAATGTGATATAGGAGCACAACAATTATGATTGCATAAATTAAGACATTTTGGCTTCCTCTCAACATGAGTGACTATATTTTAGCATTCCACAAGAGCTTTTGTTATCCTCTTTTTGGTTCCCATTTCCATTTAGCAGTGAATTTCTTTCAATATTTCATGTCTTCAACTATCAATGATTGAGATTAATAATCTTGCTATCTAGAAGCCATACAGCACCCAACATTTAGAAGTAGGAAAAAAAGAGGAAAAAATAAGAAAAGCAAAAGATTTTCAATGATGAGGCCCCTGATGCCTATCTAACTGAATTATAGAAGAATTATCCGATGGAAAGAGGACACCTCATAGCAATGGAATAGATGGTATGTGACTTCTGCACATGATGCAAAATTGAGTAGAATGACTGTGCACTCTCTCACTCATAAAGGCATGTGACCTGTAGTTCATTAATCAAGAACTGTGAAAAGACTCCCGAGTCCTGACCTGTAGTGGCCTTCTACAAGCATTATTTCTTATAGTTCATGACCAGTTGGATTGAACTTTGAAATTAACTTTCAAGGTGTTCATAGGAATTTTCCGCTCCAAAAGTAATCCAAACAATCTCCCATACCCTCCCATAAGAAAAGAAGACAAATATCTTGAGTTGTCAATTTCATACATAAATCCTTGTGATGGTTTCATGTAGCTGGCTATGTTAATCATTCATATGAACAAGTTGAATTTTCATGAGACATATACATGAGAATCTTTGGATATTGGAGGTCCTAGTCAAGATAGGTAGGAACCGACTCTTATTGTGCTATTTAAAGGTTTGTTAGTATTTTATTTTATTTTTAATTGTCAAGCTTTGTTAGTATTATGATAGGCTTAAACTCAGCTTTCAAGGAATGGAAGGATGGAGGGAATGGTCCATTAGCTGATACTTATCCAATGTGTCTTGTGTATGCATATGCATATGCATTTTTTATTTAATTAATGGTTTCTGGTATTAGCCTCTACATTGAGAAACAAAATATTTTTTGTTGCTTGACTAGATAATTGAGGATGCATGACATAATTTAGAATTGTGTTTATGTTGGATTTTTCTAATTGCCTACTTTGTTAGATCCACCTTTTGATCGTCTTAGCCATATACAAACAACCAAAATGTTGGTTAACCATTTTTCCCTTGTGGCCTTATCCTGTTTTCATCTACTGGATGGTTGACACTATAAATCCCTGTGCTAGATATTGGGAAAAGCATGACATTATGTGAAAGTATATATGTTGGAATTTTACTAGCTGCCCCTACATTGTAAATCCATTGGTTGATAGTAGTAGCATATTTAAAAATGCTTGCCAATTAAGCTGCACAGACAAATGCCATCAAAAGTGTTGAATAAATAGTTTTTGATTTGTGGAATTGCGGAATATGATCTTTTTCAAAGTACCACGTCTCCATTTGGTTAGAATGATCCTTCCTGTGAAATTGTATATTTTACTGGAAGTATGTGAATTTGTCCATGACCAATAAATTGTTTCAGCATCTAACAGCCGAGATGTGTTTTTCCTAATGAGATTGAAGTTGGTTTTTTGTGACCTCTGTCTAGGCAACTGACAAGGAGGAGGCAACAACTGGCTGCATAAACTCTGAAGGGGATTTATTCATAAGTGCAACTCAAGCGGGGCTAATGACCAAGGATACTGCACACAAAATGTTTCATCCTAGCGAACACTACCCTATATGGACAGTGGAACCGCCCACGGATGATCTTAAGCAAGTTCTCCAGCATTGCACAGGATGGCAGTCTGTTCCTCGACCTGGAGATCAGAAGGCGGTAGCGTAGTATCTTGATAACTACATATATAATCTCTAATTAGTAATTTTGACTTTGATGTTTGTTTCAACAAAATACCTCTTCCCGTGTGTAAAAGGCAACCAGTGAGTTTTCCTTTTAAGCAAGGATGAAATAAATAAGATTTTTGTTTTGATGTTGTTATGGGCCTACTTTTACTTCCCCATTTTCCTGGTTGACATAGACACTTGACAGGTCTCAGAACTTGTTGTGCCCCATTTCTTTGGTTAGTGTACATCAGATCTTGCTGATAGGTAAGCTTATTATCTAATTTGATGTGTTGGTTTCACTGACAATATATATAATTATTATAAAAGTTTTCTTGGTCCTGTTTTGCACTTTTCTTCCGCTGTATTCTTTGAATCTTACTTTAAGAAGCAACAAAAATAGTTTTAAATTAGCAGCAGGCCAACTTGGGAAGAAGTTAGAAATAAAACTATTTGTTGAAAATAGCATCAAAAGATTGGAAAATCCGCATGCATGTGTTTGTTTATGACCCGGCATTATAAATGATATAGGTTTGAGTGTCAAGAGGTGGGTCATATAATCTTGGAAATTTTTAAAGGCTCAAATGATTCAAATATATGTGCGTGGAAACTTTGAAAATGATAATATATATGCTTATATCTAGAAAGTGAAAGGGTATATTGACATGACCATTTCCATACAAACCAATTATAATTAGAATCTTCTTCCGGGCCCATATAAGCAGCGGTTGTCTTTTGACTCGCCATTTTGTTAAGGAGAATTGTTGCTCATTCATTTCAAGCTCAAAAACTTTTACAAACCATGACGCGCCCTTTTGAAACTCGAGACCACAACTCAATAGCCTATTGTCCTCAACGTTCATGTTGAAGTATAAACGGGGGGAAAAAAACCATGCAAGTGAAATTGTCTTAAACCAAAAAAAAAAAAAAAAAAAAAAAAAAAAAAGGGTTGATAGGCAAGTATTCCATTATTATAATAATAATAATTATTATTCTATGCATTGTACAAACATAATTAGTTAATAATAAATAATAAAAAACCTAATCAAAATGATGGTAACAATAATATTAATTGTGATACTGTTGATGGATGGTGAAATCTTACCTTGATTACCTACCAACAAGGTAAAAAGTAAAAACAAACTAGAGATTTGTCAGGATGATTCTAGCAGGAGACTCTTTGGTACATAAGTTCTTTTTTTTTTTTTTTTTTTTTTTTTTTTTTTTTGAGAAGGCTTTGGTACATAAGTTAGTAATGAACTTTTCAATAAAAAGAGAAAATGTAAAGTTTTGCTACAAACTAGTTTGTAATGGCTACACCTTCCACTAAAAAGTTAACACTACTACATATTTTGTAAATCTTACTATTAAATTGTATGTTCTTAACATGCATGTCAAATTTTGCATCAATTCGTTGTTATTTACTATTCGATCCATAAGCATTTTTTTTTTAATGAATAATTTTGGATTATAAAAACTTGAAATTTAAACATTTAATTGATAATATAATATTGATCTTTGATTTTTAGAAACTTTTGCAGACTTGGAAAATATAAAAAGAAAATATTTGATTGGTCAAAATTCATATTTAATAAAAAGATATTGAATTAAGTTTTAACCATACTTTGTCTATAAAGAAATGCAGTATTTAAAAAAAAGTTGTGCACACCTTTTCGGAGGTCCTTCTTCCCATTTTAAACTTTGTGGGGGGAGGAGAAAATGAAAATCTCTCTTCCATTGCAACACATACTTCATATTTGACTTAGGGGTTGTTATGGATACGATCCCGAAATATCAATGGTAGGGTTCAACATTTCCAATGGGGTCAATCGCATTTCTATGTTGGGAAAGGACATACTTCAATCGATTTTACACAAGGTAGCTAGGGTTGAGGACAATAATAGAACTATATTATATATATATATATATATATATATATATGAAATTTTAAAATTTTAAACTAAAAAAATTTATATTCGGCCTCCCTAAAAATTAAAATTGGTCATAAAAGCCAATAAAACACAATAAACATCTCGTTCCTTGTGACTCTACACTATATGATCAAGTGTATTTGGGTGGTGTGTGTACTTATGTTTATTGATTTTGACTTTTTGTAAACTTTAGAACACATTTATTGATTAATTAGCATTTTTTTATATGCAAATGACTCAAGTTGTATAGTTGTTTGACTTTGGTTATTTGTTGTTTGGGACTTAGAAGCGTGGTTCTTTTTATTTCCCTGGCGATGTTAATTATTATTTTTAGTTCAATAATATTTGACATATAATTAGATGATAAATGTGGGGACGTAGGCCCAAATATCCTTCGGGCCTTAGGCCTTGTTCGAGGAGGTATAATGGTTCAAGAATAGATCAATAGCAAGAAAGAAGTAATACTTCGAACTTCATGAGCAAACTATGACTGTAATGGCTAAGAGAGGTTGTCTAAGGAGGAATATCCCCTCGACCAAACGCAATGAAGATCAAGATATGCCTCTTGTCATCTAGGGTGACATTCCAAGAGGTTTTATTGATAAAGACATGCACTATGAATGTATTGGAAAAAGGGGAGCTTGGAAATATCTAAGGAAAAACTGTTGCCACCACATTGAATGCCCTGCAGCTAACTTTCTGGCTGCTTTTATGTGGAGAAGACCCCTGAACAATGATGCCTTTGCTACTTCAACTTATAGAGGGCCAGAGGGGGTGTTTGATGGGACAAGCACTCAAGTAGTGGTTTGGATAGTCAATAAATGAAGGGCCAAGATCATTCAAAGAGGACTATATAATGTAAGAGACCCCTGAGGACAATTGGAGGAAAAAGGAAAGAGAGAGAGACATTGTAGCAATTAAGAATTGAACTTGTAATCAAACTTAAGAAACAATATATATAAGAATTGATCTTCTCGGACTGTGCTGAGAACAATTTTCTATAGTTTAAATCAGTCTATCTTCCTTTCCTTGTCATCTGAACCCACTTACTTGTTGTCCAACTCGTTAAAGTGCAGTTTTCCAACACACTTTACAAATTTTGTATTGGGTTTTTTGGGTCTAAGTTCATTTATCTTTTGTGCTGAGGATCCAAATTGTGTCCTTATAATAAATATGATTTATATTTGATTGGTAAATCTAGCTACAATATTAGATTTATTTCAAGAAAAAAATGCATATAATTCAAAAACAACTATCATGTGTCTTTTTTTTTTTTTTTTTTTATTTTTTTTTTATTGATTTGTTAAATGAATTTATTTAGAATGATGGAGCAACTATTATAAATTTTGCTAGATAAGTCTTAAAAATTGATTTATCAATTTTTGAGACACAACATATAAGTAATTAAGACTTTTATTTATCATATTATTGAAATGATACCAAATATATTCATTATCATATCCATTTTTTAAATATTATATAGTAAAATTGGTAGTAGTTTTTATGCACCAAAAGTCTATTGGAATTGGCGTGGTAATTAGAGACTTGGCTGGTAGGATTATTGTGCGTGTATTCAGAAAATCCAGGTAACCCTCAGAGCGGTGGAAGCTGAACCCAAAGTTGTTGAATTCGGTCTGCATTTTGAGAGGGACATGATGATCCAAGAGTTTGTTTTGGAGAGTGACTCATTGACTCTCATAAATGCACTGAAAGAGACCTCTCCCCCATCCTCTTCAATAGCTGATGTGGTGTATGGTTCACTGTTTGATTCCCACAATTTTCGCCAAATGGATTTTTCCCATGCTCGTCGGCAAACCAATAGACCGGCTCATCTCTTAGCTAAATATGCTCTAGGCATTGATGACTTCTCTGTTTGGTTAGAAGAGAGTCCTTGCTTTCTTGAACAAGCTCTTCTAAATGATGTATTGTTAATTCTTTTGTTTCAATGAAGTTTTGAAGTATTTCAAATCAAAAAGAAAAAAAAATTGGTAGTAGTTTTGAAGTTTTATTTATTATCCTCTTTACATGACACTAATCTAATTGTAAACTTGTAAACATACTGATAGTGATAGTGATTAGTTTACAAATTTTATCTATTGTCACATTAGTTTGTAAACTTGTAACATTTAATAGTAGCTTTAACGTTTTTCTTGTGGTTATTTTATTAATACTAATTTTTTTTTTTTTTTTGGTTTCTCAGAGTATTTCTTCAAACCTTTCATCCAGAGATTAATCACTGTTTGCGGCGGGTGGGCCCATAGCGGGGTAAATCGCTGGCCCAAAGAGTTTTTTTAAAGTGCTAGTGCTTGGACTTGAACTAGGGAGCTCCTAGTTAAATCCAAGACAACCACTTTGAGATCAAGTGTCCAACTACTCGGCCAACCCCACTGGGTTTAATACAAAATAAATACTAGTTTACATTTAATAAAAGAAAATCAATTATTCTTGGCCCCGCCTAAAGTAAATTCTTGGGCTTGTTCCTGACTTAGTGCCCATTTGTTTCCACGTTTTGAGCCCAAAAAGTGACTTTTGAAAAAAGTCAGGCCTAAATGTGTGTTTGGTGAAGCCCAAAATGCAACTTTTTGTCAAAAGTTGCGTTTTATATTTGGGAAGAAACGCACATTCATTGAAAGTTCCACTTCGGTCCATTTTGCAAAAGTCCCATGCGCGTTCATCATATATCTGTTGGAGAATATTGGCAATTACCAAATTACCCTTCAATTTGTCCTCAGTCCTCAGTCTGTGTGCCTCATTCCTCTCCTTTCATCTCATCTCATCTCTCTGCTCTTCCCTCACCATTCTGCTACAAACACAACACCACCCAACAAAATCAACAAAATCGAAATCAACTCATTTCAAACCTAGTCTATCACTGGTCTACCACCACAATCAACAAAATCAACAAACCCATTTCAAACCCAACTCAAAATCAACCCAAAACAAAATCAACTCAAAATCAAACCCAAAATCCACAAAAAATCAACTCAAAATTAAACCATTAACTGAAAACCCATAACCCAAACCCAAAATCAAAATCAAATACAAATACAAACCCAATGTTTCAATCATCTTCATCATCATCATCATCTTCTCTGGAGGAAGTGAAAGAGCGGCTTTCGAATTGTCAAAAAAAAAGAGCTTAGATGTGGAACGTTATGGAGGAAGTGAAAGGGAAAAAGGGGAAAGAATGAAGAAAAAAGTGAAAAGTGGAATGTTTTGGAGGGGAAATGGTAGGGAAAAAGGGAAAAAAAAAGGGGAAAAAAAAAAGAAAAAGAAAAAAGAGAAGGGTATGTGGGTGGAGGAGAAAAAAAGAGAAAAAAAGAAGGAGGAAATGTTATCACAGTATTTGTACAATATTTTCATAATAAATCTTAAAGGGTAGGTTATTATTAGCTAATTTTGGTGAGAAAAAAATAATTTTAATAGTACGTTAAAATTAAAATTTGTATCAATTATCACAGTAATTTCATAATATTTTCACAATAAATCTTAAGTGGTAGGTTATTATTAGCTAATATTGATGAGAAAAAAAATAATTTTTTTAGAAAGAGAAAAATTGATTTAAGTATATAAAGTAGTTGATTTAAGTATGAAATAAACTCACATAAAAAAAAGTATGAAATAAACTCCCTTATATATACATTGTCATTTTTGGTAATTTATCCCTCAAACTGCCACTTTTATAAGTACTACCCAAATACTCAGCTTTTTCAAAAAGCACTTTTTAACAGCTTTTACCAAACACTCAACTTTTTGAAAATGCACTTTTTAATTATGCACTTTTTGAAAACTCCACTTTTTCATTATACACTTTTACAAAAAGCTAAACCAAACTCACCCTTAGGAGCATTCCTCGAATTTTTCTTGAGTTGACATCGAGTTGGTTAGGCTTCACCCATTAAAGGTGACCAGCCATAAATTTATATATCATCATCAATGATGATGACTAACTTTTAAAGTGAAATTTTATAATTATCACTAACTTGAATTTGATCATCGATTCTCAACAAAAAGAAAAAAGAATTTGATCATCCATGCAATCAGGATTTAAGCCGTAAGTTCGTTTAGCTGAAATTTTTCAAAATAAATACTAAAATATAAGCCAACTACACCATTTTTCTTTGTTTTCTGTTCACAGGATGTTTCTTTGGTTTGTTTTTTACTCGAGTGTTTGGTGGAAGGATTATTAATAATAATTATCAAATGAAGCAAGCTCGGAAAAACTAGGAATGACAACTGGTCGGGTTCGGGCCGGGTTTTTTCATACCCGGACCTGACTTGCTGGTCAAGACCCATGGCCTGGGTTCGGTCCGTTTACTAAATGGATTTTTTTTTTTTGGGACTTGGACTTGCCCCTGCCGAGCCCCACGGGCCCCGCGAGGCTCGTCCCTCATGACTAGCCCAGCCCAAAATCAGAAATGAAAATTTTGTTTTATGATTTTTCGGCCTAAAATCACAAACACAAACACAAATCCAAATACAATCACAAACATAAACACAGAAATTACAAACACAGATTTCAGATCTATGATTTTCCCTATCAAAATCACAAACCAAACACAAATTTTAGATCTATGATTTTCATTTTTCTCTTTCAGAAATCATAAACACAAACACAAACACAAACTCACATGATTGAGGCAAACTAACCCAGAAAAAAGAAAAAGAAAAAAGAAAAAAGAAAAAAAATGGAGAATGAGGTGGAGTGAGGCCGTGTCACGCTTGTAGTTGTGGCCATGGGCGAGGAAGATGAGAGGAGCAGAGGACTGTGCGACAATAAGAGATCGGCGATGGCGAGGACGAAATGGAGTTGAGAGAGTAGAGAGCCTGTGCTGCGTGAGGAAGATGAGAGAAGCAACGACGTTTATAGTCTCAACGCTATTATTCACGCTTCTCATCCTCGATTCATGATCCGAATCCAGCTTTTCCAATTTCCCAAAAAAAAAAAAAAAGCTCTGCTTTTTGGAACAACAACAACGACAACAACAACAACAACTTTTACGGCGATTGGATTTTTCGATGAGTGAAAAAACAGTTGGATTTCCGGCGAGCTTTGAGAACATAAAGTTTAGTTTTTGATCTGGCAAAACAAAATTAAAAAAAAAAAAAAAGAAAAAAGAAAAGAAAAGAAAAGAGAAAGATAGAGAGAGCATGAAACGGTCACTACTCTCACTACTATTATATAAAAACCAAAAATCAAAACTTAGAGTCTCTCACTGCTTGTGGGCTTGTGGTCGTGTGTGTGAGAGAGCTGAGAGATGAAGAGGGAGAGGCGGAGGTGTGAGCTGAAATGGGAGGAGGAATAGAAAAGTTCAGGGTTTTTAACTATATATATGTGTAAGGGTAATTTAGTAATTATATATATATATATATATAACTGGGTTTTATCTGGGTCAAGTTTTAGGTTTTTTTGATAAAACTCAGACCCGCTTCAGGTTTTTTTTAAAAAAAAACCCATATCCGACCCTATTCTTTATCGGGCTGGGTAAAATTCGACCCATTAGGATCAAGCCAGACCAAGTGTCCGTAGGTTGGATCTAAATTGCCATTCCTAGGAAAAACGAGAAATTCTCATACAATAAACTCCAAATAGGGACACATCCAGTCACATTCAAAGAATCAAAAGTTTTGCCATGATTTGAGCCGCACGCTTGGCCTTGTAATCTAATATGGGCTACGCCTTTGTTTACTGTTTCAACAACATCACATCACATATACTAGCTGTTATTTGCTATAATTTGTTAAATTAGTCAATCACGAGACGGTAAAGAAAACAAAAACATGTGAAAACTATTGTTTACATTTAATAATAGCACTTTTATTTTTATAACATTCAAAAATGTATTTTTACAGCACTAAAAATTGAAGAACAATACCTAAACACTACTGTCAAACCAACCCTTAACCTCTAGACCATGAATGCCGTTGATGAGACAAGGAATATGAAGAGGAAACACTAGTACCCCCCGAGCTATTGTTGTTCCCAAAGAACAGGTCCGACAAGTAATTCCCCACATCCTCAGGGGCAAATCTGACAGTTAACCCAACATTTCGCTCTCCAACAACATTAGACCTATGAGCGTCGTAGAATTCCTGATAACTTGGGACGATCTTCCTCGCTAACGAGACTTTCATTTCGTCTCGGAGTTTCGGGTCCGCTACGACGAACGAGCTCTGTTTCCTACAAGTTTCGTCGAAGCTCGAATTGAATTTCCTAAAAATTTCCTTCGCCTGAGCTGGAGTAATCGTGGCCGTTGGATTTTCCGGCATCGTTGCAATCACTGGGCCCCACGCTAATCTCTCGTAATTCGCAGAAAATAGTTTCACTTTCTCTTCGTGCTTTGTGATCCAATCCTCGCCGAGAAGGTACTTCAAGTTCGAGGTTTGAACTTTGGAGACAACGTGGTTAAGGTTGTTTGCTAAGAATATGTACGAGAGACAAACGTCTTTGTGATGTTCTACTTTGCCGTCGAGTTTGCAGAGGAGTACGAGGATTAACCAAGCCATGCGCATGGAAATCGCCGGTTCCGGAGAGTCATCGGTGGATGGACTTTCGAAGTAGGATTCCGGTAACGATGATCTCGGTGGCGGAGGACAGTCGGCGAAAATGTCTGCGAGGATGTTACTGTAATCGGCGAGGAGAGAGAGGTAGTTCATGGTGGTGAGAGTCAGAGTGTCAACACCGCCGCCACCGTGGATTTTCGACTTCGACGAGTCCTTTTGCATTGTTGACTCGAACTCTGATAGCATTGTGCGGACCGAGTCGCTGAGTTTGTTCAGCGAGTTGAGAGCTTGAGCTCGAACGGTGACGGTTGATTCGAATGAGAAGATGGAATCGATTTCGATCCAGTTGGTTGAAATCGCTGTGTACATGTCGAGCACACGGAAAATTTTCTCAGGATGAGATTTCTTGCTTTTAGCTACGACGAGTTCGGGGAATCCGAAGAGAAGAGTAGCTCCTTCTTTGGAAATCTCAGTGAAACAAGATTCTCTGATCGAGTCTGAGGAAGCGAAAACATGGTCGCAGAGGATTCTCTCTCCGTTGAAAAGAATTGTCATCGAAACTTTCACTGCCTCCAACCAATCCTTGATTCTGCGATCAAGAACTTCCCAGTCCATCTTATTGATTTGTGAGGATCTAATTTTTTCAACACCAAGTCGATAAATGCCTTCGTCGATAATCGATTTTCTGATAATTTTGTATATACTGATACACTCTTTGGCGTAACCAGAAGAGATCATACACTCAGCTATGGATCTCAAGTCAGTCATAGCTATGGAAGAAACTTCTTCGACTTCATCGATTGAATCACCTACGTTGCGCACTTCATCATCGTGTGAGACTGAGCCATCATCGTAATCGGAAATGCTTGATCGAGCGGAGGCGCGTGAGGATCGAGCGGAGACTGATTCGGGGTCCAAGTGAGCTCGATTCATGGAAAGGATTTGATAGAACTCCTTCTGGAGTCTCTTCATGGCTATCTGCATAAGATTCTGTGCGTGCACGAGCTTCTCCGAGGTCGAGTTCTCGATGACCATGGCGTGCATGGATTTCTGAAGATCGTTCACGCACCTGATGAATTGCATGGCTTCACTTTTGCTCTCGTAGAACAAAGATGTGACTTTGGCATAAGTGGAGGTTTCTGGGTTCCACTTGTTTATCAAAACCGTGGCCGCTTCGATGCTCTGCTCGATCAATGACTCCGAAAAGCTGCGTCGAGGAGTACCAGTTGAAATTGAGTTTCTTGCAGGCGAAGAATACCGAGACATAGAGAAAGATGAAGTTTTGGAGTTGAAGCAAATACTCCTCATTCCTTTTCTAGGCATTTTTAAGATCTAGGAATGAATATGAGTGATTGTTTGTTTGTTTTTGGGTGTGATAGATAAATCCTTGAGGTCTGTGATGGTGTGTGAGAAAAGGTATATCACCGTATCAGAGCTAAAGATTTCTAGTTCTTAGTGTCTTTGTTTATGGTAAATTGTGAGTTTGAACATTGTTGTGGGGGTATATATAGACAAATGAACAATGCCGTTGCTTGGCCGATAGTCAAAAATAAAAATAAAGAAAGAAATGAACGCCGCCATTATTGCTGAAAGAAATATTGAAACGTGTACACTGTGTAGGCCTTAGGGAAGAACGTGGGGTAATGACTTTTTAAACTGTACAAGGAGTCACGTAAATTGACTCTTACACGTTCCACGCGTACAGTTGTATACTTGTATTTGTGTGTCTCTCGGAGAAGCTTGGACTTTGAAATTTGATAAAAGTAAAACCCAAGGAAATATCAAAATAATAAGAGGTGTAAATATTTTTGTACAAAATTGTTGAGAGAAAATAGATTTGTCCGTGTGTAACGACACCCAACTGTTCCGTTTTGTAGTGATACATAAAAAAAAAAAAAAAAAAAAACCTCTGGATTGGGTATTATAAAAATAATAATCTATCAAGTCAAAAAAGTATCAGTTTTCTAAAATAAATAAAAACTATCAAGTCAAAAAGGATAAATTGAACCCTTCAAAAGAGGATAAATTGAAATAAATATCATTGGAGATATAAATCTCTTGATAACTTATCCTTACGTGCGCTTGATAGTTTTGAAAGATTGTTGCATGTGATTTGAAGATCTTGACTAGATTTTTGTAATTTACATACATTATTTATTTATTTTTCTATAAATCCCACCTTAAACAATTCTTTTTAGTAATCTATATATACATAAAGAAATTTGTGTTTTACTACATGAAAAAAAAAAAAAAAAACCTTAATGGTTTATTATATTGTTTGCTTTTTTTTTTGGCATGGTTTTATTTGAATCAACTATGAAGTCAAAATGATAAATTGTAATAAATAGTGTAAGAACTGGATTTAGTAAGAACTAAGTTTAGCAATCCAAACCCACTTAGAATAGTGGTGCCTTGTACTTCAACCCAAACCCAAACAATAAAATTGTTTTTTGTAGAGGTGGGAAGACAATTACAGTTTAGTCGCAAGCTAAGCTTAAGGCTAGTGATATAGTTGTCAAATACAGAGGAACAAATCAGGTAGTTGATGGTAAGAAAAGTTCTCCTCTATCACTTCCGAGGAATAGTTCTTATATAAGTCTTACCTAGGTTTTTATTAAGTTATACACTATTTAATTTTCTATTTCTTACTCTCTTTCTCTCAACCTCTCCTCGAGTAGACCACTCCTCGGGTCAAATACGCTTTTCTGATGGGTTGGTGCAAGACCCGCTTCTTATTCTTTTTGATCCTCAGACGTCCCACAAATATAATTGGAGAAATGGAGAATATGATTTGAAGATTATTAAATATGACTTGAAAGATCATTAAATATGATTTGAAGATTTGACTAGAATCTTCTAATTTACATGCATTCTTAAATTGTTTGAATAGAAATTAAAATCACATTAATTTGTGTTAAGAAATTTGGAAATGATTCTTGACGTGTAATAAATAAATGGTCCGCATGGACGATTACATTCAAGCCAGCAATAAGTAACGATCATAAAACCACTATAGGTTTCGTGAGCAGCTTCATGTCCGTTACAAACACCTTTATGAGTTGTTCCATTACTTTTAATCACCTGGCTCAGGCACAACGTCCAGGGGAGATCAACAAACCTTGCAATAACTCATAAGTTGTCTATATAAAGCCATAAAAAAGCAAGTAAATATACACAAACTAAGCTACAATACATATTAGAGATTTCCTAAAAATTAAAAGATTAACTAATTTAAGCATTGGAGGGTCTTTGGCTGACACCAATCCGATGTCTTTTATTATCACCTTGTTTTCTTTTAACAGGAAACCCAGGTCCTCCATCGAGAGAAACGAGGATTATATGTACTGATAACACTTTCTGTGTTTTATCAATTCCATTCTAGAAAAATAAAATAAATCCATGTAGAAAAAAGTATAAATTGAAATAAATATCATAGGAGAATGTAAATCTCTTGATAACTTATCCTTACTAGGACTTGATAATTTTGAAAGATTATTATATGTGATTTGAAGATTTTGACAATATTTATCTAATTTACATATGTTCTTAATTTTTTTTACATAAAGAAAATTTTTGGGGTCTAGTTTTATTTTTTTAATTTTTTATTTTTTTGAGAGGGTTCTAACCTATGACGTTCACTTCTAATAACAACTTTTTATCATTAGACCAAGAGTCTGGTTTTATTTGAATCAACTATTAAGTCAAAAATAATAAATCAAAATAAATATAATTGGAGAATATTGATGAAACCGAAAATTGACCTCGTCAGTATGCTCCTCGTCAATGTCGATAAACAAGCTTCGGTACCTATTGTTAAGAAAGGAAAGGCAAAGGAAGTTTCACCGGCGTGGCACCAATTGAGAATACTCCGATGCAAAAGTTAGTTAAATAGCTCTCAAAGAATTCTGTCACAAGTGTATATTTAGTTTTTCATATCTCCTTTACCTGAGTTCCATTTCCTTTTTATAGTTTGCTTTGGGTCGGTGTAGTTATGTTTGTTAATGCTCCTCTAGGCGTTTTTCTCCTAAAAGAAAAGCAGCATTAATTGACAATGAAGATTCTATTTAGAGTGTACTGGATGACCGTTGGGCCATCATTGCCCTTGTAACTACTCCGGCGCACTTATTCCTTGTTAGCTGTCCTAATGGCATTTTATTTATGCCTTCAATGAATGCGGTCCTGTCTCGTCTATACTATTATCTCCGATTTAGATGCAGCTATGGTCGTCTTTAAGTTAGACAACCTCCACTTGATACTCGTCAAATATGATTTTGAAAGATCATTAAATATGATTTGAATATTTGACTAGTCTTCTAATTTACATACATTCTTATATTGTTTGAAAGGAAATTAAATGAAGATAGTGAAAAAAGGGGGGAAAAGGAAATAGTATTTGATGTATACTCGTATTTGATATTTGTTTCATTGTTTATTTTTTTAGCACCTCGTCAGCACTTATATAATCGGAGGTAATAGTATATATTTCTGAAATATTTTTTCATTCGCGGGTTGACCAGATTCACTTGTTCAGACTTCAGAGTCTTTGCCCTTTAGGTTGAAAAGGAAGCCATTTCTCTCCACACAAAAAAAAAAAAAAAAAAAAAGTTGAAAAGGAAGCCAATAGAAACAAATTTAAATTGCGATTTACATGTGGACGTACGTAAGCATAAAAATCAAGGAAAGCCTAGCAAAGGGGAAAAGAGTAAACTGGAGAATCAGGCATGACGCAAACACAATTATATCATGGCCCTCGCTCTTTACGAAGTAATTTTCGAGACAAATCATAATCAAGGTGTTGTAAACAAAATAAGGTACAATACTTGTTTCGCACGCGATTCGCTGAGGTTCAACGAAAAGTCTAATTTTGTTTCTATCTTTGCTTGTCGACTAATAATTCTTCTTCTTATTTAAAATTGCAACATTTTTCATGATTATTTCCTTGTAATATTTATGATAAAAAACCAAAATTCTAATTAAGGAAAAATTTAACGAATGCCTTAAGGGCATTGTCATTAAAAATATTTTCAGAAAATTTTTAAGAGAAAAGTTTTTTTTTTTTCTAAATTTAATTTTTTTGATACATTTTTATATTTCTTGTTCTGAGCGAGTATATTCTTATAAATAGAAGATGCATTCTTCCAGGAAAATGTCAAAATGGTCCTGGATCACACAACATCCAAGAGAAAATTGTTGGGAGAGGCCTGGCTTCTCTTGATGCATTCTTTCATTTATTGAGAAATGACCCAAGCATGGGAGAGGCCTGGCTTCTCTTGATGAGAAGTGATGCAAGGCGTGTCCCGCACTGAAGGAAAAGAAAAGAAGAAAAAAAAGGGTAAAGCCATTTGGCCTTGCGGAGAGCTGAAGCAAAACAAAGAGCCATTCGGCCATTGTGAGAAAAACACAAGTGAAAGCTTCAGGAGGTGCAGTCTAAGGAGATAGAGAGAAATACAATGAAAGTGTGAGAGAGTAAAAAAGAAAAAGGAGGCATTTTTTTTTGCTCATGTTACACACAAGGAAGATAAACTGGAAGAGTTCTCATGGAGTTTTTGAGTGCTACAACCATGAAGAGTTGGAGTATTCAGAGGAAGATTTTGCTACTGGTTTTGTGGTGAGATTGTATTTACTCATTGGAATTTATTTATTATATATCCAATTTATTGTGGACTCAAGTTTAGTATAAACTTGATAGTTGTAAACTCTATTTCATAGTGGATATTTTTCGGAGTTGCCCTTTGGTTTTTCCCTCTACACTAGAAGGTTTCTCTACATAAGATTTGGTATTCTTGTGTGGTTGTGTTTATGTGATGCTTGCTAAAATTATTTTGTTTCCATAATATTGTTATTACTCGGTAATTATATATTTTAATTCACACATAGACATTGAGGGGATTAGGATTTTTTTCCTAACAAGTGGTATCAGAGCTTTTGGTTGCTTGGGTTTGACTATCTTGTGTTGGATTAAATGGAGAATATGACTATAAATACTATGGTTAAACTCTTGGCATCGAATTATTCAATATGGAAGCTGATGGTGGAAGATGTCCTTAATGGCAAGGATTTGCATGAGAAAGGAATTAAGATTTTGGAATCCGCCTTGTAAATCATATCAGCATATATTTATGATCATTAATTTTTTTCAACTCACTACATGATAATCTAGAAATCAATCTTGCTATCATGGAAAATATCCTCATTAAAATCCTTATTTTAAAAATCAAAAGCATGTTCTTCTTCGCTTTTTAAGTATAAAACCAAATCATCAATTGTATCTGTAGCCAAACAAATCACAAGATATATCCAATTCTAAAAATCAAATCATAACTTGTATTCATTGACAGACAAATCACAAACGATATCCAATTTTATAATCAAGAATTAATAACCCAAGCATTCAATTAATTAAGACAAATCCTAAATCATGAGAAAAACATGATTGAACTCATATTTAGAATCCCATCTTAGTCAATTGATATGAAGTAAGAACAATTTAAATCATTAAAGAACAACTATTGTGGGAAAAATCAAATCAAATAAATATTACTAATAATCCTTAACAAGGTTTCATCCTCAACCCTAATTATAAATTTAGCTACTTATGATAATTGAAAGAAAACACAAAAATAAAATACTAAATATTAAACTAGAAAAATAATTAAAACTAACAGTCATGGAAGAAGTAGCCCCAGCTTTCTATACATTCAGCCTTCAGCCCTAGCACTAGCCTCAGCCCCCTGAATTTTGCCCTAAGAAGCCTTTAAATAGATCAAGGAATCCTATTACAAGTTGAATTCCTGTTTGGAGAAAATCCTAGATTTTTAGGCTTCACTTCACCGACTATTTTGGCCTATTTAACGTCAGAATTCGGGCTCCTGGTAAACTACAAAGTTGTAGCTCTTTAAGTTAACTTTTCATCCCAACTTGAATCATCTAGATTGGACATCTGAGCCAAAAGTTATGCCAAAAATACTAACTGATGTGTAGGCTGGAATCCTAATCCGAATTGGACTTGGATTTGGTGCAAATTTCCTTTGATTCCTTACTTCAATTGGACTTAAATTTAATTAGGTTGATCTTCTCTTGAATTCATGCCTGGCTGGATGTAAGTTGGCTTAATTTAATTGGCCTAGCCTCACTTTGCATGTAAAGTTCTTGTTACCTGCAACACAAAGATATTACATAATCAGTCACAAAATAATATAAAAGTAAAGCTAAATATGTAGATATGTAAGTATTTTATTGTATATATTTCATGCACATCAATAGACATTGAGGGGATTAGGATTTTTTCCCTAACAAGTGGTATCAAAGCTTTTGGTTGCTTGGGTTTGACTATCTTGTGTTGGATTAAATGGAGAATATGACTATAAATACTATGGTTAAACTCTTGGCATCAAATTATTCGATATGGAAGCTGATGATGGAGGATGTCCTTAATTGCAAGGATTTGCATGACCCTATTAAGGGGGATAGTGCCAAGCCTAGTGATATGTCAGATAGAGACTGGGAGAAATTAAATAGAAAAACTATTGGGTGTATTAGACAATATATCGATGTTAGTATTTTTCACCATGTGTCTCAGGAAACAAATGCAAAGGTTCCTTGGGAAAAATTAAGGAGTCTTTATGAAAGAAAGACAGCTCAAAATAAAGCTTTTATTACTGGAAAGCTTGTGAATTTGAAACTTAAGGTGGGTAAGTCCATTGCCGAGCACCTTAGTGAGTTCCAAGACTTGGTTAATCAAATAGTTACAATGAAACTAGTAATAGATGATGAGTTACAAGTTTTATTGCTTTTGAGTTCCTTACCTGACAGTTGGGAGACTTTGGTAGTGTCGCTTAGTAATTTTGCTCTGAATGGTGTGTTACAACTTGTCATGGTTAAAGATAGTTTGCTTAATGAAAAAACTAGAAGAAAGGATATGGGTAAGGATATTGCACAGGCTCTTGTCATAGAGAACAGAAGGAGTAAGAGTAGAAATTCTAAAGGGCGAGGTAAATCCAAAAGTCGGTTAGAGTCGAAAGGAAAATTCAAGTGCTTTTACTGTGATAAAGAAGGTCACATAAAAAGGAATTACAAGGCTTGGAAGAACAAACAGAAAAAGGATAAAAATATGAAAAAGGCGGATGATGAGAACACTATTGTTGTTATAGTGTGTGAAGATGAGGTCCTAGCCATAGGACAAGATGATTGTTGTATAGTTTCAGATCCTTATAAAACCACAGATGCACAGGATCTCAATTATGCAGTAAAAAGGGATTGCAATTGCTTGTTCGAACCTAAGCTAACACTATGTTTGTTTTGTTGAAAAACCTTTTGTAAAAATAGTTTTATATATATATATATATATATATATATATATATTTTTAGTGTTTGGTAGCACCCAAAAAAAAAAAAAAAAAACTGGTTAATCACAATTTTTAGTCAACAAAAATCCATAATAAAAATAATGTTTATTTTCTATAGGTTGTTTTTCAAAAAATAATTTTGAAAACAATCTCTCTCACATGTTGCATCTCCTATTGCCAAGAGTTCCATCTCTTGGCTTCATATATACTTCTTGGTTATCAATCTCTCTCTTACAATATCTAAGATCCTAAGCTCATTCAACAGTAACTCTTCCTCACTAAGATAAATATCTCCCTTATTAAGAGCATCCACCTACCGTTGATTTTCACCTTCTTCCCTAAGGTTTGTGAATCGAAGATAAAGAAATTTAAACATAGAACCAAATAATCATTTGCAAAATGGCCTCACATATTAAATAATAAATACGTAAATACCAAAGAAGAATATGTCCATGAGAAAGAAAATTTGCAACTCAAGAATGTTGAGAATAGGCACTTGTGTAAGGTTAGGGGTAAATTAAAACAATCATTTGCAAAACGACCTCACATATCAAATAATCAATATGTAAATACCAAATAAGAATATGTCCATAAGAAAGAAAATTTGCAACTCAAGAACGTTGAGAATAGGCACTTGTGCAAGGTTAGGGGTAAATTAATTAGGTGAGAGAAAGAAAGTAGAAAAGAAAATAATATAAGAGTCATGCTAACAAGTGCCCTTAAGACAATGGTTAATGTAGAAGCATTAGGCCCAGGAGCTTATTATCTTTGTATATATTGGGCATAAGGCCCAAGCCGAGGACTAGAAGTCGCTCGAGGATGAGTAAACATTGTCAAGGGAGTCGGTGTTAGTGGATGAAGAAGTTAGTTTTGGTCATAATGGCCCAGGAGGGTGGGCCGAAGATGAATGCCTCCCCGGCTAACCAAAGCCGAAGTCCGAATAGGTGGTCTGCCGTCTAGGGGAACGTTCCAAGAAATTCGGTTGGTACGGATAAGCATTGCAGAAACATATGGTAGGGGGGAGTCCTAAAATATCTAAGGAGAAAGTTGCAACCACTGCATTAAACGCTCTGCAGCTAATTCTCTGGTCGCATTAATGTGAAAGTGATACCTGAATAGTGGTTTTCAGTCTTACAGCTACTACATAAAGACTTCAAGAAAGTGCTGATGGGACAAGTATCAACACCAACTATCTAGGTTACACGTGGAGGGTAAAGATGAAAGGGGAAGGTAGTATAAAGGAAAAAGAGGGAAGTAAGAGAACGAGATCGAGAAAAAAAAGAGAAAAACATTTTAGCATCAATAACTAACTTTGTAATCAAACCTGAAAGAAATATATAAGAACTGATTTTCTTAGACTGTGCTGAGAACGATTTTCTTTAGTATAAACTCGTTTATTTTCATTCTCTTGTGATCTGAACTCATTTTAGTGATTGTCTGATTCATTAAGGCCCAGTTTTTCCAACCTATTCTCTATAAATTTATTGTTTTGAGCTTTTTGAGCCTAAGTCCATCCACCTTTGGGCTAGGAACTCAAATCTAGTCCTTACAATTGGCGTCGTCTATGGGAATTACTGGTGTGATAGTGAGTCTAACGTTCAAGGATGGTAGGTTCGGGTCCAAACCAGGAAAAATATTTGGGGTCTTAACATCTAGATCACTTTCGCGACCTTGAACAAAGAAGGGAATGGGAGGGGAGTATGCATACTACCCGTACTAATGGGAGCCACTCTCGGGGTGGTAGCCACCTCTCTCATGAGAAAAATACCAAAGCCATTTAGCTAGAGATTGATCACTTGAAGAGAAGCTTACGCCACGAATGGAGAAAGCGAGCTCCTTCCATGTCTGACTTCTCTTTTGATGGTGAAGAGGATGGTAGCTAGAGGCGCAGATCAAGGACTCCTTTTAGTGAGTCTTTCTCGTATGATGAAGACTACCATTATGAGCGTAGAAACAGAAATTCATCTTTAAAAGGTCTGGAAAATGATGCTATAAGTAGAGCACTCAACCAAATTTCCAGATCACATTTCACACGCAGGATTAAAGGAAGGAGACTTCCTTAGTGGTTTACTCAGCCCAAGTTCACCATGTACAATGGTCGAACATACCCTATGGAGCACGTTAGCCACTTCAATTAGAGAATGGCTGTGCACTCTAAGAACAAGGCCTTGATGTGCAAAGTGTTCCCATCCAGCTTAGGGCCTGTGGCGATGAGGTGGTATGATGGTCTAGGTGTAGGTTCCATTAATTCATTTAAGGAACTCACCCAGGTGTTTGGATTCTGCTTTATCACGTGCAGTAGGGTTCCTCGGCCTTTGAATTCTTTGTTGTCCCTATCCATGAGGGATGGGGAGACCTTGAAAATGTATTTGGACAGATATTGGGAGATGTTCAATGAGATAGATAATGACTTTGACGACGTGGCTATTAGGACTTTTAAGGTCGGCTTACTTGGTGAGCATGACTTAAGGAAGTCTTTGACTAGAAAACTTGTTACCAATGTACACCAGCTCATGGATCGGATTAATAAGTATAAAAGGTTTGAGGAGAACCAACAGTAAGACAAAGGAAAGGGTAAGGTTATCCCTTCGGAGATGAGGGATTTCAGGTTGGACCGTTACAACTATAGCAGACCCCGGAGAGATTTTGTTAGGCAATTTAGACCCATAACTCCTCAGGTGGTAAACACTATATTTTGAGAACCGATGCATCAAGTTTTGGAGAAGATTAAGAATGATTCATACTTCAAATGGTCGAACAAAATGAGTGGAGACCCCTTGAGGTGCAATTAGAGCCTACATTGCCAATATCATTAGGAACAGGGACATACTACCGAGGATTGTAGAACTCTATGGAATCATCTGGAACAACTGGTTAGAGAAGGAAGGTTACAGTAGTTTTGTATTGGGCTAACGGGTAAGGAGGTCAAGCGAGGTCAGAGGCTCAAGGGAGTGCTGCTTTAAGGCCCTTGTTGGGCACAATCAAAGTCATCTTTGCTACACCTGGGAGAACTAGTTCTCATCCTTCCAGGGTAATGTCTGTAACTCGGCTAACAGCTGAGGACTGTGACCTTGAGCCGAAGAGGGCTAGAATGGAGATCCGACTGGCACTGAGTTTTTCAGACGAGGACAAGATGAGAACTATTCAACCACACGATGATGTTTTGATGGTCA
Source organism: Quercus variabilis (assembly GCA_030445155.1). NCBI lineage: Eukaryota > Viridiplantae > Streptophyta > Magnoliopsida > Fagales > Fagaceae > Quercus > Quercus variabilis. The sequence goes on from CP129451.1 coordinate 43,216,919, forward strand.
CCCTCAGAATATGAGGGTATGATGTGAAGAAGGTGACGGTAGATTAGGGCAGTTGTGTAGAGATTATGTACCCTGAATTGTACAGATGATTGAACTTAAAGCCTGAAGATTTAACAACCTATGATTCATCTTTGGTGAGTTTCGATGTGAAGGTTGTCATCCCAAGGGGGTAGATTAGGTTGCCCATGTAGGCAGGTTCAGAGGTGGTTGAAGTGGACTTCATTGTGGTGGATGCATACTCTCCCTACCCGACCATTACGGCAAGACCCTGGCTTCATGCCGTAGGGGTCGTTTCTTCAATATACATTTGAAAGTCAAGTATCCATCAGGAGACCAGGTTGAGGAGCTAGTAGGGAGTCAGTCCATGGCTAGGCAGTGCCTCATGGCTACAATTATGCATCAACTTGCTGCTGAGTCCTCAGCCTCTGTTGAGGGAGGCTTATAGCAGTCAACGTCTTTGGTATTACCAGTTGATGGGCCAGTTGAGGATGCAAAATGTGAGGATTTGGAAAAATTTGCTGTAGGTGATGACCCTGAGAGGTTGGGGCTCAACTACCACCTTAGGAGAAGGAAGAGCTGGTGGAGTTTCTTAAGAGGAACGTTGATGTGTTCGCTTGGAATGCCTACGAAGCTCTGAGGGTGGATCCAAACTTCATCTACCATCATTTAAACATCAATCCATCTGTCACTCCCAAGAAACAATCACCTCGGGGCTCATCTAAGGATCATTCTAACGCTGTTTAAGACAAGGTAATGAAGCTTAAGTAGGCTGGGGCTATTAAAGAAGTGTTCTACCCTGAATGGTTGGCTAATACTGTGGTTGTGAAGAAGAAAAATGAAAAGTAGCTGGTATGTGTAGACTTCACAGATCTGAACAAAGCTTACCCAAAAAACGGTTTCCCCATACCTCAGATAGACCAGCTGGTGGATGCCACTATAGGTCATCCTCGGATGAGTTTTTTAGACACTTTTCAAGACTACCACCAGATACCTTTAGTCTTGGACAACCAAGAGAGGACAGCTTTTGTCACTCTTATTAGGAATTACCATTACAAAGTGATGTCCTTTGATTTGAAGAATGCAGGGGCTACCTACCAGAGGATGATGACCAGGATATTTGAGCCACAGTTAGGAAAAAACATCGAAATTTACATAGATGATATGGTGGTAAAAAGTAATACAGAATCCAAGCATGTTAATGACCTCGGGAATATCTTTGAGATCTTGAGGAGACATAAACTGTGACTTAATGCTTATAAATGTTCTTTTGGTGTTAGATTAGGGAAATTCTTGGGGTAAATGGTTACCCATCGAGGAATTGAAGTTAACCCTGACCAGATTATGGCAATTAATAATTTACAACCACCTTTGAATCCCGAAAAGGTTCAGAAGCTAACAAGGATGATTGCTGCTCTAAACTGATTCATTTCTTAGTCAGCAAATTGATGTAGATATTTTTTTCAATTGTTGAACAAATGGAAGGGATTTGAATGGACTGAGGAGTGTGTACTGGCTTTCCAACAGTTGAAGGAGTATCTTTCTCGGTCACCCATTATGTCCAGGCCTGAGGTGGATGAGGTTTTGTTTATCTACATTGCAATGGCCTCCCACACAGTAAGCTTGGTGCTGATATGGGTCGATAGTGGTGTGCAGAGACTAGTTTATTATGTGAGCAAGTGACTACATGAGGCCGATGTTTGTTACTTACCATTGGAGAAGGCCATTCTAGTAGTGATGCATGCTACGCATAAGCTCCCCCACTATTTCCAATCACACACATTTGTTGTTTTAACCCAGCTCTCACTCAAATCTCTACTTCGAAGCCCTGACTACGCAGGGAGAATTGCAAAGTGGGGTACGATCCTAAGAGCTTTTGATATCAAATACATGGCTCGTACCTCTGTCAAGGGTCAGGTCCTCACCGACCTAGTGGTTGAGTTTGTTGAAACCCCATTAGAAGAGAAAATAGAGGAGCAAAACATGGATGAAAAATCGGTTGGTGCAATCTCCCTACAAGAACCTTTGTCCTAGAAGGTCTACGTTGATGGTGCAGCGAATTATAGAGGATCTGGAGTGGGGCTAGTTTTGATATCTCTTGAGAGGATTATAATCGAAAAATCCTTGAGATTGGACTTCTCGGCCACAAACAATGAAACTGAGTATGAAGCCTTGTTGGTAGGGATGACCCTGGTTCAAAAAATAAGTGAAAAAGCAATGGAGATATTCTCTAATTCAAGGCTAGTTATGGGCCAAGTTCAGGGAGAGTTGGAAGCAAGAGATCCTAGAATGCAAGAATATTTGAGCTAGGTTAAACACTTATAGTTTGGATTTGAGTTTTTTAATTTATCACAAGTCCTTAGAAGTAGAAATACACATGCAGACTCTCTTGCTATGCTGGCAACCTCCTTGGCACAAAGTTTACCTCGAGTGATCTTTGTACCCACTAAGGTGAAAAGGAATGTGGTTCATGTTCACCAAATAAGGGTGGGGCCTAATTGAATGGACTCTATTGTGCTATTCCTTAAAGAAGATGTCTTGCTTGAGAGTAAGTTCAAGGCTGACAAGGTACGGAGAAAAAATCCTCGATTTTGGCTATTCGAGGACCAAAAGTTATATAAGAAATCATTTTCTAGCCCATATCTACTATGCATACACCCTGAAGCGGTTGAGTTACTCCTAGAAGAATTACATGAAAGGATTTGTAGGAGCCACAAGAGGGGTAGATCTTTGTCCCATAGGGCCCCTCGCACAAGGTTATTAGTGGCCAAATATGCAAAAAGAAGTATAAGAATATGTGAAGAAGTGTGACCAATGCCAAAGATTTGCATCAAACATTTATCAACCCGGAGGAGTCTTTAATCCACTATCTAGCCCTTAGCATTTTGCTCAATGGAGATTGGACATCGTAGGTCATTTCCCTAAAGTAGTAGGGAACAAAAGATATTTATTGGTCGGTATGGATTACTTCACCAAGTAGGTTGAAATTGAACTATTGGCAAATATTAGGGATACAAATGTTAAGAAATTTGTTTGGAAGAATATTATCACTCGGTTTGGAATCCCTCGTGCCCTTATCTCAGACAATGGATTACAGTTTGGTAACAAGGCCTTTAGGAGGTATTGCTATGACCTGAGAATAACAAATAGATATTCCACCCTGGCATATCCACAGGGGAACGGACAAGTTAAAGCTGTCAACAAGGTCATAGTGGGAGGGCTTAAAAAGAGGCTAGACGATGCAAAGGAAAAATGGGTAGAAGAACTGCTACACGTCCTTTGGACATACCGAACTATACCCCGTAGGTTTACTAGGGAGACGCCATTTTCAATAACTTATAGGGCCGATGCTGTTATTCCTCTAGAGACTAGATTCTCACACTGAGAACAAGTTCCTTCACTCCAAGTAGTAATGATGAGTTACTAGAGAAGATTTTAGACTTAATTGAAGAATAAAGATAAAATGCCATGGTCCAATTGGCCTATTACCAACATAAACTCAAGTAAGAGTATGATACCAACGTGAAGCTGAAATCACTGGCACCTAGTGACTTGGTGTTAAGAAAGGTTTTGGGTACTGTAAAGAACCCAGCATGGGAAAAATTGGGACCTAACTGGGAAGGGCCATATTGTATTACGTCAGTGGCTGGAATAGGCACATATTATTTTGAAAATCTAGAGGAAAAGGTTGTACCATGCCCTTGGAATGTAAATAACCTGAGAATGTATTACTATTAATGAAAGCTTTCTTCACTATATTTGGGTTTATTATATTGCATGTCATGTGTTCTACCATCTTTCTAAGTATCAAATAGAACATTAGTTATGCCTGGATCCTCAGACCACATTTCTTGGGTAAATTGATATCTTTTAATTAGTGTTTAAAGTATTAAACAGAACCTTAGCTATGCCTAGCTCCTCAAACCACGTGCTTTAGGTAAATTAATACTCCCTGACACTTATCTAAGTATCAAACAGAACTTTGGTCATGCCTGGAGCCTCAGACCACATACCTTGAGTAAATTGATATCTTTTAATCATCATTCTAAGTATTAAATAGAACTTTAGCTATGTCTGGTTCCTTGATCCACATGCTTTGGGTAAATTAGTACTTCCTGGAATCTATGTGTCAAATAGAACCTTGGTCATACCTGGTTCATTAAGTGTTAAGGAAAGATAGAAATTATATCAATACCAGTATGAGAATCATAGGAAAAAAGAAAATATGCATAACCTTCATTAATTAAAGCCTCAAAGCAAGGCTGATTGAGTACAAAAGGGAAAAGTTCAATTACAAACCATGAAAACCAAAACAGAAGTCCTAAGTAAAATAAAAATTAAAAAAAAGAAGAAGAAGAAGAAGAAGAAAAGGGAAATATACTGGAAGTTATTTCTTTTTTATTAAAATCTTTCTTTGAGAAGGGGCCTTATTAGGCTGAGTGGACGCTGCTTCTGAGGCCTTGGGGCCCTTGCTTGCAGAATCAATCTTAGTAGGTAGAGAGAGAGTAGCTAGGACAATCTCTATCTTTTTGGGAGCTTCCTTCTTGGCAAGACGGTCATGGGTGCTAGTTAGGGGTTTCGTGGCATCAGGGGCCACTCCTTGGTTTGCATTTTTTTCCTTTTCAGTGGCCTCAGGCTGCTCGGCCACCTCGGAGGGTTTGTCAGAAGAGGTTAGGACTTTAGCTGGATTGTCCTTGCCTGTTTCTACCACCTCGGGAACAGTAGTAGTGCTCGAGCAGGTTTGGATAGATGTTCGGATGGCAAGGAGGTAGCATATACTTTCTGGCTTCCTAAGTACAGAAGAAGCCACAACCCGAGCTTAGTTGAGAGCTTCATGCCATACTTGGGAGTAATAGTTTCTACACACCCTTGAGACCTCTACCCTGAAGGATTCCTCAGTCTCTGCCACTCCTATATCGTACCCTTACTGCTCAACCTCATCCCTGGCTTTCTTTGCTTCCTCCTTGGCCTTGTCCGCCTGGTCTTTGGCCTTCTGGACCTCATCCAATTTTTTCTTCAAAACAATGATCTGCTCTTTGGAGGTGGCCAGTTGATCCTTGGCATTGCGAAGAAGTATCCACTGGCCTTCAACTTGCCTCTTAACATTATTGACGACACTTTTTCCCTCTCTCTCTGCCTCGATCAGCTTGGCCTTCATATCCTGATTGCTTTTCTCAGCCACATGGAAGGCGTCCACAGCAGCAATTCGCCTCCCTTCTTCTTCCTTCATTTTTCGGTGGGAATAATTCACCATCTTCTCGACCCTAAAGGTGACTTGGATGGCCTGGAAAGGAAGAGAAGTACAGTTTAAAAAAGAAATTAACTTAAAAACTTGCTTACCATGGCTAAATCCATCTTCAATCTGAGGAAGACTTCATACTGCCTTCTAGACCTGAGGTCAGCCATGTCCTTGGGCAATAACAAGGATTCTTCTACCGTGTTTGCCACATACCTAGCCATGCCCTATTAGAAGTCTCGGATAAAGGCATCACTGAGTAAGGGAGCCTCATCTAACTCCATGCGTGGAGCTCAGGCTAGGGCTATAGCTTTGTAGTCACCCCTCCACTCTGCCTCGGTGGCTGACCTTGTCTATAGGCCTTTCTACTGCTTAGCCCCCCTCTGGGGCTCAACTTCGTGAGGGGGAAGGTTTTTTTTGTCTCTGCCACCTTATTTCCTTTCTCTTCCCACTTCCTCTTATGGTCGGCAGGGTTGGCTCAGAGGCTTGGGACGGGTGGAAGAGGGGGGAGCTTTGTCTGGGCCGGTTTCTCGGGAGCATCCCTCAACGGCTGGGATTTCAGCAGTTCTTGTAAGGTTGACCTTTACTTCTGTTGGATCCCCATCTCGTCTAATAAAGATGTGTCTTCTTCAAGGTGACTAGATTAAGGTAGGGAAAGCTGGCCAAGGTCACCAGTTGATGTCTCAAGAGACAAGGGCTGGTTAAAAACCTCGTAGAAGTCATTTGAGTCTGAGACATTGTTAAGGTTCAAAATTAATCACAGTCCAAGGCCCAAAGAAATAGCACATTGGGCTAATTTCATGGGAAATGAAGCTAGAAAAAAATAAAAGAGCTGGACTCACATAATGAAGAAAAGAGGAAAAGAAAGAAGAAAAGGGTGAGAAGTCCAAAGAATTGGGATCCAAAAACCCATGAAGAAACAGACTTTAAAATCCATGAAGCAAAGGAAAGGCCCAGCCAGCCAAGATTAGTAAGCCAAAAAAAAGCCCAAAAGAAAGAGCTGGGTCGGGATCCCAGAGGTTACTAGAGTCCGGGGATCCCTGGGATGTGCAACACGGTCTAAGCAAGAATGAAACGGCTCAAAGGAAAAAAAAAAAAAGCACAAAGGACGAAGGGTAGGCGGGTCTCAAGTGCACAGTCATGCAGTGAGGGATCAGAGAGTACAAAGCAAACATTTATGAACGAAGGAGTTGTGCCTCAAGGAGCCAAGAATGAGAAAACCATAAGAAGAAGTGACTGGAAGGAAGCTTTCAACCTAGCAGTAAAAGATTCCAACTATTTGGGAAAAATGACAAGGATGGAGTGCAACCAAAAGATGGAAAGGTGAAGAAAAGGGCCAAATAGCTAAGATCAACAACCTAAGGGGATCTTGAAATAGAAAATCAGCTAGGGGCTTTTAGCTTGGTCGCACCAAAAGGAAGAAATTATAAGAAAGAAGGAAATGACTAGCCCCTGAGTAAACTGACACAGCACGAGCTTTGAGGAGCAAAAGAGAGAAATCGCTGGTACCCCGAAGCCTTAGAGTTGCAATATAAAAGGAAGGAGAAACCCATGCTGAAGGGCATTCATTCATTGCCATTTTTCTGGATTCTTAGAAAAGATATCATAATAGAGCTATAGAAAGAAACTCTGTAAAGTTCAAGGAAAAATAGAGGAATTTTTCCCGGTATCTCAGAGACAGCCACTATAGCACATACTCGGATTCAAAAGGATTCAAACTTTACAAGTCTTGGAGGATTGAATAGCAATCAAAGTCTGTAATTTTTGAATTTAGTTGAACCTTATATCACGTCTTAGTGAGCACATTATAACTATAATAAAAGAAAATTAATGAAGTATTTCACATTAATCCAAGGATCCCTAACCACTGTTTTGCACATTTTCTAATTACATTGCATTTTCTTTGCTGTTTTCGTTGTCATTTAATATAGATATTTTCGCTTGTTAGTTTATTTGTGTTGTAGAAAGTTTGTTTTGTGCACCACTTGGTTTTTAAACAGCCTTTTAGCTGCGGTGAATCAATCCTAGTCCACCAACAACAACTATTTGGCCCAAGATCCTTGGGCCGCTATGCTAAAAAAAAAGGGCACTCTCACAGACGCCTACTATCTCATTTTTCTTTTCTTCTTCTTCCTCATCTTCTTCTTTCTTGGTAGGTTGGGAGGAAGTAGCTTCACCAGTTGTGTGTTGAAATGGAAAAGCTACTTTGGGAACGCCTTCTGGGATAGGTTGAGTGATGAAAGTGCCTTCTGGGATAGGAGTCCCCTAGAGAAGGAGAAAACCAGAGACGACGATGCTTATCCGATGCAGGCAGGGGTCATTGGCTTTTATAGCACACTTAGGCACCTGAAAACTAGATGAAATTGGCGTGTATCCTAGGATCAAGTGAGCTACTCGTAATTGATTGTCCTTGTTTACAAATACCTTAGCCCAAAGAATTTTGTCTAGGCTATCCTTGTTGACCAGGTTGAAATTTGGCTCGATGACGTGTCTATTTGTAAAATCACCAAAGAAACAGGGAAAAAAAGAGCAGCCAAAATCAGGAACAGCACGAATCAAAGGAAATAAGGTAATTATAAAATAATCTTCCTAAACCTAAAGCCCCACCTGGTTGCCCTTCTCTCATCAGGCAGGGGAGGCCATCGTGCCACACCCCTACACGATCAAAAAATCTTTATTCAGCCCTTTGTTGGATTCAGGGAGGCATTGGATAAACTTAACCTTGGGGTACCTTGATTTTAGGTAGTACCCTTGCCCCTTTAGATGGTGAAGGTTATAGACCTAGTTGACATCGTTGTGGGTCAGCCCTAAACCCATCTTTTCATTAAGGGAATTTACACTCCCTAATATTCTAAACATGTTTAAGGCATATTGGGTGGGAGCTAACCTATGAACCATAAGGTAATCTCTAGTAATGGTGCCCATAGGAATCCCCATCCCACCCTCTATAAAGGCAATCATTGGGATCACCACTTCTCCCTCTTGCCTTCTTTTGTGCCACTCACCCTCCTTACAGTATCTAATGAAAACCCTTGGTAGGATCTTATACAGAACTCTAAAGCTCTCTATTCCTTCATCAGAGTCTACTAGGCTTTTGAATCTACCAATTTCTAGAAAGTTTTGGGGGAATTAAGAAGATTGAGAGAAGAACATAGAGCCGAGGAGCAAAAGACGCAAAGAAAAGAAGAGTGTATAGAGAAATAAAGAGTAAAAGTTTAGGAAGATTTACAGAAAGAATAAGACTGTCCTCGGGCGGGCTTTTGGTATTTGTAAGAGCACAAGTAAGTTGGAAAGGTTTGTAGGTTCAAAGTATGTGCGCTAAAAAGAAATGAATGCTAAAGTGAGATGAGTGATTGATTTGAGTGATATTTATACAGAGGAGGGAGTTAGAAGCGGAAAAATTCCCACTCGGTTCCTAGTAAAACCCTCAGCCGTTAGATTTGCATCATGCCGTAGAATGTGGGGGACAGGGAGCCGTAAAATTTAATGGAGATGCATCTTGAATACCGAAGCACCAAGAGCGTGTATTGGGCAGTTAGAAGGGCATCTTCGTAATTAGAGGTGGGATGCAATGAGCAAAAAGCAACTACAGTGACATCAAAATCCTCCTTTCTTCCTGAGGAGCCAGAAAGAAGAATCTTGAGAGACTATTGTAGGAGCATTAGGCCCAGAAGCTCATTATCTTTGTATATATTGGGCCTAGAAGTCATCTGAGGACGAGTAAACATTGTCAAGGGAGTTGGTGTTAGTGGATGAAGAAGTTAGTTTTGGTCATAATGGCCTAGGAGGGTGGGCCGAGGATGAATGCCTCCCCGGCTAACCAAAGTCAAGGTTCGAATAGGTGGTCTGCCATCTACGGGAATGTTCCAGGAAGTTCTGTTGGTACGAATAAGCATTGCAGAAACATATGACATGGGAGAGTCCTAAAATATCTAAGGAGAAAGCTGCTACTATCGCATTAAATGCTCTGCAACTAACTCTTTGGCCGCATTAATGTGGAAGTGATACCTGAATAGTAGTTTTTAGCCTTACAACTACTACACAAAGACTTCAAAAAGTTGCTGATGGGACAAGTATCAACACCAACCATTTGGTCTGCACGTGGAGGGTAAAGATGAAAAGGGAAGGTAGTATAAAGGAAAAAGAGGGCAGTGAGAGAAGGGGATTGAGAAAAAAAAGAAGAAAAACACTGTAGTATCAAGAACTGACTTTGTAATCAAACCTAAAAGAAATATATAAGAATTGATCTCCTCGGACCATGCAAAGGATGATTTTCTTTAGTATAAACTCGTTTATTTTCATTCTTTTGTGATCTGAACTCATTTTAGTGACTATCTGATTCATTAAGGCCTAGTTTTTTCAATTCATTCTCTACAAATTTATTATTTTGGACTTTTTGGGCCTGAGTTCATCCACATTTGAGCTAGGAACTCAAATCTGGTCCTTACAATTAATAATTCATTTAAAAATTTTTTTTACACCATTTTATGAAATTGTAGTACTTATTCCTATTTCCATATAATAATCATTATAGTGTACCAAACGTGCCCTAATTGTTTTTTTTTTTTTTTTTCCCATAAAAACGTTTTTTAAATAGATTGTTAACGTATGCCCTAAGGGCATCTGTTTGCATTTCCCATAATATAATACTCTCTAAAATTAATTAGCTAGGTTGGCTAATTTGGATAGCAACTAATTTTAAAGATGACATTAATTAGAGTGATTTTCTAATCATTATATATTTTTAAAATCTACGGTTTAAAAAATGTATAACTTTTGTAGAGTTATACTAGGTGTAATTTGAACCTATATTATATATATATATATATATATATATAAGTTTCCATTTCAATTCAAGAACCATGCATACTGTACGAAGGAAGGAAGGACTTATTGATTGACTATATTTTAGGTCAGATTATTGTTCTGTCAAGTAGTTTACACACGTTTAAAATAAAGGTGAGAATTTTCTTAATTAAGAAGTAGTCTCTGTTTGATAAGCATCTTATTTTATAGGCACCATTTTGAGAAAGAGAGATGCTACGTTTACAACATTTTTACAACAAATCACAAGTGGTTAGTTGTTATTGGTTCAAATTTGAAACTAACACTAAGATTACTTTTTTGCCCCAATAATAACAACCAGTAATAACCTGCCACTTAGGATTTATTGTACACATGTTGTAGAAATGTTGTAGACATATCATTTCTCTTTGAAAAATACTCGACTAGAAAATCAAAATAACTCATTCTCTGACATCATACCCCCAGAATATGTATTTGACATGTAGATCCCAACACACCAAATATACGAGAAAGGAAGCAGCAAAAGTTTAAAGAATATATTTAATTTACAGAAGAGAAAACGTTCTGTCCGGAGCTGGCAGAAAAGAGGCCATTTACGCCACCAATCAGAAGCTGCCACGTCATATATTTAATGAGGCCTTAGTACACCCTATCACACAGGATTGAAGCTCAAATAAAACCGAAACCACAAAACAAACGTGTTCAGAAGCCCTCACCTGGAGAAAACAGAACCAGCACCAACGCCTCCTCTTCTCTGATCAACGGAGCTCCTCCCCGCCGCTGTAGCCGCCGCCGCTTCGTTCTGAGCCGCCGCCCACGCACCCAAATGCTGCGGTTTGTTCCGATTTCCCCTCTATTGTTTGATTTGTTATCTCCCCAATATTTAGGTTTTGAAATTTTGATGGGTTTGGGTTATTTTTTGGATATCAATCTGCTCATACTGGTATAGGTTTTGTTGATTTATATGGATTTTGCTTCTTTTTTATTTTTTTTACCCTTTATTGTTTGATTTGTTATTTCCCCAAAATTTAGGTTTCGAAATTTTGATGGGTTTGGGTTATTTTTTGGATATCAATCTGTTCATATTGGTATAGGTTTTGTTGATTTATATGGATTTTGATTCTTTTTTATTTTTTTTATTTCCCCTAGTGAATGGATATTTTAGTTTTATTATTTTCTTTTTTGTTTTATTTTCTGGGTAATGGAGTGGAGTTGTGGTTATTATTATTAAGGGAAGTGACACCAAAGACTGCTATACAATGGAGATTTCATCTTTACATAACCTATGAAATGTTGACAAGATGCAATCCGTGCCAAATTGCTAGATTAAGCAATACCACCGATATTTTTCTCAATATATATGATGTTAGTAGCCAATAATGATTTCATTTCCCAGTTGAATGAATGTATGTAAACTTTGTAAGCTAACTTGTTGTACTAAAAACAATACTTCAAATACCAACGTGAAATGCTCTATAGTTGTACCCAATGAGCTCTAGATGCAGAAAGAGGGTTTGGACTTTGAATTCCTTGTGGAATCAATTTTAAAACTTATAAAAAGTATTGCTTTGCACCAAATAAGCACAAAAACTAGAAATGTACATTATAGTCATAATGTAATTGGTAACTGGTAGCTATAGAATTGTACCTTTTAATTGCTCCATAACCATGATTGCCCATTACCGAAATAGATGTATGGTGTTTATCTATAGCCTCACACAAAACATTCCTGGGATCTCCTTGACTCACTTCAGTTGACACATCATCAATCTGCAAAGAAATTTTAATTCATTAATTTGATAGGCTATAACAATAATTCTTACCATAATGCAAAACTTCATTCTAGAAGGTCTGGCCGGCCTATAGGTTCCAATTCTCCAATAATACTATGTCAATTATTTAGTATCTAGAAAGATCATTTTGAGTGTAATTATGCAGGCCTTGCATACAATTAGTGCCATTTACAAAGGTTAGCAGCAACATGACACTCACTCAACCATGTAAGTCACAGCCGGCTCAATAACATTGATCTTTTATTTTTATTTCTTTTTGTTAAGCGGGTACTATAATTCTAATTACATAAATTTTACACACTAATGTATTATTAATCACAAAAAAAATTAATTCAAATAATTTATTATATTATATTATTAAAGTGATGCTAATCATATTAATTGTCAGTGAATAGTTTTTTTTTTTTTTTTTTAATATTTTTAGTAGGTTTAGCATTTCCTTATTTATTTATTATGCACATGAAATTGTCCCCAAATCGAGAAAAGGGAAAGATTTGAATCAATGAGTTCTACTTTATAAGATGTGATCCTAATCGATTGTACTATATATGTGATTGTTACCGATTTACTGTTGCAGATGTCCTTAGCCTTCTGAATGGTATTAGCGGCTGACTTCCTCAAATCTGAGTCCAGAACCTTTACTTTGGTCCTTCATTTTTACTGTGGTTGTTGAATTCTTCACCGTGAACCTAGGCCTTTGGGACACAACTGGTATCATTTATTTGATAGATATTATCAGATGAACCCACAACCAAGATTCGTTGAAGGATCGAGAGTCATTGTTGGAGTGTAAGTAGAGGGTTTTCTAAAGGCGTTTTGGTGGCGTCGAAGAAGTGAGAAGAGGAGCGACAATAGAGGAAAGATGGCCTTGTTGCGAAGAATCGATTGTAGGTTTGGAGGAAACTCAGTACGACGTCCACCAATGGCGATGGTGACCTCAATTTCACAGCATTGAAACAATTTTAGTGTGTTACAGAGATGAGAGAGATATTTGTTTTGATTTTTAGCTTGAGAGATGAGAGAGATATTTTCTATGCTTGGGTTATGTGGTTTAGCGTGTTACAAAGATATTAAAAAAGGTCCCAATGTATACCTTTTTTAATGGTTCATCATAAACAATCATATCTTTCTTGCCTCCTTCCTTTCTTGATTATTTTTCAAATGAAGTTCAAGAAAGGACCTATAATTTGCATAAAAACACAAAACCCTAGCTCTTTCAAAAAAATTCAAACTCTAACTTTTTGATTTGTGTTATGTTATGTTTTGGTGGTAGGAGTTGTTTTTTAATGAAAGAAGCCAAAGGTGGGTAATAGAGCCCTAACAGAAGTAACCTCAGGTGAGTAAAGTGTAAATGATTGAACCACAGGTAGGCAAAGTGAAAACGGGTCATACGACAAGTGGTTTTACCATAATTATCCATTTTTTTTAATTCATGGTTTCTGGTATTGGCCTCTGCATTGAGAATCAAAATATTTTTTGTTGCTTGACTAGATAATCAAGGATGCATGACATAATTTGGAATTGTGTTTATGTTGGATTTTTCTAATTGCCAACTTTGTTAGATCCACCTTTTGATCATCTTAGCCATATGCAAACAACCAAAATGTTGGTTAACCATTTTTCCCTTGTGGCCTTATCCTGTTTTCATCTACTGGATGGTTGACACTATGAATCCCTGTGCTAGATATTGGGAAAAGCATGACATTATGTGAAAGTATATGTTGGAATTTTACTAGCTGCCCCTGCATTGTAAATCCATTGGTTGATAGTAGTAGCAATATTTAAAAATGCTTGCCAATTAAGCTGCACAAATAAATGCCATCAAAAGTGTTGAATCAATAGTTTTTGAGTTGTGGAATTGCGGAATATGATCTTTTTCAAAGTACCACGTCTCCATTTGGTTAGAATGATCCTTCCTGTGAAATTGTATATTTCACTGGAAGTACATGAATTTGTCCATGACCAATAAATTGTTTCAGCATCTGACAGCCGAGACATGTTTTTCCTAATGAGATTGAAGTTGGTTTTTTGTGACCTCTGTCTAAGGCAACTGACAGTCTGTTCCACGACCTGCAGATCAGAAGGCGGTAGCGTAGTATCTTGATAACTGCATATATAATCTCTAATTAGTAATTTGACTTTGATGTTTGTTTCAACAAAATACCTCTTCCCGTGTGTAAAAGGCAACCAGTGAGTTTTCCTTTTCAGCAAGGAAGAAATAAATAAGATTTTTGTTTTGATTTTGTTTTGTACCTACTTTTACTTCCCCATTTTCCTGGTTATTGACATAGGCACTCGACAGGTCTCAGAGTTCGCTGTGCCCCATTTCTTTGGTTACTGTACACCAGATCTTGCTGATAGGTAAGCTTATTATCAATTTTGATGCGTTGGTTTCACTGACAATATATATAATTAGAGAAATGATATGTCTACAACATTTCTACAACATTTTTACAACAAATCCTAAGCGGCAGGTTGTTATTGGTTGTTATTGTTGGGGCAAAACAGTAATCTTAGTGTTAGTTTTAAATTTAAACCAATAAAAACTAACCACCTGTAATTTGTTGTAAAAATATTATAAAATTGTTATAGATCTAGTATCTCTCATATAATTATTATGAAAGTTTTCTTGGTCCTGTTTTGCACTTTTCTTCTGCTGTATTCTTTGAATCTTACTTAAAGGCTGCGTTTGAATCGGGTGAAAAGCATTTCCGGAAATGCTTTTCAGTATTTTCGGGTGTTTGGCTGCGCAAGAAAATGCCATTTTCCGGAAATTAATTTCCGAGGTCAACGGTCAAGGGTGAAAATCGTTTCAGCTTTCATTTTCACTTCAAATACAATTTTCCGGAAAACAGAAACAGAGCGTGAAGAGGAAAAGAGAGAGAGAGAGAGAGAGAGGAAGGAAGAACCGGAGAGCCTAGCTCGCCGGCGAACCCAGCTCGCCCAGATCGAAACGGCGAACCCAGCTCGCCACCGATCTTCGAACCAGAGCCGGCGACCCACGAACCCAAAGCCCAAGGCGTTCGACCCAGACCCAGGCGTTCGACCCAGACGTTCGATCCATCGCCTTCGACCTTCGACCGACGACCTAGACCTTCGACCTAGACCTTCGACGACCTAGATGCCGTCGTCGACCCATCGCCGAGACCCAGACCTTCGACCCATCTCAGTTTTGTTTTTTAAACTCGCCGGAATCAATTTGTTGCGTTGTTGTTGTTGTTGTGTTACCGGAATCATTTTTTTTTTGTTGTTGTTGTTGTGTTGTTGTGGTGGCCGGAATCAATTTTTTGTTGTTGTTGTTGTGTTGTTGCGGTGGCCGGAATCAATTTTTTGTTGTTGTTGTGGTGTTGTTGTGGTGGCCGGAATCTATTTTTTTCAGTTGTTGTTGTGTTGTTGCGGTGGCCGGAATCAATTTTTTTTTGTTGTTGTGGTGTTGTTGTGGTGGCCGGAATCTATTTTTTTCAGTTGTTGTTGTGTTGTTGCGGTGGCCGGAATCAATTTTTTTTTGTTGTTGTGGTGTTATTGTGGTGGCCGGAATCAATTTGTTGTTGTTGTTGTTGCTATTGTTGTGTTGTTGTTGCCGGAAAATAGCATTTTCCTAACGGAACCAAACACATGAAATTATTTTCCATAACAATTTTCATAATACAACCAAACACTTAAAAATATTTTCCTTTTTCGGAAAATAACATTTTCGGAAAATACCTATTTTCCGGAAAATATTTTATGGGAACCAAACGGACCCTAAGAAGCAACAAAAATAGTTTTAAATTAGCAGCAGGCCATTTTGTTAAGGAGAATTGTCGCTCATTTATTTCAAGGTCAAAAACATTATCAAAACCATTACGCGCCCTTTTGAAACTCGAGACCACAACTCAATAGCCTACTGTCCTCAACGTTCATAAGTATAAACGGGGAAAAAACCATGCAAGTGAAATTGTCCTAAACCAACAAAAAAAAAAAAAAAGAAATAGAAAAAAAAAGGTAAATAGGCAAGTATTCCATTATTATAATAACTAGTGTTTAACCCGCGCAATGCGCGGGATCATTTGAAATCTCGTAAGTAGAAGAGAGATTTGGCTCATAAAAACATTTTTTAAAGAAAAAATTTGTTGCAAAGTGTGTAAGATATTAATCTTTTAAACCTTTATCCAGCTAATTGCTTTCACATGTTAAAAACATGGTGAAAATAGCACTAAGTTGAAAATTCCATATGATCAATGACACAGTTAATATTAGCTAACACGGATAATCATACACTTTTAGATTTCAAAGTTCTACAATTTCAATCACTCTTCAAAAACAGCAAATCAGGTAGGATGGAAAACAAAAACTGAAAACTAAATTGAATTTTGTAGTTGCTATTTTCCCTTTTGATCTTAGCGTGCTAGCTGCTACATCATTTCGAATAGTGATAACGCTTTCTCTTTCTTAGCGCTCCGCCCCCCTTTGAATAGTAAGCAGTAAGTCGTTGGTTCAAATCCAATAATAGGAAAAACCAGCTGAAACTCCTTTTTTTGCTAGCATGACAGCAAGTACAAACTGGCAGCAAGGAATCAACTGAATGACCAAAGCATTGGTAAGTCCTTTGTTGTACTGGGGATCCCTAAGCAGAGAATACCCACTGCACCACAACCATACACATCCCACAAAATTTAGTTTAGAATAAGATCAATAGGATGCAAAAGAAAAAAAAGAAAAAAAAAAGAAGTGTAATAATCATTTGATCACAAAAACGAACCCCTCATTTTAAGTAGTCAGCAACTTTCAAATTCTAAAAGGCCAAAAAACTACACCACAAATCATATTATAAACAAAACAAAACAAAAACTCTCCCCTTTTACAATCAAATTTAAGAAATTTTTAGAGATATTTAATTTGGCCTAAGCAATTACAGATATTGACTTACCCCCAAAATGTGTAAACAATTGTACCAGAACTACAATTGAACTACTTTCTTAAGCCTCCAACATTATGGTTGCTAATATTTGGTTTTTGAAGTTCCAAGTTAAGAAAATTTGAGCCTCTGGACATTGCTAGAGCTCATAAACCAACCTCAACGTTAGAGTATTGCAAATGTAGCTTGACCTCTTAAAAAATTGTGTAAAGTTCTTTCATTTCTCAATGTCAATTTATTTGGTCAAGATCCTAATCATCCCATATATACTTATTAGAGACTCTTGATTATTTTCCATCACATATAAGATTAGTCTTTGAACTTTGACTTTCTCTTATTTGACACATGAGACATATTTCCATGCGTCAACGTAGTTCTTTATGTTTTGTGACTAAAGAAATTTGCTGTATTTAGAAAATTTCAAACTCATCATGTATAGAGTTGTTCTGTCTACAGTAAGAAGCCTTCTTGAGTTTTGCTCTTTACTTTATGTTGAATCGTTCTTTCCCATGTCTACATATCACCCTCCACCCCATTCCTTGAAGGCATGGAGATGCCATTTGAGCTAGAGCTCAACATCAAGTTTTGCTTGCTTTCTACAAATCTTCTCTCAAAAAATTCCATAATTCCATTTACCAAGAAATTATTATTACTATACATTCTAAAGACTCTTAGTCATCACAACCCAAACTTTGATGGTATTTACGAAGGATCTTGACAAATTACATTGAAATAAATAGACATGCCTTTTCACTATACAACTAACCGAACTAAAAAACTTAAATCAAAAGCAACCCAACCAAAACACTCAAAACTAACTCATATTTCTTAGTTCATAACCAAATCAAAGGAAAAAAAAAAAATTTGTAACATTCAATTTCACCTAAGCTGTACTTATTCGCCAAAATGACTCAATATAGCATCATTTACATATCCACTAATCTAATGAGGTTATGCAGATAGCTGAACACATATACTATCTGTGCCCATGGATCCTGACTTGGTCTGTCAACAACTAAAAATGCAGAAGAGAATACTATATTATATTCAATCACTGATAGCCTTGTTCTAAATTTGGGTCTATGGATTTTCATATTCAAGAAATCTCTCAACAGGAAAAATTTAGTAATTTGCATAAATCAAGTCTTAACAGTTCCAAATTAGTAATTGGTACAAAGGAAAAAGTAACATAGATTAAAAAATAAAAATAGAAAGTTCACAAAAAAAATTTATAAATCTGAATCACAGCAGATCTAAAGGGGAAAATGTATTTATTTTAATCCTTTGATCATGCTGTTAAAGATTACAGCAAAATTAACATTAAATAGTATCACTCTTTGGCACAAACTTAAACTGGAAAATTTGCTTTCGTCTTATACATAAAGATTTTAAACAATCCAAGGTGAAATTTTACTTTTAACTACAATAAATCAAAGGAAAAGGCCCTAATGTTACCAAAATTAAAAACCAAACCAAAGAGTCAAAAGAAAGAGAATCAACCAATCTATTTTTTAAAAAGGGTAAAAGAAGAACTGTAGACAATTAAGCAGGGGGGAAAAATTAAAATATAGATATATTGAAGAAGACAAATTGAAATTTGAGTAGTTTAAGCATTTTAGACTTAATTAGCGATGATTGGATTCAATTTTTTCCAGCATCCTGAACCTGTTTAGCAGGAAACAAAATATGTAGCAACAAAAATACAGCCATGGACAAACATCACAGAAAAAGCAACAGATATTACACTCAGCCCCCCTGTAAGAACAGATTATGCAAAAAATCTTGAATTGTTCTGCAGAAAATAGAATATGCAGCAGTAGAAATACACCCATGTACATACATTACAGAAACAGCAACAAATATTACACTCAGCCCCTCTGTAAGCACAGGTTATGCAGAAAATCCTGAACCTAATCTGCAGAAGTAGAATATACAGCAGCAGAAATATAGCCACATCACAGAAACAGAAAAAGATACATCCACGTTACTTCTTCTAAAAGACCTAGAAAAGGAAAAAAACCCAATAATCTATTGCTCTTTTTTGATCTTTAAAGTATCCAAAAGAGAATGGAACTCACTACTTTCATTCCATTCATCTGAGTTTTAACCGGACACCATAAATAGATATCCACACATCAATTTAACCAAATACCCAAAACAAAACAAAACAAAACAAAATAATAATAATAATAGTAATAATAATAACTCAGACACATTAATCAGAAATATAACCCAAAAAGTCAAATTAAAAACAATCCAACCAAATTATTAAAACCTGATATAATTTAACCAAATACCCAGCAAAATTAAAAAAAAAAAAAAAAAAAAAAAAAAAAAACTGACTCAGACACATTAATCAGCAAATTAAAAACAATCCAGCCAAATTATTAAAACCTGATCTAATTTAACCAAATACCCAAAAAAAAAAAAAAAAAAAAACTAACTCAGACACCTTAATCAGGAATATAACCCAAAAAGTCAAATAAAAAACAATCCAGAAAAATTATAAAAACCTGATCTAATTTAATGTATAAACTGAAAAGCAAAGAGAAAAACTAACTAGTAGCAGTTCGGACCAAATCTCTCTCTCTATTGTTCTCTTTCTCAGTTCTCCTTGTATTTTTGCAACGTATCTCTCTCTCAACCGTATTGTGGCAGGAAAACCTAAAATAAGTATCAATGCAACATTCAATTCTATACTCATTTAATCCCAAAGATTTTGTTAAGATTAGAAACAGAAGTACCCAAACTAAAATCAATATTTTTAGTGATTTCTATAATCTAAAAAAAAAAAAAAAAAAAAAAGCAAACATCTAAAATTGAGAAAACAAACATTTGGATAGAGAATCCAAAAACCCATAACAAAATCGAATCAAAACTAAACCTACCGAACAAAAAAAATCAATTAAAAGTAACGTTTTATACCCAAACCTACAAAATTGAGGAAAAAATGTACCGTTGTTGATGTCGATTCTGGCGATCTAATGGTCTGAATCTGGAAATGGAACGGATGGTGATGGCCATCCTTTGATATTTCTCTCTTTGCCGGTAAGAAGTTCCAGGAAACCAAAAGAGGGGAAAAATTGTGTTTTTTCGTTTTTTTTTTTTTTTTTTTAATCTTCTGATAAGCGTTTTTTCCTTTTATAAAGGGCTAAGTGTCGCTGAAACTGAGTCTCTTCAATTTTATAAAGACAAAAGCTCTTCAAACGCACCATACGGGTCTCAAACGCACCGAGCGAAATTTTAAAGTAAAAATTGTACACGTGTCAGCGTTTTAAGGGGTTATTTTTGCTAACGTGTCAGCACTTGGTAAAAGCTTCTGCTATTATATATAGTATATGATTATTCTATGCATTGTACAAACATAATAAGTTAGTATAAATATATAAAATAAATAAAATAAAAATAAAACCTAATCAAAATGAAAATGATGGTAACAATAATATTAATTGATGATACTGTTGATGAATGGTGATATCTTACCTTGATTACCTGCCAACAAGGTAAAAAGTAAAAAGTAAAAACAATCTAGTGATTTGCCAAAGATGATTCTAGCAGGGGACTCTTTCGTACATAAGTTAGTAATGAATTTTTCAATAAAAAGGGAAAGGGCAAAGTTTTGCTACAAACTAGTTTGTAATGGCTACAACTCTCACTAAAAAGTTAACACTACTTCATATTTTGTAAATCTAACTATTGGATTACATGTTCTTAAAATACATGTCAAATTTTGTGTTAATTCGTTGTTATTTACTATTCGATCCATAAGCTCTTTTTTTTTTTTTTTTTTTTTTTTTTTTTTTTTTTATGAATAATTTTGGACTATAAAAACTTGGAATTTAAACATTTAATTGATAATATAAAATCATTCTCAAAAAAAAAAAAAAAAAATTGACAATATAACATTGATCTTTGATTTTTAGAAACTTTTGCAAACGTAGAGAATATAAAAAGAAAATGTTTGATTTTTCAAAATTCACATTTAATAAAAAGATATTGAGTTAAGTTGTAACCAAACTTTGTCTATGAAGAAATGCAATATTTGAAAAAAAGTTGTGCACACCTTTTTGGAGGTCCTTCTTCCCCTTTTAAACTTTGTTGGGGGGAGAGGAGAAAATGAAAATCTCTCTGCCATTACAACACATACTTCATATTTGACTTAGGGGTTGTTATGGATATGATCTTGAAATATCAAAGGTAGGGTTCAACATTTCCAATGGGATCAGTCGCATTTTTATGTTGGGAAAGGACATACTTCAAGCTTGATTTTACACAAGGTAGCTAGGGTTGAGGACAGTAACAGAACTATATTATATATATATATATATATATATATATATATATATATATATAAATAATTTAAATATAAAAAAAATTATATTCAGCCTCCCTAAAAATTAAAATTGGTCATAAAAGCTGTAGGGATAAAGGGCCCAAGAGTATATATTGAGCCGTGGGCCTTATCTGATGACATTTAGTAATCCGAGAACAGATAAACGATAGTGAAGACGTGAGAATTAAAATTCCATGAGCAAGCTATGACTAAGAAGGTTGGGGAAGGTGGGCCGAGGAGGAATGCCTCCTCGTCTAAGCAAAACATAAGTTAGAAGGTGTGGTTTGCCATTCAAAGTAACGTTCCAAGATATCCTATTGATAAGAGTACACATCATGAAAGCACAGGACAAAGGGAAGTTATGAAATATCTAAGAGAAAGCTACCACCACTGCATTAATTGCTCTACAGCTAACTCTCTGGCCACATTAATGTGAAAGTGATACCTAAACAATAATTTTCAGCCTTACAGCTACTCCGAAGGACTTCGGGAAGGTGCTGATGGGATAAGGATCAATACTAGCGACCTAATCTACATGTGGAGGGTGAAGACCAAAGAAAGAAGATAGTATAAAATAGAGAGGAGACCTTGAGGGAAGGGGATCAAAAAAAAAAAAAGGAAAAACATTGTAGAAACAAGAACCATACTTGTAATCAAATTCAAGAGAAATATATATATATATATATATATATAAGAACTTATCTTCTCTAATTGTGCCAATGACGATTTTCTTTAAATAAAACCTATTTATCTTTGCTTTCAAGTGATCTATACCCGCCATAATTGTTGTCCAATTCATTAGAGTCTAGCATTCTGATCCACTCTCTACAAATTCATTGTATTGGGCTTTCTGGGCCAAAATCCTTTTGACTCTTGGGCTTGGGATCCAAACTAGGTCCTTACAAAAGCCAATAAAACACAATAAACATCTTATATTCAAGTGTATTTGGGTGGTGTGTGTACTTATGTTTATTGATTTTGACTTTTTGTCAACTTTAGAACACATTTATTGATTAATTAGTGATGGGACTGATGAAATCAAGTATAGACGAGACCAATTGTACAGATGAGAACAGCTTTCAGTGACGAATATCCACTCCACTGATGATGATAAACACCTCATTCAATGTCACCCATAAACACCCCGGACGGTTACAAAGCCAACTGTACAGCCCGTTGGGAGTGGATTAAAGCAACATTATGGGCTAGAAGGCGTTACCCTGGAAGGAATTAAAGCCACCATAACTGCCCTAATGGGTAGAGGCTGCAGCAACATATATATATATATATATATAGCCCCCACATTGCCAAAGAGTAGGTGCATTCACACATATACACTAAGAAATTCCTTCTGCTCTATTATCTTTATTCTCCAATAGCAATTGAGACTGACTTTGGCATCGGAGGCATTATGACAGGCACCACACCGGTGACCACTCTCGAGAACACGTTCTTGCAGGCCGGAGCCCACTCTTGTCTGCAGACTCTGACTGACGAATTCGAGCATCATCAGTTTGGCGCCGTCTATGGGGAGAGACATTTTCGTTTTCAATCTAAAAAAAAAAAAAAAATATAGTTTCCAATCAGCAATCACTGTCAGATGGAGTCCAATCAAGATTCCACATCCTTGGCTTAGCAGGTTCAGGCTCTCGCAGCCACTGTAGAAGAACTGACCAGGCAAAATCAGGAAATGAGGTTGCTGCTTCAACAGGAGGAGGAGAATCGATCTAAAGGGAACCGAGACGACGAGGGAGATAGCCACAGAAGAAGTGACCATCAAAGGCCCGTTACTCCAACCGAGCACAACTCAAATCTTCTCCAAGAGATAAGGAGGGAGATGGACGAACTCAGGACCGCCATGAAGGAGAAAATAGAGCGAAGTGTAGACCGACTGGTTAAGGCGACAGATTCACCATTCACTCCAGCAGTCCTTGAATGTCCAGTATCGTCAAAGTTTCGGTTGCCCCAGCTTGAACCATTCGACAGGCTAAAGGACCCACAGGATCATCTTAACACCTTCAAGACGACCCTCGGGCTCCAGTAGCCCCCAGACGAAATACTGTGTCGTTCCTTCCCAACTACTCTCAAAGGGGCTGCAAGGGAATGGTTCACAAAGTTGCCAACGTCGTCCATTGACAACTTCGAGGAGTTGAGCAACGCCTTCTTGCGTTATTTCATTGGAGGACAATGTCCAAAGAGGACCGCGGACCACTTACTTACCATCAGGCAGGGAGAAAAGGAAACCCTAAGGTCATACGTGAAACGCTTTACTCGCGAAACACTAGAGGTAGATGAAACGGATGATAAGGTGCAACTAACGACCTTCAAGGCAGGATTGAGGTCCAGAGAGCTCGTTTCGTCACTTGCAAAGAATCCTCCAAAAACAATGGTCGAGATGCTCCTTAAAGCACAGAAGTACATGAACGCTGAAGACGCGTTAGCAGCCATCAGGGATGCAGGAAGACCAGGAGACAAAGAAAGGAGAGATGGCGATCGTAGTGGGCAAAAGCGGGAGCGCCCAAATCGTCGGGCCAGTGACGGGATCAGGAGGAAAGACGATAAGGGACTGCAAACGGAAAAATTTACCCCTCTTATTATGCCAATTGATAAAATTCTAACGCAGATTAAGGACGAGCACGACCTGAAATGGCCGCGACCATTGCACTCGTCTCCTAACATCCGTGATAAGAATAAATATTGCTGATTTTACAAGGACCACGGCCATTACACCGAAGATTGTCGGGACCTCAAAGAGCAAATAGAGGAATTGATAAAGAAGGGGAAGCTACAGAAGTTTGTAAAGAAAAGGGAGTTCAGTAGGTTCCAGGATGGAAACAAGGGCCAGCACGAGTCCTCATCCAGGGGCAGTAACCGTCAGTTCCAGCCTCCCTAAATTGTAATAGGGGAAATACAGACGATCGTAGGAGGGCCCATCGTAGGAAGGTCGTTCAAGTCCCTTAAGAAAGCATATCAACGACAGGTGAACAACGTTTACATGACACCCCCGTTGAAGTACAGGCGAACAGATCAAGACATGATTTTCAATGAAGAAGATGCTAGGGGAGTTAAGCAGCCTCACAATGACCCCTTGGTCGTAGCACTCACCATAGAAGGATTTAACACAAAAAGGATCCTCATGGACAATGGTAGCTCGGCTGATATCATTTACTTCCCTGCGTTTCAGCAGTTGAAATTGGATTCGAAAAGATTGCGTCTATTTGATTCTCCCCTCGTCAGCTTTAGCGGAGACAGAGTATACCCTAAGGACATAGTGACGTTGACGGTGACAGTGGGAACCTACCCGAAACAGCTGACGAGTCATTTGGACTTCTTAGTGGTAGATTGCCCCTCGTCCTACAATGTAATCATTGGGAGACCAGCACTCAACAAGTGGAAATCTTCCACATCAACCTACTGCCTGAAGGTAAAATTCCCGACGGAGAATGGGGTTGGTGAAGTCAAAGGAGATCAAGTTTTGGCTTGGGAGTGCTACCAGGCCGTCGTGGCCGCAAAGGAGAACCATACGTGGATGATCGAAGAAAAAGAGAAAGAAAGGGTGAAGGCCCTGGAAATAGTAGAGTTAACTGACGAAAAATCCAATAAGACAACCAGGATAGGTACGACTCTAAGTCTCGAGATGAAGACGAAGCTAGTCTGATTTCTTAAAGAAAACCTAGACGACTTTGCCTGGAGCTACGAAGACATGCCAGGCATATCTCCAGAAGTCATTCAGCACGGGCTGAATGTAGACCCAGAAAGGAAGTCTGTCAAGCAGAGATGAAGAGTCTTCGCACCCGAAAGGAACCAAGCGATTGCTGACGAAGTTAACAAGCTCTTGATTACAGGTTTTATCCGCGAAGTATATTATCCGGACTGGCTCGTAAATGTCGTCTTGGTGAAGAAAGCGAACGGGAAATGGAGAATGTGCGTAGACTTCACAGACCTGAACAAGGCATGCCCAAAGGACAGCTTCCCTCTGCCAAGAATAGACCAGTTGGTAGACTCCACAGCTGGACACAAGCTGTTGACATTCATGGACGCCTTCTCTGGTTACAACCAGATAAAAATGGCTGATGAGGATCAGGAGAAGACAGCCTTCATCACCAGTCAAGGGTTCTATTATTATAAGGTAATGCCCTTTGGAATGAAGAATGTAGGTGCTACTAATCAGAGATTAGTGAACAGGATGTTTAGCAAACAGATAGGCAGGAATATGGAGGTGTACGTGGATGACATGCTCGTCAAGAGTAAAGAGGAACTTGCACATCTGGACGACCTCAGAGAGACATTTGCTACACTCAAACAGTATCGTATGAAGCTGAATCCTAGTAAGTGTGTCTTCGATGTAGCCTCAGGGAAATTCCTGGGGTTCATGGTGTCCCAAAGAGGAATAAAGGCAAATCCAGAGAAGGTGCAATTCATAATCAACATGACATCGTCCAAGACCGTCAAGGAGGTCCAAAAGCTCACGGGACGGGTTGCAGCCCTAAATAGGTTTGTCTCTAAAGCGACGGACAAATGCCTACCCTTCTTCAAGACCTTGAAACAAGCTTTCGCATGGACTGACGAATGTGAGTTGGCTTTCCAGGAACTCAAACGCTACCTAAGCAACCTGCCCCTTCTGAGCCCATCGAAAGAGGGTGAGAACTTGTATTTGTACTTATCCGTGTCAGCTACAGCCGTCAGTGCAGCCCTGATCAGGGAAGAAGATAGGAAACAATTTCCAGTTTATTATGTCAGCCAAGCCTTCCAAGGAGCTGAGTTCAGGTACCCAAAAATTGAAAAAATCACGTTCGCATTAATTGTAGCTTCACGCAAACTTAGACAGTATTTTCAAGCAAATCCAATCTTGGTGATGACGGACCAACCCATCAAGAAGTCCATGGACAAACTGGAGGCAGCAGGGAGGATGGTCCAATGGGCAATCGAACTCAGCCAATTTTATGTTGAATATCATCCCAAGACTGCCATTAAAGCACAGGCCTTGGCAGATTTCATCGCAGAGTTTACCCCCCCTCCCCCCCCGACGAAGACGACCTCGCTAGCAAGGATAGGCCCTGGACAGTACAAACTGACAGTTTGTCAGCCCAAAAAGGGGGGGAGTAGGGGTCGTCATAGTCACCCCCGAAGGAGAAACACTGAAGTATGGAGTCCAGCTGAAATTTTCTGCCACCAATAATGAGGCCGAGTACGAAGGGATTCTGACTGGTTTGAGGCTCAGAAAAGAACTCGAAGCTAGGAACCTGTTGGTCTAAAACTATTCGAAGCTGGTAATTGGGCAAATCAAGGGGGAATATGAAGCAAAGGAAGAAAGAATGCAGAAATACCTCATGCTGACAAAACATTTGGCTCAGCGGTTCGAGGAAGTGGAGTTTATGCAGATCCCCAGGAGCCAAAATGTAGCAGCAGATGAAGTTTCAAAGATAGCCTCGTCAGAAAATGGGGAATCAAGCGCAGACCTGATGATGGAAGTCCAGAAGAACCCCAGCATTGAAGAAATCCCGACCTTCATGATCCAAAGCACAAACAGCTAGATGACGCCCATCCTCTCTTTCATTCAAGACGGACAACTCCTTCAGGATGCAGACGAGGGCAGGAAGATCAGAAAGAGGGCAGCCAGATTTGCAATCCTCAATGACACCCTATACAAGAGAGGATTCTCCATGCCTTACTTGAAGTGTGTTGATGACGGAGAAGCAAAGTACATCTTGGAGGAGATCCATGAAGGAGTTTGTGTAGATCATGCTGGTCCCAGGTCCTTAGTGAGCAAGATCATCCGAATAGGCTATTTCTGGCCAACTATGCAGAAGGACGCGACAGAGTTCGTCAAGAAATGTGATAAGTGTCAACGGTTTGGGAGTATTCAGCGACTTCCAGTAGAGAAACTGACGACGATCGCGTCCCCGTGGCCCTTTGCACAATGGGGGATCGACATCGTCGGCCCGCTACCACAAGGCAAAGGTCAGGTAAAATTTTTACTAGTTACTATTGATTACTTTACGAAATGGGTTGAGGCAGAGGCACTGGCAACCATCACCGAAGCAAGAATCTAGAGCTTCGTATGGAAAAATATAGTTTGCAGGTTCGGGATCCCACGGACAATCATATCAGACAATGGACGACAGTTTGATAGCCAAGGCTTCAGGGATTTCTGCTCAGGGCTAGGCATCAAGAATCATTTCTCGTCCCCAGAACATCCACAGGCGAATGGGCAGACGGAGGTGACAAATCGGACATTACTCAAAATCATTAAGACGAAGCTGGACGATGCAAAAGGGACCTGGCTAGAAGAACTGCCTAGTGTCTTGTGGGCCTATAGAACTACATCAAGAATCCTAACAGGAGAAACTCCCTTCAGGCTTACCTATGGTACTGAAGCGGTAATCCCGGTCAAAGTAGGAGTAACCAACACCAGACGAGAGGCATTCAACGAAGGAGTCAATGACGACCTTCTACGAGTTAACCTGGACTGTCTAGATGAAGTAAGAGACCAAGCTTCTAATAGGATGACGGGCTACTAAAGACTCCACCCAAGGAAAGGACCCTACAGAGTCGTTCATTACTCCAGACAGGGAAGCTATCATCTAGAGACCCTTGACGGACAAAGACTACCAAGGCCATGGAACATTGAGCATTTGAAGAAGTACCATTAATAGATGTAGCTTATAAATGTATTCGTTCTTAAAGTCAATGAATGAATTATTCAGCTAATTTCTCCGTGCAAGCAGGTCTGGCCAGGTATATAAAGCCATACGAGCCTAAAACGGCAAAGTAACAAGATTTTGCAATGACGGATGTAAGTTACGGACAAAATCAATTAAAGACGACGAAAACCCTCTCGTAGATATAAGTCAAAATTGGCTAAGTAACAAAATTCTGCACTGACAGATGTAAGTTATGGACGAAGTAAATTAAAAATGACGAAATCCTTTTAGTGGATGTAAGTCAAAATCAGCTAAGTAACAAGATTCCGCACTGACGGATGTAAGTTACGACGAAGTAAATTCAAAATGACGAAATCCCTTTAGTGGATGTAAGTCAAAATCGGCTAAGTAACAAGATTCCGCACTAACGGATGTAAGTTACAGACAAAGTAAATTAAAAACAACGAAATCCCTTTAGTGGATGTAAGTCAAAATCGGCTAAGTAACAAGATTCCGCACTGGCGGATGTAAGTTACGGACGAAGTCAATCAAAAATGACAAGATCCCTTTAGTGGGTTTAAGTCAAAAAGGTGTCTAAGTAACAAAATTACGTCATCATGAGTACCGACGATAGTATCGCAACGAATTGAAACTAAGCGCCCAGCTCGTTTACCTAAACCAAAGGAGTTCAAGTTGTAAGGAAACAACTACCGACGAGAGAGAGGAAAAGTCACAGTAAGGGACTTTCACTAAGCACAACATATGGAGCTAGACAAAACTCATCAAACACGTGGGCAATCATGAAATGCAAGTAAGTTTGTGACAAATTTAATTAAAGTCCCCAAACCAAGGGCAATTACCATTGTTTTTACATAAGACCCATAAACACTAGGTTGCCAACATCGTTATCAAAATATGATAAGCAGCAAATTGTTCAAAAGTTTGGCCCAAAAATATGATGGGCACCCACCAAAAGAAAAAAGGAAATTTTCACAAGTGTCAGGATCAGGCGTTGGCAGCATCGTCTTCACCAACTGGAGCGTCACTAACAGGGACATCCTCACGAACGAAGGGCACAATGGCAGAAGATTGGGCGGCCTCGTCAGCAGCCATTTCCTGGTCTATCTCATCCAGGTCCAACTTCTCCATATCTACCCCAGAAGGATGCTTCAGTAGGTACCTCCTCAAGAGCTCAAATCCTTTGAAATACCAGCTGAACAAGACGGCGCTATACTCGTCGGTAGTCTGGAATGCTTCCACCGACCTTGCAGCAATCATCTTCAGTATCTCCCTAGCACTTAAGAGCTGCTCATCCTTCTCTTGTTTCAACTGGCGTTCAACCTTAAGCTCGTCATCCAGTGTCTTCACCTTCTCCTTCAAGGAAGCAGACTCGCCCATAGAATCAATAAGGTTCTTCCTCAGCGTGGAGTTCTCCGCTTCCAAAGTTTCCATCCTGGACGTCAGAGATGCCACCTTCATCTCCTGGGTAAGATATTAAGAAGTAATATGGATGCTCTCACCCAGTACCTGGAGAAAGAAATTCAGAGCCATCAATAAAAGAAATGAAAGGAAGAAGAAGACGAAGAAAGAATGGGGCACAAACAAACTAACTTGTACAAGCTTATGGACGTGGCGAGCCGCCACGTCATTAAATGGGACACCGGATAAAACCTTCAAATCCGCAGCAGTCACCACTTCGTGAGCCCTATCCACGGCCAGCCTCTCATCAGTCCAGACTGTGGGTGGACGAGGAACGCTTTTCTCCTTCTCCCTCTCAGACAACCTCGGTTTATTGGAAACGGGAGTACCCTCGATCTCCTTCTCCCAGTGACGCGTACAGTCTTCTTTCCTAAGTTCGACAGAGGCTCGTCCTTCTTGGATCTCATCTTGGCATACATGTCTTTATTAAATTTTGCCGTCATCTCTGCAAGAAGGAAACACTTATTAAAAAAAAAAAAAAAAAAGAGAACTGATGGGTAAAAGCTAAATACTGACAAACTAAATACTTACTCTTTTTTCCCTCAATCTCAAGATTTCGCAGAACGTAACTGGACGGATCTGGCCCAAGACAGTAGAAGGCAAGTGTCTTAGGATCTACAAGCTCGTCCCAATTTTCGATCGTCTACGCATATTCAATTGCCTTCTAAACCTGTTTCCTATACCTGCTCTTCAATTTAGGCCGTCTCTTAACTGCACAGAAGAAGAAACAGGAGAATCAATGACGACAAGGGCAAACATGCAGGAGATTAATGTATGAAAGGGAATATTGACGCACCTGAAGTCAGGGTTCCCCACCGACGATGCAACCTCGGGAGATCACCCCAAACCTCGCCCGAGGGAGTTTCAAAATCGTCCCAAGACACAAAGAAAAACCTGGATTTCCAGTATTTGAAGGACGAGGGTAACTTCTTGACGATCTTAGTATTCCTCTCCCAAGGCACCAGTTCATAGTACCCGTGCTCCTTTGACGCTTTTAAGCGGTACAAATAAATGAACTCATCGACCCTAAGCATATCTCCGTTCGTGGCGGCCAGCCATATCCCCATACAACTGACCAATATTCTCCATGAATTTGGCATAAGTTGCCCAGGAGCAATACCAAACTGGTCTAGCAACTCCATCACAAAAGGATGGACGGGAAACCTCAGTCCACAAACGAAGGCAGACTCGTAAAAGCACACCTCGCCTGGGAAGAAGTGGCAAGCTCGTTCCTCCTCGTTGGGCAGACGAACCCTAACCCAATTTGGGAATTGAAATCTATCCTGAAATCTCTTAAGTGTGTCAGCGTCCAACCCACACCTCTCTTCCAGAGCATAAAAAGCCCTAACCTCACGAGGGACAGAAATAGCAGTATCCCCTTCTGCTGGGCCACTGCTAGACGACAACCCAGTCTCGAGCTCGCTCGACCTAACCTCGGACATATTCCTTCGCTCTCCCACCTCGTTGGCAAACCAATCTAGTGACTGACGAAGCAAGGGCAAAAAATCGGCCAATGCTACGCTCAAATAGTTACCCTCAAAGACAAAGTTCTCAATATGAGAAAAAACACCTAAGGACCCCCCTAAACGAGCTAGCAGAAAAGAAATTGACAGGCAAATTGTCCTAACCTCAGAACTACGAACCATGAGAACCAAAGAGAAGACATAGTGTAAACTAAACCCCTAAGAAAACAAGAACAAAACAAAAAAGAAGAGGGAAAAGTAATCAGAAATGAGATTGTAACAGCAAAAGGAAAAACATATAGAGGAACAGGAGAGAAGGCGTACCTTTAGAAAGAAAGGAACAGGAAGAGCACCACCGCGCTGTGTACGAGGTTGGAAAGGAAATAGTAGAGTGAGGTCTCCGGAGAAGATGGTCAGAACAATGATTGAATGATTTTTCAAAAAAAGTGAGAAGGAAAAAGTAACAGGAGGGGAAGTTTTAAAACCAAGAATTGGGAAATTAAAGAACCAGCGGGAAAACCAATAGTCCTATCATCTGAAGAATTAACTTCCCTAGTTAGAGCATGCCACGTAGGCCACCACCCAAAAGGCACCGCCGCAACACATTTAATGTGGCATGAAAACCCAACCGCTTACAAATCCCAAGACCGTTCGCCTTCCCTGGTCGTCATGACATGTCACGACGACCACGGAATCCGAGGGCAACTGATGGGACTGACGAAATCAAGTATAGACGAGACCAATTGTACAGACGAGAACAGCTTTCAATGACGAATATCCACTCCACTGACGATGATAAACACCTCATTCAATGCCGCCCATAAACACCCCGGATGGTTACAAAGCTAATTGTACAGCCTGTTGGGAGTGGATTAAAGCAACATTATGGGCTAGAAGGCGTTACCCAGGAAGGAATTAAAGCCACCATAACTGCCCCAACGAGTAGAGGTTGCAGCAACATATATATAGCCCCCACATTGCCAAAGAGCAGGTACATTCACACATATACACTAAGAAATTCCTTCTGCTCTATTATCTTTATTCTCCAATAGCAATTGAGACTGACTTTGGCATCGGAGGCATTGTGGCAGGCACCACACCGGTGACCACTCTCGAGAACACGTTCTTGCAGGCTGAAGCCCACTCTTGTCTGCACACTCTGACTGACGAATTCGAGCATCATCAATTAGCATTTTTTTTATATGCAAATGACTCAAGTTGTATAGTTGTTTGACTTTGGTTATTTGTTGATTGGGACTTAAAGTTAGAAGCATGGTTCTTTTTATTTCCTTGCTGATGTTAATTATTTTTTTTAGTTCAATAATATTTGACATATAATTAGACGATAAATATGATTTATATATGATTGGTAAATCTAGCTACAATATTAGATTTATTTCAAGAAAAAAATGCAAATAATTCAAAAACAACTATCATGTGTCTTCTTTTTTCATTTTCTTTTTTATTGATTTGTTAAATGAATTTATTTAGAATGATGGAGCAACTATTATAAATTTTACTAGATAAGTCATAAAAATTGATTTATCAATCATTGAGACACAACAAATAAATAATTAAGACATTTATTTATTATATTGTTGAAATGATATCAAATACATTCATTGTCATATCAATTTTTAAATATTACATAATAAAATGATAGGTACTATAGTGTGACAGTGTGGATATTTGCAAATATTTGTAAATAGGCATTGTGGCAGTTGTAGGCTATTGATATTTGTAGATATTTGTAAGCGGGTGTAAGGTTGTGCACAGGTGGCGTATATAGCTGCAGGGGTGTGTGTGTATAGGTGTGACAACTATGTGTGTAAGGGTGTGTAGGGGAGTATGCGTGTGTATGTGCAAGGTGGTGCGTATGTAGCTGCGAGGGGGGTGCGTGTGTGCCTGCATGTGGGTGCGTGGGAGTGTGTAATGACTAGACTGTACTACAGATAAATTGACTACCATTGTGGGTTGTTAGCTAGTTGGGCCAAGGTGTCAAGTAGGTAATTAGTTGGTTACGTGGTGTAGGGCTTATAAGGAAAGGGTAAGGATTGTAAAGCTCATGGAGATAAGAATTTCATTATTTCTTCCCTATTCTTTCTCTCTACCTTGTTCCTTGTTCCAATTATCAATTCTTCTTCCCTTTCTTCCACCAAACTAGAATCTTATCATAAAATTGGTAGTAGTTTTGAAGTTTTATTTATTAAGCTCTTAACATGACACTAATCTAATTGTAAACTTGTAAACATACTGACACACTAATAATGATTAGTTTACAAACTTTATCTATTGTCACGTTAGTTTGTAAACTTATAACATAATTAATAGCAACTTTAGCATTTTTCTTGTCAAAATTTTATTAATACTAAATAAATACTAGTTTGCATTTAATAAAAGAAAATCAATTATACTTGGCCCCGCCTAAAGTAAATTCATGGGCCCGTCCCTGACTTAGGTGAGTTCCTCAAATTTTTCTTAAGTTGACATCAAGTTGGTCAGGCTCCACCCGTCAAAGGTGACCAGCCATAAATTTATATATCATCATCAATGATGATGACTAACTTTTAAAGTGAAATTTTATAATTATCACTAACTTGAATTTGATCATCTATGCAGTCAGGATTTGAGCCGTAAGTTCGATCAGTTGAAAATTTCCAAAAATAAATACTAGAATATAAGCCAACTACACCATTTTTCTTTGTTTTCTGGTCACATGATGTTTCTTTGGTTTGTTTTTTACTCTAAGTGTTTGATTCTCCAAAAAAATAAAAAAAAATACTCGAGTGTTTGGTGGAAGGATTATTAATAATAATTAACAAATGAAGCAAGCCCAGAAAAACGAGAAATTCTCATACAATAGACTCCAAATAGGGACACATTCAGTCACATTCAAAGAAGCAAAAGTCGATTTTTGCCATGATTCGAGCCGCACGGTTGGCCTTGTAATCAAATATAGAGTACGCCTTTGTTTACTGTTTCAACAACATCACAATTCACATCACATATACTAGCTGTTTCAACAGTATCACATCACAAATAAATATAGTGACCACTCATTCGGCCTTAATTTTTATAACTTGATCTGAAGTAGGAAAAGACTAAGGGACACAAACTTTGCCATAATTTGTTGAAAAAGTCAATCACGAGAGGGTAAAGAAAACAAAAACACGAGAAGAACATGTGAAAGTTATTGTTTATCACTCACATTTTCAAGTTTCAACCACTTCGATAAATTATAGCATGAACTTATTTTTTAACCCGCACTTATGTTCAACTTATGTCTATATTAGGAGAAATTATACAATCCTCTAATGGATCATGTCACTTATCCACCATTCAACTAAAAAACTTCCATTTGTTTAAAATTGCTAAGTAGATAATAAATTTTTGTTTTAAATTTTTTTTAACTCAGCAATTTTAAATAGGTATGAGTCTTTTAGTGGAATGATGAACTACGTTACTTGTCTACTATAAAGACCTTATAATTTTTTTGGGAACTACAAGACTACAACATGAAAAGGGAAAGAGTTTGAGAATCTAAATGGGATATGGAAAGTCTGAAATAACACTTTTCTGGAAACGCAGGTGTAAAAAATTGAAAAGGGAAATAAGTATATAATGATATAATTAGACAAAAGTTAAAAACATAGCCAAAAAAGTCGTAGTATAAACTGATTTTTTTTTTTTTTTGGGAGAAAGGATCACTCATTCATTCATAATAATAAGATATCTTGAATCTTGATACAAGGCTTTCATTGCTGGTGAGGAAGAATCCTCCATCCAATAAAAATTATCGTCTCTTCCTCAAAAAAATAAAAAAATAAAAAATAAAAAATAAAAAAATAAATAAAAATCATCATCTAACATATTCCTAGCATGTTGTTGTGAGTCCAAATCTTCTATATCACTTTTTATGTACCACTTTATGTTTCACCAATCACTACTTGCCATGTGTTCATTTTACTTTCTTTCTAGAATTACTGAAATATGAAATATAAAGCAATCATACGCATGATAAGTAGTAATTAGTAGAATATAGAATAGTATACAAAAAGTTGTACAAAATATTTGGACTTGTTGTGCAAGTATTCATAAATAAAATTAAAAAAAATAATAATAAGCATGTTGTGCAAGTACATGTTGTGCAACCTTTAAAGTCATAGTATAAACTGATTATTCAAACAGTACTTTTACACAAAGGGAAAAACAATGAACAACATTTACATCTTTATACATAACCGGGTAAAGAAAGTCAAAATCTGGCGATCAAAACAAAAAATCGCCAACTAAGCCCAAAACCTTAAGTTCTAGACCACGAATGTCGTTGATGAGACGAGGAATATGAAGAGGAAACACTAGTACTCCCCGAGTTATTCTTGTTCCCAAAGAACAGGTCCGACAAGTAATTCCCCACATCCTCAGGGGCAAATCTGACAGTTAACCCAACATTTCGCTCTCCAACAACATTAGACCTATGAGCGTCGTAGAATTCCTGATAACTTGGGACGATCTTTCTCGCTAACGAGACTTTCATTTCGTCTCGGAGTTTCGGGTCCGCTACGACGAACGAGCTCTGTTTCCTACAAGTTTCGTCGAACCTCGAATTGAATTTCCTAAAAATTTCCTTCGCCTGAGCTGGAGTAATCGTGGCAGTAGGATTTTCCGGCAGCGTTGCAATCACTGGGCCCCACGCTAATCTCTCGTAATTCGCAGAAAATAGTTTCACTTTCTCTTCGTGCTTTGCGATCCAATCCTCGCCGAGAATGTACTTCAAGTTCGAGGTTTGAACTTTGGAGACAACGTGGTTAAGGTTGTTTGCTAAGAATATGTACGAGAGACAAACGTCTTTGTGATGTTCTACTTTGCCGTCGAGTTTGCAGAGGAGTACGAGGATTAACCAAGCCATGCGCATGGAAATCGCCGGTGCCGGAGAGTCATCGGTGGATGGACTTTCGAAGTAGGATTCCGGTAACGATGATCTCGGCGGCGGAGGACAGTCGGCGAAAATGTCTGCGAGGATGTTACTGTAATCGGCGAGGAGAGAGAGGTAGTTCATGGTGGTGAGAGTCAGAGTGTCAACACCGCCGCCACCGTGGATTTTCGACTTCGACGAGTCCTTTTGCATTGTTGACTCGAACTCTGATAGCATTGTGCGGACCGAGTCGCTGAGTTTGTTCAGCGAGTTGAGAGCTTGAGCTCGAACGGGGACGGTTGATTCGAATGAGAAGATGGAATCGATTTCGATCCAGTTGGTTGAAATCGCTGTGTACATGTCGAGCACACGGAAAATTTTCTCAGGATGAGATTTCTTGCTTTTAGCTACAACGAGTTCGGGGAATCCGAAGAGAAGAGTAGCTCCTTCTTTGGAAATCTCAGTGAAACAAGATTCTCTGATCGAGTCTGAGGAAGCGAAAACATGGTCGCAGAGGATTCTCTCTCCGTTGAAAAGAATTGTCATCGAAACTTTCACTGCCTCCAACCAATCCTTGATTCTGCGATCGAGAACTTCCCAGTCCATCTTATTGATTTGTGAGGAGCTAATTTTTTCAACTCCAAGTCGATAAATGCCTTCGTCGATAATCGATTTTCTGATAATTTTGTATATACTGATACACTCTTTGGCGTAACCAGAAGAGATCATACACTCAGCTATGGACCTCAAGTCAGTCATAGCTATGGAAGAAACTTCTTCGACTTCATCTATTGAATCACCTACGTTGCGCACTTCATCATCGTGTGAGACTGAGCCATCATCGTAATCGGAAATGCTTGATCGAGCGGAGGCGCGTGAGGATCGAGCGGAGACTGATTCGGGGTCCAAGTGAGCTCGATTCATGGAAAGGATTTGATAGAACTCCTTCTGGAGTCTCTTCATGGCTATCTGCATAAGATTCTGTGCGTGCACGAGCTTCTCCGAGGTCGAGTTCTCGATGACCATGGCGTGCATGGATTTCTGAAGATCGTTCACGCACCTGATGAATTGCATGGCTTCACTTTTGCTCTCGTAGAACAAAGATGTGACTTTGGCATAAGTGGAGGTTTCTGGGTTCCACTTGTTTATCAAAACTGTGGCCGCTTCGATGCTCTGCTCGATCAATGACTCCGAAAAGCTGCGTCGAGGAGTACCAGTTGAAATTGAGTTTCTTGCAGGCGAAGAATACCGAGACATAGAGAAAGATGAAGTTTTGGAGTTGAAGCAAATACTCCTCATTCCTTTTCTAGGCATTTTTAAGATCTAGGAATGAATATGAGTGATTGTTTGTTTGTTTTTGGGTGTGATAGATAAATCCTTGAGGTCTGTGATGGTGTGTGAGAAAAGGTATATCACCGTATCAGAGCTAAAGATTTCTAGTTCTTAGTGTCTTTGTTTATGGTAAATTGTGAGTTTGAACATTGTTGTGGGGGTATATATAGACAAATGAACAATGCCGTTGCTTGGCCGATAGTCAAAAATAAAAATAAAGAAAGAAATGAACGCCGCCATTATTGCTGAAAGAAATATTGAAACGTGTACACTGTGTAGGCCTTAGGGAAGAACGTGGGGTAATGACTTTTTAAACTGTACAAGGAGTCACGTAAATTGTCTCTTACACGTTCCACGCGTACAGGTGTATGTCTCTCGGAGAAGCTGGGACTTTGAAATTTGATAAAAGTAAAACCCAAGGAAATATCAAAATAATAAGAGGTGGAAATATTTTTGCTGTACAAAATTGATGAGAGAAAATAGATTTGCCCGTGTGTAACGACACCCAACTGTTCCGTTTTGTAGTGATACATAAAAAATAAAAAAAAATAAAAAAAATTTCTGGATTGGGTATTATAAAAATAATAATCTATCAAGTCAAAAAAGTATCAATTTTCTAAAATAAATAAAAGCTATCAAGTCAAAAAGGATAAATTGAACCCTTCAAAAGAGGATAAATTGAAATAAATATCATTGGAGATATAAATCTCTTGATAACTTATCCTTACGTGCGCTTGATAGTTTTGAAAGATTATTGCATGTGATTTGAAGATCTTGACTAGATTTTTGTAATTTACATACATTATTTATTTATTTTTCTCTAAATTCCACCTTAAACAATTCCTTTTAGTATTCTATATATACATAAAGAAATTTGTGTTTTACTACATGAAAAAGAAAACCTTAACGGTTTATTATATTGTTTGCTTTTTTTTTGTTATGCTTTTATTTGAATCAGCTATGAAGTCAAAATGATAAATTGTAATAAATATTGTAAGAACTGGATTTAGTAAGAACTAAGTTTAGCAATCCAAACTCACTTAGAATAGTGGTGCCTTGTACTTCAACTCAAACCCAAACCTAAACAATAAAATTGTTTTGTGTAGAGGTGGGAAGACAATTACAGTTTAGTTGCAAGCTAAGCTTAAGGCTAGTGATATAGTTGTCAAATACAGAGGAACAAATCAGGTAGTTGATGGTAAGAAAAGTTCTCCTCTATCACTTCCGAGGAATAGTTCTTATATAAGTCTTACCTAGGTTTTTATCAAGTTATACACTGTTTAATTTTCTATTTCTTACTCTCTTTCTCTCCGCCTCTCCTCTAGTAGACCACTCCTCGGGTCAAATATGCTTTTCCAATGGGTTGGTGCAAGACCCACTCCTTATTCTTTTCGATCCTCGGACGTCCCACAAATATAATTGGAGAAATGGAGAATATGATTTGAAGATTATTAAATATGACCTGAAAGATTATTAAATATGACCTGAAAGATCATTAAATATGATTTGAAGATTTGACTAGAATCTTCTAATTTACATACATTCTTAAATTTTTTGAATAGAAATTAAAATCACATTAATTTGTGTTAAGAAATTTGGAAATGATTCTTGACGTGTAATAAATAAATGGTTCGTATGGACGATTACATTCAAGCTAGCAATAAGCAACGGTCATAAAATCATT
Organism: Quercus variabilis; assembly: GCA_030445155.1. Classification (NCBI taxonomy): domain Eukaryota; kingdom Viridiplantae; phylum Streptophyta; class Magnoliopsida; order Fagales; family Fagaceae; genus Quercus; species Quercus variabilis. The sequence goes on from CP129451.1 coordinate 43,255,498, forward strand.
ATAGGTTTCATGAGCCACTTCATGTCCATTACAAACACCTTTATGAGTTGTTCCATTACTTTTAATCACCTAGCTCAGGCACAACGTCCAAGGGAGATCAACAAACCTTGCAATAACTCATAAGTTGTCTATATAAAGCCATAAAAAAACAAGTAAATATACACAAACTAAGCTACAATACATATTAGAAATTTCCTAAAAATTAAAAGATTAACTAATTTAAGCATTGGAGGGTTTTTGGCTGACATCAATCTGATGTCTTTTATTATCACCTTGTTTTCTTTTAACAGGAAACCTAGGTCCTCCATCGAGAGAAACGAGGATTATATGTACTGATAACACTTTCTGTGTTTTATTAATTCCATTCTAGAAAAATAAAATAAATCCATGTAGAAAAAAGTATCAATTGAAATAAATATCATAGGAGAACGTAAATCTCTTGATAACTTATTCTTACTAGGACTTGATAATTTTGAAAGATTATTATATGTGATTTGAAGATTTTGACAATATTTATCTAATTTACATACGTTCTTAATTTTTTCTACATAAAGAAAATTTTTGAGGTCTGGTTTTATTTTTTTATTTTTTATTTTTTTGAGAGGGTTCTAGCCTATGATGTCCACTTCTAATAACAACTCTTTATCATTAGATCAAGAGTCTGGTTTTATTTGAATCAACTATTAAGTCAAAAATAATAATTCGGAATAAATATAATTGGAGAATATTGATGAAACTGAAAATTGACCTCGTCAGTATGCTCCTCGTCAATGTCGATAGATAAACTCCGGTACCTGTTGTTAAGAAAGGAAAGGCAAAGGAAGTCTCACCGGCATGGCGCCAGTTGAGAATACTCCGATGCAAAAGTTAGTTAAATAGCTCTCAAAGAATTCTGTCACAGGTGTATATTTAGTTTTTCATATCTCCTTTAGCTGAGTTCCATTTCCTTTTTATAGTTTGCTTCGAGTCGGTGTAGTTATGTTTGTTAATGCTCCTCTAGGCGTTTTTCTCCTAAAAGAAAAACAACATTAATTTACAATGAAGATTCTATTTAGAGTGTACTGGATGACTGTTGGGTCATCATTGCCCTTGTAACTGCTCCGGCGCACTTATTCCTTGTTAGCTGTTCTAATGGCATTTTATTTATACCTTCAATGAATGCGGTCCTGTCTTGTCTATACTATTATCTTCGATTTAGATGCAGCTGTGGTCGTCTTTAAGCTAGACAACCTCCACTTGATACTCGTCAAATATGATTTTGAAAGATCATTAAATATGATTTGAATATTTGACTAGACTTCTAATTTACATACATTCCACTTGATACTGATCAAATATGATTTTGAAGGATCATTAAATATGATTTGAATATTTGACTAGTCTTCTAATTTACATACATTCTTAAATTGTTTGAAAGGAAATTAAATGAGGATGGTGAAACAAGGGGGGGAAAAGGAAATAATATTTGATGTATACTCATATTTGATATTTGTTTCATTGTTTATATTTTTAGCATCTTATTAGCATTTATATAATCGGAGGAGGGGGTGTTTGGTAGAGTAATTTGAGATGGAATTTTTGTAATTTTTTAAAATACGTGTGAGTGAAAAAGTGTATACAAATATTTGTAATATTATTTAAAATGTAAAAATATGAATTTAAAATTAAGGACCAAACTGGCCAATTTCGGAGATATTTTTTCATGCGCCGGTTGACCAAATTCCCTTGTACAGAGTCTTTGCCCTTTAGGTTGAAAAGGAAGCCATTTCTCTCCACACAAAAAAAAAAAAAAGGTTGAAAAGGAAGCCAATAGAAACAAATTTAAGTTGCGATTTACATGTGGACGTACGTAAGCATAAAAATCAAGGATAGCCTAGCAAAGAGGAAAAGACTATAATAGAGAATCAGGCATGACGCAAACACAATTATATTGGCCCTCGCTCTTTTTGAAGTAATTTTCGAGACAAATCATAATCAAGGTGTTGTAAACAAAACAAAGTACAATACTTGTTTCGCACGCGGTTCGCTGTGGTTCAACTAAAAGCCTAATTTTGTTTCTGTCTTTGCTTGTAGACTAATAATTCTTCAATTCTTCTTCTTATTTAAAATTGCAACATCTTTCATGATTATTTCCTTGTAGTATTTATGATAAAAACACAAAATTCTAATTAAGGGAAAATTTAACAAATGCCTTAAGGGTATTGTCATTAAAAATATTTTTAGAAAATTTTTAAGAGAAAAGTTTTTTTTTTTTTTTTTTTTAATTTAATTTTTTTGATACATTTTTATATTTCTTGTTCTGAGCGAGTATATTCTTATAAATAGAAGATGCGTTCTTCCAGGAAAATGTCAAAATGGTCCTGGATCACACAACATCCAAGAGAAAATTGTTGGGTGCACGTGACACCCTTTGGATTCCAGCACACATTTGTCAAAGTTCATTTATGAGCTTGTTCCAAAAGTTTTTAAGACTAGCTCTTTCGTTTATTGAGAAATGACCCAAGCATGGGAGAGGCCTGGCTTCTCTTGATGAGAAGTGATGCAAGGCGTGTCCCACACTGAAGGAAAAGAAAAGAAGAAAAAAAAAGGGTAAGGCCTTTTGGCCTTGTGGAGAGCTGAAGCAAAACAGAGAAGCATTCGGACATTGTGAGAAAAACACAAGTGAAAGCTTCAGGAGGTGCAGTCTGAAGAGATAAAGAGAAACACAACGAAAGTGTGAGAGAGTGAAAAAGAAAAAGGAGACTTTTTTTTTTGCTCATGTTACGCACAAGGAAGATAAACTGGAGGAGTTCTCATAGAGTTTTTGAGTGTTACAACCATGAAGAGTTGGAGTATTCAGAGGAAGATTTTGCTACTGGTTTTGTGGTGAGATTGTATTTACTCATTGGGTTTTATTTATTATATATCCAATTCATTGTGGACTCAAGTTTAGCATAAACTTGATAGTTGTAAACTCTATTTCATAATAGATATTTTTCGAACCTGCCCCTTGGTTTTTCACTTTACACTAGAGGGTTTTCCACATAAGATTTGGTATTCTTGTGTCGTTGTGTTTATGTGATGCTTGCTAAAATTATTTTGTTTTCATAATATTGTTATTACTTGGTAGTTATATATTTTAATTCACACATAGACATTGAGGGGATTAGGATTTTTTTCCCTAACAAGTGGTATCAGAGCTTTTGGTTGCTTGGGTTTAACTATCTTGTGTTGGATTAAATGGAGAATATGACTATAAATACTATGGTTAAACTCTTGGCATCGAATTATTCAATATGGAAGCTAATAATGGAGGATGTCCTTAATTGCAAGGATTTGCATGAGAAAGGAATTAAGATTTTGGAATTCGCCTTGTAAGTCATATCAGCATATATTTATGATCATTAATTTTTTTCAACTCACTACATGATAATCTAGAAATCAATCTTGCTATCATGGAAAATATCCTTATTAAAATCCTTATTTTAAAAATCAAAAGCATGTTCGTCTTCGCTTTTTAAGTATAAAACCAAATCGTCAATTGTATCCGTAGCCAAACAAATCACAAGATATGTCAAATTCTAAAAATCAAATCATAACTTGTATTCATTGACAGACAAATCACAAACGATATCTAATTTTATAATCAAGAATTAATAACCCAAGCATTCAATTAATTAAGACAAATCCTAAATCATGAGAAAAACATGATTGAACTCATATCTAGAATCCCATCTTAGTCAATTGATATGAAGCAAGAACAATTTAAATCATTAAAGAACAACTATTGTGGGAAAAATCAAATCACATAAATATTACTAATAATCTTTAACTAGGTTTCATCCTCAACCCTAATTATAAATTTAGCTACTCATGATAATTGAAAGAAAACACAAAAATAAAATACTAAACATTAAACTAGAAAAATAATTAAAACTAACAGTCAATCAAGAAGTAGCCACAACTTTCTATACATTCAGCCCTCAGCCCCAGCACTAGCCTCAGCCCCCTGAATTTTGCCCTAAAAAGCCTTTAAATAGGTCAAGGAATCCTATTACAAGTTGAATTCCCATTTGGAGAAAATTCTAAATTTTTAGACTTCACTTAACCGACTATTTTGGCCTATTTAACGTCAAAATTCAGGCTCCTAGTAAGCTACAAAGTTGTAGCCTTTTAAGTTAACTTTCCATCCCAACTTGAATCATCTAGATTGGACATCTGAGCCGAAAGTTATGCCGAAAATACTAATTGATGTGTAGGCTGGAATCCTAATTTGAATTGGACTTGGATTTGGTGCAAATTTCCTTTGATTCCTTACTTCAATTGGACTTAAATTTAATTGGGTTGATCTTCTCTTGAATTCATGCCTGGCTGGATGTAAGTTGGCTTGATTTAATTGGCCTAGCCCTACTTTGCATGTAAAGCTCTTGTTACCTGCAACACAAAGATATTACATAATCAGTCACAAAATAACATAAAAGTAAAGCTAAATATGTAGATATGTGAGTATTTTATTGTATATATTTCATGCACATCAATAGACATTGAGGGGATTAGGATTTTTTCCCTAACAAGTGGTATCAAAGCTTTTGGTTGCTTGGGTTTGACTATCTTGTGTTGGATTAAATGGAGAATATGACTATAAATACTATGGTTAAACTGTTGGCATCGAATTATTCGATATGGAAGTTGATGATGGAGGATGTCCTTAATTGCAAGGATTTGCATGACCCTATTAAGGGGGATAGTGCCAAGCCTAGTGATATGTTAGATAGAGACTGGGAGAAATTAAATAGAAAAACTATCAGGTGTATTAGACAATATATCGATGTTAGTGTTTTTCTCCATGTGTCTCAAGAAACAAATGCAGAGGTTCTTTGGAAAAAATTAAGGAGTCTTTATGAAAGAAAGACAGCTCAAAATAAAGCTTTTTTTGCTGGAAAGCTTGTGAATTTGAAGCTTAAGGTGGGTAAGTCCATTGCCGAGCACCTTAGTGAGTTCCAAGACTTGGTTAATTAGATGGTTACAATGAAGCTAGTAATGGATGATGAGTTACAAACTTTATTGCTTCTGAGTTCCTTACCTGACTGTTAGGAGACTTTGGTAGCGTCACGTAGTAATTCTGCTCCAAATGGTGTGTTACAACTTGCCATGGTTAAAGATAGTTTGCTTGATGAAAAAACTAGAAGAAAGGATATGGGCAAGGATATTGCACAGGCTCTTGTCACAGAGAATAGAAGGAGGAGTAAGAGTAGAAATTCTAAGGGGCGAGGTAAATCTAAAAGTCGGTCAGAGTCGAAAGGAAAATTCAAGTGCTTTTACTGTGATAAAGAAGGTCACATAAAAAGGAATTGCAAGGCTTGGAAGAACAAACAGAAAAAGGATAAAAATATTAAAAGGGCGGATGATGAGAACACTGTTGCTGTTATAGTGTGTGAGGATGAGGTCCTAGCCATAGGACAAGATGATTGTTGTACAGTTTCAGATCCTTATAAAACCACAGATGCACAGGGTCTCAGTTATGCAGTAAAAAGGGATTGCAATCGCTTGTTCGAACCTAAGCTAACACTATGTTTGTTTCATTGAAAAACCTTTTGTAAAAATAGTTTATATATATATATATATATATTTAGTGTTTGGTAGCACCAAAAAAAAAAAAAAAAAACTGGTTAATCACAATTTTTAGTCAACAAAAGTCCATAATAAAAATAATGTTTATTTTCTATAGGTTGTTTTTCAAAAAAATAATTTTGGAAAACAATCTCTCTCACATGTTGCATCTCCTATTGCCAAGAGTTCCATCTCTTGGCTTCGTATATACTTCTTGGTTATCAATCTCTCTCTTACAATATCTAAGATCCTAAACTCATTCAATAGTAACTCTTCCTCACTAAGATAAATATCTCCCTTATTAAGAGCATCCACCTACTGTTGATTTTCACCTTCTTCCCCAAGGTTTGTGAATCGAAGATAAAGAAATTTAAACATAGAACCAAATAATCATTTACAAAACGGCCTTACATATCAAATAATCAATATGTAAATACCAAATAAGAATATGTCCATGAGAAAGAAAATCTGCAACTCAAGAACGTTGAGAATAGGCACTTGTGCAAGGTTAGGGGTAAATTAATTAGGAGAGAGAAAGAAAGTAGAAAAGAAAATAATATAAGGGTCATGCTAACAAGTGCCCTTAAGACAATGGTTAATGTAGAAGCATTAGGCCCAGGAGCTTATTATCTTTGTATATATTGGGCATAAGGCCCAAGCCGAGGACTAGAAGTCGCCTGAGGACGAGTAAACATTGTTAAGGGAATCGGTGTTAGTAGATGAAGAAGTTAGTTTTGGTCATAATGGCCCAGGAGGGTGGGCCAAAGATGAATGCCTTCCCGGCTAACCAAAGCTGAAGTCTGAATAGGTGGTTTGTCGTCTAGGGGAACGTTCCAAAAAATTCTGTTGGTACGGATAAGCATTGCAGAAACATATGGCAGGGGAGAGTCTTAAAATATTTAAGGAGAAAGTTGTAACCACTATATTAAATATTCTGTAGCTAACTCTCTGGTCGCATTAATGTGAAAGTGATACCTGAACAGTAGTTTTCAGTCTTACAGCTACTACACAAAGACTTCAAGAAAGTGCTGATGGGACAAGTATCAACACCAACTATCTAGTCTGCACGTGGAGGGTAAAGATGAAAGGGGAAGGTAGTATAAAGGAAAAAGAGGGTAGTGAGAGAAAGGGATCGAGAAAAAAAAGAGAAAAACATTTTAGCATTAAGAACTAACTTTGTAATCAAACCTAAAAGAAATATATAAGAACTGATCTTCTCAGACTGTGCCGAGAATGATTTTCTTTAATATAAACTTGTTTATTTTCATTCTCTTGTGATCTGAACTCATTTTAGTGACTGTCTAATTCATTAAGGCCCAGTTTTTCCAATTTACTCTCTACAAATTTATTATTTTGGGCTTGAGTCCATCCAACTTTGGGCTAGGAACTCGAATTTAGTCCTTACAATTGGCGCCATTTGTGGGAATTACTGGTGTGATAGTGAGTCTAACGTTTAAGGATAGTAGGTTCGGGTCCAAACTAGGCAAAATATTTGGGGTCTCAAGGTTTAGATCACTTTCGTGACCTTGAACAAGGAAGGGACTGGGAGGGGACTATGCATACTACCCGTACTAATGGGAGCCACTCTCAGGGTGGTAGCCACCTCTCTCATGAGAAAAATACCAAAGCCATGCAGCTAGAGATCGATCACTTGAAGAGAAGCTTACGCCACGAATGGAGAAAGCGAGCTCCTTCCATGTCTGACTTCTTTTTTGATGGTGAAGAGGATGGTAGCTAGAGGCGCAGATCAAGGACTCCTCTTAGTGAGTCTTTCTTGTATGATGAAGACTACCATTATGAGCGTAGAAACAGAAATTCATGTTTAAAAGGTCTAAAAAATGATGCTATAAGTAGAGTATTCAACCAAATTTCCAGATCACATTTCACTCGCAGGATTGAAGGAAGGAGACTTCCTTAGTGGTTTACTCAGCCCAAGTTCACCATGTACAATGGTCAAACAGACCCTATGGAGCACGTTAGCCACTTCAATTAGAGAATGGTTATGCACTCCAAGAATGAGGCCTTGATGTGCAAAGTGTTCCCATCCAGCTTAGGGCCTGTGGCAATGAGGTGGTTTGATGGTCTAGGTGTAGGTTCCATTAATTCATTTAAGGAACTCACCCAGGTGTTTGGATTCTGCTTTATCACACGCAGTAGGGTTCCTCGGCCTTTGGATTCCTTGTTGTCCCTATTCATGAGGGAGGGGGAGACCCTAAAAATGTTTTCGGATAGATATTGGGAGATGTTCAATGAGATAGATAGTGACTTTGACGACGTGGCTATTAGGACTTTTAAGGTTGGCTTACTTGCTGAGCATGACTTAAGGAAGTCTTTGATTAGAAAACCTGTTACCAGTGTACGCCAGCTCATGGATCGGATTGATAAGTATAAAAAGTTTGAGGAGAACCAACAGTAAGGCAAAGGAAAGGATAAGGTTATCCCTTAGGAGATGAGGGATTTCAGGTTGGACCACTACAACAATAACAGACCCCGGAGAGATTTTGTTGGGCAATCTAGACCCATAACTCTTCAGGTGGTAAACACTGTATTCTGAGAACCAATACATCAAGTTTTGGAGAAGATCAAGAATGATTCATACTTTAAATGATCGAACAAAATGAGCAGAGACCCTTTGAGGCGTAATTAGAGCCTTCATTGCCAATATCATTAGGAGGGGGACATACTACTGAGGATTGTAGAACTCTGTGGAATCATCTGGACCAACTGGTCAGAGAAGGAAGGTTACAACAGTTTTTGTATTGGCCCAACGGGTAAGGAGGTCAAGCGAGATCAGGGGCTCAAGGGAGTGCTTCTTTAAGGCCCCCGTGGGCACAATCAAAGTCATCTTTGCTACACCTGGGAGAACTAGTTCTCATCCTTCCAGGGTAATGTCTGTAACTCGGCTAACAGCTGAGGACTCTGACCTTGAGCTGAAGAGGGCTAGAATGGAGATCTGACCGGCACTGAGTTTTTCAGATGAGGACAAGATGAGAACTATTCAACCACATGATGATGTTCTGATAGTCACCCTTAGAATAGGAGGGTATGATGTGAAGAGCGTGATGGTAGACCAGGGCAGTGGTGTAGAGATTATGTACCCTAACTTGTACAGATGATTTAACTTAAAGCCTGAAGATTTAACAACCTATGATTCACCTTTGGTGAGTTTCGATAGGAAGGTTGTCATTCTAAAGGGGCAGATTAGGTTGCCCTTGCAGGCAGGTTCAGAGGTTGTTGAAGTGGACTTCATTGTGGTGGATGCATACTCTCCCTACACGGCCATTATGGCAAGACCCTGGCTTTATGCCTTAGGGGTCGTTTCTTCAATATGCATTTGAAAGTCAAGTATCTATCAGGGGATCGAATTGAGGAGCTGGTAGGGAGTCGGTCCATGGCTAGGTAGTGCCTCATGGTTGAAATTATGCATCAGCTTGCTGCTGAGTCCTCGGCCTCTGCTGAGAGAGGCTTATAGCAGTCAAAATCTTTGGTATTACCAGTTGATGGGCCAGTTGAGGATGCGAAATGTGAGGATTTGGAGAAATTTGCTATAGATGATGACCCTAAGAGGTTGGGGCTCAGTTACCACCTTAGGAGAAGGAAGAGCTGGTGGAGTTTCTTAAGAGGAATGTTGATGTGTTCGCTTGGAATGCCTACGAAGTTCCGAGGGTGGATCCAAACTTCATCTGCCATCATTTAAACTTCAATCCATCTGTCACCCCCAAGAAACAACCATCTCGGTGCTTATTTAAGGATCATTCTGACACTGTTTAAGACAAGGTAATGAAGTTTAAGCAAGTTGGGGCTATTAAAGAAGTGTTCTACCTTGAATGGTTGGCTAATCTTGTGGTTGTGAAGAAGAAAAATGGAAAGGAGTGGGTATGTGTAGACTTCACATATCTAAAAAAAGCCTACCCAAAAAACCCTTTCCCCATGCCTCAGATAGACCAGCTGGTGGATGCCATTGTAGGTCATCCTCGGATGAGATTTTTAGACACTTTTCAAGGCTACCACCAGACACCTTTAGCCTTGGACAACCAAGAAAGAACAACTTTTGTCACTCCTATTAGGAATTACCATTGCAAAGTGATGTCCTTTGGTTTGAAGAATGCAGGGGCTACCTACCAGAGGATGATGACTAGGATGTTTGAGTCACAGTTAGAAAAAAACATCGAAATTTACATAGATGATATGGTGGTAAAAAGTAATACAGAATTCGAGCATGTTAATGACCTCAGAAATATCTTTAAGATCTTGAGGAGACATAAACTATGACTTAATGCTTTTAAATGTTCTTTTGGTGTCGGATTAGGAAAATTCTTGGGGTAAATGGTTACCCATCGAGGAATTGAAGTCAACTCTGACCAGATTAAGGCAATTAATAATTTACAACCACCTCGGAATCCCGAAAAGGTCTAGAAGCTAATAAGGATGACTGTTGCTCTAAACTGATTCATTTCTCGATCAACAAATTTATGTAGACATTTTTTTCAGTTGTTGAACAAGTGGAAGGGATTTGAATGGATTGAGGAGTGTGTACTGGCTTTCCAACAGTTGAAGGAGTATCTTTCTCGGTCACCCATTATGTTCAAGCCTGAGGTGGATGAGGTTTTGTTTATCTGCATTGCAGTGGCCTCCCACACAGTAAGCTTGGTGCTAATACGGGTTGATAGTGGTGTGCAGAGACCAGTTTATTATTTGAGCAAGTCACTACATGAGGCTGATGTCTACTATTTACCATTGGAGAAGGCCATTCTGGTAGTGATGCATGCTACACATAAGCTCCCCCACTATTTTCAATCACACACAGTTGTTGTTTTAACCCAGCTCTCACTATTTTCAATCGTACCCCTGTCAAGGGTCAGGTCCTCACCGACCTAGTAGCTGAGTTTGTTGAAACCCCATTAGAAGAGAAAATAGAGGAGCAAAACATGGATGAAAAATCAGTTGGTGCAATCTCCCTACAATAACCTTTGTCCTAGAAGGTCTACGTTGATGGTGCAGCCAATTATAGAGGATCTGGAGTGGGGCTAGTTTTGATATCTCCTGAGAGGATTACAATCGAAAAATCCTTGAGATTAGACTTCTCGGCCACAAACAATGAAACTGAGTATGAAGTTGTTGGTAGGGATGACCATGGTTCAAAAAATGAGTGAAAAAGCAATGGAGATATTCTCTAATTCAAGGCTAGTTGTGGGCCAAGTTCAGGGAGAGTTAGAAGCAAGAAATCCCAGAATGCAAGAATATTTGAGCCAGGTTAGACATTTATAGTCTGGATTTGAGTTTTTTAATTTATCATAAGTCCCAAGAAGTAGAAATACACATGCAGACTCTCTTACTATGCTGGCAACCTCCTTGGCACAAAGTTTACCTTGAGTGATCCTTGTACCCACTAAGGTGGAAAGGAATGTGGTTCATGTTCACCAAATAAGGGTAGGGCCTAACTAGATGGACTCTATTGTGCTATTCCTTAAGGAAGATGTCTTGCCTGAGAGTAAGTCCGAGGCTGACAAGGTACGGAGAAAAAATTCTCGATTTTGGTTGTCCGAAGACCAAAAGTTATATAAGAGATCATTTCTTAGGCCATATCTGCTATGCATACACCCTGAAGTGGTTGGGTTACTCCTATAAGAATTACATGAAGGGATTTGTGGGAGCCACATGAGGGGCAAATCTTTGTCTCACAGGGCCCTTCACGTAAGGTTATTGGTGGCCAAATATGCAAAAAAAAGTATAAGAATATGTGAAGAAATCTGACCAATGCCAAAGATTTGCATTAAACATTTATCAACTCGGAGGAGTCCTTAATCCATTGTCCAGCCCTTGGATTTTTGTTCAATAGAGATTGGATATCGTAGGTCCTTTCCTTAAAGCAGTAGGGAACAAAAGATATTTATTGGTCGGCATGGATTACTTCACTAAGTCGGTTGAAATTGAACTATTGGCAAATATTAGGGATACGGATGCTAAGAAATTTGTTTGGAAGAATATTATTACTCGGTTTGAAATCCCTTGTGCCCTTATCTCGGACAATGGATTATAGTTTGATAATAAGGCCTTCAGGAGGTATTGCTATGACCTGAGAATAACAAATAGATATTCCACCCTAGCATATCCACAGGGGAACGGACAGGTTAAAGTTCTCGACAAGGTCATAGTGGGAGGGCTTAAAAAGAGGCTAGACGACGCAAAGGAAAAATGAGTAGAAGAATTGCTACACGTCCTTTGGACATACCGAACTACACCCCGTAGGTCTACTAGGGAGACACCATTTTCAATGACTTATAGGGCCGATGCTGTTATTCCTTTAGAGACTGGATTCTCCATACTGAGAACAAGTTTCTTCACTCCAAGCAGTAATGATGAGTTACTAGAGAAGATTTTAGACTTAATTGAAGAATGAAGATAAAATGCCATGGTCCAATTGGCCTATTACCAACATAAACTCAAGCAAGGGTATGATACCAATGTGAAGCTGAGATCACTGGCACCTGGTGACTTGGTGTTAAGAAAGGTTTTGGGTATTGTAAAGAACCCAACATGGGAAAAATTGGGACACAACTGGGAAGGGCCATATTGTATTACGTTAGTGGCTGGAATAGGCACATATTATTTTGAAAATCTAGAAGAAAAGGTTGTACCACGCCCCTGGAATGTAAATAACATGAGAATGTATTATTATTAATGAAAGCTTTCCTCACTATATTTGGGTTTTTTATATTGCATGTCATGCGTTCTACCATCTTTTTAAATATCAAATAGAACATTGGTCATGCCTGGATCCTTAGACCACATATCTTGAGTAAATTGATATCTTTTAATTAGTGTTTAAAGTATTAAACAGAACCTCAGCTATGCTTAGCTCCTTTAATCACGTGCTTTAGGTAAATTAATACTCCCTGACACTTATCTAAGTATCAAACAGAACTTTGGTCATGCCTAGATCCTCAGATCACATACCTTGGGTAAATTGATATCTTTTAATCATCGTTCTAAGTATTAAATAGAACTTTAGCTATGCCTGGTTTCTCGGTCCATATGCTTTGGGTAAATTAGTACTTCCTAGAATCTATGTGTCAAACAGAACCTTGGTCATGCCTGGTTCATTAAGTGTTAAGGAAAGATAGAAATTATATCAATACCAGTATGAGAACCATAGGAAAAAAGAAAATATGCATAACCTTCATTAATTAAAGCCTTAAAGCAAGGTTGATTGAGTACAAAAGGGAAAAGTTCAATTACAAACCATGAAAACCAAAACAGAAGTCCTAAGTAAAATAAATAAAAAAGAAGAAGAAGAAGAAAAGGGAAATATATTGGAAGTTATTTCTTTTTTATTAAAATCTTTCTTTGAGGAGGGGCCTTATTAGGTTGAGTGGACGCTGCTTCTGAGACCTTGGGACCCTTGCTTGCAGAATCAATCTTAGTAGGCAGAGAGAGAGTAGCTAGGACAATCTCTATCTTTTTGGGAGCTTCCTTCTTGGCAAGAGGGTCATGGGTGCTAGTTGGGGGTTTCGTGGCATTAGGGGCCACTCCTTGGTTGGCATTTTTTTTCCTTTTCAGTGGCCTCAGGCTGTTTGACCACCTCGGAGGGTTTGTTAGAAGAGGTTAGGACTTTAGCTGGATCATCCTTGCCTGTTTCTACCACCTCGGGAATAGTAGTAGTGCTCGAGCAGGTTGGGACAGATGTTCGGATGGCAAGGGTGTAGTATATACTTTCTGGCTTCCTAAGTACAGAAGAAGCCATAACCCGGGCTTAGTTGAGAGCTTCATGCCATACTTGGGAGTAGTAGTTTCTACACACCCTCAAGACCCCTACCTTAAGGGATTCCTCGGTGTCTGCCACTCCTATATCATACCCTTACTGCTCAACCTCGTCCTTGGCTTTCTCTGTTTCCTCCTTGGCCTTGGTCGCCTAGTTCTTGGCCTTCTGGACCTCATCCAATTTTTTCTTCAAAACAACGATCTGCTTTTTGGAGGTGTCTAGTTGATCCTTGGCGTTGCGAAGAAGTATCCGCTGGCCTTCAACTTGCCTCTCAACATTATTGACGACACTTTTTCCCTTTCTCTTTGCCTCGATCAGCTTGGCCTTCATATCCTGATTGCTTTTCTCAGCCACATGGAAGGCGTCCACAGCAGCAGTTCGCCTCCCTTCTTCTTCCTTCATTTTTCGATGGGAATAATTCACCATCTCCTCGGCCCTAAAGGTGGCTTGGATGGCCTGGAAAGGAAGAGGAGTACAATTTAAAAAAAAAATTAACTTAAAAACTTACTTACCACGGCTAAATCCATCTTTAATCTGAGGAAGACTTCATGCTGCCTCCTAGACCTGAGGTCAGCCATGTCCTTGGGCAATAACAAGGATTGTTCCACCGTGTTTGCCACATACCCAGCCATGCCTAATTAGAAGTCTCAGATAAAGGCATCACTAAGTAAAGGAGCCTCATCTAACTCCATACGTGGAGCCCAGGCTAGGGCTACAGCTTTGTGGTCACCCCTCTGCTCTGCCTCGGTGGTTGACCTTGTCTGTAGGCCTCTCTACTGCTTAGCCCCCCTCTAGGGCTCAACTTCGTAAGGAGGAAGAAGCCTGAAAGAAAGAGCTAGGCTTAGATCCCAGAGGTTACTAGAGTCCAGGGATCCCTGGGACGTGCAACACGGTCTAAGTAAGAATAAAACGGCTCAAAGGAAAAAAAAAAAAGCATAAAGGACGAAGGGAAGGCGGGTCTCAAGTGCCCAGTCATGTAGTGAGTGATCAGAGAGTACAAAGCAAACATTTATAAACGAAGGAGCTGTGCCTCAAGGAGCCAAGAATGAGAAAACCATAAGAAGAAGTGTCTGGAAGGAAGCTTTCAACCCAGCAGTAAAAGATTCCAATTGTTTGGGAAAAAACGACAAGGATGGAGTGCAACCAAAAGCTGGAAAGGTGAAGAAAAGGGCCAAATAGCTAAGATTAGCAACCTGAGGGGATCTTGAAATAGAAAATCAATTAGGGGCTTTCAGCTTGGTCGCACCAAAAGGAAGAAATTATAAGAAAGAAGGAAATGACCACCCCCTGAGTAAACTGACACAGCACAAGCTTTAAGGGGCAAAAGAGAGAAATTGCTGGTACCCCGGAGCCCTAGAGTTGTACTATAAAAGGAAGGAGAAACCCATGCTGAAGGGCATTCATTCATCGCCATTTTTCTGCATTCTTAGAAAAGATATCATAATAGAGCTATAGAAAGAAACTCTGTAAAGTTCAAGGAAAAATAGAGGAATTTCTCCCGGTATCCTAAAGACAGCCACTATAGCACATACTCGAATTCAAAAGGATTCAAATTTTACAAGTCTTGGAGGCTTGAATAGTAATCAAAGTCTATAATTTTTGAACTTAATTGAACCTTGCATCACGTCTTAGTGAGCACATTATAACTATAATAAAAGAAAATTAATTAAGTATTTCACATTAGTCCAAGGATCCCTAACCACTGTTTTGCGCATTTTCTAATTACATTGCATTTTCTTTGCTGTTTTCGTTGTCATTTAATATAGATATTTTCCCTTGTTAGTTTATTTGTGTTGTAGAAAGTTTGCTTTGTGCACCACTTGGTTCTTAAACAGCCCTTTGCGGTGAATCAATCCTAGTCCACCAATAACAACTATTTGGCCCAGGATCCTTGGGCCGCTATGCTAAAAAAAAAAAGGCACTCTCACAGACGTCTACTATCTCATTTTCCTTTTCTTCTTTTTCCTCATCTTCTTCTTTCTTGGTAGGTTGGGAGGAAGTAGCTTCACTAGTTGTGTATTGAAATGGAAAAGCTACTTTGGGAACGCCTTCTCGGATAGGTTGAGTGACGAAAGTGCCTTCTGGGATAGGAGTCCCTTCGAGAAGGAGAAAACCAGAGACGACGACGCTTATCTGGTGCAGGCGGGGGTCTTTGGCTTTTATGACACACTTAGGCATCTGAAAATGAGATGAGATTGGCATGTATCCAAGGACCAAGTGAGCTACTCGTAATTGATTGTCCTTGTTTACAAATACCTCAGCCCAAAGAATTTTGACTAGGCTATCCTTGCTGACCAGGTTGAAATTTGGCTCGACGACGTGTCTATCTATAAAATCACCAAAGAAACAGGGAAAAAAAGAACAGCCAAAATCAGGAACAGCATGAATCAAAGGAAACAAGGTAATTATAAAATAATCTTCCTAAACCTAAAACCCCACCTGGTTGCCCTTCTCTTATCAGGCAGGGGAGGCCATCGTGCCACTCCCCTACATGATCAAAAAATCTTTATTCAGCTCTTTGTTGGATTCAGGGAGGCATTGGATAATCCTAACCTTGGGGTACCTTGATTTTAGGCAGTACCCCTGCCCTTTTAGATGGTGAAGGTTATAGACCCAATTGACATCGTGGAGGGTCAGCCCTAAACCCATCTTTTCATTAAAGGCGTTTACACTCCTTAATATTCTGAACATGTTTAAAGCATATTGGGTGGGAGCTAACCTATGAACCAAAAGGTAATCTCTAGTAATGGTGCCTATGGGAATCCCCATCCCACCCTCTATAAAGGCAATCATTGGGATCACCACTTCTCCCTCTTGCCTTCTTTCGTGCCACTCACTCTCCTTACAGTATCTAATGAACAACAACCCTGTTGGGATCTTATACAGAGCTCTGAAGCTCTCTATTCCTTCATCAGAGTCTACTAGGCTTTTGAATCTACCAATTTCTAGAAAGTTTTGGGGGAATTAAGAAGATTGAGAGAAGAACATAGAGCCGAGGAGCAAAAGACGCAAAGAAAAGAAGAGTGTATAGAGAAATAAAGAGTAAAAGTTTATGAAGATTTACAGAAAGAATAAGAGTGTCCTCGGACGGGCTTTTGGTATTTGTAAGAGCACAAGTAAGTTGGAAAGGTTTGTAGGTTCAAATTATGTGCACTAAAAAGAAATAAATGCTAAAGTGAGATGAGTGATTGATTTGAGTGATATTTATACCGAGGAGGGAGTTAGAAGCGGGAAAATTCCCACTCGGTTCCTAGTAAAACCCTCAGTCGTTAGATTTGCATCATGTAGTAGAACATGGGGAACAGAGAGCCGTAAAATTTAATGGAGACGCATCTCGAATACTGAAGCACCCAGAGCGTGCATTGGGCAGTTAGAAGGGCATCTACGTAATTAGAGGTGGGATGCAATGAGAAAAAAGCAACTACAATGACATCAAAATCCTCCTTTTTTCCCGAGGAGCCAGAAAGAAGAATCTTGAGGGGCTATTGTAGGAGCATTAGGCCCAGAAGCTCATTATCTTTGTATATATTGGGCCTAGAAGTCATCCGAGGATTAGAAGTCATCCGAGGACGAGTAAACATTGTCAAGGGAGTTGGTGTTAGTAGATGAAGAAGTTAGTTTTGGTCATAATGGCCCAGGAGGGTGGGTCGAGGATGAATGCCTCCCCGGCTAACCAAAGCCGAGGTTCGAATAGGTGGTTTGCCGTCTAGGGGAATGGTCCAGGAAGTTTTGTTGGTACGAATAAGCATTGCGGAAACATATGGCATGGGCGAGTCCTAAAATATCTAAGGAGAAAGCTGCTATTACCGCATTAAATGCTCCGCAACTAACTCTCTGGTTGCATTAATGTGAAAGTGATACCTGAACAGTAGTTTTTAGCCTTACAACTACTACACAAAGACTTCAAGAAGCTGCTGATGAGACAAGTATTAACACCAACCATCTGGTTTGCACGTGGAAGGTAAAGATGAAAAGGGAAGGTAGTATAAAGGAAAAAGAGGGCAGTGAAAGAAGGGGATCGAGAAAAAAAGAAGAAAAACACTGTAGTATCAAGAACTGACTTTGTAATCAAACCTGAAAGAAATATATAAGAACTGATCTCCTTGGATTATGCAAAGGACGATTTTCTTTAGTATAAACTCGTTTATTTTCGTTCTCTTGTGATCTGAACTCATTTTAGTGACTGTCTGATTCATTAAGGCCTAATTTTTCCAATTCATTTTCTACAAATTTATTGTTTTGGACTTTTTGGGCCTGAGTCCATCCACCTTTGAGTTAGTAATTCAAATCTGGTCCTTATAGTTAATGATTCATTTTAAAAAAAAATTTTACACCATTTTTATGAAATTGTAGTACTTATTTCTATTTTCATGTAATAATCATTACAGTGTACTAAACGTGCCCTAATTGTTTTTTTTTTCCATAAAAATTTTCTTTAAATAGATTGTTAACCCATGCCTTAAGGGCATCTGTTTGCATTTCCCATAATATAATATGATAAGTCCAATAAGATTAGTGGGCTGAAAAATCTCCAGATGCTCTTGATCTAGTAGAATGAATCCTGAAAAACCAAAGGAAATCAACAGAGAAGACCGGTGGAAGCCGGCCTTTAATTCTCCGATGGTAAAGTTAGTAAATTGAAAGAGAGAAGAGCCCTCAATACTTAACTTATCCAAAATTTTTACCAAAGAGAAAAAGTCTCCTTACCTCTGCGTAGAAAGACCTTTATATAGCGTTAGAAATCGGTTATTTCTCTTAATCGTTGTAGAGTTTGGAGGATTCAGAGGGTAACTTCCTTAACTGTCACAAAGGTCACATCTTCGGGAACTGCGTTGAAATTCAAGCAATACAACTTTTGGTTGGAAGTGTATTTAATCTGACTCTTGGTGAATTCACACTCGTTCGTCACTAATGAAGGACGAGGTTCACAGCCCGCTCGTCCTTCATTGGACGAGTGTGTAGAAGGAGAGGATTGGTGGTAATGTAGGGACGAATGTACTAAACACTTGCTCTCAGCTCTAAACATTGCTATGGACGACCATATGGACGAGTGATTGACTCGATGTTTTTCTTGCACCATCATAATACTCTCTAAAATTAGTTAGCTAGGTTGGCTAATTTGGATAGCAATTAATTTTAAAGATGATACTAATTAAAGTGATTTTCTAATCATTATATATTTTTTTAAAATCTACGGTTTAAAAAATGTATAACTTTTGTAGAGTTATACTAGGTGTAATTTAAACTTATATTATATATGTGTGTGTATATATATATATATATATATAAGTTTCCATTTCAATCCAAGAACTATGCATACTGTACGAAGGAAGGGAGGACTTATTGATTGACTATATTTTAGGCCAGATTATTGTTCTGTCAAGTAGTTTACACACGTTTAAAATAAAGGTGAGAATTTTCTTAATTAAGAAGTAGTCTCTGTTCGATAAGCATCTTTTTTTATAGGCACCATTTTGAGAAAGAGAGATGCTACGTTTACAATAATTTTACAACATTTTTAATAACAAATCACAGGTGGTTAGTTGTTATTGGTTCAAGTTTGAAACTAACACTAAGATTACCTTTTTGTTCCAACAATAACAACCAGTAACAACCTGCCACTTAGGATTTATTGTAAACATGTTGTAGACATATCATTTCTCTTTGAGAAATACTCGACTAGAAAATCAAAATAACTCATTCTCTGACATCATACCCCCAGAATATGTATTTGACATGTAGATCCCAACACACCAAATATACGAGAAAGGAAGCAGCAAAAGTTTAAAGAATATATTTAATTTACAGAAATATTACGCAAATGTTTACCATGTCTTCCTCCTTGTAATCGTTAACACGCACTGTTTTCAACCAAAAAAGAAAAAAAAATGATTCGCTCAATTGAAACTCCGTACCTCTGTGCATTTTTTAATTTTGCTGACTCAATCCAGAACCAAGAAAATATTCGATAGCGCTTCATAATTGACTACGTTGCTCCAAAAGAAAACAAGGAAGAAGAAACTTCTATGAGGAAGTTTAAGCATGTGATGATGATGCATTGTTTGAGATACGCTTGATATATTTATGTCGAATAAAAAAATTGTGACCAAAAAATTGGCATGTGGGTTGTATTTTATTACAGTGAAGATCTATCATGCGAAAAACCTACTTTAAAAAAAAAGAAAGAAAAATGTCTTCAATTTGAGGCTTCATGCATATATCACTGCCTAATAAGGTTATTATTGTAGTTGTTGTATTTTATTATTTAGCACCTACTAATTTTTGTTTTCTTCCAGTTTCATGTGAGACAAAGTTTATATCCGCAGTCTCTGTACGATTACTACATGAACTGCCAATTTTAAATTTGTAGTATGTCTCAGTTGATTTTACAAATAATTCTTTAATTTTGAGTGGATTTCTACGTTTATTTGAGTATTTAGATTAATTCATACTAAAAACATCTAACGTCTTTAAGAAATCAAGGCATACATATAATATTTTAGAAGTTTTCAATATTTGATCATACTGTACATATTAACTTCTAAGTTATTTTATTTTTCAACTCTACTTCTTCTCCTTTTTTTTTATTTAAAATCTTTATGTGATCAACTTTACTTTTAAGTATTCATAAAATTTTTTTGAATATCTTATACTTTGATTAATTTTTAACTTCATATATTAATTACTATTTTTTTAGAAGAATTAATTACTATTTAATGGTTTTCTTTTTTAGGGTTTGTTTAGATACTATTTATTTTGCTAAAAACTGAAAACTGAAAACTTTTTGTTGAAAATACTGTAACAAAATATTTTTTAAATGGCAAAACACCATTCACACTGTGTCGTGGGTCTGCATTTTTTTTCATTTGTTTACAATAGTTCCGTACGTCCCATGCTTAAAACGCCACGCTTACTTGTTGGAAATATATATTTATAGTTAGTTTAAATTATGAAATATCTTAAACATAATAATGATTATACTAATTCTTACAACACTACAAAAATCTGGGTCTATAGCCACGTTTGAAAAACGCGGCTATAGACCCCAAAAACGCGGCTATAGGCTGGAGCCGCGTTTGTGAACGCAGCTTAATTAGCGCAGCTCCAGACCTGTAGCCGCGTTTCTGGAAAACGCGGCTACAGGTCAACCTATAGCCGCGTTTTACGAAAACGCGGCTACAAGTCTGACCTGTAGCCGCGTTTTCCAGCCTGGACAGGGGATCCGGCTCCGCAGGCCTATGGCTGCGTTTTGTAAGAAACGCGGCCACAGCTCGCGCTGGAGCCGCGTTTCAAAACGCGGCTCCGGTAGCAGCCCTGTAGCCGCGTTTTACGAAACGCGGCTACAGCGCGCACTGGAGCCGCGTTCTGTAACACGCGGCAACAGTAGCGGACCTATAGCCGCGTTTTTAAAACGCGGCTATAGGCGCCTCTTGCGCTGCGTTTCCAGTGAAAACGCGGCTCGTTACTGACGTTTTCAGCAACCTATAGCCGCGTTTTTAAAAACGCGGCTATAGGTATTTTTTTTTTTCCCACCCCCCTCTAAAACAGTTGCTTCCTCCCAAGTTCCTTTACATATTCCTTTACATATCTGATCAACACAGGTACCTGCCCAAGTTCCCAGCAGCAAAGCAAGCAAAATGACATATATTGCCAACACTAAGGCAACAAGCAACAACACTAAGGCATCACACTATGGCATCACAAAATATACAACTGTTTGGACATCACAAAAAATATACAAAGAGCTGAGTGTTACTCTCTAAAATGTCCTCAAACACTAAGGCAGCAAACAACAACTACACTAAGGCATCACAAAAGATATATACAAATGTACTCATCATCACAAAAAATATACAAAGATGCCTTCTTGCTATAGGTTTGGACATCACAGGTCGTCCATTGCATTTGCTTCCAAAAGAGTTGAACGGAAATGCCTTCTTCTCCACTCCATGCTAAAACTACACAAAGATTCATAATCAAGTTAAAAATGCCAAATGTTTGCTTCCAACACATAATAATACTCTAAACATGAATTCCAAAAGGTAATGCGGCAATGCTTAAATGCACATTTATCATGAAAATCCTTGACAATGGACCAATGTGTTATGCTTGAATGATATGAGGGAATGAGACATAGCATTATTTTTTGCCTAATTTTAAGAGTGCTTTGACTTTTGAAATGCCAAACAAGAAGGAAAAACTGAATAATATTATATATGATAGGTGCGAGACTACATACGTAGATCGAAAGAAATAGGGAGAGGTCATCACTACTCTAAAACCGTAACATAATACAAAGAGTAACATATATGAAAGGAAGAGTAACCAATTGTTCAACTATTCGTTAAAAACAATCTACTCAAATCAGTCCATAATTTTATCAACTTACGCAATACAATTGGAAGAGCATTGATAATGAGAGCTATTGTTTTGTTCATGGAACCTAACGTATTTTGCATGTGTCTACTCATGAAGATGTGAATACACCAAGACTATGTGTTGTTCATGTTCCAAGTGGCAAATGTTAAGATGCAATATTGTCGATTAGTCACCTTTGCAATGCGTCTTGAATCAACGTATTTTACAATAATATAATGACATCATGATATTTTATAACATATCCAGCAGCAAAAAAGTTTTCTTTCCTCCTTACTGTCTACTGAGATTCATAGTATATTCATGATAGCATGGTATGTATATATGTTAACTATTATTTTTAGAGACATTTTGTTTTACCTCAGGAATCACAGTTTCATTCTCGCTTGAGGCATTGCGATCCTACAATATATTAAAGGCATCGTATTAGTATTACATGCATTGCAAAAAGTAGTGTTTCACTAAATAACATTTGTTCGCTACCTGAGAAGAATATATATTACGAAACTGCTGGCTAAGTTCCACAAAATAGCTTCTCATCGACGTCTTCAGTTCGGCCAGTTCTGCTTGGTGCTTTGCCTCAGATTGAGCTAATTCCTCCCTATGCCTCGCCTCAGATTGAGCTACTTCCTCCCTATGCTTCGCTAGTTCCTCTCTAGATTGAGCTAGTTGCTCCTTAAGCTCTTCATGACTCGTCTCCAACTCCGACATCCTTTGGTGAGCTCTGGTTGACGACATTGTCGAGGTAGGCTGTGAAGAATTTGTGCTACTTCTTCCTGATGGGGTGATACCAAAACCCACCCCACGTACACGGCCTGGGCGCTCTGGACGACCCATCACCTGAGCATACGCGTCGTCCTTGGACCAGAGGATTCCATGATCAATCTCTCCTTCTAGTCGTATGTGCGGGTCATTCAACAGTGCTGCCATCCTATCCTGTGTTCCCACAAGAATCAAACAATATATTACACACCATAATCAATACGAACACAAAATACACAAAAATTTAGTTCGTTCAAATTGTGCTTACCATGTTATCTTGCACACGGGCACTAACAGGAACCCCTTCTTTGGTGCGGTACACTCGCTGATATACATCCGCGCGTTCGACTGCCGCCCCTTTGGCTTTTGCCTACATGATGAGGAAACATACATACAATCAACACTAGTATATTGTATGTTGTTATGCCACATTTAACACAAATCCACAAAGATGTCGTAGTCATAACATAGCAAATTTGGTTATATAGATAAAGCTAAGACAGTTGTAAATAAATGAGAGGATTTAGCTAGAAAATATGCATAAGACGTTTTAAAATGAAGATATTCAAATCCTTACTACTGACATTGAGAGTTAGAAAATGGACATCATAAACTTCCTATAATGACACGTTATTTGAGATAAACTTGAGATGCCCACTTTGCACACAAATTTGGATAGGTATAATTGAATATAGGCTATATGATTGCATTCTACCTTCATAATAAAAGAAACCAATTTTATCTTTTTCTAGTACTAAAAAAAACAATTATTATGGAACATGACCTATCATAAGCAAGAGATGAACAACCTGGGCCTATGAAGAAATTAAACAAGGTTGAATCACCATATTAAAACATAGAATTAACTTCTTCTTTGTATTTTTGAACCAAAACTTAGTAATAACAAGGTTTCACATACCATAGAGTATAGATGTCGATAAAATTTATTTTTTTAGAAAGTAGATGCAGATAACATGTTATTAATTTGATATAATTATATCTTGTCAAATATACTCCTATATTAATATATTTATCCATCTCAAAGTTTTGGGACTACAAAAACTTGGGATTATTGTTGTCGTGGTCAAATATAATAAACTTATAGCATTTTATTTTCACATGTCTATTTAAATTCATTAAATACATTTAAAACACTAATAAATTAATAATCCCAATGACAAATCCTCTTTTTAACCTTGTTAGAAAAATGAAAGAGGGGATGATAAAAAAATAAATTATTTCTGAATTTAAAGAGGTGATGATACTATCACTTGAAATGCATGCTAAGCTTGACTACTCTATTGTAAAAAAATGATAAATTCAGTTATTAAATCATACATCCATATGTATTTTATAATATTTTCTTCATTTTAAATTACAATTTGCAAGATGGATATACAACACTCTCGCCAAGAAATCCTCCAAACGAGTGAGTTTTGGGATTTAATTTGCAGAACTTCCACAAAAGGCAGTAATATAATTTATTACAAGGCAGTAATATAATGTATATATGTAATTTATTTAAAAATAATAATACATTTTTTTAGAATCTTTTTTAAATAATAATTGCCAAGCTACATTTATATAAACCCAAAAGGTCATTTTGGCCACTTAAACTTTAAGAGTTGTCTTGGGGCATCTCAGCCATTACCAATATAGTAATGAGATTTGTTAAAACTGAAATAAAACAGATTTGAGAGTTAACTGACTTCGTCAAAAGAGAAAAGGAAAAAAGAAAAAGAAAAAAAAAGAAAGAGAGACTTAATTGACATGTAGCTATAACTTTCAGTTTAAGGTGCTTAGCAAGGCCAAAAAAGAACTTACAATTTAAGCTTTCACTAGTTGCTATCATGTGCATATCTTTAGGGAGATGTAAATTAAAATAAATAAACACCGAAATAAAGTTGATTATTTTTTAACATTACACACTTAAATCAATAATAATAATATGTTATGTTCTAAAATAATTAAAGAGACAATAAACTGATGATGTTATTTGTAGATATTAATAAATGAAACATTAGATAAAGATTAAAGGGTAACGCTAGCTGGAACTTAAAAAGCATTGATCTAAAAAAGCAAGTATTCGTTTATTAGTTTATTAATTAATGATATTATATGTTGCAGTGATGCCCTTATATTCTATTGTATAAGTTAGATGTCCCATGATTTTGTCACAATTTAGAGTTTTCACAAACCAATATTTGATATTGACTATGTGCACAAATAAGAGTTAGCTACATAGAATATGAGTATGAATACAATTAAAGAAACATAGACTGTGTACCATATAATAATATATATGGCTCATGCAAACATGGATCTAATTGACATTTTTACTTGAAATGACTTTATCTTCTTAGACGGGTTTTCTTAGGAAGTTTCCCATTTCTTTATAGAAGTTTTATCATATTGCAATTGGCCGTGGTTTAGAGTTTGGTTTTTTGCTTGTGTTTGGTTCTGTTTTTGCTCGTTTGCCCTAGTAGCATGGGGTCCGATGTACTAAGTTAATCCTATTAGCTTGTTCTCTTGCTTATTATCCAACTACTCAAAATTGTCCCCATGGTCTGGATATAGGAGGGACCTCTGTTCTTGAGGCCCCTTTTGTCCAATACGTGATATATACAATGTATGAATTGGGTAAACTTTCACGCTCACATATTGAAACAGTTAAAAACAATAATGATAACTGGAACCTAAGTAAAAAGTCTCAGGTTATGTCAAGGTTTCTAATGTCAATAAATAATGATAAATGGAACCTAGGCCTGATAGATTAAAAAAAAAATACAAATACTAAATTGAAAATGATAGCAGTAGTACGATATAATTAACTAAATTTGATTGGAATTTGTGAAGGTCTAGGACATCATAAAATTTGCCATGAATATAAGATTTTGGGTGACATGCCAAAACTCATTGGAATGAGTTGATTTTTCAAGAACATGTTTCCAATTATTTTTATAAGATGGTGGATCTTGATGTGTTTTGTTTACCATTAATATGATTTTATTTTATTTTATTTTTCCAATTGGACCATAACAAATTTGTGTTACACAACTAACATAAACTATTTTTTATTTAATAAAAATCTGAACCGCATAAATTGTAGCACACATAATTCGTTCTCTTTTTCTCCTTTTCTTTTCTTTTTTGCCCTTTTCCATTGTAGCTCATCTTCAACAACTATATACACAACACTACAACATGGGGTTGAAATGTCTTTCAATAAGAGTGTGACAATTATAGGTATTTATAATAACAATAATATAATTATGGTGATAAGTTTTTAGGTGGAAATTTGAGCATTCATGACTAAGAGTTTTATTTCTTACCATTTCATCAGAAATTTGAGCAAGACTTTTGGCCCCAGACCGTGCTATGTCTTTTTGCTTATCTCGACTTGCCTTGTTTGTGATACTTTTTCCCTACAACCACATTACCGTAAAAAATGAAACGAGAAAACATCACCTGACAAAATTACCACTAATATGAGATTGACGAAGAAAGTAGTTGTACCTCAGTTTTCTCATCAAACCAATAATCAACCATCTCCGCCCATTGTGTTGTCATAATCTCAGGTGGTTGGCTAGCCAATACTTGTTGACGAGTCAGCCCATCTTTTTTGTAATCCTTCTTTAGCTTCGTCCTGCGATTTCTCCTCAGTGCCCCTAGTAGCTTCATTCCCCATCCCATTTGATCGGGTGGTGCAACAATATTGGGATCAATTATGTACCGGGTCTGAAATGCCAAAGCGGAGTTAGCAAAATATACTATTATAATTACAACAACGGCTGAATATACATAGGTTACTACGATAGCAGCTATGAAGAGAAATAACTACTACATTTTCATATTACCTTAATCTCCACCCAACAGTCCTCTTTAACTTTTTTTGGGACGCTTGGCCAATGAGCAGGCGTAAGTGGGCATAACAAGCCATTCTCGCAAAAGGAGCCCACCCACCGAACGAACAAAGACCCATCTTTCCCAATCGGTTGGCCTTCAGCATTTAACGGCAACTCAATTTTGTACTCACCAGTCATTGCCCATATGTCAGCCAATCGTGTTTTCCCACGTCTTCCAGGCATTCTCCCCGATGCTGGATTTCGTACCGGTTCTGGATTTTGTACCGGTTCTGGATTTTGTACCGGTTCTGAATTTTCTACCGGTGTGGAGGTTTGAACAATATCATCTGTATCTACAAAACCACCAATATTACAATCAATTAACAAATGTTACAACTAGTTAAAAGTATCACACCATGCAAATATTTGCCACCAACTACTTAAATAATAAAAGTATATGATTTCATTTAAACAAAACATGAGTACATTGAGGCCTTTTGCCCACGCATTCCTGTAACCCACAAGTTTTGCAAGTATAACTTTCAATCATTCTGGATCAGCAACATATTCTACTAACTTTCCATTTATTGACGTTGCAAATGACCAATACCTCCCCTACTCGACCAAGTTAATTATTGACAACATTTTCTGACTTGTAGTATAATTACAATGACTTTTAATTTATAATTCCGTGACTTCATAGATGTATGAGTAATGAAGCTACATGCGTAGTGGCAGTAGGAGTAATTGACCAGTCAACTTGTTCACCCATGATATTGGCAATCCACACATTTTGTTACTCATACAACAGTTGTAACCTAGCCTACAAATTTGGAAGACCACATACCGAAAACTATGTCTTCGTACTTATTTTGTTTAAAAGGGAAATGAAATTATGATAACTATTCTATCATGCAATTTTGTGAGTTTATTTTGATTTACGTTCATTTTGCATCTGTAAAGAGGCATGCACTTACCTAGCTGTTGAAAAGATGAGCAACCATGCTTCGTTTGGGTTGCCTTTATTTTTCCTTATTATATATTGATGTAGAATATATAAGTTCCACCCAAAGTTATCATTGATCAAGATTAAGTGCACTGCTATGGACCAAAGTGGACAGAGTGGACCAAAGAGGATGAAATTGGTATGAAGTGATGGAATGGACCATAGTGGACCTAAACGACCAAAGTAGACAATGTTGGACCAAAATGGACTGCGTAGAAATGAATGGACTGAGGAGACCAAATTGGACCAAATAGACCAAAATCGACCAAATTGGACCCAACAGAAATTAATAGACCAAACGGACCGAACTGAACTTAATATACGTCATATACTTCGGCTACAAAACCATGATAAACTAGCAACTCATAATTGCAATTGCGGCTACAAAAACGCGGCTGCAACCTGCGTTTTTTGTAGTTAAATTTGAATAGATTGATATTAAATTACCATAATTTGCATCTATGTTTTACAATATTTAAAAAAAACAATATTACTTACTTTTTCCTTAACATAACCATGATATAAATGTGGATAGTTCTTGAACTAATGACTGAAACTTTTATTTTTCAACTTGTAATATATAAATGAGAGACAACACAAAACTAGTATTTGTTGCAACTCTATAATGGTATATATAACTCTAGCTACAATCATTTGGACTTTTGTCTTTGGTTTGTGTTAAGGAAAAACTAGTCCAAGAGATATTTTGGTTTGTAGTTATAGTATTATTTTTTTAAATGGATTTCAGGATATATGTACTTATATGAATAAACATCCCACTGACTTTTTTGGCTTGCCGAATATGTTTTTACTTTTACCCCATTGGTTTTGCTCCGCTCAAATTCATAAAAGGGCATAGGTTAGCTATCCTAGCTATCTACAGTGGCACAGAAAGAAGGAAACAACAAAACAAAAGGGATATAAATGAGTTGGAAAAGTAATAGAAAAAAAATTCACAAATAAAATATGATTCTACTTATTACCATACTATTAAATTGGCTATATTTTATATTTTATGGATTTGATTATTATAACTACTAGTTCTTTTTATACAAATAATAACTACTAAATTAATTACTTACACTGGAAGGCTTTGGCACATGACATGTGTATTAGTTTTTTGTTTTTGGTTTTTGTGTTTTTGTTTTCAATCAGTACTACACTAATATGTATATCACTAAAACATAGAATCATATATACATACGTTTGGATAATCTGAATTGAATTGTACTATTTACACAATTGACCAAAATTTCTCCAATATAACTGTTTATTAACCATTGACAATGAAATTTGATAAGAAAATGAATTTTTTAATAAGTTTATACAACATAAGTTAATTACAAAAAAAACTTCTCCATGTATAGGGAAGAATAACTAACTTTACATGATTAGTTGTAGAATATTGACATTGATGTAGGTCTATCTACAAAAATGGTTAGTTAAAAATGAAAATAGAAAAAAGTTGAATTTTTGGTGTTAATTTAAAATTTTTGTAAAGATATTAATACACTATAAGCCAAAATGTCATTGTAAATGCTTATCTTTTCTTGTATTTTTTTTTCCCTTTTGTTGATGGAAGTATGAAAGTTTTATATAAAATTAATAATTCTATTTAATAATTATTTTTGAATATTTATATAAGATTTCCGTTTGCACATGCACACCCGAAGGCTAGTAACTATATATAATACATACATTTCTATATAACCATTGTCAAATATCTCTCTCTCTCTCACATATTCATATATATATATATATATATATTTTGTTAGAATCCAAGACTTATCCCAAACCCAAAACCAACTGCAACTTTGCCGCCCGATCAATGCTAAAATAAAGTTATGCAATTTATGCGGTTTTATTGACAAAGTACTACTTTTATCTAAGCAACTATTGTCTCTTTGTCACAGGATATACTACTACTTTATTTTATTTATTAAATCAAAGGATATACTAGTACTTGTTGCTTTTCCTTGACCATTTGCCGTTTGCTTTCAACTATATACCATATATTCCGTTTGCTTTTCCGTACTATCAAAGGAACTAGGTAAATGGTGTGTATCAAAAAATAAACTAGATGGTGAAGTTTCTTAGGAAACTTCCATGCATATGTATGAAAGTTAAGTGTGTTTACAAAATCAATCGTGACGTGCTAGAACTCAAGAACCCCCCCCCCCCCCCCCCCAAAGCGAAATATATTGTCACATTTGCATTGTCTCCTAATCATCCTAAGATTCCAATAAAGTTATGCAATTTATGCTGCTTTATTAATAAAGTCATACTTTCACCTCATTAACTACGGTCTCTTTGTCAAAAATAACCTATCATAATTTTCTGGATCAAAGGATATACTTGTACTAGTACACATCTAGTGTTTGCTTCCTTGACTATATTCCATTTGGTTTCAACCGTAGGTTACTCTAACTTTCATAAACAACTATGTCGTGACCTAATAATAAACATTAAACCTTACATTCAAAGACATGACTTATACCTGGAGGCTGTGTCTCGTCGTCACTGGCTACCGGTCTTGCGTCCTCAGATATGTGGGCTTGCTGATCATCAGTTGCCTCCACCCGTTGTCGAGTGTGCGACGATCCTTCCCCAACGTGAACAAGTTGCAACTGACGTTTCCTCCCCATTCTTGCGTCCAACACCTTTTACAATACAAAGAGGAAAATTAGTCAACAAGTAATGACATGATAAAGTAACAATTTTAAAAAGAAGTATGTATGTTAAAACTATTACTTGTTAACAACACAAATAAATAACAGTTGTAACATATATATGCAACAACATGAAGAAGTTAAGGTTTCACCTAATAATTATATACGTGCAAACTTTCATTTCTTAACAGTTTTGTCAAAATAACAATTTCTACATATATATGTAACATTGTCAACCGTTGCACACAATATGCCTTTACAAATAAGAACTTATAAGTTCAATATTAATTATAACATAAGTACACATACAATAGCAGTATCCTATTACACTACTCCTCATCACTGTATTCGACGTCATTGGCATCTTCATCGTTGGAGTCATCATCAATGAACTCGCACTCATCCAAGCTGTCCATTTCATGAAGATCTCTTGGGCCAATGATAGAGGCATCAATTGTCATTCACTCCACATCATCTCGACCCCAACGAAGGTCATCCGTCCCAACATCAGTATCAGGGAGAGAGTACGGAATGTTCTCAAGAAACGCATCCGTGTCATCCTCATCACAATGGGGCCCAATACCCGCATCAAACACATCTCTGGCTTTCGTTTTAACAACGACATACCAATCTTTATGCCTTTTATCTTCAACGTAAAAAACTTGTGTCGCTTGAGATGCCAAGACATATGGTTCATGCACCATTTGCTCCCCACCATGAACGGAGTGAGTAAAATTCACCATGGGAAACCCAAACTCATCAATCTTATATCCCCTCCTATTTTGATCATCAACCCATTTGCACTTGAATAACACGGGTCTGATCTTGCCAGAATAATTCAACTCAATAATATCTATCAACACACCATAGAATGTATTGCCACCTTCAGTGGCGACACTAACTCCATTATTCTGCGTTTTTCTATTTCCCTCAACATTTGCACTCCTAAATTTTAACCCATTCATGACATAATGTTTCAGCCGATTTACTGAAGTATACGGCCCTTTGGAAAGCGTGATTAGTGTATCAGTAACTCCAGTACTTTCCCTATCAGCATCAGTCATTGACATCACCTAATAAAACCAAACAAACTAATTCTAATTAGTACAGTCATTCTACTTATGGGGAAGTTGCAAGGTTAAGCAGTTAAGGATGTGACACGTACGTGACATCTAAACCAGCTACAAAACTTCTCCATGTGGTGCTTATGAATAGTATCATTGGAGATACGACCGCGGCCTCTGCTCAGTTCATCATCTATCAACCTTATGTGCATCCTGCATGAGATGGCAATTGCGTTAGTGGTAATACACGTAGCGAACATTGGATTGTCGTGCAATTATATTCCATTTGTTGTACTTACTCACGAAACTGGTGAATGTTCTCGGAATTGAATAGCACATAGCGATGAGCTTGGGTCAACTCTCTATTGTCTAGTGCCACACTAGACACCGCCCCTGTCGACTCCTCTATCGCTCTCGTGGGTCGTGAGAATATAGTTTCAACTCCTTCCATATACCGTGAACAAAATGTTAAACATTCCTCCACTATGTATCCTTCGGCAATACACCCTTCTGGAGCAGCCTTATTCCGTACGTAGGACTTAAGGCGTGAGAGGTACCTATCATGCGCATGCGAAGGTTAGTAATTGAGACTAGCTATTACAAAGCACACATGAAGCCTGAAACAAAGTTGTATTACGTATAACTTACCTCTCAATAGGGTACATCCAACGGTACTGAACTGGACCACCAATCTTGGCTTCAGTAGCCAAGTGCACAACCAAATGGACCATCACAGTGAAGAAAGATGGTACAAATATCTTTTCCAACTCACACAACGTGACTACAATGTCTGCCTCAGCACTCTCAATATCTGCTACTGTGAGGGTTTTTGAACAAATTTTCCTAAAGAAACAAGCTAACTTTATCAAAGGCCTAGTAACATGCGATGGCAAAGATCCTCGTAAAGCAATTGGAAGGAGTTGTTGCATTAGTATGTGACTATCATGACTCTTTAAACCAGAAATCTTGCGTTCTTTTAGATTTACACGGCGTGAGATGTTGGAAGCATATCCATCCGGCACTCTTACGTCCCGCAAAACTTGCAAGAACCCATCTTTCTCCAATGCAGTCATATGAAAACATGCGGGCGGTATCAAAAACTTATCACCTTCTTGGCGTAAGTGGAGTTCATTCCTTATTCTCATGTCCGCCAAGTCAAGGCGTGCCTTATAATTGTCCTTTGTCCAATCCTTCAAGTTCAGCACCGTGCCAAGTATATTGTCCATCACATTCTTCTCTATATGCATGACATCAAGATTGTGTCGCAACTTATGATCCTTCCAATAAGGCAATGTGAAAAAAATACTTCTCTTCTTCCAAACACATTGGTCTGCCTCGCCTCTCTTTCTTTTGTTGTATTTTTGTTGACATTTCTTCCCTAGACAACGTCCAACTAAACTTTCAGTGTCCACAATTATGCTTGATGCAATTGGTGGCACAGGAGCCACTCGCATATCAGTAGTTCCATCAAATAATGTATCTTCTTCCCGAAATTCGTGGTCACTAGCCAACCATCGCCGATGTCCCATGTAACAGAATTTGTGGCCATTTTTTAAATATCGAGAGTCAGTATCCGAGGCACAACAAGGACATGCAAACTTGCCCTTCGTACTCCAACCCGACACATCTGCGTATGCAGGGAAATCATGTACGGTCCACATCAATGCTGCACGCAATTGGAATACATTTTTTGAAGATGCATCATACGCTTCTACTCCAACATCCCATAATTCCCTCAGTTCTTCTACTAAGGGTTGTAAGTACACATCTATCGCAATTCCTGGTGATTTAGGACCAGGAATAACTAGTGATAGAATCAGAGATGACCGTTTCATGCATAGCCATGGTGGGAGATTGTAAGGGACTAGCATAACAGGCCAAGTGCTGTGAGTGGTACTCAGCATTCCGAACGGGTTGAACTCATCCGCAGCTAATCCAAGTCTGACATTACGAGGCTCAGATGAGAATTGTAAATGCGTAGTGTCAAACATTTTCCATGCTTCTGAATCAGCAGGATGCCGCATTACCCCGTCATCTGTACGACCATTAACATGCCATTTCATAGAAGTAGCCAAGTCAGGTGACAAAAACAATCGCTGCAATCTTGGCTTTAAAGGGAACCATCGTAGGATCTTTGCAGCTTTCTTCTTCCCCTTACTGGATGAGGCATTATTACTTGTAACGGATGCCTCGTTCGTTTTCCACCTACTTTCTTTGCAACAAGGACACGCATCAAGGTTAACATTCTCCTTCCAAAATAGCATACAATCATTCGGACAAGCATGGATCTTCTCATAACCCAAACCCAAATCTCGGACTACCTTCTTAGCCTCATAATGGTCTTTTGGCAACTTAGCGTCTGAAGGGAGCATATCAGTCAAGACTTGAAGCAACATAGTAAATGACTTGTTTGTCCAACCACAAAGAGTCTTCAACTGGAACAACACAACGATGGCCGAGAATATGCTAAATTTTGTACACCCAGCATATAATGGTTTGTCGACATCATCTATCATTTTGTAAAACTTTTCTGCACCATCATTCGGACCATGAGCCGATTGTTGCACAGTTTCACCTTCGTCCATTGGTTCGGGTGGCATTTCATGCGTGGGGCACAAATCATGTAACATCCCACGAAAGTCACCGTACTGTTCTAGGGAGTCTTGCACATGACTACTACCATAGTCGGTGGCCATTTGCGCAACCGCCGATTCCCCATGCCATTTTCAATGTGTGTAACTTGGAAGAATCCCCTTACGAAACAAATGTTCACGTGCCACCGCAGGTGGTACCAAACTCAAATTCACACATTTGGTACAAGGACAAAATATTTTCCCATCCCTTGCATGTTTTGATGCAAATTCCACAAATTGAACAACACCTTCAATATATTCAATTGAACCCTTCCGCTTCTTCATCCAACTTTTGTCCATTGTTATACAAGATGAACAATATTTCACCTACAACAACATTTGGTAATGCATAGGCAGTAAACCGTCAAATTATTTTCATAGAATATATATATAACACTACCTAAAGAGTAACCTATGCTTTCAATTTTCTAAATAATCATCATCAACATAGCATAACTTAATGTGGTATGTTTTGGAATATTTTAAGCGTAATTGTTGGTCACATATGAATGTAATTGTAATAAATACAACCTCCAGAATATCAAGGTAAGTAATTCCAATAAAGAAGTTGTCTCCTACATGTGATAATATAAGTTAAATCAGACAATGCTGTTTATATGTTCCTCAATATGTGTAGAATAACCCTTATGGCTCAAATACTAGTAATTCAACCTAAATTTGGTAATTATTATAACACTACTTTCACTTGTATCTGTAAATATGACATTTACATAGATATACGAACTATTATAGTACTACTTTCACTTGGTTTAATAGTTGATAGATTAGCTATAAATGATATCACTGTTATTACGGAAAGAGGAAGAAAACTTAGTATTATGAAAATGATTTTCACGTGGGTGAGAAAGACTGCGAATGATTCGTTTGTGAATTAATATTCTAGCTACAAAATAGTAGACGCCTAACGATGAACCTTATATGCTAAGATAGTTATTTAAACAATTTTGTCCCAAGAATTATGCGTACTATATTTGAAGAAGAGCGTCATACGTGGTTCATTCTATTCGCGGGGAAGAACCTAATCCATGTATGTAATAATTAGGTGTTAGTATGTTGAGAGTCAATTGTCACATTTCCTTATGAAGTTTAAAGTTGATTTAATTTATGGAAACTGTTAGTCAAGGAGAAAGTTGTATAAAGGGTTCAAATTAATTTAATTTAATAAATTTTATGTCATTTATGAAATATGTTAGTCAAACGAGAAGATGTATAACGGGATATTATCTATATTTAGGTACTTCCCAACGAATTTAGTTCAGAGGCAGTTCAGGCTGCATATATGCAGATGTTCACCCACACACACACTCTCAACCATCTCTTCATGCAATTTCAAGAGTGAGAAATTCACTCTTTCAAATATAGTACGACTTCCCTTTCCAATACAGTACTGCACGTTGGGTATGTCCCAACTGTGTTTGTCGTACAAATCTCTTTTCAAAATTTGTTTTATATGGTTACATAATTTTCAGATGTGCCCATATGATACAAATCTGGATGTATATAATTAAAAGGAAAAAAAAAATAAAAAACGAAAACTTACAAAGATGCAAGTATGCATCAAATTAATAAAGATAGTAAACACAACTAAGGTAAGGCGTGGGAATTGGGCGGGTACCAAGACGAAATGAAAGGAAATGAAGATGAATAGCTTCTGAGAGGCGTCTGGATTTTATTGCACAGGTACTGGAAGTTTTGGCGAACTTCGTGCCGCTACCAACAATTTCAAATCCTTGAGAACATCACCTGTGAAAGATTTGGAAGAACATGTTAATTAATTGATAGAGAATCCTTGTAATTCATAGGAAGAATTAATCATCATTGATCTTTTTTGTAAGTAAAAGAAATATATTGAAAAGAAGTAAATAATAATATGTGGTGCACCTTCAATACACAATAGGTGTACGAAACTACCCCCAATATGACACATTCACCATATATATATATATATATATATATTTTCTTTAATTTTGAAATAGTCGTATGTGATTGCATTGATAGCTAATGATGGCCTGATAACTGAACATCGCATGATTTAATTTATGTCCTTTATTGACTATTATATATACTTTTATTTTTTAGAGAGTTTAAGCCTATGACTCTTATCTATACTGATTTAAAGAGAGGGCTTAATTCTCATGCCACTTTTATTTTCAATATTAACCCTTTCATACAAAATTTTTAAAATTTCATTTATTTTATTTGTTGGGTTAAATTAATCCATGGAGCATGATTTATTCTCAGCATAAAGAAACTCGCCTAGTGGGGAAAATATCTCATGCATTGGGTATTTGCATTCTAGACTCAATACAAATGATAATTATGGGGATTGGAAAGCATCCTTATCCCTATAGTATGTGTATTAAGTGTAAAACATAGTGTAATTTACTTTGATATACATGTTACAGTAGTCATTAATTTCATCAATTGTTAACAAGCTGGCATCCATATATAATATTTATAAAATGATGTCCTTCATTGACTCTTATGCCTATATTAATTATTCAAATAGGATCGAGACTTAGTCTCAAGATAGTTATCAAGAGTCTTGTAATTCAATTAGTATCCCATAATGTTTCTAACAAGAACGTTTAAGAGTCAAAGCCTCTATTCCTATTGTAGCTATTGAATAAAAAAAAAAAAAAAGAACTTATCACAGTTCCATTTTCAATGTCAATCCTCCAATAAGAAGTAGGTCAAAATCTTTTGTTAACTTATTTTATATTTAGCTTCTCCTTCATAACCATTGTCTTTGTCATTGTAATATAATGAATTTAGTGACAAGTAATTTTTTCTTCGTTATTGTAATATATATAATGAGTTTAGTTAACAAGTACAATTTCAAATACATTATATGAAAATTGAGTTCTTATAAAATGTATCAATAGTTTTCTAGAACATGATAATTTTTTTTTTTTTTTTTAAGTTTATACTTGAATTAATAATCTGTTTTTTTGTAAATTATTATTATTATTATTTGGCTAAGCTAACTAGTAGAAGCTAGTAGACAATAAAAATTGAATTAGTTTCAAATAGTTGGGAAGTATTTTTAAATGAGGTTGAAGATGTTTTAAATTAGAGAGACACTTCACAGTAGGCACAAAATTAAAAGAGAATGTAAAATCTAATTACAATGGTACATGATAGATGATAGTTGATACAAAATTAGA
This sequence comes from Quercus variabilis, assembly GCA_030445155.1. NCBI lineage: Eukaryota > Viridiplantae > Streptophyta > Magnoliopsida > Fagales > Fagaceae > Quercus > Quercus variabilis. The sequence continues at coordinate 43,292,392 of CP129451.1, forward strand.
ATGCAATTACAATTTAATTGAAATATGTTATTGATGAGTAGTCTCCACTCTCCACTTTAAATATATAAATATTTTTATATAGACTGCACAACAATATACAAGCTTACAGTTAACGGCAAAATGTGTCATATTCATTTTGGCCCTCATGAATATAGATGTCAATGATGGTGGCATTACATATGATGATGATTGATGACAATGTAGATGAAGATAAGTAGATGATAAATTTAATGATTAGTTAAATGATGATTGTGGTGATGATTGTGGTGATGAAACTTCATTACTTTGTGGTTGCTGCCAATTTTTCCAGTGGGAAAATGGTTAGCTACCTCAAATTCGCATACACACCCTTTTGAGTTATATATACTTAGTTCATAGCTGTCAACTAGCCTGTTATATACCCATGCCTTGTTGGAAAGTGATAACCCTTTTGCTTCATTTAAACTAAAGCACACATATGCACAATAAACAAAAGGATAGAGCAATAAATCAAAACACAATTATATATAATTCACTCACAGTAAAGCCTATAGCTCAAAACCCCACTCTCCCATCATATGAATACCAATACCAATACTAAGCTTCACAACATAGACATCAAAAAACTATGTTATTATTTTAGTTTCTCAAATTACAATAGATGATGTCGATAAGATTGTGAATAGCTTGTAGTAGTAACGTCAGATTCTCTCTTTGTTATTATTATTTGTTTTGTATTATATATATAAAAAAACAGGGGAGAATACCCCATTTATTGCAATACTAGCTATACTGACAAGTATTTGCCAGGTTAGTTTATTCTACCTTTCACCATAGTTATATCGCTTTGCCTCTTATTCAAAATTTCATGAGGAGTTATCATAAGGTGTGGCATTGGATTCTAGCACATGGTCGGTCAGGCCACTGAAGTTGGCCCCCCCAAATGCTTAATTAAGAAATATTTGTGGGTAAGAACTTTTATAAGGGGATCGAGTTCAGTTTTTAAAATGGACATGCACCTTTAACAAACCATATTAGAAACTTTTTAGCAAAGTCCCACCCAAACCCCTCTTTTTATTCGGAAACGTACGCATAATAAGTAACAAAATGCCAATTATCGTATCTGCTAACTTTATCTTACATAGAATAAACCCTTACACTAATTATCGTAACTGCTAACTTTATTTTATTTTCCTAGTTATATGTAGCTGTAATGTATCTTACTCTTTATGTTCCAGTTTGTTGAAGTAAAATTTCTTGCTCCCATTTTGATTTCCACTTTGTTGTAATTCTACAATTTTTCACTTAATAAAGAAAGAAGTTTTAGAGTTTCAGGTATCAGGATTAATTGCCCACTTTCGTTTTCCTTGTTTCTTTTGTTGGTTTAATCTTAGTTAACCCACATGAAATTCAATTTTTGTAGGAGTACACTAAACTACAGATTTTTGCACCCCACTAATGGGGTCGTCAATTTATGTCAATTAATTTGATAATCACTTTAGGATTTGCTTATTTCGGATTCAATAACTTGTAATTATATTCATCAATTATGTACTGCTTTCATTAGCCAACTCTACTCTTCCACAACTTACTAAATTATTAGTTTATGGTTTCCTAAGAAATCTAGATATGCATGCTCCTTTACTAAAGATCCTAAGGAATAAAGTTAGTACTTTCATTGGACTTGCCCAATTTTTAAAGGTTCCACCTCTTGTGTATGGTAAAAAGCCTATCAGGATTAGTCTTGTGGCCAATTACAAGGCACAGAATTCCACCACTAAAGACTGCTTCTGTCATTTCATCGATAAACATTAAAGCGACCCCAAAAGAACATAAAACAGTGGCAGCCTTCTGTACAGCTGAGTGGAGGCAAGCATTGCCCCTAGGAGATTTGGTTCCATGTTTTAATGGGAAACCCAAGTAATGGATGCTGGTCAGGCTGTGTGTATCCTACTTTGTTTTAGACAGTAGGGTAGGGTAATGTGAGATTTCATCCACAAACATCACACAGTATAAATATTATGTCATCATTATTGGACTTTACTTGAATCTATATGTGTTCTAAATATAATTCATTTAATTTTTCTTTCCTCTTTTCGTAATTGTGTTCCAATTATAATTTAATTGATAAAGTTTTTAATCATCAAATAATATACTAGAATTCTAATCCCATTAATACAAAAATTAGTTAGTGCCTTACTGTTATGGTAAAGATCAATTAATTATATGACTTCTTATCTTTCTTAGAGAAAGTAGTTATAAACTTAAATAGAAATATACATCACCCACTTAAACAATAAAAAATCAAGGAGTATGTCTTCCAAACAAACATGAACATGTTAACAAGACCATGGACCATCAATCTAGCCACTATTCTTTTTTTTTTTTTGTTTTTGCCTTATTCTTTTTTCCTTATACCCTAAAATCAAGTTTCTAAGTGGTGGCCACATGAACCCAAATAATAATTCCCCAAATTAAAGCCAAAAAACTAACAAAAGTAGCATTAACAATACCCAACAACAGTATTACCAACAACCTAACAAAAGTAGCACTAACAATACCCAACAACAGTATTAGCAAAAGTTGGGAAAGAACATTTCCCTTTTTATTTAATAGAAAGAATTATTCAGAATAGGTAGAAAACAAACGCAGCAGTAAATTGCTTTTTAAAAAATTACATAAATTGCTAACAAACCTGGATTTGATGCAGTTAAGCATGCAGCTCTTTATCCAGAAAACAGCGTAGGACCCGCCAAAAAAGAAATTTTTCAGTTTTTTATTTTTATTTTTTATGTCACTATGTACCATAACTGCAAATATAACTAAATTTTATCTTTTCAAAATCAATGAAAACAGAAGTTTGTCACTTTAAGAATATGATAATTTTTTTTGTGTGCACCAAGTTGTTTCGCAACTTCTCAAAAAAAAAAAAAAAAATGTTCTTTCCCAACTGCCATATATGCAAGAAGACCAAATACACAATAAGGCAATGCAACTCAACCTCCAAATACCATGCATGTACAGAGTAAGAAGACATAGCATTATTTCACCCCCAGTACAACTTTATTCTCCTTGATTATATCATGTTCCAAATTCAAATGCAGCAATGAAAAAATAAACTAAAGCGATAATATAGCAATAATAAACTAAAGCAATAATAAGATTATATTTTAGAAGGTCATTACTTCACATGCTTGTTAAATTTTCAAAAGTAAAATATTTTTAACTCAATTAGAAATGGAGATATGCCCTACAAGTTTGAATGTTATTAGTAGTGTTTTACATGTTTGGTAACTAAAGAAGTTGAATCTTAAGTGTTTTAAAGAGGCTTAGCAAAGTGGGGTGTTGATGTGGAACTCATGGAAGATCTGTGACTCTTCTATATGTACTGATTTTGTTGGGTATCAAAGAGATGTGGGATGCTGTTCATGAGCGATACAGGCCAAAGGCTTTGGCATTGTATGCCCCAAAAGAAGTAATAAAAGATAAGATGACAAGAATAGTGAAAATAGAATTATCCACAGCAAGACCCAGATAATGTTCTTGACAACTTCTTTGTTCTTTCTTTTATTCAAGTGTAGAAGAAGCTTGAATAAAGTAATTCATTTCAATCATTTACAAATCATCTTTTTGTTTATTTTATGTTCCTTTTGTATTACCTTTGTTCTTTCTTTTTCTTTTATCTCTTTTAATCATAAAGGAATAGAAGTAATAGAAGTTAATATAAAAGTAATAGAAGTTTTATTAATCTTTTTGAGAATTTGTGTAATAAAAAGAAAGCAAAACCCACTGAAATATAAGTTTGACTGAGTCATATATAATTGATTCTCAATTACAATACTTACATCTTGATAATCAAATGTTTGGAATCCTCTAAATAATATATCATTTTAATTTAATCAGATTAAATATTGGATCAAACCTTTACAAGGCTGGATTAGATATATATGGAGATTCTGTAATATATACATAATATTTTATATATATAACTATAGGCAGAACCAACTAAGAGATCTTGTATATATCATTTCTGGTTAAGACATTTTCAGCACTCTTTCTTCTAAAAAAAATGAAAATGAAAGAGCAAAAAAAAAATAAAAATAATCTAAAGCTCATGCCACACGAATATAAATCATTTAATCTTTTAGGTGGATTTTGTATAGGATCTGCTGCCACAAAATCTCGCATCATCCTAATCAAATCTAAACAGAATCATGCACGGTCCATAACATGTTTGGACTGGGATTCCTTTAGAATAATAAAACCAGTAAAAAATAAGCTGTGTTTACTATTGATAAATGATATCCTATAATTTATTGACGAATAACAGCTAGCTATGACTTTTGTGAGAGGGTGTATTGGACGAGAACTAATATAAGAAAATAATGTAATATTAAATAATTAATACAGCAAGAATAAAATAAACAAAAGTTAATACAGCAGATATTTCGTAGGAGCTAGCATCATATATATCATAGAAAAAAAATTGTGTATATACTATATTTGAGAGAGAGAGAGAGAGAGAGAGAGAGAGAGAGAGAGAGAGAGAGAGAGAGAGAGAGAGAGAGAGAGAGAGAGAGAGAGAGAGAGAGAGAGAAGACTTTTACATGTCTTTCTCATATCTGTCTCTAATAAGTCACATTTTCACAAGACTACCATTTTTAGCTTAATATTTTCCTTTTACAGCTACAGTTTTGGTCATGCCTAGAAGGCAGAACCCTTAATTAAATTATTATTACGAAAGTAGAAAGTGAAGATGCAGTGATGCATTTGGAGATGCCATTTATTCATGCACAATAAAACTCAAATACTCAAATTCTTAGCAGGGTGTGCATTCTTATCGTTGCTAGACAAACGCAAGAGGTTCTCGTTTTTTAGTGCAAGAATGAAAGGTTTGAGTAAACTTGTGCATTTTTATAATATAAGTCATCCATCTCACTTTTGTGTTACTTTACACATGTTCTATTAATTACAACGTATCTGATGTTGATTTGACTGTCGTTATGAAATCACCAAGTTAGAAATAGAAAAAAAAAAAAAAATTCATTAAATGACATATATTATGATTTGTAGAATATAAAGTGAAACATAAGTCGAGAATTTATATGCTTATTCTCAAAAGTTAATTGCCTCTCTCTTGGGATGTTTATTTATTTATTTAATAAATAAGATGGTATTTCAAATCTATGGCATTTTCTCTATAATAACTTATTTGTACTATTAAATTAAGACACTAATTAAATTTTAGTGTATATAATAATTAAATCACACATCTCTTATTTTACGATGGGGCTAGGGACTCATTGCGGGCTATGCCTATGGTCAACTATGGGCCTAGCAATACTTCTTATCTTTGAGAGATGGAGGAAATTAAAGCTACTGTCCATTAGGGTACCCTTCTTATCTTCAGTGCAATATGTTCATGTCACCCAAAAAATAAAAATAAAAAATAAAAATAAAAAAACTTATGAACACTGTCCTCTCCCTAATGGTAACTTTGGCATGGCTCACCTATGCTTGATAATACTACAATATTGAACTTGGTCACTGTCTTCTCAGGAAAAAAAAAAAAAAAGACAAACAACCAAACACTGATGAAATCCCACCAATTTTTTAACTACTAGTTCATAGAAATGAAATTTATAATTTTGTAAAGATAAGTTCCAAAAGATACGAATATTGATACATACCTATATTACGTTTGCGTACCACCAATGTAACTGGCCAATGCAACGAACAGCACCGTTTTCGGCTATGAAAACCCAGGAAGCTGATCTAGAGCCAGCTTGTTCAATTGCACAGACAAAATCAGAAGGGTACAAATCAGAATTGCCTTTGTTACTCCAAACCAAACTCATATATAACCCCAAATTTCGAAAAAACAAATGAAAACCTAATGTTACCCAAATACGTAAATAAAACTCGATCAAACCAAATTAAAGGATAAAAAGAAAAACTTACCAGTGGCAGGGGTGTATTTTCTCCTCCTTCACTATATCTGGATCGCAAGCGTCACTGTTAAAAAATGTAAAAGGATAACAGTTAACATTGAATACAATTTTCAATTTTTTATTAGGAAGCCTAAACAGTTCAATTTGATAGACCATAATTAAGACTAAAATATGAAAAGAAAAAGACAAAAAAAAGTTGCATTGCAATGCGAGTCACACAGGCTGTGCGTATTGATACAAAGTTGAAGAGAGAAGTAAGTAGGAATCATTTAAAAAACAGTATATTTTGTTTAAAAAGTTAAATATGGAGTTATTTGTGGCATTTGTATGAATCTCAAAGAGGAAATTAAATGTCATTTTGATAAGTTTTAAGGGAAGTTGGGTACTTTAATTTATATATTGCTTTGTTTTATTTAATTTATTTATTATTGAAGCGTTGAATATTTTTCACATATAACTAATTTATATTTGCCCAAACTCAACAACCTTTCTCTATATGTCATTATCATGCATTATGAGAATTCTCAAAGATGGCGAATCATGATTGTTAAAATTCCTATACTGGAACAACCATTGAAAATTGAAATGCTTAATTATACTCTTAAATATGTTACTTGGATCATCAATGCGTAGAGAAAGTAAGCAAACAATGATAAAGGTGTGTGCAAGTCTGAAACTGGTGATGCAGCATAGGAAAGTTGGAATAGCAAACATAGCCTGCCAAAGCATGATAAATTCTTGCCATGACCTATCACACATGATAATCCATACCATACATATAACTTAAAGCAGACAGTATGAGAAATTAGTCACTGATTATCAGGGAGGAAAAACAAAAAAAAAGAGAGAGAGAGAGAAGAAGAAGTAAAAGAAGAGAAAACAGTCAATCCAAAAATCAGACTCTTATGTACATTGTTAATAAAAAATACAAATTGATAATGTGCGGCAGAGCTGGAGACACAAGTTTTTATTATATATATGGGCTCTTTTATTAGTTACTAAATTGATAATGTGCTCCTAAGAAAGTGAAAGAAGAATAATTAAGTCATAATGGAAATTAAGAAAACAAGCCTCAATTGGAGCATCCACTACCATAAGAAAAAAGACCCCGGAATCAACATTTCTGTCTGATTTGTGATTAGTGCTGCCATTAACAACCAGAAAAGTGTTTTTTATTTTATTTATTATTAGTAATTTTGGTGGGTTTGGTAAAAATTGTTTAAAGGGTTGATAGTGTCTACGCCATTAATTAACTCACTCTTTCATGCGTAAAAGAAAAAATAAAAAAGTATTCAATCACTCTCCTCTTCTTATATTAACTTTGGTAGAGGTGTGTCACCGTGTGTGCATTCAAATTTTTTTTTTTTTCATTTGTGGAAATGGAACATATACAATGTTAATTGTGGGAACTGATTGCAAGCATTATGTTAAACTAAAAGGAAATAGAACTTACTTTCACGGTCACTACATAAAAAAAAAAAAAAAAAATTACATAACCCAATTGTTGTTCTTATCTTTTTTATTTTGTTAACTTTATACAAGAGAAACTCATCGAAGAGGCTTCCTCATCCATGCGTTGTGGATCTACTTGGATTTTTTATTCCCCTAATTCTATTGTGTAAATTTTTTTGTTGGAGATAAGTAATTAATGGTAGGTAGTGAAGGGTGATTGTTATTTTAAGTGTTTGTTTAAAGTCTTCTATAATAGATTGAAACTTAGATTGATGGCCCTCCTCTGTACAGCCACAAGATAATGTAATCTAAAACATTAAGTTTAAGTGGAAAGTAAACAAAATTTCCACTTTTATTGGTACAATAGAATAATGTTCCAGAAACCATATAAAGTTCTAAACTAACATGGTATCTTTGATGCATTCCCTTCCTATAAATGGCTTCTAGGGAGTCACTTAGATTATTAGTACAAACACATAGTCACACATTACAGTAGTAGAACAAAGCACAGTACATGAAGAACACTCCTAAAACAGAAGAGAAAGAAAATCACGACTCCAACACTAGAAGAGCAAGAAAATCATAAATTGATCCTTCCAACAAGGGATATCAAACAAACATGAAATTATAAAACATAAGGTAGAAATTCTTAATCACAAGCTGAATCGATCCATCCAATATTAAAGACATTTAATTGCTTCTGGTACTTTCTACCCTCTACAATTCATACAAAAAATTCGTTAGTTCACCATTTTAAACCTTGATAACGTAAAGAATTAAAAGGGATGTGAATTATTAGAAGAAGGGTGTGGGTTTTAATAAGATAACATGAAATTAGCTATGATAAGCTACTCAAAATTTAAATAAATAAAAAAAGAAAGAAAAAGATCATCATAAAATCTCCATGCTTTTTTTAATATAAGTATTTGGGAACTGAATGAAATAAAAGAAAATGACTAGGACCTGGTACTTATGATAGTCTTACAATCAAAACTAAATACCCTAAGTTCAACTCTACTTGGTCTGCCTTAACAGCTCTCCAAACCTATGAAAGTACTTTTTATCAATTGTAGTTCCTTAATGAATCCTACGATACTCATTCTCTCTGTTGAGGATTCCAATGAACATAAGATTCCAATTTTAAGAATTGAGAGTAAGCACTTGTGCATGTCATTATCAATATGCATGCTTTAGCAATCTATAATTTTAAAGAAATATTCACTATAAAAATATATTTGAACAAATTAAAAGACAACAAAGAAATGAAGAATACACAGACATGTAAACTAGACTCAATACAACAATAACAAAACAAAAAAGAAGAAGGAAACTTTCAATCAAAATTCCACACAAAGCAACATGTGATTGCAATAACAAGATGAGAATTTGAAAAATTGGAAGAGAACAAGGGATACCCAGATAAGGAAAATGCAAAATTCCTACCTCTCAAACGCATATACCACTCAAAAAATGTTAAAGTTCATTCAAAATCCCACATATGACTACTGAGAAATAATGTCAACAAAAGCTCCAATTATAAACAAATCTAATTTGAAGAAATTAAAAACCAACCAATAATTCAGACAAGTGAACCAGGTACAAAACAACAATAACTCAAAAAAATGAACACTGTCAAACAAAATTCTACTCAAACCAACAGGTGACTACACTAAAAATATGAGAATTTGAAAAATTAGCAGAGAATTAAGGATACCCAGATCGGATGGGTACTAGTTCAATCAAACAGATCCCAAATGGTTAAACTTTTAGTGCAATTTTGAATCAGTTACCATTACCCTTGGCTTATTCACTGACTAATCCCAATCCTTTCTGTACAATCTCAGTCAAAAGGATAAGAACAACAAGTTTATAATATGAAATTTTACTTTTGAGAGCCTTTTATGCAGCAATTACAAGAAGCAATTTATATGTAAAAGAATTATGGCACAAAATAAAAGGCCACCTGTTTTTTACTATTCAATACCAGCAGAATTGTTTCTATCTTCCTGTTTGAGTTTAGGAAGACATTTGAAACCGCAAAACAATAATGGATTCAAATAACTTTGTCTTGGTTGAACTTATATCCCTAGCAAAATTCAGCTTTTGAATTATTAGACCAGTCACATTTTGTATATCCAAGTCATGTTTTCATAAGCCATTAGTAAAAGTTTACTTTTTCTAACGGATCACTTATATTTTCTTATCACTTCACAAATAAAAATCTTCTGTGCTATATTTATTATTTAGTGAACCATGTTAAACCGTGTGTGATTTTTTGAACTGGCCGATTCAATTGTGGTTCATATGGTCCAAGTAATATTGTGTAACAAGATCTGTGTGACTAAAAAAATGTGATCATAATTAACTTGGTCAAACAAGGCCGTCAAGTCTATTTTAAAATCATGATCATAACTCAAGTATGTTTTACAAGGTCTTCTCAATTTTCATTAGCTAAACTAAAATTATTTCAATATTAAATATTATACAATAAAACCTGTGACATACACATGGGAATGTGCTTTCTTTTTTCTTTACATGTCTTTTATTTTTCTCATTATATCATGTATATTATCTTTTTATCCTTTTATTTTACACACTTAAAACGTTTTATCATAGACTAATTAAAAGAGTTATTGCCAAAAATACTATAAGAACATTAAAATTATTAACCCAATTTTACCCTAAATAAAACTCTATTACCAAAAAAACTCAGGAAATTAAAATTAAAATTTTATTACTAAAAATTTGAAAAAAATTAAAGGAAAATTCCATTATTTATTTCAAATTATTTTTAATTTTTTATCCTCTATCATAATTTTTAGTTTTGGCTTCTATCATATAATTTAAGGTTTTTTTTTTCCACCAAAATTTTCTGTTACAGTTGTATCAAATTTTATGGTTGTTTGTTTGTTTTCTCCTTATGTCACATGAATCTTGTGACTATTTGAGTACAAAACTTTTTTTTTTTTTTTTCTCCTTGTTTCGAGTGGACAATTCTTTTGTCACTTTATTTTTGACATTTAAGACTTTTTATCTTGACTCATAAAATAATCCTCTTCGCACTATAAGTATATCAAAATTATTAAGTTATTATTACTCATGATGAAATTTATTATCAAAGTTCAAAGAAATTCAAGTTACTATTTCAATTTAAACTCTGTTACAAAAATTTTGAAGAAATTTATAATAAATTTCATTAAATATTTCAATCATTTATTGACAAAAAAATTGGTATTACTAGATAATCTCCCAACTTATAACTGAAGGTAATTTCTTTATTTTTTTCAGTAAATATATTGTTGTAATTTCAATGATTTTCTTCAAATCACTTCTTCACTTGATATTTTAATTTTAATTAATCTGTGTGTAGCATAGACATGCAACATAGAAGAACTATGATGCAAATGAGAAAATGTTGTGTGTAAAGGCTTCAAAACATCTAAGGCTGTTTTATTTATTTCTTATTATTTTTTTTTTAACAACAAAAACCTGTGTTTTGAGAATTACAATTGTTTTGTACTGCTCTCTAGTCTCTCCCCTAAACAAACTCATTAGGCATTTATGTTTCTATTCCTGATTTTCCCCCTCCCCCAACCCACGAATCAAAACGCAGCAAGTACACAGTGTGTTGTCTACATTGATTGAACCCATCAACCCAAACTTCACTTTCAACAAATTAACCCATCAAGACTCCAAATTGGGCATGAACCTACAAGTTAAGAGTGTGTGTGCACGCGCAATGCCGACACTGAAGAGAAGGGAGAGAATCGACAATGGCAAATGAAAGAAGACAGTGTTGGCTGAAAATGAAGAAGGAAAGGAAAGAAAAGAAAAAGAAATGGTATTAATGGGTTCCGGAGCAAATATCCAATAATTACAAAGTTGTCATAGCATAAATTTGAAGCTAAAAACACCGAAAAGGTGTTGTTAGAATTTGCATCTGCTCAATAAATTTGAGATGCGTTTTTTCTGATTCATTTTTACAAAACAATTAGCCAAATGAGTTTTCTATCTAGGCCTTACCTCATTTGGTTTTTAAGTGGGAAATAGTTTTTAAAATTCAAACCAAATAATCTCTATTCTCTTATGTTTAGACATTTTAAAAGTCAATGACTAGATGAGATGGAGAACCCATAAATGGGTAAAAATTATATCAACTTAATTAGTAGGAACTCACTAAGAGTTTAAATTGACAAAATAAATTAAATTAAATAGTTGACACTAATCTATATATCTATATAGTATATAAAAGTTGAAGAATAGCATTTAATGTTATCACGCTTCTATAGAGCCACATCATTGGTTATGTCACCATTTTTTTTACTAATTGTTCCTCTAATTATTGGATAATATTAAAAAGATTAAGAGTAATAAAGAAAAAGAAAAGTGTGGAAAGAGTTCTTTCTAAATTAAAGTAGATAAACTTATAAAAACAAGGTATATGTAAAGTTAAAACCATCCAAGATATTGACTTCAAAAAAAAAAAAAAAAATACTAATTTTTGTAACCAAATAACATCTCCCCTTTTCTAAAATTGGAAGCTCAGAGGTTCAATACCATAAAAAATTAAAAAATAAATAAAATAAATGCTCAGAGGTTCAATTCATCTAATATATCAGTGCATAAACTGCTACTCAATCTTTGCCAAGGTTTGCAAAAATATAAGGTATTTTATCTCATGTTTCACAAACAAAACTCTTCCCTCTAGAAAAAATTCCCTCCATTTGGAATAGATTCATTTTATGATAAAATCTTATTTTTAAAAATTATAATTTCATATGCAGTAATCTCAAATTATGATTTTTAACTAAACTTGTTAGATAAATCAGGAAAATGAAAATAATTGCCTCAAGAGCATCATTCCAAAAAATAGGAATCAATTCACCACATTTCTATAAACCTAAAGATATACCCTGAATAAAATCTTCTAACCACATTATACATTAATTAGTGTGCAATCTCCAATTTCGTAAAAAAATTTAACCATATTATACATTAGTGTACAATCTCCAGTTTTCTTGGTTGCCAAGTTATACGACTCTAGACCCAAATATCCCTACTGAATCATAATCATATCTTACCTTAAACTTTTACTTCAAAAAGATGAAGAAGTAGTACTACTAAAGAGACCAGGATACAAGTCACCAAATTGCATGTGAAAAAACACAGTATAAAACTTAAAATAGTTTCAACATTCATTGCCCAAATCAATTTTCATTTGCTAAAGAAAAAGAAAAAAAAACCCTATTAGTACTCAGTTCCACAAATAGCAACCCATATATCAAAATAATTCAGCTGGTGTGGTAGGTGATAAATCTAACACTTCCACATGGGACAGTGAACTCACATTTTGAGTGAGGCGCGTGGAAGAATTCATTTTTAGCCTAATACTCAATGCAACTTTGTTGTATGTGTGTGTGAGAGAGAAAAATAGAGAGGGACACAGCTAATGAGCGAGAGAGAGACAGAGAGAGAGAGAGGGAAGTCACCATTTTCTTTCAAATGAATGTTGCCATCTTTAGTAAGCTTGATATCACCGACTCCTCCAACAAGCCTGCAGAAAAATCAGAGAGAATCAGAGAGATTCCTTAGCCCTAACTTTTGAATCCAAAGCTACAACGAAATTAATTGGGAAAATTGTATAGTTAAACCCAAAATCGAAACCCTAGATCGAAACTCGAAACCGTAAACCTAAAATCTAAACCCTAAACGAAAAATGGGGACCCTAAAAGATAGAGCTATTGAATCAAAAAATTTTATAAACTTACTCGTAATCGGCCTTGAGACAGTGTCTTCAGTGAGATTGCGAGTTGGAGAGAGAGTGTGTGTGGGTGTATGACCGGAAGGTTGATGGCGATTCGGAGAGGGTGGAAGAGAGGGAAAGAGTTTGAGATCAAGTTGAGATTATGGGGAATCGGATGGGAATCGGAGGAATTACGGGGATCGATTTGAAGGAAGGGGAATCAGAGGAAGTGGCTGGAGTTGAGATTGAGTAGTATATACGGAGAGGGTTTTTTGAGGTCGATGGAAACTGGTTAGGGTATTTTTTTGGTCGATCTGTGGAGTTGGGTTTTCTTTTTTTGTTTTTCCTTTGTACTTAATGCTGAAGCCGCGTTTAATGGTTAAACGCAGCTCTAACCATTACCTGAGCCGCGTTTCGAAAACGCAGCTCCGGACATACTTGCAAAAGAAAAAAAAAAAAAAAAAAAAAAAAAAAAAAAAAAAAAAAAAACGCAGCTTCACCCTTTAAAAAACGCGGCTCCAGGGAGAGCTATGGCCGGCTTTCGAAAAACGCGGCTCCAGCCTAACCTGGAGCCGCGTTTTATCCAAACGCGGCTCTAAGTCAAGCCTTGAGCCGCGTTGTTTGAAAACCCGGCTTAAACACATCCTGTAGCCGCGTTTTTTAAAAACGTGGCTACAAAACGCGTTTTTTGTAGTGCAAACACTAGGCTCACAAATGTTTTTTTGAAATCAAGCATGAAAAGAAAAAATTATAACTTACATTTATATTATAATTTTTCTATGTTAATCAAGTATTTTTTTAATAACTTATTTTTTTTAACTAATTTTATCTTTATCTTGTCCCTAAATCAAAATCCTAACTCCCTCATTGTCTGCGTAGATAATTATGCATCATGATATATATTATTAATTCATAATTGCATATTAATATTAGCCCATGTCAATTAATTTATAAAATGAATACTGAATTACTGTTAATCGTACGTGTGTCAAAAATCATATTTTTAGTTATTTATTTATTTATTTTGACAAGGTGGAATCAGATTGTTTTTATTTTTTATTATAAAAATTGGAATTAGTCAGATTTGTTGAACTACTGAAATGGGAATTTTTAGTCCGCTAATCTACCAGTTAACTATTTGACCTTGTAAGCATATAAGTTTGTAACTAAGAATCTATATAGACACAACATATCCTTCCATGCAAATCGATCAGACATAACATTTTGGTAGCAAAATATCATTTGTTACTCCTGTGACGAGTCTTGAAGTACCGAGATAAGTCTAAAATTTTAAACCAAAAAAAGAAAAAAAAGAAGAGATAAGTCTAAAATGCAGTTTATTCAGTTTTCTGTTACTTTCAGTTAATCATGCATTGTGGGGGGATAATTGAAATAATTTAAAACTTTTAAGGCTTTAAGCTTTAAATTAGAATGTTTTAAAATATAAGGTTTATTACATTATTTATTGTGTTATACTTTTATAATTTAAAATGATTTGATTTTTGTTTATTTAAAACTGAAGATACATACATAAACATACGCAAGTACAACTTATACTGTCATTAGGGTCTAATAATCTCAGTTATAGAAATTAGAAAGTGTTTCTCAAAAAAAAAAAAAAAAATCATGATAGATAAGGACTTCTTTTTTTAATTTTAATAATAAAAAAATATTTGGATGTTTAATACAAATAGTAGAAAACAGAAATAAAGAATGCTGATTTGATAATTTTCTTATTGTATACTAGCCTCATTACACGTGCTTTGCACATTCAATATATATTTTTCTAGTGTCATAATTTTTCTTTTTCTTTTTTTAAAAAAATTTGGATTTTTTTTAATACATGAATTAGTAAGAAAGTGTCCTTATAGGTATTTTAAAAGGAGTTGGAGATATGTTTTTATTGGGTTGTCCTCAAGTTTTTTTTTTCTTATTAAAAATAAAATTTAGAAATATTTTTAAATCATATAAAAGTCCAATCCAAAGAAAAAAAATAATTTTATAAATAGTACAGGTAAAACATACTTTATAGAGTTCATAAGAGTTAGTCAAACTAAAATATTTGTATAAAACTTTATATAAAGAAGAGTATTTTACTGAGCATAACAGTAAAAGTAAAACCCCAAGCAAGACAAAATCTACTCGGTTTTATAAACCATGCAGGGCCATTTCCAATTCAACCCTGTCATTCTACGTATGGATATGACCATGTAAATAAACTACGTATACCAATGCGTGAACCTCGCAATAGAAAGTAAAACTTTAATCACGTACACCCAATTAATGGACTTTATCTTCTGTGTGCATAGTGTTGGCTTCCTGGACCATCAACCACCATGACTTATTACTGTTCTCATGTTTGACTCATTGAGATCGCCGCAATTTGCTTCTATCCCATTTTTTAATGTGAACCCTTAGAAGTTGTTTGATACCAGATTTATGGACTTTTTGAGTCTTCTATTAATCAAATGCATTGCAGTCATTTCTCGTTTATTTATCTCTGGAAACTTTCACAGTCCTATTTGACGGCTTATATATGTGTACGTAACTCATGATCAGTTCTTCTGCCATGGAAAATTATTTACTATGATGAACCTACTGGCTAGCTAGGTATACATAATAGTCTGGTTGGTGATTATTTTCCAGATGCGTAAATTAGTACTTCCACATTCTTACATATCATTGTCTTCTTCTTTTTTTCTTTTTTTCTTTTTTTTTTTTAATTTTATTGATAGTATTGTCCTATTTAGATAATGATGAACTGAGCTCCATTGTCAAATTCATAATGCTAGTTCTTTTAGGAATATATATATATATATATATATATATAAAATAATAGGTGAAGTTAAGAAAAATTTAAATTAAATTTTAAATTAGGGTTTCAATTTTGCGCCATGTATCTTAAATTATTTATATTCTTAAAAAGTGTTATTTAATTTTATAATCAAATGTAATACCACATCATAAATATTCACATATATATAATAATAATAATAATAATAATAATAATAGGTGAAGCTGAGAAAAACTCAAATTAGAATTTCAAATTAGAGTTCTAATTTTGCAACATGTGTCCTTAATTATTTATTCTTAAAGAATTTTATTTAAATTTAAAAACAAATATGGGACCACATCATAAATATTTGTACAAGTGAATTATTAGGTACAAAAACTAGAATAAATGAATCATTAAAAAAAAAAGTGCTTCACAATAATTTTAAAAAAATGCCCAATAATATCCTTACAAAATTTTTTAAAAAGTTAACAAAACATAAAAATGACTATAAATAATATTTAAAATATATATATGAATTATATTATGTATTTTATTGTATATCTTTAAGTGTATCCATGCATATGTATGAGGTTACAAACTAGTTCAAATGAATGGGATGTACAAGTATAAATAAATTATCTAATATGTGTTTGCTTATGGGTCAAACTTAGGTGTAGTGTCCAGTAGTTTTGGACCCATTAATATGATAACATGTGTCACCATCTAACCTGGTCTAGTGAACTAAATGCATTGGACTTAAACCAAGTCCTTTGCTTCTTAGAGAAAGAGAGAGAGAGAGAGAGGAACTAGATTTATTCCTATTGTCCGTTTGTTCAATCCCATAATGATAACATTGCTTTCAGTCCATTCACAAGCGCCCCCCCCCCCCCCCCCCAAAATTTTTTTTTTCGTAATATAAAGTCTATTAGATTTTTTTAGAAGCTTTTATTTATTTATTTATTTTATAATTTGATGCATTGCGCCGGGGGGTGGGGGGTGGGGGGAATTTGATCATTGGACACTTCTATTGAAAATAATAGGAATTGCTAATTGAACTAACATGTTTTTTTATATTTTGTATTTGTGTTAGAATCTCATATTCTTTTTCCCTTGTGTGAGAGCTTGTTACTTTATAATAAAATCAAATAAAAAAAAAAAACAAAACAAAAACTAAATGGTCTTGGGAATCTTGGCAAGTCTATTAGACTTATTCTTCTAGAAAACGATCATGATCTTATCTGGAATAAGATCAATGACTTCTTTTAATGGCTGTTTCTGCATGTTGGTCACATGACTCACATCAACATGTGCTTCTCGTTTAGGTTTTAAATCAAAATGTCTGGTTATAACTCATTGTAAATACTAATAAGATCACATGTATAATAAAAATTTTCGTTCAATTTCTTTCCTGTTTAGTTGTCCCAATTTTTTCATCAATATTTTAGAGAAATCAAGCAAGTCGCCTGTTCTTGATGAAGTTTGTTTTTAAAGCTCATTAGGTAGAATTAATGATGGATTATATAATTCCCCCATAATTTAGAGGTATTATTAATTAAAACCTTAAAACTAATTAAAACTTCTAAATATTTTTAATTGACTTCTTAGTGAACACTATTAACTAAAACTAACAAAAGCTCAAATAAACTACACTTAAAACTTATGCTAAATCACAAATTACTCTTTCTATGTTTGACATGTTTTCAATTTCATTTTTAAAGTTTCATTCTTTTCAATTAATTTGTACCGCCGCAACTATCATTTCCTGTCAGTTTGGCTATTCCCTTCACTGCCGTCAAGTGGTTTGCCGATAACTTCTCAAAAACAACATATTTGATTTGAATTTAATCAAATTAACTGAATCTTAAATTGAATTTCTTGATAAATTTGTTATTAGCAATATAAATAATAGGCAAAAATGCAAAACTGACCCTTTAACTTTCACTCTTTTTCATTTCAGTCCTCTAACTTTTAGTTTTGTCAATTCAGTCTTATAACTTTCAATTTTTGTCAATGCAGGATTCTGTTAAATTCTAGTTATGGCTGCCGTTAACCTCTTTTTTTTTTTTCTTCTTTTTTTTTTTAATTTTTAATTTTTCTATTTTTAATTTCGGAATCAAAAGAAAAAAAAAATCTGTAAAAAAAAAAAAAAACATTTAAGGAGATTGAGACCCAAATCCCTAACATACTAAGAGCTTGGGGTTGTCGAAGGAGATCTTGAGGGTGCGGTTGGAGAAGGAGTCATGAATTTGGATGTTGGGATTGGTGATTTTGAGCTCGTCAACTATGGTGACTGCAGAATATATGTGGCCACCAATGCCACCAGCGGCGAAGACCACACGGAGAGTGTCAGTGGCATCATTTTGCGTAATGGGTATTTGTTCATTTGGTTGTTGGTTTTCGAGGGAGAGACAGCAGAGGAGCTTGAGGGACCTGAAATGGAAAAAAAAAAAAAACAGAGAGAGATCAGTAAACTCAGTGTGTGTGTGTGTGTGTCAAAGAGAGAAAGACAGAGAGAGATGTAGAGCTTAAAAAAAAAAAAAAAAACCATTTACTCAAATCCTGAAATCACAAAGAAACATGTTCTGATGCAGAGCTTGCCTGGGTCTCAGTGTTTCTTTGTGATCAGTAAACCCCAAGCTCTTAGTACGTTAGGGATTTGGGTCTCAATCTCCTTAAATGTTTTTTTTTTTTTTTTTTTTTTACAGATTTTTCTTTTTTTCTTTTGATTCCAAAATATTTATTAAAAAAAAAAAAAAAGTTAACGGCAGCCATAACTGGAGTTTAACTGAATCCTACATTGACAAAAATTGAAAGTTAGAGGACTAAATTGACAAAACTAAAAGTTAGAGGACTGAAATGAAAAAGAGTGAAAATTAGAGGGTCAGTTTTACATTTTTGCCTAAATAATATAATGAATAATTTAGATTAAAATCTTACAAATGTATAAGAAATTCATATATATATATATATATATATAGAAGAGTTAAAAGATAATGAAATATTACTAAAATAGAAATATAATAATGAAATTAATTGCAAAGATATTCAAATATGTATTTTAACAATTTTTGATTATATAATCAAAATTAGTTTGTTCTCTTATTGTATGTATCGCTTATAGAATTTTACTGACAATGCTTTGACAATTGTTTAGGTAGCTAGAAAGAAAAATTTCAATATTAGAATTTATAAAAACCAACTTCAGATTGATTATTTCATAATAGGATTAAGTGGATTAGCATAAAATTAAGGTGATCAAGGTGATCAAGATAAATATATCAATAATTTTTTAATATCCATAAAATAAACACTTACACATATAATTTATATTTAAAGCATATCTTTTAACATGATTTATTATATATATTATATCTGATATTGTTGGAAATACACGTGTGAGTAAAATCTCAGATTGAATAAAAATGACAAGAGGGAGTGGTTAATTTAAGAGCCCAAACTCATAAATTTAATCTTTGGATTAAGTGGTGTCTTTAGATGTTATGTTAACATTTCAATTGGAATCTCCTCCAATGTGTTAATTGACTTAACTCCCTAACAAGTGGTGTGGCAAGGTGGTGAGGTGCTCAAGGTAAATTTCCAAGTTGGAACAAGGACAAAGCAAGCCTAAAAGGCTCACCCAAACAATCTTGGAAAAAGACCCAACAAATTAGTATTGTCAATAGCGCTATGTCACGATGTAGCATGAGAACATGGAAGTGTGGATCAGATTCCCTTGGATGAGCGTGCTAGGTTGACATGGGATTCTTATGAATGGCGTATAAGAAGCCCATAGATATGCATTAGTGAAGAAAAAAACTCAAAAGGCAAAGGGAAATCAGAAGGACTTTTTCGTGAACCACAAAGAGGTAAAAACTCACAAGTGAGGCAAAGATTGTTGGGTATATATAAGACAAAGACTCACACATGTGAGTGTTAGTGAAGAAAAAAACTCATAAGGCAAAGGAAAATTAGTAGGACTCACAAAGAGGCAAAGATTCACATGTGAGATAGAGATTGTTAGATATATATATATATGTGTGTGTGTGTGTGTGTGTGTGTGTGTGTGTGTACAGTTTTTAGACCCTTTAACCCAACCAGATTAGTCTAGTTAATTAGCCAAATGATTAACTTAGTCAAATTATGCAAATCTAGATTACACAAACAAACAATCATATCAAGAATATAAAGCAGCAGAAAAATAAATAACACAATGATATGATGACCTAGGAAACCACACGGTAAAAACCTGGGGAGGATTTGACCTAGCTATTAAGGTAAACTTGAATCCACTATATGAAAGAATCGAAGTTCATACAAAAGGACTTACAAGCTTCCCGCTTGACTTCCTAATGCTACCCACCAGTAGAATTTACTGACACGACCATGTGCAAGCTCCGAATCTACGGACTCCTTGGATTCTCCACTAGTTACAAGCACCCACGCTTGTTATTCTTTAAACTTCAATGGCAGCAACTGAGTTGATCATCAAGGTATTGAAAATATCTTTACTTAGAAAACTCTAAGTTTATGTGAAAGAAAACTCCTCAAGGATTTCACAAGAGATTCACACAAACTGCAAATATGAGCAACAATACAACCAAAGCAACTTGGACTACACTCCAAAACGTGGCTAGGGTTTTCTTTATATACTAGGAGAATTAGATCTGAAACCCTAATCCTTAATGGGCTTGGGCTGAGTTGGAAATTTTGCAGAAAAACGTTCTGCCTGAGATTCGATCGATCGAGTCTAATTTTCGATCGATCAAGCCAGGCCGAAAGTCACTAATATTTCTGCAGCCACTCGATTCCAACTTTACATAAAACGCCCACACTTTGAGCAAGTCTAAACAAGACTAACAACCTGTTTTGATTATGGTTTGCCAATAATACACATTAGAGTTCTAAATACATAAAATCCTATATCTTTAGAACCTAACAATATATAACACAAAAACTCACATGTGAGGCAAAGATTGTTTGTGACCCACATTGATAATTTGAAATTTATAATCTAAACACAAAATTTTAATTAATATATAATCTTGCATTTAAAAAAAAATTATAATATAGCTGGTTAAATAAATATCATTTATACATATTTAAATATAAAAAATACTTAACTTAAAGGTATGCTCTTAGACCTCAAATTGTATCGAGTTGATGTCGACAAGAGCCACAATTCTTCGAAAGGTATTTTCTTTCTCAAGGGATAGCAACACATCACCAAACAGTATGCACGTGAATGCAAAACTGTCATTTCAAGGCCAGAACAAAAAATATATGAGGTTAGTTAAATTGTCAACCGAATAACCAATTGGCAAAAGAAAGTTGCCTAAATTTTTGGTTAAACATATCTACATATTAATAATACAGTCATGAATAAAACCAAGTTCATTCGAAAACGTGCTAGGGCTTTATTGTTCACTATTAATCAAAAACCAGGAAAAAAAAATTGTGGTAGTGGCTGAAATTCATCAAAAGAAAGAAAGAAAAAAAAAAGTGGGAGTTTTATTATTTCTTAATTATTAGGTAGGTCAGTCTATTGAAATTTGAAAGGTCCTAATTCACTTTTCAGGGCTTAAACACCACAGAAAAAGAGAAAAGAAAAAAAAGGTATACATTGCCAACGACATATAGCTGAAGTCGGATCATAACTTCATATAGAATAAGTATAGAATAACTAGACAGCGTAAAGAAACAGAGATTCACAGTGACTTTTCGAAATTCAAATAATAATTATATTACTAACTATTATAACATGCATGCAAGTTGCAACGGCATTCATCATCCGTGATCGATTAGTGCCTTTTTTTTTTTTTTTTGCTGAATAGATTAGTGCCTCTTTTGACATCAACTACTTTTACTTTTATGCTTTTAGTTTATTTGCATATTTATAATTTTTAAAAGTTTTATTTTATTTTTCTAGATTTAATTGATACTTTAATAAACTTTCAGCAAATAAGTAATTAGCAACAAAAAGTTTTATAAATAGAACACCTTAAAGAAACTTCTTAAATAGTTAATATAATATATAAAGACACACTTAATTCAAAAGGCTTAAGTCAATTGGCTATAAACTCAACTATGTTATTTTAATTACTCAATTTTCTCATTAGTATCCAATGTGAGATTTTACTTACACGTGTATAGTCAACAATATCTTTTTTTACGTGTGAGTCTTTGCCTTTTAGTGGGCTTCAAGACCCCTATGTAGGCTACGAACAAGTCCTACTCACTCCATGAAAACCTTGCACCTCACTATTGTCTAGCACTATTGACAATACTCCTTCGTTGAACTTTTTTTTTTTTTCCCTAGAATCGTTTGTATAGGTTTTATGGGCTTATCTTGTGCGATATATCATCTTTGCTCCATCTGCGAAAAAGCTCCAAGTATACATACATGTATACATACCTAGATGATCCCCACTCCAACTATGAAAGGGATTTTGATTTTTGATAACCTTGCCATCTTTGCCGCACATCATTCCATTTGTGAAAGGATTCTAAGTACATGTATCTCGTCCTCACTCCAATTACGAAAGAAATCTTGATAATCTTGTCACTTTTGGAGAGAATAACTTGAAGAGGCTCCTTGAATAGTTAATATAGCATATAGAAACACATTTAACTAAAAAAATCAAAGCCTAAGGGTATGAGCTCAACCATATTATATTAATCTTTCACTCTTCCCATTAATATCCAATGTATGACTTTACTCTATATAGCTAACAAATAAATATATGAACTATGTATGAAAGTGAAACTATGGATGTAACATTTTCTACTCATGCAATTTCGCTTTCTGAATTCCGAGGACCTTCATGATTTTCATAAGGATGCAAACCCGTCGTGAATTCGTACACGTAATATCAAAATTGGTCCGTACATGTATTGATTTCTGTGTCGCATATTTTAAAACTGATGGTGATTTAAATTTAATCGAATGTAAGAAGCTTGTACAAGTAATTCAAGACAATGAACCTTCAGCGCCGGCCAAAATATATAACTTGTTATTTCCTTTTGGCGGTCCTAATGACAAAGGCTGAAAGACAGAGACCTTTTACAGCTTTGACTTTGCAAACTCAACATTTCAATTCATAGCAGAAGTTTGAGTTCCCTGCGCACAATCAAAGGAGCTATCGGCAAGTTAACTGCCATTGAAAGCTCACAGCGACTCGTCCTACGTTGAAGTTGCTATTTTCTAATGGCGACGAGACGTCCCCAATGGTTATGTGCCACATTTGGCTGGCTGGAATGGAAGTGGAGACTGGGACCAATGTCTAGTTCAAAAGGATTGTGATATCATGGAGGTGGACAGGGTGGAAAAGACAATCATATCTTTTTTCTTCTTTTTATTTTTATTTTTTTATTATAATATCAAATAGCAAGAATTTGTTTTTTTGCCCCTTATATGGTATTGGTAATTGATGACAGTGTATAGAAATATTTATTTTAAATTATTTTATTCATTTATAAAGGTTAATTGCATTTTTATTAGTTAAATTTGAGGTATATTGTTGTGGGATATTTTTGGGATAGTTTTTAGGTCCAAAGTCAATATAGAATCTTGGGTCACTAAAAGAGCCTGAAGTAATTAGTATTGAGAGAATTGAGTTCGGCTCACCATGACTTATTTGGGTCGTTATGCAAATCGATTTGTGCATAAGTTAGATGAATTCTATAACAAAATATCGATGATAGGTAGAGATGATCAATCAAGGGGAGAGGAATAAACTGACAGTGCATAGATGCTTGATAGAATTTCAACCTTGCACTTTGCATGAAAGTGACCTCATGGCTTGGAAGACAAGATGTTAAATATTCTTTATTTGATGGATTTCAGTTTTAGGGTTTAGGTTTAGGTTTTGGTGGTGATGATGACAGCAATTTGAAAGGACTTTGGGTTAGTGGTCTCATGAGGTGACGGCTTCCAGGACATAAGAAACTTTTAGGGGAAATGAGGTTTGGGAAGGCCCATCGTTAATTTGGTTGGTGGTGGATTCATTGTTGGGTCGAGTCTACTATTGGGTTTAGGTCTAGGTTTGAGTGTACGTTTGCTTGCCTATATGTGAGATGGTGGTGTTGGGCATTGGGGAGTGTGGGGAGGAAAAAAGAAATTTATCAAATGGTTTTAATAAGATATACTACAAAATGAAAAGTGTGAGATTTTTAACAATGATGAGAGATTTGTGGTGTATTTGAAGAGCGGGCAATTAAAATAGAAAAAAAAAATGTATACATTTTCTATTTTAATATTTGATCAAAATTTGCAAAACTGGTAATGAATGGTCTTTCTCATGTACTTTAATTAACATCAATAATAGGAGTTCATTTTTAAGTTTTAAAACATTTTTGTCAACTTACTTCTTAGAGCCAAAGAATGCACAAGAAAGAATCATATAGGAGAAATTGTTCGGTTCTAAAGTAAGAGCTCTCTCTCCTTTCACAACAAGTGTATGCTCTTGTGTGGGACCGATGGTGGGATCCACACTCATTTGATATAAGAACTACTATTGTAGGATTGAATAATTTTACAATCACATAGGGGCTAGACTTGATGAAATTGACATTTTTAGGAGACACGAAAAAAACAAAATTTTGCTCCAAATTGGTTTGGAGCTAACCTTTTCAACCTATTACGTGGTGATTTATTAGATTATTCGTGTGTATTATTAAAATAAGTCACATGACTTATAAAAAATTAATGTGACTAAAATTATACGTTAGTGGTCTCTTCAATCACCATATAAAGGATTGAAGAAAGATAATTCTAAACCAGTTTAGAACTAAACATTTTCCCAGAAAAAAAAATCATTTACTACCACCAGAAATTCAAAGAAACATAATTATTTGTGACAATTTAGCAATTCTTAAAAAGGTTATGATGTTAAAAGAGATCACAAATTTGAACTGCGAAATTCATAAAAGAAAATCTAATTATTGGGATACGAAAGGTTAAAATGGTTGCAGGCAAAATAAAAGTTGTTGAGAATTTTTTGTTGCCATTAATTTTCCATGAATTTAAAAAATAAAATAATTTATACTTATCTTAAATAGTTTACTTAAAAAATAAGTTAGATAAAAGTATCATTATACCTTAAAAAAATAAGGCCTTCAAAACTGTAGATAAATTCACTATGAAAATAAAGTGAATTTAAGTTATCTAAAAAAATAAATTACAGTTAAGTTAATTCCAATTTTTGCCAACCTCCTAAAAAAATATATATGTAAACGAAAAATTAAATAGGACTTTGAAAAGCTTAGGCTTCAAATGTATTGGATATTTTGTCAAAAAAAAGAAAAAAGTATTGGATATTGATCCTAGCTTCCAGGTTTATATTGCTGCTGGAAATATATATGGGGGAGAGAGGAGAATGGCAGCTGTGAGATTAATTTTTCCAAATTTGAATAAGTTGGTTGAACCTAGTTTGAGAAATAGACTAATGCTAGAAACACAATTTTTCATAATTGTTTTCACAACTGTTAATTTAATAAATTGTTATTAGAGAACAACATTATTTTTACATGAGTAAGTATTGACATTATTTTTATTTATTAATATTAATCATAATATGGCATCTCAACAATTAATTTCAAAAAAAAAAAAATTTGTGTACCTAAATTTATGGATGGTTGTAAATTGTTAGGGTAAGGTTTGCACGCATGCAGTATGGTAGGCTTTGGTTATAGTTATATAAATTGTGTTTGACCTGAAACATATCAAAAAGGAAACTTTGCTGCCACCCTCAGACCTTAAATCCTTTCGGAAACATTCAAACATATGGTAGCGTTGGATTATATAGTAGCAATAGAGAGTGACATTTTTGTGCCTACATATGGAGGAAACATGGCAAGAGTTGTGGAAGGCCACCGACGGTAATTTACATACAGATGATTTAGCCATTAGCACTTAATTGTTAGAGATATATATTATGGTCAAGAGTGACATTAATCCATCTAGTTAACTCAAATTTGTGTGATTCAATAATTCTTTTGCAGATACTTGGGGTTCAAGACAACAATTATTTTAGACAGAGGGCTTTTAGTAAATTTGATAGATGAGTACAAGAATGGAACAATGAGCTGCGACGAATTCTCCCAAGCAGTCAAAGACAGGTCAGATGTTTGTACATATCCGAAGCAACGAATAACACCTTAAACCTCGAATGTCGGCAGTTATCTCTGTTAACAGAAGACAGAAACAGAAACACAGCTTTTGAGTTCAGTTTCAACTTTAAAAGTTGAAGTTCAAACCTTGATTAATATCTGAGCTAAAAACAAACGTCTGCAATTAAATGGGGAACATCCATGGCCATCGTAAACACCTTAACAACTCTCATCAAAATAAACCGCCTTCAAATTCACAGCCCTTTAAATATGGTCCGTCCGATCAAGCTCCACCAAGCACAAGCTCAAAACGAACATGGTCTCCTTGCCTTACGGCCATGTGGACTCGACCCTAGGAGCCCTCGCCGGCCAAGCCGAGGGGTTTGGCCACCGCGCCATCGGTGGGCTCCACGGTTCTCTTTACCATGTCACCACCGCCTTCTTGCTTTTCATATCGTCACTCTATTTGTTTATATAAAATTGTGTTTGTGTTTATGAAATTCAAAATTCTGGCGCATTGGGATTTTGTGTTTTTATTAGGTTTCAAAAGTTGGATGCGAAACAGTGGTTTATGGTTATATACTTAAATGTTAGGCTTTTGGGATTGAATGGACACTGTTAATTCGATGGGGTTGTTTCAACTGGTTAGGTAGATTAGTGAGTTTGGAATTGTCGCATTAATAGGGATTTTACTAATGCAAATAATGGAAATGTTCGAGGTTTTAGCAAATAGTAGAATTTTGGCAAGTGGAATTGAGGTAGAATTTTACTAGGTTGCTCATTGTTGCAAAGTTTAGACTTTTGCTAAAAATCTTAGTGTGAATTTTATTAGAAAAGCTTACAAATTGACATGGCAATGTAACGAATATGATTGGTGTCACCTCAATGATATGATAAGTAAGTTTTGAATTACTTTTTTATGATTGATAACACACCTGTTTGTAAAGTTTATAGAGTAAAATTTGTAATATTTCTAACATCACTCTTAAACTTTGTAGCACTGTAAGTTTTTATTGGGGCTGCAATTATATTTTATTGATAGTCTTCAGTGTGATTATGGTTACGTGGGCTTCAATCAATAAATAAAAAATGGTTATGTGGGTTGGGTTGCCAAACCTGAATTTGTAATTCAATTTGGTATTCCCTACCTGAACTGTTGACAAATTGTATTGGTGTAGTTGGGGCATAGGCTTGTCGAACTATTCTCTTTGGAAGGCCATTCAAGAGGTTTCCAAGAGTCTGTATTTGATTGTGTTCTGATGTGCGTAACATATTCTTCATTATGGTTTTGCAGATGATGGGCCAGGATCACTTCGTGAAGGACGTCGCAATAAAGAACCGCTATGGATTGTGTTTGAAGTTTCAGGCACCATTCATCTCTCGTCTTACTTGAATGTGTCGTCTTGAATGTGTGAACATGTAATTATATGCAATCTGGGGTTTGAAGGTGGTAGAGGTCCTGATGTTGATGCCATCCAAATCAAACCTAATTCAAAACATATATGGACAGACCGCTGCACCCTTCGTGACTATGATGATGGACTGATAGATATCACTAGGGAAAGCACAGATATTACTGTTTCTAGGTGAGATCAAAATTCCCTGTTTCAAGAAATTTCTCTCATTGAAAAATAAAGAATAATAGTTAGTCTTCAAACAATGGCTTCAGGTGTCACTTTTACAACATGACAAGACAATGCTCATTGGAGCAGACCCTTCTCATATTGGCGACAGATGCATTCGAGTGACCATTCACCATTGTTTTTTTGATGGGACCAAACAGCGGCATCCTCGAGTTAGATATGGGAAAGTGCATCTTTACAACAATTATACCAGAAACTGGGGCATTTATGCTGTTTGCGCCAGTGTGGAATCACAGGTGCTATTTTTATTAACCAAATTCTATAATTTGTTGGTTTGAACATTTAAAAGGTTTCAAGTTTTTTCCTACTCTAGGTGATTAAAGATCTTGTATCTATATTGTGATATCAGATACACTCCCAATGCAATATATATGAAGCAGGACAAAAGAGGGTGGCATTTAAATATCTCACAGAGAAGGTATATCCACTTTCTAGTTTTGAACTGAGTACATTTCGATTTCGGAAGTCTGCACAATCATCTAGAACTGATTGGTTTTAATTGTCTGAGGGCTTAAGCAAAGTTTGTATGCATAGATGTAAATACACACAAACACAACGGGATTTTGGTTGTGAATTCAGCTCTTTGAGCATTCTTTAATTGAAACGGAAAAAGGGAAAAAAAAATTAAAATCCTTGAGAGATTATCATATAGAAAAATGCTAACAAGTGCCCTTAGAACACTGGTTAATAATTCATTTAAAGAAAATTTTTATGGGAAATAAAAAAAAAAAGTAATTAATATTTTGACAACTTTTTTCATTTTCCATAAAAGTGGTATCAAAACTTTTTTTAAATGGATTATTAACCAGTTTCCTAAGGGCACTCGTTAACATTTCTCTATCATGTAACATAAAGACACATTTTTGCAGTAAAATATCAGTTTCTTATTCATGTAAAAAATTTATCTGCAGTAAGAGAGCTTTATATGCTAATAATTTTCTGCTTTCCAGTAGGTAGATATTTTTTTGCTAGTATATGAAAGTAGAAATGGATAAGCAAACCTATGGATTTTGTGCCTTCTTCCTTTTTTTTTTTTTTCAATTTCTGTTGTCTCTATTGTGTTTTTATCTCCGATATCTTTCTCTTTATGTTCCTTTCTAAATTCTAAATGTGGTATAGGAGCACAATAATTATGACTGCATAAATTAAGACATTTTGGCTTCCTCTCGACATGAGTGACTATATTTTAGTATTCCACAAGAGCTTTTGTTATCCTCTTTTTGGTTCCCATTTCCATTTAGCAGTGAATTTCTTTCAATATTTCATATGTCTTCAAGTATCAATGATTGAGATTAATATCTTGCAATCTAGAAGCCATACAGCACCCAACATTTAGAAGTAGGAAAAATCGAGGAAAAAAAAAAAACAAAAACAAAAACAAAAGATTTTCAATGATGAGGCCCCTGATGCCTATCTAACTGAATTATAGAAGAATTATCCGATGGAAAGAAGACACCTCATAGTAATGGAATAGATGGTATGTGACTTCTGCACATGATGCAAAATTGAGTAGAATGGTTGTGCGCTCTCTCACTCATAAAGGCGTGTGACCTGTAGTTCATTAATCAAGAATTGTGAAAGGACTCCCGAGTCCTGACCTATAGTGCCCTTCTACAAGCATTATTTCTTATAGTTCATGACCAGTTGGACTGAACTTTGAAATTAACTTTCAAGGTGTTCATAAGGAATTTCCCGCTCCAAAAGTAATCCAAACAATTTCCCATACCCTCCCATAAGAAGAGAAGACAGATATCTTGAGTTGTCAATTTCATACATAAACCCTTGTGATGGTTTCATGTAGCTGGCTATGTGAATCATTCATATGAACAAGTTGAATTTTCATGAGACAGATACACGAGAATCTTTGGATATTGGAGGTCTTAGTCAGGATAGGTAGGAACCGACTCTTAATTGTGTTATTTAAACGTTTGTTAATATTTTATTTTATTTTTAATTGTCAAGCTTTGTTAGTATTTATGATAGGCTTAAACTCAGCTTTCAAGGAATGGAAGGATGAAGGGAATGGTCCATTAGCTGTTACTTATCCGATGTGTCTTGTGTATGTGCATGCATTTTTTATTTAAGAATAATTACAGTAAACCCACTTGTAGTATGACCCATTTTTACTTTGCCGGCCCATTTTCACTTTGCCTACTCGTGATTCAATTATTTACACTTTGCCCACTTGATATTTGCTCTGTTAAGGATCCCTTACTTACCTCTCTTTTTGCTGTTAAACAAACACATTTTTAGATGAAAACAAACATAAAACAAATCAAAAAACTAAGGTTTCCAATTTTCACAAAAAAAAAAAAAAAGGTATGAACATTAGAAAGGTATGAACTTCACTAGTGTTTTGTTTTCTTTACAATAGGAAATGATCTAATCTAACACAAGTTGAAGAGCATTAAATCTTCAACTTATTCTTCATTTTACAATTGGTTCATTCTTCATGTTCTTCTTCAAATTCTAACACAATCAACATCAAATTCTCAACAAATCAAACCCATAAACCTAGTAAACAAACCAACCAGATCAAACCTAGATCAAGAAACCAATCACAACAAACCCAGAAGAACACAATCAAACCCAAATCAAACCCAGACCAACACAATCAAACCCAAAATCAAACCCAGATCCCACCACCACTGACCAACACAATCAAACCACCACCACCTCACCGATCAATCACCAAACCCACCAAACTAGTCACCAAACCCACCAATCAGTCAACAAACCCACGCCAACAAAGTAACCAAACCCACTACCACCAATCGTTGATCAAAAGAGAGAGAGAGAGAGAGAGGAATAGGGATTGTGCAATCATCAACGGACCAGGCAAAGGCCAAGATTGAGCTCCATTTTGGCCGAGATAGAGGCTGAGTTCGAGACAGAGGCCGAGATCGAGCTCCATTCTTCCTAAACCATCGCCGGCCCTCTTCCTAGATCTACTCCAAACCGCCGAGATGGAGGCTGAGACCGAGACGGATGCAAGAACGAAGGAAATCAAATGAACCCACAACCAAAACCACAAAAATCAAATGAACCCACAACCAAGATTCGTTGAAGGATCGAGAGTCATTGTTGGAGTGTAAGTAGAGGGTTTTCTAAAGGCGTTTTGGTGGCGTCGAAGAAGCGAGAAGAGGAGCGAAAATAGAGGAAAGATGGCCTTGTTGCGAAGAATCGATTGTAGGTTTGGAGGAAACTCAGTACAACGTCCACCAATGGCGATGGTGACCTCAATTTCACAGCATTGAAACAATTTTAGTGTGTTATAGAGATGAGAGAGATATTTGTTTTGATTTTTAGCGTGAGAGATGAGAGAGATATTTTCTATGCTTGGGTTATGTGGTTTAGCGTGTTACAAAGATATTAAAAAAGGTCCCAATGTATACCTTTTTTAATGGTTCATCATAAACAATCATATCTTTCTTGCCTTCTTCCTTTCTTGATTATTTTTCAAATGAATTTCAAGAAAGGACCTATAATTTGCATAAAAACACAAAACACCAGCTTTTTCAAAACAAATTCAAACTCTAACTTTTTGATTCGTGTTATGTTATGTTTTGGTGGTAAGAGTTGTTTTTTAATGGAAGAAGCCAAAGGTGGGTAATCGAGCCCTAACAGAAGTAACCTCAGGTGAGTAAAGTGTAAATGATTGAACCACGGTAGGCAAAGCGAAAACGGGTCATACCACAAGTGGATTTACCATAATTATCTATTTTTTTTATTTCATGGTATCTGGTATTGGCCTCTGCATTGAGAATCAAAATATTTTTTGTTGCTTGACTAGATAATTAAGGATGAATGACATAGTTTGGAATTGTGTTTATGTTGGATTTTTCTAATTGCCAACTTTGTTAGATCCACCTTTTGATCGTCTTAGCCATATGCAAACAACCAAAATGTTGGTTAACCATTTTTCCCTTGTGGCCTTATCCTGTTTTCATCTACTGGATGGTTGACACTATGAATCCCTGTGCTAGATATTGGGAAAAGCATGACATTATGTGAAAGTATATGTTGGAATTTTACTAGCTGCCCCTGCATTGTAAATCCATTGGTTGATAGTAGTAGCAATATTTAAAAATGCTTGCCAATTAAGCTGCACAGATATATGCCATCAAAAGTGTTGAATCAATAGTTTTTGAGTTGTGGAATTGCGGAATATGATCTTTTTCAAAGTACCACGTCTCCATTTGGTTAGAATGATCCTTCCTGTGAAATTGTATATTTCACTGGAAGTACATGAATTTGTCCATGACCAATAAATTGTTTCAGCATCTGACAGCCGAGACATGTTTTTCCTAATGAGATTGAAGTTGGTTTTTTGTGACCTCTGTCTAAGGCAACTGACAGTCTGTTCCACGACCTGCAGATTAGAAGGCGGTAGCGTAGTATCTTGATAACTGCATATATAATCTCTAATTAGTAATTTTGACTTTGATGTTTGTTTCAACAAAATACCTCTTCCCGTGTGTAAAAGGCAACCAGTGAGTTTTCCTTTTCAGCAAGGAAGAAATAAATAAGATTTTTGTTTTGTACCTACTTTTACTTCCCCATTTTCCTGGTTATTGACATAGGCACTTGACAGGTCTCAGAGTTCGCTGTGCCCCATTTCTTTGGTTACTGTACACCAGATCTTGCTGATAGCCATAGGTAAGCTTATTATCAAATTTGATGTGTTGGTTTCACTGACAATATATATAATTATTATGAAAGTTTTCTTGGTCCTGTTTTGCACTTTTCTTCTGCTGTATTCTTTGAATCTTACTTTAAGAAGCAACAAAAATAGTTTTAAATTAGCAGCAGGCCAAGTTGGGAAAAAGTTAAAAAGAAAACTATTTGTTGAAAATAGCATCAAAAGATTGGAAAATCCACATGCAATTAATGTGTTGGTTATGACCCGGCATTATAAATGATATAGGTTTGAGTGTCAAGAGATAGGTCATATAATCTTGGAAATTTTTAATGGCTCTAAGGGATTTAAATGTATACGCATGGAAACTTTGAAAATGGTAATATATATGCTTATATCTAGAAAGTGAAAGGGTATATTGACATGACCATTTCCATACAAACCAATTATAACTAGAATCTTCTTTCGGGCCCATAGAAGCAGCGGTTGTTATTTGACTCACCATTTTGTTAAGGAGAATTGTCGCTCATTTATTTCAAGGTCAAAAACATTATCAAAACCATTACGCGCCCTTTTGAAACTCGAGACCACAACTCAATAGCCTATTGTCCTCAACGTTCATAAGTATAAACGGGGAAAAAACCATGCAAGTGAAATTGTCCTAAACCAAAAAAAAAGAAAAAAAAGAAAAAAAAGAGGTTAATAGGCAAGTATTCCATTATTATAATAATTATTCTATGCATTGTACAAACATAATAAGTTAGTATAAATATATAAAATAAATAAAATAAAAATAAAACCTAATCAAAATGAAAATGATGGTAACAATAATATTAATTGATAATACTGTTGATGAATGGTGATATGTTACTTTGATTACCTACCAACAAGGTAAAAAGTAAAAAGTAAAAACAATCTAGAGATTTGTCAAAGATGATTCTAGCAGGGGACTCTTTCGTACATAAGTTAGTAATGAACTTTTCAATAAAAAGGGAAAGGGCAAAGTTTTGCTACAAACTAGTTTGTAATGGCTACAACTCCCACTAAAAAGTTAACACTACTTCATATTTTGTAAATCTAACTATTGGATTACATATTCTTAACATAAATGTCAAATTTTGTGTTAATTCGTTGTTATTTACTATTCGATCCATAAGCTCTTTTTTTTTTTTTTTTTTTTTTTATGAATAATTTTGGACTATAAAAACTTGGAATTTAAACATTTAATTGATAATATAAAATCATTCTCAAAAAAAAAAAAAAAAATTGACAATATAACATTGATCTTTGATTTTTAGAAACTTTTGCAAACATAGAGAATATAAAAAGAAAATGTTTGATTTTTCAAAATTCACATTTAATAAAAAGATATTGAGTTAAGTTGTAACCAAACTTTGTCTATGAAGAAATGCAATATTTGAAAAAAAGTTGTGCACACCTTTTTGGAGGTCCTTCTTCCCCTTTTAAACTTTGTTGGGGGGAGAGGAGAAAATGAAAATCTCTCTGCCATTACAACACATACTTCATATTTGACTTAGGGGTTGTTATGGATACGATCCTAAAATATCAAAGGTAGGGTTCAACATTTCCAATGGGATCAGTCACATTTTTATGTTGGGAAAGGACATACTTCAAGCTTGATTTTACACAAGGTAGCTAGGGTTGAGGACAGTAACAGAACTATATTTTATATATATATATATATATATATATATATAATTTAAATATAAAAAAATTATATTCGCCCTCCCTAAAAATTAAAATTGGTCATAAAAGCTGTAGGGATAAAGGGCCCAAGAGTATATATTGAGTCGTGGGCCTTATCCGATGACATTTAGTAATCCGAGAACAGATAAACAGTAGTGAAGACGTGAGAATCAAAATTCCATGAGCAAGCTATGACTGAGAAAGTTGGGGAAGGTGGGCCGAGGAGGAATGCCTCCTCGTCTAAGCAAAACGGAAGTTAGAAGGTGTGGTTTGCCATTCAAAGTAACGTTCCAAGATATCCTATTGATAAGAGTACACATCATGAAAGCACAGGACAAAGGAAAGCTATGAAATATATAAGAGAAAGCTACCACCACTGCATTAATTGCTCTACAGCTAATTCTCTGGCCACATTAATGTGAAAGTGATACCTAAACAATAATTTTCAGCCTTATAGTTACTCCCAAGGACTTTGGGAAGGTGCTGATGGGATAAGAATCAATACTAGCGACCTAATCTACACTTGGAGGGTGAAGACGAAAGAAAGAAGATGGTATAAAATAGAGAGGAGACCTTAAGGGAAGGGGATCAAAAAATAAAAGGAAAAACATTGTAGAAACAAGAACCATACTTGTAATCAAATTCAAGAGAAATACATATATATATATATATATATATAAGAACTTATCTCCTCTGATTGTGCCAATGACGATTTTCTTTAGATAAAACCTGTTTATCTTTGCTTTCAAGTGATCTATACCCGCCATAATTGTTGTCCAATTCATTAGAGTCTAGCATTCTGACCCACTCTCTACAAGTTCATTGTATTGGGTTCTCTGGGCCAAAATCCTTTTGACTCTTGGGCTTGGGATCCAAATTGGGTCCTTACAAAAGCCAATAAAACACAATAAACATCTTATGATCAAGTGTATTTGGGTGGTGTGTGTACTTATGTTTATTGATTTTGACTTTTTGTAAACTTTAGAACACATTTATTGATTAATTAGCATTTTTTATATGCAAATGACTCAAGTTGTATAGTTGTTTGACTTTGGTTATTTGTTGATTGGGACTTAAAGTTAGAAGCATGGTTCTTTTTATTTCCTTGGTGATGTTAATTATTTTTTTTAGTTCAATAATATTTGACATATAATTAGATGATAAACATGATTTATATATGATTGGTAAATCTAGCTACAATATTAGATTTATTTCAAGAAAAAAATGCAAATAATTCAAAAACAACTATCATGTGTCTTCTTTTTTCTTTTTCTTTTTTATTGATTTGTTAAATGAATTTATTTAGAATGATGGAGCAACTATTATAAATTTTACTAGATAAGTCATAAAAATTGATTTATCAATCATTGAGACACAACAAATAAATAATTAAGACATTTATTTATTATATTGTTGAAATGATATCAAATACATTCATTGTCATATCAATTTTTAAATATTACATAATAAAATGATAGGTACTATAGTGTGACAGTGTGGATATTTGCAGATATTTGTAAATAGGCATTGTGGCAGTTGTAGGCTATTGATATTTGTAGATATTTGTAAGCAGGTGTAAGGCTGTGCACAGGTGGCGTATATAGCTGCAGGGGTGTGTGTGTATAGGTGTGACAATTATGTGTGTAAGGGTGTGCAGGGGAGTATGCGTGTGTATGTGCAAGGTGGTGCGTATGTAGCTACGAGGGGGGTGCGTGTGTGCCTGCATGTGGGTGCGTGGGAGTGTGTAATGACTAGACTGTACTGCAAATAAATTGACTGCTATTGTGGGTTGTTAGTTGGTTGGGCCAAGGTGTCAAGTAGGTAATTAGTTGGTTACGTGGTGTAGTGCTTATAAGGAGAGGGTAAGGATTGTAAAGCTCATGGAGATAAGAATTTCATTATTTCTTCCCTATTCTTTCTCTCTACCTTGTTCCTTGTTCCAATTATCAATTCTTCTTCCCTTTCTTCCACCAAACTAGAATCTTATCATAAAATTGGTAGTAGTTTTGAAGTTTTATTTATTAAGCTCTTAACATGACACTAATCTAATTGTAAACTTGTAAACATACTGACACATTAATAATGATTAGTTTACAAACTTTATCTATTGTCACGTTAGTTTGTAAACTTATAACATAATTAATAGCAACTTTAGCATTTTTCTTGTCAAAATTTTATTAATACTAAATAAATACTAGTTTGCATTTAATAAAAGAAAATCAATTATACTCGGCCCCGCCTAAAGTAAATTCGTGGGCCCGTCCCTGACTTAGGACCGTTCCTCGAATTTTTCTTAAGTTGACATCGAGTTGGTCAGGCTCCACCCATCAAAGGTGACCAGCCATAAATTTATATATCATCATCAATGATGATGACTAACTTTTAAAGTGAAATTTTATAATTATCGCTGACGATACTGACGAAGTCCAATAGAACACAGACGACTACGATTGGTACAGACGAACACAAGATCTGGAATCGGGCGTACGCTCCACTGACGAATACATCCAGACCATTAAATACAGGGGAAGCGGTTACAAAGACAACTGTACGACCCGTTGTAATAACAATGGCCTATTAAAGAGACTCAGGCGTTACCAAAAGAGCATTAAGAACCTCCTTAACTGCCCAACGGCTAGAAGCCAAGAGAAGGCATATAAAGCCACCTACATCGCTGAGGAACAGGTACATACACATAGAGAAACCCCAGAGCTCTGTTTTGATTATTATTTCCAGTTATCTTGCTCACTATTATTTAAAAGTATTCTTACTGACTTTGGCATCGGAGGCGTTGTAGCAGGCACCACACCGGTGTCCATCCCCAGGAACTGAAAGATCACTTCCGTCCGTCGAACAAGTTACTGACGAGTTCACGCTCATCAGTTTGGCGCCGTCTGTGGGAACGATACTTTTTCGTGTTCAAACTCGGAATAGTAATCCTCTTATCTTTGTTCGTACAGGATGGAGTCTAATCAAGATGCTGCAGCCCTAGCACAACAAGTCCAGGCCCTTGCTGCCACAGTCGAAGAATTGACCAAGCAGAACCAAGAAATGAGATTGCGACTTCAGCAAGAGGAAAATCGTTCAAAGGGAAATCAGGAAGATGAAGGAGATAGCAACAGAAGGAGTGATCACCCAAGGCCAAACACTCCCGTCGAACAAAATTCCGATGTTATTCGGGAGATGAGGAGGGAGATGGATGAATTGCGGAATGCTATTAAAGAAAAGACAGAGCGGACTGTGGATCGAATGGTCTGGGCAACAGATTCGCCATTCACTACAGCAGTTCTCGACTGCCCAGTACCATCGAAATTTAGGTTACCTCAGCTCGAACCATTCGACGGATTGAAGGATCCTCAGGATCATCTCAATACCTTTAAGACGACCCTAGGACTTCAACAACCTCCCGATGAGATATTGTGTCGCTCCTTCCCGACTACACTTAGAGGAGCTGCCCGAGAATGGTTCATGAAGTTGCCAACATCGTCCATCGATACGTTCGACCAGTTGAGCAGCTCCTTCCTACGTCACTTTATAGGAGGACAACGACCAAAGAGGACCGCGGACCACTTGCTTACTATCAAGCAGGGGGAAAGGGAAACCCTGAGGTCGTATGTGAAGCGTTTCACGAGAGAAACGTTGGAGGTAGACGAAGCCGACGATATGGTGCAGCTGACGACCTTCAAAGCAGGGCTAAGATCCAGAGATCTCGTTAGTTCCCTCGCGAAGAATCCTCCAAAGACGATGGCTCAAATGCTCATCAAGGCGCAAAAGTACATGAATACTGAGGACGCTTTAGCTGCCATTAAGGATGGGGGTAGAACGGGGGACAAAGACAGAAAGGAAGACGACCGTAGAGGGCAGAAGCGAGATCGTCCAGATCGTCGAACCAACGATGGAACTAGACGGAAGGATGATAAAAATCCGCGATCGACGAAATTCACCCCTCTTGTTATGCCTGTTGACAAAATTTTGACACAGATCAAGAACGAGCACTACCTTAAGTGGCCACGACCACTGCACTCGTCCCCCAATGTCCGCGACAAGACTAAGTACTGCCGATTCCACAAAGATCACAGCCACTACACTGAAGATTGTAGAGATCTCAGAGAATAGATAGAGGAGTTGATAAGGAGAGGGAAGTTGCAGAAGTTCGTAAAGAAGGGGGAACAGAACGAATTCCGGGATGAAAACAAGGGTCACCAGGGGTCCACCTCCAGGAGAGACGACCGTCAGCCACAACCTCCCCAAAACGTAATCGGGGAGATACAGACGATAGCTGGGGGGCCTATCACCGGGGGTTCATTCAAATCACTCAGGAAAGCACATCAACGGCATGTGAATAGCGTCCATACGATACCCCCAAACAAGTACAGACGAACTGACCAAGATATGACCTTCAATGAGGATGATTCCAGAGGAATAAAGCAGCCTCACAATGACCCGCTGGTCATTATGCTCACCATTGAAGGATTCAACACCAAAAGAGTCCTCGTGGACAACGGTAGCTCTGCCGATATTATTTACTTTTCCGCTTTCCAACAATTGAGGTTGGACCCCAATAAACTTCGTCCTTTTGATTCTCCACTTGTTAGTTTTAGCGGCGACAAGGTGTATCCCAGGGGTATAGTGACGTTGACAGTGACGGTGGGAACGTATCCAAAACAGTTAACTCTGCAGATAGACTTCTTGGTAGTGGATTGTCCCTCGTCCTATAATGTTATCATCGGGAGACCAGCCCTCAACAAATGGAAGGCGTCCACGTCCACCTACTGCTTGAAGGTGAAGTTTCCAACGGAAGAAGGAATTGGCGAAGTCAAAGGGGACCAGGTTTTAGCTCGGGAATGCTATCAAGCTGTGTTAGCATCTAAGGAAAACCATGCGTGGGTAGTGGAAGAGAAAGAAGAAGAAAAAATGGAAACCCTGGAAGTGGTGGAGCTGGTCGAGGGGGAAAGGACGAAAACAATCAGGATCGGAACAACATTGAGTCCCGAGATGAGAACGAAGCTCATCCAATTTCTTAGAGCTAATTTGGATGTCTTTGCTTGGAACCATGACGAAATGCCAGGGATATCCCCAGAAGTCATCCAGCATAAGTTAAATGTAGACCCTGAGAGGAAACCTATCAAGCAGAGACGAAGGACATTCGTGGCAGAAAGAGACCAAGCAATTGCTGACGAGGTAAGTAAACTCTTGGCTGCAGGTTTCATCAGGGAGGTGTACTATCCTGACTGGTTAGCAAACGTCGTCCTAGTGAAGAAAGCCAATGGGAAGTGGAGGATGTGCGTGGACTTTACAGACCTAAACAAGGCCTGCCCGAAGGACAGTTTCCCTCTCCCAAGAATAGACCAACTGGTGGATTCCACGGCTGGGCACAAGCTGTTAACCTTCATGGACGCGTTCTCTGGGTATAATCAGATAAAAATGGCCGACGAAGATCAAGATAAGACCGCCTTTATCACCAGCCAGGGACTTTACTGTTACAAGGTAATGCCCTTCGGTCTCAAGAACGCAGGAGCAACATATCAAAGGTTGGTGAACCGAATGTTCGTCAAACAAATAGGCAGGAATATGGAAGTGTACGT
Organism: Quercus variabilis; assembly: GCA_030445155.1. Taxonomy (NCBI): domain Eukaryota; kingdom Viridiplantae; phylum Streptophyta; class Magnoliopsida; order Fagales; family Fagaceae; genus Quercus; species Quercus variabilis. The sequence continues at coordinate 43,331,974 of CP129451.1, forward strand.
CAATGACATACTCGTCAAAAGCAGGGAAGAGCTTGGGCATCTAGACGACCTTAAGGAGACATTCGATACCCTCAAGCAGTATCAAATGAAATTAAACCCTGGTAAGTGCGTTTTTGGGGTCGCCTCAGGAAAATTCCTGGGGTTCATGGTCTCCCAGAGAGGGATAGAAGCAATTCCCGAAAAGGTGCAAGCTATACTTAACATGGCGTCACCTACAACTGTTAAGGAGGTCCAGAAGCTCACAGGACGAATTGCAGCTCTAAACAGATTCGTGTCAAGAGCAACGGACAAATGCTTGCCATTTTTTAGGACCCTGAAGCAAGCATTCGAGTGGACTGACGAATGCGAAGCAGCCTTTCAGGAGCTCAAGCATTACCTCAGCAATCCACCCCTTTTAAGCTCGTCCAAGGAAGGGGAGAATTTATACTTATACCTGGCGGTTTCGTCTACAGCCGTCAGTGCAGCCTTAATACGAGAAGAGAAAGGGAAACAACTTCCAGTGTATTACATCAATCAGGCTTTTCAGGGAGCTGAATTCAAGTACCCGAAGATCGAGAAAATCACCTTTGCCCTGATAATAGCCTCACGCAAGCTCAGGCAATACTTCCAGGCAAACCCGATCTTGGTAATGACGGACCAACCCATCAAGAAGTTTATGAACAAACCCGAGGCAGCTGGGAGGATGGTCCAATGGGCAATTGAACTCAGCCAATTTGACGTAGAGTACCACCCCAGGACTGCCATCAAAGCACAAGCTTTGGCTGACTTCATCGCAGAGTTTACTCCCCCGGATGAACCAGACGTTACAAGCATGAACGAGACTTGGGTAATACAGACTGATGGGTCATCAGCCCAAAAAAGGGGGGGAGTAGGGGTCGTCATAAACACTCCTGACGGGGAAAGGTTGAAGTATGGAGTCCAGCTGAAGTTTCCAGCCACCAACAACGAGGCTGAGTACGAGGGAATTTTGACAGGGTTAAGACTCGGAAAGGAGCTGGGGGCCAACAACCTGATAGTCCAGAACGACTCAAAGCTGGTAATTGGACAAATCAGAGGAGAATACGAGGCAAAGGAGGAAAGGATGCAGAAATACCTGAAGTTGACGAAACGACAGACTTAGGAGTTCGAGAAAGTAGAGTTCGTCCAAATTCTGAGGAGCCAGAATGTGGCCGCAGACGAAATATCGAAGATAGCATCGTCTGAAGAAGTGAAATCAGGGACGGAGATAATGCTGGAGATACAAAGGCACCCCAGTATTGAGGAATGTTCAACATTCGTAGTTGAAGGCACCGGAAGCTGGATGACGCCCATTCTCTCTTTCCTCCAGGACGGTCACCTGCCTCAAAATAAAGAGGAAGCCAGGAAAATCAAAAAGAGATCCGCTAGATTCACTATTATCGGTGACACCTTGTACAAAAGAGGATTCTCCATGCCATACTTGAAGTGTGTTGACGAAGACGAGGCGGAATACGTCTTGAGGGAGGTCCATGAAGGGATATGTGGGGATCATGCAGGCCCAAAATCTTTGGTGAGGAAGATTATGCGAGCCGGTTACTTCTGGCCAACCATGCAAGGCGATTCAGAAAAGTTCTCCAAGAGGTGTGACAAATGTCAAAGGTTCGGGAACGTGCAGCGGCTCCCATCCGAAAAACTGACGACTATAACATCCTCCTGGCCCTTCGCACAGTGGGGAATCGACATCGTCGGCCCACTACCTCAAGGAAAAGGTCAGGTAAAATTCTTACTAGTTGCTATTGACTATTTCACTAAATGGGTGGAGGCAGAGGCAATGGCAACCATTACCGAGGCCAAAATCCAGGGGTTTGTATGAAAGAACATAATTTGCAGGTTCGGGATCCCAAGGACGATCATATCAGACAACGGACGACAGTTCGATAGCCAAAGCTTCAAGGGCTTTTGTTCAGGCTTGGGTATCAGGAACCAGTTCTCGTCACTGGGCCACCCCTAGGCGAATGGCCAGACAGAAGTAACGAACCGCACATTGCTGAAAATCATAAAGACTAAACTGGACGACGCGAAAGGAGCCTGGCCAGAAGAACTGCCCAATGTATTATGGGCTTACAGAACCACGGCCAGAACCCCAACAGGAGAGACCCCCTTCCGACTCACCTATGGTACTGAAGCTGTCATCCCGGTCGAAGTGGGAATTTCCAGCATCAGGAGAGAGGCATTCAATGAAGAGGAAAACGAGGACCTACTTCGGCTTGACCTAGACTGTCTGGATGAAGTTAGAGACAAAGCATTCACCAAGATGACGAAATATCAGGAAAAAATGAAAGAATACTACAACAAAAGGGTGAAGCTCAGAAGACTCAACATCGGGGACCTAGTCTTGCGCAAGGTGACCCAGGCAACCAGAGATGCAACCCAGGGGAAGCTCGGCCCCACGTGGGAAGGACCATACAAAGTCACGCACTACTCCAGACAGGGCAGCTACCACCTGGAGACCCTAGACGGACAGAAATTGCCAAGACCGTGGAATATTGAACACTTGAAGAAATATCATCAGTAGTTGTAATCGAAAGACATACTCGTTAGTCACGATTAATAAATGAATTATTCAGCTTATATTTGCGTACAATACATGCCTGAAGAAACAGAAGAAAAGCCAAAAATGGCTAAGTAACAAGATTCCGCTTTGACGGATGTAAGTTACTGACGAATACAACGTCACAAAAGAAAAGCCAAAAATGGCTAAGTAACAAGATTCCGCTTTGACGGATGTAAGTTACTGACGAATACAACGTCACAAAAGAAAAGCCAAAAATGGCTAAGTAACAAGATTCCGCTTTGACGGATGTAAGTTACTGACGAATAAAACGTCACAAAAGAAAAGCCAAAAATGGCTAAGTAACAAGATTCCGCTTTGACGGATGTAAGTTACTGATGAATAAAACGTCACAAAAGAAAAGCCAAAAATGGCTAAGTAACAAGATTCCGCTTTGACGGATGTAAGTTACTGACGAATAAAACGTCATAAAAGAAAAGCCAAAAATGGCTAAGTGACAAGATTCCGCTTTGACGGATGTAAGTTACTGACGAATATAAAGTGGCTGAAAAGTGTCTAAGTAACAAGATTCCGCTTAGGCGGATGAACGTTACTGACAATTACATAAGTAGTAAAAGAGATTATAATATCTGCGAAAATAAAACACACATGCAAATTCACAATTAAAAGCATACAATAGACAAACACGTCAGGACATAGAAAAGGTAAGTTTAAGAATTATCCTTGTTCCTTCTGCCAACCCATAAACACTGGGTTCAAAAAAAGATGGTGTTCCTGAGTTACATTTACAAAAAGAGCCTTCACGGGCGAAACAAAAAAAAAAAAAAAAAAAAAAAAAAAAAAAAAAAAAAAAAAAAAAAAACTTTCTGTTTCCCTAAGTAACAGGTTCAAGAGTCGGGGGCACCAGTGGCTATGTCATCAGCAGAAGGGGCATCTCCGGGAACATCTTCAGCAGGGGTTGCAGATGCAGCGGCTTCGTCAGCGGCCATCTCCTTGTCCACCTCCTCCAGATCCAGGTTTCCCATGTCGACGCCAGAAGGATGCTTGACTAAGTATCTGCGCAAGAGCTCAAAACCTTTGAAGTACCAACTGAAGAGCACAGTATTGTACTCTTCGGTGGTTTGAAAGGCCTCCACCGACCTGGCGGCAACAGTCTTCAGCATCTCCTTAGAACTCTGGAGCTGGTCGTCCTTCTCCAGGTTCAGTTGGCGCTCTACTCTAAGGCCGTCACCTAAGACCTTGACCTTTTCCTTCAGAGTAGTAGCCTCGTCCATAGAATCAATAAGATTCTTCTTCAGCTGGGAATTGTCTTTCTCCAGAGCCTGCACCTTTGATACGAGAGATGCAAACTTAGCCTCTTGAGTAAGATACTCGGAGGCCATATGCAAACTCTCTCCCAGTGCCTAAAAAAAAAAAAAAAAAAGAGGCACTAACTCGTCAGTAAAAAAAAAAAAAAAAAAAAAAAAAAAAAAAAAAAGAGAGAAAGGTGAAAGGGATTGGTGAGAGACACATTACTTGGACTAGTTTATGAACGTGGCCACTGGCGACCGAGTTAAAGGAAACTCCAGAAAAAGCTTTCAGTTCATCGGAAGTCATCATTGAATGAGCCCGATCAACCGCGATCTTCTCGTCATTCCATACCGACGAGCGACCAGTGTCCACCTCTTTCTCCTTCTCCTTCCCTGTTAGACGCGGCCTCTTAGAGACGGGAGTAGGAAGCTCCTCTACCGAGTTGGACGGGGAAGCAGTCATAGTCGTCTCTGTACCGGATGGGAGGGGAGTACCGGAAGATGGCGGAGCAACGGGAAGACCCTTGCCCACTACACGCACGGTCTTCTTGCCTATATTAGACAAGGGCTCGCTCTTCTTCGCCCTCATCTTGGCGTACAGGTCCTTGTTAAACTTTGATGTCATCCCTGCCAAATGGGAAAGCGTTACCCATGAAGGAAAGCGTAAAAACAGAAGAGGTCAGTACTGACGAATATGTAACTTACTCTTTTTTCCTTCGATATCCAATGTTTTTAGAACAAAATCGGAAGGCTCAGGACCAATGCAAAAGAACGCGAGGGTTCTGGGATTGACGAGGTCGTCCCAGTTCTCGATCGTCTGCGCGTATTTAATCGCTTTCTGCACGCGCTCTCTGTACCTACTCTTGAGCTTAGGTCGTCTTTTAACTATAAAAGATAGAAAGACGACGTCATCAGTAATGAACAGGAGCAGAACAAAATTCAAGGTACAAAGTAGAAACGACAAAACTCAAAATGTACAAAGTAGAAATGTTGACGCACCTAAAGTCGGGGTTTCCCACCGACGACGTAACACTGGGAGATCACCCCAAACATCCCCCGAAGGCGTCTCAAAATCGTCTCCAGACACATAAAAGAATCTGGATTTCCAGTACCTGAACGACGAAGGTAGTTTCTTGACGATCCTAGTCCTTCTCTCCCAGGGCACTAGTTCATAGTACCCATACTCCTTTGACGCCTTCAACCTATACAAATACACTAGCTCGTCTACCCTAATCATATCTCCATCATTAGCCGCCAGCCATATCCCCATACAACTGATTAAGATTCTCCAGGAGTTAGGCATGAGCTGCCCCGGAGCAATTCCAAAATAGTGTAACAGCTCCATCAGGAAAGGATGTACGGGGAACCTCAACCCACAAATGAAGGCTGCCTCGTAAAAGCAAACCTCACCAGGGAAGAAGTGACACGCCCGGTCGTCCACGCTGGGCAGACGAACCCTAACCCTATCAGGAAACTGAAACCTATCCCTAAATCTCGCCAGTGTGTCTGCGTCTAACCCACACACCTCACCTTGGGCGTAAAAAGCCCTAACCTCCCGAGAACCAGAAACGGCGGTGTCTTCGTCCACAGGACCGCCGTTGGACGACAGTCCAGTCTCAAGCTCACTCGATCTAACCTCCGACATATCTATTCGCCCCCTAACCTCGTTCCTAAACCAATCGAAAGATTGACGAAGCAGAGGCAACAAATCTGCCAAAGCAACACTTAAGCCACTACCCTCAAAAACAAAATCCCCAATGTTCAAGGGACCCCTCAAAAATCCACCTAACCGTGCAAAAAGGAACGAAATCGAAGGGCAAGCTATCCTAACCCCTAAGCTACTAAGCATGAAAAATCTAGAAAACTCAACAGCAAACCAAACCCCAAAAAAAAAAAAAAAAAAAAAAAAAAAAAAAAAACAACAACAACAACAACAACAAAAAGAATCAGGGCCAAAACAGTAACAAAACGAGAAAGCCAAACATTGGGAAATAGACATACCTTGAAGAAGCAAGCACCACCAGAAGAGGAGGAACCACCGCACCGGTTGTTAGTTCGCAGAAGAAAGGCAGCAAAAAACTCACCGGAGAAAAAAGCTCGGAGCAGATGATCAGATGAAGAAAGAATGAGAGTAAAAGCAGATTTCAAACTGAGGCCTTGGAAAACTGAAATAAAGAAACAGCGGGAAGTCCAATAGTCACACCAAATCAGAACATTAACTGCACCTACCACTGCACGCCACGTGTACCACGATTCGCGAAGCGCCGCCGCCTTGCAATTATTTCGGAACGAAATCCCAAACGACACACAGACTCTTCACATTCTATGATCGTCATTTCAATAACGGACATAGAATCGGGGGGCAGCTGACGATACTGACGAAGTCCAATAGAACACAGACGACTACGATTGGTACAGACGAACACAAGATCTGGAATCGGGCGTACGCTCCACTGACGAATACATCCAGACCATTAAATACAGGGGAAGCGGTTACAAAGACAACTATACGACCCGTTGTAATAACAATGGCCTATTAAAGAGACTCAGGCGTTACCAAAAGAGCATTAAGAACCTCCTTAACTGCCCAACGGCTAGAAGCCAAGAGAAGGCATATAAAGCCACCTACATCGCTGAGGAACAGGTACATACACATAGAGAAACCCCAGAGCTCTGTTTTGATTATTATTTCCAGTTATCTTACTCACTATTATTTAAAAGTATTCTTACTGACTTTGGCATCGGAGGCGTTGTAGCAGGCACCACACCGGTGTCCATCCCCAGGAACTGAAAGATCACTTCCGTCCGTCGAACAAGTTACTGACGAGTTCACGCTCATCAATCACTAACTTGAATTTGATCATCTATGCAATCAGGATTTGAGCCGTAAGTTCGATCAGTTGAAAATTTCCAAAAATAAATACTAGAATATAAGCCAACTACACCATTTTTCTTTGTTTTCTGGTCACAGGATGTTTCTTTGGTTTGTTTTTTACTCAAGTGTTTGATTCTCCAAAAAAAAAAAAAAAAAATACTCGAGTGTTTGGTGGAAGGATTATTAATAATAATTAACAAATGAAGCAAGCCCAGAAAAACGAGAAATTCTCATACAATAGACTCCACATAGGGACACATTCAGTCACATTCAAAGAAGCAAAAGTCGATTTTTGCCATGATTCGAGCCGCACGGTTGGCCTTGTAATCAAATACAGGGTACGCCTTTGTTTACTGTTTCAACAACATCACAATTCACGTCACATATACTAGCTGTTTCAACAGTATCACATCACAAATAAATATAGTGACCACTCATTCGGCCTTAATTTTTATAACTTGATCTGAAGTAGGAAAAGACTAAGGGACACAAACTTTGCCATAATTTGTTGAAATAGTCAATCACGAGAGGGTAAAGAAAACAAAAACACGAGAAGAACATGTGAAAGTTATTGTTTATCACTCACATTTTCAAGTTTCAACCACTTCGATAAATAATAGCATGAACTTATTTTTTAACCCGCACTTATGTTCAACTTATGTCTATATTAGGAGAAATTATACAATCCTCTAATGTATCATGTCGCTTATCCACCATTCAACTAAAAGACTCCAATTTGTTTAAAATTGCTGAGTAAATAATAAATTTCTGTTTAAATTTTTTTTTTTTTAACTCAGCAATTTTAAACAGATATGAGTCTTTTAGTGGAATGATGAACTACATTACTTGTCTACTATAAAGACCTTATAATTTTTATGGGAACTACAAGACTACAGTATGAAAAGGGAAAGAGTTTGAGAATCTAAATGGGATATGGAAAGTCCGAAATAACACTTTTCTAGAAACGCAGGTGTAAAAAATTGAAAAGGGAAATAAGTATATAATGATATAATTAGACAAAAGTAAAAAACATAGCCAAAAAAGTTGTAGTATAAACTGTTTTTTTTTTTTTTTTTTTTTGGGAGAAAGGATCACTCATTCATTCATAATAATAAGATATCTTGAATCTTGATACAAGGCTTTCATTGCTGGTGAGGAAGAATCCTCCATCCAATAAAAATTATCGTCTCTTCCTCCAAAAAAAAAAAAATAAATAAATAAAAATCATCATCTAACATATTCCTAGCATGTTGTTGTGAGTCTAAATCTTCTATATCACTTTTTGTGTACCACTTTATGTTCCACCAATCACTACTTGTCATGTGTTCATTTTACTTTCTTTCTAGAATTACTGAAATTTGAAATAGAAAGCAATCATACACATGATAAGTAATGATTAGTAGAATATAGAATAGTACACAAAAAGTTGTACAAAATATTTGGACTTGTTGTGCAAGTATTCATAAATAAAATTAAAAAAAAAAAATAATAAGCATGTTGTGCAAGTACATGTTGTGCAACCTTTAAAGTCGTAGTATAAACTGATTATTCAAACAGTACTTTTATACAAAAGGAAAAACAATGAACAACATTTACATCTTTATATATAACCGGGTAAAGAAAGTCAAAATCTGGCGATCAAAACAAAAAATCGCCAACTAAGCCCAAAACCTTAAGTTCTAGACCACGAATGTCGTTGATGAGACGAGGAATATGAAGAGGAAACACTAGTACTCCCCGAGTTATTCTTGTTCCCAAAGAACAGGTCCGACAAGTAATTCCCCACATCCTCAGGGGCAAATCTGACAATTAACCCAACATTTCGCTCTCCGACAACATTAGACCTGTGAGCGTCGTAGAATTCCCGATAACTTTGGACAATCTTTCTCGCTAATGAGACTTTCATTTCGTCTCGGAGTTTCGGGTCCGATACGACAAACGAGCTCTGTTTCCGACAAGTTTCGTCGAAGCTCGAATTGAATTTCCTGAAAATTTCCTTCGCCTGAGCTGGAGTAATCGTGGCGGTTGGATTTTCCGGCAGCGTTGCAATCACTGGGCCCCACGCTAATCTCTCGTAATTCGCAGCGAATAGTTTCACTTTCTCTTCGTGCTTTGCGATCCAATCCTCGCCGAGAAGGTACTTCAAGTTCGAGGTTTGAACTTTGGAGACAACGTGGTTAAGGTTGTTTGCCAAGAATATGTACGAGAGACAAACGTCTTTGTGACGTTCTACTTTGCCGTCGAGTTTGCAGAGTAGTACGAGGATTAACCAAGCCATGCGCATGGAAATCGCCGGTGCCGGAGAGTCATCGGTGGATGGACTTTCGAAGTAAGATTCCGGTAACGATGACCTCGGCGGCGGAGGCCAGTCGGCGAAAATGTCTGCGAGGATGTTACTGTAATCGGCGAGGAGAGAGAGGAAGTTCATGGTGGTGAGAGTCAGAGTGTCAATACCGCCGCCACCGTGGATTTTCGACTTCGACGAGTCCTTTTGCATTGTTGACTCGAACTCTGATAGCATTGAGCGGACCGAGTCGCTGAGTTTGTTCAGCGAGTTGAGAGCTTGAGCTCGAACGGTGACGGTTGATTCGAATGAGAAGATGGAATCGATTTCGATCCAGTTGGTTGAAATCGCTGTGTACATGTCGAGCACACGGAAAATTTTCTCAGGATGAGATTTCTTGCTCTTAGCTACGACGAGTTCGGGGAATCCGAAGAGAAGAGTAGCTCCTTCTTTGGAAATCTCAGTGAAACAAGATTCTCTGATCGAGTCTGAGGAAGCGAAAACATGGTCACAGAGGATTCTCTCTCCGTTGAAAAGAATTGTCATCGAAACTTTCACTGCCTCCAACCAATCCTTGATTCTGCGATCGAGAACTTCCCAGTCCATCTTATTAATTTGTGAGGAGCTAATTTTTTCAACACCAAGTCGATAAATGCCTTCGTCGATTATCGATTTTCTGATAATTTTGTATATACTGATACACTCTTTGGCGTAACCAGAAGAGATCATACACTCAGCTATGGATCTCAAGTCAGTCATAGCTATGGAAGAAACTTCTTCGACTTCATCGATTGAATCACCTATGTTGCGCACTTCATCATCGTGTGAGACTGAGCCATCATCATCGTAATCGGAAAGGCTTGACCTAGTGGAGGCGCGTGAGGATCGAGCGGAGACTGATTCGGGATCCAAGTGAGCTCTATTCATGGAAAGGATTTGATAGAACTCCTTCTGGAGTCTCTTCATGGCTATCTGCATAAGGTTCTGTGCGTGCACGAGCTTCTCCGAGGTCGAGTTCTCGATGACCATGGCGTGCATGGATTTTTGAAGATCGTTCACGCACCTGATGAATTGCATGGCTTCACTTTTGCTCTCGTAGAACAAAGATGTGACTTTGGCATAAGTAGAGGTTTCTGGATTCCACTTGTTTATCAAAACCGTGGCCGCTTCGATGCTCTGCTCGATCAATGACTCCGGAAAGCTGCGTCGAGGAGTACCTGTTGAAATTGAGTTTCTTGCAGGCGAAGAATATCGAGACATAGAGAAAGATGAAGTTTTGGAGTTGAAGCAAATACTCCTCATGCCTTTTCTAGGCATTTTTAAGATCTAGGAATGAATATGAGTGATTGTTTGTTTGTTTTTGGTTGTGATGAGTGTGATAGATAAATACTTGAGCTCTGTGATGGTGTGTGAGAAAAGGTATCAGAGCTAAAGATTTCTAGTTGTTAGTGCCTTTGTTTATGGTAAATTGTGAGTTGGAGATTGTTGTGGGGGGTATATATAGACGAATGAACAACGCCGTTGCTTGGCCGCGACTCAAAAAAAGAAAGAAAGAAAGATATGAACGCCGCCATTATTGCTTGAAGAAATATTGAAACGTATACGTGGGGTGTTGACTTTCTTACACGTTCCACGCGTACAGTTGTATACTTGTATATTGTGTGTCTCTCAGAGAAGCTGGGACTTTGAAATTTGATAAAAGTAAAACCCTAGGAAATATCAAAATAATAAGAGGTGGAAATATTTTTGTATAAAATTGATGAGAGAAAATAGATTTGCCCGTGTGTAACGACGTACACCCACTGTTCCGTTTTGTAGAGATACGTAGACATGGCAAAACGGGCGGGTCGGGTCGGGTTCGGGTCGGGTCAATCGGGTTGCGGGTCAAAACGGGTCACGGGTCAAAACGGGTCATTTTTAAACGGGTCAAACGGGTTGCGGGTCAAACGGGTCACGGGTCAAACGGGTTGCGGGTCAAACGGGTCGCGGGTCAAACGGGTCGCGGGACGGGTCGAGTTGACCCGTATTTTTCAAACAAGTTTTTTTTTTTGAAAATAAATGCAATTTGTCAATTGTTTCTAAGTTCTTTAACTGTGATTAGATTTTCATTGGTGATACTATTACCACTTACCAATTACCACTAAACACTTGATACCTAAATTTAGTGCAACTCTTATTCCAGCTTTCTAGAAGCTAATCTTGGTATAATTTTTGATATGTTTAAAGTAGGAAGAGAAAATGAAGGTGGCAAGTAAAAAATGACAAACTATAATGGAGTACATAACATTTTAAGTGAAGAAAAATAAGTAAATATCTTATAAGAATTACACCTCAATCTCAATCTACTCAATGTTGGTAGACGTGAAAAAACGGGCGGGTCGGGTCGGGTTCGGGTCGGGTCAATCGGGTCGCGGGTCAAAACGGGTCACGGGTCAAAACGGGTCATTTTTAAACGGGTCAAACGGGTTACGGGTCAAACGGGTTGCAGGTCAAACGGGTTACGGGTCAAACGGGTTGCAGGTCAAACGGGTCGGGTCAAACGGGTCTGACCCGTTTTGCCATGTCTAGAGATACGTATTAAAAAAAAAAAAATTCCTGGATTGGGTATTATGAAAATAGTAATACTGATTATTTATGGTTAGTGTTTTTTTTTTTTAATCAACTTTCAAGTCAAAAAAATATCAATTCTAAAATAATAAAAAAAACTAGCAAGTCAAAAAGGATAAATTAAACCCTTCAAAAGAGGATAAATTGAAATAAATATCATTGAATATATAAGAGGGTGTTTGATAGGTAAGTTTAAACACACTTTTGAGTATTTTAAACACACTTACACACATTTTCACAGGCTTGATAGTTTTGAAAGATTATTGCATGTGATTTCAAGAGCTTGACTAGATTTTTGTAATTTACATACATTCTTTATTTATTTTTCTCTAAATTCCACCTTAAACAATTTTTTTTTAGTAATCCATATATACATAAATAAATTTGTGTTTTACTACATGAAAAAAAAAAAAAAAAAAAAAAAAAAACTTAATGGTGTATTATATTGTTTGCTTTTTTTTTTTTTTTTGGGTCTGGTTTTATTTGAATCAAAATGATAAATTGTAATAAATATTATAAGAACTAGATTTAGTAAGAACTGGGTTTAACAACCCAAACCCACTTAAAATAGTGATGCCTTGAACTTCAACCCAAACCCAAACACTAGAATTGTTTTGTGTAGAGGTGGGGGTGGGAAGACAATTACAGTTTAGTCGCAAGCTAAGTTTAAGGCTAGTGATATGGTTGTCAAATACAAAGGAACAAATTAGGTAGATGATGGTAAGAAAAGTTCTCTTCTATCACTTCCGAGGAAGAGTTCTTATATAAGTCTTACCTAGGTTTTTATCAAGTTATACACTGTTTAATTTTCTATTTTTTACTCTCTTTCTCTCAGCCTCTTCTCGGGTAGACCAACTCCTTGGGTCAAATGCGCTTTTCCAATAAGTTGGTGCAAGACTCGTTCCTTATTCTTCTTGGTTCTCGGATGTCCCACAAATATAATTGGAGAAATGGAGAATATGATTTGAAGATTATTAAATATGACTTGAAAGATCATTAAATATGATTTGAAGATTTGACTAGAATCTTCTAATTTACATACATTCTTAAATTGTTTGAATAGAAATTAACACATTAATTTGTGTTAAGAAATTTGGAAATGATTCTTGACGAGTAATAAATAAATGGTCCGCATGGACGATTACATTCAAGCTAGCAATAAGTAATGATCATAAACCATTATAGGTGCCTTCATGAGCCGCTTCATGTCCATTACAAACACCTTTATGAGCTGTTCCATTACTTTTAATCACCCAGCTCAGGCACAACGTCCAGGGGAGCTCAACAAACCTTGCAATAACTCATAAGTTGTCTATATAAAACCATAAAAAGCAAGTAAGTAAATACACACAAACTAAGCTACAATACATATTAGAGATTTCCTAAAAATTAAAAGATTAACTAATTTAAGCATTGGAGGGTCTTTGGCTGACACCAATCCAATGTCTTTTATTATCACCTTGTTTTCTTTTAATAGGAAACCCAAGTCCTCCATCGAGAGAAACGAGGATTATATGTAGTGTTGATAACTTATCCTTACTAGCACTTGATAATTTTGAAAGATTATTATATGTGATTTGAAGATTTTGACAATATTTTTTTAATATACATACGTTCTTAATTTTTTCTACATAAAGAAAATTTTTGGGATCTGGTTTTTTTTTTTTTTTTTTTTTTTTTTTTTTTTTTTTTAAAAGAGTTTCAACCTATGACGCTCACTTTTAAGAATAACTCTTTATCATTAGACTAAGAGTTTGGTTTTATTTGAATCAACTATTAAGTCAAAAATTATAAATCAGAATAAAAATAATTGGAGAATATAGATGAAGCCAGCCAGTATGCTTCTTGTTAATGTCAATAGACGAGCTCTGGTACCTGTTGTCAAGAAAAGAAAGGCAAAGGAAGTTTCATTGGCGTGACGCTAGTTAAGAATGCTCCGATACTAAAGTCAGTTAAATAGCTCTCAAAGAATTCTATCATAGGTGTATATTTAGTTTTTCATATCTCCTTTACTTGAGTTCCATTTCCTTTTTATAGTTTGCTTCGGGTTGGTGTAGTTATGTTTGTTAATGCTCCTCTAGGCATTTTTCTCCTGAAAGAAATGCAGCATTAATCGACAATGAAGATTCTATTTAGAGTGTAACAGACGACCGTTAGGCCATCATTACCTTTGTAACTGCTCCGATGCACTTATTTCTTGTCTGCTGTCCTGATGGCATTTTATTTACTTCTTCAATGAATGTGGTCCTGTCTCGTCTATACAAACGAGGTCTTGCCCCTACACTCGTTCCCAATTTAGATGCAGTTGTGGTTGCCTTTAAGCTAGACAACCTCCACTTGATACTGGTCAAATATGATTTTGAAAGATCATTAAATATGATTTGAATATTTGACTAGTCTTCTAATTTACATACATTCTTAAATTGTTTGAAAGGAAATTAAATGAGGATAGTGAAACAAGGGGGGAAAAAGGAAATAATATTTGATGTATACTCATATTTGATATTTGTTTCATTGTTTATTTTTTTAGCATCTTATTAGCATTTATATAATCGGAGGGGGGGTGTTTGGTAGAGTAATTTGAGATGAAATTTTTGTAATTTTTTAAAATATGTATGAGTGAAAAAGTGTATAAAAATATCTGTAATATTATTTAAAATGTAAAAAATGTGAATTTGAAATTAAGGACCAAATTGACCAATTTCGGAGATATTTTTTCATGCGCCGGTTGACCATATTCCCTTGTACAGAGTCTTTGCCCTTTAGGTTGAAAAGGAAGCCATTTCTCTCCACACAAAAAAAAAAAAAAAAAAAGAGTTGAAAAGAAAGCCAATAGAAACAAATTTAAGTTGCGATTTACATGTGGACGTACGTAAGCATAAAAATCAAGGAAAGCCTAGCAAAGAGGAAAAGATTATAATAGAGAATCAGGCATGACGCAAACACAATTATGTTGGCCCTCGCTCTTTTCGAAGTAATTTTCGAGACAAATCATAATCAAGGTGTTGTAAACAAAACAAAGTACAATACTTGTTTCGCACGCGGTTCGCTGTGGTTCAACTAAAAACCTAATTTTGTTTCTGTCTTTGCTTGTAGACTAATAATTCTTCAATTCTTCTTCTTATTTAAAATTGAAACATCTTTCATGATTATTTCCTTGTAATATTTATGATAAAAACACAAAATTCTAATTAAGGGAAAATTTAACAAATGCCTTAAGGGCATTGTCATTGAATATATTTTTAGAAAATTTTTATGAAAAAAGCTTTTTTTTTTTTAATTTAATTTTTTTGAAGCATTTTTATATTTCTTGTTCTAAGCGAGTGTATTATTATAAATAGAAGATGCATTCTTCCAGGAAAATGTCAAAATGGTCCTTGATCACACAACATCCAAGAGAAAATATGACCACAAATTTCATTTCTCTGTCAAGACATTTCTATCTAGGCATGTAGGTAAACCAAGTAATCCTTAGGCTCTTAGGCTTGTGGAAGATTTTAGGCTTGTAAGTTAATTTTCTCGTACTCGTGATCTTCTTAGGTCCTATAAATCCTTTGGCTCTTAGAGCATTAGCATTGAGGAATGCTAATGCCAAATTTAAAGAAAATTTGAAATTTTAAGCCCCAAAATCATCTGCATTAATTGTGAGATATATTATTTTATTATGTAGATATATTATTTTTCTGTCAGAGTGACTATGCATGTATCACCTCGAGTTGCAAAAAACTGGTTTACACTCAAAACAGTTTTGCAAGTTAGTCATTTCCTAAATATTATGGCATAATTTTGAATGCATATAAGTTAGTAGGGGTTTAACGTAGCTTTACAATGATAAGTGCAAAAGGGATAAAAAAATGTTAAATCTAATGTAACCAAAGGAGCAGAGGCATATTGAGACGCTTATGAGTCATGAGTTTTTTTTTTTTTTTTTAACAGATTATTATTAATCTGTGCCATAAGAGTATCTGTTAACATTTTCCATAATATAATACTCTCTAAAATTAATTAGCTAGGTTAGCTAATTTGGATAGCAATTAATTTTAAAGATGACATTAATTAGAGTGATTTTCTAATCATTATATATATATTTTTTAAATCTACGGTCTAAAAAATATATAACTTTTGTAGAGTTACATCAGATGTAATTTGAACTTATTAATTGACTATATTTTAGGCCAGATTATTGTTCTGTCAAGTATTTTACACGTTTAAAATAAAGGTGAAACTTTCTTAATTAAGAAGTAGTCTCTATTCGATAAGCATCTTATTTTATAGGCACCATTTTGAGAAATACTCGACTAGAAAATAAAAATAACTCATTCTTGGACATCATCCCCCCAGAATATGTATTTGACATGCAGATCCCAACACACCAACTATACGAGAAAGGAAGCAGCAAAAGTTTAAAGACTATATTTAATTTACAGAAATATTACGCAAATGTTTACCATATCTTCCTCCTTGTAATCGTTAACACGCACTGTTTTCAACCAAAAAAGAAAAAAAAAAAAATGATACACTTAATTGAAAATTTGAAACTCCGTACCTCTGTTCATTTTTTAATTTTGCTGACTCAATCCAGAACCAAGAAAATATTCGATAGCGCTTCATAATTGACTACGTTGCTCCAAAAGAAAACAAGGAAGAAGAAACTTCTATGAGGAAGTTTAAGCATGTGATGATGATGCATTGTCTGAGATATGCTTGATATATTTATGTCGAATAAAAAAATTGTGACCAAAAAATTGGCATGTGGGTTGTATTTTATTACAGTGAAGATCTATCATGCGAAAAACCTACTTTAAAAAAAAAGAAAGAAAGAAAAAAGTCTTCAATTTGAGGCTTCATGCATAAATCACTGCCTAATAAGGTTATTATTGTAGTTGTTGTATTTTATTTTTTAGCACCTACTAATTTTTGTTTTCTTCCAGTTTCATGTGAGACAAAGTTTATATCCGCAGTCTCTGTACGATTACTACATGAACTGCCAATTTTAAATTTGTAGTATGGCTCAGTTGATTGTACAAATAATTCTTTAATTTTGATTGGATTTCTAAGTTTATTTGAGTATTTAGATTAATTCATAATAAAAACATCTAACCTCGTTAAGAAATCAAGGCATACATATAATATTTTAGAAGTTTTCAATATTTGATCATACTGTTAACTTCTAAGTTATTTTATTTTTCAACTCTACTTCTTCCCTTTTTTTTTTTTTTTTTTTTTTTTTTTTTAAAATCTTTATGGGATCAACTTTACTTTTAAGTATTCATAAGATTTTTTTGAATATCTTATACTTTGATTAATTTTTAACTTCATATATTAATTACTATTTTTTTAGAATAATTAATTACTATTTAATGGTTTTCATTTTTAAGGTCTGTTTGAATACTGCTGATTTTCCTGAAAACTGAAAACTTATTGCTAAAAATACTGTAATAAATATTTTTTAAAAGGCAAAATACTGTTCACACTATGCTGTGGGTCTGTGTTTTTCTTCATTTGTTTGCAATAGTTTTGTGGGTCCCACGCTTAAAACGCATGAATAATGCCTAACGCAGCAAAACACGTTACCCATACGCACGCTTACTTGTTTGAAATATACATTTATAGTTAGTTTAAATTATGAAATATCTTAAACAAAATAATGATTATACTAATTCCTACAAACACTAGGCTCAAAAATGTTTTTTTTGAAACCAAGCATGAAAAGAAAAAATTATAACTTACATTTATATTATTATTTTTCTATGTTAATCAAGTATTTTTTTTTAATAACTTAATTTTTTTATATTTAGATTTTTTTTAAAAATTAATTTTATCTTAATCTTGTCCCCTAAATCAAAATCCCAACTTTGTCATTGTCTGCATAGATAATTATGCATCATGATATGTATTATTAATTCATAATTGCATATTAATATTAGCACATGTCAATTAATTTATAAAATGGATACTGAATTACTGATCATACAAATTAATCGTACGTGTGTCAAGAATCATATTTTTATTTATTTATTTATTTTGACAAGGTGGAATCAGATCGATTGTTTTTATTTTTTATTATAAAAATTGGAATTAGTCAGATTTGTTGAACTTGAAATGGGAAATTTTAGTCCGCTAATCTACCAGTTAACTATTTGACCTTGTAAGCATATAAGTTTGTAACTAAGTATCTATATAGACACAACATATCCTTCCATGCAAATCAGACATAACATTTTGGTAGCAAAATATCATTTGTTACTCGTGTGTGACGAGTCTTGTAGTACCGAGATAAGTCTAAAATGCAGTTTATTCGGTTTTCTGTTACTTTAAGTTAATCATGCATTGTGGGGGGATAATTGAAATAATTTAAAACTTTTAAGGTTTAAGCTTTAAATTAGAATTTTTTAAAATATAAGGTTTATTACATTATTTATTGTGTTATACTTTTATAATTTAAAATGATTTGATTTTTGTTTATTTAAAACTGAAGCTACATACATACACATACGCAAGTACAACTTATATTGTCTTTAGGGTCTAATAATCTCAGTTAGAGAAATTAGAAAGTTCATGATAGATAATGACTTTTTTTTAATTTTAATAAATAAATAAAAAGAATATTTGGATGTTTAATACAAATAGTAGTAAACAGAAATAAAGAAGGTTGGTTTGATAATTTTCTTATTGTATACTAGCCTCATGACACGCACTTTGTGCATGCAATGAGTCTTTTTTTTTTTTTCCTTGTCTAGTGTCATAATTTTTCTTTTTTTAAAAAAAAAAATTATTGTTTTTTTTTAATACATGAATTAGTAGGAGAGTGTCCTATTTTGTAGGTATTTTAAAAAAGTTGTAGATATATTTTTAATGGGTTGTCTTTAAGTTTTTTCCTTATTAAATGTAAGGTTTAGAGATATTTCTAAATTACATAAAAGTCAAATCCAAAGAGATAAATCCTTTTATAAATAGTAGAGGTAAAATATACTTTATAGAGTCCATAAGAGTTAGTCAAACTAAAATATTTATATAAAATTTTATATAAATATGAGTATTTTATTGGGGTTTAATTGGATATCGATTATTGTTGAAAACTGAAAATACTGTAACAAAATAATTTTTAAATGTGTGAATAGTGCTGTGAGACCCAGTTTTGAAGAAAAAGTTACTGAATAAAGGTACTTATAGGTCCCATGAACAGTGCATGGGATCCACAGAAAAAATGTTTATGTTGGGAAACACGCAAAATGTGCTTCCCAAATGGAGGCTGAGTATAACAATAAGTGTGCATTTGGAACACACGTTTTCAATACGTTCTTTCGTTTTACTAAAAAACAATAGGCCCCGTACACTGTTCACGGGACTCACAAATACTTTTTTCAATAAAAAAAAAACTTTAAAACTGAGTTTTACGATATTATTTACACATTTAAAAATTATTTTATTACAGTATTTTCAGCTTTATTAATAAACGGTGTCTAAACATACCATAAAAGTAAAACCCCAATCAAGGAAAAATCTACTCGGTTTATAAACCATGCAGGGCCATTTCCAATTCAACCCTATCATTCTTCGTATGGGTATGAACATGTAAATAAAGTACGTATACCAATTGAAAGTACGTATGCGTGAACCTCGCAATTGAAAGTTTGTCGCCCAGTTAATGGACTTTATCTTCTGTGTGCATTGTGTTGGCTTCCTGGACCATCAACCACCGGTCCACCATGACTATGCTCGTGTTTGACTCATTGAGATTGCCGCAATTTGCTTCTATCCCATTTTTAATGTGAACCCTTAGAAGTTGCCGCGATTTCTCGTTTATTTATCTTTGGGAACTTTCACAGTCCTATTTGACGGCTTATATATGTGTACGTGACTCATGATCAGTTCTTCTGCCATGGAAAATTATTTACTATGATGAACCTACTGGCTAGCTAGGTATACATAATAGTCTGGCTGGTGATTATTTTCCAGATGCGTTTAGACCAATTAGTACATCCGCATTCATACATATCATTGTCTTTTTTTTTTTTTCTTTTTTTTTTCTTTTTTTTTTTAATTTTATTGATAGTAGTGTCCTATTTAGATAATAATGAACTGAGCTCCATTGTCAAATTCATAATGCTAATTCTTTTAGGAATCTATATATATATATATATAAAATAATAGGTGAAGTTAAGAAAAATTCAAATTAAAATTTTAAATTAGAGTTCCAATTTTACGCCATATATCTTATATTATTTATTTTTAAAAAGTTTTATTTAATTTTATAATCAAATATAAGACCACATCATAAATATTCATCTATAGATATAATAATAGGTGAAGCTGAGAAAAACTCAAATTAGAATTTCAAATTAGAGTTCCAATTTTACACCATGTGTCTTTAATTATTTATTCTTAAAGAATTTTATTTAAATTTAAAATCAAATATGAGACCACATCATAAATATTCGCACAAATGAGTTACTATTAGGTACAAAAACCAAAGACTCTAGAATAAATGAATTGTAAAAAAAAAAATGCTTTATAATAATTAAAAAAATGGACAATTTACATTTTATACCTAATTTTTTTTTTAAATTTAACAAAATATAAAAATTACTATCAATATATAGTATCTAAATTATATATATATATATATATATATATATGAATTATATTATACATCTTATTGTATATTTTTAAGTGTATCCATACATATGCACAAGATTACAAACTAGTTCAAATAAATGAGATGTACAAATATAAATAAATTATCTAATATGTGTTTGCTTCTGGGTCAGACTTGAGGCTAGTGTCCAATAATATTGAATCCGTTGAGGTGATGATATGTGTTCACTTTTGGACATGTGTTACCATTTAATCGAGTTTAGTGAACTAAATGCATTGGACCTAAACCAAGTCATTTGCTTCTTAAAACTAAGGAAGAGAGAGAGAGAGAAGAGGGGAGGGGGAACTAGATTTATTCCTTTTGGCCATTTGTTCAATCCCATAATGATAACATTTAAAAAAAAAAAAAAAATTGGTAATGACAACATTGATGTTCAATCCCATAATGATAACATTGCTTTCAGTCCATTCGCCCCCCAAAAAAATGTGTTCTTAATATAAAGTCTTTTAGACTTTTTTAGAAGCTTTTATTTATTTTATAATTTGATACATTGGGGGGGGGGGGGGGGGGGGGGTGGGGGGGGTGGGAAAATTTGATTATTGGACCCTTCTATTGAAAATAATAGGAATTGCTAATTGAACTAACACGTTTTTTTATATTTTGTATTTGTGTTAGAATCTCATATTCTTTTTCCCTTGTGTGAGAGCTTGTTTCTTTATAATAAAAAAAAAAAAAAACTAAAATGGTCTTGGGACTCTTGGCAAGTCTATTAGACTTATTCTTCTAGAAAACGATCATGATCTTATCTGCAATAAGATCAATGACTTCTTTTATTAATGGCTGTTTCTGCATGTTGGTCACATGACTCACACATCAACATGTGCTTCTCGTTTAGGTTTTAAATCAAAATGTCTGGTAATAACTCATTGTAAATACTAATAAGATCACATGTATAATAAAAATTTTCGTTCAATTTCTTTCCTGTTTAGTTGTCCCAATTTTTTCATCGATAGTTTAGAGAAAGCAAGTAGCCTGTTCTTGATGAAGTTTGTTTTTAAAGCTCATTGGGTAGAATTAATGATGGATTATAAAATTCCCCCATAATTTAGAGGTATTATTAATTTAAACCTTAAATTTCAATTACTTTTAGTTAAAACTAATTAAAACTTCTACATATTTTTAATTGACTTCTTAGTGACCACTATTAACTAAAACTAACAAAAGCTCAAATAAACTACACTTAAAACTTATGCTAAATCACAAATTACTCTTTCTATGTTTGACATGTTTTCAGTTTCATTTTTAAAGTTTCATTCTGTTCAATTAATTTGTACCGCAACTATCATTTCCCGTCATGACTCTATCTATGTTTGATCAGTTTGGCTATTCCCTTCACTGCCGTCAAGTGGGTTGCCGTTAACTTCTCAAAAACAACATATTTGATTTGAATTTAATCAAATTAACTGAATCTTAAATTGGATTTCTTGATAAATTTGTTATTAGCAATATAAATAATATAATGAATAATTTAGATTAAAATCTTACAAATGTATAAGAAATTCATATATATATATATATATAAGATTTAAAAGATAATGAAATACTACTAAAATAGAAATATAATAATGAAATTAATTGCAAAGATATTCAAATATGTATTTTAACAATTCTTGATTATATAATCAAAATTATTTTGTTTTCTTATTGCATGTATCGCTTATAGAATTTTACTGCCAATGCTTTGACAATTGTTTAGGTAGAAAGAAAATTTTCAATATTAGAATTTATAAAAACCAACTTCAGATTGATTATTTCATAATAGGATTAAGTGGATTATCCTAGAGGCAAAAATAATATAAAAAAAATTAAGGTGATCAAGATATATATATATCAATAATTTTTTAATATCCATAAAATAAACACTTACACACATGTATAATTTATGCTTAAAGCATATCTTTTAACATGATTTATTATATATATTATATCTCATATTGTTGGAAATACACATGTGAGTGACATCTCAGATTGAATAAAAATTTAATGACAAGAGGGAGTGGTTAATTTAAGAGCCCAAACTCATAAATTTAATCTTTTGGATTAAGTGGTGTCTTCAAATGTTATGTTAACATTTCAATTGCAATCTCCTCCAATGTGTTAATTGACTTAACTCCCAAACTAGTGGTGTGGCAAGGTGGTGAGGTGCTCAAGGTAGATTTCCAAGTTGGAGCAAGGACAAAGCAAGCCTAAATGGCTCACCCAAACGATTGTGGAAAAAGACCCAACAAATTAGTATTGTCAATAACACTATGTCACGATGTAGCACAAGAACATGGAAGTGTGGATCAGATTCCCATGGATGAGCATGCTAGGTTGACCTGGGATTCTTATGAATGGCGTATAAGAAGCCCATGGATTATGCATTAGTGAAGAAAAAAACTCAGAAGGCAAAGGAAAATCAATAGGGCTTGTTCGTGGCCTACAAAGAGGTAAAGACTCACATGTGTGACAAAAATTGTTGGGTATATATGAGACAAAGACTCAAATGTGAGTGTTAGTGAAGAAAAAAACTCATAAGGCAAAGGAAAATTAGTAGGACTCACAAAGAAGCAAAGATTCACTTGTGAGATAAATATTGTTAGATATATATGACACAAAAACTCACACATGAGGTAAAGATTGTTTGTGACCCGTATTGATAATTTGAAATTTATAATCTAAACACAAAATTTTAATTAATATTATAATATATAATCTTGCATTTTAAAAAAATTATAATATAGCTGGTTAAATAAATATCATTTTATACATATTTAAATATAAAAAATACTTAACTTAAAAGGTATGGTCTCAGACCTCAAATTGTATCGAGTTGATGTCGACAAGAGCCACAATTCTTCAAAAGGTATTTTCTTTCTCAAAGGATAGCAACACATCACCAAACAGTATGCACGTGAACGCAAAACTGTCATTTCACGGCCAGAACAAAAAATATATGAGGTTAGTTAAATTGTCAACCGAATAACCAATTGGCAAAAGAAAGTTGCCCAAATTTTTGGTGAAACATATCTACATATTAATCCGGTCATGAATAAAACCAAGTTCATTCGAAAACGTGCTAGGGCTTTATTGTTCACTATTAATCAAAAACCAGGAAAAAAAAAATTGTGGTAGTGGCTGAAATTCATCAAAAGAAAGAAAAAAAAAAAGCGGGAGTTTTATTATTTCTTAATTAGGTAGGTCAGTCTATTGAAATTTGAAAGGTCCTAATTCACTTTTCAGGGCTTTAACACCACAGAAAAAGAGAAAGAAAAAAAGGTATACATTGCCAACGACATATAGCTGAATTCGGATCATAACTTCATATAGAAGTATAGAATAACTGGACAGCGTAAAGAAAGAGAGAGATTTACAGCGACTTTTCGAAATTCAAATAGTAATTATATTACTAACTATTATAACATGCATGCAAGTTGCAACGGCATTTATCATCTGTGATCGATTAGTGCCTCTTTTGACATCAACTACTTTTACTTTTATGCTTTTAGTTTATTTGCATATTTATAATTTTTAAAAGTTTTATTTTATTTTTCTAGATTTAATTATATTTTACTACTAATAAACTTTCAGCAAATAAGTAATTAGCAACAAAAAGTTTTATAAATAGAACACTTTAAAGAGATTTTTTTAGTATAATTAATATAATATATAAAGATACACTTAACCCAAAAAGCTTAAATCTATTAAATATGAACTTAACTATATTATTTTAATAGCTCAATTTTCCCATTAGCATCCAATATGAGATTTTACTCACAGCGTAAAGAAAGAGAGATTTACAGCGACTTTACGAAATTCAAATAGTAATTACATTACTAACTATTATAACATGCATGCAAGTTGCAACAGCATTTATCATCCGTGATCTATTAGTGCCTCTTTTGACATCAACTACTTTTACTTTATGCTTTTAGTTTATTTGCATATTTATAATTTTTAAAAGTTTTATTTTATTTTTCTAAATTTAATTGATACTTTAATAAACTTTCAGCAAAAAAGTAATTAGCAACAAAAATTTTTATAAATAGAACACTTTAAAGAGACTTCTTGAGTAGTTAATATAATATATAAAAACACACTTAACCCAAAAAGCTTAACTTTGTTGGATATGAACTCAACTATGTTATTTTAATCACTCAATTTTCTTATTAGTATCCAATGTGAGATTTTACTCACACGTGTATGATCAACAATATCCTTCTTTCATGTGAGTCTTTGCCTCTTAATGAGCTTCAAGACCTCTATGTGGGCTATGAACAAGTCCTACTCGCTCCATAGAAACCTTGCACCTCACTATTGTCTAGCACTATTGACAATACTCCTTCGTTGAACATTTTTTTTTCAAGAATCGTTTGTATAGGTTTTACGGGCTTATCTTGTGCAATATATCATCTTCACTCCATCTGCGAAAAAGGTCCAAGTATACATACACATATACGTACTTAGTCGATCCCCACTCCAACTACAAAAGGAATTTTGATTTTTGATAACCTTGCTACCTTTGCTGCACATAATTCAATTTGTACAAGGGTTCTAAGTACATATATCTCATCCTGACTCCAACTATAAAAGGAATTTTGATAACGTTGCCACTTTTGAAGAGAATAACTTAAAGAGACTCCTTAATTAGTTAATATAACATACAAAAATACATTTAACTAAAAAAATCAAAGCTTAAGAGTATAAGCTCAACCATATTATATTAATCTTTCACTCTTCCCATTAATTTTCAATGTATGACTTTACCCTATATACCTAACAACCATATTATATTAATCTTTTACTCTTCCCATTAATTTCCCATGTATGACTTTATATACCTAACAAATAGATTATATACCTAACAAATAAATCTATGAACTATTTATGAAAGTGAAACTATGGATGTAACATTTTCTACTCATACAATTTCGCTTTCTGAATTCCGAGGACCTTCATGATTTTCATAAGGATGCAAACCCGTCATGAATTCGTACACGTAAAATCAAAATTGGTCCGTACATGTATTGATTTCTGTGTCACATATTTCAAAACTGATGGTGATTTAAATTTAATCCAATTTTAGAAGCTTGTACAAGTAATTCGAGACAGTGAACCTTCAGCACTGACCAAATTAGTATATAACTTGTTATTTCCTTTTGGCGGTGCTAATGAAAGAGGCTGAAAGACAAAGACCTTTTATAGCTTTAAATTTGCAAATTCAACATTTCAATTCATAGCAGAAGTTCGAGGTCCCCGGGCACAATCAAAGGAGCTATCGGCAAGTTAAATGCCATTAAAAGCTCACAGCGACTCGTCCTACGTTGAAGTTGCTCATTTCTAATGGCGACAAGACGTCCAATAGTTATGTGCCACATTTGGCTAGCTAGAATGGAAGTAGAGACTAGGACCAATGTCTAGTTCAAAAGGATTGTGATATCATGGAGGTGGACAAGGTGGAAAAGACAATCATATCTTTTTTCTTTTTTCAGTATCAAATAGCAAGAATTTGTTTTTTTGCCCCTTATATGGTATTGGTAATTGATGAGAGTGTATAGAAATATTTATTTTAAATTATTTTATTCATTTATAAAGGTTAATTGTATTTTTATTAGATAAATTTGAGGTATATTGTGGACATTTTCCAATTCCAAAGCCAATATAGAATCTTGGGTCACTAAAAAGAGCCTGAAGTAAGTATTGGGAGAACTGAGTTTGGCTCACCACAACTTATTTGGGTCGTTATACGAATTGATTTGTGCACAAGTTAGATGAACTCTATAACAAAATATCGAGGGTAGGTAAAGGTCAATTAAGAGGAGAGGAATAGACTAGCATTACATAGATGCTTGAGAGAATTTCAACCTTGCATATTGCATGAAAGTGACCTCACATAGGAGAAATTGTTCAGTTCTAAACTAAGAGCTCTCTCTCCTTTCACAAGAGTATGCTCTTGTGGGGGACTCATGGTGGGATCCACACTCATTTGAGAATAAGAACTATTATTGCAGGATTGAATAATTTTACATTCACATAGGGGCTGGACTTGATGAAATTGACATTTTTAGGAGACATGAAAAAAAAAATTGCTCCAAATTGGTTTGGAGCTATCTTTTTCAGCCTATTACGTGGTGGTTTATAAAATTATTCATGTTTATTATTTAAATAAGTCATATGACTTATAAAAAATTAATGTGACTAAAATTATACATGAGTGGTCTCTTCAATCACCATATAAAGGATTGAAGAAAGATAATTCTAAACCAGTTTGGAACCAAACATTTTCCCAAAAAAAAAAAAAAATCATTTGCTACCACTAGAAATTCAAAGAAATATAATTATTGGTGACGATTTAGCAATTGTTAAAAAGGTTATGATGTTAAAAGAGATCACAAATTTGAACTACGAAATTCATAAAAGAAAATCTAATTGTCAAAATACAAAAGGTTAAAATGGTTGCAGGCAAAATAAAAGTTGTAGAGAATTCTTTGTTGCCATTAATTTTCCATGAATTTAAAAAATAAAATAATTTATACTTATTGTGGGGCCCGTGGGCCCGGAATCCCCGGCCCACCTTTAGGCTGGCCCAAGGCCCAAGCCGAGGAGGACAATCGTCCCAGATAGTCGTCCAAAGGGTCTTAGCCCTTCTCGGACCCATGCCGAGGACATGCCCTTCCTCGGCACACCCAGTCTAATCCTGGGTAGGGGGCAAACCCAAAATAGGTGGTCACATCTACACTTAGTGAGTTTGCCTGACTCCCCAGGCTGCATTGATGGTGACAAGACTCCTGAACAGTGCAACCTTGGAGGCCACAACTCACAGCATGGTGAAAGACCTGTCTGATGGGACAGGCTCCGGAGGCAGTGGCCTGGATGGTCAACAGCTGTAGGGTCAGGATCAAACCGTAAGGAGTATATAAGGCAAAGAGCCCCCTCTGGTGAAGGGGGGGCCTCCTCGGACGCCAGCCGAGGAGCAACCCCAGACGAAGAACAACAACGGAGAAACACAAGGAGCACCAGCGAGGGGCCGGCCGGAGCCAAACCCTTTGCCCCACTCTCTACAAATTCATTGTCGGGGGTGCACTTCCAAAAAAGGGAGCCCCCACAATTGGCGCCGTCTGTGGGGAGGGTTAGTGCGCCGGCTGGCGCAACCGGCGGTCGTTCCAAAGTAGTTGCTATGCAAAGTTGGCGGTGCAAAAAAAAAAAAAAGAGAAGAAGAGAAGAATTGCAGTACGAAAAGAAAATTCAACAGCAAATAAAAGAAAAGTTCTTTATTATTTCAGAAAAGATTACAAGTACAACAATCTTTATTATTTCATAAAAGAAAAGTTACAAATACAATCAGAGGCTCAGACAGGCATGTTTTACAAGAAATCCTACAAGCTAATCCTACAATCAGAGGCCCAGGCAGATCGATCCTAGAACTAGCCGGGCAAGAGGCTCGCAAAGAATTAATATCAAGAATGAGGGAAGTGTCAACTCGTGCTTTTACTGGCGTCTAGAGAATGGGAGAACTGGACAGTAAAAGCACGGGAAGGGAGGCTGGGGGCTGGCTCACCTTGAAACCAAAGCTTGAACAAAGTAAGGAGCCGACCCAGGGACCCCGGAACACCTTCCCTCGTGATGTTTCCTCGACCCTCTCCAAGCTGCACGAGCATTGACCGTCAGAGACGGCAATACTCGGGCACCAGCCGTGACGGGAGTTCGCGTGCCCCCTTCGTCGAAGGTGCGCTCTGGGGAAAGACGTTAGGTACTTCAATGACGTCTCCCCTGGCCACCGTACAAGGCCCTGCCAGTGTTATGCCTAAACTCTGCCGTGCCGGCAGCCCAGTGGGGGCTGCGGCCACGGCGGCCCTTAACTCCAGATCTCCTAACTGTGGTCACAATCCTAGTGGCGGTGTCAAAGGGGCTCACGGAAGTGAAAACGTATATTTCTGTTTGCGATGGAGGGTTCATGGAATAAGGAGAAACGCTCCCCCCAGAACGCCTTTTATAGAAGGCGAAAACCGGTGGGAGTTGAGCCGCACAGAATTCGAAGGGGGAATTGTCAAAGGGAATTAATTCCCACCCAATTCCAAGGGGATTGCCAACCGCCTGATTCGTGTTAATTCACGAGGGCATTAATGGAGGCGCGGTACGGGCACCGAAGCGTCAAACACGGAGCGCGGAAGGCCAAGCGACGCCTCGTAAACCAGAAAGACGAGGAACACGAACCAGAGGCAAGATCAGCCCCACGTGTGAAGTCACAATCCGACCCGAGGAAAAACAGCTCCCAGAAAATGACCCGTGGACGTCTTCACACTAAAGCAAAGTTCTCGGATCCGAGGACGAACTCCTATTGAAGGTAACTGTGCAGTAGTGGTACACTAACTCTTGCTCCAGCAGCCTGCAAGGGGCTAATGGGAGGGACTTCTACCCGATGTGAGACTGAGTTGCCCAAAGAGGTGAACACTATGTCCTCATACTCGGGGACGAAGCCACTTACCAACGATGGCAGCAATTGTACCTAGGACTTGCATGGTCCTCGGACCCAAGCCTACGGGGAGCTGGCCACTCGTTCTGAAGGCAGCAACTGTACCTAGGTCTTGCATGGTCTACGGACTCAAGCCTATGGGGAGCTAGCCACTTACCGACGATGGCAGCAATTGTACCTAGGACTTGCATGGTCCTCAGACCCAAGCCTACAGGGAGCTAGCCACTCGTTCTGAAGGCAGCAACTGTACCTAGGTCTTGCATGGTCTACGGACTCAAGCCTATGGGGAGCTAGCCACTTACCAACGATGGCAGCAATTTTACCTAGGACTTGCATGGTCCTCGGACCCAAGCCTACGGGGAGCTACCCACTCGTTCTGAAGGCAGCAACTGTACCTAGGTCTTGCATGGTCTACGGACTCAAGCCTACGGGGAGCTAGCCACTTACCAACGATGGCAGCAATTGTACCTAGGACTTGCATGGTCCTCGGACCCAAGCCTACGGAGAGCTAGCCACTCGTTCTGAAGGCAGCAACTGTACCTAGGTCTTGCATGGTCTACGGACTCAAGCCTATGGGGAGCTAGCCACTTACCAACGATGGCAGCAATTGTACCTAAGACTTGCATGGTCCTCAGACCCATGCCTACGGGGAGCTGGCCACTCGTTCTGAAGGCAACAACTGTACCTAGGTCTTGCATGGTCTACGGACTCAAGCCTACGGGGAGCTGGCCACTCGTTCTGAAGGCAGCAGTTGTACCTAGGACTTGCATGGTTCTCGGACCTAAGCCTACGGGGAGCTAGCCACTCGTTCTGAAGGCAGCAATTGTACCAAGGTTTTGCATGGTCCTCGGACCCAAGCCCATGGGGAGCTAGCTATTTACGACAGAGCCAAGGTGCTGCGTGGTCCAAAGACCTAGTCCTGTGGAGAAACTAACTACCAACTGAAGAGTCTGAGTGCTGATCCGGCCACTCAAGGAAGAACCAGCCAGCTGAAGGCCTTCCGGAACATAAGGGCCGAGGTTTACAAAACCCTTCTCCCCGTTCGAGGAAACGTGCAGCAGGGTTTTGAGGGGCTATTGTGGGGCCCGTGGGCCCGGAATCCCCGGCCCACCTTTAGGCTGGCCCAAGGCCCAAGCCGAGGAGGACAATCGTCCCAGATAGTCATCCAAAGGGTCTTAGCCCTTCTCGGACCCATGCCGAGGACATGCCCTTCCTCGGCACACCCAGTCTAATCCTGGGTAGGGGGCAAACCCAGAATAGGTGGTCACATCTACACTTAGTGAGTTTGCCTGACTCCCCAGGCTGCATTGATGGTGACAAGACCCCTGAACAGTGCAACCTTGGAGGCCATAACTCACAGCATGGTGAAAGACCTGTCTGATGGGACAGGCTCCGGAGGCAGTGGCCTGGATGGTCAACAGCTGTAGGGTCAGGATCAAACCGTAAGGAGTATATAAGGCAAAGAGCCTCCTCTGGTGAAGAGGGGGCCTCCTCGGACGCCAGCCGAGAAGCAACCCCAGACGAAGAACAACAACGGAGAAATGCAAGGAGCACTGGCGAGGGGCCGGCCGGAGCCAAACCCTTTGCCCCACTCTCTACAAATTCATTGTCGAGGGTGCACTTCCAAAAAAGGGAGCCCCCACACTTATCTTAAATAGTTTACTTAAAAAATAAGTTAGATAAAAGTATCATTATACCTTAAAAAAATAAGGCCTTCAAAACTGTAGATAAATTCACTATGAAAAAAAAGTAGTGAATTTAAGTTATCTAAAAAAATAAATTACAGTTAAGTTAATTCCAATTTTTGCCAACCTCCTAACAAAAAATATTTGTAAAAGAAATATTAAATAGGACTTTGAAAAGCCTAGACTTCAAATGTATTTTGCTCATTTGATAATATTTGTTTAGAATTTTTTTAACTCTGTGATATGGTTTGTTGTTCTTTATTAGAAGAATCAAAGCTGGTATCTCCTCACTTCCTACTATTAAATTTACAAAATTATATATATATATATATATATATATATATATATATATATATATCATTCTTTTCACAACATGTAAAAGCAAATGTACATATAAAATATGCAAGGTTGGTACAGCCTTTTATATTTGAATAATTGAATGATAGTTGTGTGTTGACAATTGAGAGATTTTGTGCCTGTTTGGTCACCCTTTTCAAAACATAGTGTTCAGTGTTTAACACTGAACACTGGTGTCCAAAATTTTAAAACCTGTGTTTGGTAGATACGTTCTGTTCAGTGATGTTTGAAACGTATTGTTCAAAACACCCAACTTGAACACTGATTTTTGGAATCATCTCCGAGCTAATTTTAAACAACAAAAATACATTTCAGTGGCACTCTGGTAAATAAAATTGAACACAGCTCGGGCCCCACCTGGTCAGCTTTTCTTTACATTTGTCTCCTACCTTTACTCTCATCTCTTCAAAACCCCTTGGTTACTCTCATAACTCCCCTCAACCTCCATAACTCCCTCACCGACCCAGCAGAGCTCGCCATAAATAATCTCACCGATCCAATGCATCCTCATTGACCCTCGTCAACGCGTCTTGTACACACACCGCATCACCAACTGAGA
The DNA here is from genome assembly GCA_030445155.1 of Quercus variabilis. Lineage (NCBI taxonomy): Eukaryota > Viridiplantae > Streptophyta > Magnoliopsida > Fagales > Fagaceae > Quercus > Quercus variabilis. The sequence goes on from CP129451.1 coordinate 43,363,271, forward strand.
GTCAATCACATTAATAATTTTCTCAGAGTACTACGAAGCTGCTGCTGGTTTTGCATTACTCGGACAGTCCGAAGGCTTTGGGCAGGTAAAGATTTATAAATTTTATTAATTACTTCTTTCAGCTTTCTTTCACATCCCAACCATATTCAGATCAGTTCTCATTATGAAAGGTTAGGGCTTATTTAATCCCACATATTCTTCAGATGGAAGCCTTGCTCTCATCCTCATCCACCTCTCTCGTGCTATACAGAGCCTGTGCATCCTCCTCTGCTTCCTCCTCTCCCCGTGTTGTTCCCTTACTGGTAGGTCTGTCTAATATGTGAATCATTTTGGTTGTTCAATATGTGAATCATTTTTGGTTGTTCTGTTATAATTTTGGGGGTTTTCCTGTGCATTTTCTCATTTTGTGGCCTGTGTTGTGGCTAATTTGAACTTGAGATCAGTAGGTGTAAGTGTAAATTTCATTTGACAAAATTATACTGAATCATTTTTGCTTGTTCTGTGATAATGTTGTACCTACCTCATGCATTTTCTCTTCATTTTGTGGCCCCCGTGTTGTTGTTGATGTGAACTTGAGATCAGTAGGTGTAAGTGTAAGTTTCTTTTGACAAAATTATAGTGAATCTTTTTTGCATGTTCTGTTTTAACTTTGTACCTAGGTCATGTATTTTCTCTTCATTTTGTGCCCTCTGTGTTCTTGCTAATGTGAACTTGAGATCAGTAGGTGTAAGTGTCAGTTTCATATGTCTCTCTATGTACGTTGTGTTGACAAAATAAGAGACTAGTGTCAAATATAGTACATAATATGGATAGAGATTGTCCTAATTTCCTCTTGCCTTTTGTCCAAGGGTTTTGATTGAATTAGTTCACGAGGATTTTAGTTAGTAAAAAATAAAAGGGTGCATGATATTCTTAAATTGACATAACTATAATTTTTTCTTAGGGATAATCACTTACAATTATATAAGTATACAATGCCACTACAAGTGTATGATAAACTGATGTGTATACAATGCATACCTATGTATTTTTTTCTTTAGTTTTGTTCAATTTTCTCTTATATGCCTGCTGCTTTGGGTTTTTTAGTGAGTAGGAAGTTAATGTTTGTTCATCCATATCATACAATTTCAAATGATAAGGGCCCAATAAGTATACCAAACATTTATTTAGATGGAAGAGAAAATGACTGATGCCGAGGATAAGAGGTTGTGGCCTGAGGCAGTCGAGAAACATTTCATTGATATCCTGTTAGAAGAGGATGCTAAAGGGAACATGCCCCAAGGGCAGTTCAAGACTGGAACTTGGACAATCGTTATGACTGAGTTTAACAATCGCACGAAGAAAAATTATAACAAGACACAACTTACACAAAAATATCAACGACTGAAAACTCGAAACCGCACATTCTCCCAGCTCATCGCACGTACAGGAATGGGATGGGACCCCATTTCAAACACGGTGACGGCCAGTGAGGAAGCTTGGGCTGCTGCATTTGCGGTAAGTCCTTTAACATACTGCAAACAAATTTTCTTACAATTATCTATATGCATAGTTTATGGTTGTAATTCAAATGATGCTGAAATCTACCTTCTGTGGCTGTGATGGACAATGGTTGATTTTGAGGTTAAAAATATGAATACGAAGGAAATAATATTTAATTGAAATAGTGACATAGTGTTCAGGTTGATATATATCTTTGAAAACATAAATAGTTAAACTAGAAATAGTGGAGGTTTTTTGGACGTGCTGTCTTTGTATTGCTGTGATTGAGTGTTATTGTGTTTAGATGATTTTTTTTATTATTGATTTGAAATATTGCAGACTTGTCAATGTTAGTTGAATTTTTTTAAAAAAAAGATTGGTTACAAATATTTGTTGGATTTTCTTAATTCATGTAAGACTAACCTGTGGTTGTCAGCTGTGGCCCAACATTAATTTGGAAGATATGTTGATTGAAAGATGCTGTTGTGTTAAGTAATGAATTCTAAAAATTATACTAATACTATAGAAAACAAATATGTGATTTTAGTATAAAGTTAATAGGGTTATTATTACTGTTACTCTTTTCGTTTTTGTTATGTAAGAGTGGATGATTATTATAGGGTTATTATAATTACCCATCTAATTTGTATTGGGTTTTATATGAATAAGTCATCTAAGCCAATATATATGGTTGTTAATAGGTCAATCATAAATTCAAAGAGTTCAAGAAAAAGGGGCTGAAACACTACGACCTGTTGGACAGACTTTTCAATTCCAACACAGCCACTGGTTTCCTCCAAATGTCATCTGCCCAACCAACTCCCAATAGTGACGAAGAGAGAGAGTTGGATGCAGCTTTTCTATCATCGGGGGTGCATGTCAATGTCAACATTGAAAGTGTTGATGATGTGGAGGAGCTACCCACACCAAGTGAAGCTCAAAGCCGGAGGCTTGCTGAAAAGTGGCCAGCTGAACTATCTAATTCAAGCGGAAAAAGGAGGAAAGGGCACTCCCTTGAAGGCATAACTGAAGCTATTTGGGGGTTTACTAACATGAGGAACCGGAGGGGGAAAAGGTCCATTGACACTGTGAGGGGTGACACTGAGTCAGTTACAGAAGCTATAACACTGCTCAACCAGTACACTGATGTGGATCATGTCACATATTGCAAGGTTGTGCAGGAGCTTCATAACTTCAAGAGTAGAGCCGCTTTTTTTGCTATGACGGTCGAAAGGAGAAGGGCTTGGATTGAGTTCATTGGGGGTGGATTGTAGTAGTTGTGGAGGTGGTTGAGAATGTGCATCCTTTAAAGACAAACTAGGAAGTTAATTAGTTTAGTTATTTTGGTTTAATGTGAATTGGCCAAGTATGTATTATGTTAATATTTTGGACAATGTTTGCATGCATATTTTGGACAATGTTTGCATGTTACCTTCTAGCATTATTACTATATAATGCTTTGGACATCTATGCAAGTTATGTAAGAAATATGGGATTAGTTTGTTGTGGCCTTTGTGCTGTTTAAATTGCAATTGTTTTGTTGTTCAGCAATTGCAATTGCTTTGTTGTAGCTTTGTGCTATTTTGTCTGGTGACATATATATATATATATATATATATATATATATATTTATGGAATTTTGGGCAATGTTTGCATGCTAGCTTCCTTTATTATTGTGTACAAGAGTAATAGTTTGTGTACGTGTTTTTTGAGTTCAATGTTGGTGCTAAACTGCTAATGTGATAAGTTTGTCAAAGGAGTATACCTGAACTTAGCATAACCCTCTATGGTTTGTTTTAGAAGCTGGATTTGAGCTTCTGGACTTGGATATGAGAGTTCTAAATCCAAATTCTTTATTTAAGTTACTTAAAAGAAGATGAATTTGGATTTATCCCAAATCTAGTCAAAGTTGTTGATTTGAAAAAATTCTCTCTTCCTTGCTTCTTCTCCACCCTTCCTCCAGCTGTAATAACGTTGAAGCTGAAACCACATTGGCATTAAGGTTTGTCTCTCTCACCTGTTCTCATTCTCTTAAACTTTGTATCTCTCTTTTTCTATAGTACTTTTATGTGAGTGTTTTTATTTTTCATATGATTTTTATTTCCATGGTGATTTTGATAGAGTGGGGAAGAGTTGAGTTTTTTTTAGCACACTTTTAGCAAAAAATATTTTAGTAAAAAGCTAAATAAGTTAGTCTTAAATAAATACACTTGTTCAAATTATCTTAATAGGATTCAATCATTTCATAATTAAAAAATGTTACTAAAATTTATGGCTTCAACTTAGTAAAAACTAAAAAGTCTCACCTCATAGTAGATAAGGAGAAAGCATGTTTTTTTTTTTTTTTTTTTTTTGTGTGTGGACATTTGCTAGCTTTCTTGACAAATTTATGTTATCCTAACAATAAGATGCCTAGTTTTTCTTGACAAATTGACAAAACCATAGCTCTCATGCGTTCTCCACCCAAATAAGATGATGATTTGATTTCTTGAAGCTGACAACTCATTAGGCTGGTCCCAAAGCAACAACCCCATGCCCTAGAGAAGTAGAAGACACATGCTTTGCTTGCAAAAGTAGATCAGATCATCAGGGGAGTGAAGCTGAGAGATTATGGATTATGATAACTAGTAGTATATAGTGGTTGTGATATGATTATTAGGACCGTCTTTCTAAAATAATGGAAGAAAGAGAGTCGAAATAATGTCTCGTTATCAAAAATTATTATTATCACAAAGTTGAGACATGGGACAAGACCTGAAGGAGATCGATGGAAGCAATCTTGATTGGCAAATTATGTAAGGCTGCCTAATAAAACAAAAGGAAAATAAAGAGGGAATTGGACAGAACTTCTGGATAAGAAGTGGTAGAACTAGAAGTCTAGAACATAGCTCTGATACAATGTAAAAGTACAAGCAAGAAAATAAAACAATTTAGAGAGAGACAAAGCGGAAGCAAGAGAAATAATGAGACCGAATTCACTAACTTTGGTTTAAATAACAGTTTACGTCCATAAAAAGCCCTAATTTTTATAATATAATATAACATAAAGAGAGAGAAAGAAAACAAAAGCAAGAGAAAAAAGACACAGGAAAATTACGTACTTCAACCTAAAAACCTGTGTGTATAGAGGATATCATTTTATAATTATAGGTACGTCTTTACTGTGAACTCTATGTATTACAAATTTACAATGCACCCATAGCAGGATATTTATTAGCACAGAATTTGACATTCAAGGTAAGAACATAAAAAACGTATAATTTAATGATTAGTCAAAATATATAACTATATTTTTTTTTTTTTAGTAAGAGTTATAATCCTTGGCTACAACCAAGTTTGTAGCCAAATTCTGTCATTCTTTTAATTTTTTTCTTCTTCTTCTTGTTTTTGTTTTTGTTTTTATTTGGGTTGTGTGGGTTTTGTTTGGATTTGTCTACGTGGGTTTGTATCTATTGTAAGGCTAGGACTTAGGAATGGCAATGTTGTTGAATTTTTTAATTTTTTAGGAGTTATAAATGAGGTTTAGTAAACTGTGTTGGTTCAGTTTTGTTAAGGAATTGTTGTATTTTTTATAATGTTTTTAGAGTTCAACAATGATGGACAAATTGAAAATGCAAATTAAGTCTTTGATGAAATGACTTTGTGAGCTACCAGCTGCTATGTGTGATTTATTGACTGAGTTGATTTTGATATCTTTCTCTATTTACTATGGTTACTGGGTCCTTAGAAGTATTTTGTTTGTCTAAGCTAAGTGGCTGTTTGTGTTTTGTCTGAGTTTTGCATGATTTTTCTTCTTCGATTATATATTTTCTTTACACAAAAATTTTACTTCAGTCTATTGGGCTTTTGTTTTTAATCTTGTGCTTTTTGATAGATGCGCTTGTGTTTTTGCTTCTATAATTGTTGGGTTTAATTTGGTGGGGCTTTCTATAATGTTAAAGCCATGCAGCCGTATATATACATGCAGCCATGCAGAAATACATGTACTCGCTTATATATACATGCAGCTGTATATACTAATTTATATATATACTAACTTATATATATAGATACAATAATATATATATATATATACACATATACAGCAATATAGATATATATATATATATATATATATATAGCAACATATATGTGTGTGTGTGTGTGTGTGTACTTCTTTATAGTGGCTGATGTCAACTTTTTGGCTGCCCACAGGTCAAATTCAGTTATGGCCAATACCGATTCAGATTATGATTCAGTCATGACTGATCCCGATTCAGATGAGTATGATAGTGAGGTAGAACTTGAGATTGCCATAGGCTACGTTCAGCTATGTATAGAGTACGTACAAAAGTACAACATGAAGTGACCTATGTGCACTAGTATCCTGAGTGGAAGGTCATATGTAATTGAAGTACTAGAAGGAAATCCCTAAGTGTGTTACAACATATTCTGCATGGACAAGACCATTTTTAGGCACTTGTGTAATGAGTTGAAGCGGCTGCACCTATTAGAGGAAGACACTGGTATTGTTTCAGTTGAGGAGGCCGTTGGGACAGTGCTATTTATCGTGGGACACAACGCTGACTATCAGCTAACTGCCAACCGCTTCCAGCATTCTCTCGAGACTATTCAACGGCAGTTCCGGCGTGCCTTGCGTGCTATCCATGCTTTGGGATGTCTCATCATCAGGCCCGACGTTGATGCAGCTGAGCTTCCTCATTCACTTCGAGGGAATCAAAAATATTACCCATGGTTTGAGGTATAGTTTGATTTTTCTTTTTTTGCTTCTTAAATAAATTATCACTTTGATTGATTAAAATCTAAAAAAATCTGTAATAGAGAATAGAGAGAATCCCTTATGAAGTGTGAAAGATAGCTGATTGCACATAAGTTGAATTTACCTAATTAGAGCTAATTATTTTTTTTAATAGAAATGTGTGGGGGCCATCGATGGGATGCACATAAGTGCTTCTGCCCCATCCAGTAGGACCGCCGCATTCATAAATAGACGAAGTGACATCACCCAAAACATGATGTGTGCATGCAACTTCGACATGCGGTTTACGTATGTGCATTGTGGATGGGAAGGGAGTGTGAATGATTCACAAGTCATGCAGGATGCACTTGGACATGCCGAGTATGAGTTCCCTTGGCCGCCTAGAGGTAAAAAAAAAAAAAAAAAATTTGAATTATCTTATACCATGAGAGCTAAAGTCATACCAGATATATCTAAAACAGTTTCTTCCATATGAGGTAGCAGCCAAAATATGTGGTATATATTGTGATGATGGCTTTGTAAATGGTATAAAAGTCAAAATACTAATTATAATTTTGTGGATATTGCTCCTTGATGTCAAATTCTTTGCCTGCAGAACCCAAGTACCTTACAAATTAAAAGGTTATGCATGTAGCATATTTGTGAACAACATAGTCCTCCCTATAATCATTAATACATCAATACGCTGCCCTTGTATTCATTTCCTTATAAACAGTTGTGTTAAGTAAATTTGTGCTTTTGAAAGAGGAGCAATCCATGGAAAGTTAATAAGATATGGGCTATTTGTTTCCTTACACTAATTCTATTGATTAGTCATACTGCAAATTCAAACCCTTTTGAAATTTCTGACAGTGTATCCTTGTAATTAGGAATGGCATGACCATGCCAAAAGCACTATAAAGTATAAATACATTTTACCATTTCAATTGTCATAGTTAGGCGACAGATTGATTGATCCAGATTCAATAATTCCAATTTTGATATAGTCATTTGTTCTTCTTGATTAAAGGGTCATCACTTTATATATAGCATTTTTCCATCTTAAGATTTGCGTAGCCATCTCTTTATTTAGTTTTGGTCCTTTAGAAATCATGAAAAAGGCTATTGGGTTTGGAAGAAATTATGCATGCCTTCAAACCTACGAAGCTCCTCAGATTTTCTCTTATTGCAGGATCGTACTACCTCGTGGACTTGGGGTACGCAATAGGCAGTGCATTCCTCCCCCCACACAAGTCCACACGCTACCATGCCCAAGAGTTTCGGGGTGCGAACTGGCAACCTACTACCTCACAAGAGTTGTTCAATTATAGGCATTCGTCATTGCGGATGGTGATTGAACGATGCTTTGGAGTGTTGAAGGCGAGGTTCCCGATCCTGAATGAAAAGCACTCCTTTTCTCTCTCTAGACAACGACTAATTGTGACCGCTTGTTATGCACTTCACAACTTTATCCGCATGTATAACCGGGCGGATGAAATGTTCCATGTGTGGGAAGGATCATTTGTGCGTAACAGCGACGCAACCTTAGCAGGAGCTGCACGCATAGGCAATGGAGGCACTGAAGAAGCTTTTAATTCTCGGGCACAACGAGCGATGTCAGAGTATCGTGAGGTGATAATAGCTGCTATGTGGGCAGATTACATAGGTAACCATGATTGAGCTTTTTGGGAATAGACTCTTAAAAATGTGGATGTTGCACTATTCAAACTCTATTTTAAGTTTGAACCTTGTTTTTGTTGAAGAATATGTTGTGACAAAAATAGATGTTGGTTATGGAGGCATTAGACAATGACATTATGCTATGTTTGCTTTTGTAGTTTACGTTACCAATGGTGGTCCAACCTGCAGGGTCCCCAACCATTGGTATCTATTGTAGGCTCTGGAAGAAAGGGACTGTGTGTTTATAAAAGTGTGTTTATAAAACCTGCAGCACAGTGTTTATGTTTGGTGTTTATAAAATCAAATTTAATTGGGTTGTGAGAGTTGGGGATGCTGTTGTGTGTTTATAAAAGTGTGTTTGGTGTATGAGTTTTTTTTTTTTTTTTAGAAACGGTGTATGCGTTAATATTGAGTTTACATAGGGTCCATATTAAATTTGATTTTTCAAAATTTGATTTTCAATGTGTATAGTTAATCATTTATCAAAATTTGATTCTCAATCTGTATAGATATTTTATAAGGTGCATTGCTTTACTAGGGACATGTTAGTAAGAACAAGCCAAATATGGTCCCAAAGTTATTATGTTAGACTCATCTACCAATATCATACTTACACTGTTAGTTATATAAGTTTGGTATATATTTACTTTGATAAAGGAGTGAACATTTGTGCATTTTTTGCATTTGGTTGTTGTCCTGTGCCTTGAGCAACAATTACTGAGAAGCAAAAAAACAAAACAACAACAATTTCTTCCACAAATTTCACATGTATCTTGACAAAATGAGACCTCTTTTTACTTGAATAATTTAATAGTAAATGCTTCAGTGATACTTCATGTTATTTGTATTTTGTTATTCAAAAAGTTAGGCTCCACTTGGAAGTTGGAGCACCCTCTTTTCTGAATTCACATGCCTCTGGGCTCTGGTTAGGACATTAATAATAGCAAAACAATTTCAGACCCCACAATTACTGTCGTTCATCAACACAGCCACACAAAATCCATTCAGAATCTACCAAGCCATGGCTCATCACTAAGATTACAATAAATCTACATAATTTAATGTTCATAAATTTTTTTCCCAACTGCTTTTAAGTGATTGTCAATAAATTGATGTCAGAAGATTGTTAGAGTTATAAATTGATGTCAGAAGATTGTGATATTGTGAATTTATTCAAACTATCTTGTTGCTTGTAATAGCCTTGTTTTGGAGGAGCTATATATGGGCCAGATTCTATTTTTGTTTTGATTCATTCAAATGAATCAAATCAAAAGTTTTTTTTTTTTTGGTTTATTCTGGAACTACTTTAAGATCGAAGCACTGATATATATTTTGTTTCAAAATTCTAGGGGCCGGTAAGTAAATTATCTTTAAAATTTGAGAAAATTCCTTCTTTTACAAAGGGCCACGTCATATTGATTTTTCTGCTACTAGAATTTAAAATTTATTTGCAATAGTCTTAGTGAATGCAACCTTAATCATACTGAATAGTCTATAGCTTTTTTTTCTTTTTGGGGGGGGAGAAATATAGCTAAAAAGTTTTAAAAAATAAAAATAATAAAGAGATGAACGTAGAACTCAAGAGTGATCTATGTGTTAAATTAGACATGTAATTTAAAAACTTCGGGAAAAAACATTAATGCTAACATATATATATATATATATATTTTTTTTTTTTTTTTGGGGTAGGGGAACAGTAACTTGTGAGTCTCAAATCCTTATCCAATGCAAAACTAATGCTATAAAATAACAAACTGAAAGTTTCAGAAGTGTAATATAATACAAGAATAGAATTTATTACATCAAATGGGATCACAGATACAAATGAGAGGAACATGAAGAAATCACACAATTAAATAAAATCTATATTACAATACCACCAAATAACACATCAACCACAAGTCACAACCAAAGAAATCCCATCATAACATATTCAACAATAATTAACTTAACCTGAACCTCCCAAAAATAATGAAATAAAAATCCCAACCCAATTACCTCCTCTCTCACTCTCTCATATAGTCATGAAAAAACTCTAAACACAAAGTGAATTTAGAGAGAACGAAAAATGGGTTGGGATTGAAATGAAATCATCATGCTATCTCTCTATGTGGGTCATTGGAATTGACCCATTATAGCTAGCTAGCTCACTCAGAAGACCAAACCAAAAGCCAAAGCAACAAGAGATGCAAAGAAAGTGGGCACAAAGATTGCAGCATCAGATGTTGGGCTTGGAGCTGGAGCCTTAATAGCTGCAGCAACCTTTTGCACAGAAGAGATGGCCATCAAAACCACCATCAATGCCACAAAGAACTTCAACTTCATTGCCTCCATTTCTCTAAAATGCTGTGTTAGGAAAAAAGAAAAGAAAAAGAATGCTTTTTTTTAGTTTCTAGAGAGAGAGAACCACTACAATTCCTCCTTGGAAATGGGTTTTCTTTTAGCAAAAGAGGAATGGTAGAAAAGCAGTGTAAAACAAAGGGCAATTGTGCTGGTATAGTATGTATGTAGGCAAAAGAAAAGCTAGAGGAATGCGACAATAACATACTATTGTCAAACTATTATTAAGCCAATAACATACAGTTGTAAGAGTCAAGAGTCATTCCCATGCATATACCTAGCACTAGCAAAATGGATGACTCAAGATCGTCCAAAAATAGTACACAGTACATCAAGTTCATGAGGAGTCAGTAATTTATAATAAGATAATATGGTTACAGGACATTATCATAACAGTTTGGTTTAGACCATTGTCATAGTTAGCAGTAGTACAAGAGTGGTGCATAACAAACACCATCCAATGAACATTATCTGGACCCTTCTTTTTGTCTGATCTAACGGGTGGACCTTGTCATGCATGACCCTCAATTCCTCTCGCAATACACATAACTCTTCTTGTAGTAGCTGGAAATCCTCCGCATATGACAATGGGGTCTTCAAGGAAATACACCATTGAAAAAACCCACATTTTTCCTTTGGGCAGCATTGAAATAGCCTGTACCGGTTATCATTTCGTTTATCCGAAATCCTCACGCTTGCTCTCAAGCCACAGAAACAGTTGCAATTTCGGAACCAAAGGCCATCGTCAATATCCTCATGCATTGTGTCTGACATCTGCGAGAAGAAGCCATAAACCTACTCACTTACACATTACTGTTTTGATACAGCTATCAATTCGTGCAACAAAAATATAGCAACATATCCAAGTAGACCCTCATATGGCTATGCAATTTCCTATAACTGTTTTCTACTTTCGGTGCAAGAGTAATGCAAACTTTCAAATTTTTTTATTACAGAACCATCATTGACAGAACCAGAATAGACTATTATTACAGATTTTTGGAGATATTTGCAGATCAAAATAATTTCACAATAATAACATCTATGAATAATTAGTGAAGCATGGAAAAGGTTCAAATCATAAGTTCGTAAATTGCACCTCACAATCCAATTGCATCCCATAAGGGGTTATTTATCAGACATAAGATTAGGAAATCAGGACAAAACCAGCATACTCTAGATTCCTCCATAGATATGCACATTACATAGTTCTCTTAGTTATGCAAGTGGCAAAAAATATGCTGGTTCAAGTTAAATGGTTGTAGACTTCAAAAATTAATTCATCTAGTGGTGTCCGAAATGGAATGTGTATGTTGCCTTCCTGAGTCAGTGTGCATCATACAAGATTTAGCAAGAAAAAGTAATTTCTGTCTAGGTGGTAAAAAAGCTAGCAGTCAAAAATTAGTTCCTGTTTCTCAATTTACATAATTTCATCTAAGCTGGTCAGGTTAGAATCTGAAAAAAAAAAAAATCCTTACTGCATCGTCTTCAAATTATTGTCCTCAGCAAAATAATGTTCATTTTAATAGAAACTAAAAGGTTCAATAACTATGATGTACGACACATTATTAACTAGTAAGTTAGCATAACAATAGTAGAATAGGAGCATTAGAAAGTTAAACATAATTCAAGCTTAAAATCAAATAATAATGCAGAAAATATAACATTGATCAATAATGTTGTTAGACCAATATTGAATTTTTCTCAATTAGAGAGAGAGAGAGAGACAAGAACCTTTCTGTTCATTACTATAATTGAGGAATTGGCCTGAACAGCACCACATTATATCCATCATATCCAAATTGAATTCAACGAAATTCAGTCAAACCGACCACAGAAATCATCAAATTCACCTAGCTAAAATTCATGAATAATTAAACTAAACCCAATCAAGTAAAAGTAATAGTAAAAATTCACTAACGAGATTCAGTCAAACCAACCACAAAATCATGAAATTCATCAAGCTTAAATTCATTAATATTTAACTAAACCCAATCAACTAAAAATAACAGTAAAAATTCACTAATGAAATTCAATCAAACCGACCACAAAATCATCATATTCACAACGCTTAAATTCATGAATAATTAAACTAACCCCAATCAACTAAAAAAAACAGTAAAATGAAGCTAATAATCGGCTTTCTCGTCAACCAAACAGAGTGTTAGGAAAAATGACAAATCGAATGGGTTGTAAATCAAACATTGTTTCAACAAAAAAAGATTTAGAGAATGTACCTAAAAGATTTCGAGAATGGAGGGCGTGTATGTTTGGATTGTAAATCAAATATTGTTTCAACAGCTAACAAAGAACAGAAAAATTGGGGATTTTCCTGATTGGTGAGCAAAACAAAAAAAAAAAAAAACAAAAAAAAAACAAAAAAACAAAAAAACAAAACAAAACAAAAAACTGAGAAATCTGTGAGTGAAGAAGGAACGGTTCGGTCTTTAGAGAAAGGCAAAGAATGGCATGCAAGGTGAAAGTGAGATTCGAACCTGGATCTTGGAGTGATGGGTCGGCGACTCGGCGGCAACAGATGCTCGATTAGCTGCTAGGTCTTGGAGCGTTGACAGTGGAGATGAGATCTGAGGAACGTCAAGCCCAGCCGTGGATCTTCTTCGGCGTCGATGGAGATCAGGACTGCGTGGGTTTCTACTCTCAAGAAGAGAACGGATGAAGAAGGAAGGAGAGGAGTAACTTGAATCAAATGGACGTTCTCTCTCCTGATTAAAAAAAATGATATTTAAGTACTTTGGTCAGGTTTTTTTACCACTTAAAACACAAGTACCAAACACATATTTTATATTTTTTGAGCACTAAAAAATATTGTTTAAACTTTGATACCAAACACATTTTTTTTTTATTTACACTAAAAATACGTTTTTCAACAACACTTTTTAAACTACAGTTTTCACATCGTTTTGAACAACAATTTTTAAAAACTAGGACCAAACGGGCCCTCTAAACTCTAATTTCAATGATATGTAGTAAAATAGTTTGTCTTGAACCTTTAATGCAATCATGATGTTTAAAAAAGAAATCAAATATACAAACTTATTATTGGTAGACATGTAAAAATCAAACATAGGAATCCCCTGTCACTGCAATTGAGATTTATATGTAGGAAGCACAACTCGTTCAGAACAAGGGAGTCAATACCGTACCGGAGACTATACCAGTTTGCCTAGCGGTACAGTATATTTCGGATACCGGTCAATACCAGTGTACCGTTTCGGGTTTACCACTATTTTTTATATTTTTAAATAAATATATATATATGTATGTGTGTGTATATATATTATAATAAATATAAAAGTTTACATAAAATATTTCCTCAATTCAAAACTAATTATTCATAATTTTAGATTTTAGTATCAATTAAAAGAAAAAAAAAAAACACACAATATAAAAAATAGAAAGCTTAAAAGTTACCATTGCATACTAAGAAAACAAATAATACTAATAAGTTAATACAAACAAGTTATCATTCTACCCTAACAAAAATTCAAAAATTACAAAACTAAAAAAAAAAAAAAAAAAAAAATTCTGTACCGGCCGATATTGCCCGAAATTGGCCGGTACGGCCGGTATTTAAATCGGTATGAAACGTTAATGTTTCGATACCGGTATGCAACTGATACAGTACGTACCGGCTGATACAGCCAGTACCAGTACAGTATCGACTTCCTTGGTTCAGAAACGACCACATAGTGCAGTGGATTAGCGCGTTTTCAGATCAAAAGGTTGTGGGTTCGACTCCCACTGTGGTCGATTCGTGCTTGAGGAGTTACTAACCATTTCTTCAATTTTGCACATTTTCACTTTTTGACAATTCGTTTTCAATTCTTTGGAAAGGCCATGCCTGATGTCTCTATTTTGATATGGGACAGTGCTCAAGTCTTGGTGTCCTAGTCCTCCACAAAGCAGCTAAAGTTTAGTAAATCCCTCTAGGCTCTAGCCTAAAATCAATATATTACTTGAATGAAAAACTCACATCCATAAAAAAGGCTTCTTTTGGTTCTCTGATGTTAGGGTTGTAAATGCACAAAGCTCTATATGACATAGCAGACTCGTTACATGAAAAATCTTGGTTCAAATCTATCTTTTGTGTTAATATTTGTCTTGACTTGGCTCATTAACAATCCTATTCGATATAGAAACAAGTGTGAGGCCTTTTTAAAGAAATGCTTTGTCCTTAGAAAATATTAATCAAAATAGAATCACCTTATGCTAATAACAAAACAAGGAGGTCCCCTATTACCAATTTCTTTTGTCAATTTGGTAGCCCAGTTTTACCAATTGCATCAACAATTTTGTGAAGTTTACATAGATATAGTCACCTGTCCATCACTAACTTAACCAAAATTTTAAATTCCTTGGTAATAAATCAATCGGTGGAAAAGAACACATTCATCAAAAAAGTCTTGTTTCCCCTTAAATAATATTATTCCTTATGGATATTTGAAATCTGTTGGCATTTTCTTTTAATCAAAAAGGTATGAAGTCAAAAAAAAAAAACTCACATCCATAAAAAAAAGGCTTCTTTTAATTCTCTTATGTTAGGGTTGTAAATGCACAAAGCTCTATATGACATAGCAGACTCGTTTCATGAAAAATCTTGGTTCAAATTCTATCTCTTGTGTTAATATTTGTCTTGACTTGGCTCATTAACAATCCTATTCAATATAGAAACAAGTGTGAGGCCTTTTTAAATAAATTCTTTGTCCTTAGACAATATTAATCAAAATAGAATCACCTTATGCTAATAATGGAACAAGGAGGTCCCCTATTACCAATTTCTTTTGTCAATTTGGTAGCCCAATTTTACCAACTGCATCAACAATTTTGTGAAGTTTACATAGATATAGTCACCTGTCCATCACTAACTTAACCAAAATTTTAAATTCCTTGGTAATAAATCGATCGGTGGAAAAGAACACATCCATCAAAAAAGTCTTGTTTCCCCTTTAATAATATTATTCCTTATGGATATTTGAAATCTGATGGCATTTTCTTTTAATCAAAAAGGTATGAAGTCAAAGAAAAACTCACATCCACAAAAAAAAAAAAAAAAAAAAAAAAAAAAAAAAAAGGCTTCTTTTGATTCTCTTATGTTAGGGTTGTAAATGCACAAAGTTGTATACAACACAGCAAACTCATCTCATGAAAAATCTTGGTTCAGATTCTGTCACTCATGTTAATATTTGTCTTAGCTTGGCTCGTTAACAATCCTATTTGATATAGAAACAAGTTTGATTTGGCCTTTTTAAAGAAATTCTTTGTCCTTAGACAATATTAATCAAAATAGAAGCACCGTATGCTAATATGAAACACGGAGGTCCCTATTACCACTTTCTTTTGTCAATTTGGATGCCCAATTTTACCTACTGCATCAACAATGTTGTGAAGTTTACATAGACGTAGTCATCTATCCATCACCAACTTAACCAAATTTCTAAACTCCTTGGTAATAAATTGATTGGTGAAAAAGGACACATCCATCGGAGAAGTCTTGTTTTCCCTTAAATAATATTATTCCTTATGGATATTTGAAATCTTATGGTGTTTTATTTTAATAAAAAAGGTATGAGTCAAAGAAAAATTGTGACACGTAAGAACTAAGAGCATCAGCGTTGGTGGTAGGGGTGTCAATGTTTGATTCAACCCACGAACACGACACTAACACGACACGGGTATTTGCGAGTTAGGTTTAGGCCTTAACAGAATTAGATCATAAACGGGTCGACCCAAAAGCAACACGATAAGGAATGTATTATAAGCGGGTCAACCCATAGACCCGCCATAGACACGTTTAACATGCCAATTTATTTATATCAACTTGAAATAACTCATTTATTTAATTTCATTTTCAATTCTTTGGAGAGGCCATGTCTAATGTCTCTATTTTGATATGGGCCAGTGCTCTAGTCTTGGTGTCCTAGTCCTCCACAAGTTAGCTAAAGTTTAGTAAATCCCTCTAGGCTTTAGCCTAAAATCAATATATTACTTGAATGAAAAACTCACATCCATAAAAAAAGCTTCTTTTGATTCTCTTATGTTAGGGTTGTATATGCACAAAACTCTATATGACATAGCAAACTCGTCTCATGAAAAATCTTGGTTCAGATTCTATCTCTTGTGTTAATATTTGTCTTGGCTTGACTCATTAACAATCATATTCGATACAGAAACAAGTGTGAAGCATTTTTAAAGAAATTCTTTATCCTCAGACAATATTAATCAAAATAGAATCACCTTATGCTAATAACAGAAAAAGGAGGTCCCCTATTACCAATTTCTTTTGTCAATTTGGAAGCCCAATCTTATTGCATCAACAATTTTGTGAAGTTTAAATAGATATAGTCACCTGTCCATCACCAACTTAACCAAATTTCTAAACTGCTTGGTAATAAATCGATCAGTGGAAAAGGACACATCCATCGGAAAAGTCTTGTTTCCCCTCAAATAATATTATTCCTTATGGATATTTGAAATCTGATGGCATTTTCTTTTAATTAAAAAAAAAAAAAAAAGAGTCAAAGAAAAAATCACATCCATAAAAAAGGCTTCTTTTAATTATCTAATGTTAGAGTTGTAAATGCACAAAACTGTATACGACACAGCAGACTCATCTCATGAAAAATCTTGGTTCAGATTCTATCTCTCGTGTTAATATTTGTCTTGGCTTGGCTCATTGACAATCCTATTCAATATAGAAACAAGTGTGATTTGGCCTTTTTAAAGAAAGTCTTTGTCCTTAGACAATATTAATCAAAATAGAAGCACCTTATGCTAATACGAAACAAGAAGGTCCCCTATTACCACTTTCCTTTGTCAATTTGGAAGCCCAATCTTACCTATTGCATCAACAATTTTGTGAAGCTTACATAGACATAGTCATCTGTCCATCACCAACTTAACCAAATTTCTAAACTCCTTGGTAATAAATTGATTGGTGGAAAAGGACACATCCATCGGAAAAGTCTTGTTTTCCCTTAAATAATATTATTCCTTATGGATATTTGAAATCTTATGGCATTTTCTTTTAATAAAAAAAGTATGAGTCAAAGAAAAATTGTGACTCATATCATAAGAACTAAAAGCATTAGCATTGATGGTAGGGGTGTCAATGTTTGATTCAACTCGTGAACACAACACTAACACGACACAAGTACTTATAGGTTAGGATTGGGCCTTAGCAGGTTTAGGTCATAAACGGGTTGACCCAAAAGCGACACGATAAGAAACGTATCATAGGCGGGTCAACCCACAGACCCACAATAAACACATTTGACACACCAATTTATTTGTGTCAATCCAAAATAACTCATTTAAAACAACCCATTTAACTCACATAACAAATAAATATTCATTTTATTTTAGATTTGTCAAATACCTTTTATATCCAACCTATACATTAAACTTAAAAAGAAAAGTAATTACAAATACTTACAAGTGATATAATTGTAAATTGAAACTTTATAAACACTAGTCAAGATCAGTCTACTGTTTGCACCAATTCTTTCAATATTGATATTTAACATTTGGCAAGTTTAATTTGTGAATGTTATATTTTTGTTGAACTATGTCATTTTGAATTTGGGTTGAAGTGTATACACTTATTTTGAAGGGTAAAGAATTTATCTCTAGATAGATGTTAGATTTTCGTTGAACTATATTATTTTAAATGTATGTTGAAGATTTGAAGTGTATGCATTACTTTTAGGATGTAAAGAACTTATTTCTATATGGATGTTATATTTAATATTAAGTAGGTTAAAATGAGTTGTATTGCATTCATGTCAATCCAACACAACCCATTTGTTAAGCATGTCAAATGGGTCGGGTCGAGTCATGTCAACCCCTTTTATTAAAAAGTCGGGTTAGGGTTGAAGAGCCATGACATAATTATTAAATGGGTCGAGTTCGGGTTGAGACATTTAGTCAAATACTCCTACCTCGACATGACATGAACTCAACACTCTAAACCAAATTAACACCACAAAAAGTAACCTATTTTACCACCTTACTTTACAAAATACTCAACATTAGTGGTTTTATTTTAGCATTCAACACAATAAAATAATATATCTACTACAATAAACAATAACCACTACCACCAACACAATAAAATAATATAACTTTTACCATCTTAGCTACAGTGCACAACCATCTTTGTCTGAGCCAATTTTTTTGGCTTTCCCTCCACTATTGTATTATGCTTTTTAGTATTGATGGCGCTAAAAATAGCAATATGAATTTTTAGCACCACCAATGCTAATGCTCTTATAACACAAAAAGGTATGAGCCACACCATCAGCCTCCCATTTACTCTAATTATAAACACAACTAGGATAATTTCTCAAGTCTAGCGCATTGCCAAGCAGAGAAGAAACAAACTTTATCAGCATTGTTGATTGCGTCAGGATAAACTTTTGCTTCACCTTCCTCCATAATATTCAGGAAATTTTCCTCTTTGTTTATTAGAGAGCCTATACTATAGCAATGGCCTCAGCAAATTGTAAATCATAGAACAAATGACTCCTAACCCATACTTTGAGGATAGCACAATATTCATTTTGGACAATCACAACTAGGGAGGTGAACTCTTTGGCCAGAGCTGCATCTACATTAAGTTTATTAGAACCTAGGAAGGGGTACTACCCTATTTTTTAGCAATCAAAACAAAATATTTTAGTATTGGTGTATTCCTACTCCTAAGTCCTACCTACCATTCCAAGATTATATATACAATTTGTATATTTATAAATAATAATAATAATAATAATTCTCATTGATTTAAAGCATGTAGAAATGTTTTCTCCCAAAAAAAAAAAAAAAAGAAAAGAAAAAGAAAACATATAGGCTACATTACATTGAGTTGACTTTTGTGCTGTAATACTAAGAGCCCTTGTTGTTTTGTTTTGTTTTTGTTTTTTCTTTTTTTTTTTTTAACCACCAATTTAACACATTTACTTTGATAGAAATTTTTTGACCCATTTTTGAAACTCTATATATTGTCGCTTCTGAACTAGAGCTAGGGCTTGATGATGATTATAAGCCACCTATGTAGTTTGTATTGTCCTCTCTTACATAGAGAAAATCATTGCAACACTGTAAGCATAGCCCTAGTGTTGAACCATGTAAATGTGTCGTGGTTACTCTTTGCGTGTTCTCTATTTTTGCTTCTCACATGTTTTGGGAATTATAGATTCAATTCCCTTAACTATAACTTACCCTTCAAAACTCAAATCCAAATCAAGACATAGACACAAATATTGCTAGAATATCCACTTCATTCAAATTTTTCAGCATCTCCTCCATTTTCTTACTAACTAAACATAAAATAACCACAAAAAAAAAAAAAAAAAAAAAAGATCTATAGACAAATCAGTGTGCTTGAGATGAAGAAAAAAAGAAAGAAGGAAAAAAAGAAAAGAAAAGAAGTAGCTACAAAGAAAAAAAAAAAAAAAAAAAAAAGAGTTGTGCTGGAGTGAAGAAGGAAGGAAAAAAAAATAAAAAAGAAAGAATAAAGAACCTGGTGTGACTTGTAGAAGAAAGGAGCAAAGAGAGAGAGAGAGAGAGAGAGAGAGAGAGAGAGAGAAAAAAAACTGAACAGTATGTGGGAAGGTGATGAAAGTGGGAAAGAAGTGAAGAAAGAAAAAGAAAGAAAGAGTAAAGAAAGAAAAGATGAAAGTGGGGGTAGGTGGGGAAAGTGGAGATATAGGTGGGAAAGGGGGGGTATGTGGGAAGCTAAAGAATTTTTTTTTTTTTTTTTTTTTTTAGTGTTACATATAGCTGCATTTTTGAAAAACGTGGCTATAACTTACCCTTAGTTGCGTTTTGAGATGTGGCCAAAGGTTAGCTATAGCCGCGTTTTTTAAAAATGCAGCTATAGGTCCTCAAAAAAATTATTCAGCTAAACCTATAGCCGCATTTTCACTTTAAAAAATTTTATTCGATTGGACCTATAGCTGCATTTTTTAGAAAATGCAGCTATAGGTCCCCTTAGAAAAAAAAATTATTCAACTGGACCTATTTAAAATGTGGCTACAAAAAATAAGTCACATGACTTAAAAAAATTAATGTGACTAAAACTACACGTGAGTGGTATTTTCAATCACCATATAAAGGATTGAAGAAAGATAATTCTAATAAACCAGTTTGGAACCAAACATTTTCCCACCAAAAAAATCATTTACTACCACCAGAAATTCAAAGAAACATAACTATTGGTGACGATATAGCTATTGTTAAAAAGGTTATGATGTTAAAAGAGATCACAAATTTGAACTGCGAAATTTATAAAAGAAAATCTAATTGTCGTAATACGCAAGGTTAAAATGGTTGCAGGCAAAATAAAAGTTGTTGAGAATTTTTTGTTGCCATTAATTTTCCATGAATTTAATAAATAAAATAATTTATACTTACTGCGGGGCCGGTTATCCAAAAAAGTGATGTTGAAATCGTAGGAAATGGGCTTATGGCCCAATGGCCCAGTCTAAGGACGTTTATCTATCCGAGGATGGTTAAATAAAGACATGGCTGGAATAGTACAAGAAAAAGAGATGGAAATTATATATAATGATCCAAAACGCGTCCGAGGATAAAGTCCATCTCGAAAACAATGATCCGTGGTCGATGTAACTATCTTACTATTTTCGATATGCCGCAAAGTTGTATTGTAATTGAGAAACGAATATGGGATAAGGGAGGAGCAAAGAGAGATAACAAATATCTTCTAAAGCTACTACCTCCACATTAAATGCTTCCTAGCTAACTCTCTGGCCGCATTAATATGGAGGTAATACCTAAACAGTAATCAAGTAGCCTTATGGCTGCTGATTGAAGGTTCTGGGAGGTGTTGGATGGGATAGGAAGGAGTTCCTAGAGACTAGCTTACACGTGTATGGTGAAAATGATATGAGGGTCATGATATATAACAGAGGAAGGTGGCCTGAAAGAAGGAGAAAAAAAAAAACCCTAGAAAAGAAAAAAGACTAAAAAATCGTAACCCTAAGAACAAAGAAGAAAAAAATCCTAAAAACCACTAAAAACCAAGCCGAGGACAATGTTTCCCAGTTTGTTGATATTGAATGTTCTTTATTCAGTTATTATTATGATTTTTCCCGTAGAACAGAACTAGTTCTTGCACCCACTCTCTACAAATTTCTTGTTTGGGCTTGTTGGGTTAGAAACCCATCCCTATTCTGGGTCCAATCCAAATTGAGTCCTTACAATTAACGCCGTCTATGGGAAGAACTTGATAGATTCAAGAGGAAAGATAAGTGCAACGTTTGTGATGGAAGAAGTAGCATTGCAGTAGGTAGCAGTGGGCCACAGCAAATGGATGTTAATCCACACCAGGCAGAATCCAGGGGGTCTCAGCATGACAATCCGTTTGTAACCCTTGAACAAGGAAAGGATCGTGAGGGAAGTGTGCGAACAACCCACACCGATAGAAGTCATTCTCAAGAACTCCACCCAGTGAGTCTTTTTCCTATGATAAGGAGTACCACCATAGATGTAAATATAAGAGTCCACCTCGCAAAGGTTTAGGGAATGACGCCCTGAACAAAGCGTTGAGTCAAGTTTCTAAATAACCCTTCACGCAAAGTATTGAGGGTGCAAATCTTCCTTGGCGATTCTATCAGCCCACGTTCACCATTTATAATGGTCGAACAAATCCAGTGAAACATGTTTGAGAGCGAAATGGTTCAACCGTTTGAGAGTGAATTCCATTGATTCCTTTGAGAAGCTCACCCAAGCTTTTGGTGCCTGCTTTATCACCTGTAGGAGGGTTCCTCAGTTTTTGGGATCATTATTATCCATGTCCATGCAGGAGAAGGAAACCCTGAAAGCCTATTCTGATAAATACTGGAAAATGTTCAACAAAATAGATGGAGACTATGATGACATGACTATTAATACTTTTAAGGCTAGCCTTCTGGCCGAGCATGATCTGAGGAAATCTTTGACCGGTAAACCTGTTACCAGCATGCATCAGCTTATGGATCAGATTGACAAGTATAGAAGGGTAGAAGAGGATCAAATACAGGGTAAAGGAAAGGCCAAAGTATTCCCTCAAGAGATGAGGGACTTCAGATCAGACTGGTACAATAATAATCGACCTAGAAAGGATTTTGGGGGGCAACCAGGATCTGCCAACTCCCAGGTGGTTAATGCCGTGTTCCGAGAACCAGTACAACATGTTCTGAAGAAGATAAAAAATGAACCATTCTTCAAATGGCTGAATAAGATGGCAGGGAATCCTACGAAACGTAATCAAAATCCATACTGTGAGGCAGGTTTGACATTTTGGGGAGATGCTTCTTTGAGACCCCCCTAGGCACGATAAACGTCATATTTACTGCCCCAGGGAGAGCTGGGTCTTGTCCTTCTAGGTAATGTCTGTATCTCATTGCCTGGATGAGGGCTCTAGTTCAATGTCGAAGAAAGTCAAAATGGGCACCCCACTAGTGTTGGGTTTTTTAGATGAAGATAAGGTGGGAACCATACAACCGCATGATAATGCTTTGGTGGTTACACTTAGGATTGAGGGGTATGATATGAGAAGAGTGATGGTTGACAAGGGAAAAGCAGCCGAGGTTATGTACCCTGACCTTTATAAGGGGCCCCAGGATCTGATAACCTACCATTCCCCTTTGGTGAGCTTTGAAGGTAGATTAGTCATTCCAATGGGTTTGATTAGATTACTTGTCCAGACTGGCTCAGATGTAGTGGAGGTGACTTCATTATGGTGGATGCTTTCTCTCCATATACAGTTATTTTGGGCAGGCCCTGGCTACATACCTTGGGAGCTGTTTCTTCCACTCTTCATCAAAAGGTAAAATATCTGTTAGGAGGCCAAGTGTTAGAAATATTGGGAAACCAATCTATGGCCAGACGGTGCTTGATAACGGCTATTCAACATCAGCCTGAGACGGAAACTTCGGCCACCGTCGAGAATGGTTTATAGCAATCAAAGGCTCCGGAGACCCTCTTCAGCAAACCTGCCAATGAAATGAAATGTGAGAATTTGGAAAAGGTGAGTGTTGGGGATGATCCAGAAAAGTTCTTTCAGGTGAGGGCATAGTTGCCTCTGTTGGAAAAGGAACAATTGGTTGAATTCCTTAGGAGAAATGTTGATGTGTTTGCATGGGATGCTTATGAAGCCCCAAGGGTAGATCCAAACTTCATTTGCCATCACTTGAATGTTAATCCCTCTATTACTTCGAAGAAATAGCCACCTTGGCGTCCATCTAGAGTGCATGTAGAAGCTATCAGAGATGAGGTAACAAAGCTCGAACAAGCAAGGGCTATCAAGGAGATGTTTTATCCCCAGTGGTTAGCCAATACAGTTGTAGTGAAAAAGAAAAATGGCAAGTGGCGTGTATGTGTAAACTTCACAGATCTTAATAAAACTTGCCCAAAAGATCCTTTTCCCATGCCTCGTATAGATCAGTTGGTGGATACGACAGTAGGCCATCCTCGGATGAGCTTCCTAGACGCCTTTTAAGGCTATCATCAAATCCTACTGGCATTGGATGATCAGGAAAAGAAAGCTTTTCTCACTTCTACTAGAAACTATCACTACAAAGTAATGCCCTTTGGTTTGAAGAATACGAGGTCTACTTATCAACAGATGATGACGAAAATATTTGAGACACTTTTGGGCAAGAGCATCGAGGTCTATATTGATGATATGGTAGTGAAGAGTAAGGTGGTGTCCGAGCATGTTACAGACCTCACAAGTATTTTTGAAATCTTAAGGAAGCATAACCTGCGACTAAACGCATCCAAATGTTCATTTAGGGTAGGCTCGGGGAAGCTTTTGGGCTACATGGTTACTCATCGAGGAATTGAAGTGAACACCAATCAGATTAAAGCCATAAATAGCTTGCAGCCACCTCAAAATCCCAAACAGGTCTAGAGATTGACTGAGATGACTGCTGCTTTGAATAGATTCATAGCCAGGTTAGCAGATAGGTGCAGATCTTTTTTCCTTTTACTACATAAATGGAAAGGATTTGAATGGACCAAGGAGTGTGCCCTGGCATTTCAACAGCTTAAAGAATATCTATCTCGGCCACCCATTATGTCTAGTCCTGAGGTGGATGAGGTCCTTTTTTCCTACTTGGCGATAGCTACTTATGCGATAAGTTTTGTCCTGATACAAATAGATAATGGCATACAACGACCAGTTTATTATGTGAGCAAATTGCTTCATGAGGCTGAAGTGCGTTATTTGCCATTAGAAAAAGCCATTTTGGCAATAATGCACGCTACAAGGAAATTTTCCCATTATTTTCAAGCACACACTGTAGTTGTCCTAATTTAGTATCTGCTCAAATCAGTACTTTGGAGTGCAGACTACACTAGCAGGATTGCCAAGTGGGGCACAATTCTAGGAGATTTTGATATTAAGTATATGCCTCGTACCTCTGTGAAGGGTTAGATTCTCACTGACCTAGTGATCGAATTTGCTAAAGGCCCTGAGGAAATAGAAGCAAGTCAGCGTGGCATGGATGAAAAATCGGTTGGCTTAATATCCGTACAACATTCCACACCCTAGAAAGTGTATGTGGATGGAGTAGTAAACCAGTGAGGGTCAGGAGTGGGGTTGGTTCTAGTATCTCCTGAAATGGTCACTATCGAGAAGTATTTAAGGTTAGGATTCTCAGCTACCAACAATCAGGCAGAATATAAAGCGTTATTAATAGGGACGATGATGGTCAAAAAACTGGGTGGAAGAACAGTGGAGATGTTCTCGGATTCAAGACTGGTCGTGGACCAGGTGAGAGGGGAATTGGAAGCTCGGGACACAAGAATGCAGGAGTACTTGGGCCAAGTTAGGCGTACGCAAGTAAATTTCGAATTTTTTGAATTATCCCATGTCCCCAGAAATGGAAATGCCCATGCAGACTCTTTGGCTACCCTTGCCACCTCCTCGGCACAAGACTTACCCCGAGTGATAATGGCTGAGGACTTAAACACACTTACCTCAATAACGAGAGACTTACTCTAGGTCCATCAAGTTAAGTTGGCACCTAGTTGGATGGATCCTATACTATTATTCCTTGAAAGGGATATACTGACTGAGAATAAATCAAAAGCTGAAAAGATACAAAAAAAAGCTCCTCAGTTTTGGCCGTCCAAGGACAAAAATTGTACAAACGCTCTTTTTCTGGGCCATATTTGCTTTGTGTACATCCCGAAGCATCAGAGCTACTTCTAGAAGAATTGTATGAAGGGATTTGTGGAACTCACATGGGAGGAAGATCTTTATCTCACCGAGCAATTACTCAGAGATATTGGTGACCAGGCATGCAAAAAGAAGCACAAGAGTATGTTAAAAAGTGTGATCAGTGTCAGAGGTTCGCACTAAATATCCATCAGCCGGGGGGAGTTCTTAATCCTCTTTCTAGTCCTTGGCCTTTTGCTCAATGGAGTTTAGATATTGCTGGTCCTTTCCCTAAGGCAATGGGAAATAAAAAATATCTAATGGTTAGGAGAGACTATTTTACGAAATGAGTCGAAGATGAGCCTCTGGCCAATATCAGGGATGTAGATGTCAAAAGATTTATCTGGAAGAATATTGTTACTCGATTCAAGGTTCCTCAAACTCTCATCTCAGATAATCGTCTTCAATTTGATAGCAAAGCTTTTAGGAAGTATTGTTCTGACCTGGGGATAAAGAATAGATACTCCACTCTGGCCTATCCACAAGGAAATGGGCAAGCCGAGGCTATCAACAAAGTCATAGTGAATGGACTTAAAAAGAGGTTGGATGATGCAAAAGGAAAATGGGTGGAGGAATTGCCACATGTCCTTTGGACATATCGCACAACGCCTCACAGTCAACAGGAGAGACTTCATTTTCAATAACGTATGGGGCTAAGGCTGTAATTCCTTTGGAAATGGGTTTCCCTACGCTGAGAACGGGCACATTGACCTTGGATGGCGATGATGAACTATTAAAAAAGATTCTAGACTTGATAGACGAACGACGAGAGAATGCAATGGTTCAGCTGGCCTATTACCAACACAAGCTCAAGTAAAGTTATGATGCAAATGTGAAGCTGAAACCGTTAGCCCCAGGAGATTTGGTATTAAGAAGGGTTTTGAGAACTACCAAGAACCCAGTCTGGGGAAAATTAGGACCTAATTGGGAGGGACCATATCGTATCATATCGATGGTAGGAATAGGTGCATACTACTTGGAAGATCTAGATGAAAAAACTGTACTCCATCCTTGGAATGTAAGCAACTTAAAGAGGTATTACTATTAATAAGAACAGTTCTGTTGTGCTTCCTTTTTTCTATTCATTCTGTCTATGTACCTTGTGTGTCCCAACCTATTGAAGTATTAAACAGAACCTAAGTTATGTCAGGTTCTTCAGACCACAAACTTAGTGAAAATTAATACCCTTTGATATCTATTGAAGTATTAAACAGAAGTTAAGTTATGTTAGACTTCTCGGACAACAAACTTAGTAAAAATTAATACCCTTTAACATCTATTGAAGTATTAAATAGAACCTAAGTTATGTCAGGTTCTTTGGACCACAAAGTTAGTGAAAATTAATACCCTTTAACATCTATTGAAGTATTAAACAGAAACTAAGTTATGTTAGGCTCCACGGACCACAAACTTAGTGAAAATTAATACCCTTTGACAGCTATTGAAGTATTAAACAGAAACTAAGTTATGTTAGGCTCCTCAGATCACAAACTTAGTGAAAATTAATACCCTTTGACATCTATTGAAGTATTAAACAGAAGCTAAATAATGTTTGGCTCCTCGAACCACAAACTTAGTGAAAATTAATACCCTTTGGCACTTGTTGAAGTGTTGAACAGAAACTAAGTTATGTCAGGTTGTTCGGACCACAAACTTAATAAAAATCAATACTCCTTGAATTGAGTTATTACTAAATTTGTATATCAAAGCAAAATCCATGAGCATCACTTAAAGCATTTTCAGGTATTCAGGTCCTACTTGTTATTTAAACATTCAGAATACTTTCTCAGATTTGGACACTTAATAATGAATTGAAAGCACACCTTTGTAGTGCTATGGAGTTCACAGTTATAGCCTACTCGGACTTGCAATTAAAATACATAAAGTTGAGATTCCCCTTATATCAATAAACTTTATTCTTCTGTAGCATATGATCATGTAAAAACAAAGAAGGTTCATGCTGAAAATTTTACATGTGATAGATAAAGCAACAATATCCCATATAAGTTTAGTAAGGAAAAATATACATCACATTAGAATTATCCTTAAAACAAATTAAAAAAAAAAAAAAAACAATAATAACGAAATGAAAAATGAAGGGAATTTAACTACATTAATTATGGTTTCAATTTTATTTGGAGCTTGGGCTGGGGAGCTTTGTCAATTGCCTCAGAAGGAACTTCCTTCTCTTTCTCCTTTGGAACTTCTCTAGCAGGTAAAATAGTTGAGGTTAAAGCATGCTCAAAACTTTGAGAAACTACTTCATCTTTAGGAACCTTTGCTGCTTTGTCTGAAGAGGTATCTTTTAGAACTTCAAGCATTTTGGGCTACTCCTGCTGATTGAGAGGAAGAGGATTCCAAGTTTAGGCTTCTTCGATGGAGTCAGCAGCTGTAAAGGACACCTCCTTTTGTTTAGAAGGAGGGTTTGAGGCTCGTATGGCCGGAGGGAAATAAACGTTTTCTAGCCTTCTCAACTCAGAAGAAGACTAAACCCCAACTCGGTTGAGAGCTTCTTCCCAAGTCTGAGCACAGTAGGCTCGACATATAGCAAGGACCTTAGCCCGGAGGTTGTCCTCTGTCTTAACTACGCCGACGTCATATCCATGCTGTTCGGCTTTATCTTTTTCTTTTTCAGCCTTGGCCTTCTCCTTTTCTACCTCAGCCTTTGCTTTTTCGGCCTGATCTCTGAGCCTTAGGGCTTCTTCCAGTTGTTTCTTCAAAGTTGATATCTGTTCCTTGGAAGTTGTCAACTGGTCGTTAGCCTCGCGCAGACGTTTTCTCTGCTCCTCGACTTGCCTTTAGGTGTTCTCCAAAGCCAAGTTAGCACTCTTCCGAACATGTTCTTCCTCGGCTAACCTTTTCTTTAGCTGTACATTGCTTTTTTCAGCAATGGTGAGTGTCTGCACAGCTATTGTTCGCCTCTTCCTCTCATAATTCAATTGCTGGAAGCAAGAATTGGTTATCTCCTCAAGCCTAAAAGTAGCTTGAACAGCCTAGAAGAAAAAGAGTTAGAAATATAGCAAATGAAACTGCATGTATGACATTTATAAGTAAAGAAACCAAGCAAGAAAAGTATCATACCATGCCTAAGTATCTTTTAGCATTGAGGAAAACCTCATTCCTTCTTAAACCTCTCAGCTCAGTCATATCCTTTGAAAGTAAAAGGGTTTCATCTAGGGCCGAGGTGACTTGGCACCCAATGCCGTCGTTGAAGTCCTTAAGTGATGCATCTTCCCTCAGGGGCTAATCGCCGAGCATGGGTGCAAGGAGCCAAGCCTTGGGTTCTGAGGACTAAGTACATGTCCTTTCCACACCTCGTTGTGGCCCATGGCTAACTTTTTGCTGCTTCGCAACTCGTTGGACCTCGTCTTCACAAGTAAGACTAGGTCTCCTAGTCTCCACCACATCCTTATCTTTTAGATCTCTCCTCCTTTTCGGATCATTAGGTTCGAGCCTAGTTTGTTGGGATGGTTGAGGAAGAGGGATAGGAGATTTGGAAGGAAGGGGAAGTTTGGGTTGGGTGGACTTCCCTGGTACACCTTTTCCAGGTTGGTCTTCAATCAACTCCATTAAACTCTTCTGGGGCTTTCTTTGGATGTCCATTTCATCAAAAATATCCTCGGGAGATGGAGGCTTGTTAAATACTTCAAACTTGTCTGCAGAATCCAACAATTCTACAACTCCTTCTAAATTTTCTTCTTTTACTTCTTCTCTTTCTTTTTCCTCCCCCCCCCCCCCCCCCCCCTCCCCCCTTCCTGAGGAATAAGGTGTGATGATGAGGATTCTATTGATGGAGTGGCCACAAAAAGTGGTTAAGTGAAGGGTGTGCCTTCAGGAATCGGAACGCCCTCAGGAACAATGAATCTTTTGAAAACTACACTAATGCGATGAAGCTAAGGATCTTTGGCCTTTAACACGCACTTGGGAGCTTGAAATGCTGTGGAAATGGGTTTATACCCAAGGATCACGTGTGCTACTCTCAATTAGCCGTCAGATTCGTTCATGAACACCTCAAATAGCAGGATTTTATCTAGACTCTCCCTGTTGACTAATCTGAACTGAGGTCTGGTGGAATGTCTATCTGCAAAATCATTACAACAAAAGGAACATTTTATCAGAAATAAAAATACTAGGAATTAAAATATATATATATATATATATATATATACAATCTAAACTATATAGGCTTACAATTAAAAACCCCACCTGGGGTTCCCTCCTTGGTCGGACAGGGTAGGCCATCATGCCACTGCCTGGAAAAGATTAAAAAATCATCTTTTAAGCCCTTGTTTGATGTAGGGAGACATTAGATTAACCTTACTTCGAGGTGCCTAGACTTAAGGTAATACCTTTGACCCTTCAAATTGTGTAAATTGTACATCCAGTTCACATCGTGATGGGTCAAGTTTAGATTCATCTTCTCGTTTAGGACTTCTATACTCCCTAACACCCTAAACATATTTGGGGAGCGTTGTGTGGGAGATAACCTAAAGAATCTAAGGTAGTTTCTAGTGAGATTACCCAAGGGAATGGTCATCCCTCCCTCTATAATTGCAATCATAGGGATGACCACTTCTCCTATTTTCCTATCATCCGCCCATGCTCCTGAAGCAGCGTATCTCATACCCAATGTTGGGAGAATTCTATACTTAGCTCTAAATACCTCCATATCCTCCTTGGATTCAACCAAACACTTAAGTTTACCCATTTTCAAAAAAGAAATTGTGAAGAAAAGTTAATAAGACAGAATGAAAGCTAAGAGGGGTTAAAGAGACTTACAGGTTTAAAAAGGAAGTCCTCGGACAAATTTTTAATATTTATGAAACGCACATAGAGGTAAAAGAGAATGATAGGTTCAATTAATGTGCGATAAGATTGTGCAATTGTTGTAACTAAAAAGAGAGTTGATTTGAAAAGCTATTTATAATGGTGTAGAAATTGTAAGCAGGAAAAATCCTGCTCATAAACCTAGGAAAATCCTCCACCGTTAGATTTGCATCTTGCTGTTGAATGTGGGGGACAAAAAAGCCGTCATAATTTAATGATGGCATGCTCCTGATGTCGAAACGTCAGGAGCATGCCTTGGGCAAGTAAAAAGGTGTTCTGGGGATTAGGAAAATCCACGAAAGAGGTGAATGCAAGATATAAAAATCTCCCTTTTTCTGAGGTGACAAAAAGCGAAATTTTGAGGGGCTATTGTGGGGCCAGTTATCCAAAAAGGTGATGTTAAAATCGTAGGAAATGGGCTTATGGCCCAATGGCCCAGTCCGAGGACGTTCATCTATCCAAGGATGGTTAAATAAAGACACGGTGGGAATAGTACAAGAAAAAGAGATGGAAATTATATATAATGGTCCAAAACGCGTCTGAGGATAAAGTCCATCTCGAAAACAATGATCCGAGGTCAATGTAACTATCTTACTATTTTGGATATGCCATAAAGTTGTATTGTAACTAAAAAATGAATATGGGATAAGGGAGGAGCAAAGAGAGATAACAAATATTTTCTAAAGCTACTACCTCCACATTAAATGCTTCCTAGCTAACTCTTTGGCCGCATTAATGTGAAGGTGATACCTGAATAGTAATCAAGCAGTCTTATGGCTGCTGATTGAAGATTCTAGGAGGTGTTGGATAGGACAAGAAGGAGTTCCTAGAGATTGACTTACACATGTATGGTGAAAGTGATATGAGGGTCATGATATATAAGAGGGGAAGGTGGCCTGAAAGAAAAAGAAAAAGAAATACTCAGAAAAGAAAAAGGACTAAAAAATTGTAATCCTAAGAACAAAGAAGAAAAAATCCCAAAAACCCCTAAAAACCAAGCCGAGGACAATGTTTCCCAGTTTGTTGATATTAAATGTTCTTTATTCAGTTATTATTATGATTCTTCCCGCTGAACAGAACTAGTTCTTGCACCCACTTTCTATAAATTTATTGTTTGGACTTGTTGAGTTAGAAACCCATCCTTATTCTGGGTCCAATCCAAATTGAGTCCTTACACTCATCTTAAATAGTTTAGTTAAAAAATAAGTTAGATAAAAGTATCATTATACCTTAAAAAAGTAAGGCCTTCAAAACTGTAGATAAATTCACTATGAAAATAAAGTGAATTTAAGTTATCTAAAAAAATAAATTATAGTTAAGTTAATTCCAATTTTGGCCAACCTCCTAACGAAAAATATTTGTAAAAGAAAAATTCAATAGGACTTTGAAAAGCTTAGACTTCAAATGTTTTGGATATTGATCCTAGCATCCAGGTTTATATTGCTGCTAGAATATACAAGGGGGAGAGAAGAGAATGGTAGTTGTGAGATCAATTTTTCCAAATTTGGTAAGTTGGTTGAGCCTAGTTTGAGAAATAGAGTAATGCTAGAAACACAATTTTTCATAATTTTTTTTCACAATTGTTAATTTAATAAATTGTTGTGGGGGGCAGAAACTCAAGCTTATATATTGAGCCCAAAACCCTATGTGAAGGTTACTGTATGTCCGAAGAGGCCAAAATTGTTGAGGAATACTCCGCATGAAAGAAAGATACTAAGGAGTGAAGAAGATCCGTCCGAAGAGAGCACTAACGTTCCGAAGAGATCATTCTCCTCGGATGTAAAGATTCTTAGTCAAATAAATATCTGGAGGGGTTCGAATGAACTTACTAATGACTTCAATAATCTGGATAAGTTTTGGATATGCTAGGAGATAAGAAGAATGGAGAAATATCTAAAAGGAAAAGCTGCCACGACCACGTTAAATGCACTGCATCTGCTTTTCTGGCTGCATTAATGTGGAGAAGACCCCTGAACAGTGTCAATCCAGCTACCACCACTCACGGAAAGCTAAGGAAGAAATCTGACGTGACACATACTCAAGTGGACACTTAGATGAAGAACAGGTGGATAATGAAGATGATGAGGGAGGATGCTATATAAAGAAAGAGACTCACATGTAAGAAAGGGACTTTTAGGGGAGAGTTGTATTAATTTTTCATTGAATGATATTCCTCTTCGGACATCAAATTGAAAGACTGTGAAGTAAGTTTTTTATCAGTTCCTTCCTAATACCATAGTTAACTATTGCTTAGTCCATAATTAGCCTAGTTCTTTCGCCCATTCTCTACAAATTCATTGTTCTGGGTTTATTGGACTCATAATCCAAACATTTTGGGCTTAGGCTACAAAAAATATACCCTACAATTATTATTGCAACATTATTTTTACATGAGTCAGTATTGATATTATTTTTATTTATTAATATTAATCACAATATGTCATCTCAACAATTAATTAAAAAAAAAAATTTGTGTACCTAAATTTATGGATGGTTGTAAATTGTTAGGGTAAGGTTTGCATGCATGCAGTTGCAGTATGGTAGGCTTTGGTTATTGTTATATCAATTGTGTTTGACCTGAAACAGATCAAAAAGGAAACTTTGCTGCCACCCTCAGACCTTAAACCCTTTCGTTTCGGAAACATTCAAACATGATGGTAGCGTTGGATTATAGAGTAGCAATAGAAAGTGACATTTTTGTGCCTACATATGGAGGAAACATGGCAAGAGTTGTGGAAGGCCACCGACGGTAATTTACATACAGATGATTTAGCCATTAGCACTTAATTGTTAGAGATATATATTATGGCCAAGAGTGACATTAATCCATCTAGTTAACTCAAATTTGTGTGATTCAATAATTCTTTTGCAGGTACTTGGGGTTCAAGACGACAATTATTTTAGACAGAGGGCTTTTAGTAAATTTGATAGATGAGTACAAGAATGGAACAATGAGCTGCGACGAATTCTCCCAAGCAGTCAAAGACAGGTCAGATGTTTGTACATATCCGAAGCAACGAATAACACCTTAAACCTCGAATGTTGGCAGTTATCTCTGTTAACAGGAGACAGAAACAGAAACAGAAACACACACAAACACACAGCTTTAGAGTTCAGTTCCAACTTTAAAAGTTGAATTTCCAACCTTAATTAATATCTAAGCTAAAAAAAAAAAAGTAGGCAATTAAATGGGGAATATCCATGGCCATCGCAAACACCGTAACAACTCTCATCAAAATAAACCGCCTTCAAATTGACAGCCCTTTAAATATGGTCCGTCCGATCAAGCTCCACCAAGCACAAGCCCAAAACGAACATGGTCTCCTTGCCTTACAGTCATGTGGACTCGACCCTACGAGCCCTCGCCGGCCAAGCCGAGGGGTTCGGCCACAGCACCATCGGTGGGCTCCACGGTTCTCTTTACCATGTCACCACCTTAGAAGGTCACCACCACCTTCTTGCTTTTCATTTCGTCACTCTATTTGTTTATATAAAATTATGTGTTTGTGTTTATGAAATTTAAAATTCTGGCGCATTGAGATTTTGTGTTTTTATTAGGTTTCAAAAGTTGGATGCGAAACAGTGGTTTATGGTTATATGTTAGGCTTTTTGGGATTTTACTGTTCACTGGTTTAACAGTTAGTTTATTGAGCTTTACTT
Source organism: Quercus variabilis (assembly GCA_030445155.1). Taxonomy (NCBI): domain Eukaryota; kingdom Viridiplantae; phylum Streptophyta; class Magnoliopsida; order Fagales; family Fagaceae; genus Quercus; species Quercus variabilis. Next base: position 43,397,242 of record CP129451.1, read on the forward strand.
TTTGGTTACTTATATATATGTAAATGTGATCATCATGATAATGTTAATTGCCTGGACATTGTTAATTCAATGGGGTTGTTTCAAGTGGTTAGGTAGATTAGTGAGTTTGGAATTGTTGCATTAATAGGGATTTTAGTCATTTTACTAATGCTAATAATGTAAATGTTTGAGGTTTTAGCGAATAGTAGAATTTTGGCAAGTGGAATGGACAAAATTGCTAAATGCTTTTTTTGGGCAAGCTAAGCAGCGTTTTATCTTATTTGTTAAACTAATTAGGGAAATGTCCCTCTTTTGAAAATCGATTTTCTCAAAATCGAGTTAAGTCCTATAGCGACATTTTTAAGAAGTTTATAGCGATGTTTTGAGGACCTATAGTAGAGTTTTGTAACTCAATTTATATGAAATCAAGTTATAGGTAAAAAAAAAACTAAAAAAATTGCCTATAACTCAATTTAATGGAAGTCGAGTTACAAAACGTTACTATAGGTCTTGAAAACGTTACTATAATTCCTTAAAAATGCTGCTATAGGGCTCCAAAATTTTTTTTTTTATAACTCGATTTTGAGAAAATCGAGTTTCAAAAGTGATGTATTTTCCTAATTAGTTTGAAAAATAGGGCAAAACGCTGCTTAGTTTGCCCAAAAATGGCATTTAGCAATTTTGTCTCAAGTGGAATTGACATAGAGTTTTACTAGGTTGTTCATTGTTGCAAAGTTTAGACTTTTGCTAAAAATCTTAGTGTAAGTTTTATTAGAAGAGCTTACAAATTGACATGGCAATGTAACAATGAATGTGATTGGTACTACTTCACCGATATAATAAGTAAGTTTTGAATTACTTTTTTATGATTGATAACGCACCTGTGAGGGAGAAACGCCCAGGAGTACATCTCTACACATGTATTGGTCCATGGGCCCAATCCGAGGACGTAACTAGTCCGAGGACGAATAACTGCTTGCATGCAGGTCAGTGGTAATAGGTAAAGGGGTAAAATCCGATCAAGATTGCCTGGCTAAGGTTCGAGGAGGAGTGTCATCTCGGCAGAGTAAAGGCGAGGTAAAATGAAGTGTACTGCCGTCGAGAGCAACATTCCAAACCATTCCATGGATAAGGATAAACATCAAGAAGGGACATGACAGAGGAAAGCTACAAATATCTTGGGAAAAACTTCTACCACCGCATTAAATATACCATAGTTAACTCTCTAGCCACATTAATGATGAAATGATTCCTGAACAGTAATTCTCAACCTTCCAACTATTACCCAAGGACTTTAGGGAGGCGCTGATGGAACAAGAACCAACCCCAGTGATCTGATCTGCACGTGAAGGGTGGGGATGCTAGGGAAAGATAATATAAAATGGAATGGAGATCCTCAGAGAAGGGGATCGAAAATTTGGAAGAGAAAGCACTGTAGTAGTTTGAACCATAACTGTAACCATTTTCAATCAATATATACTAGAACATACCTCCTCAGATTGTGCCGAAGACAAATTTACTTAGATAACTCTAGTCCATTTCTGTTTGATTATCTTTTAAAATCTATTCTAACTATTATCTCATTTATTAGAGCCTAATTTTTCAATCCACTATCTACAAATTCATTGTATTGGGCTTGAATCCAATCATACCTTGGGCCCAAGGATCCAAAACGCGTACATACAACACCTATTTGTAAAACTTATATAATAAAATTTGTAATATCCCTAACATCACTCTTAGACTTTGTAGTACTATAGTTTTTATTGGGGTTATAAGTATATTTTATTGATAGTCTTCAGTGTGATTATGGTTATGTGGGATTCAATCAATAAAAAAAATGGCTATGTGGGTTGGTTTGCCAAACCTGAATTTGTAATTCAATTTGGTATTTCCTATCTGAACTATTGATAAATTGTATTGGTGTAGTTGGGGCATCGGCTTGTCAAATCCTTTTCTTTGGAAGGCCATTCTAGAGGTTTCCCAGAGTCTGTATTTGATTGTGCTGTGATGTGCATAACACATTTTTCATTATGGTTTTGCAGATGATGGGCCAGGATTACTTCGTGAAGGATGTCGTAATAAAGAACCACTGTGGATTGTGTTCGAAGTTTTAGGCACCATTCATCTCTCTTCTTACTTGAATGTGTCGTCTTATATGACCATTGATGGCCGAGGCCAAAGGATTAAACTCACCGGCAAAGGTTTGAGGCTGAAGGAGTGTGAACATGTAATTATATGCAATCTGGAGTTTGAAGGTGGTAGAGGTCCTGATGTTGATGCCATCCAAATCAAACCTAATTCAAAACATATATGGATAGACCGCTGCACCCTCCGTGAATATGATGATGGACTGATAGATATCACTAGGGAAAGCACAGATATTACTGTTTCTAGGTGAGACAAAAATTCCTTGTTTCAAGAAATTTCTCTCATTGAAAAATAAAGAATAATAGTTAATGTCTTCAAACATTGGCTTCAGGTGTCACTTTTTACAACATGACAAGACAATGCTCATTGGAGCAGACCCTTCTCATATTGGCGACAGATGCATTCGAGTGACCATTCACCATTGTTTTTTTGATGGGACCAAACAGCGGCATCCTCGAGTTAGATATGGGAACGTGCATCTTTACAACAATTATGCCAGAAACTGGGGCATTTATGCTGTTTGTGCCAGTGTGGAATCACAGGTGCTATTTTTATTAACCAAATTCTATTATTTGTTGGTTTGAACATTTAAAGGTTTCAAGTTTTTTCCTACTCTAGGTGATTAAAGATCTTGTATCTATACTGTGATATCAGATATACTCCCAATGCAATATATATGAAGCAGGACAAAAGAGGGTGGCAATTAAATATCTCACAGAGAAGGTATATCCACTTTCGAGTTTTGAACTGAGTACATTTCGGAAGTCTGCACAATCATCTAGAGCTGATTGGTTATAATTAGGCCAAAATTGAAATTTAACCATGATTTCTCAACTATATAGTTAGTAGGCAATGTTTTCAAACTATATTTTTTACTAGAATCTTGAGTCTAAGAGACTCAATTTTGGCCTACTATAAATCGAGTCTCCAAGACTCGATCTTTATGGTCTAATTACGTCTGATGTGACATCTTTTTCCACGTGGCGACCACATGGAAATCGAGTCTCTAAAACTCTATTTATAAACCGAAATACCCAAAAAAAATACAATCAGATCAAAGAGAGAGAGAAAGAATCTAAGCTCACCTCACCAATGCGGCCTGGGGCTCACATGGCCTGGGTCACAACCCGATCCAGTCAACCCACAACCACCCAAACTCCAAACAGAAGCCAAAGAAACCACAGCAAAGAGAGGGAGTGAGACGGATCTAGTTGTGGATGGTTACAAATCTGGTGGTTGCGGTGGTGTTTTTGTTTCTTGGATTGAAGCATGAGAAAGACTGAGAGAGAAGGAGTGAGACAAGAAGAAGAAGAAAGAGAAGAGAGCAACCTTTTTGGCTTTCTTTTCTTCTTCAGCTTCTTTTTTTTCTTTTTTTCTTTTTTTTCTTTTTTCTTTTTTTGGCTTTGATTTCTTTGTTGGTGTTGTTGTTCTTTTTTATCTTCCTGTTTGGGTCTGGGCTTATAAATCGAGTCTTAAAGACTCAATTTCTAGGCGGACGCCACATGGAAAAAGTGTCAACTCTGACCCAATCAGAACATGAAAACTAACCCTCAAAGACTCAATTTATAGGTCCTAAATCAAGTTTCTTAGACTCGAGATGCTAGTAAAAAATATAGTTTGAAAACATTACCTACTAATTATATTTTTTGAAAATCAAGGTTAATTTCCCATTTTGACCATTATAATTGTCTAAGGGCTTAAGTAAAGTTTGTCTGCATAGATGTAAATACACACAAACACAACGGGATTTTGGTTGTGAATTCAGCTCTTTGAGCATTCTTTAATTGAAACGGAAATAGGAAAAAAAAAAAATTAAATCCTTGGGAGATTACTATGTAACATACATAAAGACACATTTTTGCATTAAAATATCTGTTTCTTATTCATGTTAAAAATTTATCTGCAGTAAGAGAGCTTTCTATGCTAATAATTTTCTGCTTTCCAGTAGGTAGATTTTTTTGCTAGTATATGAAAGTAGAAATGGATAAGCAAACCTATGGATTTTCTGTGTCTTTTTTTTTTTTCAATTTCTGTTGTCTCTATTGTATTTTTATCTACGGTATCTTTCTCTTTATGTTCCTTTCCAAATGTGGTATAGGGGCACAACAATTATGATTGCATAAATTAAGACATTTTGGCTTCCTCTCAACATGAGTGACTATATTTTAGTATTCCACAAGAGCTTTTGTTATCCTCTTTTTGGTTCCCATTTCCATTTAGCAGTAAATTTCTTTCAATATTTCATATGTCTTCAAGTATCAATGATTGAGATTAATAATCTTGCTATCTAGAAGCCATACAGCACCCAATATTTAGTAGGAAAAATAGAGGAAAAAAAAAAGCAAAAGATTTTCAATGATGAGGCCTCTGATGCCTATCTAACTGAAATATAGAAGAATTATTCGAGGGGAAGAGGACACCTCATAGCAATGAAATAGATGTTATGTGACTTCTGCACATGATGCAAAATTGAGTAGAATGGCTGTGCGCTCTCTCACTCATAAAGGCGTGTGACCTGTAGTTCATTAATCAAGAATTGTGAAATGACTCCCGAGTCCTGACCTGTAGTGCCCTTCTACAAGCATTATTTCTTATAGTTCATGACCAGTTGGATTGAACTTTGAAATTAACTTTCAAGGTGTTCATAGGAATTTTCCGCTCCAAAAGTAATCCAAACAATCTCCCATACCCTCCCATAAGAAAAGAAGACAGATATCTTGAGTAGTCAATTTCATACATAAACCCTTGTGATGGTTTCATGTAGCTGGCAATGTGAATCATTCATATGAACAAGTTGAATTTTCATGTGACACATACATGAGAATCTTTGGATATTGGAGGTCTTAGTCAGGATAGGTAGGAACCGACTCTTATTGTGTTATTTAAAGGTTTGTTAATATTTTATTTTATTTTTAATTGTCAAGCTTTGTTAGTATTTATGATAGGCTTAAACTCAGCTTCCAAGGAATGGAAGGATGGAGGGAATGGTCCATTAGCTGATACTAATCCGATGTGTCTTGTGTATGCGCATGCATTTTTTATTTAATTAATGGTTTCTGGTATTAGCCTCTGCATTGAGAAACAAAATATTTTTTGTTGCTTGACTAGATAATTGAGGATGCATGACATAATTTAGAACTGTGTTTATTTTGGATTTTTCTAATTGCCTACTTTGTTAGATCCACCTTTTGATCGTCTTAGCCATATACAAACAAGCAAAATGTTGGTTAACCATTTTCCCCTTGTGGCCTTATCCTGTTTTCATCTACTGGATGGTTGACACTATGAATCCCTGTGCTAGATACTGGGAAAAGCATGACATTATGTGAAAGTATATATGTTGGAATTTTACGCTAGCTGCCCCTACATTGTAAATCCATTGGTTGATAGTAATAGCAATATTTAAAAATGCTTGCCAATTAAGCTGCACAGACAAATGCCATCAAAAGTGTTGAATCAATAGTTTTTGAATTGTGGAATTGCGGAATATGATCTTTTTCAAAGTACCACGTCTCCATTTGGTTAGAAATGATCCTTCCTGTGAAATTGTATATTTTACTGGAAGTACATGAATTTGCCCATGACCAATAAATTGCTTCAGCATCTAAGCGTATGTTTGGATAGCAACAAGTGTCTCACATTTTGCGCATTCAACATTTTATAGTGGATCTTATATACTGTTTACGGGACTTACAAGTACTTTTTTTCAAAAAAACAATTTTAAAACTGGATTCCACAGTACTATTCACATATTTAAAAATTATTTTACTATAGTGTTTTCAGTTTTCAGTAATAAGTAGTATCCAAACAAACCCTAATAGCAGACATGTTTTTCTTAATGAGATTGAAGTTGGTTTTTTGTGACCTCTGTCTAGGCAACTGACAAGGAGGAGGCAACAACTGGCTGCATAAACTCTGAAGGGTATTTATTCATAAGTGCAACTCAAGCAGGGCTATTGACCAAGGATACTGCACACAAAATGTTTCATCCTAGCGAGCACTACCCTATATGGACAGTGGAACCGCCCACGGATGCTCTTAAGCAAGTTCTCCAGCATTGCACAGGATGGCAGTCTGTTCCACGACCTGCAGATCAGAAGGCGGTAGCGTAGTATCTTGATAACTACATGTATAATCTCTAATTAGTAACATTGACTTTGATGTTTGTTTCAACAAAATACCTCTTCCCGTGTGTAAAAGGCAACTAGTGAGTTTTCCTTTTGTAAAAGGCAACCAGTGAGTTTTCCTTTTAAGCAAGGATGAAATAAATAAGATTTTTGTTTTGATGTTGTTATGTACCTACTTTTACTTCCCCATTTTCCCGGTTAACATAGACACTTGACAGGTCTCAGAATTTGTAGTGCCCCATTTCTTTGGTTACTGTACACCACTTCTTGCTGACAGGTCTCAGATAGTATCAACACGCAATTAATGTGTTGTTTATGATCCGGCATTATAAATGATATAGGTTCGAGTGTCAAGAGTAGATCATAAAATCTTGGAAATTTTTAAAGGCTCTCAATGATTCAAATGTGTATGCATGGAAACTTTGAAAATGATAATATATATGCTTATATCTAGAAAGTGAAAGGGTATATTGACATGACCATTTCCATGCAAACCAATTATAACTAGAATCTTCTTTCGGGCCCATATAAGCAGCGGTTGTTTTTTGACTCACCATTTTGTTAAGGAGAATTGTTGCTCATTCATTTCAAGGTCAAAAACTTTTACAAACCATGACGCACCATTCTGAAACTAGTGGTGACTCTAGGAAATTTTTTTAGGGCATTCCTTAACAAGCATAAATTACACAATTTAATAAAAAAAATTTATAGATTGACAACAACAACAATCAAAAAATACGCAAATACATAAAATTTATAATTGCCTTCCACCAGTTTTCATATTTTAAAATCTCTGCATAATAATCTCATTATCAATTCTACAAATTACATCTTTTTCAATATACACAACCAACCAATCATTCATTCATTGATCTCCCATTCGATTGTGCAATTCATTCTTTATATATTTCATTGCTGAAAAACTTCTTTCTACTGTTGCAGTAGCAACTGGAAGTTCACTAACTTTTCAGCAAGTTCACTAACTCCTTGAAACTCTAAAAAGAAGTCATTGTTGCGCATATCAAAAATGTAATTCTGCAGTTAAGAGTCAAGTACCAAAATATCTGTCCCAAGAAAATCAGAGGGATAGAATTTAGCTAGACATATCAACTTTTCCTTATCGAAAGCCACAAATGAATTACTTAACAAATCGATATTCGCCTTAGAAAAGCAGTTATTAAGCTTTTGAAGTTGCATATCTATGACTGTGTAGAATAGTTCAACACGATAATGATGTAAAATTTTATTTTGTTGGGTGTTGCGTCGCGGCCTCCCACTAACTACAAATATCGCTTCCATGTCCAAGATAAGAATATCATGTGAGGTACAAAATAAAGATACTTCAGCCAATAAAGATGCACATCCATCATCTCTCATCACTTGCAATCGTTTCCTAAACACTTTAACAAGATCCATAGCATTTACTATATCTTGATTTTTTTTTTTTTTTTTTTTTTTTTTTTTTTTTGCAATGCTATTGACAACTCATTTGTGATCCCTAAAATATTTTTCATCGAGTGTAGAGCAAAGACAAATTCAAAAGATAGAATTGACCTCATAATAGATCGAGCTTCAACTTTTTGGTCGGAGAGGCCATCTTCTTCAATAATCTCTAGTGCATCAACAACAGTAGAGAACATCAAAATCAAGTTGAGAATAGTCCCATAATATGATCCCCTACGTGTATCACCAGGACGTTTAAGATCTGTCTCTTGATTCAAACCTTGCCCATTTCTACATACACCATTCTCTAAATCTTCTTTAATTTTGGCAAATTGTGTATCTCGAAGAGCATCTCGTCTCTTACAAAAGCCTCTAACAACAGTTACTAAATTACTAATCACATAAAAAAATTCAACAATGTTAATATGATTTTTAGCAACAACAAGAAGTGTCAATTGAAGTTGATGAGCAAAACAATGGACATAAAATGATGACTTGTTCTCTTTCAAAATTAAAGTTTTGAGACCATCGATATCACCTTGCATATTACTAGCCCCGTCATAACCTTGCCCACATAGGTTCGATAAACTCAAATTATGTTCATAAAGTAAACATTCAATAGCATGTTTGAGAGACAAAGCGGTAGTACTTGCTACATGTACAATACCAAGGAATCACTCTATAATAATTCCTTCTTTGTTCACATAACAAAGAACGAGGGCCGTTTGTTCTTTCACTGAGATATCACGTGACTCATCAACTAATATTGAAAAGAACCCATTGTCAAAATCCTTGATGATGGCTTTGGATGTTTCATGAGCAATTGCATTCACAATATCTTTTTGAATATCAGGGTGGGTAAGCTCGCAATTTTTTTGAACTTTTTGCAACACTTTATTGATAGATTCATTGTGATCCCCCAAAAATTGTAGAAGCTTAAGGAAATTTCCTTTATCACTTGAACCTTGAGATTCATCGTGACTATGAAATGCTAATCCCCAGCATAAAAAGAATCTTATGCAATCAACTATTGCATTTAATTAAACCCGATATTCAATTTTATCTTGATTTGATTTCTTAACAAAAACACTTTGAATGTGTTGCTTTTCCTTCAACAGATCTTCACTCTTCTGGACAACTTGGTTATGAGCACTATTAACTCCTCCAACATGGGAATTTAACTTATCTTTCTGATTCCAAAGTTTGAATCCCTTCGTTACAAAAGTGTCACCTCCTCCTTGCTTACCAACATCTTGCCCAAATAGGTAGCAATAAAAACAAAATATTGCATCCTTGTCTATACTATATTCCAACTAGTATCTATTTTTATACCATTTGGATATAAATCAACAAGGCTTTCCAGAAAAATATGATATAGGGTAATCATCACTGTGTAAAACAAGTTGACAAGGGTCTTTTGTTAAATAATATCTTCTTATTTCATCATGAAGATTAGGATGATAAGATGATATTTTTTCTCATAGCCCAGGATCTGAAGGAAGATTCTCTAAGTTAAAGTCAACACGAATTAGCTTAGAAGATGAAGATGAATCTTGCACAGGAGCTAAATCTTGGGTAAACAAGTTGACAAGGGCCTTTTGTTAAATAATATCTTCTTATTTCATCATGATGATTAGGATGATAAGATGATATTTTTTCTCGTAGCCTAGGATCTGAAGGAAGATTCTCTAAGTTAAAGTCGACACGAATTCGCTTAGAAGATGAAAATGAATCTTGCATAAGAGCTGAATCTTGGGTACATGGTTTTCTTATCAAATATTTGTCCATAATTCTAGCAAAAGAAAAAATAATAAACTATAATTTTATTTGAAATATTCATAAAATTATTAATTATTGTTGTTTAGTTGTTTCATTAATTTGTTTGTCTTTTATAAACTATAATTTGTTATATTATTGTTTCATTAATTATAAAATTATTAATTATTATTTAGCCTAACATAATTTAATTTATTTGTCTTTTATAATGTATTGATTAATTATACTACTTTAATTATTGTTGTTTAGCGTAACAATAAACTATATTGCTTTAACTTGTTTGTCATTAATTATATTGCTTTAATTTGTTATATTGTTTAGTCCCTTGTGCACATTACACTAAAAGAGCCAAACATTATACATCTCATGTGCAGCATAAAAATTAAAGTAGTGTAATGTGCAACACATTACACTGCTTTAATTATTATTTACTACCTGACCCCATGTGCCCATCAACCCATTTACCCCCGCCCTACTCAACAGATAAGTACAAGCCATCCCCTAATCACAACCTGCCAATCAAAAAATTTCACAGTTACAATACATATTATACTAAAAGACAATCAATATCTCACCAACACCAACACTCACTGACCAACAACAACAGATAAGATAAAGCCAAAAAACAAGCAAAAAGCAAAACAAAGTTAAAGAGTAAAGATTGGTTCTCAAAAAAAAGAAAAAAAGAAAAAAAAAAAGAGTAAAGATTCAACAGCCAATCAGAGCCTTACAGTTCAAAAGAGAGGGAGAGAGTTACTGAGTTAGACAACTTAGACTAGAGAGAGAGAGAGAGAGAGAGAGAGAGAGAGAGAGAGAGAGAGAGAGAGAGAGAGACATCAGACATTCATATTTTTCATTTCAGTGAGATAAAGAGAAAGAGACTGAGAGACTGAGAGAGAGTCAGAGAGAAAAAGAGAGAGAAATACCTTGAGGTCAAGCACCGGAGTAGTCGAGACCGATCTGCAATCTACAATCTACGATCTGCGACAAGCGACGACGACTAGATGAGGAAGACGAGCGAGCTACGGCGACAAGCAGCGACAGAGCAAGCTGCACCTGCAAGCGATGTGACCATCTCACCGTGGGTTTGGTTTGCTCTGGGGTTTGGTTTGCTTTGTATTGGGTTTTTTTTTTTTTTTTTTTTCCTTTTTTGTGGATAAACATCTCTGTATTGCAGTATTGGGTAATGGGGTTTGGTTTACTTTTACTCTGTATAGCCTGTATTGGGGTTTGGTTTTCTTTGCCAACGACGTGACCGTGGGTTTGATTTCTGATTTGCTCTATACTGGTTTGTTTTTTTTTTTTTTTTTTTTGGTGAGAATCCATGGGTTTGCTACCTCCGTATTATGTTGGGCTTGCCATGGGTTTGGCCTGTCGTGGGCAGTGGGCTTGGCTTTGTTACAATTTTTTTTTTTTTTTTTTCAAATTTTAGTTCAAAAAAATTTTTTGGGGGTTTTTTTTTTTTTTTTTTTGCTTGAAAGTAGAACAGATAAAATTTTATTTTTATTTTTTAAAATTTGAGGGTGTTCTTAATTTTTTGATTGAGGGTGTTCCTAATTTTGTGATTGAGGGTGTTCCTAATATGGATTAAATATAATTTTTTTAAAGAACACCCTGACCTATACGTGGCTCTGCCACTGTCTGAAACTCGGGACCACAACTAAATAGCCTATTGTCCTCAACGTTCATGTGTAAGTATAAATGGGGGGATAAAACCATGCAAGTGAAATTGTATTAAACCAAAAAAAAAAAAAAAAAAGAAGAAAGGTTGATAGGCAAGTATTCCATTATTATAATAATAATAATTATTATTCTATGCATTGTACAAACATAATAAGTTAACAATAAATAATAAATAAAAAAGCCTAATCAAAATGATGTAACAATAATATTAATTGATGATACTATTGATGGATGGTGAAATCTTACCTTGATTACCTACCAACAAGGTAAAAAGTAAAAACAATCTAGAGATTTGTCAGGGATGATTCTAGCAGGGGACTCTTTCGTACATAAGTTAGTAATGAACTTCTCAATAAAAAGGGAAAGGGTAAAGTATTGCTACAAACTAGTTTGTAATGGCTACAACTCCCACTAAAAAGTTAACACTACTTCATATTTTGTAAATCTAACTATTAGATTGCATGTTCTTAACATCCATGTCAAATTTCATGTCAATTCGTTGTTATTAACTATTCGATCCATAAGCATTTTTTTTTTTATGAATAATTTTGGACTATAAAAACTTGAAATTTAAACATTTAATTGATAATATAACATTGATATTTGATTTTTAGAAACTTTTGCAAACATGGAGAATATAAAAAGAAAAATTTTGATTTGTCAAAATTCACATTTAATAAAAAGATATTGAGTTAAGTTGTAACCAAATTTTGTCTATAAAGAAATGCAATATTTGAAAAAAAAAGTTGTGCACACCTTTTTGGAGGTCCTTCTTCCCCTTTTAAACTTTGTTTTTTTTTTTTTGGGGGGGGTGGGGGGAAGGACAAACTTCATATTTGACTTAGGGGTTGTTATGGATACAATCCCGAAATATCAAAGGTAGGGTTCAACATTTCCAATGGGATCAGTCACATTTCTATGTTGGGAAAGGACATACTTCAAGCTTGATTTTACATGAGGTAGCTAGGGTTAAGGATAGTAACAGAACTATATTATATTTTATATATATATATATATATATGAAATTTAAAAAATATATATTCAACCTCCCTAAAAATTAAAATTGGTCATAAAAGCTGTAGGGATAAAGGGCCCAAGAGTATATATTGGGCCGTGGGCCTTATCCGAGGACGTTTAGTAATCCAAGGACAGATAAACGATAGTGAAGATGTGAGAATCAGAACTCCATGAGCAAGCTATGACTGAGAAGGTTGGGGAAGGTGGGACAAGGAGGAATGCCTCCTTGACTAAGCAAAGCAGAGATCAGAAGGTGTAGTCTACCATCCAGAGTAACGTTCCAGGATATCCTATTGAAAAGAGTACACATCATGAAAGTACAGGACAAAAGGAAGATATGAAATATTTAAGAGAAAGCTGCCACTACCATATTAAATGCTCTGCAACTAACTCTCTTGCCACATTAATGTGGAAGTAATACCTGAACAGTAATTTTCAGCTTTACAACTACTCCCAAAGACTTCAGGAAGGTGTTGATAGGACAAGGATCAATACCAACGACCTAATCTACACGTGGAGGGTCAAGATGAAAGGAAGAAGATAGTATAAAATAAGGAGGAGACTCTGAGGGAAGGGGATCGGAAAATAAAAAGAAAAACATTGTAAAAACAAAAACCAGACTTGTAATCAAATTCAAAAGAAATATATATAAGAACTGATCTCCTCGAATTGTGCCGAGGACAATTTTCTTTAGATAAAACCCGTTTATCTTTGCTTTCAAGTGATATAGACCCACCATAATTGTTGTCCAATTCATTAGAGCTTAGCTTTCTGACCCACTCTCTACAAATTCATTGTATTAGACTCTTTGGGCCAAAATCCGGTTGACTCTTGGGCTTGGGATCCAAACTCGGTCCTTACAAAAGCAAGTAAAACACAATAAACATCTCGTTCCTTGTGACTCTACACTATATGATCAAGTGTATTTGGGTGGTGTGTGTACTTATGTTTATTGATTTTGACTTTTTGTAAACTTTAGAACACATTTATTGATTAATTAGCATTTTTTATATGCAAATGACTCAAGTTGTATAGTTGTTTGACTTTGGGTATTTGTTGTTTGGGACTTAAAGTTAGGAGCGTGGTTCTTTTTATTTCCTTGGCGGTGTTAATTATTTTTTTTTTTAGTTCAATAATATTTGACATATAATTAGATGATAAATATGATTTATATTTGATTTGTAAATCTAGCTATAGTATTAGATTTATTTCAAGAAAAAAAAAAAAAAAAAAAAAAAAGCTAATAATTCAAAAACAACTATCATGTGTCTTTTTATTATTATTATTATTATTATTATTATTATTATTATTATTATTGATTTTTTAAATGAATTTATTTAGAATGATGGAGCAACTATTATAAATTTTACTAGATAAGTCATAAAAATTGATTTATCAATCATTGAGACACAACAAATATATAATTAAGACATTTATTTATTATATTGTTGAAACGATATCAAATACATTCATTGTCATATCATTTTATAAATATTATATAATAAAATGATAGATACTGTAGTGTGACAGTGTGAATATTCGCAAATATTTGTAAATGTATGCATGTGTGGATATTAATAGATATTTGTAAATAGGCATTGTGGCAGTTGTAAGCTATTGATATTTGTAGATATTTGTAAGTAGGTGTAAGTGTGTGCACAAGTGGTGCATATATAGCTGCATGGGTGTGCGTGTGTAGGTGTGACAACTATGTGTGTAAGGGCGTGCAAGGGAGTGTACGTGTGTGTGTGCGTGCAAGGTGGTGCGTATATAGCTGCGAGGGGGTGTGTGTGCTTGCATATCGGTGTGTAGGAGTGTGCAATGACTAGACTGTACTGCAAATAAATTGTACTGCTATTGTGGGTTATTAGTTGGTAGGGCCAGGGTGTCAAGTAGATAGTTAGTTGGTTACGTGGTGTAGTGCTTATTCGGAGAGGGTAAGGATTGTAAAGCTCATGGAGATAAGAATTTAATTGTTTCTTCCCTATTCTTTCTCTATACCTTGTTCCTTGTTCCAATTATCAATTCTTCTTCCCTTTCTTCCATTGAACTAGAATCTTATAATAAAATTGGTAGTAGTTTTGAAGTCTTATTTATTATGCTCTTAACATGACACTAATCTAATTGTAAACTTGTAAACATACTAACACACTAATAGTGATTAGTTTACAAACTTTATCTATTGTCACATTAGTTTGTAAACTTGTAACATAATTAATAGCAGGTTTAACGTTTTTCTTGTGGTTATATTATTAATATTAAATTAAGAGTAATGTTATAGATACAGACTATTTTACAACATTTTTACAAATTGTTGATATGTCAAATTTTTACTAGTTCTAATATGAGCCTATCACTAACATCACATCTTTACTTACAATAACTATTTGAAAAATGTTAAAACCACATCAGCAGTTTATAAAAATATTATAAAGTAGTTTGTATTTGTAGCATTATTCTTAAAATAATACTAGTTTGCATTTAATAAAAGAAAAATCAAATATACTTGGCCCCGCCTAAAGTAAATCCTTGGGCCCCTTCCTGACTTAGGAGCGTTCCTCCTATTTTTCTTGAGTTGACATCGAGTTGGTCAGGCTCCACCCATCAAAGGTGATCAGCCATAAATTTATATATCATCATCAATGATGATGACTAACTTTTAAAGTGAAATTTTATAATTATCACTAACCTGAATTTGATCATCCATGCAATCAGGATTTGAGTAAGTTCGTTCAGCTTAAATTTTTCAAAATAAATACTAATATATAAGCCAATTAAACCATTTTTCTTTGTTTTCTGTTCACAGGATGTTTCTTTGGTTTGTTTTTTACTAGAGTGTTTGGCGGAAGGATTATTAATAATAATTAACAAATGAAGCAAGCCCGGAAAAACGAGAAATTCTCATACACTATACTCCAAATAGGGACACATCCAGTCACATTCAAAGAATCAAAAGTAGATTTTTCCATGCCTTTGTTTACTGTTTCAACAACATCACATCACAAATACTAGCTGTTTCAACAGTATCACATCACAAATAAATATAGTGACCACTCATTCGGCCTTAATTTTTATAACTTGATCTGAAGTCCGAAAAAATTTAGGGACACAAACTTTGCCATATTTTGTTAAAGTAGTCAATCAAGAGAGGGTGAAGAAAACAAAAACATGAGAATAACATGTGAAAGTTATTGTTTATGGCTCATAGTTTCAAGTTTCAACCACTTCGATAAATTATAGCATATACCCTATATTTTACCCCGCACTTATGTTCAACTTATGTCCAGGTTAGGAACTACAAGACTAGAGTATGAAAAGAGAGTTTGAGAATCTAAATGTGATATTGAAACTCCGAAATAACACTTTTCTATAAACGCAGGTATAAAAAATTGAAAAGGGATATAAGTATATAACGATATTAGACAAAAGTACAAAACATAGCCAAAAAAGTCGCAGTATAAACTGATTATTCAAACTGAGTACTTCTACACAAAAGGAAAAACAATGAACAACATGTACATCTTTATATATAATCAGGTAAAAAAAAAGTCAAAATCTGGCTATCAAAACAAAAAATCGCCAGGTAAGCTCAAAACCTCCAGCTAAGCCCAACACCTATTTCTTGTCACAGTTGTTTAAACAATAATTTTTAATATTTAAATAATAATAATACTTTTAATATGTATTTTTATAAGATATAAATACGTATTTTTATAATACTAAAAATTGACCAATAAATATTTAAACAATGCTACTAAACAAATCCTTAACTTCTAGACCACGAATGTCGTCGATGAGACGAGGAATACGAAGAGGAAACACTAGTACTCCCCGAGTTATTGTTTTTCCCAAAGAACAGGTCCGACAAGTAATTCCCCACATCCTCAGGGGCAAATCTGACAATAAACCCAACATTTCGCTCTCCAACAACATTAGACCTGTGAGCGTCGTAGAATTCCCGATAACTCTGGACAATCTTTCTCGCTAATGAGACTTTCATTTTGTCTCGGAGTTTCGGGTCCGATACGACAAACGAGCTCTGTTTCCTAAAAGTTTCGTCGAAGCTCGAATTGAATTTCCTGAAAACTTCCTTCGCCTGTGCTGGAGTAATCGTGGCCGTTGGATTTTCCGGCAGCGATGCAATCACTGGGCCCCACGCTAATCTCTCGTAATTCGCAGCGAATAGTTTCACTTTCTCTTCGTGCTTTGCGATCCAATCCTCGCCGAGAAGGGACTTCAAGTTCGAGTTTTGAACTTTGGAGACAACGTGGTTAAGGTTGTTTGCTAAGAATATGTACGAGAGACAAACGTCTTTGTGATGTTCTACTTTGCCGTCGAGTTTGCAGAGGAGTACGAGGATTACCCAAGCCATGCGCATGGAAATCGCCGGTGCCGGATAGTCATCGGTGGATGGACTTTCGAAGTAAGATTCCGGTAACGATGATCTCGGCGGCGGAGGACAGTCGGCGAAAATGTCTGCGAGGATGTTACTATAATCGGCGAGGAGAGAGAGGAAGTTCATGGTGGTGAGAGTCAGAGTGTCAACACCGCCGCCAACGTGGATTTTCGACTTCGACGAGTCCTTTTGCATTGTTGACTCGAATTCTGATAGCATTGAGCGGACCGAGTCGCTGAGTTTGTTCAGCGAGTTGAGAGCTTGAGCTCGAACGGTGACGGTTGATTCGAATGAGAAGATGGAATCGATTTCGATCCAGTTGGTTGAAATCGCTGTGTACATGTCGAGCACACGGAAAATTTTCTCAGGATGAGATTTCTTGCTTTTAGCTACGACGAGTTCGGGGAATCCGAAGAGAAGAGTAGCTCCTTCTTTGGAAATCTCAGTGAAACAAGATTCTCTGATCGAGTCTGAGGAAGCGAAAACATGGTCGCAGAGGATTCTCTCTCCGTTGAAAAGAATTGTCATCGAAACTTTCACTGCCTCCAACCAATCCTTGATTCTGCGATCGAGAACTTCCCAGTCCATCTTATTGATTTGTGAGGAGCTAATTTTTTCAACTCCAAGTCGATAAATGCCTTCGTCGATTATCGATTTTCTGATAATTTTGTATATACTGATACACTCTTTGGCGTAACCAGAAGAGATCATACACTCAGCTATGGATCTCAAGTCAGTCATAGCTATGGAAGAAACTTCTTCGACCTCATCTATTGAATCACCTACGTTGCGCACTTCATCATCGTGTGAGACTGAGCCATCATCATAATCGGAAATGCTTGATCGAGCGGAGGCGCGTGAGGATCGAGCGGAGACTGATTCGGGGTCCAAGTGAGCTCGATTCATGGAAAGGATTTGATAGAACTCCTTCTGGAGTCTCTTCATGGCTATCTGCATAAGGTTCTGTGCGTGCACGAGCTTCTCCGAGGTCGAGTTCTCGATGACCATGGCGTGCATGGATTTCTGAAGATCGTTCACGCACCTGATGAATTGCTTGGCTTCACTTTTGCTCTCGTAGAACAAAGATGTGACTTTGGCATAAGTAGAGGTTTCTGGGTTCCACTTGTTTATCAAAACCGTGGCCGCTTCGATGCTCTGCTCGATCAATGACTCCGAAAAGCTGCGTCGAGGAGTACCTGTTGAAATTGAGTTTCTTGCAGGCGAAGAATATCGAGACATAGAGAAAGATGAAGTTTTGGAGTTGAAGCAAATACTCCTCATTCCTTTTCTAGGCATTTTTAAGATCTAGGAATGAATATGAGTGATTGTTTGTTTGTTTTTGGGTGTGATGGGTGTGATAGATAAATCCTTGAGGTCTGTGATGGTGTGTGAGAAAAGGTATATCATCGTATCAGAGCTAAAGATTTCTAGTTCTTAGTGTCTTTGTTCATGGTAAATTGTGAGTTGGAACATTGTTGTGGGGGGTATATATAGACGAATGAACAACGCCGTTGCTTGGCCGTGACTCAAAAAAAAAAAAAAAAGAAATGAACGCCGCCATTATTGCTTAAAGAAATATTGAAACGTGTACACCGTATGGTCCGTATATGCCTTAGGGAAGAACGTGGGGTATTGACTTTTAAGACCGTACAAAGGAGTCTGAATAGACCCACGTAAATTGACTCTTACACGTTCCACGCGTACAGTTGTATACTTGTATTTGTGTGTCTCACAGAGAAGCTGGGACTTTGAAATTTGATAAAAGTAAAACCCAAGGAAATATCAAAATAATAAGAGGTGGACATATTTTTGTATAAAATTGATGAGAGAAAATAGATTTGCCCGTGTGTAACGACACCCAACTGTTCTGTTTTGTAGTGATACATGTAGGGATAAAGGCCTAAAATTATATATTAAATCTTGAATCTAGGTCGAGGATGTAGGTTGGTCCGAAGATGAATAAATAGTTGTGAAGGTATTAAGTTCAAAGGAAGGTTGGCGAAAGTGGTTGGAGAAGGAGTATCTCCTCGGATAAATAAAGCACAGATTGAATGTATATCCGATCGTTCAAAGTGATCTTCCAGAAAATTCCACTGATAGGGACGTCCATTATGAACATACAAGGAGAATGGAAGCTTAGAAATATCTAAGGAAAAGTTGCTGTCATCACATTGAATGCTCTGCAGCTAACATTCTAGCCGCATTTATGTAAAGAAGATCCTTGAACAGTGCTACCTTGGCTACCCCAATTCACAGAAGCCTAGAGAGGGTCTCCGATAGGACAAGCACTCAAGTAATAGTCTGGATAATCAACAACTGGAGGACCAAGATCAATCAAGGGGAGATATATAATGTAAGAAACCCCTAAAGAAAGGGAGATGGGAAAAAAGAGAGAAAAACACTGTAGTAATCAAGAACAAAACTTGTAATCCAACTTGAGGATCAATCCAAAAGAACCAATCTCCTTAGACTTTACTAAGGACGATTTTCTTAAGTTTAAACTTGTCTATCTTTATTTTCTTGTCATCAAGATCCGTCTGACTTGTTGACTAATTCACTAAAACCCAATTCTTCAACTCATTTTCTATAAATTCATTGTTTTGGGCTTTTTGGATGTAAGTCCACTCATCTTTTGGGCTTGGAAATCAAATCAAGGCCTTACAATACATATAAAAAATAAATTCTGGATTGGGTATTATAAAAACAATAATACTATCAAGTCAAAAAAAAATATCAATTTTCTAAAATAAATAAAAAACTATCAAGTCAAAAAGGATAAATTGAACCCTTCAAAAGAGGATAAATTGAAATAAATATCATTGGAGATATAAATCTCTTAATAATTTATCCTTACGAGCGCTTGATAGTTTTGAAAGATTATTGCATGTGATTTGAAGATCTTGACTAGATTTTTGTAATTTACATACATTCTTTATTTATTTTTCTATAAATCCCACCTTAAATAATTTTTTTTTTAGTAATCTCTATATACATAAAGAAATTTGTGTTTTACTACATGAAAAAAAAAAAAAAAAAAAAAAAATCCCCTTAATGGTGTATTATATTGTTTGCTTTTTTTTTTTTTTTTTTTTTTTTGGTCTAGTTTTATTTGAATCAACTATGAAGTCAAAATGATAATAAATATTGTAAGAACTGGGCTTAGTAGCTCAAGCCCACTTAGAATAGTAGTGCCTTGTACTTCAACCTAAACTCAAACCCAAATAATAGAATTGTTTTGTGTAGAGGTGGGAAGACAATTACAGTTTAGTCGCAAGCTAAGCTTAAGGCTAGTGATATAGTTGTCAAATGCAGAGGAACAAATCAGGTAGTTGATGGTAAGAAAAGTTCTCCTCTGTCACTTCCGAGGAAGAGTTCTTATATATTGTAAGAACTGGGCTTAGCAGCCTAAGCCCACTTAGAATAGTGGTGCCTTGTACTTCAACCTAAACTCAAACCCAAACAATAGAATTGTTTTGTGTAGAGGTGGGAAGACAATTACAGTTTAGTCGCAAGCTAAGCTTAAGGCTAGTGATATAGTTGTCAAATGCAAAGGAACAAATCAGGTAGTTGATGGTAAGAAAAGTTCTCCTTTGTCACTTCCAAGGAAGAGTTCTTATATAAGTCTTACCTAGGTTTTTATCAAGTTATACACTGTTCAATTTTCTATTTCTTACTCTCTTTCACTCAACCTCTCCTCGGGTAGACCAACTCCTCGAGTCAAACGCGCTTTTCCAATGAGTTGGTGCAAGACCCGCTCCTTATTCTTCTCAGTCCTTGGACGTCCCACAAATATAATTGGAGAAATGGAGAATATGATTTGAAGATTATTAAATATGACTTTGAAAGATCATTAAATATGATTTGAAGATTTGACTATAATCTTCTAATTTACATACATTCTTATATTGTTTGAATAGAAATTAAAATCACATTAATTTGTGTAAAGAAATTTGGAAATGATTCTTGACGACTAATAAATAAATGGTCCACATGGATGATTACATTCAAGCTAGCAATAAGTAACGGTTATAAAACCATTACAGTGCCTTCATGAGCCGCTTCATGTCCGTTACAAACATCTTTATGAGCTGTTCCATTACTTATAATCACCCAGCTCAAGCACAACGTCCAGGGGAGATCAACAAACCTTGCAATAACTCTTAAGTTGTCTATATAAAGCCATAAAAAGCAAGTAAATACACACAAACTAAGCTACAATACATATTAGAGATTTCCTAAAAATTATAAGATTAACTAACTTAAGCATTGGAGGGTCTTTGGCTGACACCAATCCAATATCTGTTATTATCACCTTGTTTTCTTTTAACAGGAAACCCAGGTCATCCATCAAGGGAAATGAGTAATATATGTACTAACAACACTTTCTGTGTTTTATCAATTCTATTCTAGAAAAATAAAATAAATCCACATAGAAAAAAGTTTAAAATTGAAGTAAATCATAGGAGAATATAAATCTCTTGATAACTTATCCTTACTAGCACTTGATAATTTTGAAAGATTATTATATGTGATTTGAAGATTTTGACAATATTTTTCTAATTTACATACATTCTTAATTTTTTCTACATAAAGAAAATTTTTGGGATCTGGGTTTTTTTTTTTTTTTTTTTTTTTTGAGAGGGTTCTAACATATGGCGTCTACTTCTAATTATAACTCTTTATCATTAGACTAAGACTCTGGCTTTCTTTGAATCAACTATTAAGTCAAAAATAATAAATCGAAATAAATATAATTGGAGAATATTGATGAAGCCGAAAATTGACCTCATTAGTATGCTCCTCGCCAAAGTCGATAGACGAGCTCCGGTACCTGTTGTCAAGAAAAGAAAGGCAAAGGAAGTTTCACCAGCGTGGCGCCAGTTGAGAATACTCCAATGCTAAAGTCAATTAAATAGCTCTCAAAGAATTCTGTCATAGGTGTATATTTAGTTTTTCATATCTCCTTTGCCTGAGTTCCATTTCCTTTTTATAGTTTGCTTCAGGTCGGTGTAGTTATGTTTGTTAATGCTCCTCTAGGCGTTTTTCTCCTGAAAGAAATGCAGCATTAATTGACAATGAAGATTCTATTTAGAGTGTACCGGATGACCGTTGGGCCATCATTGCCCTTGTAACTGCTCCGGTGCACTTATTCGTTGTCAGCTGTCCTGATGGTATTTTATTTATGCCTTCAATGAATGTGGTCTTGTCTCGTCTATACGGACAAGGTCTTGCCCTCTACGCTCGTTCCCAATTTAGATGCAGCTGTGGTCGTCTTTAAGCTAGACAACCTCCACTTGATACTCGTCAAATATGATTTTGAAAGATCATTAAATATGATTTGAATATTTGACTAGTCTTCTAATTTACTTACATTCTCAAATTGTTTGAAAGGAAATTAAATGAGGATAGTGAAACAAGGAGGGAAAAGGAAATAGCATTTGATGTATACTCATATTTAATAGACAACCTCCACTTGATACTCGTCAAATATGATTTTGAAAGATCATTAAATATGATTTGAATATTTGACTAGTCTTCTAATTTACTTACATTCTCAAATTGTTTGAAAGGAAATTAAATGAGGATAGTGAAACAAGGAGGGAAAAGGAAATAGCATTTGATGTATACTCATATTTAATAGACAACCTCCACTTGATACTCGTCAAATATGATTTTGAAAGATCATTAAATATGATTTGAATATTTGACTAGTCTTCTAATTTACTTACATTCTCAAATTGTTTGAAAGGAAATTAAATGAGGATAGTGAAACAAGGAGGGAAAAGGAAATAGCATTTGATGTATACTCATATTTAATATTTGTTTCATTGTTTATTTTTTTAGCACCTTGTCAGCACTTATATAATCGGAGGAAATAGTAAATAGTTCTGAGATATTTTTTTCATGCGCGGGTTGACCATATTCACTTGTTCAGAGTCTTTGCCCTTCAGGTTGAAAAGGAAGCCATTTCTCTCCCCCTCTCTTCAACCCCCCCCAACCCCCCCCCCCCCCCCCCCCCCCCCCCCACACACACACACACACACACACACACACACACACACACAATTGAAAAGGAAGCCAATAGAAATAAATTTAAGTTGCGATTTACATGTGGACGTACGTAAGCATAAAAATCAAGGAAAGCCTAGCAAAGAGGAAAAGACTAAAATAGAGAATCAGGCATGACGCAACACAATTACATTGGACCCCGCTCATTTTTTTGAAGTAATTTTCGAGACAAATCATAATCAAGGTGTTGTAAACAAAATAAAGTACAATACTTGTTTCGCACGCGGTTCACTGTGGTTCAACTAAAAGTCTAATTTTGTTTCTGTCTTTGCTTGCAGACTAATAATTCTTTTTCTTATTTAAAATTGCAACATTTTTCATGATTATTTCCTTGTAATATTTATGATAAAAACACAAAAAATTCTAATTAAGGGAAAATTTACCGAATGCCTTTAGGGCATTGTCATTGGAAATATTTTTAAAAAAAATTTATGAGAAAAGTTTTTTTTTAATTTAATTTTTTTGATGCATTTTTGTATTTCTTGTTCTGAGCGAGTTGTTATTATAAATAGAAGATGCATTCTTCCAGGAAAATGTCAAAATGGTCCTTGATCACACAACATCCAAGAGAAAATATGACCACAAATTTCATTTCTCTGTCAAGAGATTTCTATCTAGGCATGTAGGTAAACCAAGTAATCCTTAGGCTCTTAGGCTTGTGGAAGATTTTAGGCTTGTAAGTTAATTTCCCTTGTACTTGCGGTCTTCTTAAGTCCTATTAATTTAGGCATTACTGAACCCGTATCATCTCTCAGGGTGACTATGCATATATCACCTAGAGTTGCAAAACACTGGTTTACACTCAAAACAGTTTTGCAAGTTAGTCACTTCCTAAACATTATGACATAATTTTGAATGCATATAAGTTAGTAGGGGTTTAACGTAGCTTTAAAATGATAAGTGCAAAAGGGATAAAAAAAAATGTTAAATCTAATGTAACCAAGGGAGCAGAGGCATATTGAGACACTTATGAGGATGTTGTTATACTAGAATGGATGATGCTATAAATTGAAACGAGAGATGCGTAGTTGTCCCATTCCCACTATGTACAAGTGGGAAATTATAGAAATATTGGGTTAGACCCAGGGACAGAACCATCCTTGGACTAGGGGGACAATGGCCCCCTAATTTTTTTTTTTTTTTTAATATTATTATATATATGTGTACTAATTTTAGCACTTTTGTTCTATAAAATTACATTTTCTTTCCCTTTAACAATATCATTGATTTTTTTAAGAGTAATGTTATACTCAAACTTTTTTGTAACATTTTTACAAACTGTTTTGATAGCAAATTCTTATTAGTTCACATATGAGCACAACGTTCATATCATTTTTTTACTTACCAGTAACCACTTATCACATTAGTAACTTATAAAAAAAAATTGTAGCTCTAGCATTTTTCTCATTTTAGTGACTATAAAAAAAATTTATAAATCTAAAATCTAAAACAAAATATACAAGCCAAAAAAAAAAAAAGGTTTAGCAACAAAAATTACCAATAAAACCAAAAACAAAATTAAGCTCAAATAACTAATTTTATCCAACCCTGCCCTTTCAAAAAATTATAAACAAAAATAATTTTGTTCTTACCCACACACACACACAACAACAACAACAACAACAACAAAAAACAAAAAAAAAAAAAACCAAAAAAAAAAAAAAAAAACCCTGACCAACCAAGTAACAGAATCAAAGGTTGAAACTGCTACAAACAGCCAACAGTAAAACTACTCTCCTAAATTTATGTCAACACATTGCCAAAAGTTATGCCTATTGCCAAGAGTTCCATCTCTCTTTCTTTTTCTTTTTTTTCTTTTTTTTTTTTTTTTTTTCCCTTTGAATCAAGAGTTCCATATCTTGGCTTCATACTTATTGGTTATCAATATAAAGCGGATAAGAGCTAATTTTTGCAAGAGATTTTTTACTATGATGTTGTAAGGCAATGGCATATATAACACAGCTCATAAAATATATCTTTCCCTTCTCATCAATATCAAGGGGGTGGGTTCCTCTTTACTGTTATTAAGGACCCCCCCCCCCCCCCCCCCCCTTTTTTAATTAAATAAAACCACATATGCATAGGATCTCAGTTATGCAGTCAAAAGGGATTGCAAATCACTGCGATTCTTTCGCTTTTTCGAAACCTAAGCTAACGCTATGTTTGTTTCGTTGAAAAACTTTTGTAAAAATAGTTTTTTATATTTTTTAGTGTTTGGTAACATAAAATAAATTGGTTAATCACAATTTTTAGTCAACAAAAGCCATAATAAAAATAAAGTTTATTTTCTATAGTTTGTTTTTCAAAAAATAATTGTGGAAAACAATCTCTCTCACATGTTGCATCTCTTATTGCCAAGAGTTCCATCTCTTGGCTTCCTACATACTTCTTGGTTGTTAATCTCTCTCTTACAATATCTAAGATCCTAAGCTCATTTAACAGAAAGTCTTCCTCACTAAGATAAATATTTCCCTTATTAAGAGCATCCACCTGCCATTGATTTTCGCCTTCTACCCCAAGATTTGTGAATCGAAGATAAAGAAATTTAAACATAGACCCAAATAATCATTTGCAAAATGGCCTCACATATCAAATAATCAATACGTAAATACCAGATAAGAATATGTCCATGAGAAAGAAAATCTGAAACTCAAGAACATTGAGAATAGGCACTTGTGCAAGGTTAGGGGTAAATTAATTAGGAGAGAGAAAGAAAGTAGAAAAGAAAATAATATAAGCTAGGTTAGCTAATTTGGATTTCCCATAATTATAATACTCTCTAAAATTAATTAGCTAATTTGGATAGAAATTAATTTTAAAGATTACATCAATTAGAGTGATTTTCTAATCATTTTTTTTTTTAAATTTACGGTCTGAAAAACGAATAACTTTTGTAGAGTGATATCAGGTGTAATTTGAACATATATATATATATATATATATATATATGTAAGTTTCCATTTCGATCCAAGAACCATGCATACTGTACGAAGGAAGGGAGGACTAATTGATTGACTATATTTTAGGCCAGCTTATTGCACTGTCAAGTAGTTTACACACGTTTAAATAAAGGTGAGAATTTTATTAATTAAGTAGTCTCTGTTCAATAAGCATCTTATTTTATAGGCACCATTTTGAGAAATACTCAACTAGAAAATCAAAATAATTCATTCTCAGACATCATCCCCCCAGAATATGTATTTGACATGCAGATATCCCAACACACCAACTATACGAGAAAGGAAGCAGCAAAAGTTTAAAGACTATGTTTAATTTACAGAAATATTACGCAAATGTTTACCATGTCTTCCTCCTTGTAATCGCTAACATGCACTGTTTTCAACCAAAAATAATAATAATAATTTGATACGCTTAATTGAAACTCCGTACCTCTGTTCATTTTTTAATTTTGCTGACTCAATCCGGAACCAATAAAATATTCGATAGCGCTTCAACGGCTTCATAGTTGACTACGTTGCTCCAAAAGAAAACAAGGAAGAAGAAAAAATTGGCATGTGATGATGATGCATTGTTTGAGATATGCTTGATATATTTATGTTGAATAAAAAAATTGGCATGTGGGTTGTATTTCGTTACAGTGAAGATCTATCATGCGAAGAACCTACTTAAAAAAAATAAAAAATAAAAAATGTCTTCAATTTGAGGCTTCATGCATATATCACTGCTGTGGGGTCAAAAGGTCCAAAGATACTCATCCACATATGTATCGGGCCCGAGGCCCAAACTAAGGACGAGGACATGTCCGAGGACAAACACATGGTGTCACAAAGGCCCACAGTTATAGGCAAAGAAGACAATGCTGATTAGTTTATCAAAAAAAAAAAAAAAAAAGACAATATTGATTGTAACAGTCCAGGAAACTATGCCGATGACGAACCCTTCCTTGATTAACCAAGGCCGAGGTACGAAGAAGTGTTTTACTGACAAATGCAACCTTCCATACCATTTCATATGAGAAGATAAGTACTACAGGTGAATAGGACAAAACCTAATCATGTAATATCTTTAGGGAAAACTACTACCTACACATTAAATGCACTGCAGCTAACTCTCTAGCCGCATTAATTTGGAGGTGATACATGAACAGTGTGTTTCAGCCTTAAAGCTACTGCGTCGTGACTTAGAGGATGGGTTGATGGGACAAGTATCAACACCAACCTTTTGGCATGCACGTGTAAGGTAAGAAGGAAAAAGAGAGGAGAGTATAAAAGAAGAGGGTGGCAACAAGAATGAGAGGAATAGGAAGAAACACTATAGCGTTCAGGAACCAAACTTGTAACTTAATTTGAGAATAAAATACAAAAACAAATCACCTCAGATCTTGCCGAGGACGATTTTTCTTCAATATAACCCTATTTCTTTTCATTCTCTTATCATCTGAATCTATTCCAATGTTTATTTGATCAACTAAAACCCAATTTTCCAACTCATTTCTCTACAAATTCATTATTCTGAGTTTTTTGAGCCTAAGTCCACCCATGTAGTGGGCTAGGGTCTCCAACCTAGTCCTTACAAACTGCCTAATAAGGTTATTATTAGGCACTGTTTGAGATATGCTTGATATATTTATGTCGAATAAAAAAATTGGCATGTGGGTTGTATTTTATTACAGTGAAGATCTATCATGCGAAAAACCTACTTTAAAAAAGAAAGAAAAAAAAAAAGTCTTCAATTTGAGGGTTCATGCATGTATCCTCCTTGTAATAGTTAACACTCACTGTTTTCAACCAAAAAAAAATTTTGATACGCTTAATTGAAACTCCGTACCTCTGTTCATTTTTTAATTTTGCTGACTCAATCCAGAACCAATAAAATATTCGATAGCGCTTCATAATTAACTACGTTGCTCCAAAAGAAAACAAGGAAGAAAAAAAATTTGGCATGTGATGATGATGCATTCTTTGAGATATGCTTGATATATTTATGTCGAATAAAAAAATTGGCATGTGGGTTGTATTTTATTACAGTGAAGATCTATCATGCGAAAAACCTACTTTAAAAAAAAAAAAAAAAAAAAAGTCTTCAATTTGAGGGTTCATGCATATATCACTGCCTAATAAGGTTATTATTGTAGTTGTTGTATTTTATTTTTTAGCACCTACTAATTTTTGTTTTCTTCCAGTTTCATGTGAGACAGTTTATATCCGCAGTCTCTGTACGATTACTACATGAACTGCCAATTTAAATTTGCATTATGGCTCACTTGATTGTAAAAATAATTCTTTAATTTTGATTGGATTTCTACGTTTATTTGAGTATTTAGATTAATTCATAATAAACACATCTAACGTCTTTAAGAAATCAAGGCATACATATAATATTTTAGAAGTTTTCAATTTTTGATCATATATACTGTTAACTTCTAAGTTATTTTATTTTTCAACTCTACTTCTTCTCTCTCTTTTTTTTCTTTTCTTTTTTAAATCTTTATGTGATCAACTTTACTTTTAAGTATTCATAAGATTTTTTTTTTTTGAATATCTTATACTTTGATTAATTTTTAACTTCATATATTAATTACTATTTTTTTTAGAAGAATTAATTACTATTTAATGGTTTTCTTTTTTACTTGTTTGAAATATACATTTATAGTTAGTTTAAATTATGAAATATCTTAAACATAATAATGATTATACTAATTCCTACAAACACTAGGCTCAAAAATGTTTTTTTGAAACCAAGCATGAAAAGAAAAAATTATAACTTACATTTATATTATAATTTTTTGTAAAGTTTGTATTTATAGCCCAAACCCCAGAAGTATGGAATATGAGCCCAACAAGCCCAATACAATGAATTTGTAGAGAGTGGATGAAAGAGCTGGGCTGATAGTGAACTAAGCAACGTCTAACAAAGGTTCAACAAGTAAATAATTGCAAGAACAAACTTGAAACTTGAGTAAATTGTTGTCCGAAGAGACAAGCTTTTGTTTATATAATTCTTAGAGTTACAGTAAAATTTTTCTTCTCTCTTCTGCTTCCCCTCCTTCGATCCCCCTCTCATGAGAGATCCTTTACATTTATATATCTTTCTTTTTTCCATCTTTATCGTACATTTATTCTTCATCTAAGCATTCATTTGAGTATATGTCCCATCAAGTATCTTCTTTAGTTCTCCATGAGTAGTGGTAGCTGAGGCTGCACTGTTCAGAGGTCTTCTCCACATAAATGCGGCTAGAAAAGTTGCTGCAGTACATTTAATGCGGTGGCATCAGCTTTTTCCATAGATATTTTTCTGTTCTTATCATCTTTATACATGTATGAAGTTCATCCTTATTGTTGGAACTTTTTATAAGATTGCCCAAACTGCTCAGGTATTTGCTTGACTAGTATTCTTCATATCCGAGAAGAATAATCTCCTCGGATGATATTTCTTGATCATTTCCTTAAGTGATTTTCCACTTCGGGATTTTTTCCAATTATTTACTCCTTCTCGGACGGACCCCCATCCTCATATAGGGCCCAAGGCCCAATATGTGAATTTGGGCTTTTATCCCCACATTTTTCTATGTTAATCAAGTATTTTTTTAATAACTTAATTTTTTATATTTAGAATTTTTTTTAAAATTAATTTTAGCTTAAACTTGTCCCCTAAATCAAAATCCTAACTCCGCCATTGTTTGCGTAGATAATTATGCATCATGATATATATTATTAATTCATAATTGCATATTAATATTAGCCCATGTCAATTAATTTATAAAATGGATACTGAATTATTGATCATACAAATTAATCGTATGTGTGTCAAGAATCATATTTTTATTTATTTATTTATTTTGACAAGGTGGAATCGGATAGTTTTTATTTTTTATTATAAAAATTGGAATTAGTCAGATTTATTGAACTACTGAAATGGGAATTTTTAGTCTGCTAATCTACTAGTTAACTATTTGACCTTGTAAGCAAGGGTGAAGGGAGGGGGGGGGGGGGTGAGGGGGGGTAGGTGCCCCCTCTAAACTTTCAGTTTTTTTTACTAATAATATTATAATGTCCTAAAATGCCTTATTTGCTCCCCCTTGACACAAAAGACAAAAAAAAAATATATATATATATATATATATATCAATTCACGGTACCTTTTCTCAGTAGACTTCTCCTCCTCCTATAATTCTAATATATAAAACCAATAGGTCCCACTTAGTAATGATTAAAAAAAAATCTCTACATTGAATAAGATAGGAGTCTGAACACACTACACAGTAGCTTGATGGACTTTTAAAAACAAAAACGTACAACTATAATATAAAACCATGGGTCTCACTTGGTAATGTTTAAAAAAAAAAAGAAAAAAGATGTTTTATATCCATTAGTTACTCTGGCATTAATCTTACTAGTTGCAACAATTGCTATTAAAAGAGTTTTTTCGGCAATGAATATAATTAAAAATCGATTATGTAATCGAATAGGAAATCAGTGAATGAATGATTGTAATAGAGTCACGATTTGTAGCTCAAGCCCAAGAGATATGGGATATGAGCCCAATGAGCCAAGTACAATGAATTTGTAGAGAATGGGTGAAAGAGTTGGGCTCTTAGTGGATTGGACAACAGTTAATAAGGATTTCAAAGATGAACAAGCGTGAAACACACGTAAAACTCAATAAAATGATTATCCGAGAGATAGATTATGAATTAATCCAATAGTTCTGAAAGTTAATGCAGTTCTTAGTGCTACAGTAATTCATTTTCTCTCTTCTTTTTTCAGCCCCTCTCTTATGGGAGGTCTTTTACATTATTTAGTTCTTTTTAGGCCATCCTAATCGTACACTTGTTAATCATTTAAGCCTTCACTCAAGTGTATATCCCATCAGACATCTTCTTTGGCTCTCTGTGAATGGTGGTAGCTGAGACTGCACTGTTCAGAGGTCTTCTCCACATAAATGCAGCCAGAAAAGTTACTGTAGTGCATTTAATGCAGTGGTAGCAGCTTTTCTTTTAGATATTTCTGTGTTCTTATCACCTTTTATACGTGCTTGAGGTTCATCTTGATCGTTGGGACTCCCTGAAAGGTCACCTAAATTATCTAAATGCATGCTTGACTGATATTCATCATATCCAAGAAGGAGCTACTCCTCGGACTATATTCCTCCATTCTTTACTTACGTGATTCTCAACTTTAGAGCCTTTCCCAATCATTTACTCCTCCTCAGACATATTCACGTCCTCGAATAAGGCTCAAGACCCAATATACAAATTTAGGTTCTTATCCCCATAATAGCCCCTCAAAATTCCAATTTTTCCCTCGCATCCGAGGAGAAGATGTGGAATTTTGATTTGCCTTAAAATTGAGGGCTAGAAATGTCAAAATATCTGAGTTTACACGTGTGGGAGTATAGTTTTGTGCGCTTTATCATTGCTACTGATGTTTCAAAATCCGCAAAGCATCATTAATTACTCCAAGCAACATTATGTCTCTAGCATCCAATGGTGAGACATTGATCCAATGGATGATATTTTTTCTTAGAGTTTGGGTAGGATAATTCCCACTCACTTCCTGCCCTCTATATAAAGCCTCGAACGAGATCATTTTTCCTTTACTTTACAAGCTTTCAAATTCTTCAGCTATTCAAGCATTCAAATTTACAAGACTTGTCAAATCGTAGAGCTTACCATTTCTGTTTCCTTAGAAATCTTTAAGAGTTCTTCTAAAAGTTTCAAGGATCATCCTTCACCTTAGTTCATGTAAGTTTTGATTTCTCCAAACCTTTCTTTTCCTCCTCGGCCCTCAAATTCTAATTTCCTCAGTTATTATTGTTGGCATTTTCCCTTTTAACTTGTCTAGGATGGGTAGATTTAAGTATTTAGTGGACAGCCCTGCCAAGATAGAGATATTTAAGAGAAAATATCACATACCACAAGAGGCTACCCTACGGTATTGTTCACCGGAAAGAATAGCAACTGACTGAGAAGTGGGAGACGTCATAATCCTTATGATAGCTTTCATAGAAGGGGGGATGACTCTCCCCATCTGTGATATTACAAGGGAATATCTCCGTAACCATAGGATTTTTCCCCATCAATGCGCACCCAATCTCTTTAGGATCCTAGGCAGTATCGATGCTCTGAACCAGCATTTAGGCCTGGGGCTCACTTGGCACGATGTAGTCCACATGTACGAGTGTCATAGACAAAAAGGGGTGAGATTTTACCTTAAATCCTGATCCAATATTGTCAAGCTCATTTCCTGCCTCCCCAAATCTAACAAGGGGATGAAAGACGACTACCTGATTGTTTCGGGAGCGTGGCATAACGGTCTTATTGCCCAACCCAACTAGGAGAGTCAGGTGAGATATCTTAGATTTAGGTCCCCTAACAATAGATTTAGGCTCTTTGTCCTCGGCCTTGTTCTACTTCTCTTTGTCTTATTGTTTTATTATTTGTTTGTATGTCTTTTTTTTTTTTTTTTTAAACAATGAACTTTAAGTTTCTTACTAGGCTTAGTTCTTTTGTGGTATTAACAGATAAAAGGCTCGTAGCTCCTCGATTTAGCTTGACCAACGTTGCAACCCTCAATTACTTGCTAAGATCCCAAATTTTTGTAAGCGAAGATGGGTAACTTCATGCCGTCCATCTAATTTTGGATTTCAAACCTATTTCAGACAAATTTCAAGAAGTCGGCAACACTATAAGAGAGGGTGATCAATGGATAGCTCGGATCAACGTATCTCTGCCTAATTTTTTGGCTTCGTACGATCTTCCACCAGTATCACATCCGATCTCATAAGGCATGCCTTTGGTTGTCCCACCAATTCAACAAGTTCCCCTTGAAGTAACGGTAGCTGAAGAAGGAGTTGCCTCTTCTAGTTCCTCACTCGAAAAGGAAATTGATAAATTTCAATTCGGAGAATAGGAAGCATAGGGAGTACAAGCAATTTTAATATCGGAGGCTGAGGAAGAACCGGATAGGCATTCAAGTGTTCATGCCCCTGCTTCTGTGATCACTTATTCAGAAGACACTTCAGACGAAGAAGAGGAAGACATGGCTTTGAAAGCAGACCATAAGAGTCTAAGGGAGCTTATGAAGGGGAGGAATAAAGTATCCACCCCAAAAGAAGCCAATAAGTCCAAACCCTCAGCAAATCTTCTTGCTCCCCACCCTCGGCTTCCTGCTAACCTTAGACTGAAGCCAATCCCTGAGCTAAAGAAGAAGAGGCCAAATGAAGTCCTTGAAGAAGGCGAGGTGGGCCTTTCAAAGGGAAATAAGCAACAAAAAGTAGTCAAAAACTAGCGAGGCAGAAGGTCCTCTTCTATTAAGAGCCGAGAGGATGCTCTCAGGGCTGATGTGTACCAATCACCTTGCACATGGTCCCCCAAGCTAGAGATAGATGGTGCCCTCATCGCTTGGGACGCCTCAGTCCGAAACTTTCAAGGAGGCCAAGCAGGTTACATTGCTAAGGCCTTAGAGCAGCCACTTCTTCTACCAAGAGATATGGACGCTTACAGGCGCTTCAAGCAGCAAGAACTTTCCTATCCCTTAAGACGGATCTGGTTATGGTAAGTGATTCGATCCACTTCTGTAAGTAAACATTTGATCGTTTTTACTCATTCCTCTTCTTTGTTTTATACTGAATTTTTCCATTTTTGTTACGTAGATTACCCAACAAGTTTACGTGGCCGAAGAACGGATTAAGGATGCCTGCAACGAAGCTAAGGTAGAGGCCCATTCTCGGTCCGAGGTCAAGAAAATCTTGGGTAATCTTAGGCAGGATCAGGCTAAGCTATCCGAGAAGCTAAAAGAGGCGATTAAGGCCAGGGACAATGTTGATGCAGGCCTCAAGACTGCAGAGAGGCAGGCTGAAGATCAACGTCAATAGTTGCATATAACTGAAATTAACCTAGCTACAGAGAGGCAAATGGTGAAAGATCTTCGAGTTGAGCTTCAAAGTGTCAAAAAGGCAACCAAGGCTGAGCAGCAAGCATCGTATAAGCTTGGGGTGGAGGAAACTCAAGTCAGGCTCATAGAGGAGCTCTCTGCAGTGTGCAGAGAATACTGCGATATGTCTTGGGGTAAAGCCCTTGATGCTGCTGGGGTCCCTACAGACTCTGACTTGAGGCAACTTGAAAGTGTATATTATGATCCTAAAATTCGCGAACTCCCAGGTCCTGACTCCTTTCACTCAGAGCAAGCTCTAGAGGCATCCGAACAACCATTGGTTAACCAAGCCCCTCCTGCTCTCTTTGAAGCTTCTAAGGAGTCTGACCAAGTTGGTGACCAGGGTCAAAGAGCCGAGGATCCTCAAGACAAGGGTAAGGGCCAGGATAAGAAGAAAGTTCCTATTGAATCCAAAGACCAAGCCTAAGATGCTACTGCCTCCAGGTCAAGTCAGGCAGCTGACCCTGTTGCCCCCAAAACGAAGACTTAGCTATTAGGACCTTTATTTATTTTTATTTTTTTTTTAAGGGGAATGTAAAATACTCTTTTTCTGATCAATGAATGTATTCTTCTTTTATCTCCTATATCTTCACTATATATACTATCAGGTTTATTGTTATTGCAGATAATATTGATTTTGTTGTTAGAGCTTTTAGGCATATTTTCGTACTTAGTGACTTTACCTAAATTGGGCCTTGCTAACACTTACAAAGAACGCCACTAAGTGTTAATTAAACCCAAGTATATGGTCCAAGAGACCTAACATGATTTAGGATCCGTTTAAACACTTATAAAAATTGTAATAGAGTGTTAACCAACTCATATCATCTAGTCCGATGACTTCAGGTATGATTGAGTTTAAGTTTAAACACTTATAAAAATTGTAATAGAGTGTTAACCAACTCATATCATCTACTCTGAGGACTTCAGGCATGATTAAGTTTAAGTTTAAACACTTATAAAAATTGTAATGGAGTGTTAACCAACTCATATCATCTAGTTTGAAAACTTCAGGCATGATTAAGTTTAAGTTTAAACACTTATAAAAACTGTAATGGAGTGTTAACCAACTCATATCATCTAGTTCGAGAACTTCAAGCATGATTGAGTTTAAGTTTAAACACTTACAAAAACTGTAATGGAGTGTTAACCAACTCATATTATCTGGTCCAAGGACTTTAGGCATGATTAAGTTTAAGTTTAAACACTTATAAGAGAGTTATAGTAACAGAAAGTACAAAACCCTTATGTAATAGATAAACATATTGATCAAGGAAAAACTCATTAATAATAATACCTTTTAAGGTTGTTTACATTCCATAGGTATGGTACTACATGATCATCTAAATCTTCTAGAAAATATGCCCCGATGCCAGCTCCTGAGGTAATACAGTATGGTCCTTCCCAATTGGGTCCTAACTTTCCTCAAGCTGGGTTATTTGTAGTGCCTACAACTTTTCTTAACACCAGATCACCAAATGTTAAAGGTCTTAGCTTCACGTTGGCATCATAACCCTGTTTGAGCTTATATTGGTAATATGCCAATTGGACCATTGCATTGTTCCTCCTCTCTTCAATCAAGTCCAAATTCTTCTCTAGTAGTTCATTGTTTGCTCTCGGACTGAATGAACTGGTTCTTAACATTGGGAAACCAATTTCTAAAGGGATGACAGCTTCAGCCCCATAAGTCATTGAGAAAGGGGTCTCCCTAGTAGATTTGTGAGGAGTGGTTCGATATGTCTAGAGAACATATAGCAGTTCTTCTATTCATTTGCCTTTCACATCATCTAGCATTTTCTTTAATCCATTCACTATGACCTTATTAACAGCCTCCGCTTATCCATTCCCTTGGGGATAAGCAGGGGTAGAATATCTGTTCGTAATTCCCAACTACAGCAATAACTTCTGAACGCTTTACTATCAAACTGAAGGCCATTGTCCGAGATGAGGGTATAAGGAATCCCAAACCGAGTGATGATGTTTCTCCAGACAAATCTCTTAGCGTCTACATCTCTAATGTTTGCCAGAGGTTCAGTTTTGATCCATTAAGTGAAATAGTTCGTGCCGACCAGCAGGTATCTCTTGTTTCTTGCTGCCTTGGGGAACGGACCTACAATGTTTAAGCCACACTAAGTGAATGGCCAAGGGCTAGATAATGGATTAAGCATCCCCCAAGGTTGGTGTATGTTTGGTGTGAACCGTTGGCACTAATCGCATTTTTTCATATATTCTTAGGCCTCCATTTGCATATTTGGCCACCAATAGCCTTGGGTGATGGTTCTATGTGTTAGGGATCTACCTCCAGTATGGCTTCCACAAATTCCTTCATATAGCTGCTCGAGGAGTAATTTAGTTGTCTCAAGATGTACACACAACAAATATGGTCCTGAAAAAGAACATTTATATAATTTCTAGTTCTCGGACAGCCAAAATCGAGTGGCTTTTCTCCGTACCTTGTCATCCTCTGACTTTTCTTCAGGAAGAATGTCTCCCTTCAGGAATAGAACTATAGAGTCCATCCAGCTGGGCCCTATTCTGACCTGGTAAACTCGGACTATCTCTTTTTTCATCTCTACGGGTTTATACAAATCCTCTACAAGAATAACCCGAGGCAAATTCTGTGCCAAAGAGGTCGCAAGTGTGGTTAGGGAGTCAGCATGTGTGTTTCCACTTCTAGGAATATGCAGTAAGTTGAAAGATTCAAACTTCGGTTACAGGCATCTAACTTGACTCAAATATCCCTGCATTCTTTTATCTTTCGCTTCGAATTCTCCTTTTACTTGGCCGACGACTAACCTTGAGTCCGAAAACATTTCCACTGCCTTTCTGCCCATTTTTTGAACCAGGGCCATTCCCATTAGTAAAGTTTCATATTCGGCCTCATTATTTGTAGCCGAGAAGTTCAGCCTCAATGACTTTTCAACGGTGATTTTCTCAAAGGATACCAGCACTAGCCCCACTCCGAAACCTTTCTAATTTACTGCACAATCAACGTAGACTTCCCAAGATGAGGGGCCTTGTTGGGAGATCATACCAACCGATTTTTCATCCATGTTCTGTGTTGATACCAATTCTTCTAATTGGGGTTCAACGAACTCAGCCACCAAATCTGCAAAGACTTGGCCCTTAATGGAGGTACAAGGCATGTACTTAATGTTGAAAGCCCCTAGAACCGTACCCCATTTAGCTATCCTCATTGTGTAATCAGCACTTCGAAGTATGACTTTAAACAGAAACTGGGTGAGGACAACAACTGTATGTGCTTGGAAATAATAGGGCAACTTCCATGTACCATGCACTACTGCTAGGATGGCTTTCTCCAGCGGTAGATAATGAACCTCAGTCTCATGCAACGACTTACTCACATAATAAACTAGTCGTTGTACACCACAATCAACTCGTATCAATACCAAACTTACAGCATAAAGGGCCACAGCAACGTAGGCAAATAGGACCTCATCTAGCTCAGGACTAGAAAGCTAAGGCACATTCTTCAATCCACTCAAACCCTTTCCACTTGTTGATCAATAAGAAAAAAGGTCTGCATCTATCTGTTGATCGAGAGATAAACCGATTTAAAGCAGCGACCATTCCGGTCAATTTCTAGACTTGTTTGGGATTCCGAGGTGATTGCAAAATGTTAATAGCCTTTGTCTGGTCGGGATTGACCTCAATCCCCCTGTGAGTTACCATATAACTCAAGAATTTGCTTGATCCCACGCCAAATGAGTACTTGGAAGCGTTTAAACGCAACTTATATTTTCTAAGAACTTCAAAGGTGTTTTCAAGGTCTCCTACATGCTCGAAACTACTTTGCTTTTCACCACCATGTCATCTATATAGATTTCAATATTCTTACACAATTGTAGCTCAAACATCCTCGTCATTATTCTTTGGTAGGTGGATCTCGCATTTTTTAAATCAAATGACATCACTTTGTAATGGTAGTTCCCAATGGGGGTGACAAAAGCAGTCTTCTCCTGATCATCCAAGGCTAAGGGTATTTGGTGATAACCTTGAAAAGCATTCAAGAAGCTCATCCAAGGATGACCTACAGTTGCATCCACTAATTGGTCTATTTTAGGCATAGGGAATGGATCTTTAAGGCAAGCCTTATTCAAGTCTGTGAAATCTACGCATACTCATTACTTCCCACTCTTCTTTTTCACTACCACAGTATTCGCTAACCATTCAGAATAAAAAACTTTCTTAATAGCTCCAACTTGCTTGAACTTTGTTACTTCCTCTCATACTGCATCAGCGTGCTCCTTGTATGGGCGCCGAGGAGGCTGCTTCTTAGGGGTGACCAATGGGTTGACATTCAGGTGGTGATAGATGAATTCTAGAGCCACTCCTAGGGCTTCATAAGCATTCCAGGCAAACATATCTACATTTTTCTTAAGAAATTTTAATAACACCTCTCTTTCTTAAATGGGAAATTGAGACCCAACTTGAAAAAACTTCTCATGATCATCGTCAATAACTACCTTAACCAAATCTTCGCATTTCGCCTCCTCGGTTGAATCATCTATAGGCCACACTGCAGATTTTAACTGCTATAAATCCTCTCTAGTATGGGCCGAGGATTCAGCCTCAAGCTTATGTTGGATGGCAACCACCAAGCATTGTCTAACCACATATTAATCTCCCAAGCTCTCCTTAACCTAGCCTTCGGACGAATATTTAACCTTCTGGTGAAAAGTAGAAGAACAGCTCCTAGTGTATGAAGCCAGGGTCTGGCCACGATTGCTGTATAGGGTGAATATGTGTCTACGACGATAAAATCTACCTCTACTACTTCTGGACCAATTTGCACAGGTAGTCGGATTTGACCCTTTGGGACAACGACCTTTACGTCGAAACTCACTAGGGGGAACTATAGGGCATTAAGTCCTCAGGTTTAAAGTTCAGCCCCTTATACAGGTCGGGGTACATTATCTGAGCCCCACTACCTTGGTCCACCATCACCCTCTTCACATCATACCCTCCAATTCTGAGGGTGATTACCAAAGCATTGTTGTGGAGTTGGATGGTTCCAATTTTATCTTCATCTAAGAAGCCCAAGACTGGTGAAATTTCCATTCTAGCCCTTTTCAGATCTTGATTAGTATCTCCTACGGATAAATGGGCAACAGACATTACCCTGGACGAACAGGATCTTGTTCTCCCTGGTGTAGTGAAAATGACATTTATCGTTCCCAATGGAGGGTCTTGAAGAATCATCTCTTCGAGATTCTGAGTTTACTTGGCTCCCTTGACCACTGGAGTGATGCAAGAGCTGTTTTAACTTGCCTTCATGGACAAGCTAGTCCAAGTGGTCCCACAGACTTCTACAATCCTCTATGGTATGCCCATAATCCTGATGGTATTGGCAATAGAGGTTATGGTTGCATCTTTCAGGGTTTCCCATCATTTTATTTGGTCGTTTGAAGAACGGCTCATTCTTAATCTTCTCCAAAAATTAATGCACTAGCTCTCGGAACATGGTGTTGATTGCTTGAAGATTCGCCGACCCTAATTGTCCAATAAAATCTCTCCATGGTCTATTGGTACTGTATCGATCTAACCTGAAGTCCCTCCTCTCTTAAGGGATGAACGTATCCTCCCCTTTCCCTTGCTGTTGATCCTC
Source organism: Quercus variabilis (assembly GCA_030445155.1). Taxonomy (NCBI): domain Eukaryota; kingdom Viridiplantae; phylum Streptophyta; class Magnoliopsida; order Fagales; family Fagaceae; genus Quercus; species Quercus variabilis. Next base: position 43,436,407 of record CP129451.1, read on the forward strand.
TTCAACCCTTTTATACTTATCAATCCTGTTCATCAATTGACGCACACTGGTAACAAGTTTGCCAGTTAAAGATTTCCTCAAACTGTGGTCGACGAGAAGGCCGAGCTTAAAAGTACTGATGGCCACTTCATCAAAATCACCATCTATCTCGTTAAACATCTCCTAGTACCTATCTGAATATGTTTTCAGAGTCTCACCATCTTACATGCTCAAGGATAGTAGGGAAGTCAACGACCGAGGAACTCTGCGACATGTGACAAAATGGGAACCAAATGCCTGAGTGAGCTCCTTGAAGGAACTTATAGAATTTGCTCTCAGACTGTCAAACTACCTCATTGCAACTGGTCCTAAACTGGAAGGAAACACCTTACACATCAAAGCTTCATCCTTGGAATGGACAGCCATCCTCTAGTTGAAATGGCTCACGTGCTCCACAAGATCTATTCAACCATTATAGATGGTGAACGTTGGATGATGAAAACGACGAGTAAGTCTTGTCTCTTCAATCTTACGCGTGAAAGGCGACCTGGAGATTTGGTTTAGGACCTTACTCATAGTGTTATTTCCTACGCCTCTACGTGACAGGCTTTGAGACCGCCGCTCACAATGATGCCCTTCTTCATAGGAAAAGGATTCACTGGGTGGAGTTTGAGACCTTCACTTGTAATTAGCATCCTATTCATCATCAAAATAATCGTCAGAGTTCAAAGAAGCCTGCTTCCTCTTTGTATGGCGTAACTCCCTTTTTAATTAATCAATTTCCAGTTGCATGTTCTTGTTGTTCTCTGCATGGGAAATATGACTTCCACCTCAAGGCTGACTTCGGTTAGTGTGTGTGGTGTGCACAATTCCTTCACGATCACCTCTCTGTTCAAGGTTGAGAAAAGAATCGCCATGTTAGGACGCCCTTGATTCTGCTGGTTGTGGACCCGGTTCTGCCATCGTTAATCGTTGCTTTCACTATCACTCAAGCTCTCCCCACAGACGGCACCAATTGTAGGGTCATGATTTGTAGCCCAAGCCCAAGAGGTATAGGATATGAGCCCAATGAGCCCAGTACAATGAATTTGTAGAGAGTGTGTGAAAGAACTGGACTCTTGGTGGATTGGAAAATGATTAATAAGGATTTCAAAAATGAACAAGCGTGAAACACACGTAAAACTCAATGAAATGATTGTCCGAGGAGATAGATTATGAATTAATCCAATAGTTCTAAAAGTTAATGCAATTCTTAGTGCTACAGTAATTCCTTTTCTCTCTTCTTTTTTCTGCCCTTCTCTTATGGGAGGTCTTTTACATTACATAGTTCTTTTCAGGTCATCTTAATCGTACATCTTAAGTCTTCACTCAAGTGCATGTCTCATCAGACATCTACTTTGGTTCTCTATGAATGGTGGTAGCAGAGATTGCACTGTTCAAGGGTCTTCTCCACATAAATGCGGCCAGAAAAATTACTACAGTACATTTAGTGCGGTGGTAGCAACTTTTCTTTTAGATATTTATGTGTTTTTATCACCTTTATATGTGCTTGAAGTTCATCCTGATCGTTGGGACTCCCTGGAAGGTCACCTAAATTATCCAAATGCATGCTTGACCGATATTCATTGTATCTGAGAAGGAGCTACTCCTCGGACTATATTCCTCCATTCTTTACTTACGTGATTCTTAACTTTGGGGCTTCTCCCAATCATTTACTCCTCCTCAGACATATCTACGTCCTCGAATAAGGCCCAAAGCCCAATATACAAATTTGGGTTCTTATCCTCACAATTGCTTAGTCACATATATTAAGAAAGATATATTCAAGACTATGGAGTGTAAAGAAATCATGTAGTGGTTTCAAAATATGAAAAATCGTCGAGGGGAATTGAGTAAAATAAGCTAGGTGTAAAAAAATAAATTAATGTTTACATTTTATGTTAGATTCTGTATGACAATTACATTATCCGATAGTAGTTTATTTATTTTGTTATTAATATTGATTAATTTTTTTAGATTAATTTTTTACTTTCAATCTTGTATTTTAATCTTGCCCCTTGACCTAAATTCCTGGCTCTACCACTGCTTGTAAGTATATAATTTTGTAAGTAAGAATCCATATAGACACAACATATCCTTCCATGCAAATCAGACATAACATTTTGGTAGCAAAATATCATTTGTTGCTAGTGTGACGAGTCTTGTAGTACCGAGATAAGTCTAAAATGCAGTTTTTTCGGTTTTCTATTACTTTTAGTTAATCATGCATTGTGGGGGGATAATTGAAATAATTTAAAAGTTTTAAGGCTTTAAGCTTTAAATTAGAATGTTTTAAAATATAAGGTTTATTACATTATTTATTGTGTTATACTTTTATAATTTAAAATGATCTGATTTTTGTTTATTTAAAACTGAAGATACATACATAAACATACGCAAGTACAACTTATATTGTCATTTGGATCTAATAATCTCAGTTATAGAAATTAGAAAGTTCATGATAGATAAGGACTTTTTTTTAAAAAAAATTTAATAATAAAAAAAAGAATATTTGGATGTTTAATACAAATAGTAGAAAAAAGAAATAAAGAATGCTGATTTGATAATTTTCTTATTGTATACTAGCCTCATGGCCCTCATCACATGCGCTTTGCGCTTGCAATGAAGTTTTTTTTTTTTTTTTTTTTTTTTTTCTTGTTTAGTGTCATAATTTTTCTTTTTTTAAAAAAAAAAAATTGGATTTTTTTTTTTAATACATGAATTAGTAGAAGAGTGTCCTATTTTGTAGGTATTTTAAAAGGAGTTAGAGATATATTTTTACTAAGTTGTCTTCAAGTTTTTTTTCCTTATTAAAGGTAAGGTTTAGAGATATTTCTAAATCACATAAAAGTCCAATTTAAAGAGAGAAATCTTTTTTATAAATAGCATAGGTAAAATATACTTTATAAAGTCCATAAGAGTTAGTCAAACTAAAATCTTTTTATAAAACTTTATACAAATATGAGTATTTTACTGAGAATAACAGTAAAAGTGTAACCCCAAGCAAGACAAAATCTACTCGGTTTTATAAACCAAGCAGGGCCATTTCCAATTCAACCCTGTCATTTTACGTATGGGTATGACCATGTAAATAAATACGTATACCAATGCGTGAACCTCGCAATAGAAAGTAAAACTTTAGTATCGTACACCCAATTAATGGACTTTATCTTCTGTGTGCATTGCGTTGGCTTCCTGGACCATCAACCACCATAACTCATTACTGTGCTCGTGTTTGACTCATTGAGATTGCCTCAATTTGCTTCTATCCCATTTTTCATGTGAACCCTTAGAAGCTGTGTGATATCAGATTTATGGACTTTGTGAGTCTTCTATTAATTAAATGCATTGCATTCATTTCTCGCTTATTTATCTCTGGAAACTTTCACAGTCCTATTTGACGGCTTATACATGTGTGACTCATGAGTTCTTCTGCCATGGAAAATTATTTACTATGATGAACCTTCTGGCTAGCTAGGAATACATAATAGTCTGGTTGGTGATTATTTTCCAGATGCGTTTAGACCAATTAGTACTTCCACATTCATACATATCATTGTCTTTTTCTTTTTCTTTTTTAATTTTATTGATAGTATTGTCCTATTTAGATAATAATGAACTGAGCTCCACGGTCAAATTCATAATGCTAGTTTTTTTAGGAATCTATATATCTATATATATATAATAATACGTGAAGTTGAGAAAAACTTAAATTAGAATTCTAAATTAGAGTTCCAATTTTGCGCCATATGTCCTAAATTATTTATTTTTAAAGAGTTTTATTTAATTTTAGAATCAAATATGGGATCACATCATAAATATTCATTTATATATAAAATAATAGGTGAAGTTGAGAAAAACTAAAATTAAAATTTTAAATTAGAGTTCCAATTTTGCATCATGTGTCCTAAATTATTTATTCTTAAAAATTTTTATTTAATTTTAAAATCCAATGTAGAACCACATCATAAATCTTAGTACAAGTGAGTTATTAGGTACAAAAACCAATGACTCTTGAATAAATGAATAGTAAAAAAAATAATAAAGTGCTACACAATCATTTTTAAAAAAATGGAGAATTTACATTTTATACCCAATAAAATCCTTACAATTTTTTTTTAAAAGTTAACAAAATATAAAAATGACTATATATATATGAATTATATTATGTATCTTATTGTATATTTTTAAGTGTATCCATGCATATGCATGAGGTTACAAACTAGTTCAAATAAATGGGATGTACAAATATAAATAAATTATCTAATATGTGTTTGCTTCTGGGTCAAACTTAGATATAATGTTCAGTAGTATTGGATCCGTTGAGATAATAACATATGTCAATTTTTTGGACATGTATCACAATCTGACTAGGTCTAGTAAACTAAATGCATTGGACTTAAACCAAGTCCTTTGCTTCTTAGAACCGAGAGAGAGAGAGAGAGAGAGGAACTAGATTTATTCCTATTGGCCACTTGTTCAATCCCATAATGATAACATTTAAACCAAAAACAAAAAAAACAAAATTGTAAATGACAACATTGATGTTCAATCCCATAATGATAACATTGCTTTCAGTCCATTCGCCCCCCAAAAAAATTTGTTCGTAATATAAAGTCCATTAGATTTTTTTAGAAGCTTTTGTGTATTTATTTATTTTATAATTTGATACTGAGGGGGGGGGGGGGGGGGGGGGAAATTTGATTATTGGACACTTCTATTGAAAATAATAGGAATTGCTAATTGAACTAACATGTTTTTTTATACTTTTGTATTCGTGTTAGAATCTCATATTCTTTTTCCCTTGTGTGAGAGCTTATTTCTTCATAATAAAATTTAAAAAAAATAATAATAAAAAAAAACTAAAAACTAAAAACTAAATTGGTCTTGGGACTCTTGGCAAGTCTATTAGACTTATTCTTCTAGAAACGATCATGTTCTTATCTGGAATAAGATCAATGACTTCTTTTAATGGCTGTTTCTGCATGTTGGTCACATGACTCACATCAACATGTGCTTCTCGTTTAGGTTTTAAATCAAAATGTTTGGTTATAACTCATTGTAAATACTAATAAGATCACATGTATAATAAAAAAATTCGTTCAATTTCTTTCCTATTTAGTTATCCCAATTTTTTCATCGATATTTTAGAGAAAGCAAGTGGCCTATTCTTGATGAAGTTTGTTTTTAAAGCTCATTAGGTAGAATTAATGATGGATTATATAATTCCCCCATAATTTAGAGGAATTATTATTAACTTGTGTCTTCTTAGGATTTCAAAAGTGTTGTCAAGGTCCTTCACATGCTCAAAAATGACTTTGCTTTTTACCACCATGTCATCTATATAGACTTCAATGCTTTTGCCTAACTGTGATTCAAACATCCTTGTCACCATTCACTAATAAGTAGAGACTGTATTTTTCAAACCGAATTGCATCACTTTATAATGGTAATTACCAATAAAGGTAACAAAAGCGGTCTTCTCCTGGTCATCTGGGGCTAACGGTATTTGTTGGTAACCTTAGAAAGCATATGGCCGACAGTAACATCTACTAGCTGATCAATTTTTGGCATGGAGAAAGGATCTTTAGAACAAGCCTTATTTAAGTCGGTGAAATCTACACAGACTCGCCATTTCCCGCTCTTCTTCTTCACCACCACAGCATTTGCTAACCACTCGAGGTAAAAAACTTCTTTAGTAGCTCTAGCCTGTTTGAGTTTCGTTACTTCTTCTTTGACTGCATCTGCATGTTCTTTAGATAGGCGCTGAAGAGGCGGCTTCTTGGGGACAATCAGTGGGTTGACCCTCAGATGGTGGCAAATGAACTCTAGATCCACTCATGGGACTTCGTAAGCATTCCAGGTAAATACATTAAGATTTCTCTTAAGGAACTCAATTAGCCCTTTTTTTTTCTAGTTAAGGCATCTTAGATCCGACTTGAAAGAACCTTTCAGGGTTGTCCCCAATTAGAACTTTTACTAAATCCTTACATCTAACGTTTTCATCTAGATCTTCGATGGGCAATACCCGACTTTTTAACTACTATAAGTCTCCCTCGGCCTTAGCCGAGGACTTAATTGCGGGCTTATGCTGGATGGCAGCCACCAAACATTGTCTGGCCGAGGATTGATCCCCACGGATTTCACAAACTCACCATTCAGATGGATATTTAACTTTTTGATGTAAAGTAGAGGAAACAGCACCTAGTGTATATAGCTAAGGTCTACTTCCACTACTTCCGAGCCAGTTTGTACAGGCAGCCGTATTTGGCCCTTCGGCGTGACAATTCTTCCCTCGAAACTAACCAAGGGAGAACAGTATGGTGTTAAGTCATCAGGTTTGAGGTTCAGGCCCCTGTAGAGGTCAGGATACATTATTTCTACCACGCTACCCTGGTCTACCATTACCCTTTTCACATCATATCCTCCAATTCTGAAGGTCACCACCAAAGCGTTATCATGAGGTTAGATGGTTTCAATCTTATCTTCGTCCAAAAAGCCTAAAACTGACTGGATAACCAGCCTAGGTCTCCTCAGATCTCGACTAAAGTTCCCTGCCGATAACTGAGCTACTGACATAACCTTGGATGGCCAGGACCCTGTTCTTCGCAGTGCTGTGAAGATGACGTTAATAGTTCCTAATGAAGGTTTCAAAGAATCATTCCTCTCAGGCTCGGAATTCATCTGACCTCTTCGGCCACTGGAGTGATGCAAGAGGTGCCTCAATTTACCTTCGCGGACCAATTGATCCAAATAATCCCACAGACTTCTGCAATCTTCAGTGGTATGCTCATGGTCTTGGTGGTATTGGCAATAGAGATTGTAATTGCGCCTCTCAGGATTCCCCACCATCTTACTCAGCCACTAAAAGAATGGCTCATTCTTGATCTTCTCCAAAACTTGGTGGACTGGCTCCTTGAACACAGTATTGACTACTTAAGTATTTGCTGATACCGACTGCCCATCGAAATCTCTCCGTGGCTTGTTGTTATTATAACGGTTCGACCTGAACTCCTTCCTCTCATGGGGGATAACCTTATCCTTACCCTTCCCTTGTTGCTGATCTTCTTTAACCCTTTTATATTTTTCAATATGGTCCATGAGCTGACGCATGTTAGTAATAGGTTTACCAGACAAGGACGTTCTTAAACCGTGGTCAGTAGGGAGGCCGAGCTTGAACGTGTCAAGGGCCATTGTATCAAAGTTGCCATCCATATCATTAAACATCTCCCAATAACTATCCGAGTACGCCTTCAGGGTCTCACCCTCATGCATGCTCAAGGATAGCAGAGAGGACAAGGGCCTGGCCACTCTTCGGCATGTGACAAAACATGAACCAAAAGCTTGAGTGAGCTCTTTGTAGGAATTAATGGAATTTGCTTTCAGGCTGTCGAACCACCTCATTGCAACCGGTCCAAGACTGGAGGGGAAGACCTTACACATCAGAGTTTCATCTCTGGAATAGACAACCATTGTTTGATTAAAGTGGCTCACATGCTTTACAGGGTCCGTTTTACCATTATAAATGGTAAAAGTTGGTTGGTTAAAACGTCGAGGAAGTCTCGCTCCTTCGATCCTGTGCGTGAAGAGTGACCTAGAGATTTGATTCAAAACTTTACTCATAGCATCGTTTCCTACCCTTCCACGTGATGGGCTCTGAGGTTGCTTTTTATGACAGCGCTCCTCTTCGCATGAAAAAGGATTCATTGATTGGTGTTCGAGACCTCTGCTCATAAGTGACATCTTGCTCGTCACCAATCCTCATCAGAATGCGAAGAAATACATTTTCTTTTTGCATGGCGCAACTCCCTCCTTAACCTCTTAATTTTCAGTTGCATGTTGTTCTTCTCTGCATGAGACATGTGACTTCCTCCATGCGGTTGACTTCGCTCAGGGTGTGTAGTATGCATGCTACCTTCACGATCTTATCTCTGCTCCAATTAAGAAAATGGTCTATGTGTTGGTACGCCCCAGATTCTGCTAGTTGTTGCCCTAGTTCAGCCATCATCAACTGTTGCTTCCACTTCTACCCAAGCTCTTCCCACAAACGACGCCAATTGTAGGGTTAGGATTCGTGGCCCAAGCCCAAAAACAATAAATTTGTAGAGTGTAAATGATAGAGCTGGGTTGACTGTGGAGCTTATAACAGTTGATCACAACGTCCCAGTATAACCCAACATGAAAATACACGTAAAGATCAAGAAAGTTCAATTTCGAAGAGACTTATGATAAATTGAATACATGTTACAATTCTTAGGGTTCCAGTAAGACCTCTCTTTTCTCATTTTCTTTCTTTTTTTTCTTTTTCTTTTTTCTTTTTTCTTTTTCCTCCCCCCTTCTATTAAGAGCCCTTCTTCTTTATATAGCATCCTCCCTCATTATCCCTATCGTCCACTTGTTCTCCATCTAGCTCCCTACTTGAGTGCATGTCATGTCATGTATCTCCCTTAACTTTTTGTGAGTGGCGGTAGCTGAAGTTACATTGTTCAGGGGTCTTCTCCACATAAATGCAATCAAAAAAGTTGCTGCAATGTATTTAATATGGTGGTGGCAGCTTTTCCTTTTAGATATTTCCCCATTCCTCTTATCTCCAAGCGTATCCAAAACTTATCTAGACTGCTGAAGTCACTAGTAAGCTCATTCGAACCCCCCCAGATATTTATATGACCCAGAATCTTTTCATCCGAGGATAATAATCTTTTCGGAACACTGATTCTCTCTTCGGACGGAGTTTCTTCATCCTTATGTATCCTTCTTTCACGCGAAATATCCCTCGACAATTTTAGCCTTTTCGGACATACAATAACCTTCACATTGGGCTTTAGGCCCACTACGTATGGTTGGGCTTTTCCCCCACAACATGTTTTCAATTTCATTTTTAAAGTTTCATTCTTTTCAATTAATTTGTACCGCGACTATCATTTCCTGTCAGTTTGGCTATTCCCTTCACTGCCATCAAGTGGTTGCCACTGACTTCTCAAAAACAACATATTTGATTTGAATTTATCCAAATTAACTGAATCTTAAATTGGATTTCTTGATAAATTTATTATTAGCAATATAATAATATAATGAATAGTTTAGATTTAAATCTTACAAATGTATAAGAAATTCATATATATATACATATATATATATATATATATAAGAGTTAAAAGATAATGAAATACTACTAAAATAGAAATATAATAATGAAATTAATTGCAAAGATATTCAAATATGTATTTTAACAATTCTCGATTATATAATCAAAATTAGTTTGTTTTCTTATTGTATGTATCATTTATAGAATTTTACTGACAATACTTTGACAATTGTTTAGGTAGAAAGAAAATTTTCAATATTAGAATTTATAAAAACCAACTTCAGGGTGATTATTTCATAATAGGATTAAGTGGATTAGTCTAGAGGCAAAAATAATATTAAAAAAAATTAAGGTGATCAAGATAAATATATCAATAATTTTTTAATCCATAAAATAAACACTTACACACACATATAATTTATACTTAAAGCATATCTTTTGCATTATTTATTATATATATTAGGGATAATTACAGTAAACCCACCTGAGGTTAGGCCCGTTTTCACTTTGCCTACCCGCGGTTCAAAACTTAGCACTTTACCCACTTGAGGTCCCTTCTGTTATCACTTTACCCACTTGAAGTCCCTTCCGTTAGAGATTTGTTACCCATCTCTCCCTTTGCCGTTAAAAGAACACATTTTTAGAGAAAAACAAACATAACACGAATCAAAAAGTTAGGGTTTGAATTTTTTTGAAAGAGCTTGGAGGGTTTTTAGAGTTGAGTTCAAGGGTATGGTTCTATGTAATATCTCTGTTGTGAAATAAATGTCCAAACCAAAATAAAAAAAGAGGTATGAAAACTCTTCACTCTTCAAACAACGACCCAACCCAGAACACATGGGTGGTTCATAATCGTTTTTCCCCTTCAACGACCCAACCCAGAACACTCTTCACTCATCAACATGATCTTCAAACAACGACCCAACCCAAAACACCAACGGCCAAACAACCAAACAACAGCAACGACCCAACCTAGAACACCAACGGCCAAACAACCAAACAGCAGCAGCGACCCAACCCAGAACACATGATCAAAAAATTTTCAAACCCAGAACAGGGGCCTCTCGACGATATGATTGGGGCTTCTCTCACCTATCCCATTGAGAGTTCTTGGACATCCAGTGGCCGAAAAAGCCTTAGCGGCTTGTAGTAACTCCGATGCGGTGGTTCTCGACTCTGTTAAGGTGGGTTTCTCGTTAGGCTCAGTCTCCGATGCCGAGATTACTCATGGACGAGGCTATCGTGACTCTGGGTCCACCGGTGTTATGGTCGGTAGCTCAACGATGGCGGAGATTGAGGCTCCGAGTCTGACAGTGGTGTCGCCGATCCTTGGTCGATATCCATGGGTGGTTCATAATCGTTTTTCTCCTCTCTCAGACCTAGGTGATTAGGTTGTTGATGAGTTTGTGGAAGGGGAAGATCATGTTGAAGTACAAAAGAGCCACCACCGGTGTAGTACTTGTTTTAATTTCAAACAATTTGATTTGTAGTTGTTTGGAATTTTATTTCTTACATTCATATACATTTGTTTTTAATAACAAACTCTAACTTTTTGATTTGTGTTATGTTTGTTTTTCTCTAAAAATGTGTTCTTCTAACAGCAAAGGGAGAGGTGGGTAACAGATCTCTAACGAAAGGGACTTCAAGTAGGTAAAGTGATAACGGAAGGGACCTCAGGTAGGTAAAGTGATAAGTTTTGAACCACGGATAGGCAAAGTGAAAATGGGCCTAACCTAAGGTGGGTTTACTGTAATTATCCCTATATATTATATCTTATATTGTTGAAAATACACGTGTGAGTGAAATCTCAAATTGAATAAAAATGACAAGAGAGAGTATTTAATTTAAGAGCCCAAGCAAACTCATAAATTAAATCTTTTAGATTAAGTGGTGTCTTTAGACGTTATGTTAACATTTCAATTGGAATCTCCTCCAATGTGTTAATTGACTTAACTCCCTAACAAGTGGTGTGGCAAGGTGGTGAGGTGCTCAAGGTAAATTTCCAAGTTGGAACAAGGACAAAGCAAGCCTAAAAGGCTCACCGAAACAATCTTGAAAAAGACCCAACAAATTAGTATTGTCAATAGTGCTATACCATGGTGTAGCATGAGAACATGGAAGTGTGGATCAGATTCCCATGGATGAGCGTGCTAGGTTGACACGGGATTCTTATGAATGGCGTATAAGAAGCCTATGGATGATGCATTAGTGAAGAAAAAAACTCAGAAGGCAAAGAGAAATCAGTAGGACTTGTTCGTAGCCCACAAAAAGATAAAGACTCACATGTGAGGCAAAGATTGTTGGGTATATATGAGACAAAGACTCACATGTGAGTGTTAGTGAAGAAAAAAAAACTCATAAGGTAAAGGGAAATTAGTAGAACTTGTTTGTGACTCACAAAGAGGCAAAGACTCACATGTAAGACGAGATGGTTAGATATATATGACACAAAAACTCACACGTGAGGCAGAGATTGTTCGTGACCCACAATGATAATTTGAAATTTATAATCTAAACACAAAATTTTAATTAATATATTTAATCTTGCATTTTTTAAAAATTACAATATAGCTAGTTAAATAAATATCATTTTTTACATATTTAAATATTAAAAAAAAATACTTAACTTAAAGGTATCGAGTTGATGTTGACAAGAGTACTCACAGTTCTTCAAAAGGTATTTTGTTTCTCAAAGGATAGCAATTAGCAACACATCACCAAACAATATGCATGTGAAATGATATTTAAAGGCAGAACAAAAAATATATGAGGTTAGTTAAATTGTCAACCGAATAACCAATTGGCAAAAGAAAGTTGCCTAAATTTTTGGTTATACATATCTACATAATAATCCAGTCATGAATAAGGCCAAGTTCATTCGAAAACGTGCTAGGGCTTTATTGTTCACTTTTCAGGGCTCAAACACCACAGAAAAAGAGAAAAGAAAAGAAGGTATACATTGCCGACGACATATAGCTGAATTCGGAACATAACTTCATATAGAAGTATAGAATAACTGGACAGCGTAAAGAAAGAGAGATTCACAGCGACTTTTCGAAATTCAAATAGTAATTATATTACTAACTATTATAACATGCACGCAAGTTGCAACGGCATTTATCATCCGTGATCGATTAGTGCCTCTTTTGACATCAACTACTTTTACTTTTATGCTTTTAGTTTATTTGCATATTTATAATTTTTAAAAGTTTTATTTTATTTTTCTAGATTTAATTGATACTTTAATAAACTTTTAGCAAATAAGTAATTAGCAACAAAAAGTTTTATAAATAGAACACCTTAAAGAGACTTCTTGAGTAGTTAATATAATATATAAAGACACACTTAATTCAAAAGACTTAAGTCCGTTGGAAATGAACTCAACTATATTATTTTAATCACTCAATTTTCTCATTGGAATCTAATGTGAGATTTTACTCACACACGTGTATAGTCAATAATATCCTTCTTACATGTGAGTTTTTGCCTCTTATAGTAGGCTTCAAGACCTCTATGTAGGCTATGAAATAAGTCCTACTCACTCCATGGACCCCTTGTACCTCACTATTGTCTAGCATTATTGACAATACTCCTTCGTTGAACTTTTTTTTTTTTTTTTTCAGATCGTTTGTATAGGTTTTATGGGCTTATCTTGTGCGATATATCATCTTCGCTCCATCTGCGAAAAAGCTCCAAGTATACATACACATATACATACCTAGTCGATCCCCACTCCAACTATGAAAGAGATTTTGATTTTTGCTAACCTTGCCACCTTTGCCCCACATCATTCCATTTGTCAAAGGATTCAAAGTACATGTATCTCGTCCTCACTCCAACTACAAAAGGAATCTTGATAACCTTGCTACTTTTAGAGAAAATAATTTGGAGAGACTCCTTGAATAGTTAATATAACATATAAAAACATATTTAACTAAAAAATCAAAGCCTAAGAGTATGAGCTCAACCATATTACATTAATCTTTCACTCTTCCCATTAATATCCAATGTATGACTTTATATACCTAACAAATAGATTATATACCTAACAAATAAAAATCTATGAACTATGTATGAAAGTGAAACTGTGACTTTACTCATGCAATTTCACCTTCTGAATTCCGAGGACCTTCATGATTTTCATAAGGATGCAAACCCGTGAATTCGTACACGTAAAATCAGAATTGGTCCGTACATGTATTGATTTCAGTGTCGCATATTTCAAAACTGATGGTGATTTAAATTTAATCGAATTTAAGAAGCTTGTACAAGTAATTCAAGACAATGAACCTTCAGCACCGACCAAATTAATATATAACTTGTTATTTCCATTTGGCGGTCCTAATAAAAAAGGCTGAAAGACAGAGACCTTTTACAGCTTTCACTTTGCAAATTCAACATTTTAATTCATAGCAGAAGTTCGAGTTCCCCGGGCACAATCAAAGGAGCTATCGGCAAGTTAACTGCCATTAAAAGCTCACAGCGACTCATCCTACGTTGAAGTTGCTCATTTCTAATGGCGACGAGACGTCCAATAATTATGTGCCACATTTGGCTAGCTAGAATAGAAATAGAGACTGGGACCAATGTCTACTTCAAAAGGATTGTGATATCATGGAGGTGGACAAGGTCGAAAAGACAGCCATATCTTTTTTCTTTTTCTTTTTTTAGAATCAAAAAGCAAGAATTTGTTTTTTTGCTCCTTATATGGTATTGGTGATTGATGAGAGTGTATAGAAATATTTATTTTAAATTATTTTATTCATTTATAAAGGTTAATTGTATTTTTATTAGTTAAATTTGAGGTACATTGTTGTGGGATCTTTTTTTGGGACAGTTTTCTGTTCCAAAGCCAATATGGAATCTTGGGTCACTAAAAAGAGCCTAAAGTAAGTATTGAGAAAACTGAGTTTGGCTCACCATTACTTATTTGGGTTGTTATACGAATTGATTTGTGCACAAATTAGATGAACTCTATAACAAAATATCAAGAGTAGGTGGAGGTCAATCAAGGGGAGAGGAATAGATTAGCATTACACAGATGCTTGAGAGAATTTCAACCTTGCACATTACATGAAAGTGACCTCACTACCATTATCAGCATGGCTTGGAAGAGAAGATGTTGAATAATTTTTTTATTTGGTGGATTTCAGTTTTAGGGTTTAGGTTTAGGTTATGGTGTTGATGATGACAGCAATTTGAAAGGAATTTGGGTTAGTGGTCTCATGAGGTGAAGGCTTCGAGGGCATAAGAAACTTTTAGGGGAAATGAGGTTTGGGAAGACCCAATCATTACTTTGGTTGGTGGATGATTCATGGTTGGGTCGAGTTTACTATTGGGTTTAGGTCTAGGTTTGAGTGTAGGTTTGCTTTCCTATATGTGAGATGATGTTGTTGGGCATTGGGGATTGTGGGGGAAGAAAAAAGAAATTTATCAAATGGTTTTAATAAGATATACTACAAAATGAAAAGTGTGAGATTTTTATCAATGATGAGAGATATGTGGTGTATTTGAAGAGTGGGCAATTAAAATAGCAAAAAAAAATGTATACATTTTCTATTTTAATATTTGATCAAGATTTGCAAAACTGGTAATGAATGGTCTTTCTCATGTACTTTAACATCAATTATAGGAGTTCATTTTTTAGTTTTAAAACATTTTTGTCAACTTACTTCTCAGAGCCAAAGAATGCACAAGAAAGAATCACATAGGAGAAATTGTTCAGTTCTAAAGTAAGAGCTCTCTCTCCTTTCACAACAAGTGTATGCTCTTGTGTGGGACCCATGGTGAGATCCACACTCATTTGAAAATAAGAACTACTATTGTAGGATTGAATAATTTTACCCCACACTCATTTGAAAATAAGAACTACTATTGTAGGATTGAATAATTTTACAATCACATAGGGGCTGGACTTGATGAAATTGACATTTTTAGAAGCCATGAAAAAAACAAAATTTTGCTCCAAATTGGTTTGGAGCTATCTTTTTCAACCTATTACGTAGTGATTTATAAGATTATTCGTGTATAATATTTAAATAAGTCACATGATTTATAAAAAATTAATGTGACTAAAATTATATATGAGTGGTCTCTTCAATCACCATACAAAGGATTGAAGAAAGATAATTCTAAACCAGTTTGGAACCAAACATTTTCCCAACAAAAAAAATCGTTTGCTACCACCAAAAATTCAAAGAAACATAATTATTGGAGACAATTTAGCAATTGTTAAAAAGGTTATGATGTTAAAAGAGATCACAAATTTGAACTGCGAAATTCATAAAAGAAAATCCAATTGTCGGAACACGAAAGGTTAAAATGGTTGCAATCAAAATAAAAGTTGTTGAGAATTTTTTGTTGCAATTAATTTTCCATGAATTTAAAAAATAAAATAATTTATACTTATCTTAAATAGTTTACTTAAAAAATAAGTTAGATAAAAGTATCATTATACCTTAAAAAAATAAGGCCTTCAAAACTGTAGATAAATTCACTATGAAAATAAAGTGAATTTAAGTTATCTAAAAAAATAAATTACAATTAAGCTAATTCCAATTTTTGCCAACCTACTAACAAAAAATATTTGTAAAAGAAAAATTAAATAGGACTTTGTAAAGCCTAGACTTCAAGTGTGTTTTGCTCATTTGATAATATTTGTTTAGAATTTTTTAAACTCTGTGATATGGTCGGTTGTTCTTTATTAGAAGAATCAAAGTTGATATCTCCTCACTTCCTACTATTAAATTACCAAATGATATATGTGGGGACTATTTTTGCCTAGACCAAGTGTTAACCGAACTAATGGTACTCTTAAGCCATTGGTCATCCCTTATAAGGTAGAAAGAGGGAAGAGATCTTTTTAATATGGGATTCTAAGCCAAAAATGATTACAAGTGCAACACTTGGTCTAGGCAAAAATAGTCCCCACAATAAAAGCCAAACTAATGGTACTCTTACTCCATTGGTTCATCCCTTATAAGGTAAAAAGAAGGAAGAGATCTTTCCAATGTGAGATTCTAAGCCAAAAATGATTACAAGTGCAACACTTGGTCTAGGCAAAAATAGTCCCCACAATAAAAGCCAAACTAATGGTACTTTTACTCCATTGGTTTATCCCTTATAAGGTAAAAAGAAGGAAGAGATCTTTCCAATGTGAGATTCTAAGTCAAAAATGATTACAAGTGCAACATTTGGTCTAGGCAAAAATAGTTCCCACAATAAAAGGATCCTTTTATTCTGGGGACTATTTTTGCCTAGACCAACGGCTTAAGAGTACCATTAGTTTGGTTAACCAAACTAATGGTACTCTTAAGCCGTTGGTCTAGGCAAAAATAGTCCCCACAATATATATATATATATATATATATCAATGTCATTCTTATCACAATGCGTAAAAACAAACATACATATCAAATATGCAAGGTTGGTACAGCCTTTTATATTTGATATATACATTTGAATAATTGAATGATAGTTGTGTGTTGACATTTGAGAGATTCCAAACTCTAATTTCAATTATATGTACTAAAATAGTTTATCTTTAACCTTTAATGCAATCCCGATGTTTAAAAAAGAAATCAAATAACAAAAAATATTTGTAAAAGAAAAATTAAATAGGACTTTGTAAAGCCTAGACTTCAAGTGTGTTTTGCTCATTTGATAATATTTGTTTAGAATTTTTTTAACTCTATGATGTGGTCGGTTGTTCTTTATTAGAAGAATCAAAGTTGATATCTCCTCACTTCCTACTATTAAATTACCAAATGATATATATATATATATATATATATATATATATATATATATATATCATTCTTATCACAATGTGTAAAAACAAACATACATATCAAATATGCAAGGTTGGTACAACCTTTTATATTTGATATATACATTTGAATAATTGAATGATAGTTGTGTGTTGACATTTGAGAGATTCTAAACTCTAATTTCAATGATATGTACTAAAATAGTTTATCTTGAACCTTTAATGCAATCCCGATGTTTAAAAAAGCAAAATTATTATTGACGTGTAAAAATTAACACAAGAATTCCTTGTCACTGCAATTCAGATTTATATAAACGAAGCACAACTCGTTCACTAAGGACCGCATAGCGCAGTGGATTAGCGCGTTTGACTTCGGATCAAAAGGTCGTGGGTTCGACTCCCACTGTGGTCGATCCGTGTCTGAGGAGTTACCGTTTCTTCAATTTTGCACATTTTCACTTTTTGACATTTCGTTTTCAATTCTTTGGAGAGGCCATGCCTGATGTCTCTATTTTGATATGGGCCAGTGCTCAAGTCTTGGTGTCCTGGTCCTTCACAGGTAAGCTAAAGTTTAGTAAATCCCTCTAGGCTCTAGCCCAAAATCAATATGTTACTTGAATGAAAAACTCCCATCCATAAAAAAAGGCTTTTTTTGATTCTCTTATGATAGGGTTGTAAATGCACAAAACTCTATATGACATAGTAGACTCATTTCATGAAAAATCTTGGTTCAAATTCTGTCTTGTGTTAATATTTGTCTTGACTTGGCTTGTTAACAATCCTATTCAATATAGAAACAAGTATGAGGCTTTTTTAAAGAAATTCTTTGTCCTTAGACAATATTAATCAAAATAGAATCACCTTATGCTAATAACAGAACAAGGAGGTCCCTTATTACCAATTTCTTTTGTCAATTTGGAAGCCCAATTTTACCTACTGCATCAACAATTTTGTGAAGTTTACATAGATATAGTCACCTGTCCATCACTAACTTAACCAAAATTTTAAATTCCTTGGTAATAAATTGATCGGTGGAAAACGACACATCCATCAGAAAAGTCTTGTTTCCCCTTAAATAATATTATTCCTTATGGATATTTGAAATTTGACGGCATTTTCTTTTAATCAAAAGGTATGAAGTCAAAGAAAAACTAACATCCATACAAAAAGGCTTCTTTTAATTCTCTTATGTTAGGGTTGTAAATACACAAAGCTGTATACAACACAGCAGACTCATCTCAAAATCTTGGTTTAGATTCTATCTCTCGTGTTAATATTTGTCTTGGCTTGGCTCGTTAACAATCCTATTTGATATAGAAATAAGTGTGATTTGGCCTTTTTAAAGAAATTATTTGTCCTTAGACAATATTAATCAAAATAGAAGCACCTTATGCTCATACGGAACAAGGAGGTCCACTATTACCACTTTCTTTTGTCAATTGGAAGCCCAATTTTACCTATTGCATCAACAATTTTGTGAAGTTTACATAGACATAGACATCTGTCCAGCACCAACTTAACCAAAATTTTTAAAACTCCTTGGTAATAAATTGATGGGTGGAAAAGGACACATCCATCGGAAAAGTCTTGTTTTACCTCAAATAATATTATTCCTTATGGATATTTGAAATCTTATGGCATTTTATTTTAATCAAAAAGGTACAAGTCAAAGAAAAATTGTGACTCGTAAGAACTAAGTGTTAGGATGTGTGCCCTTAAATCCTATTATATGATGCTATGTATGAAATTATGTATGACTTAATGTTATAATTAATAAAGTTGTTTTATTATTATCTAAAATAATGGTCACATGAATATTTGGATATTGTCATATAGTCCATAAGATGCAGAGTATGTGATTCATGTGAAAAGTTACAGAAGATATAAATCACAAGTTTGTTGTAAACTCAGAAGAATAGTTCATAGTCGGTGATGAAATTGGACATTTTATTTTAATCAAAAAGGTACAAGTCAAAGAAAAATTGTGACTCGTAAGAACTAAGTGTTAGGATGTGTGCCCTTAAATCCTATTATATGATGCTATGTATGAAATTATGTATGACTTAATGTTATAATTAATAAAGTTGTTTTATTATTATCTAAAATAATGGTCACATGAATATTTGGACATTGTCATATAGTCCATAAAATGCATAGTATGTGATTTATGTAAAAAGTCACAAAAGATATAAATTACAAGTTCGTTGTAAACTCAGAATTATAGTTCATAGTTGGTGATGAAATTGAGCATTTCATCTACGCAGACTATAACATATCAACTAAAATAATTTGTCTTGATCATGGAAATGGAGACTTCTAGTTGGTATGTTGATATATTTTAAGAGTTAAGACATATTGAACTGGACCGCTGTAAGATTTATTATTCTCCTAACGACTATCAAATGAATAATAAATCTCACAATTTCTATTTACATGAACTCTTAATCTTGAGAGAATAATGGACCTGATCATGAAATGTAAGTTGCTTTGATATATCAGGAGTGAAATCTAAAGTTACGATCAAAATCTCAGTATGTTAGGCAATCACATTTAGTGTTGATAGAACATATATTCTCAAGATGGAATTCATAATCTCTTAACAGAGATATAAAATATTCTCTTGAGATAAGTTTAATGGGGTTGGTTATTCAGAATATTAAGTCTAACCACTTTAGTAAGAAGTTACTAAAGTATATATTTATGAAATTATATTTTATAAATATATGATGAATAACTTAAAGAATTAAACCGAGTACTCAAGGATTAAAATGTAGTGATCTTCAAAGTGACAGTCTATATTCATGACTTTATATTACTACGAATATTTTATGAAGATGTTGCATGTATAATAAAGTCTTGAGATATAATTTATTAATAAGGCCTAGAGTGTAATTATATTCATATAGTAGTATTAAATATAATTAATGGTAATTTTGAATTTGTCAAGAGTTGACAGAAAAGTCCAAGGCTCATTGGAGCTAGTGTCTTATTGGTCCCTTTTGGTCTCACTCCAAGCCACACACTAAAACCTAATTGGAAAGGCCCAATAAGCCAGTCCAATTAGATAATCAGTTAGTTATAAAGGGAGAAACATATAGAATTTTATATAAGAGAGACATCATTGTGAAATAGTATATATATGTGAGTGAAGCCACTTGATTATTCTCTCTTGAAAATTGATTGAGAGACTACACTTCTTTGGCGTAAAGTGGAATTGGAGTGAAGATTAAAAGTGTTCCTTTTAATCTTCTTTTTTTTTTTAAATTTCACTGCACCAAGGTACGTTATCTTATTCTTAAATTCTGAAATTTACGTAATGCATGTTATGAATCATGAATAAAACAAATCCATATTTATTGCTTCCACTGTGTATTTTGTATGAGATACAAAACCATATTTTCCAACACTAAGAGCATCAGCATTGGTGGTATGGGTGTAAATGTTTAATTCAACCTGCGAACACAACACTAACATGACACGAGTATTTGCGAGTTAGGGTTGGGCCTTAGCGGGTGTAGGGGCCTTTTTTGTTATTATGTTGGGCTGGGCTATCTCCTGTGGTAATAGGCCCGAGTATTCTGAGTAAATGGAAGTTAAGACCGATCCAACTGTGGCTCAATTT
Source organism: Quercus variabilis (assembly GCA_030445155.1). NCBI lineage: Eukaryota > Viridiplantae > Streptophyta > Magnoliopsida > Fagales > Fagaceae > Quercus > Quercus variabilis. Next base: position 43,456,900 of record CP129451.1, read on the forward strand.
GAACCAGCTTATGCATAAACTATGCCTTGTCTGCTAGGAGTGTGCTTATGGCAGGCAGAGCTATTTCAAATGAGTCATGATAGATAGATATAATAATAATAACAAAATAGAGTACTCTGGCTATTTAATAGAAAATTTCCAAATAATTCCTATTCACGAGACATAATCATAGTAATAACAATGACTTTTACAAAGAAAGTAAAGGGAACAAACGGCAATATGGGTTAATCAAAAGAGACAGAAATCAAATCAAGTCTGGTCTATAGGAGCAAAACCAAAGAGGGAAGAACGACTCCTCTCAACACAGTTAATCTCCTAAAGAAAATCCTGCCGTGGAGATTAATAGTTTTGAGGGAAACAGACCTGAATAGTTAGTGCCCAAAAGAATCCTTTTACTTTCGGACAGAAAGCAGGATTTTGAGAGGGAGAAAGGGAAAATTAACCTACTGGTGCATACCTGCTAGTCTAACTCTTTATGTTTTTTCCTTTTTTTTTTTCTTTTTTTGTTTTTAGCTTTTCCTCTTACCTTTTTCTTTCTTTTCTTTTACCCTTGTTTTCTATTTTATGATTTCTCCGAAGTGATCTCACTGCCCCTTTTTTGGGCACGGCAAAGTTCTTCTTATATAGTGCCTGCCGTGACTAGATTTTACTGTTTTATCCCTTAACCACCTTTGTCTGGTCTTGGTGTACTTGTCAACCACCACTGATCCGTTTGTGTGTTACTCCATACTTCCAGACAAAGGAGAGCTGTTTTATTTATTAGTCTCCCGTGGCACCGTTTCCTACCACGGTGTCAGTGCTCTCTCTCTTTATCCCTCATGGCATGTACCTAGCAGTTCCTACTCAACTTTGCTTCTTTTAGGTGATCTGTCATCCCAGCAAAACGTATCCTCCAAAAGAGCTTGGGCAGGAACTGCAGAATAGGTCTTTTCCTCTCTCCCCACCACTAAACCATACCCTCTTACCTCTGACCCATGACCTCACCATGTCTCATATTGGCTGAGTACAGGCTAGTGGTACCTGGGCCTTGCGTGTACCCCTCTTTCATGTATGTCCAAAATCTGCTTGCCGCTCATGTGTTCGCCGTGGTCTGGAGGTTTGTCTGCATAGTCTGCCATCCTTCTTTGGCCCTTTATGTGGGTTGTCCTACGATTTCCCGCTCCCCTTAGAGGCTAGGCCTTATTTGACACTGGGCTTTATATTTCTTTCAACCTATCCTTGATTGCCATCATGTCCTACCATATTACTCTATCAATCCTGCTGTAATGACTTGATCCTGTTGGGCCTTTTTAGGCCTACCGTTTATTCTTTCCCCTATGGCTTAGCATGGCCATGAGTTTTCTTACTTATGGGCTCCTGTGTCCCTTTTGTTTTTTCTTGGGCTCCTCAGCCCATTTGCTGCTCTTGGGCTTCCTCGACCCTTTTCCTAACTCTGTGTTCCCATGGGCTTTTACTAACTTCATTGGGCTTCCCCGGCCCAATTACCTCATACTCATCCTTGGAGTTCATGGGCTTGCCATCAACCCGTTACTCTCTTTGTTTGCATTGTTTTAGGCTTGTCGCGACTCATTCTCACTTTTCTACATCATACACTACCCATGGGTTTGCTATTTGCTATTTCTCTCTTTTCCAGACCCCTTTGAGCCCATTTGCTTTCGCAAGATCCATTATTTATTTTATGGACCTGTGATCCATCATTCCTGCCATTTGGGCTTAATAGTTCTTTTTTCCTATCTATTTGTCAACTTCTTTTCGGTTTGTGTTGTTGGGCTCCCTTTTTCTTTTTGGCTTCCAAAATGACCATCAATAGCAGGTTTAGGTCATAAACGAGTCAACCCAAATGCGACACAATAAAAAACGTATCATAAGCGGGTCAACCCATAGACCCGCAATAAACACATTTGACATGTCAATTTATTTGTGTCAACTTGAAATAACTCATTTATTTGATATTTCATTCTCAATTCTTTGGAGAGGGCATACCTAGTGTCTCTATTTTGATATGGGCCAGTGCTCTAGTCTTGGTGTCCTGGTCCTTCACAAGTTAGCTAAAGTTTAAATCCCTCTAGGCTCTAGCCTAAAATCAATATATTACTTGAATTAAAAACTCACATCCATAAAAAAGGCTTCTTTTGATTATTTTATGTTAGGGTTGTAAATGCACAACTCTCTATATGCCATATCAGACTTGTCTCATGAAAAATCTTGGTTTAGATTCTATCTCTTGTGTTAATATTTGTCTTGACTTGGCTCATTAACAATCTTAAAAAAATTCTTTGTCCTTAGACAATATTAATCAAAATAGAATCACCTTATGCTAATAACAGAACAAGGAGGTCTCCTATTACCAATTTCTTTTGTCAATTTGGAAGCCCAATCTTACCTACTACATCAACAATTTTGTGAAGTTTACATAGATATAGTCACCTGTCTATCACTAACTTAACCAAATTTCTAAACTCCTTGGTAATAAATCGATTGGTGGAAAAGGACACATCCATTAGAAAAGTCTTGTTTCCCCTTAAATAATATTATTCCTTATGGATATTTGAAATCTGATGGCATTTTCTTTTAATAAAAAAGGTATGAGTCAAAGAAAAACTCACATCGATAAAAAAAGCTTCTTTTAATTATCTAATGTTAGGGTTGTAAATGCACAAAGATGTATACAACACAACAAACTCGTCTCATGAAAAATCTTGGTTCAGATTCTATCTCTTGTGTTAATATTTGTCTCGGCTTGGCTAGTTAACAATCCTATTTGATATAGAAACAAGTGTGATTTGGCCTTTTTAAAGAAATTCTTTGTCCTTAGACAATATTAATCAAAATAGAAACACCTTGTGCTAATATGGAACAAGAAGGTACCCTATTTCCCCTTTCTTTTGTCAATTTGGAAACCCAATCTTACCTATTGCATCAACAATTTTGTGAAGTTTACATAGACATAGTCATCTGTCCATCACTAACTTAACCAAATTTCTAAACTCCTTAGTAATAAATTGATTGGCGGAAAAGGATACATCTATCGGGAAAGTCTTGTTTTCCCTTGAATAATATTATTCCTTATAGATATTTGAAATCTTATGGCATTTTCTTTTAATAAAAAATGTATAAGTCAAAGAAAAATTGTGACTTATAAGAACTAAGAACATTAGCATTGATGGTAGGGGTGTCAATGTTTGATTCAACCCGCGAACACGACACGGGTATTTGTGGGTTAGAGTTGAGCTTTAGCAGGTTTAGGTCATAAACAGGTCGACTCAAAAGTGACACAATAAAAAACGTATCATAAGCGGGTCAACCCACAGACTCGCAATAAATACGTTTAACACGCCAATTTATTTGTGCCAATTCGAAATAACTCATTTAACACAAATCATTTTACTCGCATAACAAATAAATATTCATTTTATTTTAGATTTGTCAAATACCTTTTATATCCAACCTATACTTTAATCTTAAAAAGAAAAGTAATTACAAATACTTGCAAGTGACATAATTGTAAATTAAAACTTCATAAACGCTAGTCATGATCAGTCTATTGTTTGCACCAATTCTTTCAATATTGATACTTAACATTTGGCGAGTTTAATTTGTGACTGTCATATTTTTGTTGAACTATGTCATTTTGAATTTGGGTTTAAGTATATGCACTTATTTTGAGAGGTAAAAAACTTATTTTTAGATAGATGTTATATTTTCATTGACCTATGTTATTTTGAATGTGGGTTAAAGATTTGAAGTGTATGCATTACTTTTAGGATGTAAAGAACTTATTTCTATATGAATGTTATATTTAATATTAAGTAGGTTAAAATGGGTCGTGTTGTATTTATGTCAATCCAACATGACCCATTAAGTGTGTCAAATAGGTCGAGTCGAGTTGTGTCAACCCCCTTCATCAACAAGTCAAGTTAGTATTGAAGAGCTATGACATAATTATTAAATGAGTTGAATTCGGATTAAGACATTTAGTCAAATATTCCCACCTTGACACAACACGAACTCCACACTCTAAACTGACTTGACACCATAAAAAGCAACTTTTTCTATTTTACCACTTTACTTTACAAAACACTCAACATCAGTAGTTTTATTTTAGCATTCAACACAATAAAATAATATATACAATACAATAAAATAATATATTTACTACAATAAACAATAACCACCACCACCAACACAATAAAATAATATAACTTTTAATAATTTTTTTTTTTTTACCATTTTAGCTACAGTGCACATCCATCTTTGTCTAAGCCAAATATTTTGACTTTCCCTCCACCATTGTAGTATGCTTTTTAATATTGGTGGTGCTAAAAAGTCATACTGCTATTTTTAGCACTACCAGAGCTGATGCTCTTACATCACAAAAGGAAATTGCCAGAACTAGCACATTTAGCAAGGGTATGAGCCACACCATCAACCTCCCTTTTAATTTGACTTTCCCTCCACCATTGTAGTATGCTTTTTGGTATTGGTGGTGCTAAAAAGTCATATTGCTATTTTTAGCACTACCAGAGCTGATGCCCTTACATCACAAAAGGAAATTGCCAGAACTAGCACATTTAGCAAGGGTATGAGCCACACCATCGGCCTCCCTTTTAATCTAATTAAAAACACAACTAGGATAATTTCTCAAGTCTAGTGCATTGCCAAGCAGAGTAGAAACAGACTATATTAGCATTGTTCATTTTGGACAATCACAGAGGTGAGCTGTTTGGCCAGAGCTGCATCTACATTAAGTTTATTAGAACCTAGGAAGGGGCACTACCCTATTTTTTAGCAATCAAAACAAAATATTTTAGTATTGGTGTATTCCTACTCCTAAGTCCTACCTACCATTCCAAGATTACATATACAATTTGTTTATTTATAAATAATAATAATAATTCTCATTGATTTAAAGCATGTATAAATGTTTTCTCCCAAAAAAAAGAAGAAAAGAAAAAATAAACATATAGCCTACATTACATTGAATTGACTTTTGTACTGTAGTACTGAGAGCCCTTGTTGTTTTGTTTTGTTTTGTTTTTTTTTTAACCACCAATTTTACACATTTACTTTGACAGAAATTTTTTGACCCATTCTTGAAACTTTATATATTGTCGCTTCTGAACTAGGGCTAGGACTTGATGATTATAAGCCACCTATGTAGTTTGTCTAGGGCTAGGGCTTGATGATTATAAGCCACCTATGCAGTTTGTATTGTCCTTTCTTACATAGAGAAAATCATTGCAACACTCTGAACATAGCCCCAGTGTTGAACCATGTAAATGTGTCGTGGTTATTCTTTGCGTGTTCTCTATTTTTGCTTCTCATATGTTCTGGGAATTATAGATTCAATTCCCTTCACCCTTTGGATAAGGCCTAGATGAAGTATTCTTTTGTTTACCTGCTAGGAACATTTTCTATTCCAATTTGAAAATTCGTTGATCAAATTTGTGTTTAATAGTATCAAGGAAAGGAAAATAATCAAAATTGAGCATTGACCTTCCGTTATACTACCTAGCAGCTTAGAAACATGTACAGCAAGCAATTTTCCAGCATACCAAATTCAAAGGCAGCAAACAAGCTGAATTCTAAGCAGCAAATTGGCATCAAATCTTGCCATAAAATAACACAACAGGCACAATTGAACATTTCACCTAAGGCAAGGAATGTACGATGGGGGAACGAACTAGGGGTTTCCAAGAAAAGGGGTCGAGGGTTTGCCCCCTATCTACCCTCTCATCAAACCAAAGCATAAGCCTAGAACAGACATCATACAGGAGAAATCAAAGACAATTCCGAAAGATGAGTGAAAAATAATCTCATGTTTAAAACTTCAAGCTAGATGGTTCAAACCCGATACAAGATAAACAAAAATGCTGCCTGCATGGCTGCAACTAATGCCAAATTCAGAAGAAGAAGAAAAAAAGTAACATGTCCATAATGAAAATTAGGAAAAGTAGACCCTAGAGGCCTAGCCTACACTTTGATAGCATACTTCCTCAATGGAAAGTACATCTCCTTCTTCTTCTCACGTTCTGTTTTCAAAGATGCCTGCTTGAATACAAGGAAAAAGGAATACAATATAAGATCAAGAACATCTATCACTCCAAGTAGAGCAAGCAAACAGGAAAAGGCTTTCCAATATATTGGATTTTATGGTTATGTGAAATCATGGTACTGGAAATGCATAGAAAATTTTTTAGGTTCTTAAATTACCAATAGCTTCAGATTTCTTTGAAATAAGCTTGTTACTAAAAGTTCATGAAGCTTCATTTAAAATTCAACATTAGGATAAGAACCAAGATTTTACCATATCTCTATCAGGTACAGCAAGATAACAATCAAGTATTTCTATCATTGTAGAAGTTTCCCATATACATTAACCGATTTTACAAATCCATCCTTTTCTGCTTGTGCTATGCGGAATGAATGCTTTGCTACCATTGCTTTTACATAGAGTGAAGTTTCCATTAAATTAAACATGAACACGGTTCCACTCACTAAAATCACTCATTTCTTTTTCTCCTAGTGTCCACCTCAAAAGCCATTACAACCAATTACTATATCTCATCTATTGATATACTAAATTCACAATAATATTCACAAAAGCATCATTTTCCATTTTTTCCATTAGTCCATCCCAACATTCAACAACATCAACCTTATATCAATTGAACTAACCACTAAAAAAGCACCAAAATAAATTCAAAGAAAACTTATATTAACAATTATAAGAAAAAAAAAATTTTAAAAGGCATAGATTACAAATAATGACCTGTTTCTTGGTGAGGCGTCTGCGGATAGCACGGGTTTTCTTAGGACGAAGATCGAGAGGGATGTATTTCTTGTTCTTGTAGACCTCCCTAAGAGCTGATTTCTGCTTTTGCGATATCACTGTCAACACCTGCGCTATTCCAAGCCTCACTACCTTTCTGCACACACACACACACAGAGATCACAAAACTATGAGTCTTTTATATACACGAGAGAGAGAGAGAGAGAGAGTTTGTACATCTTGGAGAGCTTGTTGGGTGCGCCACCGGTGACCTTAGCGACACGGAGAAGAGAAAGCTCAGCTTTGAGGTCCTTCAACTGAGCCAGCAGTTCTGCCTTTGTCTTGTTCCTCAACTCATGTACCTTGATCCTAGCTAAAACAACAACAACAACAAAATAACAACAACATTTTCAATCAATCAGATAAATTCAGATCAACATCGAACCACGAAACAAAACATACATTAACAAATACCAAGCATTAATAATAAAACATCAACTAGTTTTAAGGATCTTTTCTTTTCTTTTCTTTTTTTCTCTGCGTGTCTCTTACCCATTGTGAAATAACGCGGCGGCTTCGGTTCCTCGTTGCTCTCTGAATGAAAAACCCTAGAAATCTGAAATGAAAGGAGAGAGAGAGAGAGGCAGAGAGAGCTTATAGAGCTTTAAGCCTTGTGTGATGACTTTGTGGGCCTTGTTTTAGCTACTGGGCTTTATTCAATTTGTGTTAATTGGACTCGGGACAAAAAGTGTTAACTGGGTTCGGGCTTCAGTGGCCATCAACAAAATTCATTGATTGGGCTGCTAAAATAGAACTGTTTGGGCCTCGACTGACTGAATGAGCCAGGCTGGAGCTCATGTTTTCCCTAATGGGCCAACCCATAGCTTGCCTTTCAATTTTTATTTTTTTAAAGGCTAAATTATGATTTATACTTTCTAATTTGATATGGTTTCAATTCAGTCTTTTAATTTATTTTTAATTGACTTCAGTTCGTTAACTTTCATTTGTTTCCAATGTAGACCAATCTGCAATATTGCATTTGGCATTAGCTTAAAAATCCAGTTTTTTTTTTTTACTATTCAGCTTATTTTTACTACTATTCAGCTTATTTTTGCTATTATTTATGAGTTTTATTGCACTTTTTGATATTATTTATAAACCCCACTGTACTATTTCAATTATTTTTTAACTTTATCTATAGTACTTTTAGGAAAAAAAATTCAATTTCAGCTAAATAAACTGTTATCAAATGAACTCTTAAGTATATCAAAACAACATTATTTTGAACCGTGACAAAAACCAATACTAGCAGTGAGGTCTGATGAAACTAAGACAACATAACTACACTAAAAAAATAAAATAAGTTAAAGGATGTAATTTCAAGGATTCAATAGAAAGCAGTTCTCTTCTTTAAAAAATAATAATAATAATTAAAAAAAAAAAAAAAAAAAAAAAAGGAAAACAAATCAAAGTTATAGGATATAATTTGTAAATTTATTTGTTTATTTTTTTTTTAAGTGTGAAGAATGAGTAGATGAATGGTTTATATGCATGAGTCCTAAGTAAGTTCATTTTAAAATGAGTTCTGACCTTCTAGCTAGATAACTTTAACCCATATAAAAAAATATAGTAGTTTCAAAAACATATTGCTAAAAGAGTGAGTTACATGCTATTTTTATTTATGTGTTCAAACTAACTCGCATTTTAAAATTTAGCTGTTAACAAACTGTAGTTGGAACACTTCGTAACTAATGCCACCGAAGTTTAAAATGAAAGTTTGCAAACTAAGCAACCTTTCAATAATGATGTAGCAAATATTATTGACTTTACTAAAATAGACTATGAAGTTGTTGTAGTATAAGATACAGTTAGTTGGTTGTGGTCCTTGTCAAATATAAAACAAGTCTGTCCATTGTTTTATGTTTGGACCAACGATTTCTATGCGCGACTAGGTGAGGTTATTTGGGCTTGACCTCATCTGACTCACAAGTTACCTATAAAGTGGGACTTGGATTTCCTGCTTTGGGTGGTTCACAACCCAAAGGCTCAATGTAACTTGCTCTCTTTTCCTCTCTCAATCTCTCTTTCCTCCTTGCCCTCTCTCTCTCCCTTTTCTTTCAAAACCCTTCAACCAATCCCTTTTCCCTCTCCACTTCTCATATTTATAGCTCTAAAATAGTGGAAAGGCTATGATTACCTCCATGGTTAGTGCAATGGGAGATCCAATATTATCAACCATAAGTGGATAGTTAGGTAGGAGTGGGATATAGTGAAAAGTGGTCTTAGAAATTGATTCCTACTCCAAAAAGCATGCCCAGCAGTGGTGCTTCTGGCACTACCGGATATGCTAATGATGGTATGTTCAGACGTTATTACTCTTTCATTGTTCAGTAAAGGTCCCCGAGCAAGGATCAGGTGATGACACCTGGGCTTGCAGTTCATGTGGGCCTAGATTGGGGCCATTGGCCGCATTGTTACGTCGAAACTTTAGGGCCAAATGTGCTTGGGCTCCACGGGATCGTACGTTACCCCCTTGATTCATGTTCGATTAATCTAGTGGGCCTTAAGCCTAGCTTCTAACAAAGGAGTTAACAACCATGGGCAATTTGCAAAGTTTGGGCCCAATGTCTGGATGGTCTCGGGAGAGGCGCGCCATACAATTTCTATGCTTTTTTTTTTTTTTTTATCCTTGTGATTATTTATCTTTGTCCTGTACGTATGTACCAAGTTATTTTATGTGTGAAAGACCAAATTATCCATATATAGATACATGCACATAACCTTTTCGTAAAAACAATAATATAATTAAATAAGAAAAATACTAAAGACGCTAAAAATTTTATTAATGAATATTGTACGAGGTATGATTCTAGGCTCATTGGGCCTTGGGCCTTGACCCAAACATTCTCAAAGATCAAAACTGAGTCCAAACCTTATAGTAAGCCCATTCTATTCTGGATGCATGATAGACAAGCCCATACCGGTCAATTATGACTTAATCTGGAATGCGTTTGTTGGGGACAGTCCATGTCCTTGGCAATTCGATATTGCCTTTGGGAATACGCTGCCAAGCAATTCTTTGGAGGCAGGAACTAGTTCCCATACCATTACCACTGTTTCGATAGAGTTTATCTCTTGTCAGGAATAATCAAATTGGATCCCACACACACGAGTGAAACCAGGGCGTAATCATGAAACCTCCACTAACCTCAAGCTATAAATAACATAAGTGAGTGAAGAAGCGGGAGGGGGGGGGGGTGGGCAATTCTGAGGAGAAAATAGAGAGTAAAAGAGAGGAAGTTAGTACCACTAAGAAGTAGAGTAACTTAGAGAGAGAAGAGAGGGAATTTGTGAGAGACAAGGTGTGCCATTGGGTCGCTAGGCCAGGAATTGCCCATTATAGGAAACATTAAGCCCTCCATATGAGTAAATTGTAAGCCCAATCTCAAGCCTTATCCATTGAAAGAAATTTAGGTCCGCACAAATATGATTAGCGAGTTTCAACTACATCATAAATGAATATTTAAATTATATTTTTATGATTAATAACACATCAATTTGTAAACTTAGGATACGTTTGGTAGACTGTAATAGGTATTGTAATGTAACAATTATTTTTATGGTTTAGTTATTCAATAGTTTGATTATATTTTTATTACATGGAATAGTTATTTCTTATTAATAGCTATTCTATAAAATGAGGAATAACTATTCATGTTTACCAGAGTTGTAATAACTATTCCTTAGTAAGTGTTTTAATTTCTAAAATTAATATATTTTCAAATAAACAAGCTTTCTATATGTACATAACAATTATGAAAGTAAAAAATCATAAAAAATAACTAATCTCTCTTTCAAATTTTAAAAATATTATTTTTTAGAAAATTAAATTATATGAGTAAAATATTTCCTAAAATATATTTTAATTTTGAAAAAGAATACTTTCATTCCATTGTCTTTAGGGTTCTATTATTATGTTTTCTTCAAATAAATAAATAGTAATAAGTATTACATTATAACATTTTTTATTCCTTGTAATACATATTCTTATTCCTATGCAATTATCATTACAATCTACCACCATTACATGGAGTACTACTCGTTAAATAATACTTTGTCTGTCCCAGTTTGTTTGTTCTCTATTCCATTTTGGAATATCCCAAAATATTGTTCTGTTTTTAAAAATAAAAGTTATTAGTTTACTAATGTTCCTATTATACCCCTACTTTATTTTCAAAACCATTTAAAAAGAAAACTAACAAATATTTAAAAAATCAATCTAATTAAGGCACATTTTTAGTTGCTTGATTAAGAATAACTCTTTTTTTTTTAAAAAAAAAAAAAGCTGATAAATTTATTTAATGGTAGTTTTGTAAACTTATACATTTTTATAAAGTAGACAATACAATAAATACTGATCTCTTACAAAATTTAACTTTTCAAACAGGACAAACAAATTAGGACGGATGGAGTATTAATACTATTAGAGATATATTAGCACATTAACATAGGCCCAAGCCTAATTTTACTTTGTGTACAAGTCAAGTCTCCTACTTGTACTAGAAATATATTAGTATAGGGTTTAGTCTACTATATATACACATGTTATAATTCATTGTAACACAGGATTTGTACTACACTATAATATATTATTGATGTAGCCTTTTAGGGTTTTCTCCGTGGATGTAGGCCGTTAGGCTGAACTACGTAACTCTCGTGTGTTATTGTATTCTATACTTTATGCTTTCGCTTCCGCATCCATATTAGCATGGTATATCAATGCTAATATTTAACATGGTATCAGAGCCACCTTCTTGTAGCCATGGTTTTCTGTCCTTGCAGTATATTTAAGAGCAATTTTTGTCTTTCTCGATGTATTTTTCGCTGCGTTCATCTTCTTTAGCTTCCTACTACTGCTGTCAAAACTCTCCGACATAATCAAGCCATCATCAAAAGTCGCATCAACACCGCAAGACCATTATCTTACCGTCACAGAGTCAAATTTCATTCAAGAGACCTTCTCAATTTTATCAAATCTCAAGATTTTATCAAACTTCCATCTTGAGTTTGAGAAGGGGTGTTAGAGATATATTAGCTCATTAGCATAGATCTAAGCCTAATTCTACTTTGTGTGCAAGCCAAGTCTTCTACTTATACTAGAAGTCTATTAGTCTAGGGTTTAGTCTATTATATATACACATGTTATGATTCATTGTAACACAGGATTTGTACTATATTATAATATATTATTGATATAACCCTTTAGGGTTTCCTCCGTGGATGTAGGCCGTTAGGCTAAACCACATAACCCTCGTGTATAATTGTATTCTATACTTTATGCTTTCGCTTTTGTATCCATACTAGCATATTCAACATGGTGTATCAATGCTAATATTTAACAAATACATTCACCACCATTAAATTCTTAAGGAAAAAAAAAAGATATGCTTAGAAGAATCATTTATGCTTATTAAGCAAAAAAGAATTATGAATACCTCTTAGATTTTGTAAACTTGAAAATTTTTCTATAATGATGGTATGAAAACTGCAACGGATACAAGCTAAATTAAACCTTGTAGTTTCAAAAACGACAAAATGCATAAACTTTGAATACAAAAGGAGAAATTATATATTTATGACATTTTTATAATATTTTTATAAAAAATTTTAAGTAATAGGTTGTTATTGATTGTTGTTATTAGGTTAAAAAATTAATCTCATTACTAAATCCAAATTTGAACTAATAACAATTAACTACTTATAATTTATTATGAAAATGTTGTAAAAATATTATACTTCAATCAATTCTAGTTTAAAAAAAAAAAAAAAAAGTATTTATAGAAAGTTTGGTTTTTGTCCAGTTACCAGTGCCACTAAATATATTAAATACACAATACATGTCTAGTCTTAGACACTTGTCGCGCTTGTCTAGTCGCCACCTGAGTGCTTCATAGAATTATTTAGCTATACTGTTGAACCTTGATTTCAGCAACAACCGCAGGTCCCACTTTTTACTTAGACTAAGAAATGCTAAAACCACCAATGGGTACATCCACACACAGAACCAATATTCTCTCCTCTGTCTGGTTGTTCATGGTAGCATTAGCCAGTCGAAAATTCAAAGCCATCCCAACAATCTCTTTCCCTTTCTATTTACTCCATCAACTGTCTTTCAACAAACACCGAAAGAAATCTAAAAAACCAAACCATCTCTCACTCTCGATCACAAAACCATAGTTGCACCTTCACTCAATATCGATCCTATTGTTTTGCTTGTTGCTAAAACAAAAAAAAAAAGTTCACAATGATGAAACAATTGCACAAGCAATCGAACGCGAACCACAAAAGAGACGACGAGATCCCAACGGGCGTGGGGCAAAACGCGCCGTACTCACCAAAAGCCTTAAAGCCAACTCGATCTCTCCCTCGATCCATCAACTACCTCTTCAAAGAACAGAGGCTTCTTTTCATTCTAGTCGGCATTCTCATTGGCTCCACATTTTTCATTCTCCAGCCCACGCTCTCTCGACTCGGCCCGTCCGAGCCCACTTCCTCAATCCCGCGCACAATCTCGACCATCGACCGGGTCTCGACTCGATTTCCCGTCATTCCGGCCAAGCTTGGGCGGGTCCCGGCTGGGATCTCGCGGCGGAGATCGAGGATCGTGGTCACCGGTGGGGCCGGGTTTGTCGGTAGTCACCTTGTCGACAAGCTTATCAAGAGAGGCGATGATGTGATCGTGATTGACAATTTCTTCACCGGGAGGAAAGAGAACTTGGTCCACCATTTTGGGAACCCGAGGTTCGAGCTCATTCGACACGATGTGGTCGAGCCTATACTTCTCGAAGTCGATCAGATCTACCACTTGGCCTGCCCTGCCTCTCCTGTTCATTACAAGTACAATCCTGTCAAGACCATTATATCCTTATCAATGATAATTCGTAAATGGGTCATTGTTTTATTTAACTATTGCCTATGATTTTGTTTTTTTTTTTTATTTTTTTTTTATTTTATGTTTTTAATATTGAATGGGAAATGTTTTGAGGTCCTTGACTGTGTGAGTTTGATTACAAGACCAACGTGATGGGTACATTAAATATGTTGGGTCTGGCAAAGAGAATTGGAGCGAGGTTTTTGCTCACGAGTACCAGCGAGGTTTATGGAGACCCGCTTGAGCATCCTCAGAAAGAGACTTATTGGGGAAATGTGAACCCAATTGGTGAGTTTGGTAGTTAAGTTAATGTTGTTTCATTGTGATGAATTGGTGTTGGTTGGTTATGTTTGTGTGATTTGAAAATGGTTTAGGTGAGAGGAGTTGCTATGATGAAGGAAAGCGGACAGCGGAAACCTTAGCAATGGATTATCACCGAGGTGCTGGTGTTGAGGTAATTCATTCCGAGATTTCACTTGGTACATTATTATATTTTAGTATTTTCAGTAGTATTACTTAGTGTGTTAATCTAGATATGCTTTATTATCTTCAGTATTAACTCAAGAAAGTTTTGGAGCTTACCATCCTTGTCTGGCATCATTGAGTTTACCATTTATGAGATAATTAGAAATACTAAATATGCTGCCCCTGCAGCTTGAACCCACGCCAAGTGCCTGGGGAGGTAACAACTCCCCCAAATGGTGCGGTTGTATGATATTCCTTTTTCTATTGATATTGTTAGAATATTGGTTAAAGATTAAATTCAACATTTTTTATACTTTTGAGGTAATCGGTAATTTATTAGATATGTTGGTCAAAAAGTTTCATAGCCAATATATTAAGTCATGGTCAATAGACTTACATATTCAGCTTAATTAAAAGAGAGATAAGGAAGGAAAAGTATAGGGCTGTACCATTATGGCTCCTTCTCTATTCCTTTTCTTTCCATCTATAATTAATCCCCCCCAATAGCAGTCTTTATTGTAGAACATATCACATTTGCAATGATTTCTCATATTTCTTTTTCCTATGGCTACTAAAACAAATCAGGAAAACTTCCTTGAAACTCTGTCTGGTTTTAGAGGATTTGTCAGTAAGCCCGAAACCAATCCACCAGAACTTAGTTTTAATCTTCAAAAACAAAAGAGCACACTTTCAAAACTTGAAATTTTCCAGTTCTTCCAATTTTTGCTAAATTCTAAATTATGTGATTGACTTGCCATTATGTGTCCGGGCATGAAGTTGGATGTGCTGTAGAATCTGAATGCTTTGCGGATCCTCCATATTAGGTGAATTTGTAGATGTAACTGAAAGTCCTCTCACTTAATGAGAGATGATTTATTTGTGAACTCTATCTATATGTGATTGTCGCTTCTGCCATTTACCACACCACACTCATATATAGATAATTGACATGTGGTACTACTGATGGGGCTTTACTGTTTACAGGTTCGTATAGCTCGCATTTTTAACACATATGGACCTCGTATGTGTTTAGATGATGGGCGTGTTGTCAGCAATTTTGTTGCACAGGTTATACTCTCTCAACTGATATCTTTTGTTGTTCTAACATGTTTATTTGACAACTTCTAGAAAATGAACTATTCCTGAAGAAGTTGTCATTGATGAGGTTTCTGACTAACATAACTATACATTGCAGGCCATCCGCAAACAGCCATTGACAGTATATGGTGACGGAAAACAGACACGAAGCTTCCAATATGTCTCTGATTTGGTATGGCAGCTTTATATCTTACAAACTTTTACCATGACATTTCCTTACTCTTTAGGACTTTACTAGTCCACTATCAATTACATATTTTTATGCTTGCCACATTCTTCTGGAACATGGAGTCTGGACTTTAAAGTGCTGTATTGGGCTCATGGATGCAGCAGTTTTTGTTCTATGCTGGCACAAAAATGCTGTTGATCATGAGCCAAATTAAAAAACAATAGCAAATTTTGCATGAGAAGTTGTATTAGTGTTTGATATTACCAAGAAATTGAACCTAAGCTGCTAAATAAAAACTTGTCTTTAATGCCATTTTTATGAATCTTTTGGGTCAAAATGCTATTCTGGCCAATATTCATGGATTCTTAATTTTTATTTTTATCTTTTAAAAAGTTCCAGGCTTGAGTTCATATGGCTTTAGCAAAGACACTATGAAATGACTAAAAATGGCTTGGTTGGGAAGCTAAACTAAGAAAACATTGAATAAGAAGCTGCAGATTGAAATTCTGGAATGATGTGAGAGAGGAACTTAAAACCTTTTTAAATGACAGGTTGACGGACTGTATGCACTGATGGAAAGTGAGCATGTGGGGCCTTTCAACCTGGGTAACCCTGGCGAATTCACTATGCTAGAGCTTGCAGAGGTTTGTCTTCCTTTAACATTTCATACTATTTATAAATAAGGCTTATATCTTTAAAAATGCTTAGATTTAGACTTTCAGAAGTATCCTCTATTTGGAGGTGCTCATGGGTTGGTTGGACTTGGGTTTAAGGTTGTTCTGTCACTCAACCCGAGCATGGGTTGGGAAGAACAAAAACAGCCACTGGCCAACACATTTGGGCTGTCCAACTGGACTTTTTTTTGGATTGAATTGGTGAGGTTGGGGTAGGAAGGGGGCCAGCCGGAGGGAAAGAAAAGAATTTGGGGTTGCTGGTGCTGGATCAATGGTTGCCATGCCAGGAATGCTGGTTGAAATGGGAGAGAGGGGCCATTGGTGAGGGAGAGGTTGGGGATAAATGGGAGGTTCAAGTTAGGCAGGTGATAGGTGCCTAGACTCATTATCCTACTGTCAGGGTCAGGCTTGAAGCTCCACAACCTTACACTGACTGAGCATGCTGTGGAAACCATCCTGAGAAGCTCAGGTTGGATAGGAATAGTCTGATTGATTGGGCCTCTCATTCAATATTATGCGGGTTATTTCTATTTTTTCCTTTCTGGGATCCAACAGATGCATGTGGTTTTTCTTTAAAAGTGTTCATATTGGGATCCAATAAATACATGTGGTTTCTCTTCAAAAGTGTTTGTAGTTCTCACAGTGAGAGAGAGATTCGTAGTTTACATTGACAGTTCTGAGATAGTGAAATTATCTTTTCTCCAAAATATTCAGGTTGTCAAAGAAACTATAGATTCAAGTGCAACAATAGAATTCAGACCAAACACTGCTGATGATCCGCACATGAGGAAACCAGATATTAGCAAGGCAAAGGAACTGCTGAACTGGCAGCCAAAAGTCTCACTTAGAGAGGGGCTGCCTCTTATGGTGAGTGATTTCCAGAACCGCATTTTGAATGAAGACGAAGGAAAAGGGGTTTAAATAAAAAATGACAGCAAACCAGCATGTATAGTGTGAAGTGCACTTCTGTATGTTGTCCATTCATTTAATTATTATCATTCTTAGTTCAAGTTACCTGGAAATTCTAGCAACATTCCACTGTTGTAGGAAGGTGTACGGTAGTAACAGTACCAGTTGTTTTTCTACATTGTGTGCTTGATCAGCAAAACAACTTCATTTTTGTTAGGTTTTTAGTAACATTTTTTAATACCGCTCCTCTGGCATTGAACTGTTGATGGTGAAACTGTATTTTTGTTTTCGTTTTTTCCTTTTTATTTGGTATAAAATAATGCAGTTTTATTTAGATATTGATTCATATCAGCTGTCACAAGGTTCTGCAAAAACTCAGGAATCCTCTCTCCACACGCACTAGTTGTGTTTCTTTGAGCCTCCACCTCCCGAGCTAAATGCCCAACACTAGAATTCTTCTTATTCTTTAGGTTCATTCCATGGACCTCGATAACTGAATCTCCCTCAAACACAATCTTTTGGACACCCACCTCTATGACCAAATGGAGAGCTCTTCTGGAGGGCCAATATGTCAATCTCTATAGCTTCTGTTACTGGGCTCACTCGTGAGCTCATCGCCACTCCACACCACTTGTCCTTCCATATAATAACACCAATGCCAGCAAAATTCTGTGGTGTTTAAGGTGGCCTCATCAAATTTGCTTCTGTATCTCGAATAATTCTTTGCTGCCCAGGCTGAGCAGTGATCATATTGAGAGTGAGTGGGGGACTCAAAATCTACCTTGCTTCTTTTAGCAAGATAATCAACCACTTGATGACGCCTGCTTGACAAGGAATCTTGGTGGTTTATTACTTTGTCTTTATGAGTCCTGAAGGTTGGAGCAAGTTTGAAGTTATTAAACTACTTAAGGAGAAAATCTATCGATACCAAAAAAAAAAAATGATGTTACTAGTGAGCCTAACTCAACTCTCATAAAAAAAATGTTAATATTTTTTTAATGACAAGAGTGAATGTTCTGGGATTGCCTAGTAATTGGTAATTGGTTTTTTTAATTGTTAATAGGCCACTATTAAGGCCAGCGTGGCCGAGGTTGGTCTTCAAGTGTAGAAAACCAATTGGTACTTGGTACAATAGATACCAAAATAATAATAATAATAATAATAATAATAATGTTACTAGTTGGCCTAACTCAACTCTCGTAAAAAAAAAATGTTGTTAATTTTTTTTTTTTAATGACAAGAGTGAATGTTCTTGGATTGCCTAGTAATTGGTAATTGGTTTTTTTACTTGTTAATAGGCCAATATTAAGGACAGCGTGGCCGGGGTTGGTCTTCAAGTGTAGAAAACCAATTGGTACTTGGCACAAGACCAAACTTACTTGGGCCCGTTTATACACAGACAAAGTTAGGCTTGGACTTAGTGAGGACTGCAACTAGTATATTAATTTTAGTCTTAAAAAGTCCAAGAAGTAGAAGTGTGTGTTATTGTGGGTCAGTTTGGTAGAGTAAACCATTTCAGCCTAGTATGGGCTCCTGTGGCTCATTTAGTCCAAAACCAATCCACTTCATTCCAGTTTCGAATCCTCGTAGGTTTTTAACAGGAAGTTTTTTCTTTTTTCTTTTTTGGGCCTTTTGGCTAAGATCATGTGCTTTTTTTTTTTCGCTTTCAAGTTATTTATTTATTTATTTATTTTTGAGAATAAGTTAGTTCCTTTCAAGTTTTGGACCATGGTTTAAATAGAAAGAAAAAGTTCTAAAGCCATCTGTCTCTTGGCAACTCTTTTCTACAGCACATCCATGATTTCCATTTATTGAACGGCCACGTGTTCCTATAATCCTATGTAGAATGTTGCTGTTGTTTTTTTTTTCATGAATACATTGGACATTTTTTTTTTTTTTTTTTTGAGAAAGGCATTGGACCTATTTTAGTGAAGGTTAAGTCACCAAAGAATTAAAAAAAAAAAGGTTGTAATTATCTAGGAGCAGTGGAGTACAGTATTTTGGAACTCTTTATTCTCACATAAAAGTTGTTCTCTTTTATTAAAATTATGTTAGGATTTATTATTCATGTAATAAGAATGGATACCGCGTAATTGCACTCTAAAAATATTTAATAATTTTTCTAAATAAATTTTTTGAGTTAGTGTACACATTAACAAATCCATTTTTGAAAAAAGTTTTATTGGAAATTGAAAAAGTTGTCAAAACTTTTTCAAATTTCGATAAACTTTATTCAAAATTGGTTTAAGGACACACATTAGTAAATTTTTTTTTTAAAAAATAAAAAACCTTAGCATAATTGGCATTTTGGCACAATTTATTTATTAAAAAAGCTGAGGCAGTTTATCAGCGGAAAAAAAAAAGTATTAAAGGAAGATGCATAGGAAGGGAGCAAAAGAAGAATATGGAACAAAGAATAAGGGAGAAAAATTTTGGACTTCGTATGCTAACTCGAATCTGGACCCACTTATTCTTCCACCAGAAAAAGTCTAGCTCTTTTAAATACATTGTTAGTAACAAAGTAGTTGCCAAACGATGCTGGACAAGTAATACTTGCAACTTGTAACATTTAAGTTCCATTTACATTTGTAAAAAAAAAAAAAATGGTCAAATTTCCTCCAATGAGTATTTAAATCTTTAATGGCATGTTTGGATGTTTAAAAAAGGAGGGGGAGTAGAGTAGAGGGAGGGAGAGTAATGCAATTACCTTGTTTGGAAGTTTTTTAAAGAATGAGGGGGAGGGGTTTGGAGGAGTTTGGAGGGGTTTGGACTCCCTCTAACCCCCCCAATTTTAATTCCTCCAAATTGGAGAGATTTGGAGGGGGAGTAGAGTACATAAACTATTGACCAAGTAAATTACCTAATTTATCCTTATTATATTAACAAAATTACACAAGGGGAAGAGCTAATTACTCCATTCCCCCTTACTAATTTTAAAAATATCCAAATAAGGTGGAGGTGAATCATTCTCCTCTACTCTCCTCCCCACTACTCCCCTTCCCTCTACTCCCCTCTATTCTCCTCCTTCTCTAAACTTTCAAACAAGCCATAAATTAGCAAAAAAGGGTCACACTAATCAATTATTATGTCAATTCTCTTCCACCCTCCCCTCCTTTTCATCCTCTATTCTTCTCTCCCTCTAACCTTTCAAACACGTTGCTAGGCTTTCTTGGCCTTGTAACATGTCATTCCCTTGTGTCATGTTGCATACTCCTTCATCACAAACAGTTCTATAGCTCAATGTGAGTGTAATGTTGTATGAAACGGAAACACCACATTTCTTTTTCTCAGTGTCAATACTTACTTTAGTTTACAAAGAGAACTAGGGATCAAACACACTAGTTCCCTTATTATTGTAACTATAGAATTATATGTATATGCATAAAGATATCTAACTAGATGGCTTGTGCGAGAGATTGCGGTCAATGAAAGCGTAGGGACAAATAAGGAATCGTCTGAAGTTGGGATACTCAACTAGGCAAGGTTAGGCAGCTAGAGAGATACACAGAGAGGGAAAAAGAAGAGAAGAAAGCCATTGAAGCATCTGATTCCATAAGCTTGCGAGGGAGAATATGAATTGATGGGTGGAGAAACAAAGTGGCTTTGTGTCTCATCTATCCACATGAAAGATATATTCCTTGCTATCTGGCAGAATTTGTTCCATTTGAATTGAAATAATATTGCACCAAAGATTTCCCTGTAGAAGCCTTTCTTTACATCTTTGTTACAGTTGGCACCCTTTCACGGAAACGACTATTTTTTTGAAATAAATATAAAATTTTGGAACTTTTTCTTTCAATTTTTTTAGCTGTTCCTTTTAATTTCCAACCATGGAGACATGTAAATGCGATGAAATAGTTGGACCACCTAATTTTAATCCATAACAACTACCACGGGAATCAAAATTAAAGGAGAGAGACTTTACTACATGGTAGAGACTAGAGAGAATTTAATGGGAGAGAAATTGGACAATAACAAAAATTTGTATCTTTTATTTAATTATGACTAACTTTATTTTTTTGATAAGTAGATAGCAAAGAAGAAAGAGGTGAATTATGACCATCTTAGTTCTGTGTTTGACAGCACCAATATTTTCACAACTTTTTGTTGCTGGCCATCACTTATTCTATATACTTTGGTATATATTCTTCTTCAAAGGAAGAATTGCTTTGAAACCCAAAGACCTTAAATTCATTTTGGTGTACTATGCTAGGTGTGCCTTTAATAGAGTTGGTAAATGAATAGTCTTATTAGGACTTTCTTTTTCCTTTTTGAGTTTCTTCCTTACAAGAGATAACTTACTATAACATATGTAAGAACTTGAACTATCGTTTTCTAGTCAGGAAAAAAACAAAGAACTTGAAAATTTTAATGCAAAAACCATGCTCAAGTCTAGTACAGATTCAATAAGCTTAGCACATGAAGCTGTTGCTGGATATTTAGCCGTTGCCCTGTCTCATCTGACCCTTATGTTTCTGTTCAAATATTAAAATTTTTGGACAAACTTCTTGCGAAGTGTTTAATAAGTAAAATATTAATTTGTAGGCCATGCCGACAGGCCAACAGGCACACATTAACTGACAGTATTCAGTCATGTTTTTTCATCAGAAACAGTGAATTTTATTCTGTAAAGTTTGTAAACCAAGCTGAATCACCACATGAAAGTTTCACGGGAAGTCCACGCACATTCAAACCAAGAAACTTAATTATATTGTCATTATTAAACATATATTTGCCCTGGTTTTGCACATTTGTGCTTTCTGTTTCCGATCACCTTATGTAAACCCTATCTTGGAAAATGAAAATGCAAAATGAAGGCACGCTTGAAAAGAACTTCATAAATGCATGTCTTTACTCTTTAGTTTTGAATATGGAGCTCCAACACGCTCTTCAATTAATTAAATATGACGAAACAACATTAACTAAAGAATACAAAGAGAATTAAGAAAATGTAAAAAGAAGAGAGTAGTATCAAGTATCAATATTGATTAATCAGAGCATTAAAGTGCATTTATGCTATAATCAATAGCTGAATTAATTGCTTCTATGAGTTACATATCAAGACTCAAGAGAATGAATTCCTTTCTCCCCTTACATATGATTGACGCTCAGGTACATATAACCACCTATGTAGACTTCTTGAATGCAAGGATTTTTTTAAAAGAATTGACAGGCAAATGTAATAGAGCCATAAGATAAAGTGACTAAATTCTAGAGGTGGCAAAATTCGACATGACCTAATACTAAATTAGTATATTATGAGTTGAAACTTAACGGGTTTGTATCATATTTAGGTTGATATACGACTAATCTGTTTAATAAACATGTCGTGTTCGTTTCCAACCCATGAAACTTGTGTAGCTTGTTTAAATGAATAACATTTTAACAGTATATCCTCCAAATCCTAAGTATATAAACTTATTAATTGTTGTGATTATTTGATATATTGTGATTTATTATTTTTATAAGTTTTAGTTTTGAATGATTATTTGTAATGCAATTACTCGTTAGTTCTGAATTTTATATTTAAAAAATTCTATTTGTTTGGTTTTTCGTAGTTCATATCAATTTGGTTAAAACAAAATTTTATATATTTTTTTGTTTTGATAAAATCTTATAAACGGGTCAACACGGCTAACTTGTTAGAATTAAAGAATCTTAACCAATTTAATAAACGTGTTGGGTTAGTGTTAACCGATATAATCGAATACTCAAGAGTCAACACGACACAAACTTGGCACATAAACACAACCACCCTGCTCAATTCCATGGAGCTCCTACTTTCTCAAAATTGATATTTGGGCAAGTCTCAAGCTTAATACATCACAGTTGAAATGTCAAGATCAAGTATACTCCCAACAACCCTTCTTCTTTCTGTTTTTTTAAGTGGGAGAAGTACTACCAAAAACTCATACACCATAAAAATATGGCAGTCATAGATAGTGCAATCATAGATAGTGCATCATTTTCATTCATTAAAACTACGGAAAATGTTGGTTGAATCTCATAAAGAACGCTGTTTTTTTTCTGTCCTCAAGTGACCTTCATTTCCTCTAATTTCTCTTGTACTTCTATTGTCAATTAGGCTAATTGTTTAGCAGAATAAGCATTAGGAGTTTTTAATTCAGGAAAAATAAAAAACCCCTATGATTTTATAAAATGCCAAAGACTATTTATTAAACCCCTATGTAAACTTTGAATTATAGTCTCTTGCAAGTAAAGCCATGGATGTTTTCCCTTTTCAGTAACGCCATCTTTTAATTAGGAAAAATGCCTATTTAGTTTAGGTTGTATTATTAAAATTAGAAGTCCTCGTCTAGAATAGTTGCTAGGGAAAAACTAAAAAGAGTGTTCTCATAATCAAAGATTCAAAGCTATCACATTGCACAAATTTTTTTTTTTTTCCAAAAATAATTAAATTTAATATAACTATGTGTTTAAATTTAATTTGGGAACTAAATGTATCGTATCAAAATTAAAAAATTATTGAATACTTTGGGAGTATCATAAAGAGCAAGACTTAGATATAGTACTTAGGCATTGTTTCTTAAGTTCCTCTCTTAAAATTTTGTTATTTTTTTTTTAATTTTAATTTTTTTTTTTATGGATGAAAGTGTATATTTTAAGTTAAGTAGTCACGTGGAGAATCTTACGAAGAAAACTTAAGGAACAATACTTAAAATACTGTACATAAGTTTTGTCCTACCATAAATGCGTATTTCCTCATCTTACATGAATTGTGAGTTCCACTATAAATTTAATTAATAAAACTCACAATTATATGAGAGAGAAAAATACGCATTTATAATACTTCAAAAGTACACAATAATTACCCATCAAAATTTTATCCAAGGACAAAAAGTAGGCATTAAGATGGGAGAGAAATACATGGAGTCCCATGTTATACCCGTTTCTTTAGAAGAAGAAAAAAAGCCAATAACCATTATGTCATCACCATCTCCAATAATTACCTAAACATTTACACGGTCAAGTTTGTAAACCATTATCACAGTTAACGTTATCACTTATCACACTCGACAAACATCACTGGCATAATAAAGGATTATAGGCACAATGAATTATTACTCCACACAGAAGTCTAATGTGTAAACTTTCAAAACTCCAGCCAAAAAAGAAAAACAAACTTTCAAAACTCTCTCTCTCTCTCTTTAGTTCAGGCTTAAAAAGCAGAAGAACCAACTTTTTTTACATGAACACAGAGCCACCAAATTTGTAATTGTATACTCTCTCTCTCTCTCTCTCTCAATCATATGCAGATTCTCTAAACCACTAGTTCCATCTGTTAGCATTATCCAAAGATTAAAGGGCATAAAAATGTTGTGCACATCCCAAGCCTCAACAGCCATATGTATGAGCATGGAGGAAGCATCATGTTCCTCTTCATCCACCATTCAACTCGGCGGCCGAGCCATCGACCGCCACAACCCAATAATCAGAGATGCAAATAGAAGCTCTAGAACTCTGTCCGTCCCTTGCTCTTCTCAGCCACCTATCAATCCAAAACCTTACCGTCAACTCCAAAAGACCAAGAAAAGCTCTTCTTCTTCTTCAAAGCCTGCCGACCATAACAAGAAGAAAAGTTCCACCAAGCCAATTGATGAAAAGAAGAAAGGTGTGGCTAAGCTAACTGATCATCATATTATCAACAAGAACTCTTCTCAGCCAACTGATATAATAACCAAGCGTTGGACTAAACCAGTTGGCGATTTAATCACACCTCCTGGTTCGTCTAGATACTTGTTGAGCGATACGGCCTTATCGGATAGCGACCCGGTTTTGGCATTGGTTCAGGTTGAAGAAAAGAAGATAACTCAAGCTGTGAATCAAGATGAATCCAATGCTTCAAAACCCTCTTCCTCTTCGTCGTCTCGCTCAAAAACCTCTTCGCCTGATCAGGTTTGTTCTCAATTTCCTTTTCATTCTTATGCATGAAAGACAAGTGGCAGACATGATAGCCAGGCTATTTAATTAATTAGTATGATCTATTAACAGTTTTGAATTTATTGTTTTGCATATATATACTATTGCTCAAAAAAATGAGAATTGAGATTTGTATGGTGTTTCAACTCTTGTCGTTTTAAAGGTGTAAGCTTAAATTGAATGGATGCAACAGCTTGTTGCAAAGTATGTTTTTTTTAATTACAATCTAGTCTAAATTTTGCATCTTGCTTCTGTTTAATTAATTATTATTATTATTTTGGGTGAAAAGAGAGGAAGTTATATTTATTTAAACATCAAGTACAATATGATCTATCAATATTCTTGAATTTTACATTTTCATATACTATTGCTCAAGAAATGAGAATTGAAGTTTGCATCTCAAATTAATATTACTGTTTTAAAGATGCAAGCTTAAATGGATGGATACGACAGGTTGTTGCAAAAGATTTTTTTTTTTTTTTAAAAAAAAAAAAATTAAAGCTTCTCCCTGTGTCAGTTCAAAAGAGGAAAGGAAAAGGAAAAACTAGAAAGTTCAGCTTGTGGGATTGATATTTTAATGTTTCTAAAGTCACTTTAGGCCTTTTTTAATGGTCTCTCCAGCTCCCCACAAAGGGATGAGTTCGGATTTGAGCCATCCATCCTTTGAGGTTGAGCTTGGCTAGTTGGCTTCTTATAGTTCTAGAAAAAAGAAAAAACCCAGTTGCTATTAGATAAGTTTTGGAGTGATCTTACTTTAAATTATAAATCTACTTCAGAAAATGAAATGATTTACTGAGTTTTACATTCTTGAAATTAAGTTGGTATGGTTGAAAGCACAAGCAACTTTACTAAATCACATTTTAACATTAATATTGATTTATTTAGTTTACAGTGACGGGTTGTTGAAATTAATGATATTGTTCGCAGGTTGTGGTGTTGAGGGTGTCACTACACTGCAAAGGCTGTGAAGGAAAAGTAAGGAAACATCTCTCTAGAATGGAAGGTATGCATATGAATGACTTTCTATCCATTACTTCTTAGGTTTTGTCAAGCCATCAATTTGAGGAATTTTACTAGTCTGCCACTCTTTTTGTCAAAACACCATCTTTCTTTTCTGCAATAGACCAGTTGTACTTAGAAAGCTAACCAGTAAAACAAATCTAATCATAATTGTCCTGCAGTTTTTTTCTCTTTAGGTAGGTCAGATTTTTCGTCCATCATTTTTTTCAGGTTTACACAGGTACTAATTTCGAGGTTATCTTACAAGTTTCAGATGTTGTTAAATCTTTTGCCAAAACAAGTTATTAATATCTTTTACCAGAACAAACGGATAGTGTTTATTTCAAACATCTTGTACACACCTATTTTTTGAACCGAAATCATGTTTTCAACTTGATTTTAGTAAAAAAAAAAAAAAAAAAAAATTTATCACAAAAAAAAAAAATTTATAGAAGTTAATTATGTGAACAGGAGTGACATCATTCAACATAGACTTTGCAGCGAAAAAGGTAACAATTATTGGAGATGTGACCCCAGTAAGCGTTCTGGCAAGTGTGTCAAAGGTGAAGAATGCTCAGTTTTGGCCCTCTTCAATTTCTGCAACTTCTGCCCCAGCTGGTGGGTCTAATAATGTTGAAACCAAGAAGTAAAGAAAGAGTTAGCTAATGAGAAAATCAGGAAATTCCGCTTTGGGTTATGTGAGAAACAAATACTTAATTTAGTGTAAATGCCAGACTTAGCATGGGTGGAAGAACTAGAATCTGTCACTTTAGAATGAAGTAAAGTAAAGTAGAAGAGGCCATTTTGGGTTCTCTTTTCCAGTTATTATGCTAGAAGAATTTGTAACATCTGCTTTCTATTTGTAAGAAAAGAGTGGGAACTTTTTTTTCTTTTTTTCTTTTTTCTTTTAAGGTATTCTAATCAAAGCAGAAATGTGCTTAGCTATAGCTTTTTCCCATCCCATGTTCCCCATGGACCATGGTTTTGCTATAATACTACCATGCCTTTGAGCTTCCCAACAACATATTTTTTCGTCTTTACCATATTTATTCTCTGGTAGGGTGTTTGGGGAAGAGTAAAGTTTGTTTATTAACTCCAAGGACCTTGTATTCTTGCTTCTTGTTATGGTTTGAAATTAATCAATTACATAGAGGCAATGCATCCCGGCAAAAACCATATTCTTTTTACATCTGAACTTCAATTTGAAAGCGGTCAGATTAGACTGACCAAGGCCTTTGCCTTCCAAAAACCCAAAAAGGAAAAAAGAAAAAGAAATGAGGTTTTTTAGGATAGTAGCGTTTGAGACTATATTTGTTAGAGATATATTAGCTTATTGGTATAGGCACAAACCCAATTTTATTTTGTGTGCGAACCAAGTCTCATACTTAAACTATAAATCTATTAATTATAGTTAGCATAAGGTTAGTCTAGGGTTTAACCTACTATATATATATATATATATATATATATACACATATTAGGTTCATTGTAACATAAGA
This sequence comes from Quercus variabilis, assembly GCA_030445155.1. Lineage (NCBI taxonomy): Eukaryota > Viridiplantae > Streptophyta > Magnoliopsida > Fagales > Fagaceae > Quercus > Quercus variabilis. The sequence continues at coordinate 43,484,357 of CP129451.1, forward strand.
CACTTATGTTACAATGAACCTAAGACACTTATGTTACATTGTAACATAAGACACTCATGTCAAAAAAAAAAAAACAAAGACACTTAACTTGCATACAAAGTAAGATTAAGTTTCAATCTATACTAATGGGCTAATATATTTTTAACAATAATCTTATATATAACAAGTTCATATATACAACATCATTTCACGTATGTAAAATTTATATACAAGTAATGATCTTCTTCTTTTTGAAACCATATACAAGTAATGATCTAAGTCCCGTATATACATTAGAAAATAACGACTGTAAAGTTACATATTTGTCATTTGCTTTTATGTAAGAACGAAAAAGACTGGTCTTTTTTTTGCACCCATTTATAATGGCACCATTAAAGGTACTGTGCACTGAATGAAGAAAAGTTTACCTTTGAATACCGTTAAAATTCTCTTTATTTTGTTCAATGGAAACCCCATGGCAGCATTTGGTTTCCTCTCAAAAGTCAAAAGTCAAATCCCTATGCTTACTTTTGGGCCGACCCATTTTGTTGCTTTTGAGCCAAAATGAAAAAAAAGTTGGCTTATTCGCCAAAGCATATCATATTTCAGATAAAATTTAGGTGAGTTTGATAAATAAATAAATAAGCTGCCTGGCTCATTTCTTATCCAACTCTTTTTAATGCCCTTTGTTAGAGGGTAAAACTTAGAAAAAGAAACTTAAGTCTATTACATTAAATTCTCCAATTAAATTCAAAACAACCAAGTATTTGAATACAATTGAGAAACTTATTATACTACATCTAAAGTGCTGTATATAAGTTCGTTACCTAATTTGTTGCTCTCAGTAACTGTAATTAAATTTTTCTCTCATTTTTCTGAGGCAAAATCACACTAAAGATGAGCCTTTCATCTCCCCAAAAAAAATTAAATGAAAGGAAAGGGAGAATAGGTGAGTTGGTGGTAAAAAGGAGCCAACAATCTACTAAAACAAGTATTAATTAAGCTTTGCCACATTTTTTTTTTCTTTCTCTATATGAATTTGTTCTTCGTGTCCCAGCGGTAAAGCATTTTTTGGTCCCAAGTTGTCGATAGTGAGGCATTAAAGAGGTTGCACATGGCACAAACCAAAGCATATACGGCTGGTCATTGTATTGGTAAGATGACAAGTACAAAGGCCATGGTTAAGTTATGGTGTATGACTCAATGGGCGAAGAATTATTGGTTGTGTCAGGTGGATCGTTTTGACCACTCCAATCTAGCTTTGGAGCCCAGCCAGCTATGTCGGAACTTCATGCTTGCATCTTCAAAGAGCACATCATTATCTTGAGCAAAATAGCAACGGTTTAAATTTACCATAAATAGTCATAAAGCAACTCATCACTCACTCTACCGGTCTATTCTAGTTAGTGGGAAAATAGCTATCGTTCATTTGAAATGAATTCATCTCATTTTATAGTTAAGATTAATTTTATAAATTTAAAAGTATACGTACTATTATATCATTTAAAATTATTTTAATGTAGTGACAATATGTATATTATTAAATAACATAAAATAAAATCTTTATCGTGAAATGATCAAAATTGAGAGAGGACCTTGTTACTTATTAGTAGGGTTATTTTTATCAACGCACAATAGTGACGATTGCAAACCTCTTTTACTAATGTGCACTTAAATTCCTCCGTAGGCCATTTGCATTTTTCTTCATCGACTAGTGCATGCATTCTCCGCCCATCTATTGGGCTTCCTCATTAACTTGACCTTTATGTGGCGTTTGGTACGGGAGAATCCACGTTACTCCTGGCATCTAAATTTCTAGGAGGAATCACATTCCTAAGAATGTAGCTATTCCTATGTTTGGTTTATTCCCAGAAATCCTAAATGAATTATTTATTTTTCCTATTATATCCTTAGATTTGAATGTGAACTACCAAGTCATTTAAAATGAAGGGTTAAAATTGTCAATTTATTAAAAATACAATTTCCTTTAAGCTTGGGAATCTGGATTCTTACCTATTTCAAAGGGAATCCACATTCCTACTGAGAGGGGTTTAAGGGGGGAATCCAGATTCCCTTGGCATCTGATTCCCTAGCATGATTTGCAACCAAACATGGGAATCTTTTAACATTCTTAAGAATCCTAAAACATTACCTTGTACCAAACGCCACATTATTGGCTTAGTCTTGGTGACTTTTGTGATACCCTTGATTGATTAAATATAGATTGAGTGTGTTTTGTGTGGTTGTGTGTCGAGTCCCACATCAGACATAACTTGAGTTATTATGGACTTTATTAACAACCACAAGGAGCACTAATTGTGACTAGATTAGTCCTTATGGGATATAATGCAAATGTGGCTAATACTTTTTCTTGGATTGTTATAACTTTGCTCTACCCTTGTTGTGCCTAAACTTTATTAGGTTTGTAGAATTTGTAAGAACATGGAACACCCTACAAATGAATATCCTACAACTCCAACCTTTAAAAAAAATGTTATATGATCAAATAAACGTTATAAACATTGTGAAAAAACCATATCCTTCCCCCTATTCGGAGAAATATAGTCAAGGGTGGAGGAATCTAACAAATTTTAGTTTGAGGAATGATAGTGTGGTTGCACTTCCTACTCAAGGTTCTCCTAATTTTGGTCCTTACAATCCTCTCAAAAGAAGAGTCTTGAGGACACATTGCAACAATTCGTGAAAACTCAAGCCACCGTTAATAATTAACACCGTTAGGCCATAAAAGGACATTAGGAGAACCCTCATTAAATTAACCACATCCTTGAGCACAATAAAAAATGGTAAGTTTTTAGTCCAACCACAACCTAACCCCTAAAGTCAGTTTAGTGTAGGTGATCGTGGTTCCTTTGAGAATAAAGTGGGTCATGTTAAGTTTGTAACTATTTTTTGTAAGTGGAAAATTATTGAAAATAATATTTCTAAAGACTATAAACAAGATGAATCTTACAAAATAAAAAGAGGTGATGAGTTCCTTTAGTCTGAGTCTAGTGACACTATAACAAAATCTATTTTTAGCGACGAAAATTAGTGAGGAAATATTTTTCGTCGCTAAAAATACAGCTTTAGTGACAAAATATGAATTTCGTCACTAACAATGAAAAAAATTATAACATTTAGCGACGAAAAATAAATTGTAACAAATTTTGGCTCCTTTTGTGACGAAACAAAAATTCGTCACTAGAAGTGGGCAGCGACGAAAACATTTCGTCGCTAAAGACCACTATAAATTCTCCCAAAAAAAAAAAACAAAACCATTCACCCACTCAACGCCATTCTTCTAGAGTTTTCGATCAAAAAAAAAAAAAAACAAAACAAGAAAAAATACCATTGAAGTGGAGCTCGACAAAGTGACGCTGATGAATTATTGCCGATAAGCCCACTCACCATCGCCGATAACCTAACCGTAGCAGATAAGCTCACCGTTGCCAATAACCCCACCATCGCCGATAACCCAAACGAACTCAACCGTCACCGATGAGCCCACTCACCGTCGCTGATATAGGTCTCCAAATTGCCGGCAACGCTTCGCCTTCTTAACATCAGCAACGCTTCGCCTTCCTCCACATCTCTGCATCAGCAACACTTCGATCTCTCCGCATTGACGACGCTTCGATTTCCTCCGCACTGGCAACGCTTTGCCTCCCCTTCGCGCCAGCAACACTTCACCTCCCCTTCGCACCGGTGACGGTGAGATAGAAACTTTGAGATCTTTTTTTTTTTTTTTAATAATCTTTTTGTTCTTATAGATTTTAAATTTGGTCTGTCAACAAATGGGTATTTGATCTCATTTTCTATTTGATTGGTTTTAGGTTGTTGGTTTCAATGAGATGGCTGTGATTTTTATGGGATTTTTTTTTTATGGTTGAGAAATGGGTTTGCTTGATTTTTGGTTTTCTCTAGCTTTGTGCTATAATTTCCTACATGCTTTATAAATGGAGGTGAAATCATAATGGAGGCAAGGCTTGCTAAATCTGTGGGGCTAAATTTTGATGGGTTTGCTCTGGACAATTTTTTTTGGTTGAGAGAGAGAGAGAGAGATTGCTATGAACATCTCTATTGTGTTGTGCAGCCAAATGTGATGTATGATGAGTTATGTACAAGTTTGTTGGCATCATGTGTATGATATCTTCTACTACAAAATTGGAAAATATGATCAGCTCCATGTTTGTTTTCATATCTTTACTTTTCATTTCCAGTGGATATTAGTGATGTTAAAAGCTTGAGGATTGTTTGTTTGTATTGTCTTCTTCTTTTTAAACTCCTAAATCATGCAAAAGCCTTCTCTTGTTAAATTAACAAATCTTGTTTTGCGGGTTCTTGATTTTTGCTTTTGTTACTTGGTTGCAGGCTGAGTGTCAAGGATCCCTAGTCTTGATCTTTTGATTATGGATTCACCCAATGTAACACAATCTCTAAATATATTATTCATTTTTATCAAATGTATTATAATTGTAGTCAAACATAGATAAAATTTAGATGACAAGGGTTAAGACACCCAATGTATGTACCAAAGGTGACCATGAAGGAAAAATGCACGACTTCTATGGTCATGTGTGCAAAATTTGAGAATTAGAGTATATGTTTTGCCATAAAGTTGTTTTGTTTTAGTGTAAATGGTACAATACCGGTACCAGTAGTCGAAGGAGAATGATAAGAACCGATGCACACTGCACGAGCATTGATGTTACAAGTCAATGGTATCAAAATGACCCTTTTATACTTCCTAGTCAAGTGAAATAAGTTTTCTACCTTCAAGATACAAAATTGCGTGACCCTTGGATAATTGTGCAATGCATCAAACATAGGGGAGTGTTTGATGTCCCAGAAGTCAAGGGCGAAGAATCCAATGATAATACAGAAGATAGTGATGCATTCCAACAAAATGTAATTGTTGATGTTGTCCTAATCAATATTGAAGACAATATTATTGAGTATTGTATGTGTGATGTTGAAACTGAGGTTGTTCCTAAAGTTGGAACTTCAAGAGACGCTAATCAAAATGAAGAGCATGACATACTTGATGTTGATGTTAATATGGATTATGATATGTAGAGTTCATAACAATTATCTTAAATATTATGTGCTTGTCTTAAAGTTTTATACTTGTCTTAAAGTTTTATGTTTGTCTTAAAGTTAGCAATTGTTATTGAGATGTTTTGTACTTATCTTGAACTTAATATGGATATTGATGCGGTCATTTGTTGTGTTGAGTTAGTAGAAATTGTGTTCAAATTTAGCACTTATAAATGCTTGATATGAATAATGATGTGGACTATGATAAGTAAAGTTAGTAGTAATTGTTATTGAGATGTTTTGTGCTTATCTTGAACTTGATATGGATATTGATGTAGTCATTTGTTGTGTTGAGTTAGTAGCAATTGTGTTCAAATTTTGCACTTGTGAATTGCTTGATATGGATAATGGTGTGGACTATAATGTTAAGTTAGTAGCAGTTGTACTTATCTTTCATGTCAATACATAGTTTCAAAAAATGCCTAAAAAGGCTAAATACACTCATAATATACCGAGGTATGAGATGACAAGATTAGATAGAATGAGGAAAAACCAAGAGATAATTGATACTTTGGGATTAAAGCACATCTCAACTTTTCTAAAGGATTCTACTCAGTCCAATTGTGCAAAAGGGAAAAGAAGTAGAGCTAGTGTTGTGGTAGATGATGATTATGTACCACCTATTGGTGACAATGAGAATGATGTTTGGTTATCTAATTTTATAATCCATAAGGTACAATAAATGTTTCAAAGGGTACAATAGATAATAGCTTTGTTGTTCTATTATTTGTAATGACTTTATTGTTCCATTATATGTATGTTTGTTAGTTACAGATGGCACTAGGACGACTTACACGCTCGCGAGGTGAGGCATCTATCCCGGTGGTCCAATCTACGATTCAATATATGAAAACACCTCCTGAAGCAAATCATCATGCCTAAAGTTCTTCTAGTGCGGAGGCTACCGACGCATTAACTAGCATGACTGGTAATTACATAGAACATACTAAATTACAACTGCACCATGTCTATTAGACTTAATGTACATAAAATGTATAATTTTTTAACATTGATAATTTTTAAATATTATCTATTAGCAGAAATACCCGTGGAACAACACATGGTATAGCAGTCTGGGCACTTGTCGAAAAAAGTGGTAAACTACCAGTATATATAGTTGCAGAGTATGATGCTCCTGTTGGGAAGAATGCGTGCAAGCTTGTCAATCAAATTGGCATACAAGTGTAAAGTAATTTGTCTAGTTACAACATAAAAAATTGGAAAAGTGTCGATGCTGCTACTAGAGATGTGGTGCTTCAAAATATCGTGGTAAATTTACATTGATAACGTCTAACTTGTCTTTGTTGTCACCAAGCATATTAAATTCATATAATAATATATGCAAGCGAAGTAAATTCATATAATAAATTTACATTCTTCCTGTTGGGAAGAATGCGTGCAAGCTTGTCAATCAAATTGGCATACAAGTGCGAAGTAATTTGTCTAGTTACAACGTAAAAAATTGAAAAAGTGTTGATGCTGCTACTAGAGATGTGGTGCTTCAAAATATCGTGGTAAATTTACATTAATAACGTCTAACTTGTCTTTGTTGTCGCCAAACATATTAAATTCATATAATAATATTTTTATAATACATATATACTTCATTTTATAGGATCAATTTGAGTTAGAAGGAGATTCTAACTTGGTAACGAAAACAATAAATATAAAATGTGGAAGATTATTGAGTAGCAACTCTAACAAGTTGTATTAGACTTATAAAAAGCTCGTACAATCTCATGGTGTTGACTATGCAAAAAGCCACCCGCCAAAGAATGCCACACTTGAGCAATGGATTGGATTCATTGAAGGGAAATGGACCAATAAGGATTGGCTGGTAAATTATTTATGTGTATATTATTATTATCCAATATTTACTATATTATGTTATCAAAGGATTAGATTAATACTTAGATGAAGTAAATGTATACTGTTTTATTCATGATCTAATAAATATCTTGAATGTTCTTTATTAGGAAAAATCAAGAAAGAACTTTGAAAATAGGAGCAAAACTTTAGGCAAACATAGGTGCGGGACAAAGACACTTGCTGTTAGGGTTGATGAGGAGGTGCATGTTTTGTCATTTTCTTAAACCTTAATATATTACATGTTGTGATTAATTAACTATAACTAACTAACACTCGAATGTTAATTAATAAGGCAAATAATAATGGCAGTCAAGTTCCTGAATTGACAAAAATCTACAAAGATGTTCATTTCAATCCAAATACAAATAGGTGGATACACCATGAGGATGAAGCGACATATGTATGTGTATCATTCCATCCTTATCATGTTTGTAAAGCTATAACATTTGTAGCATTAATGTTGTGATTGCTTGTTTTTTTTCTCTTTCAAATTGTAGGAAACTATTCTCAAAGTGCAAAAGGATCATTGTTAAGATCCTAATGCAATTCCCCTTACACAAGAGGAGATCTCAAACTTGGTTTTTAAGAAGAAATCCGATATTGTAAAAGGACTTGGCATGAGACTTTCCTTTTCTTTAGTAACCACTGCCTCATCTAGTTCCTTAGTGGAGTATATTCATCAATTAGAAAATGAGATAATTAAGCTCAAAGAGGCAAGAGCTAGGGACGAAGAAGAGCAAGCTAGGGAGTAAGAGGCGTGAGCTAAGCAAGAAAAGGTCCAAAAGAATATTCTTCATTTTTTGAGGAGCATGGGTTATGATGACGCTTTTACCTATGGGGGTAGTTCATTTTCAAGTTAAATCACTTATTGCTTAGTACTTTATCTTGAAGTTAAAACACTTCATTTTTTTATGTATCATTTGAAACTAATTGTATTATATTACACTTGAAAATTTATATTTGCTTTCTACAACTTACACATTAGGAGTTGTGATTTTAATTTATTGGTGTGGCTACTCCTAATTCATCGTTAGAAATGTTTCTTATAACATAGTTAATGTTTTTACTTTACAATTTTAATGTAGTAGTGTTTTTATATTTGTGCAGATTTCTTATTGGTGGCTTTAGAGGATTTACTTTTGGCATTATTTGAAGACATATGAGGACATCTTCGGTTGGCTCTAATTATATTATGCTACATTTTTTGTATTGTTATAAAACATTTTAAGTTATTATATGTATTGCAAACAATTATTGTATGGAAGGAGTTTGAATTGGATACTTGTTTTAATTTTAACTTGTGGAATATACGGATCAATTTTTTTTATAAATGTGTTGTTGAAATAAATGTGTTAATCAAATGTGAGATTTTAATAATGTAATGATAGGTTACAGGTTAATATCAACGCCATGAAAATAATAAAAACAGAAAATAAGTTTTAGTGATGAATTTTTTCGTCACAAATATAGCAACAAAAAATTGTTTTAGTGACTAAATATTTCATCACTAAATGTAGCAGAATTTTGTAAGAAATGGTTTTAGGGACGAAAATTTTCGTCGTTATATGTGCCTAGATTTTCTTAAAAATAGTTTTAGTGACGAATTTCTTTATCACTATATGTACCCGAAAATAGTTTTAGTGACGAAATTGTTCGTCACTAAATATGATTTAATAAACTGAAATATTTTCGTCACTAAATATTGTTTTTAGCGAGGAAAACATTTAGCGACGAAACGTTTTCGTCGTTAAAAGTTTTTTTCTTTTTTAAACAAATCGGACTTTTAGTGATGAAGTTTTTCGTTGCCAGGACTTTTAGCGACGAGACTACAGTGACGAAATGAATTTCGTCACTAAAAGTCCAATTTCGTCACTAAAGGTTCTTAGTGACAGAAAACTAGACTTTTAGTGATGAATTTTTTCGTCACTAAAAATACATTTTGGGCGAAAAGCCACTTTTAGTCCCTACATTTTCAGGCGATTCCCATTTTAGTCCCTATATTTTATTTTTACCGCTTTTGGCCCCTATCCTTAAAAACGCTTCTTATTTTAGTCCTTGCCGTTACATCAGAAACGGAAATTGCATAGCTGGCAAACGGCATGCACTGTTGGCCTGACGTAACCATTAAAATAATAATAAAAAATGCCAAGTTAGTATTTAAGTTAAAAAAATTAATTTATTAATTTTAACTGAATAAAAAAAATTAAAAACGTAATTAAAAAAAATCACAAATCGATAATATAAAAAAAAAATAAAAAAAATAAAAAAAAAAAAAACCCAACCCTGAGATCAAGAACAACAAGAACACAGTTCAAGATACCCAAAAAATAATCCAATCTCCAACAAGCCCATAAACCTATATTTTCTTAGGAAGGAAAGAAACACAAAATAAACCCAAAAAATTTAGCTCAAATACAAATTTAGCTTAATTAGCACCAGAAATTTCAATCGGGTCCTTGTTCAGCAACCCAGAGATGAGGTCGCGCGCGTGGAGGTCGCTAACGCTGGGGGGCGTGGTGGACGTCGGGAACTCGAGGGGCTTTTTTAGAGCCACGAAGGGCGTGCGACCGTAGATTATTTCGTGGATGAAGATCCCGAAGGCCCACCAGTCGATCGTGTTGCCTTGGGACCCGCCAGACGCCACCTTCGGCGACGCGTACTCGTGGGTCCCGACGAAGGAGCACGACCAGGCGTTGACCGACTCTGCCATGAACAGCCGATTCGGGGCTAAGGTTTGGACTTTGCGTGACCGGAAGAGCTGGTTTGGGAGGCAGGAGAATGGCATGTGTGCTCCGCAGGTGTACGATGGAGTCGATGGGTCGCGGTGTCTGGGGAGCACGATAGGGATTCGACGGCTGGGATTGTGTCTGAGTGTAGGGAGAGATTGAAGTCTGAGAGCATGATGTGCAACTGAAAAAACAACACCCAGTCTGAGAGATCTAGGTGGTGATTTTTTGAGTGAGTTTGGGTGAAGGAAAAAAAGTGTGTATATGTGGGTGTTTTTTTCCTTTTTTGTTTTTAGATCTTGAACTGTGTTCTTGTTATTCTTGACCTCACGGTTGGGTTTTTTTTTTTTTTTTTTTTTTATTTCATTATCGATTTGTGATTTTTTTTTTAATTATGTTTTTAATTCTTTTTGTTGAGTTAAAATTAATAAATTAATTTTTTTTTTAACTTAAATCGTGGCATTTTTTATTATTATTTTAATGGTTACGTCAGGCCAACAGTGCATGCCGTTTGCCAGCTATGCAATTTCCGTTTCTGATGTAACGGCAAGGACTAAAATAAGAAGCGTTTTTAAGGATAGGGGCTAAAAGCGGTAAAAATAAAATATAGGGACTAAAATGGGAATCGCCTGAAAATGTAGGGACTAAAAGTGGCTTTTCGCCTACATTTTGTTGTATGAGATTGAGAGACACCCTATCCATGCTCCTTCTCCCCAAAGGTCAATCCCCCTTCACAAAAAAATTCTAAACATTGAAATTCTTGAAATGCTCAAGCAAGTTTAAGTGAACATTCCCCATTTGGATGCTATAATGCAAATTCCTTCATATGTAATTTTTTTCTTAAAAGAATTTTGTACAGTTAAGTGTAAGCTTAACATATATAAGTAGACATTTTTTATTAAAAAATTTACAATAATCATTGAAAATAATAGATCTCCTAAGGTTAATCCCCCTTCACAAAACAATTCTAAACATTGAAATTCTTGAAATGCTCAAGCAAGTTTAAGTGAACATTCCCCATTTGGATGCTATAATGCAAATTCCTTCATATGTAATTTTTTTCTTAAAAGAATTTTGTACAGTTAAGTGTAAGCTTAACATATATAAGTAAACATTTTTTATTAAAAAATTTACAATAATCATTGAAAATAATAGATCTCCTAAGTATAAACATCCAAGTTATCCCACTATTTCATATATGCCACTACAATGCCACACAAAACCATGCATCATGAGTGTGTGCGCTCTAGTATCACATGTACAAATATTCTCTCAATTATTTTATTTGTTGATGTTTGTTTTATTTTAATTACAAATGAAACATTTTTTTAGTCCTTTAATGCTCTCTATATAAAATACAAACTCCACCACCACTCATATGACATATTATACTAAAGTTATTCTTTGTGAGTTAATTTTGTTTTATCATCTAACAAAAGCTTGTAAAAGTGAGCATAACTAAAGATATAATTGTTAAGGTCACAATTTTGTGAAAAATAATTGGTAAGGATAAGAGGATATTTATTGGACTACCTCTAATCAATGTTCATCTTAATTACCATCCATTTTTCCCAAATTAAGATTAGCTTGTTATTACTAGTAATTATTACAAAATTCAAAGAGTGATAGAATATGAAAAGAGGGATAGTAAATGGAAATGGTAAGATGAGAGGATATCAATTTGGTTTCCCCAATCAGTGTTAATATTAATGAAAATTCAATTCATCACCAAGTTAAGTATAGCTAGTAATTAATAGTAATTAGTATACAATATGAAGAGATTTTGAACATAACAAGTGTTACATAAATATGATAAGTGTTATAAGAATATGAATGTGACAAGTGTTACATGAATATGACAAGTGTTACAAGACAAGTGTTACATGAAATGACAGGTGTTACAAGACAAGTGTTATAAGACAAGTGTTACATGAAATGACAAGTGTTACATAAATATGACAAGTGTTGTAAGAATATGAATGAGAGAAGATAATCATTTCCTATTTAAGGGACAACAAGTTATTTAAAGGGAAATAAAAGAAGATATTGTTAAAATCATATGGAGAGAAGCACAAACAACATGGTAGCAATTAGTCAAAAATTGTTTGGGATAGTCTTTATGCTTGTAATAGTTTTGGGCTTGTCCTCCTACCCAGCAAAGGCTAGAAGATTAGCAAAATTTGAAGAAATTCTACCATCTGGGCCCTCTACATGGTCACCTAATAATCCCCCTCATCCGGCAAAATTGCCATCAAAGGCTGATAATTTCGGGATGCTACCATCTGGGCCTTCTACCTGGTCACCGACTAATCCCCCTCATCATGCACAATTGCTAGCAAAGACTGATAATTTCAGGATGCTACCATCTGGACCCTCTACGTGGTCACCCACTAATCCCCCTCATCATGCACAATTGCTAGCAAAGACTGATAATTTCGGGATGCTACCATCTGGACCCTCTACGTGGTCACCCACTAATCCCCCTCATCATCCACAGTTGCTATCCAAGACTGATAATTTAGGGATGCTTCCATCTGGGCCCTCTACTTGGTCACCCACTAATCCCCCTCATCATCCACAATTGCTTTCAAAGACTGATAATTTCGGGACGCTGCCATCTGGGCCCTCTACGTGGTTACCCACTAATCCCCCTCATCATCCACAATTGCTATCAAAGACTGATAATTTCGGGATGCTACCATCTGGGCCTTCTACGTGGTCACCCACTAATCCCCCTCATCATCCACAATTGCTATCAAAGATTGATAATTTCGGGACGCTGCCATCTGGGCCCTCTACCAAGTCAACCCAATCATGAGATACCACCCTCTTCTCAAACTATGTAACTCAAAGCAATTGAAATCATGGTGAATTAGAGTCCTTTGTCTTGAGTTGGAATATGGGATGTTTGAATCCAAGCTAATAAATCATTATTGTGTAGACACCCCATTTTACGACTTATATTTAACCAATGGGTAGATCTTCATATTTGTGATACAGAACAAATCTTGATGCTCTAACGATCATAATAGTATGTCATGGGTTTTGATTGGACCACCTGATCAAAAGTTATCATGCAAACTATTTTCAACGATCATAGCTCAACTACACGATGAGCTCGATCACGTCCTATTTTAAACACTTAATTTTGATTGGCTCTCACAAGAATTAATTTAAAATTAATTAAGTGTAATTTTTTATTGGATTTCATTTTACTTCATTTTTTTAAGGAAAAAAAAAACGTTTTCCTTTATAGCATCTAATCTACTCTTTTAAAAAAAAATTAAAAAAAAAAAGGAGAGAGAAAAAGATATGATCCATGAAAAAATTCAAAAAAAAAAAAAAAAGCTATAAAAAAAAAACGTTATTATTCTCAACAGCAACTTGAATCACATTTTTGGCTAGGAAAACGTTGAAATTTGGTTTTCTCTATTTCTAGAAAAGTTGTAGAAAATTGAATTTCATTAATCCCAAATCAGTTGGAATTTTGAGCAGAAAGTTATAGCTAAAATACAAAACAGGTGCAGAAGATAACACAAATTTAGCATCATCTTCAATTTTCTTTCAATATTTCAAATGGGGATCAACATCAAATCTGTTCAAGCTTATCTAATAGGCTTATCCCTTCCCTTAGTTTCAGAAGAAAGCTTTTGAAAAATAAGTTTGTAGAGAAACAAATACATTCTATGAAAATTTTCAAAAAACAGAAAAATGCTCAAAAAACGTTGCTATTTCCAGCAGCAACTTGAATCGCATTTTTGGCCTGGAAAAATTTGAAATTTGGTTTTCTCTATTTCGAGAAAAGATGTAGAGAATTTAACTTCCTTTCAGAAAACACCAATCCAAAATCAATTGGAATTTTGAACAGAAAGTTAGAGCCAAAATACGAAACAGGTGCAAAAGATAACACAAGTTCAGCATCATCTTCAACTTCCTTTCAAAATTCAAATAGGGATCAACACCAAATCCATTCCAGCTTATTTAAACATGTTTATCTCCTACCTTAGCTTCAAAAGAAAGCTAATAACTTAGCTTTAAAACTAAGCCATCCCTTCCCCTATAAATAGAGAATACCTTTTCCATTTTCTAGACCCCATTCCCTCTGGAGAGCTAGTAAGAAAGCAGAAAAGAAAAGCTACAGTGCAACCATTGTTCTTACTTTGGTTGTAGTTTAGTATTTCCTTCCTTTCTCCCTAGCCTTTAAGTGATCACTTCCCCTTTTAATTTATGCTTTATGCTGGTAAATAGTTAATTGTGTTCTTTAAGTTTTTGCACATGCTTGAATAAATGCTTCCAAGTCATTATTTGTTTCTTTCATGATATGCTTGGATGAACATGCCTATATATCTTGTTGATATTCCTTTTACATGCTTAGGTGAACACTTCTAGGCTAATACACAACTTTCTCTTGAATGCTTAGATGAACATGTCTAGGTAGTTGTTTTACTTTTTTTAAATGCTTAAACAAACATGTCTAATTATTTTGATTTTCTCTATATGACCATGTCTAAGGGATTTTTCTTTACTTTTTTTTTCATAATTGCTTGGATGATCAAGTATGCTTAAATGTTTTGTTTTTCTCTTTGCAATTATGTTGATGACAAATAACATGACGATTTTGTTTTCCTTCACATGTTTATATGAATATGTCAAGGCTAGGAATTCCTTGTTTACATTAATTTCTTGGATGAACATGCCATTACTTTCACGCTTTCTTTACATTTACATTGTTATCTAACAAATTTCACTTTTTGTTGCTCTTTAAGTTAAATTCCCCAACACATATTCGTTTACAATTCTTGCAAATTAACATGTTTATATGCTATATTGTTTGTATTTGTTTGACATGACATGATATTGGCCACCTTAACCTAAGAGACCAATTTTACCGGGCAAGATGGGTGCTTAATTCCTTCCCATCTCGTAAATTAGCCTCTGAATCAAGATCAAGGGTTCTAGACTAGGCTCTTGTATATGCAATTTTACATTTTTTAGAATGTAACTAGGAGACAAAGCAATGTAATTTACTTTCTTAGATTGTATCTAGGACTATAAAAGCGTTGTAAATTTTTGTTACAAAATTGATGTAAATTGTCATATATAATAATACAAATGAAACATTTTTTTTTTATAGAGAAGGTTTTCTTATTTTTCCATTTAAATTAAATAAGTGACGACTCCATGTAAAACCCTCAATCTAAGGGGGGGGGGGTAAATTTTACAGTGAATTTGAAATTTTGAGCATCACGATCCCACCCGTTCGCACAGGTTAGGCCTAGTTTGAGAAAAAATTGGCGGGTCGGGGTCGCAGTCTCTCACATATTGTTGTACACAAGTTTCACAATAATGAAATTTCATAAAGTTAATTTTCAAATAAAGTAAGAAATAAATCTATACAAGCTATCAACATCGGATTTTGTCACTTGACCCCTACTCTTGAAACATGTGTAAAGTGTGTGACTTGTGTAGACACTTGGGGTAATTTGTGTGCATTAGTGAGTCACTTTTACTTATCTTTTCAATTTTTAAGAGTTGCCGCTAACCATGGATTTTCTTGATGTGATTACTCACTTATGTTGAATCCATTTTATCTCCTAATTAACTAAAATATTTCCTAAGGGTTCCTAAACTAAAAATGAAGGGAAATGTATTGAATTAAAAACATGGACTTAGAAATTTGGTTACATGTAGGGAATGTGTTAAGTATCTCGCAACACCTTCATAGGATAGTGAATTGCGTTAAATTTATTCCTAATTTCTACCATTTGAAAAGTAACTCAAGTTTTTTTTGGCAATTGGACCCTAAAAAGATTGGTATAACTGGTAACTTAAAAGCACAAGTATACATGCTTTAACCACATATTTATTGGAAAAAAAAGAATAAGAAGACATTCTGTACTATAATTTTAAATGGGTTTACCTCACTCCTTTAAATGCAACGCAAGTTTAATTTTGGCATCTCATGCATGCAAAAAAGACAACAAAAGAAAAGGTAAAATTGAGGGGAGGGGGACCTTGTTGTCTTGGTTTTGAAAGCACTATCTTCATTGGGGTGTAAAACCCACTCAGTTGCTATTTTACATCCTCATAAGCCAAAATGATGCTTCATCTAGGTTGGTATTTCTAAAACAATTTGGCAACTGTAAACATTCAGTTGGTGTTTATACTTTATAGAACCTCCTGTACACGGGGATGCAGACTTATTTTTCATTATTTTATTCATCTCTCTCCGTTTTAAATAAAAAATAACTCCCATCTCTCTACTTTTTGTCACTCTCTCTCTTTCAAACTCTTTGTTCTCTCCGGACCGAAGACTCTCTCTCTTAAACTTTCTGTTTTCTCTAGACTGAAGCTCACAGACCACCACAGCTTGAGCTTGCTCTGCCACTTGCCAAGCCTCCACAGCTGTGGCTCACCTTATGCTTGCCCTCTTCCTCCCTTGGACCCAATCTGACCACCATAGCCACCACCTTATTTTCTTTTATTTTTCTGCTCAAAGATCCTTCCTTTTTTTTCTTGTCCTTGGGTTTGGTATTTGGTTTAAGATTTGAGAAGTGGATATGATTGTGGTTGTGTGGGTTTGGTATTTTTTTTTTATTTTTTTTTTTGAGATTTGAGAAGTGGGTATTGATGAAGCTGAAAATGAACCTCATTAGTATGTTCCTCATCTATGCCAATGGACGACCTCCGGTACCTGTTCCTCATCAATCCTCCTTTCCCTTTTATAGCTTGTTATGGATGGGTGTAATTATGTTTGTTAATACTGTTTCTGGACATTTTTCTCTTGAGAGTAATGTAGCATTGATTGATACTAATGATTACCTTAATGGTGTAACGGATAGCCGTTAGGCAATCATTACGTTTGGTAACTGTTCCGGCGTAGTTATTGGGTCGCGGTTGTCTTGTGGGCATTTATCCATTCTTTAATGACTGGTGGTCTCCTTCGTCCCCAAGGGTGACGCATGTTGATGGAATCTTGTTCCTTGCTTTTGCCATGATCATGGATAGGCTTGTCTTTCATCTGGATGACCTTTGAGTCGATATTCGTCAGGTATGATTGTGGTGGTGTCTATATGTTTTGGTTTGGCCGTGGGTTTGAGGTTTGTACTAGTTATGTATGTGTATTGGGTATTGGGTTTGAATATGTGGCTTTGGTGGTGGGTGGTGTGATTAGGTTGCTCGATGGTGGTGGTAGTAGGTGGTGGGCGGTGCGTTAGGTTGCTCAGCGGTAGCTATGGATGGCTAAGAGGAAATATTTGATGCGTTGGGTTGCTCGATGGTGGCTTTGGTGGGCGATCTGACCGAAATATTTTTTTTTAGGAAAGGGTAGAGACTGAAATTAGAGAGAGGAAAGACAGACTGTTTTTTAATATAATTACATTTTTACAAAATGTTGATGTGGCTAGCTCTTACTAGTTTTTATTTAAACCCACCATTAATATCATTTTTTTATTTACCAATAATTACTCACCACATCAGCAGTTTGTAAATTTTTTTGTAAAATAATTTGTATCTCTAGCATTATTCTACTTTTATTGTGTAGTTAATATTATTTTAATAAGTTAGATATAAAAATAAAAACTGGAATGTAAGGTATATTATAAAGTGGGTTTGCATAATAGATAAAGTAACTTTCTAGGTGATAAAATAGAGACTGACATACAGACTCGAATGTTAGAGCTCTAAGATCCTTGGGTTTAATGGGTTTAAGTTATGGGCCAAGCTTTTTTCTCTTTTTTGAAACCCACTCTGGAAAAGAATCTTTGTTTTTTTTTTTTTTTTTTTTTTTAAAGGATTTTGTGAAAAAAAAGTTTTGGAAGCATATTATTAAAAATTTGTTTTAATGACTTTGGAAAGATTTATTTGGAATTCTCGAGAAAAATAAGTCTCGAGAAAATACTTTTGAAAAATATTTTTTGGTAAGGATCTATTTAATTTTAAGTCCATTTTGGAAAATATGTTTTGGAAATTGATTTTTACTTCTTTTTTTTTTTTTCTTTTTTTGAGAAACCAGAAAACACACCTGGGGAATTAATAAACTGAAAACAAATCAATGAACGTCCAAAAGGACAAGGGGAGAAATATCTTCAGGTAGATCTTCCAACCAAACCCGAATCCCCAACAAGTCTTTGGCCTTTTTAGCAAGAGCATTGGCCACAACATTACAAATTCTTTTAACATGACAGAAATAAAAAAAAAATGGAAATCAGCAGCAAGGAAGAGGATATCCTCAATGATATTCCCATAGGAAGCAAAACCGCCAGACCCTTGAGATAGAGCATTGATCACCACTGACGAGTCACCCTCAAAGATAACTTTCCGAAACCCGATTTCTCCTGCAAACTGTACCACTCGGCGACAAGCTAATGCCTCTAATTCATTCACATTATGGGATAGAGTAATGGGCAAGGATAGAGTTGCAATTGCTTCACCACGCCAATCACGTATAATAACCCCGATACCAGCCAAGTTCCACGCCTTAACTTTTAAAAGAAGGTTTTTGAAGAGGGATTGATTTTAAGAGGAGTTCCAATGGCCTTTAGACTTTATTTTATTTTAAATTCACATTGACGTTTTGGTAAAGTTTTTGGGATAAAATATTTTCAAGGAAAGTTTTTTTGAAAGAAAATTCCATGGAACAAATTTTGTTAAGGGTTTTTCATAGGAAATTCTGTAAGTCTTTGGGAAAGCTTTATAAAAGGTTTTTCCTTTTTTTTTTTTCTTTTCTTTTTCTATTTGAAAAAGGAATTTTAAGGAAAACTCACACGATTTTTAAGAAAAGCGTATTTTTCTTTGATGGGAAAATGTTTTTCATTGGTTTTTAGAAAAAGCTATTAAAGATATGTCCTATGGATTTAAGAAAAATGTATACTTCTTTGTTGGGAAAAAGTTTTCTATTGGTTTTTCAGAAATAATTTCTTAGGGAAAAAAATGGGTCTCAAGGAAGTCTCCCGGAGAAAGTGTTTCTTTAAAATATTTACACTAGCTTCTCAAAAAAAAAACAAAAAAAAAAAAAATTTACACTAAACTTGATTGATTTGAAAAATATTTTTGAAAAAAAAATTAATTTGAACACAATTTTGTGAAAATTACTTATACTTGAACAAGCCTTTTGATGCGAGGATGGTTGAATTTACAATACTAGTTATAGAACTAGCATGTAAACCCATTCACAAATAAGGGAAAAATCAACAAACACAATAAGCTTATACTTGAGTGTATATATCTATGTAATGAAAGCTAAATTTATGATACAAATAACCCATAATCTTAATTCAAACAATATCATCAATCATATAATGCATGTATATATGTATGAGCCCATGAGAAGAAAGTGTTGGGATTTATGCATAAATCCTAATGTAAAATCCCATTTGAAGAAAGTGTTGGGATTTCCCAATAATTATACAAAATACCTAAATTTCAATTTATTATCAACTCATAAACGTTAGTTATCTAAATCCCCGCTTACACCAAAAACTGATTAATATCTTGGTCTGATGATAAAGAGTTATCATCAGGAGCGGACGCCATATGTTAAAACTCTCTCAAAAAAATTTGTCATTTCATTTATAAGACTATAACATATCAATCATGACTATTTGTCTTGATGCCTACACCAAAAATTGATTAATATCTTGGTCTGATGATAAAGAGCTATCATCAGGAGCAGACGCCATATGTTAAAACTCTCTCTCAAAAAAATTTGTCATTTCATTTATAAGACTATAACATATCAATCATGACTATTTGTCTTGATCAAAGTGGATAGTTCAAATCAATATATTGATATATTTGGAATACATTGAACCTCACTATTATGAATTGTTGTTCTATAAACTTGTGTCACTCAAACAAACTATCTCATGGCTACTTTTGCATCAACTCTTAATCATGAGAGGAATGTGAATGCAAACATGAAATGGGGGTTGCTTTGATTTATACCAGAGTAATATCTTGCACAATTAATACCTTAGTACGTTGGGTAATCATATGTAGCATTGTGGGAACACTATTCCTCAAGACAAAATCCATAATTTTAATTAGAGACAAGAAACATCCCCTTGAAATAGATTTAATGAGAATTGATTATTTGGAGAATCGGCAAATCATTTTAGTAAAGGGTTACTAAAATTTATATTCCATAAAATTATATTCAAAAAGAATATAAGAATAATCTAAACATTAATCTGGGGACTTAAGGACTTAAGATTTAGGCTCCGTTTGAGAGTTCATAAGGGAATGGAATGCAATGAAATGATCATAAGGGAATGGAAAGGAATTGAATGGAATGGAATGTATTTAAGTAAGGGAAAGGAATGGAAAAGAATGAAATGGAATGGAATTAAGTAACCTTGATTGGATGTTTTAAAATAAAGAAATGGAAATGAATGAAAATGAATGGAATGTAAGTAATCTTATTTGGGAGCAACATGGAGGGAATGGAATGGAATCATTTTATAACAATATTTCTATTAGACCCCAATTTTAAAATAAAGAGTTGAATATATAGGGGTATATTGGGAGTTTTAGTAAAAAAAAAATCATAAAATCTAACTTCATTCCCTTCTATTCCTCCCAATTTCAGAGAGAAGGAAAATATGAGGTTTTAAGGGAATAGAGAGGAATGAGTGTTCCCTCCTAACCATTTCATTCCCTCCCACTTAAACTCTCAAACAAGGAAATAAGTTTTTCATTCCCTCCATTAAAACTCCCAAACAAGGGAATGGAAGAATATTCTAATATGATTCTTTTCATTCTTTTTCATTCCATTCCATTCCCTCCTTCCAAACGAGGCCTCTCTCTCTCTCTCTCTCTCTCTCTCTATATATATATATATATAGACAAAGCTGAGAGAAAATTCAATTTTATTTTAATTTGGAATTCAATTAAAATATAATTATGCTCCACATGTCCTATTTAATCTAAATTTTTAAATTTTTGTGCCAAGTGAGTTAATTTAGTGTATAAATTAGATTTCAATTAGGGTTTAATTTTGCGTCATGTGTCCTATCTACTTAGGTTTTTAATTTTTGTTCCAAATGAGTTAATTCAATGTAGAAAATGAAGAGTTCAATATAATAAAAAAAAAACCATAAAAAAATCTAATCATATATCTAAATCTATATATAAAATTGGGAAAGAGAGAGTTTGAATGATTATATATATATATATGATACTTTTTGTGTAATTAAAAATAATTCAAATTTATATTATATACTATCTATTACTAACTAGATAATATATATATATATATATATATATAACACCAAAGCTTAGGGAAAATTCAGTTAAAATATTGTTTAGATTTTTGCTATTGATATAGATATGTTTGGATTATTATTATTATTATTTTTTTAAAGTAATGCAATAAGACCGCGTCATGTTCATTTTTACTAACATCCTATACAAAAAATGAAATCTTTTCTTTGGTTTGGATTTTCTTCAATCACCTTAACATCTTTTTTATGGTTTGGATTTTTTTTTCAATCACCTTAATAAAGAAGGTGGACTTCACCAAGCCAACCCTTCTTATGAAGTGGCAATGGAGATTTCCAAAGGAAATTAAAAAGTCATGGTGCTCATATTTGGTTGCTAAATACCTCTCTCATGGCAAAAATAAATTGACCAACCCACGTCTAAAATATCATGCATCTAGAAAGGTATTATTTGGTACAAAGAGACTTTCACAAGCAAAACTTAGGTTAGACTTTGGTTAGGTAATGGTAAGCGGATTCACTTATGGGATGATGTTTTTGTTATTTTTTCTCTGAACTAATGTGTATATCTTTTAAACTGTTTCTATTTAGATATTTTGTATGTGAAAATCTTGAACGTAACAAACTCTAATTAAGTTGAACGATCCCATTCACCTAACCCCAATAGGAAATACTATTGGACCAATTTATTCTTTTTATTTTGGGTTGTATTTAGTATAATTTCATTGATAGTGATTGTGAATTGATATTATATATGTGGTATTCAATAGTGATTTTTAAAATTATATATGTAATAGCAGTATAATGATAAATATGTAATATCATGAAAATTTCAAGGAAAAACTATTTTAGTGCCTCTAAATGTCCTGGTTGAACTAATGTCATACATATTTAATAACTCAAGCTAAAATCAATAGCACCACTACAATTTTATCATTCCTATGCATTAGTACGGGTTACATACTAGTGTTAATAAAGAGGCAATAACTTTCACTATGGATGATTTTAGGGAGGGCTGAAATGCAATTTAGGTAGTCAAGGAACACCTTGTGTAATTGAATAAAACCTAGAGTACAATTATATTATTAATGAAAACTTCCATTAGAGTCAGGATTTTATTTTTCCTTTTGGTCCTTCCTCAAGCTACATTTATTAATATATAAAGCTCTTATGGGCCAGTCATACAAGTACTTTTAAGTGCTAAAATATTTGTAGGTTTGAAATAGCTCAATTGGTATAATCTTTAATAGTTGAATATTAGATCTTAAATAAATAAATAAAATAAAATAAAATAAAACTAGTGAGATAAAGAGTGGCAGCACATTAAGGTGCAGAAAATATGTTTTCACTATCCCTCTCAAGGTTACGAGAAATTATAAGGTCCTCATGGTGGACGCATGGTGGACAAGTGACATGGTCTATCATTCCACTAAAAGACTCCTGTTTGTTTAAAACTACTGAGTTAGGAAAAAAATTTTAAACAAAAACTAATTACTAATAAAGCAATTTTAAACAAATGAGAGTCTTTTAGTAAAACTATGGACAAGTAACCTGATCCACCAAAGGATTGTATAATTTCTCCAAGATTACATGGTTTCTAAGGTTTTCAACAAAGAAAGAGCCCACTCTCAATACTATGCATAGTCATTGAGGTGAAGATCAAGTGGTACAAGGTTTGATCAAAGTTTTGGGTAAAGATTGAATAGTTCATGATAATAAAAAATTTAGTTTTCAAAGGTAAATGTATCAAGGTACGATTTTTTGACTAGAACTTGTAGATTCATGCTTGTATGTGGTACACGTAAATATGAAGTAGACCTAAGTTTTGATTTCGTTGCCTATTTCAAGTATGAGATGCATGTAGGTTTCCCAACAGAAAAATGTAAAGTTAGTCCAGTAAAGACCCTTTAATAGACTATGGTCTCTAATGCCAAATTTGATATAGGTGTAACCAAAATCCTTTGAGAGCTATTGAAGAAAGACACTACGGTAATTGCTGATTATTTTTGTCAACTCAAAGCTTCCTCAATAATAACCCACTTAAAGGAAGCCCTTTGGTTATTACTCTGTTTGAAGAATTCTAAGAAAAATTGAATATGTACTGTTATTCTACCAAAATCTTCAAAAAGTTTGAAGAACACGAAAACTAGAGAAATTATTAGGTCTACTAAAGTACAGTTAAAACAATTCTCTTATTCAATGAAATGCTGTAGGTGAGTTAGCTTTTTAATCAACAATTCTATTATTCAGTCAAATGTTATAGGTGAGTTAGCTTTTTAAAAAAAAAAAAAAAAAAAAAAAAAAAAAAAAAAAAAAAAAAAAAAAAAAAAAAGGTGATGTCACACTTACATAATTGGCACCATTCTACTAGTTGAAAGTACTAGGAGATTACTTCAACAACCCTTCTGGTAAATCTAATAATTTCTCCAATAAAAAAATTTCTAAGAAAAGAGGGACTGTCATGCCAAGTCAATTTAAGGAGAGGCCACCCATCTAAAATCCAATCCAAGGAAAGGCCATAGATCCATCTAAGGAGGTATCTCCCTGTCCTACATCCAATCTAAGACCCAATTCAAATTAAGAATCAAGTTACCCACATCTCAAGCTTAAAGGAAGAATGAGTTGTACTCATATTCAAAACCCCAAGAACATTCAAGGCCACCCTTGAATCCAACATCGCTTGTATAAGCTTGAAGTCTTCGGGAACTACACTCCAGACTCCGGCACCGATTCTTACAAAGGTTCAAGTGGTAGAGATGGATATGAAAAAGGCATTGAGGTCTAAATGTCTAATTGGCCTTTCCAACAGCCTCCAACACCGATTCTTGCAATGGGACTAGTTTGTTCGTTTTCAGAGAAGTTTGTAGCTTTGCCTAAGCAAAGTATGCCCGGATTAATTGATCAAATACAAACCAAAATAATCTATTTTTTATGATAACTGTATCTTGCTTGGAAGAACAATATTATTCTTTCGGATGAACAAGACAACTAATATAGAACGGGGAGGGAGACATGCTCAAAGCAATCAATTTTACAGGACAATATGTTGTTTGGAAGAATAATATTTCTTCTGGATGAACAAGGAGAGCTAATATAGGCGTCTTTCTCACCTTCCTTTGACTTTCCCTTCCCACTTATTTACATTAGATCTAGAATCTGATTCTTCGTTTTTGTGTAAAGATTTTGATCCTTCTAATGATTCTCATGAAATGATCATTTCATCACTTCATTTACGTACATGTAACTTCCTAGACCAAATATAGCCTTTGGTTCCAAATCTCTACACTACATGGCTACTACCTCTGCTACTAGCTCATCTATCATTAATTTCTCAATTTCCCTACCTATTACATCAATCTCATCTCCCAAATCCAACCACTGTGACTCCCTTGT
The DNA here is from genome assembly GCA_030445155.1 of Quercus variabilis. Lineage (NCBI taxonomy): Eukaryota > Viridiplantae > Streptophyta > Magnoliopsida > Fagales > Fagaceae > Quercus > Quercus variabilis. The sequence goes on from CP129451.1 coordinate 43,508,640, forward strand.
CAGCACCTTCCCCAGAGCGTCTTTATTAGATTTCTTCTCTTGGCATCCCAACATCACATTGAGGCGATCTTGGAGCCTATCCTTAGAACCGACCGTTGTTGCAGGCCTCACCCATGGGTGTGGATCCATTAATTGCTGGAAGATCTCCAGTAGTGCTGAATTTATTCGGTCAAACAGTAACCTTCGTTCAGACCTTGGACAAGAAGCTTGACTATACTTCTCAATTTTTTCAAATATGACAGGATCCACAGGGCATTCTGGAGAGTGCCATGTTGCCATGACAACATCAGGTTCAGCATCGTTAAAACCAGAGGCAATTAAGACATCAACAATGTAGGAACGCTCCCAGCTCTCTTCAGTTTCACCCAGTCCCTTATCATTCGGATGCCCAATGGATCCTTCCCCAACTTCTTCATCACTTGAGACATGCATGGGTCCCTCTGCATATGCTTCTGACTCCAACTTGAGTAGATGAAGTTGCATCCGAAGCCCTAAAAACAGACAAGGCAATGGAACTTGAGTGGGTGAGACTTACAAGAAAGAACTTGCAAACATATGCTGATAGTACGCTTCAAACAATAAGGAGTTATTCATTTTTGAACCACAAAGCAATTCAACTAAGCTAGTAAAATGAACATTTATGAAAGGATGACATTTAAAAAACAAAAAGTGAAAGTGGCAAAAAAAAGTACATAACCATTGTTTCAATCTTGGCAACAAGTTGTTAAGTTGTATCCAAATCCCATTAGAGACTTGTATTTGCGCTAAAAGCCTGTTATTCTATTAAGAGCTATAATTATAGAATTTAGGGGACGAATCCTGTAATTATAGTAAATTTGAGTAGAAGATAACACCTCTTGAGATTATCATTTAAACTACCAGGGCGGGTGGGGGGGAGGAGATGAGGACAGCACCGCTTGAGACAAAATTTAGTGCAAATCAGCTAAGGTCATCTGGTTGTGGCATCCTGTATTTTCCCCTAGCTTATTTGTTGATAGATGAGACAAATAAGTTGGCTTTTTAATTTTTTTTTTTTTTTTTAAAGCTAATTTATTTGCTAAATTTGACAATAGGTGAGACAAAAAGTGAATTAGGTAAATAAGCAGGCTAAAAAAAGAGGATCCCAAATGCACTCTTGACTGCAGTTGTGAGGAGCAACAGGAGTGAGATAATGTAATTTGCAGGTGCTACAAGAACCAGTCTAAGCTCAAAAGTGGAGAGAGTTTAAATGAAAATAGGCTCATAGAGCAAAACAGAGAAAAGGGACTTGCATATGTGATCCATAATAGATGAGCTAGGTCTTTTAGTTAAGGTTTAGCAGCATTTGCACTATCTTTGAATTGCACATGACCCACACTTATGATCAGAACTGTATAATTCACTCAACAGTGAGGCCACAACAAGCAGCAGAAAATAACAATTTTTGTCCCTTTGTGCATCACGCTCTATAAAATGACTAATTAACTTCAAATTTTGTATCATCTTTGAAATTTTAGAATTTTAAATACAATATTTTACTCATTTTTATACATAATACTTGCTTTCACGGCATTCTAAATGAAAAATGAACACATAGATATTCTATGAAAAATGGAATGCCATTATGTTGATTACTAGAGGGATCTAAACACAAACTAAGAATTCGAAAATAAATGGTATTTGAAGTTACCATTGAGATCAGCATTGAGACTCTCAAAGCATTCAGAACATGATGAAAGATCATCTGTAAAAGGAGCTTCCAAGACTGAAACTGGACTGGGCTGATCAGCCTCCTTAGAGCTTACTGGAGATTCTAGTCCAGGTGAAGGGTGGAGCAAGGGGACTGAACCTTCCTCGGATGGCCCAATGGGTGGTTCCTGAAATATCATGAAATATTGAGAAACCTTAATATCCTTGATGCAAAATTCAAGGTGCATAAGTAACACATACTTTTTATTTTTTTTATTAATAAGTAATGCATCACCACAAGGGTAAACCCATGACCTCACTCTCAACCATGTTATTATGAAGGAAGGATGTGGCATTTGAACTAGAACTCATCGGCAGAAATAAAACTCAACACAAAATTTTGAGGGAATACCTAACATGCATCTACATACATTTATGCAAATTCTGTATAGCTAATGCAAATGAGATCTCCAGTTAAGCTGTAAATCATTCACTAATTCATTATAATTTTCTATTACAGAAACCACTGCCCAGCAGATTTGGTGAGCATCTGGAAAACAGCAAATCTTTTAACAAAACTTTTACATGGAACAGTATGATTCTAGTATTACTAAGTAATTATTTTTAGGGTATGAAGAGTTTTGAAGATAACACAAATGTGCAGACCAGAGGCCTCTATCCATGGTGGCATGATTAGTGGTATTCCTTGAATCTATCCTAGACTAGGATATAAGTTGTCATGGTCCTCATGGAATGCTTATTATTCTAAAATCACAGGAATAAACATCACTTAAACCTCTAGTTTTATAAATTGTGAAGCACCTCAAACAGTTAAAAAACAATACAGTAGTTAAAGATTGCAACTTTAAAATCAAAAGTATAAATTTTGAATCCTTATCTCACATGAATGACCAGTATATGTGCCCCAACACATGTAGACACAGTCTTCAAAAAAATGCTCCATGTATACCAACAGACTACTGCAATGCATAAAAACGTCCCTGACCTCATAGGTAATGATGTGGATTTTTTTTTTAAAGGGTTATGTTAATCAGATTATCTAGGCATTTGGATCACACACACACACCCATATGTATACATATATTTGAATTCTTTAATATTAAATCAATCTAACTTGAAATATATGTGCTCCATAGCAGCATTTCACAACTTGAAGTTCTGGGTAGATCAAATCACACATAACAGCTCTGAAAGAATCAAAGCAAAAGGAAAGCATAACCAACACACAGATTGAAAAATTAATTGAAAGAGGGGAAAAAAAGAGTCAAACTTAACGTACAAAACTATTTAACATCCATTAAAGTGATACTAAAGTCCAGTTGAACAAAAAGAGATAAACACACAGATAAAGGCTTATCACAGATTAGCAATGACCCATATGCAACTGTTTAATTTTCTGAAAAAAGAGGTAATTACAAAAGGGAAAAAGAAGAAGTGATTTAGTGGGCTGATTCAGTTATCATTAGCTATGATATATTGGAAGGAATTTATTGCAAAAAATTTTACTGTCATTATTGCATTAGTGATATGCAGTGAAGAATCTAAGCACCAGCCGGAAAATGTTATAAACCAAACCTGTGGAATTAAGATATCTTGGCCACCAGCAGATATATCTTTAACAACACAAGCTGATACGTTTGATAGCAACTCCTCAGGAGATTTAGAAGCCATAGTCATATTGTCACATCCCACATTGACCACATTTTCAGGAACTGGACTCATATCATTGACATTACTAACTAATGTCTCAAAGATCAACGCATCTTCTTCATATGGATCCTTCTTTTCAAGGGTGCTCTTCATTTGATTCTGATTTGTATGAATCTCTGCTGGAAATGCATTGCTTTCCCTAACCATGCAGCTAGAAGAATGAGATTTCTTAGTACTGGATTTTGAGTTTCTAGGAACTGACACATCTCTCCAATCAGAATTACCCTTTATTCTCCTGCTCCTTTCTTTCTTCAAAGCCTCTTTTGGCATTAGATACCTGTCATCACAAAGAGTTTCACGGCGCATGCTTCTTTTAGGACTTCCAAAGGCAGTAGAAGAAGCAGGAAGAGACCTTGATCTTGATAACTTTCTGACACACCCATTCTTCCATCCATCCCTACTGCTAATTCCCAAGGGTTCAACCCACCTAGTAGACCCATCATCACTAGAAAATTTTCCACTGTTTCCATCCTCACCAATCATGCCATCAAAATTTGCTGGTATCGATTCCTTTTCGGGGATAGAAAGCATTTCAGCCAGTGTGCTGCCCCTACCAAGCTCTCCCAACTCTTGAGACCTGTGAGTCATTTTCCACCTCTCTGAGAGTCTCTTCTTGGCCTCTCTACTGACAGAGGATTCAGTCGAACGGGAAGATGAAGGCTTGTATTGGTTACTCAAGTCAAAAGAATTTCTGGAAGGCACCATAATCACCTCTGATTCATTTCCAGACATGTCACATGAACTCTCATCCCCAGCATATCCTCTAAGCCCAGCAGATGAAAAATTCATAGAACCACTGCAAAAGCTATTTCTCATTTGCCTAGTTATTTCTCTAGCAATTTCTCTAGATTCTCTGGAGTTATGCCTTGAAAGCCCAACATTATCAGAAAATTTCTTCGTTCCATGTGTGTCTCCCTCCCTATTTTTAATATTCGGAAATTCCAAGTGCACCCTACAATCTGAAAGAAAAGCATGTGAAGACCTAGGTGATGACGCAGATTTTGCACAATTCTGGGCCTTCCCAAGGTTTGGTTTTAGAACAACTATCCTGGTAGGTAGAGTGGCCAACTCATCATTGCCTTCAAATCGAATTTTTGATGAATTGGGAGAAGTACAAGTAGCATGCCTGCTGTTAGAGTGGCTAAATTGACCATCACGATGCTTCTGAGATCTACTGTAATTCTTCCACGGAGTTTGTCTATCTGATTTCCCAAGGTCACTGCTTTCATAATGCTGAGCATCTGACTTCATAGCTGATATGCGACCACAATTAGTTTGGGGAGGAGCACCCTGCATATCATGCAAATGCTTTGTGAACAACGAATCCGGTTGATGAAGAAATTTCAGCAGAAGATCCTTGTTGGAGTCTAGCACCTCAAGTGCATCATGGAACTCCTTTGAATCCTGTAACTTCTGATCAGTTGAAAGGCGTTTAGCATCCATGAACTTCTGCTGAATAAATGCCATCTCAGCATCAGTAAGATTCGAGTTCGTCATCCCTTGCGATAAGCAACCGCTACTCCTCATATTTGAGGTTTCCAAAACCTCAAATACATCCTTAAATTCTTGCTGCTCCTTTGAGTTACTCCTAGACGATTGACAGTCATAAAATGTGCCACTCTTTGGAGCTTTCTCTACTGATGTTGCTCTTTTTATAGAGATATCTGAGGACATTTTTTGTTGTTTATGAGCAAGCTGCTGAGGTGGCAACCCATCTAGACCCATCAATTTTGCAATAACACTTGGAGACCTTCTTTTGGATTTGGTTTCTCTCGACATCTCTTCTGCCAATAACTTTTTCATAGGAGTTACAACAGCTTGTTTTGAAGATCTCCACCCCAATTCAAACGTAAACTGCAAAGGTCAAATGTGTTTGAACATAGCCATCAGGTCAGTATTTTATTATTCAATACATAATTAAAAAGAAAAACAGAGAAAATATTAAAGAGGAAAATTGAGAATCACTCAAAAAAGGAGCGTCTTCAAAGACTTACAAATGGAGACTCCTGATCCAAAAAATCAACAATGGAACTACTACATTATACATCTATTAACAACCATCACATTCCTTTTAATAAGGTTATTTAAGGTAAGTAGGCTGCTGTTGATACAAAGCCAGCATACATGGTACGTTACTACCCCATACCCCTTTCCAAGGAGAAAGTACTTAATATCAAATAATACCACATCAACCGTATCAAAATCCAATTAAATGAGAGACACGTGCGTAAAAAATAACTACCCACTAAATTGTTGGATTTTGATACGGCTAACGTCATATCATTTGATACTAAATTACTTTTTTCATTCTGAAGGCTCAGGAGACTTTGTCTTTTCCTAAGGATTAACTCAGCAAGCTTGCTTCTCCACTTTTTTTATATCTTTGTTAAGTTTGTTTCTCTACTAATATGACCAAAAAAAAACTCAACTCATAAAGCACAATGAACACAAACAAGAAAAGGTGCGCACCGAATCTTCGTCAGTAAAACCACTACTGCAAGAACTAGAATCGGAAGCCAATTTTGGAAAGTTTCTCTGCATCAGAACTTGCCTGCTTTCTGAAAATGAATCCATATAATATTAGCAAGACCATCCAAGAGTAGTAAAAGTGGGGAAGGTTCTTATTCACAACTTTAAAAAATAAAAATAATTATATGAAAGAGAATGCTTTTAAAGAGCACTGCCACTCAGTAATCAAGCTGGCGATGCAATGATATCTCATCATATCTCTAGAATTTTCATTATGGAAGCAAAAACAAAATCATGCTGATTCCACTACAGAAAAAAGTCACACTTGCCTATTCGGAAAATTGCTTTATCAAAAGCACGAGCATAGCCAAGACTAAAAAAAAACCTAGCTCATGATCTCTACGTTGCACAAATGGTACTATCAAATCAAAAAGAAAATGAGCTTTTTTAAGAAAAAAATTTACTCAGAAATTAAAATTTCACATCTTTACCATTTTCAACTGTTTTATTTAATTTTAATTATCGCATTTTCGGAAAGCGAAAGGAATTTAAAAACACGAAGAATTTCGATTTCCTTCTTCTTTTTTCCCTAATTTTATTGAGTTTTCTCAGCGACCAAACGGCGGGACAGGCTGCAACTGGTAGCTAAGAAAATGCAAGAAACAAAAAACAAAAACAAAACAAAATAATAACACATTATAAAAATAAAATAATAATAAAAAAATATCATACATTTTTTTAATCATCTGAGCCTAATTTAAATGTACGGCTCTGCTCTCAAACATGAAAATGAATATAAAATTTGTCATTTTCAAAATATGTTTTTTGGATTTCTCGGTAACCAAACAGAGTGAAAAACATAAGAAGTGAAAGTTAAAAAAAACAAAAAGACAATCTGACCTTCCTGGTGAGCTCGTTCAGCGGAGTAAAACCTATCGGAGGAGCTCCGATCAGCAATGCTAGTAATCTTGGACCTCTTTTGCCGAAATTTCTCCATTCTCCACGCTCATCGAAAGCACATTTCCTTTCAGACTAAGGAGAAAAAACCCAAGCACACAGTAATCTAGATCCGAAATCACGGAAAAGAAGCTCGCGAGAAAGCAAAGAGGAGACAAAAAAGGAACCGAGAGAAAAAGTAGAAGAATTTCAAAACCCTAAGAAAGAGCTTTTCATTGGTTTTAGCTCATATTCATTCAGAAAACAGCTTTAAAAAAATCCAAAATCCAGATCTTATAGAGAGAGAGAGTCAAATTAAGTTTGCATAGTCGCGAGGGAAACTAGAGAGAGAGAGGACGGCGAGTATTAATGAGGGGTCCGTTAGAAACCGTGGATGAAGAGCGGGGTGGGTGAGGAGAGTGAGTGAGTGAGTGAGTGAGTGGGTCTAGTAAGTTTTGTTTTTGAACTTTCAAATACCGATAGAGTGACAGAGGGACATGGAGCCTCTGGGCGGGCAAGTGGCCTGTGTTACTGTTTACTGTTTACTGATATCTATTAATAATATCTATTTCTATTACTCTCTCATGTGACCGTGCCATGCCACTCAACGTGTCCTCTTATTACAATGCCACGTAGGTTTCTTTGCTTTTTTTCCAACGTGTCCATTTGTTATTGGAACGTATCGCTATTGATTACGGCAAGCTCGTCTTAACAAATTCTATATATTTATATATATATATATATATTTACACAAAAATTTCATATCGGTTGATTTTTTTTTTTTTTGGGTTAATAAGGATGTCCAAAACTGTTTGAACATCTTACAATTTGTAGTCCTACACGCACCACGTTATTATATGAAAAAATTTAATAAGGATGGCTCCAAGATTCTGGTAAAAGATTTCAAACTTGAATCTCATAAATATTATAAGACTTTAGGAACCATTAAGCCAACCATTTTGAATTCATATCCAATTGCTCATGCGTTAGATTATTAATAATAATTTTAAAAAATGTGAAAAATCATAAAAACTTGTCAATTTAATTATTGTAAAAAATATTGTGTTTATCAAAATATATATATAGTGAATTTTTTTTTTTGGGTCTTTGCTCCACTTGTTTTTTTATTATTTATTTATAAAGTTTCAACCTATAACATTCATTTCTGATGATTATGATTTTTATCATCAAACAAAAATACAAATTAGTTTTTTGTGTAGACAAAGATTCAACTTTAAATCTCTTATTCAACCATCAGAAATGTTAATGTACATTATTTGTACTTGTCACCTATTTTATTTGTTAAATTTGAACATGCTTAAAAAATGTGGACATTATGTTTTAAATTATGAACATTGCAAATATAGTGTTGAAATTAACGACTTTATAATAATATTTTCTTAACTTGTAAAACTTACCATTTAACTTTGGTGATACCGTGAAAAGAGGAAAACTTAAACACAATATTTTATGTCCTAAATCCTATGTTCTTTTTATAAAATTGAGTTATGTGGCTACTTAACACAAACACTAATAAGTTTTGTTCTTATGAAAATTATTGAGTTGCTTTGCTTCTCCCGCCTGCTCGGTGCATGGATTTGGTTGGTGGTGAATACGAAATTCTCACCCCATGCCCAATAAGAAAAAAATGAGAAGCCAACTAAGAAAGTTGAAAGGTGCTGATAATTGAATACTACTACAACTCTTTTTTTTTTTTTTTTTTTGAAAGGAAAAAAAAAAAAAAAGTAGCATCAATTTTGTTTATTAAAATATTAAAAGGTTACACTAAACAAGTTAATTAGCTAGCGTCTTCCCTAGTCTAGAAGTTCATTGAATCCACATTAGATTTTTTTTTTCCTACTAGATTACCTCAAATTTGGTACAACCGTACAAGTGTTAGATTATTACACCTTCCTTAACGTCTCTTTCAATCCAGAAAGTAATAAAATTTAAAAGATTATATTAGAGAATCTAGCTAATTAACATCTTCCCTATTCTAGAATTTCATTAAGTTCACCTTAAATTTTTCCATTAATTATCCCAAATTTAGTACAAATGTTTGGTTCACATGCAGTGACTCTTCCTAACGTCTCTTTCAAGTTTCAAGCCAGAACGCAAGGAAAGTCTAGATAAAAAATGTTACCAAATAGGTGCATAGGCAAATTCGAATGGGGCTACTAGGTCATTAGTTGGGCAACACACATTCATGATTATTGTCCAATGAATTGGTTCATGATTCATTGTTTTTATAATTAAAAAAAATGCTAAAATGAATTTTTGTACAAAATTTTCACAAACTAACATCATGCATATAAATATGAAAGAGTCAAGTTTAGTGGTTCTTAAGATTTTATAATATTTATAAGATTCTAGATTCAAAATCTCTTGCCAGTATCTTGGAGTCACCCTCAAAGGATTTTTTCCTATAACAATCTAGTATATATAGGATGGAAAAACTACATATATTCGAGAAAATAATCAAATACTCAAAGAAATCTAAATACATCTTTCTTCAACAACAACAACAAAAAGCGTAATTAGCATTAATAAATTTCTTAATTATTTTTTTTTTTTTACATTTAAATATTAAAATACATGTTTGTAAAATCATGAACATCACTCTTGATTTTTTTTTTTACTCTTGATTTTTTTCTTCTCTGCGTAAATATCTAAGATGGTCCACAATTATAGAGCCCCGAAACATGCAATTGATTATTGGGGTGATTGACAATTTGACACTGGCATTTCTAATTATCAATTCATTCCTAACACACACAATATTATACAAATATATTCCTAATCTGTCCACACGATTAATGACTTAATCTACACCCTTTATTTACTTGATGTGTATGTCAAAGGATAGGATTAATTTTGGCGGTTGCTGCGAAAAGGTTGCGTCTTAGGTGCTGATACTTCAGTTCATTTTTTATTTACTGAATTAATTTGGACTATTAGGGTTATAATCAACATTATTATATATAATTAAGAGTAGTGATAATTATACATTGTGGATGAGATACACACCTAAAATCATGTTTTGAAAACACAATTTTAGTTAAAGAAATATCACATCTACAATATTTTTACAACAGACCGCCAATTATAACTTATCATTTAAGATTTGTTGCGCAAGTATTGTAAAAATGTTGTGCACATTTTTTTTAGTTATAATTATGAAACCACTTCATGATTATAATTGAAATTGTGTTTTCAAAACACAATTTTAGATGTTGTGTGCAACAATAATTAGTGTATTATTAACTATCATACAAGGGATTAAAAAATTTTACATAGTGGACAACATCTGTCTAAAAAAACAAAAGTGAACAACATATATTGTATAGATTTTAGTTTAAGACTTTTGGATTGATTGTGTCTAAAACTACCATCCCCATCAGTAAGATCAGACAATGACACAGACCAAACAAAGTAACGAATCTAATTTTGAAATGAATCAACTAAAGGAGCCTAGTTAGCCATAGGGTACGTATGTGTTGTTAAATTCTTCTGTGTTTTGCAATTTGTTTTGTTTGTGAGGTTGACTCACTCTTTTGTTTTGTTCTGGGCTTCTGGGGAGAAGGAAGATACAAAATATTCAAATATATATACAACCATTTTTTTCCCTGAATGATACAAATATACAACTGCTACTATATAGGGATTTGTGTCTATAACGTACGCTAGTATATCATGGTTAGGAATTAGGGCATGAAAATGGGTCAAATTTACCTGGGATTCCTTGAGATATGGATAGATTAATTCGTGTAAAGAAAGCCATACATGATTTTGGTAAAACTTGGCTACAAAAGGTCACCTGCCTCGAGCCAAGACCATTGTTCATTTTAGAAAGCCATATATGATTTTGGTAACACTAAGCTACAAAAAGTCACCTGCCCCGAACCAAGACCATTGTTCATTTTATTGGTTCGTGTGTACATGTGAGGACAGTCTATCAGGAAGGCTTTTTTTACTTCAAGTTAAAGCTAACCTTGGTTTTTTTTTTTTTTTTTGGGGGGCTAAGTAAAGCTAACTTTGCATTATGTTCAAGTTGCATATGGTTACAGTGTACAAAACAAATGAGATAGCTGATCCCAAGATTTCTGTATTGAAGGAAAACCTTTTAACATGCGCAACCACAAATTAATTTTGCACTTAATGACGTTGAAATTTGTGATAGAAGCAAGCTCTATATTCATAATTGGGCAAATGATGTTGATAGACATGCCATCTAACATGCATAATGAAATTGGATAGGTTACCTTTCCTTTCGTTTGCATAGTTATTCCCTTACTTTCAGCTTAGATTATTTCATTTTACAAGCAACAATCAAGTAAAGAGGCCAACCTTGCCTTAATCATCCACCCCAAAAAGAAAAATGAAAAACTTACCTGACCCAAAATCAAAGGTAAAAAGAGGTCAAACAAAAACATTGTGTATTATATCTGCATGTTCATTAATTTATTTTCTTTCAGGTTTTACCGTCTGCCTCATATATAAATGAGTGAAAAATGTTATAACGCCACCTTTTCTTTTTCTTTTTTTCCTTTTCTTTTTTTTTTCTTTTTTTGCTAATAATACTTTCTATTAAAACAAACATGATATGATGCTTACATCCCCACCTTCTAATTTCTATTCCCAAATTGTGAATGATTTTAGCCTGGCACCTTTGTTTCCGTGAACGTAACATGGAATCAAAGCAAAAAAACATCATAACAATGAGATCATTGTTGTCTCCAATCCCTAAGATAAAGCTAGCTAGTTCATTCTTCCATTTCATCACAATGATGCAGGCGCTTCTATATATGTCTTGTTTCTTTTTACTTTTTCATAGAGGGATTGAATGTTCATAGAAGCATGTGAAAGTAAGAGGTCTGAGAGCCCCACCACCCATATAATGCAGTATGTTCATGAATAATCATGTCTGGTCACCTATTTTATCACATAAAACCTGATAGAAATGACGTTTTTTCCTTTCTAAACCTTACTTATTATGTACGTTGTCTTATGTCAATAATTTGAAATAAATTTGTCTGTGTTCATCACAATATTTGCATCTTTCGGCAATTTCTATAACTTTCTTTCTTTTGTTTGGTTTTTGAGCACTTTCTACAACATGAGTGAATATATAAGCATGTTGTCTAATTATTTAGAACTTCAAAACTTAAAAGTTGAGCTAGTGAGCTAGAGTTTGGATGCAAAATCAATCCATCCTTCAAAAAAGGTACAAGCAAGGACTCTCTAGAACCAAATTATCCTTAGAGATATGAACAAATTTCACTTGATCATGTCAGTGAAATTCATAGGTTTTCTTTTACAAACCAGCACCAATAATTTTGTAAGATATAGTTTTGGAGAGGACAGAATAGTTATTGGACTAGAGTATGTGCATGAATGTGAACCAATTGCGTCATAGATGTTTTACTTGGAAGAATATTTTTAAAACATAGTGAAAAAAGATGCTCCTACTACATCTGGGGATGGAGATGCTGGAGAGAATTCGAGAAAAAAGATCCATGATTAAAGAAAAAGCTAAAGTGAATTGCCTTAAATAAAGTGTTCTATGTAGTGTAGGTCGAAATCAACAATCATGGCTTTGGAATGGCCGAAATTTTTTATATGTGAACTTTTGACAGATATTGGCTCTGGTTAAACACCAAGATTTCAACCATAATTTTGACTGGCTGACTCAAAAGACATTTAGAACAGACAATATTAGAAGAAACCACTGATTAGGATTTAGGTTCTGTTAACCATCATTTTCTCTCATCCAAAAAAAACATTTAAAAATTGGCCATGCTAGAAATAAATTATAGAATGGTTAGCTGAAAGTCCATTCAGGAGAACTCTAGGCTTTAACTCTTATAAGATTCTTAATTAATACGTGTAATTTCTGAGTAATAGTTACAAAACAAATTTACATGCTTTTAGTATAATAAGGAAAAAGCAAAGATATGCATCTCCTTTGAGATTGGAAAGTAGCCCAACCCCATTGAAAGGCAGTACTTTAAAAACCCGTCAACCTTAATCTGGTGGCACAAAGAAAAACACTTAGATCAACTAGTCAAATCCAGTACAGTCAGATATGACATTACTCAAATTAGAGTTATAAAAGAGCCTATGCTTTGGTATAGGTTTAGACGACTTTCATGGCCTGCTTTTCTCTGTTATCCTATAGCCTGCATTGCTTTTTGAAACTTTGGAGTTAAAAATTCAGCAGCTGTGGCATATTATACCAAAAAATAACCTATTTGTAGGCTTGAGCATTTGAATTTGAAAGGCAGCAATTGTTGTTCACTGAATCTCTTCACTACAGGCACAAGTTTATCAATTTTTAATTTTTAAAATTTTACGTACCATAATATTAAAAGATGATGAGTACTGCCTGTAGGACTAAGGAAAATATAGAGTCTACACTCTACATGCAACTGGCCATGGGAATTCAATTTTTAACACGGCTGGAATCTGGCAGGTTCATTGAACACAGTTTGACGAGTACCGATTTGAAGGTGAATTAACTTGTCTCATCATGGACACCAAGTTTCTTTTTACTCTGTAATTTCCACAGTTTTAGCGAAAATCTACATGTTCTCGGATTGAATTTTGGTTAAAAAAAATTTATTAAAAGAACAAAATCAATTCAAAATACTAAAGGGGTAGTAAGTATATCATTTCTGGGTTCATATTTTTGGATTAGGACATGCTAATTAATGGGTTTGTATCATCTATTGCCACCCACATTATAAGGATGATGCTAGTAGTTTAATTATTAATAAAGTGCATAGGCTGCTTGTTTAGATGCACTAAAAGTTGAAGTATTTGCAGCATTTTTATGTGTAGCTGTTTGTCTTGCATTGTACAGTAAATAATTTCTTTAATAAAATTTACTTTTTTATATATCTGCAGGTTCATCCCAAGGTAAAGAGAAACCCTTTTTGTATATCTTGGAAGTTTCAAGTTTCAATGGAATATTTTCCCGGGAAAAAAACACACACAAAAATTATATGACCTACGTGGTCTCTAGAGACCTAGTGGACCTAACCAGTTAACCAGGACAATCCAAATGTTCAACTGTTTTTTCCGATCGAAGTTTCCTGGTTCTAAATTCTAATGGTCTTCTGTCTGGGTGTTAAAAAAAAATTATAAAAAAAAAAAAAAAAAAGATCTAATGATCTGAGAATCTCCGTCAAGAGCGGCGGGGGGGGGGGGGGGGGGGGGGGGGGTGTGGTGTGTGATTTTAGCACCAGAGCCCAAGAAAAAGAATCTATGCACAGTAAAAAGCGAAGGTAAAAACAACTAGTACTGCGGACTATGCTATCAAAGTAGGAGACACATGGTGCTATAATATTTGAATTCACGATTCCTTATCCGTGACACCATTTGATGATCTTGTTTTATATCTGTGGCATGAGGAGAGCGCTTTTTTTATTCCAATTTAAATGAAGGTATAAATTTTATTAGGTAAAAGACAAAGAGTTACATGTTCTAGTTAACTCAATTGGTAAAATCTCTAATAGTTGAATAAGAGATTTGGAATTCAATTTTTGCTTACATAAAAAACCGATTGATATTTTAGTCTAACGATAAAAAACTATTAACAAAACTGGTAAAATCTTTAATAGTTGAATAAGAGATCTGGAATTTAATTTTTGCTTACACCAAAAACCGATTAGTGTTTTGGTCTAACAATAAAAAACTATCATAAAAAACGGATGTATTGAAATTATCTAAAAATAAATAATAATAAAAAACAAAGAGTTAATTAATGTGTAGTGTATATTGATTATAGATTGAGTTTTAAAAAAAAATTACAATTGGTAAACTAAGAGTCCACCGCAACATGCAATTAAAGGGGTATTTATTTATGGGGAAAATTAATAAATGCCCTAAGAGCATTACTTTAGAAAATATTTTTATAAAATTTTTTATGGAAGGAAAAAAAAAAAAAAAAAAAAACAACAACAACAACAAACTTTTTTTTTTTTTTTTTTTTTTTTTCTTTCTCAAAAAAAACAACAAACTTTTTTATTGATTCTTTAAATTTTTCATTAAAGTGGTATTAAAATTTTCCTAAAATTTTCAATTAACATATATCCTAAAAACACTAATTAACAAGACTCTTTATTTATTAACTTTTGCTACTTTCCAATGTAATAATACTTTTTTGATTCCTCATTAATAGGTACACTTGATGCTTTTTAACAAAAGTCAAAAACCAATATACAATTGTTCAAACAAAATGAGACAAGAGAAGGACAACCCAATGAAACACCCTCCTCTTCAAGGCATATTTGTTATTAAATGAGATGCTGCATTTTAAACCTACCAATATACGTAAAATAAATACTTTTAAATTAAGAATAAAAATAGTGAATATTCTTAACTACTAACAAAGATTAAGTATCATAATACATCCTTGATGCAATGATCACTTCACAAATACAAGTTCTCTACAAATACAAGTTCTTATGGGATGAGAGAAGTAAAAACCGAAACAAGTCTCCAAAAGGAAGTTTTACACACATATATGCTTAGAATATACTAGAATAAAATTCTATCCCAGATTTTAATAAATAAATAAATAAACAAACAAAGGATGAGGGATTGCTGTGAACTGCCATAATTAATACCACTACCATGAGAGGTCTATGAAGTCAATAATTTTTCCATCCCTAGCAGGGTATCCAAAGACAAGTATCCAAAGACTTAATTCATGCCAACCACTCCAAACCTTACTCTCTACTTGCCAAATCGCTTCTCCCCTACTACAAAATTATATATTTCTTTGAGCTTGAATCATAGGTTGCACTTGCACCTAGAATGGAGTTTTTAAAGTGGACAAGTTGCCTCCTGAACATGCATGGCCTTAGCCTTATAAACAGAATTGAAGACTTGGGTCGTCCATGAGTTGGGTTAGACTCATGGACCAATGCAATAGCTAAAAAAAGCCCTGGCAACGTAACTACCATAAAATTCTTAGGCATATGTTTGAAAGTTGGAGAAAAAATATGATAGGTGATAGAAAAGAGAGGAAAATAATAATGATTTGTAAAGGCCCATAAACTTAGTAAACATAGAGGATAAGATATTACCAAGAAAGTGAAGGAAAAGAGAAGAGGTACATTTTGTGTGAATGTTTCGTGAATGCTAATGAAAAATGTTAATTTGTGTTTCAAATTGGATTATTAATGCCTTTTTTGTTTTTCTCTCTATAACAATTAGAGTCTATAGTGTGCCATAGACGTGTTTAAAAGTAGTAACGACTAAATGGGTACCAAAAAAAAAATTGTCGGGAACAAAAGTAAAACCCAAAAATTAAGAGAAAAACAAGCATATGTAAGCCTAAAATCAATTAATGCATATTTAACAACCTTCCTAATAAGCTTTTATTTAAAAATAAATAAATAAAAAAATAACAACAACAACAACATCTTGGTGTTTGGTTTGCTGAGTTTTGTAACTCAAAACTCAGTTTCCGTCACCCAAAACTCAAAAATCATGGGCCACTCTTAAAACTTGGTTGTTTGGTTTAGTTTTTAAGTTGAGTTTCCATAATTGAGCTTTGAGTTACGGAATATGAGAGCATGTTTAGTTTAGAGGAGTTTTGAGTGATATGATCCAATACTCATAACTAAGTTATCAAAACACATGAGACCCACACAAATTTTTTTGATTGGCTTGATTTTCACATTGTGTTTCCATCACTCAAAACTCACAAATTTTGAGTTAGAGGGATGGAAACACAAAACAAGAATCCAGTGTTTTCAAAAACTGAGATACATAACTCAGTGGCACCATTGTAAATTTTCAAACTCTATGGAGCCCATAGCTTCTGTGTTGTCATGTCAGCTTAGAGCTGTTACCGTTGCAAATTCAAGGCGAAGACCATTTCTCTTTCTCACTTTCCTCAAAATATTTTAGCCAAAAATTTCCCCCCATTCTCACTTCCGTCTCTCCGTTTTCCTTTTCTCTTCTCTTCGGATCAGCTGATGGTGATGGTGGTGGTATGGGCTGTAGATGGGTTTTGTGTGGGGGTTGTGGCTGCATTTGGGGTTGGTGTGGAGGAGGCTTGAAGGCGATGGCAGCTGTGGGAGGTGGATCGTTGTTGGCTGGGTTTTAATTCTTGGGTCATTTTGGTCATGGATGGCCTTAGGTCATGGATCGTGGAGGTTGATATTGGCTAGGTTGGGTTTGAACCAATGTTGGCTAGGTTTGAACTAGTGGTGGGTCTTGCTTTGGTGTGGGTTTTACTTTGATTGGTTGTTGGCTAGGTTTGAATCGATGATGGGTTTTGCTTCAGTGTGGGTTTTGCTTCGATTGGGTGTTGGCTGGGTTTTGCTTCGGTTATGGGTTTTGCTTTGATGTTGGCAATGGTGATTCGGTGGTGGCTGGTGTTTCAATGGTGGTAGTGGGCATTTCTACAATGACTCATTGGGAGAAGTAAAGCAAAAAAAGTTTTTTGGTTAATGAGACGTGGGTAACAACAATCGACAACACTCAGTAGTGTTAGTGGTGGAGTCCACGGTTTTGAGAAAAAATTGTAGAGCTTTGTAACTGAGAACTTAGTCCAAACATGTGTTTTGTAATTTTTGAGTGATTGTGAAGTTTGAGTTGGGAGTTACGAGTTTTGGATTTAAGTTATGGGTTTTGAAAATTGAGTTATGAAAACTCAGCTACCTCTAAACCAAACAGGCCCTGAGAACAAGTTTTAAATGTTTCCAAGTTTTAAGTTTATAGTTTCAATGGCAGTATTGTAAATAAATACATCCTAGTGGGGCCCACATTAGTGAGTTGTCACCTCATATCAATGTTTGACCGTTGCTCTTTTTCTCTTTACTCCTCCTCATTTACAAATTCACTCTAACCTTAATATAGCACACCCACCCATCTTCCCATTTCATAAATGTCCTCTCTTTTCCTAAACCTTCTCTCCTTCCTCCTTTCCTTTTTCCTTTGAAATATTTTGTGCATCCGAAGAACATCTCCATCCTAATTGAAGATCAGAAGCCCAGCTAAAGCCCAAGTTTCACCAAGAATCAGTTCTGAAACCCAATTGATCTTTTGGTCTGTTACTCACCTGCTTCAGTTTCGGAGATCTTAGCCCAGGTGACCATCATCTCTCTCTCTCTCTCTCTCTCTCTCTCATATGTCCATGGTTCTATCTCTATGCCTAGAGCCATCGAAGATCAAACCGCTCTCTCGCCTAATTAGACAATCCAACTCAAGAGGAGGAAGAGGCCGAGTATAGGAAGAGAATTGGCTTGTTTCAAAGGAAGTGAAAGAGGCTAGACAAATGAAATGAAGGCGAAGGAAGAGAGAGAATGTCACATGTGAGTAAGGTGTTATTGTTCTGTCCTAGCACAGTGTGTGATCTCCACCACTTTATACACAAATTTGAGTTTAAAAACTAAGATATGCACCCACGACATGAAACCAAACAAAAATCTGTTAAAGAGTAAAGAAAAAAGTAGAGATAGAGATACAAGTTATGGGAATTGAGTTAGAGGTACGAGAAATGAGATATAGAAACTGAGCTATGAGTGATGCTCAAACCAAACACCCCTAGTGTGTTGTCATCTTATCTTTGTAATAAAGGGCTAATGTTAGAGAAAGTGACCCTTCACTTCTCTCTTGTTTCCTATCCTCTCCCATCTCTTCCATGGATCCCATGCAAACAGTCTGTTAAGAGATAACCTCTATCAAAGTTCAATAACCCTACATTTGGATGGAGGGAGAGTAGAGGGACCCTCCATCCAAGCATACCCCAAAAGGCAATTACTTTGACTGTCCACCCAGGCCAACAGGTTTCAAGTCCAATTGGCACCCTACTTCCCCCAGTTCCTATGTCACGAGTTCAACCAATCTTCCAATACAAATACCCATAGTGAGGGGAGAGGAGAGGTAGGTCGAACAAACTACACCAGAATCTTTGATAACTAAATGGTAACTGGTGCTAACTAAAATTTTTCCAAGAAAAACATCAATCAGAAGAATTTGCATTAGTAATATCATTCCTTAAGAGGCACACGCATGGATATGAATCACTATCTCATGAGAACTGAGCCTGTGAATTATGTATCAACACTGACAAGAACAAAAATCATAGCAAATTTAAGCACCCAAAAAACCCCACAGCCGCAGTGATACACAGAGCAGAGTCTAGAAACAATTAAAAACCCCAAAAAAAGTTCCAACTTTCGTGCTGACACTATCTCATTGCAAAATGCTCAAGCCCTGGTTAGGCCATATTAAGATTTTAGCTTTCTTTTCAACTTTATAGAGATCCAGTATACAAAATATGCAGATTTTGAAACATGAAACAAGATCAATGCTTTTTTTTTTTAAATGATAACATGTAAAAGAGTGATATACACATGATAAACTATATAACGTGTTAACGAGTGCTAGCATTGCTTTTCTTGTAAGGAAATCTGAGCTTCAAGCCAATTTATGATACAATAATGGAAAAAGGTGATGATCGAATGAAATTGAGTATAAGCAGAAAAACTATCTTAACATGCCACCATTCAGGTGGTAAGGTTCAAACATTATATAATACCAAGGATTTGGTTTGAACTCGCCCACGAGCTTCACCAGCTTTCTTTGCCTAAGAAACACCGCTAAACTTTTCCCATAAGAATACCAAAAAAAAAAAGGTAGGGGGGGGGGGGGGGGGGGCGCAAAAACATAATGAAATAATCACATATATCCAGTCAAATTAGGGTTGTAATACAGCAGACCCATAGTGTGAGCATCACAATGGAACTAAAGTAATAAACTATTTTTAACCAAACAGCCTCATACAGCGAGGATAAGAATGAAAACAGGAAGAACAAAGGCACCATAAAAGAAAATTTTGAAAATGTCCAGAAAGTGTCCAGTCTATATGCATATATGTAGGAATAGATATCACAAATCTACATCAATGGAGTTTTACACATCTATCTGCATAATCATATGTTAAATATGTGTATGCACATATTTAAATATTAAATTCTTTCAGGACTACTTAGGAACCAGAAGGAGCTGGCCAGTCAGACAGCTTAAGTGGTAATCCAGAACAAAGTAAGAACCCTCAACGGGCCATTTCTATGATACCTTGGTTTACTCAAAAGCCCAGCATAAATGATTGAAAAACTTAGTGATAATTATGAACGTACATATTATATAAAATTTACAGAGCTGATAAGTGGTAACTACCAATGGAACCATTTAAACCAAGAAAAAGATTTTGAGCATAGTTCTCCAACCATGCCATGATTACAGCCAAAACAGACATTTCAAAAGGCAGAGACTACTTACCATCAGAAATTTTTAGCATCAAACTAAAGGTCCTTTAGTCATGGACCCAAGGAGCATTGCTGCATTAGCAAAGTCAACAAAGGGCAGATGGTGCCCTCTAGCCTTTGCTTGTATGTAGAAATAAGGAACTTTTTCAACTGTATAAGGGACATCGGCAACCCCTAGTTTTTGCTTGTGTTTGTCCTTAGTCCAAATGTATCTGTGCAAGTAACACACACGCTCACATGTCTTTGCATGTTATAATACATATGCCCTTTACCCAAAAGAAATCAAGTCTTTATTAACCGCAACAACATATTTTAATCAATGCCATCATCATCTTACAAATATACACATGCACAGACCTTTGTAGCACACAAACAAATTAAGATATGGAATCGATAAAAACTTATGCTTTAGCCAATCTGAAACATCAGACCAGAGGAGAATTCACTCTCATCCCACAAATCTTTAAACTAAAAATAACTTTAGCAATCTAATCTAATTGATTTTTACTAAGGTTCTGGTGATTTTGTATCTTGCAACAGAAAACTTATGGGTGTAGATGAATCATGACTAAAGCTACTACATTTGATTTTCAGTGCAACATGAACATACTAAACCCTCATGTGCCTTCAACATCCTTAATAAAACAATGATGCATTGTTGATAGTGAGAAAAGTATGACAAAGACTAAATATCAGTTGATGGACCAATGATTTTGACATGATCCCAAAAGTTACAAATTTAAGAACAAAATATTTAAGTTATAGTTCCTCTTGGTATCCCACCGAGGATGAGGAGATTAAAAGGATTTCCAGCAACAGGACTAGTTACTATGTCTAGAGCAAGACTGGTTACAGCAACTCATCATGCACCAGAACTATCGTAAACTCCTTTTTTTTATTGCTAAGTTACACAACCTCACTCTCACCTAGGACTTTTTTTTTTGATGGGTAAGAAAGTGATATTATTAATAGAAAAGAAGAAAAGATACACAGAGTTCAAGATAGTGAACAAAGAACAACATAGAAAACAAAAAGAAATAAAGGAATCAAAAACCTATTCTAAGAGACAAAAGAAAATCAATAGTAAAACAATCCGAAAGACCCCAACACCGAGACCAATCGGGAGTTCACTGGCACAAATCTAACAACTGGACCAATGATTTCTCTATATCCCCAAAAGAACACCAATTATGTTCAGTCAAAATAGTCCACATCAAACATCTTGGTACCAAATTCCAAATATCGGAATTATATTTCCCAAGCCAATGGTGCCAACGACAAAGTAAGTTTGAAACTAAACTTGGCATGGCTCAATCAATCCCAAACAGCAAAAGCATATGCATCCACATTGAATGAGCTAACAGACAAAAAATAAGAAGGTGATGCACAGATTCCTCATTACGACAACAATTTGCCAAGGGGCGACCACAGAGCATAAAATTATCCAAAGTGAAAATTTGGCCATGAGCTGCTATCCACATAAAAAATGCCACCCTTTTAGGAACCTTTACTTTCCTAATGCCCTTCCAAGGGAAATTAGGAGTAACATCTCAAATCTTATGATAAAAAGACTGAGTGTCAAACTTCCCACTTCCATTGAGGCTCCGACAAAGACTGTCACTTCCACCACCCCTAGAAACCTGAGATTGGATCAAGTGAAAAAAGGAGAAAGAAGCTACTAACTCCTAGTCGTTGAATTCCCTATAAAATCTTTAAGTTCCACACACTGTCATTTCCACCCACTGGAGGACTCAAAACATCAGAAATAAAAATTTCCTTATTGGCTGAACACAAAAATAACTGAGAATAAAGAGTTCTTAAAGAGTTATCCCCAATCCACTTATCATGCCAAAAAAGAATACGAGAACCATCTCTCACCACAAAAGTGAAATGCTTAGAAAAGCTCTCCCACCCTCCACTAATACTTCGCCATAATCCACACCCATGAAGCCTCCTACAAACTCTAGTGCTCCACCCCCCTTTCCCCTCCCCATATTTCATGGCAATGACCCCTCATCTAGGACTTAAGGGGAGGAGAGCTCATTGGTAGAACAACCGCAAACACCTATAAGACTATAACCTACTTTCTTATGGTTTTCATGATTCGATTTTTAAGCAATAATTTAAACCCTTTCGTACAGACCGGATGATAAGTTCCAAATCATGAATTCTGGTTGCTGGTTTCCGTTCATAAATTTGATAGAATAATGTGGTATTTGAGTAACAGTGCAAGCAGCTACAATATTAGCTCCAACTTGTATCCTTCACTACACCCAAAATAAATAAATAAAAAAAAAAAAAAAAAGGCAATTTTATAGGAAAAATAATAATATCTGCCAACAAGAGACACTAGACCTATCCTTACCATGCCTGAATATCACACTGCTTGTCTAATTTTTAAAAATAAATAAAAGGAAGAAGAAAGTAGAATTGTATCTCCCAGACCTATGTAGAAATCCTCAAGTGGAAGCATTCTTCTTTTTTTTGCAAATAGTGTAAAGCATGCTACCATAAAAATATTCAGAATACAGGTGACCAAAGAACTAATCCATCTCTACTACATCATTTCCATCCCTATAGCAGAAAACCCTCAGCAGCAAGCTCTTGATCATTCAAATTCCCGTCAAAATCCTGAAATATACACAAATTATAAAAGTTCCTCTGACTGCCATTCTTTAGCTGCAGTAATATAGTTCCCATCTTTGCCATTTTACTAAAAAACCATGCTCAATGCAAAAACCGGCTAATACACTCTAGCTCAAATGGTACTTCCTCCTCCCTCAATAATAGGATGGAGGATAACGCCATGGGTTCAAGACCCACAATGAGCTGTTTAGCTTACCATTCACCAATCAAAAAATGTTCCAAGCAGAGACTTTTCTCAGGTCATTCAACATATCCAATATATCTTCAAAAGGCTCCTAGTAATGGTCAACCCAACAGGGGTTTCCAGTTTGTTAAGTGAATATACACAATCTATGTTCAAAGCTAACTAACCATGGCTCCCTTATTCAATTATCGTTTGTCAATACCAATAAAGGAGGCCTTCAATACTTGAAAAAAAATGTAAAGTATCAAAGAAATGATGATATAAGACCGATTTTAAGTACAAAAATCACTATCATTGTGACTATCACAGCCATGTTAGTGCCAAATTCATATTCCATGGAACATCCAAAATGCTCCAATTAGCTGCTACATTAAACCATACCAATAACATAATGCCATAAGAAGAAAACCAAAATGAAACAACAACAATTTCCGCATCAGAATCATTACTATTTCGCCTCCTCACTATCTACCAAAAGTTTAGACACAAATAACAATTCAACTAAACTTTAAACCCCACCGAACCTTTCATTAATTTTCATAATATCACCCTACTTTCCTACTATCCAAACAAAGTCACTATCCAAAGCATCAGCCATTTAGCCTCCCCCAACCTTCTAAAAAAAAGACCAAAAATAAATAAAAGAAAAGAAAAGAAAAACTCACTGTAAAACAAGGCAGTCATCGCCTATGAATTATTCCCATTGCCAATCAGCCATTCTCTCAACGCCTCGAACTCTTTCTCTCCCTTTCTACTTTCTGAGCAAAAAGCTTTGTTGCAAACATGTTATCATCAAAATACTCCTTGTAAGGGTGATTCTTTGGCACAAGCCTTCGAAACTTGTCAAACTGTTTCTCAGCCTCATCTTTCTTACTCAGCAGAGTATACAAAATTCCCTGACACAAATAAGGCCTAAAATCTCTCGGTTCCTCTTTCGCAAGCTGCTCATAAATCCTCAAAGCCTCGTTATAGAGCCCTTTCACAACATTAATCTGCGCCACCAAGAGCTTGAAATCCCTCGCGTCTGACTTCTTTCCAAGCTTATCGCACTTCTCCGTTGCCTCCTCAACCCTTTTCGCAAGTTCCTTCAACATATTCTCATCAGATAGTTCAGAAGAAACCATGACAAGGCCATGATAGGCCTCGACGCGTAATGGGTCTTTCTCTAAGATCTCCTCGAACTTACTTTTGGCCAATTCTTGCTCCCCCATGTAGCTAAAAATGTTCGCTTTCAACAATGGCCACTCGAACTCTTCTGGTTCGAGCTCGATGAGACGGTCAATGACTTGGATAGCTTCTTTCAACTTCTGAGCTTTGATTCTGACTTCCATGAGGGACTTTAGAGCTTCGACGTCTTCTGGGTCTTGGCTCAACCGGTCTTCTATGCTGCTCTCCGTTTCTTCGGTGTTAATCGACTCCTCCACCGTGGGCGGCGGCGCTGTGGCGGTGGCGGCGAAGGCGGGTTTGTGTTGGAACCGAATAAAGAATAATGCGGCGGCGGCGGCGACGGTGATGCATGTGGTTTTGAGGAGAGGGGCTAGGGTTTTGGAGAGCTGGGGTTTAGGGTTTTGGGGAAAAGCGGAGGAGGAGGAGGATGAGGCTTTGATAGAGAATGATTTGAACGGTGAAGATTGAGATGATGATGATGATGATGATGACGGTGGGGTCCTGAAAGAGAGGGAAGAAATGGGTCTTTGGAATGATGGACGGTGGTGATTGACTGAGAGGTGAAAGGGTTGGTGACGGTAGTTCAGTTTAGAGAGAGACTCCATTTTTGTGAGAGAGAGAGAGAGAGAGAGGCTTGGGAGAGTGTATAAAACCCTGATACTGTGAGGGAATTTGGGTATGAGTGGGTATGGGAAAAGTTCAAAACCCTGAGTTTGTACTTCGCTGCAATATTTGGGTTTCTTCGATTCCCAACCTACCGACGACGGGTCGTTTTTTAACTTGTTGGGAAGACGGAGAGAAATGGAAATGAAAATAAATGAAAAAATAATTTTAAAATATTTATTCTCTTCCTCTTGTTTTGAGAGTTTAGTACTAATTAGGAACTTTTCTTATTTGGGGTTTAAAATTTTAAATGTGAGGGAATGAAATGGGTAATAAAGAACACTCGTTTTATTCAATTTCTTTAAAATTTCAAATTTTTATTTTTTTAAATTTGGGAAAAATTTGAGGAAATAGAATTAAATTTAATAAATTTTTTACTAAGACTCTCCAAAAAAAAAAAGCCTTTTATATATATATAGTCTTTTGTTTTAAAATAAGAGTCAAAGAGCACTAGCATCAGCCATTGTGCTATGCCAAATGCTAATATAAGTTATAACACAAAAAATGTTCTATCTTACCATCAATTGTACTTTTGCTAATTTAATATAGCATTTGACAATACGCTATTATCAAATGTTCTATATTAACATAACAACATATTAAAATAATATAAACAATTGTAGAGATGAAAGGCCCAGGAATGTATATTGGGCCGTGGGCCTTGTCCGATGACATTTAATAGTTCAAGGACAAGTAGACATTAGCAAAGAAGTACAAATCAATGAATTATGGAAGGATTCTAGTCATGAGGGTTTGGGAAGGTAGTTTGAGGAGAAATGCCTCTTAGGCTTAACAGAGTAGAGGTCAAAAGGATTGATCTCCCATCGAGAGCAATACTCTAGACAATTCTACTAGTAAAGACAACCATTAGGAGGGAATAGGAAAAAAGGAAGTTGAGAAATATTTAAGAGAAAGTTCCTACCACCGCATTAAATGTTCTGCAACTAACTCCATGGCCCTATTAATATGGAGGTGATACTTGAATAGTAATATTCAGCCTTACAGCTACCCCTAAAGACTTCAGGAAGATGCTGATAGAACAACAATCAAAGCCAGCAGCTTGATCTACACATGAAAGGCTGAGATAAAGTAAAACAGGGTAATATAAAGAAAAAATGCCTCATTACAAAGAGGATCATCTGAGAATCTGTAGAAAGAACACTATAGCAATAAGAATTGTAATTGTAATCAAGTCTAAGTGAAATATATACAAGAGCTACTCTCTTCGAACTTTGCCAAGGAAGATTTTCTATGCACAAAACTTATTTATCTTTGTTTTCTTGTCATCTTTAACCCATTATGATTGTTGTCCAACTTATTGAAATCTAGTTTCAAGCCCACTCTCTACAAATTCATTGTGTTAGGCTCTTTTGGCCCTAATCCTTTTACCTAATTGGATTTGGGAGCCAAAACCTGCCCTTGCAACAATCAATAAAAAATTATTTGATTTCTCTAAACCTAAAACCTCACTCTCTTTTCTCTAATCTAAACCTAGAACCCATTCATAACCACCTCCATCACAACAACCAAAATCCACTGTGACTACCAACCACTATGATTTATGCATACACACAAAGAAAAATTAATAATGATAATAATAATAATAAATACATAAATAAAAACCCAACCACAAGCAGCAAACAAAATCCCAACAAATCACAAGCTACAATGCAACCTGCCAAAAGATTGAAACCCATTAAATCCACAAATTCACTCCCGCCAATCACCACTCAAAATCAACCCACCACCATCAGCCAAATCCACCAAAAAAATATAAAACAAATAGAAAAAGAGAAAGTTAAAAAGGAAAGTAGAGAAGGGAAAGAAATAGATAGAGCTTTGGCCATGGAGGAGTCGAGGAGTTTAGAGAGAGGCTGATTTCAAGAAGTCAATGTGATAATGTTGGCCAATGGTGGCGAGTGGTGGCTGTGACAATTCTAACCAACGAGGCTAAAGCATCAACCATGGTGGTTGAGAGAGAGAGAGAGAGAGAAGTGAGAGAGAAAATTGAATTGTGAGAGGCGACAACATGTTGTAAAAAAAATAAAAATAAAAATAATTGGTCTTGGCACATCTGATGAGCTATGGTTTTTGCCTTTTTGGTGTTTGGTGTGCAAAATGTTAAAATTTTAGCATTTAACCAAGCCAATGCTAATGATGTAGTAACATTATCATAAAATGAGTTCATTCATTTACCTCTATATTATACTCAAACAATGTTACTTACTTTCTATTCATTTATTTTAAAACATTCAAACATGACTACTTAGTTCCATTCCATTATTTTCATTTCTTTATAATCATTCCATTCCATTATTTCATGAACTCCCAAACAAAGCCTTAAAATTTGTAAGTATTTTGATTTTTTTCATTTTCACCTTTTTGTTCTTTTTCTTTTTTAGAAAAATTAAAAAATAGATAACTTGTAACTTATAAACTATGGAGGGTTGAAACGTGGCCATCTCGTGGACTTAGGGTAGAAGAAAGAAGACCAAAGAGACACTGTTGAAATAAGAACTCGGCCTAGAACCCAACATAGAAAAGCTCAGGCCTAAGAGAAGATAGCTCATCTGGATTGACTGTCGAGGTAATCTAAGGAGCAAATTCATCATCAGATTTGACAAACTAACCAAGAAGAAATCAATGGATTCATGAAGGATGCAACTTCGGTTCCTGTTCCTGAGGAATGCAAAGAAGACGATGCAAAGCCCAACATAACAATCACCTCTACATTAATTAGGTGTTCCTACTTAATGTCAGTTGCATCAAATGTTGAATAATTGGCTTGAACAGTAAAGACACCTTAAAAATCTCCCTTCATGATAATAAATGGCGAGAGGGGTGTTTGACTGGACAAGTATCTCCTTGAATCCAATTAAGAGCTACACAATTGCAGAGGAAGAAGGAAGAGAAGATAAAAGGAGGGGATAGCCAACAGGAATGGAGATCATGAAAATTAGAAAAAGGAAAGTTAGAGAGAGAAAGAGCTTGTAGTTGGTCTTTGAAACACGTTGTACCTCGGGAATCAATACTTATCAATCAAATAGTCTTAATCTTCCATCTTTGTCCTTCAATTATTTGTTTAATCTTCCTATTATGGATTTCTTTTACCCTTCCTTAGAAATTAAATGTATTGATCTGGAGCTTTAGTTTTCTTTGAATTTTTGATCCCCACAAAAACTATAAAGTTTAATAATTATAGATTTTAAAATATAATTTCCTCCTTTTTATTTAAAAAGTGATCACATTATTCTAAGGTGGCAGAGTAAACAAATTTTATTAACGGAATTAATTGAAACTCGCTTAAATAATTTGAAAATAGTTGCATTTCTAGAAAATAACTGCTACTAAAATTAGGTCATTTTCATAGAAAAGTTATTCATGAAACAATACTCCCTCATTTCACATAAATAGTACAGTAAGTCTTTATCATTAATGTCTCTCTCTATTTTGGTGAGAAGAATTGTTAATTACTTAATTTAAGTTCAACACTCCAGCATCACCTGACCCAACTATTGTTGACAATCTTCTAAAACAAAACTGTTGTTGACAACATTTTAATCCGATTGGCCTGGCTAATTTGTTTGTTGTTTGCCGCATCACAAAGGATTTTAAAAAATAATATAATTCTTTTTGAGAGAAATAAATTAAATTATATACTAGAGACTTTTTAATTAAATGGCCTTGTTGGAGAGTGGGGGATAAGGTTGGCTTAGAAGTTAGGAATATGGACCATGGATTTTTCTCAATGTAATAGGGGAAAAAAGTGATCAAATGATTTAACAAAGAAACAACGAAGAATGTACTCAGAATTCACCTACCATAAGGCCCTAAACCCATAAAGAAAACAAGATTATAAGAACCTCAGGCAACTTCTCTACAAACTTTCACTGCTGGGCTGATTAATTAGCAAAATCGTTTCTGTGATACAGGTCCACTAGCTAACAATGAGATTAGTCCTGTTGGAAGAAATTTTCAAAGTTGAAGGCATTGCATGCCCATTTCGTAATGATGATACAGAAGCATTAGAGCTTTTTTATGTATTGGCCCATAGGCCATAGCTAGAATTGCATGGACATTTCCTCCACGGACAATTCCATTTTATGAACTAAATTTTTTTTTTTTTTTTTTATGATATATGTTTGGTAGCTGCTTAATTATTTAGCTTTTTTAAGTTTTATATTTTGTTGAAATTACTGTAAAAAAAGATAAATGAAAAGCAAAATAAGTTGATTTTTTTTATTTTTTTTGCTGAAAGCTCCCCACCCGCACCCCCCCCCCCCCCCAAAAAAAATACTTTGATATGCAAATTGGCTTACAAATTAATGAGAAACTATCAATATTGAATAATAATAATAACACCAAAAAAAATTGTCTTGAACTTAATTTGATATCTATTTGTTTTATACCATACATCAAGAAGATAAATATTTCAACAGGTTCATCAACTAGATTCACCAAAAAAAAAATTGATATTGAAAGTAAGTACAGTAATTACAATAATATTAACAAACCAAGTAGTATAAATGTATAATGTGCTAGTTCTAAATATCGATTCTATGACTTTGTTATGAATTACTTTTATCTCAAGTCTATCTGAAGAAAAAATCATGTGTCAGTAATAACCTCTTTTTCTATTTTCATACATCTCATTTAATTTGTGTCGTATTTACAAATTAAATTACTCCCAATATAACTTGGCATATGTCTTAATATTCAACATCTATTTTTCCAAACACCAAAAGTCCTCTCAATGACAAAATGAAGTGATGAGTAGACATAATTTAGTTATATTTTAAATTTTTAATACTTGGTAAATGGCTTACAAAAAAGAAAAAAAATCAAATATTGAAGCATAAAAATTTAAGAACAATATATAAAAAATAAAAGGAAGGAGAGCTTCCTTAATAATAATAATAATAGCATAAAAATAATCTTTATAATGATTTTTTAATGTTGAAAATAGAAATGACGGCATTTTAAGAGAGTTGACGGAATTTTATTTATTTTTTATTTTTTTTTTATGGTGATGGATGGAAACTAAAGTGATACATTATCAAAGTGACAATTTTTAAATTTAGTGGGTGAAAATGACAATCAATCAAAATTATATGGTGTGAAGTGAATTTAATTTGGTCAATATTTTTTGTCATGTACGATGATTATTAGAAAATTTTCATGTTGTATACGTGTCTCTACTATGTTTTACTTGTATTTTTGGTTGTAAGTGTACTGTTCACCAACTCAACAAGCATGATATTATTGAATGATATTATTGAAAACTAGTATTTTTGGATATTGTTTATTATTGAAAACTAAAAATACTGTAGCAAAGTAATTTTTAAATGTATAAATAGTGTTGTGAGACTTAATTTTAATGAAAATTTTCAGAATTTCATGCTTTTGGGTCTCATAAATAGTGCACGGAACACATTGTTTAAAATGCAAACACGCCAAAAACGTACTAAGCATGAGTTTGGATAGAGCTGAAACTCACTTTTAGCTGTGTTTGCGTCAAAATCAGTGGGTCTCGTGCATTTTTCACGAGACTCATAAATACTTTTTTTTAACAAAATTTTTATTAAAACTGAGTCTCACGACACTATTCACACATTTAAAAATTATTTTGTTATAACGTTTTGAATTTTAAATTTTGAATTTTTAACAATAAACAGTATCTAAACAGGTCTAAACACTAGTATTGCTGTTTACTTTTCTTCTCTTTTTTTAAAGAAAAATTCATACAGTTGTTAAAGCAATAAAATTTCTTTATAAAAAATTAAAGGAAAAAACAGAGAGTAAAAAGTAGCTACTATTCATGGAGGATCCACACGGGAGTAGGGACCCGCAACCAATGAAATTTTGGGACAAGACACTACCTCACAGGCTCAAACGTGAAACATGAAAATCAAATAAGCCGCTATTTTTATTTATTTTTTTTTTTTTTTCTTTTTGCGGGGCTTTTACATGGAGCTCAAAAACAATAGCTAAAAAAAAAAAAAAAAACCCAGCTATACTATACTCTCAGATTAGTTTTATTTTGCTGAATATAATCTCAGTTACCTGGAGCTCAAAAACAATAGAATAACTTAAAAGATTAATCTTGTTTAAGTATGTAACGTGTAATCAATTCCAAGAGGCAACTCAAAGAAGACAAAAATTGATGATTTCAATAGCTCTTCAATTGATCGAACAAGTGTCATCGCTAGCCTCTCAATAATCCATTGACAACAACTCAATTTATCAAGAATTGTGAAACTTGAAATCTAATATGTTTTAAAAAGTTGATTTTTTTCCTTGGTTTGTGTAACATACATGCAAATACGTGTAAGACGCTTTAATGTATTACTATATTAGAGGTCTAGAGAGCTTGTTTTGTGTAATACAAAATAGAAAATCTAAACCCAGAAATAAACTCGTGAGTCCATAGAGAAAATAAAATTATCATCTAAGGTGTTGTTGATATCATAGTGCAGAGCAAGAGTTGAAGCCGCAAAGTCATCCCAAACTCCCAGTGTCTTACTGCGGAAATAAAAGTTTAAAGGTAACCATTGGAGTTACGGATGCATTCCTGAAAGGTATTCAAAATAAAAGAGTCCAAGTAGCTGAGAGTTAATTGTGGTCGTATTAGGAAGTCATCTACTAGGTGTAGGGATTAGGGATAAGGGTTTATTTCAAATCGTGAACTTTAATTTTATTTATTTATTGAATTCCTTTTGGAATTGTGATAATTCTGTAATGGTTTTTCCTTTTGGAGCTTCTCCATCAGTTCCACTTCATCACTATATCTTTTTTTTTTTTATTTATTACTTTACATCTGGTGATATGCTGGCCTGTGGTGATTAACTTGTGGTGAGAACATTGTTTGTTTCATAATTGGTTAATTCCTAATTGGCTTAACTTACTTTATTTGCTCCCTAATAAATTAAGGATTCAAAACATATGATCTTTTTCAAATCTAAATAAAAAAAATTTAAACAAAAATTTCATCATTTAACAATAAAAAAAACTAATTTATTATCTTAAAAGTATAAACATATTTCCAAAGCTTTTAAAAAGTATATATGTCCTACCTTCTATATAAGAAATTAATAGCATATAAATTTTCATCATTTCCATTTTCCCCCTTAATCTTCATTCCTAGTTGTTAAATTCAAGTTTACGGCCAAAGAAAGAAAATCTTAAAAAGGATGTTGTAGACTTGTAGCATAGTATATCTATTAAAAGGGTATTCTAGTTTGGGAAAATTACATTTTATCTCCCTAACTCAAAAATCTTAAAGATTTAGTTTATTAGGGAGCATGGTATACCTTCTTTTTTTTTTTTCTTTTTTTTTTAATATTTTATTGCTATATATAGTTTTTTTTTAACCTCCTTTTGACTACCTATAGGAGAAAAAGAGAGTAGATTTTTAATAGTGGAGTGGACCATTGAATAGAGAGGGCTTATTTGTTAGCAGGAAGAGGACTATCACTATAAAGCAAATTACGAAATTTAGCTACAACCGTACTCAATGGTGACATAGTTATTGATGACATAGTTATTGATCTTTAATTTTCTAAAAATTTTACAAGTATGGAGGATATAAGAAGAAAATATAATCCAATGGTGGATTTGTCAAAATTCATCTCCAATAAAAAGATATTGAATAAGGTTGTAGCCTTAGGTTACAACTAATTTTGTAACTAAACTTTGTCCATAAAGCAAATTTTCTTAAGAAGAGAGCCTATTTTGGTGGGGTTATCTCTTTTCTCCTTCCATAATTATCTCATAGATTAGATACATTGAAGAGAGTCTATTTTGATAAAGGGTAATCTCTTTTCTTCTTCCACACTTACCTTTATGCATCAGATGCTTTAGATACATTCTCTTTTATTTGATTTGAATGCATATAAAGAATGCACATAATTGAGATGATTTTGGGCTAAACAACAAGCATGCATTCTCCTGTATTTGAATTGAATGCACATAATTGAGATAATTTTGGGCTAAACAATAAGCATGCCCTTTGTTTTTACTCTTCTTTATTATTATTTTTTCTTCTCATTTTAAGGAAACAATCAAACAAATACATTGGTTAGTTATGTATTGGGATTCATGCATCAAGGAAAAGATTGCCACTACAATACAAGTCCAATTGGGTATTAGGGTAAAGGTTCAACTGTATTGAAGAGAGTCTATTTTGATAAAGGGTAATCTCTTTTCTTCTTCCACACTTACCTTTATGCATCAGATGCTTTAGATACATTCTCTTTTATTTGATTTGAATGCATATAAAGAATGCACATAATTGAGATGATTTTGGGCTAAACAACAAGCATGCATTCTCCTGTATTTGAATTGAATGCACATAATTGAGATAATTTTGGGCTAAACAATAAGCATGCCCTTTGTTTTTACTCTTCTTTATTATTATTTTTTCTTCTCATTTTAAGGAAACAATCAAACAAATACATTGGTTAGTTATGTATTGGGATTCATGCATCAAGGAAAAGATTGCCACTACAATACAAGTCCAATTGGGTATTAGGGTAAAGGTTCAACTGTAGGTTAGAATTTTGGTATAGGCCAAAGGATTTGATAAGATTCCTTATACTTGTAACCGCTTGTGATTGATAACAGTGGATTCTTGAGAGTTGTGACTTTAAAATTGAACCTAATTAATTAACTTAGATAATTAATTAATTAACAAATGGGTCAATTCATTTTAACCCAACAATTTTGAAAGTAATTACAATAATATTAAAAACCAAGTAGCATAAATGTATAATGTGCTAGTTCTAAATATCGATTCTATGAATTTGCTACGAATTACTTTTATCTCGAGTTTATCTGAAGAAAAAATAATGTGTCAGTAATAATCTCTCTTTCTATTTTCATACATGTCATTTAATTCATGTCATATCTACAAATTAAATCACTCCCAATATAACTTGGCATATGTCTCAATATTCAACGTCTATTTTTCCAAACACCAAAAGTCTTCTCAATGACAAAATGAAGTGATGAGTAGACATAATTTAGTTATATTTTAATACTTGGTAAATGGCTTACAAATAAGGGAAAAAAAAAAATCAAATATTGAAGCATAAAAATTTAAGAACAATATATAAAAAAATAAAAGGAAGGCGAGCTTGCTTAATAATAATAATAGCATAAAAATCATCTTTAAAATGATTTTTTAATGTTAAAAATAGAAATGACGGCATTTTAAGAGAGTTGACGGAAATTTTTTTTATGGTAATGGATGGAAACTAAAGTGATACATTATCCAAGTGACGATTTTTAAAATTAGTGGGTGAAAATGACAATCAATCAAAATTATATGGTGTGAAGTGAATTTAATTTGGTCAATATTTTTTGTCATGTACGATGATTATTAGAAAATTTTCATGTTGCATACGTGTCTCTACTGTGTTTTCCTTCTTGTATTTTGGTTGTATAAGTGTTCACCAACTCAGCAAGCATGATATTATTGAAATTTCTTTATAAAAAATTAAAGGAAAAAGAGAGAGTAAAAAGTAGCTACTATTCATGGAGGGTACACATGGGAGTTGGGACCCGCAACCAATGTAATTTTGGGACAAGACGCTAACTCTAAAAGGCTCAAACCGTCAAACGTGAAACATGAAAATCAAATAAGCTGCTATTTTTTTGCGGGGCTTTTACCTGGAGCTCAAAAACAATAGCTAAAAAAAAAAAAAAAAACCCAGCTACACTGTACTCTCAGATTACTTTTATTTTCTTTCTCAAAAAAAGAAAAAGAAAAGAAGATTACTTTTATTTTGCTGAATATAATCTCAGATAAATATCGGTATACAATTTATACTGGTAAAATATATAAATAAAAAGAGTTTAGATATAGCCATGAATAGATTAACTTAACGCCTCTAAATAATCCATTGACAATAACTCAATTTATCAAGAATTGTGAAATTTGAAATTTGGGGGTTTGACTTGTTACTTAAAATTGAAAACTTATTGTCGAAAATATTGTAGCAAAATAATTTTTAAACTATGAATAGTGTCTATGAGACCTAATTTTAAAGTTACATTCACATTTTTTTCATACTTGCAAATTTCGTGAACAATATACAAAACTTAGGAAAAAATGTAAACGCAGACCGCGTTAACTATCTAAACTCACACTTAATATGTTTTAAAAAGTCGACTCATTTACTATCAAAACTCATACTTAATATATTTTAAAAAGTTTATTTTTCCTTGGTTTGCGTGCCTTACATGCAGATATATATAAGACGCTTTAATGTACTACCATATCATCAGAGGTCTAGAGAGCTTGTTGTGTAATACAAAAGAGAAAATCTAAACCTATAAATCAACTCGTGAGCCCATAGAGTATATAAAATTATCATCTAAGGTGTTGTTGATGTCATAGTGCAGATCAAGAGTTGAATCCGCAAAGTCATCCCAAACTCCCAGTGTCTTGTTGCAGAAATAAAATTTTTAAGGTGATCATTGGAGTCACAGATGCAATTCCTGAAAGCCGAAAGGTATTCAAAATAAAAAAGTCCAAGCAGTTGGGAGTTAATTGTGGTCGTATCAGGAAGTCATCTACTAGGTGTAGGGATTAGGGATAAGGGTCTATTTCAAATCATGAACTTTAATTTTATTTATTTATTGAATTTCTTTTGGAATTGTGGTAATTCTGTAATGGTTTTTCCTTTAGGAGCTTCTCCATCAATTCCACTTCATCATTATCTTTTTTTTTTTTTTTTTACTTTATTATTTATTACTTTACATCTGGTGACATGCTAACCTGTGGTGATTAACTTGTGGTGAGAATATTGTTTGTTTCATAATTGGTTAATTCCTCATTGGCTTAACTTACTTTATTTGCCCCCTAATAAATTAAGGATTCAAAACATATGATATTTTTCAAATCTAAATATAAAAAATTCAAACAAAAATTTGATCATTTAACAATAAAAAAACTAATTTATTATCTTAAAAGTATAAAAATATTTCCCAAGCTTTTAAAAAGTATATATGTCCTACCTTCTATATAAGAAATTAATAGCATATAAATTTTCATCATTTCCATTTTCCCCCTTAATTTTCATTTCTAGTTGTTAAATTCAAGTTTACGGCCAAAGAAAGAAAATATTAAAAAGGAATCGATGTTGTAGACTTGCAGTATAGTATATCTATTAAAAGGGTATTCTAGTTTGAAAAAATTACATTTTATCTCCCTAACTCAAAAATCTTAAAGATTCAGTTTATTAGGGAGCATGGTATACCCTTTTTTAAAAATATTTAATTGCTATATATAGTTTTTTTTTTACCTCCTCTTGACTACCTATAGGAGAAAAAAAAAAAAAAGTAGATTTTTAACAGTGGAGTGGACCATTGAGTAGAGGGGGCTTATTTATTAGCAGGAAGAGAAGTACCACTATAAAGCAAATTTTCTTAAGAAGACAGCCTGTTCTGGTGGGGTTATCTCTTTTCTCCATCCATAATTATCTCATAAATTAGATACATTGAAGAGGGTCTGTTTTGATAAAAGGGTATCTCTTTTCTTCTTCCATAATTATCTTTATGCATTAGATGCTTCAGATAAGCAAATTTTCTTAAGAAGACAGCCTGTTCTGGTGGGGTTATCTCTTTTCTCCATCCATAATTATCTCATAAATTAGATACATTGAAGAGGGTCTGTTTTGATAAAAGGGTATCTCTTTTCTTCTTCCATAATTATCTTTATGCATTAGATGCTTCAGATACATTCTCCTGTATTTGATTTGAATGCACATAAAGAATGTACATAATTGAGACGATTTTGGACTAAACAACAAGCAAGCATGCATTCTCCTGTATTTGATTTGAATGCACCTAATGAATGCACATAATTGAGATGATTTTGGGCTAAACAATAAGCATGCCCTCTGTTTTTACTTCTCATTTTAAGGAAACAATCAAACAAAAGAGGAATAAAATTAATAAGCATGCCCTAATGCCACGCAAATCACGCATTCCCCATGGTATAATTAACAAACACCGTTAGTGTCAGTGTCATCTTCTCAAAGTCACCTAACAAAAAGAGCATAATGGGGACATCGGACCCTTCAAATAATCCTCACTGACACAAATTTACTGGACCAAAACAAAAGTAAAAATTACTTACATGGTAACAAAATACTTAAAAAAAAAAAAGGAAAAAAAAAAAAAAAAAAAGAGTCTAGCAAAGATGACAAATTTACAATTTAGTGCTGGAGGCACGCAAACACATACGATAACAATAGTACAGCGGGGCCTCGACACGTGTAGGCCACGTGTAGTGATTCCAAGCAACCCCCGGTCACGCACTGTGCTCACGCTTCCCAACCCACTGTTTGACCTCTTTCACACGCCTAATATGACAACAAATAAGACATATAACGACGACGTTTTTGATGTCTGCTTCTTCAACTTCGATTGCTACTATTTATTTATTTTTTCTCCTTTATACTATTTACCTTTCGGTCCACAGTCCATACCAAAAACCTTGCCAATGCTATTACGGTAATAGTAACGAGCTGGCACCTTCACTGGCCCAACCTTGGTTTGTCACTATACTCTCTATAACACGACTAGTCTTTGGTATCTCTTTTGGAAGATTCAGAAACCATATTTTGAATCCTTTGCTTTGTCTCCATTTCAGAAGCTGATCTATCTTCCCTCCTCTTCGTGTAGGCCTCGAAGAATTCCTTGTTCTCCTTCTCCAATTCCTTCCACACTTTTATGTACACAATCAAAAAGATAAAACTTTTTTTAGATTTCAACAAATATATATACAAGGGGTACTATATATGTGTACATGTATGTTTTCATGTATGATAGAAATTTGGGTGTGAGGGCTTTTTGACTTATTATGTATAAAAAAGGTGATTGACCTGTGGAGGTAATGACTGGTTTGATATTTGCATGCTTAGAGAGGGCTTCCATGCACTCTTCCTTGCTCATGTTAAATATGATACACTCTTCGATCAGGTGGTGCACCTGCATCAACTCAAGTATTAATCTCCATGAATATAATTAGAACTACAAGACTCTTAGCTCTATATATGTATTTTTCAATCAGAGTTAACAGAAACTTACCATGCGTATATATGAAGCTGAGTCTCCCATGATCTTATGGTGTACCTGTGATATACTACTATATATAAGATCAAATACACACGCTGGAAAAGCAAGAACCAAGAGAAAATGGAAGCAAATTCCAGATGATTTCTTGCAAAAGAATTAAAAGGTAGAAGAAAAAGAACGATTTGGAAAGTCAGGTTGATAAGACATCAAAGAAAAGAAGAAGCTAGAAGAGAGAGAGAGAGAGAGAGAGAGAGAGAGAGCAAATTTTTAATGATCAGGTAAGGAAAATGGTTGAATTTATAAAAAGAGCATGGTTTCAAAATAGGGTAGGTTAAAATATATTTTATAATAAAATAAAGGGCACAGGGGGTGTATGATGTAATGGGCAACTGGTGGGGTCCAAAGTCCCACGTGGGAGAAGTAAGACGATTGGTGGAGAGGGGATTAGAGAAGATTTTATAAGCAGCCCTTATTTGTCTCTTACGTGGCCACTAGGCCAGTGTCCACGTGACATGTGGGTCCATGTCACCTCCTCTATTCTAATTTTTTACACAAGCACTAAAACCTAAAAGGCGGTGCTACACCAGACTCCAAAGTCCAAAGGCAGCAATATGGCCCACATTAATTTAAACCAACGGCCCGTGAAATTGCCGTATCGTATCGTCTTCATTAACTTGACTCTCCTCGCTTTCAGTTTTTTGCCTTTCAGGGGCTTCATGTAATCCCCGACAGGGGATTCTATTTGTGAATCTGTTTGGGATTTGGATGTTTGATTTCTCAGTTTGAATTCTAGATTCCATGTGAATAATAGTAACGTTCTTATGGGCTTCAATTTCGTACAAAGTTAGTTTTTATTTGGTGGATTCTAATTAACTTAATTGATAAAGTTTCTTATAAAATTGTTTTTATTCAGTTGATTCCTATTAGCTTAATAACTTTATCTGATGGGTAAAGTTTTCAATGATTAAATAAGAAATATCATAGTTTGAAACTCTATAAAAAATAAAATTGTTTTATTTATGAATATAAAGTTGTTATTAACTTATTATGTTGCATTTAGCCTCAAGAGCTTCCCTATTGGTGGAAATCTTTTTTGTGGCTTATCTCTACAATAATTCATGAGAATGTTATGGTTATAGTAACTGTAAGGACATAGTTTGAGTCCTAAGTCTAAAAAAAAAGTGGATTTAGGCCCAATAAGCCTAATACAATGAATTTGTAGAGAATGAGTTAGAAATTTAGGCTATAATGAGTTGAATAACAATCATAATTGATCCAGAAGACAATAAAGTAAAAATGGACTGGGTTTATCTAAGGAAAATTGTGTTCGGCACAATCCAAGGAGATCAGTTCTAGTATATATTACTTGAAGTTGGTTACAAATACAGTTTTAATTGCTACAATACTTCTTTCTTAATTTTTTGATCCATTTCTCTTAAGGCCTCCCCTCTATTTTATACTATCCTCCTTTCTTTATCTCTGCCCTTCACGTGTCAATCAGATTGCCGATTTTGATCCCTGTCACATCAACCCTCTCCTGAAATCTTTGGGGAGTAGCTGTAAAGCTAAAAGCTACTGTTTATGTATCACTTCCTCATTAATGCAACTAGAGAGTTTGCTGCAGAGCATTTAATGCGGTGGTAGCAGCTTTTCCTTAGATATTTCCCAATTCCCATTTGTCCTGTACTTTCACAGTGCATATCTTTATTACTAGAACATCCTGGAATGTTATTCTGGATGACAGAGCACACTCTCTAACCTCTGCTTCGTTCATCTGAGGGGATACTCCTTCTCGGCCTATCTCCCCTAACCTTCACAGTCATAACTTGCTCATGAAGTTCATAGTCTTATATCTTCCTTACTATTGATCCATTCTCGGACAACTGAGTCTCCTCAGATAAGCCCAAGGCCCAACATATATTTTGGGCCCTTTACCCCTACAGTTACTTATACTGAAAATCTGACCATTGAATTATATGTTATTAATATTTTTAATATGCATGTCAAATTTCTTTTAGATTAGATGTTATTTACTATTTGAACTATAAACTTACTATTTTTAATTATCTATAATTTAAGACTACAAAAGCTTAAAATTTAAATGATTTATTGATAACTTTTTTTTTTTTTTGAGAAGAATAAAAAAAGTAATTTGATGATTGATTTGTCAAAATTCATATTTAATAAAATATTTGTAGCCACGGCCTAGCAAACTTTGTTCTATGGACTAGTGAAATGCAATAATGTTTACATTTTTGGGATTTTTACAAGAATGCAACTTTCGAATCAAATGCAGAGTACGGAAATCTCAAATCTAATTCTAGGAATGTAGGATTCTATGTCTGGAATTTTATGAGATTATAGGACCCTCACAGTTTAGGCCCTTTCACCGCCCAATCTTTCATACCTAATTATTTCTAGCCAATCAGCATAGATACAAATGAGAATTTTATTTAAAAGACAGTAACATTTTTCTTACAAATCATTATTCTTAGGATTCTTTTTCCAAATACCACATTGATTCAATAATTAATAAAGGTGGTGATGAAGCATGGAGATTTATAGGTTTTTATGGAGAACCAGCAACACACAAGAGAGTTGAAGCATGGAATAATCTGAGGTTGCTCAATACCAGACATGATATTCCTTGGCTTTGTGCTGGAGATTTTAATGAAATCACAAGAAGCTCAGAAAAATTGGGAGGAAACAGTAGAAGTCAGGCTCAGATGCAACTTTTCAGGGATGTTATAGATGAATGCAGATTTCTTGATCTTGGCTATGTGGGAGACCAATTTACATGGAGAAAACATTTTGTGGATGGACATTCACTGTGGGAGAGATTAGACCGTGGGCTGGCCAACCACGAGTGGTTCATGAAATTTACAAGCTCAAAAATTCACCATCTGCACTCAGATTCTTCAGATCACTCTCCATTGTGGATCACTTTGGATGGTTTAGACATTCCTTCTTTTGCTAAACTATTCAGGTTTGAAGAAATGTGGCTTTCTAACCGTGGGTGCTCAAATATTGTTGAGGCGGTTTGACTGTCAAGGGAAGAAGAAGAAGATCACAACCATGTCATCCACAAAATAGATAAATGTGGTAAAGAGCTTCACAAATGGGAGCGAGACTGCTTTAGGAACGTCAAAATGATATTGAGCCGTAAGAGAAAGGAGTTAAAGGAGGTCGAAAAATTAGCCATGAGAATTGGAAATCATTAGCAAGTCCTTGTGTTGCAGAAGGAGATAGCCGAATTTGTTGATAAAGAAAATAGACTTTGGTTCCAAAGATCAAATGTCATGTGGGCTAAATTTGGAGATAAAAATTCAAAATTTTTTCACAGCCATGCTTCTCAGAGGAAGAAAAAATTTGATCCGAAAACTGAAAGATCTAAATGGCCGAGTGGTGGATACCAATGAAGACATAGCTGAATGTCTTGTGCAATACTACCAAGACCTCTTCCAATCAACCAACCAGCAATTTTGTACCTTGGCTACAAATTCCATTCAGAAAGTAATTACCGAGAAAATGAATTCCATGCTCTCATCCGAATTCACTCAGATGGAGGTTAGGCAAGCCATCAACCAAATGGACCCACTAAAAGCACCCGGACCTAATGGTATACCTCCTTTCTTTTATCAGTATTATTGGAACTTAATTGGAGATGATATTTCTAATTATGTGTTGCATTATCTTAATTCTACTACTTTACCTGATCACCTCAAACACACTTTTATTACCCTCATTCCAAAAAATAAAAATCCTGAATTTTCTCTGAATTTAGACTGATCAATTTGTGCAATGTACT
This sequence comes from Quercus variabilis, assembly GCA_030445155.1. Taxonomy (NCBI): domain Eukaryota; kingdom Viridiplantae; phylum Streptophyta; class Magnoliopsida; order Fagales; family Fagaceae; genus Quercus; species Quercus variabilis. The sequence goes on from CP129451.1 coordinate 43,550,284, forward strand.
GTATAAAATTTTCTCAAAAGTTCTAGCAAATAGACTTAAGAAAATTTTGTCAAATATTATTACTGAGAATCAGAGTGCTTTCACAAAAAGTCGCCTTATTTATGATAATATTTTGGTAGTTTTTGAGTCTTTACATAGTATGCAGAAGCACACAGGGAAGGACAATTATATGGCTATCAAGCTGGATCAAAGCATATGACAGAATGGAGTGGGATTGTCTATCGTCAGTTATGGAAAAAATGAGGTTCAATGAGCATTGGATCCGTCTCATGATGCTATATGTCAAAACTGTGACATATTCCATATTGGTGAATGGGGAACCCAAAGACATGATCACTCCAACAAGAGGCATTAGACAAGGGGACTCACTTTCTCCATTCCTATTCTTACTTTGCACTGAGGGCATAAATGGGCAAATCAACCAAGCCGCTCAACAAGGTCACATCAAGGACTATTCTCTTTGTAGAAATAGCCCACGCCTGACTCACCTTTTGTTCATAGTTCTCAGAACCGAATCGGACCGAGAGGTCGGACCGTGAAAATCGTGAACCGTGATGAAAACCGATTTTTTAAGCGTAAAGAACCGGGCATATGTGGCAATTCCGTGAACCCCTAAAACCGGGGTTGGACCGTACGAACCGGTCAAGAACCGTGCGGTCCAACCTTTTAACAAATTTTTTTTTTTATTTTTATAAAAACAACTTAACACAATTTTATTCTACTTAATTAAATTATCCATCTCTTACAAAAAATAAAAAAAAAATTATAATTAACTTCAAAGATATTCAACTTTACTTCAAAAATTAATTATAAATTTTAATGTTTTCATGGTTATTATTTTATTTTATTAACTTTCTTATTTAATTATGAAATATATGTTTGAAAATCATTAAATTTCCCTCACATATATAGATATATTAGTCAATTTTGCTAGTTTTATAAATTTAATACCTATATTTAGGCTTTAATTAATTATTAAATTAATTATGACGTCATCGCAGTTCGACCCCGGTTCGACCTCAGTTCAACCTCAAAAACCTTGAACCTCTCCCTTTTACGGTTCAATGAACGGTCCGGGTCTGAAAACCTTGCTTTTGTTTGCAGATGATAGCTTGTTGTTTTGCAAGGCCACCATAAAGGAGTGCCAACGAGTTCTAGACACATTGGAAGTGTATGGGAGATGTTCAAGTCAGCAGATTGACCGAAGCAAGACAACAATCTTCTTTAGTAAATCGACTAGTGATGATACCAAAAATCAAATAAAGTTGGTGTTGGGGGTTCCATAAATTATTCAGTATGAAAGATACTTGGGATTACCATCCTTGGTGGGCAGAAACAAAAAAGCAAGCTTTAACGATATAAAGGAATGAGTCTGGAAAAAATTATAAGGCTAGAAGGAGAAACTCCTATCACAAGTTGGAAGGGAAATCTTAATCAAAGCTATTGTCCAAACTATTCCAACTTACACCATGAACTCTTTCAAACTTCCTTTGGGGCTTTGCTCAAAAATTGAAAGCCTAATATGAAGATTTTAGTGGGGTCAGAAAGGAGACAGGAGGAAAGTTCACTGGGTGAAATGAGATACACTTTGCCTCCTAAAAAAGGAAGGTGGTATGGGCTTCAAGGATCTAGCCAACTTCAATGATGCTCTCTTGGCTAAGCAAGCTTGGAGATTACTTCATAATAAGGACTCCCTCTTCTATAGAGTCTTTAAAATGATTTTTTTTTTTCCAAATTGCAGCATTTGGGAGGCTCAAGAGTCTAGCACTGATTCACACACTTGGCATAGCATTTTGAAGGGAAGAGATGTTTTGCTCAACGGTGCAAGATGGAGGGTTGGTTGCAGAGAGGCCATTAGCATATAGAATGATGCATGGTTACCATCTTTAGAGCACCCACGAGTCTTATCTGATATGGTACCAGGTTTTGAAGATGTGAGAGTTTCAGACCTTATCAATCCATTCACAAGAACATGGGACTTAAACTTAGTGCATGGATTATTGTCACCTGATGAAGCTGCTTTGGTTCTCAACATTCCATTGAGTCGCACTCCTGTGGAGAACAAGATCATTTGGCCCTTTACCCCCTCAGGTAAGTATATTATAAACTTGGGTTCAAAGTTTTTAACTAAACTCAATTTTGTGCAGATTCCTACAGCCAACCAGCAGCAGCAAAGTGGAATTTGGAACCAGATTTGAGGGCTTAACATCCCTAATAAAGTGCGGCATTTTATGTGACGAGTGTGCAAGGAAGCTATACCAGCAAAGCTCAACTTACTGAGGAGGAAGATTTTATTCGAAGACAAGTGCGAACAGTGTGGTGTGGAGTCCGAAACGGTAGTCCATGCATTATGGGAATGTACCATGCAAGACGAAATATGAGAGGCTGTTCTAGGCTTTAAAGATCGGAGATAGTATGGAATTTCAAACACTAGAGATCTGATTAGTGTGTTTCACGAGAAAAGAAAAAACTTGGAACTCATGGCTATGGTGATGTGGACAATTTGGCATCGACACAACCAGCTCCGAGTTAGCTCAAATGTTTTTCCCAAAGCACAGGTTCTTCAACAAGCTACCCAGTTGTTGGCCACCTTCCAACAGAGCCAACAATCCCTCATTCAGCCATTAGCAACCTCTCGACTTTAGTCCCGTGCTCATTGGAGTCTGCCTCCTTCAAATTGCCTTAAATTGAACTTTGATGGAGCCGTTTTTCCGGAGTTGGGCAAGGCTGGTCTGGGGGTGGTAGTTCATGATTGTTAAGGAAATGCAATAACCTCATTGTCAGAACAAGCCCTTCTAACATTTTCACCAGACATAGTGGAAGCCATGGCAGCAACAAGGGCGATGTCCTTTGCACAGGAACTTGGTATTGCAGAATTTATACTCGAAGGAGATTCGGAAGTAGTGATAAATTCTCTTCAAAGCAAGGAAGTCTCGCTATCTTCGTTTGGCCATCTTCTTGAGTTAGCTAAGTCCACTTTAGTTTCCAGTAAATGTATTGCCTTCTCCCATGTCCGTAGAATTGGTAATAAAGTAGCTTATAATGTAGCTAGACATGCAAGACATGTCAGAGGTTTGTTGGTGTGGGTGGAGGATGTTCTACCACACCTAGTTGATATACTCTTTGGCGACCTTGGTTGATCTTATAAAAGTAATAGTCTTCATTCTCAAAAAAAAAAAAAAAAAAAAAAAATCATTATTCTTAAATTTCTATTTCTAATGTGTGTGTTTTATATAGTAAATATTTCGCTATATTTTTATTCTTTTTTATATAGTATTCCTATGTGTAATATTCCTCCTCTTTAAAATTATAATTCTTTTTTGTTTTTGTTTTGCCACGTTGTAAAATTATAATTCTTTAACTGAATGTTGGCATGAATCTTCATAATTTTTAAAGATGAGCATTTAATTGTGACTAAACATTTTAGTCTCTCTATGTTTAAAAAAAAAAAAAAAAAAAAACCTTAAATGTTGTCGTCGCATGTCAATTTAACCTTCAAAGTTATGTTATTTTCAATGTTAATTCAGTTTTTTCAAATGAACGATTCGAAGGACTTAGTTTCACTTTTGTTTCGGTCGGCATGTATTATCCATTCAGTTCACAATCTAAACGTTTTAGTCTCTTTATGTTAATAAAAAAAAATAAATAAAAAAAAATTAAAAAAAAAAACCTGAAATGTTGTTGTCGCATGTCAATTTAACCTTCAAAGTTATGTTATTTTCAATGTCAATTCAATTTTTTCAAATGAACGATTTGAAGGACTTAGTTTCACTTGTTTGTTTCGGTCGGCATGTATTATCCTTCAGTTCACAATCTAGGCCTTACTTTTATATTATAAAACTAAGAGTTTCACGATTTTATATCATTGTCAATTTAGTTCCAGATGCAATTTTGCTAACCTCATTTCCATTAAATTTCATGTAAACTCAAACTTACACAATTTTAAGTGGGTTATAGTTAGTTTAATTGGTAAAGTTTCTTGTTGCCGAAATTGTAAGAATGCATGATGGCTACCTTCTATATATATATATATATACTTTTTTTTTTTTTTTTTCACTTTCACCGATCTCTCCTCTATATCCCTCATTGATCTCTCTCCTTTCTTAGACTTGAGCACAACTGTTGGAGCATTTTAATATTAATTAATTAAAATGAATAAATATTATAATATAAATATAAAGATGTGAGAGTGAATATGAAAGATGAGTAGTTAATGAAAATGTTTAATCCCCCATTAAAAATGAGAGAAACTATTTTGTTCTTTTTAATAGTAATGATTAATGGACTAATATGAATTGTCTCAGGTATTGGGTTAGATACATGTGCAAGGGGGAGGTGAAGGGTGAGATATCAAAAATGGAAATGAATTAGCCTCTTGGATCCTCCTGCTAAAATAGAGAGGTTCTTGGCAAAGAAGGGTATTCTTTCTGGTAGAGCTTTAGGCTTGAATACTTTGTGCAGAGGTTGTTCTAGCCATATGACACTTGTTGGGCTGTTGTATCCTGAGGGAGCTAAGTCAGAGAAGGTCTGTACCGGTTACAAAGTTTAGCCAACAAAGGGCTTGAATCTCCTTAAAGAGAACCACGCTTTAGTTCAAATAGTATTGTGTAATTTTTCTCTTTAAATTAATAATATTTAGAAGTATTATTCAGTTTCTCGTTGCGTTATTTCCATTATTATTGTGTTTGCACCAACAATTTTAAGGAGATTCAATACATGGAGCCTACACAAGAGAAACCAAATGAGCCTGTTGGAGATCTCAATAAGCCATTTTGCTTTAAGGGAGCCCGCTTCAAGAGGTAGAAATGAAAGGTCATCTTCTACTTGAGTCTTCTCAAGCCCTTGAATACTATGTACAGAGGTTGTTCTAGTTATATGACACTTGTTGGGCTATTATATCCTGAGAGAGACAAGTCAGAGAAGGTCTGCACTGGTTGCAAAGTTTAGCCAACCAATGGCTTGAATCTCTTTAAAAAGAGTGAGCATCGCATTTCAGTTCAAATACTGTTATGTAATTTTTCTCTTTAAATTAATAATATTCAGAAGTATTATTCAGTTTCTTGTTATATTATTTCCATTATTATTATGTTTGTACTAACAATTTTAAGGAGATTCAATACATGGAGCCTACACAAGAGAAACCAAATGAGATTGTTGGAGATCTTAACAAGCCCTTTCGCTTTAAGGGAGTCCACTTTAAGAGGTGGAAATGAAAAGTCCTCTTCTACTTGAGTCTTCTCAAAGTCACCTACATCCTCACTGACAAGAATCTATCAAAAGTTTCTACCTATGAGATGAGTGAGGAAGAATTTAGTCTCCATCAAGAAAAAATAGATAAGTATACAAAAGATAAATATAATTGTTACTCTTATCTTTTAAATTGTCTTGCCAATAATTTCTATGATTATTACGATACAACTTACAATTCTGTCAATAAAATTTGGAAAGCTGTACAAAGCAAGTATGATACCAAGGAGGCTGGTGCAAAGAAGTATGTTGCTAGTAGATTTTTCTGTTACCAAATAGTGGATGAAAAATAGGTGGTGGATCAAGCACAAGACTTCCAAATAATTGTGGTAGAATTGAGATCCGAAGGCATAAAGATTAGAGACAATTTAGTGGTAGCTGGCATAATTGATAAACTACCACTATCTTGGAGGGAGTTCCAAAAGACTTGGCGGCACAAACAAAATGAGACATCCTTGGAGACTTTGATCACACGCATTCGTGTGGAGGAGGAGGCTAGGGGACAAGATGCACTCATGACACAAGAGAGTAATGGTATTTCCATCACAAAGATAAGCCTTATTTCAGCCAATAATAATATGCCCAAAAATCATTTTCCTAGAAATGGTCAATTGAAGTCTAAAAAAAGAGCCTTCAAAAATAATAATAGACCTCAAGGAAGGAGAAACCCAAATAAAACTACAATAAGAACCAATGACCACCTTTACAAGATCAATTTAATAGACCTTGTTTTGTTTGTGGCAAGAGTGGGCATATTGCTTGATTTTGCAAATTTCGGAAACGTGAATCTGTCCCACAAGCTAACATAACCGAAGAGTCTTTAGTGGCTATGATTACAGACATTAATATGGTACAATATGTTGAAGGGTGGTGGGTAAATTCTGGTGCTAATAGGCATATTTGCTATGACAAAAATTGGTTCAAATTGTACACTCCTTTTGAAGAAGAAAAAACAGTTATGCTTGGTAACTCTAGCAAAACCAAAATTCTTGGGAGTGGTGAGGTTGAATAGAAATTCACTTTTGGACGAGTGCTAACATTGAAAGATGTATTTTACACTCCGTCCGTGAGAAAGAATTTGATGTCAAGTTTTTTGCTTAACAAGGCTGGCTTCAAGCAAATTATGGAATCTGATAACTATGTAATCACTAAAAAGGGGTTATTTGTGGGCAAGGGTTATGCTTGTGATGGGATGTTTAAATTGAATGTTGAGAATAATAAAGTATCTACTAGTTCAATTTATATGCTTTCTTCTATTAATTTTTGGCATGCTCATTTGTGTCATATAAATAGTAGATATGTGGGAATTATGAGTAGTTTAGGATTAATTCCAAGACTGTCAAAAGATTTTGAAAAATATGAAACTTGTAGTCAAGCTAAGATTACAAAAAGGCCTCATAAAAGTGTGGTAAGAGGATACGCAACCCAAGGACCAGAGATCTTGAGAATTAGGTTCAATGGGAAAAACGAATCATATGATGGTCGTAAGAAATGCGCTATTTATTTTTTTAATTATTTATTTTGTAAATAATTTTTTAATTGCTCATCCCTATGATGTAAGTGCATTTATCCTGTAATTTGGAGATGTTGAGTAAAAAACTCTTAATGAAATTTGTAGCTCATATGAGTGGGGTGTTAGAATTACAGGAGCACACTTGACAAAATTTCACTTATGTGAGTATGGGTGTAGGGGCGCTCCTTATGAGATTTGAATTTAATCTCAAATATACTCATGAAACTAGGATCAACGCACACCTGTAAAGTACTAGTTATAAAAGCTCATGTCAACACCTGGGTTGTTATGTGTAAGCAGTGACACTTAATTTCCCTAAAATAGTCCTAGTTCAAGTCGGAGACTACTACGACTTTGGAGTTGAGATCGTTGTTTTACTAAGTGAAGGTTCAATGCAAAGCACACATTCATGATGCATAGTAACCCATCTTTGCCTGGTAATCTCTCTTTAATTAAAAAAAATTAATATTAAAATGAGTGGGGGATTGTTGGAGCATTTTAATATTAATTAATTAAAATAAATAAATATTACAATATAAATGTAAATATATGGGATTGAATATGGAATGTGAGGAATTAGTGAAAATATTTATTCTCACATTGAAAATGAAAGAGATTGTTTTGTTCTTTTTAATTGTGGTGATTAATGGGCTAATATGAATTATCTCGAATATTGGGCAAGATACGTGCGCAAGGAGGAGGTGAAGGGTGGAGGTATTCCAGTAAAAGACTCTCTCTTGTTTAAAATTGTGGAGTTTTAAATAAAAACTAAATACCTTATAATTTCTCCTACTTGACAGCGAATTTAGAATAAAAGAGATGCTATGTCTACAACAATTTTACAACATTTTTACAACAAATCACAAGTGGTTAGTTTTTATTGGTTCAAATTTGAAACTAACACTAAGATTACTTTTTTGCCCCAACAATAACAACCAATAATAACCTGCCATTTAGGAAATGTTGTAGAAATGTTGTAGACATAGCATTTCTCTTAGAATAATTACCATATCTGTTGGTGAGTAAATTGCCCGAATTAATACTCCATTTTTATTATGGAAAATAAAGAGCCATTAACTCATTTAATGGACTATTCATTTAAGCATTTTCATTCTTTAGAAACTCCTTATCTCATCATTAATTGTGTAAACTCCACCCCATTAGATTAATATCTTGCAATTAATCTTGTAACACCCACTACATCAGAATAATGGACCTAATTGATCATATTAATTTGGGTAGTAATTTCATGAGGCCCATTGAGCCTATAAAAAGACTCATTCAGACCTAATCCAAGTTACTGCAACATACAAAAAAAAAAAAAAAATAGAGAAGTTCTTAGCAAAGAAGGGTGTTTTTTCTAGTGGAGATTTGGGCTTGAATACTTTGTGCATAGGTTGTTCTAGCCATTTGACACTTGTTGGGTTGTTGTATCCTAGGAGAGACAAGTCAGAGAAGGTCTGCACCGATTACAAAGTTTAGCCAACCAAGGGCTTGAATCTCCTTAAAGAGAGTGAGTGTTACGCCTCAGTTCAAATAGTGTTGTGTAATTTTCTCTTTAAATTAATAATATTCAGAAGTATTATTCAGTTTTTCGTTGTATTATTTCTATTATTATTGTGTTTGTACCAACAACAACCATAAGGTGATAACTGGGGTGAGGGTGATCAAGCCACCAAATATGTTGGCGAGGAGGACTGAGCTAACAAAGTTGAAGGTGCATTAGGCTATGGTCTGAAAATACTTGATCAAACATATTATCGTCAAGCTCGAAGAGAATAGTGGTGGTGAGAGAATCTTGGGCAAAAAGAGACGTTTATTGTCAATGATATATAGCAAGTGCGATGCCATATATGGTCCTCAAGAGATGGCGGTAGCAAGGAGATGATGAAATATGAGATGACCATGATGTTGAGTGTGGGGTGTTGACGGTGACGAATAGCACTTGGGAGGACTATTGGTTGGACACCTTGTCAACCAAGAGCTTCTAAATTTAGTGGTGAAGTCAAGATTTCTTTTTGAAAATCCGTAAAGTTAAGATTTTAGTCTAAGGAGGAAGATTAAATATAAGGTTATTAATTTCAAAAACATCAATTAATATAAGTAAACAAATGCTTAATTAATTAAGAAAATGATCGGTACAGAAATATAATATAATATACTCAAAATAAGAAAATAACTTCCATGGTAGATCATCCTAGCATAAAACAAAATTGATTCTCCAATATTTTTGTTTTGTATCCTAAGTCTCAACTTATAAAAGTTATATTCAATCACTTTCTCCCAAAATTTCAAAGTGAGACTCATAAATTGAATTCTATAGTAATTTGTATAATTTTGAATATCCTCCTTATTCTTGTGAATAGATATTAAAGTACTTCTCCTCCACTTAAGATCTTATTGATAAGGTTAGTCAAACAAAATACACTCACATTATCAAAGCACTTCTAGACATCATAGGGGATTGCTTCCGGTCCCACAGCTTTTTCCATTTTGGTCCTCTTCAATGCATCTTTTACATCAGTCATCCTAATTCTTCAAATAAACCTACACTTTCTATCCTCTACTAGATTACTCAATTCGCTCCAATATTTTATATCACTTCCATTAAAAAGTTTATCAAAATAAATTTTCCATATCTCTTTTACTAACACTCTTTCAGCTTCATCTTTAATGCATTGGACACCATTTAAGTTTCTTAATTTCATTTCTTGTCTCCAATTTGCTACATAATTTATCATAAGCCTTACATTTAGCGTATTGATCAATTATATTTATATTTATATTTTTGCATTCCTCTTTGATACTTTATAATTTTCATAAGCAACATTGTCTTTACATTTAGGTAAGTTTCTATGGCTTTCTCTTTAACTAGTTGTTGCTTGGACCTCCTTATTCTACCATTAAGTCTCCTTGGTTACCTATATTCGTTCGATTCTCTAAGTTCATTTTTAGCCACCATATAAGTACAATAAGTCATTTCATTCCACATCTTATCAAAATCTTCATATAAATTCTACTTCTCTTCTGTGATTATCTTATCTTTAAGAATGTGTGGTGACTTAAAAAAATATGGGAAATGATTCACTCCTAATTAAATCCTCCAGTCCCTTATAATTTTGACTCAGATATAAGATATATAAGATTTAAGAAATCCAATAGTTTTTTAAAAAACTCATATAAACTTTACTAAATTTAATAAATACAAGTTACAACTTATTTCATATTTGTTAAAAAAATAGAGGGGGATCTTATCCCAAAAAAAGATGAACTCTAAGATCCTCTTGACCCCAATTAAATATTTCAAGGTGCATCTAAGCATCTTGATAATTTGTTTTTTTAGATCATCTTCATAAAACTTTGATGAAGGGAGAAATAGAAATCCATAATTAAGCCCTTCCAACTCACGGTGTGATTTATCAATTATCATTCTATTATTCTAAGCAGGTATGACTTATTTGAATTAGACATTATACTATTATAGTGTTCGTGACTTTCGTAAGCTATAACATTATCCCTCTGTCGACTTTACTGAGTTTATTCCTCCTCCCGAAATCATCTATTACTATTATATATTAATTATTCATATGAGTAAGTATACTGATAAATGATAATAAGAATTAGTGATTAATATGATATAACTGTGCTCAAACTCCTTAAGTTTTTGGGTAAAGTGTTGTCCTTAGATGGCTGAACGGCACTACATTGAACTTAAGCCCTAGGGCATTCATACAAAATATATATATATATATATATATTAACTAACGCGTTTTGTCTACCTTCATACGAAATATATATATATATATATATATATATATTAACTAACGTGTTTTGTCTACCTTAAAAAAAAATTAAACACTCTGACTTGACAATTCCATGAATTTGGATTAAACAAAAATAATTTTGGCCTCTCAAACATAATTCTTAATTCCTCAAATAATAAATAAATAAATAAAATCCCAAATAATAGTAAAGATCGTTCAGATAACAATAAATGACCAAAATATTCAACAAAAGGTCAATTCCATAAAAAAAAAAATCATAATTATTTATATTTGTAACTCATTCAACTCATTTTATAAAAATAATCCATAATTCTAACTACTCTATAATATACTCAAATTCAACAAAAGGTCAATATACTCAAATTCTAACTTTTTAAATTTTCCTATAATTTAAATTTCTTAATAACTACTCTACAAAGAATTTAAATTTCTTAATACCTCTCAATTGATGATTCTCTCTTCTATGTAGACATAAGAAAAAATTTAGATAGTTGAACCTCCCAATATATCCACACATGGGATCTACATGGGGCTCATCTCCTTTATGAGAGCTCGGAGTAGTGCTCCTGGACTATGTAAGAATTGATTATAAATATATAGTTTTTCCATGCAACTTAAAATATTACTTTTCAAATAATGATAAATAAATGATATTTGCTGGTGCAATTAGCCCAATATACGGTTTAGAAGTGATAGTGACATATTTTGCAGCGGCTGTTTATTCACGCACTCCAGGCATTTTCTTTTTTCTTTGCTAAATGCACCCAGGTATTGTGAGAGCAGTAGGGCACGGTACCGTGACGCCAGAAAATAACATTATGTACTTGTCGTTATATCATATGCCAACAAAGCAGTACTTAGTTAGCATTATCGAAGAACCTTTTTATCCCTGTAAAGAAGCTTCATAAAATTTGAACGGGAAATTTGCAATATTCAAAAATAGCCTCTATTGTTTCGGTTTTATTAAGTTGAATTCCACAAACTTTTTAGTGTTTCATTTGAAACTATAAGATTTAGACTAAAGTGAAAGTGTTAGGATTCAATCCAACGACTCATTAAAGATTTCATTTTATTCTAATTTTTATGGGCAGATTGTAACAAATGAAATGTTTATAGGACAAATTTATGACAAGTCTATGAGAAATAATTTTTTATTTTTTATTTTTTATAGAGAGTTTTAACTTATGACTTCCGCTTTTAATAATAGCTATTTATCATTAAACAAAGATACCAATCAGTTTTTTAGTATATGCATGAATTGAACTTCAGATTTCTTATTAAACTATTAGAGACTTCACTAATTGAGTTAACTGGTTAAATTTGAAAAGTTTTTTAATAAAAAGCAAAATTTAATACAACACGAAGAAATATAATTTTTCCAATTTAAATACTACTTTTTTTAAAATTAGATTCAAGATTCAAGTGATAGCCTAACGGTAAAAGCATCTTTTGTAGTGTTCCTTGTCTTAGAGAGAGAGAGAGAGATTAACTTTTATAGAATTGATAAAAAAGGAAATATTGATTATCGAACCAATCCGTTTGTCTATAAAAACGGATGGACTATTTTTTATATATCAAACCATAGATATCTCATTGGTTCATAAGAGTAAGCAGCAGCAAAGTCATCAAAGATATCTAGAAAAAAGCATGGCTTGTCTTTAGAAGAATAAGAAGGATTTTGATGAATCCATTGCACTACATAAAAAAATGACCAAAAATAGAGACAAAATAATTATGATTTTACTTTTCTTGAAAATTGTTTAGCCCCAAGATGTCTTAGAGAAAATCAATTTATTGCTTATGTAGCTTGCCCCTTAGACCTCTTTGAAGAAGGTTCTATTACTAACATGTTTACTTCCATTGTGGGTAATGTATTTGGATTCAAGGCCCTACGCGCTCTACGTCTGGAGGATTTGTGAATCCCTACTTCTTATTCTAAAACTTTCCAAGGTCTGCCTCATGGCATCCAAGTTGAGAGAGAGAGATTCCATAATTTTGAGGGTAATTTTTCAAGTTTAGAGTCTTTAGACAATCAAATCCTATAAGATTAGCAATCCTCAAATTTCTCCATTTGTGATTCTCAAACTTCGGATGAGATGCACTTTGGGTGTGATCAAAGTGGGGTCACTAAAAAGTGCATCTAAAAAAACGTATGATGCTATCAATGGAAAAATGAAAATCCTTGTAACTTTGGGTTTTGGTGAAGACTTGAAGGCTTTTATTTATTTTAAAAAAGTAAAAATGTGTGGGCAAGACAAAATCTCACCACATTTTAGGACAAAATTGGCCTATGCCATTTTCGCCCAAATTATATAGCCTTCTGCCCTCCTTTCCAAATTAATTAGGGAAATGCCCCTATTTTAAAACTCAATTTACTCAAAATTGAGTTAAGCCTTATAGTAGCATTTTTAAGGAGCCTACAGTGATGTTTTAAGGATCTATAGTGGCGTTTTGTAACTCGACGTCAACAAACTCGAGTTATATGTAAAAAAAATTAAGAAAAAAGTAAAAAAAAAAAAAAAAAATTACCTATAACTCGAGTTTATGGAGGTCGAGTTACAAAACGCCACTATAGGTCTTTAAAACGTCACTATAGGCTCCTAAAAACGCCACTATAGGGCTTTAGAAGTTTTTTTTTTAACTGGATTTTGAGCAAATCGAGTTACAAAAGAGGAGCATTTCTCTAATTAATTTGGGAAGAGGAGCAAAAGACTATATAATTTGAGCGAAAAGGGTATAGGCCAATTTTGTCCCCACATTTTAACAAAAATCTTATTTTGAGTTGTGGTGGGTCCAAATATAATTTATTTTATTTTTGACTTATGACTGGTTAACAACTCAACTTTTGTGAAAATATTACAAGAATTGTTGTGATTGTAGAACAACTCTCTTTACACTATGCTTACCATAAAAAACTTGAAGATGACTAGGTCGAACCTATACTCAACTAAGGGTTCATACGATGAGTAAGTTTCATCCTAAGCCTAAATATCCAAAGAGAAGCATTGAGAAAAGATCCTCAAATAGATAGACAAATTTATCAGTTCATTAGAATTAAATTAAGGGGGTGTGATGTAGATGGGTGGTAATCGTTAATGTACTTTAGCAAAGATTGAGCGAAAATGCTTGCTAATTTTTTTTTTTTTTTTTTGATTGAATAAAATTAATGCAAATGAGTTTTACATTGTCTTTGGTAGGGCTGTGCATAGGTCAGTTGAAATTGATTTTGAGATCAAACCAACAACTGACCTGATGAGTGATGACAAGAAGTTTGAAGTTGCATGCCCTGTCGTCGACTGTGAAAATACGAGTTATCGACCTCCAAGGCTCCTTTGTTCTGGTGGTTCGATCTGTCAAGCCTCAGGTTTGGTGGTAAAAACACGTGGTGGTAGAGTTATTATATCTAGTGGAGACTCACTAGATCTAGCTATGATGTTCCCAAATTTGGCAATGATCTTTCTAGATCTGGTATAGTTCTTGCCAGATCTGGCAGAGAACAATCACACATTGAAGAATGATGGCTTTGAAGGTGGAGAACGTTAGCTTTCTGTTGGATCCATTATAGTCAATCATAGTTGATTTTGAAAGGTGAGACTTGTCTCTTAACCCAATATTATATTGGGGAGATAAACACCTTAAGAAGTTTCCTTGATAATATATTATATAAAAACAGTTTAATCTAAAATTAATATAATATATAGAGAGACACTTTAACCTAAAAGACCTAAGCCTAATGGGTATGTGTACATAATAATCCCCCCCTAAGTGTGGGTACCGTAGGAGTGCTTCACACGTTCTAAGCATGCTAAGCATTCACCTCGACATGCTAGGCAACCAATGGTACTCATATATACGCAGTACACATATGAATGTAAAATTCAGATACCTTAGAAAAAGGTGGTGGAATAAATTATGTGCTTTTAAATAGTTTAGATAGTGCGTTTTGATTTGGTACCGACAGCATGCGCATGGTGATGTTGAAATTGGTCAAGGACTCAAAAATATTTGGAAATTTTGACATGAATCATCGGTGAAAGAATCAAAATTCCTCAACAATCAGAAGTCATCATGATGGCTGCTAATTACTTAACTAGAGAGACCTTGAACACTAAATTAGAAGCAATGTTTGCTTTAATTCTATTTTCCTTTTTTTTTTCTCCGAGTAATTTTAGTACCACATAAAAAGTAACAATTTTTGCCATAATTATTATACATGGTGGGCTATAATTGGTTGCCTGTCAAATTTATATAGACCCACAACATTTTTCCCACCACTCACCGTTTGCCACATAGACAGTTGTGACAAAATCTTTGTGTTACTAGAATCTTTGTTTCCCCCTCATGCCCACAGAAATACATGTTGCCTAATTGGTTGAGAGTGAGTCCCACCTTCCCTTGATTTTCAAAAACTTGTTTTAACCTTTTAGTCCTATTATAAATGATTCAATTCTCTGTCTCTTAATACTTCTTTTTGACTAAATGTGGGTGTTTAGAAATTTTTGAACATCTAATTATTCTCTTGGGTGTATGTAATTCTCCTATTCCATATATATCAAGTAATTATAGATGAATCCCTTGAGTGTAACCCAAGATAATGCCTAGGGGTTTTGAACCCAAACCTCATTTGATCTCATGAGGCTTGGGGAACTAGTAGACCAACCCTTGGGAGAAAATTGCTTTTTGCCCCTTTCTGAAAAAAAATACAGCATTTTGCCCTCTTTCTCAAACTAATTAGGGAAATGCCCCTCTTTTGAAAATCGAGTTTCTGAAAATCGATTTAGGCCCTATAGCGGCGTTTTTAAGGACTCTATAGTGACGTTTTAAGGACCTATAGTGACGTTTTGTAACTCGATTTTCATAAAGTCGAGTTACATGCAATTTTTTTTCTTTTTTTTACCTATAACTTAACTTTATGTAAATCGAGTTACAAAACATCATTATAGGTCTTTAAAACGTTACTATAGGGTCCTTAAAAACGCCGCTATAGGGCCTAAATCGATTTTCAGAAACTCGATTTTCAAAAGAGGGACATTTCCCTAATTAGTTTGAAAAGAGGGCAAAATGCTGGATTTTTTTTCAAAAATGGGCAAAAAGCAATTTTGTCCCCAACCCTTGGGGTTCATTTTTTCCGAATATCTTATATATTTGGAACAATTGATAATTATCGCATTATCAAAGCGTGCCACACAAGATAACAAGCTCCAATCTTAGTCAAACTCAACTATAATCCTAATTAATGTGCAAGCAATCATGTTCAATCATACTTGGTGTGCAAGCAGAAAAAATCCTAGCAAGGCTTGTAATCCTATTTGTCTAGGGTTTAGATTACCCTACTACAGGTTCATTGTAACATAGTTCTTATAGCAAATATATAGCCATTAAGGGCTTTTCTTTAGGGATGTTGGCCATCAAGCCTACTTTGCTTCTCTACATTATTTTTTTTTATTCTTTCTATTTTCAAATTTTATCAAAGTTATGTCTCATCTTTTCTAACATCCTAAGGTTGAACCGAGTCTCCACTTTACCTCTTGAATACTATTGTTAATATAAGACATTACCTTCTCACATAAAGGAATGCTCCAACAATTTTTTATTGATAAAATCAAATTTAATATTACATTTGGAGTCTCACTTTAAGTGCAATCGTCATTAATCTTTCGTAAGTATATTTAAAGACATAAAATTTTCATTCCAACGGAGAAGGAGATTGGAGTTACAAAACATTGTAACTTATGTCGCTTATTTAGTACGTAATATGGTCAAAAGTCTTGTAGCTTAACTCACATTTTTTGAATGATGTTTCTAACAAAAATGTCTAGGAATCAAATTCTTTCCCACCTATCAAATTATATATATATAAAATAAATAAATTTAGTGTGAGAAGATGTACCCTCTTGCCCCAGTTAAATATTACAAGGTGTGATTGATAAAACTTTGACGTAGGATGCAAAATTATATCATCACAGTTGCACACTTCCAAGTTCCAGCTAGGGAAAAGTCGAGAGCAGAGAAGAAGTGACATTATAGCGTACATGACTTTCACAATCTAATCAATGTAGTATTAGCTAAAGCATTATTACCCGATCACTTTCTTAACATTAATCTTCTGTGCAGCTTAAAATATTACTCCATTCAGATAAAATAATAGTTTTTCCTGCAATTAGTGCCAGAAATGATAATGACATGGCTTGCTTGTCATTCAAGGTTATATTATTGAGGCTGCCACATATATGAATAACTTGTAAGTTGTTTAATCGAATCAAACCCAATAAGTTAGGCATAAAAAATTTCACTTATTAGTAGATTAAAAAGGTAATGTAAATGATCAACCCAAATGAGAATTTTAAAAAACTTGCATACTTAACGGTAAAAAAAAAAAAAAAAATTATGAAAAAAATTATGTTTGTAGCATTACTCAATCAAATAAGACGTTTGTTACAAACAGTAACAGGTATGGATCTCGTAGCTGTGATGCCAGCTTGATAAACTTTCACAACCCTCAACCCTCTTACTCCTACTTAACTACATGAATCTAAATTTGCATAGTATCAAAGGACTCTGATCATTCCTTCATTAAGCCCCTCAAGCACCTTATTTTTTTGGTGAGATCCTCAAGCACCATATATCTCTTAATTTTTGTGAAATATAGGACAGACATACTCTGGACCAAGAAAGGCAAAGACACGTACACTTAGCGTCAAAGTAATTTCGTTTTTTTCTCATTAAAAAAAAAAGTACTTTTGTTTGTTTGTTTTTTTTTTTTTTTTTTCGTTTTGTGGTTCCAGGAATCCAAAGCCAAAAGATATGGAAGAAGGGAATGAAGTATGAACTACTGGTGACAGGGGTGAGAGAGTGAATGACAAAAGCCATAATTGAGAGGTACTTTACTGATTTCATTTTCATGCGAGAGTCTAGACTATGTGAATGTCCTCCGCACACAAAACCTGCATGAGTGACCCCAACACCATGTGGAAGAAGGGGATGAAGTATTAACTACCGGCAAAAGTGAATGACAAAAGCCATAATTGAGAGGCACTGTACTGATTTCATTTTCATGTGAGAGAGTCTAGACTATGTGAATGTCCTCCGCACACAAAACCTGCATGAGTGACCCCAACACCACGTGAGACATCTGTTAAAGAGTCCAGAAAAGACGATCCAAACTTTCCAGACTTGTTGCTGTCGATGCCAACCAATTTGCTTTCTTTCGTACTTTATTATTTGCAAAGTTGAACATGTCCTTATAATAGACTCTTCAGCCTTAATTAATACAATGGTACTAATTGGTTGGAATCGACAGCAACAAGTCGAAGTCCGGATATTTCCAGACTTGTGTTGCACATCAAATTTTTTGACGTGTACTTCAATTATATAATTGTATGAGTTTGATCATACATGCTGAAGAAAAACAAAGGCTCCCTAAAGATAAAACACATAAATTCATTTTATTCACAACCATATCTTGTGAATAATATTGCAACAATGGGCAAGAATCATAATAAGGGAGATGTAAGATGTTATCTTTGTATGGATAGAAATTGCACAAGACCAAGATCCCCTGTAGCAGAAGCCATAGTAGCTTACCTAGCAGTGGAAAAAGCATTGGAGCTGGGACATAAATTTGTAATATTGTAAGAAGA
Source organism: Quercus variabilis (assembly GCA_030445155.1). Lineage (NCBI taxonomy): Eukaryota > Viridiplantae > Streptophyta > Magnoliopsida > Fagales > Fagaceae > Quercus > Quercus variabilis. Next base: position 43,568,469 of record CP129451.1, read on the forward strand.
TGCTCTTAATTTAATGATGTAATCCAATCAATTCAGAACTCAACAAGTCCTCACTGTTCCATAGATACATCACTGCAATCAAGAGATTTTGAACTCCTTTATTGATAGGTATAAACATTCCTATCTCCTTCGTCCCTATTTTTTCCTGGGGCCCAAGAAGTCTGTTGGAAGTTGGAACTTGAAACTGGCTCTCCTCATGTGCACTTTCTTTTCTCTTGTTAATTATGCAGTATTATTCAAGAATTTTTTTTTTTCCTTACAACAAGTAATACTCAACCATATCAAGTGAGTCAAGCAGTAACTTTCAAGGATGAAGACATGATGTTTGATTTAAAAATTAGGAACAAATTTGACTCCAAACATTTTTGGAGTTTTCTTGCTCCAACTTATCGTGTGGCAATTGAAGACCATCCATGTGTAGCTTTAGTCACATCATTTCTTTAATGAATCATGTAACTTATTTAAATAATATACATAGATAGTTTTATAATTTGCCAAGTAATGAGTTGGAAAAGATAGTTTCAAACACATTTGGAGCCAAACTTTGTCTTAAAAATTATTGTTTTTAATGGACAATGATTAGCTCCAAACCAATTTGGAGGAATCTCTTCAAACCCATTATGTGGTGATTTATAAGACTATCTATGCGTATTATTTAAACAAGTCACAATACTTATTATAAAAATCATGTGACTAAAATTACACATGCAATCTCTTTGATTGTCACACAGTGGATTAGAGGAAGAAGATATACGAGCTAAATTTTTTTCGCTTTCGTCCACCTAAAACCAATGAGGCTTTTGCATGGGACTGATCAAGTTGAGAAATTATTGTTTCACACTCATTAATGTATATTCCATACAAAATATCCACACTTTCATATTAGGTATCCACATTTTTCATGACCATCCACGTTTAATACATGATGTGTACTAACAATGTAAAAAGGGAGAGTGTGATACAATCAAACCCTGACTAAGTCAACCTAACTGACTTTGTCTAGTTGGGAGAATGAAAAGTGAGAAGATGGAAATTATTTTAGCTTTCCACAATGTATTTGGCACAAAACATAAAAAAGTGAAATGATGATAAATAAATATAAATTTCCTTTATTTGGTTGAGAAAAATAATGAAAGCATAGAAAAGGTAGTTTATTTGAATATTCTATTATGTCCCTATTACATAAGAGGTGGAACATCACTCCATTTTCTTTGCCCTTCATTTTCTCTCATCAACCAAACAAGAGAGATGCATATGCGGCCTCCCACCCTTTTTCAAAAGGAACTAGGTTATACTCTCAAAGGTAAAGGAGAATAGCATTTACTTAGCTGATTCATTCAACATTGATAATATGAAATGAAGCCTCTCCTCTGCAGAGCCATTCCGGGTCGTTGATCCACATTCAATTCTGCTAAACAAGAAACATTATTAACCAACCAGGCTTCCTCTCTAAATCGAATTAAATCATTGCAAGTTGTTCGCCTATTTGGCTATTTCAGATTTAGTACTGATGATACACTAAACACCACACCAAAGTAAATCCAACAGCGAACTAATGAACTTTCTATTTCTCCTAATTAGCACAACAAAGAAACCTGAGCTTTTGATGGACAGGTCAATTGGGATCACCATACAAAAAAGAAACCAGTAAAACAAACTAATGGGCACACGAGGGAAAGAGAAGACACTTAAAAATATACAGTAATGATTGTATAATGACCATACAATCAAAACAACACAAGTATGTCAGACATACATGGCTCATGCAAACTTAACATGGATGAGGACTTCCAATTACAAGGGGTACGCACATCTCCTTGGATCTCTAGTAAAGAAGGGGTGTCCAAGTGCTTCTCTTGCCTTCAGACGATCTGCTGGGTCATAACGTAGGAGCCCTTGCAAGAGATCAATCAAATCGCCAGCAGAGTGATCAACATGCTGCATTATTAGGTTCTGCAACAGAGAATTCAATGTTCATTTGATTACACACGGAAGATGGCGTATAATTAAAAAAGGTTCAAAGAAATCTTCCATATATAATTTTGTCCAAGTTATAACATGGCAGCAAACTAAACTAGTATTATTTATCTAGGTAATTCAAGAAAGCATTGTAGCAAATGTTTTTATAACAGAACCAAATCCATTGATTTTTTTTTTTTAATAATTATTTATTTATTTACCTATGAGGACAGAAATTAACAGAAGATAAAATACAATATTGGATCAAATTGGCAGAACAAGTGTGAAAATGAAGTTCCAGAAAATTTTCTATATCAGTAGCTCAATTTCAAGATGTAATGAGAATTGATGTTTTGAGATCCTACAGATTACAAACTAGTTTAGCACAGTTGTAAGTGTTTTGACATGTCAGAACCTAATCAATTGACTTTCTTTTTTTATCAATTTTTATTTATTAGCCTTTGCAGAAAAAACAACAGAAGATTAAATAAATATTGGATGCAAATTAGCAGAACTGGGGTGAAAATAAAGAAAATTTTCTAATAGATAATTCAGTAAGTCCATTTCAAGATGGTATGAGACTTATGTTTTGAGATCCTACAAATTACAAACTAGTTAGTATGGTTCAGATAGAGACAACAATTGGTGAATGCATGCTTATACAGCAACTGAAAATCTCAGCCTTTTTAGAGAGAAAAGCTGGGTAGAGTAACCAACTAGTCAGAATTTAGCAAGGTCTGTGCAGGCACATCAACCTAAGAAGGGCTATTGAGGATCACTTGGTTATGCAAGACTCCTAGTAAGCATTAGTGTACTCTTACATCTTATAAACCCCTCCGAAGAAAAACATCAAAGTAAAAGATAAATATAGTGGACACATCTGGTCCAAATTTATATGAACAATTCTGAAGCTGCAAATTCTGAATGATTACCGGCAGGCGGGGCAATTTCCAAACTGCCCTCATGCTTTCCCTTGATGTTGCACCATCAGGCCAATCTAATCGTGCACCACTCCTGAAGTATTTCTCAGAACGACGGCTACATGAAGACAGGGACAAGTACAAAACATAAGAGCTTCACCCACGTAGGAAACCAAGAAACATTGCAGAAAGAACAATATGGTCACTCTTACTCAGCTCTAAGCATCATATGTTGGGGTATTGGCCCCAAAACCCTCTCCATCATGGCAAGATGCTCCAAGTTTTCGTGTGTTTGAAAAAGTGCCTCTCCCTGCTCATAAATGATAGAGGGATTTAAAAGGTAACATGCATTCAAACTCTATAGCCAAATATAGAAGCAGTCCAAAATTCCTATAATTAAAACACCCTAAAACCAAATATAAATATTAAATTAGCTTCAGGTCAGCAGTGGAAGAAGAGTTTCAAGTGTGCCTCATATCATAAAAGGTCAGTTTCCACATTAAACTTCCCAAATGAATCACTGAAAACAATACTCAGTAGAATGTGTGACTGTCAAATTTATCAACATAGTCAATTTGACTACACTGTAAACGAACGGGGACCTATAAACAGAAGGGTACTTACAGAGCAAAGTTCAACAAGTATGCAACCCACACTCCATAAATCGCAAGGATAGTTCCATCCAAGACCTGCAGATATTGCCCACAGCGAAAATTATCTAGAAGCAATGAAGCAAAACACTGACTGCAGTAGTGTTATAGGGAATAATATTTACCCAATATAACCTCTGGTGCACGATAATGACGAGTTGACACTACATAACTGTGATCCTGATGTTCAAATGTAGTACTTCCAAAGTCAATGAGTTTAATGGTGCTTGACTTGGGAAGATTCTTGAAATATGAACCATCTTTTGTTGACCGTGATAGAAACTTAATTGCAGCCATTGAAGAACAAAAGAAATATCAGGCTTTGAATTCAACTAATAATCAGGCTCAAAAGCACAAAATTCACTCATGTCTTCCAATCAAAATAAGGCATGAGATGACATAGTACCTCTTAAAAAAATCTGCGCTTTAATTACAGATTTCATATAATAATTGTATAATTGTCTTATTATCTAATATTATATAATAATTGTATCATCAGGTCAAATAAGATATTTATTTAGTTAACAGCCTTCCTCTGATCAGACATTCAAATTGAAAAATAAAAATGATATACCTAGACAAAGAATAAGTTTAATCAAACAATACCTTATAATCTGGCACTTTGACATACTCAGAGGAAACAAGAAGAATGTTTTCTGGCTTCAAATCAGTGTGAATCAGGCGCAATTCATGCATAACTACAACATAAACAAGTAAAATGAGTCAACAAATGAAAATAGTTATCTTCTAAATCATCAATTCCTCACTTGTCCCAAAAAAAAAAAGTTTGGGTTTGAAAATGGAGAAATCTTTTTAAAATGGAAATGAAGTAAATAGATGCCCAAATCTCAGTATCATTTTAAATATATTTGAGCATCAAGTAGAATGAATCAGATAAAATGGTGCAAGAATTGCCCACACACATGCTACAGACTCCAAAAGTTGTCTGCCCAGCTCCCGAACAAGATCAATGGGAAATGAACGGTAGCTGTTTTTGCGAAGAAAATCGTATAAGCTTGGTCCAAGCTTCTCAAATACCTGTTGAAACCATTTAAATTCATCCGCAAGTTCTTTTAACTCACAGAATATTCAGGCATGAAGGAACATACATTGCCCCTTCAAATTAATCAAATCAGAAGTACCAATAAATACTTACAATACAAATATGATTACGATAGTCAAACCAATTCCGTATTTGCACACAACTGCAAAGAATGAAACCACTTATACCAAAAATCACTTTGAAGTACTACAGCCAATATGGGAAAAAGAGAACAACATCCTTACCGGGTGCCACCAACATCGTGTCTAGCAAGCCTCTGTAAGACATCAATTTCAATCATAGCTGCTTCTCGATATTTGTGTATGGAACGGACAACTTTGATAGCCACAACTTCTTTCTTTTCATTATCAACGCATTCCAAGACTTGTCCAAATGTCCCTACATAAGTTCCGGGTAAAAGATCACAGAGATGATTATAAACATCACTGACCATTAAGATACAATATTTAATAGCTCCCATATGCTTCATGTGGTTAATATGGATAGAAAGGAACAATCATACTTTTACTGATGTGGAGGTCTCAGTGGTGTAGATGAAAAGTTAAAAAACTTTGTTCGAGATATTGGTTTTTTTTTTGATAAATAACGGTTGATTGGTATTGGTAATTTAACATTGTTAAAGTGAAGGAGATCCTTTCATATTTGCTAGTTTTTAGGAGAATTTGTCTACACATCCCGTGTACATGAAATATCTACTCATTTCATTACTTAAAAATAAAATTTTTTAAAAAAAGGACAAAAGAAATAGGTAACATTTACAAATTTCCATATAAAGTGGAAATCACTTCATAAAAGACTGATGAAATTGAAAACGTACAAAAGATTTAAGGACAAATGAAAAATTTATCGAACTACTAACCTTCACCCATTTTGCCAATAATCCTGTCTGCAATTAAAATGAGAAAAGGTCAGTCACTGGTGAGCAAGTTATGGGGCAGCACTCAGGAATCAGAATGAGAAAAAGACACAAGTCAATCCGTGAAAAACACAATTGCATAAATGAGCGCATGAACGATTCCATGTTAGGACTTTAGAAGGATTATACATATTTTTCAAACTTGAAAACAGATTGTCTAGATTTTAGTCATAATACAACAAATGGAGATCCAAACTCTTTAACACAGATCCAAGTTAGAAGCAGGAAGCCACATTAGAAGCAGTGTCCTACAGTGATATCATGACTCAGCAACTTAACTTACATATTCAACCACAAGCAAAAAAACCGAACACATTGCAATGTATTCCAATTCTATATTGAAAAAGGCGCGATTTTACAAATTACAGAGAACAACTCACATCGAGGAGTTATAGTTTCTCCGACAACGAAAACATAATGACCATCTTTATCGTCCGATCTCCAAGGAGGGGAGCCATTTGGAGGCACTCCCCTGTAAAACATAGATGAAGTATACCCATAATTAGGCATTGCCGCCGCCCCCCCAAACTCCTGCCCACAGTACATCCCTGGAATTATCTGCATTACCAAAATAACAACAATAGCTCAACTAAATTAACATCAATAATTCGTGTAAATAAGTAACCAAAATCGCAATTCTACAATTTACAGACAGATATATAGTATGGAAAAAAAAAAAACACCAAAATTTTCTACAAAATTATTCATGTAAATTCAAAAATATAATTCGTTTAAAGCGAAGAATTAGAAACTCTATAGCAAATTTGAAGTATGGTTCATATTCAAGGATCGCAAAAATCGATACAGAAATACAAGTATTACCTTGGGAGGAGGAAGAGGAGGAGGCATATCCCAAGTCAAACGCGGTCTCTTCCTTGGGCGCTTATCCATGTTCTTGTGCGGGAACTCTATGATCCTCTGAGTCTCCATTTTCTCTTTCTTCTTCTCCAATTTCGCTCTTTTTAGCGACGAAGACGACGCGATTATTTCTCTAAGCCTTGGATCCTCAAAATTTTCACAGATTCTTCGAGCTGATCCAGAATCAAATCAAACAAATCCAATCCACAACACGATCTTTTTTCTTCTTCTTCTTCTTTTTCGAAATCAAGAAAGAAACCCTAATTTTTGAGTCGGATTTGAAAGAATTTTTCTTCTAATTTTTTTGGTTCATCAAAATTCAAAGAAGCAGACTGAGAAGATCTGGAGATTAACCTGAAGCGAAGAAGCTAAACTCGAATCGATGGTGTGTTTCTAACCATGGTTTGGGAGAAAGAGAGCTGGGCCCCGAGAGCTTGGATTTTTTCGGGGACCACTGTTTCTCTCTCTCTCCATCGTCACCTGAGGACCACAGTTTTGTCTCTCTGAACGTTCATGGGCCCAAAGTTTTGGGCCGCTGTCAAGGCCCATTATCATTTTCTGGACAAACAATTGATTATTTTTGTAATTTTTTTTTTTTGGTTGGTTGGTTAACTTGGTTCTTAGTTGTAAAGTTGCATTGAGAAACAAACATCATAATTGAAATTCTAATGTATCTAAAAAAAAAAAATTAAATAAAAATAAATTCCAAATAGGCAAAGGTTAAGATGGTCTCAATCCTATAAAAAAAAAAGTTTTGACTTCTATTTTGTTCAACCGATAAAATTTCATGTTGTTGAATAAAACAACCGAGAACAAATCCTGTCTATTCTGTTAGAATTTGAGGGAGTAATTGATTTAGGATTTCAGAGGCTAAAATATTAATGAATAATAATAAAATTGGTGCCTGCATACAAAAACAGATGAAGAAACTAACCGAATATTTGCTAACGGCCTAACAACTTCCTAACAGCTAATATAATAGAATTGAGTTTAACTTACCTCTAATACCTTTTTAATTGGAATCTCATTTTGTTTTAATGAAAAATTATCACGTCACTCATTAACTAAGTAAAATGTGGAGATTAGAACCCCCTACCATTTGCTGTTGTATATTTAAAAAAAAAAAAAAAAAAAAAAAAGGAGATATCCAGTTAAAAAAGTATTGAAGGTAAGCCACACCCAATAGAATTAACTACAAGTCCCACTAATACATTTTTGTAATTGACAATTGTCTCCACAAATACTAAGTAATTACACAAAACTACTTGGAGCTTTACAGCTGGAACTGCAAGTCGTATAGCAGCCTCAGCATGTAGACAGCAACTTCTATCTTGAATCGAGCTTACTCCTCTTGATCTTCCCTTAATATACTCCAAAATCAATTGGTATCTTGCATTATGATAAAGAGCAATTACCATGTAATGGATAGGTTAGATGTGATAAACACAATTGCGATGATATAAGATGGTTAGAACAATCCTTGAAGGTAAGGAATTCAAACTCAAAAATGTCTAAGAACCTCGAGTCGAGAGATGGAACTACAATTACATTGACTTCAGATAAACTTTTATTCGGCTTTTGCAGGGCTATGGGTTGTATTTGAATTATCTGCACCTTTTTTTTTTGGAATGCATTCTCTGTTAAGGGGAGCACCGAGCACTAGATTTATATTGTTCTTGTGAGTTTGAAATTGCAAATGTTGTCAGCATGCCATAAATAGTAAATTTGTTAGGAACCCCAAATTATACCATATGCCTTCTAATCTCCTAATAATTGTTGTATTCCCTTTAGTTAGTTTGTTGAGATAAGGATAAGTTAGTTGGGAATTGAGTACACATGTAGTTCATTTAACACATGACTTAATTCTTAGAGTACAAGTTAAATTAATTAGTCAATTATCTTAAGACATGTGGGCCAATAAGATTAGAACTAGTCTTCTATAAGTACATGATTGTAATTTCTACATTAGATATTGAAGAATAAACTAATTGATTGCTTAGTACATTTCCTCTCTCTTAATCAATGGTAGAGATAAGAATTTATCTTTGGAAGAGCCAAGTATAAAATGAGATCATAAAATTTTCCTCTATATATATATATATATTACATCTATATTATGTATATTGAGAAGCACTACGTCTATAACATTTTCAAAACAAATCTTAAGTGACAATATTGTGAAAGTATAGTGAAATGGTGTGAACATAGCATTTTTCTATGTACAATAGTCTAAAATAGAATTAAAATAAAATACTACAATCATTGAAAGAATATAATCCAATAAGTGAATAACCAATTATAATTTTTGTCAAAATTAATAATAATGTATTATATTTATATGGAATATAATATACTATATTTATCATTCATCAAAATAGTATAGTTTTAATTTATCAAAAAATAAAGAATACAAGAACTAGAGAAGGAAAGCCACATACCTGGGGACTTGGGGGAAGAAATGAGATCAGTTTTTCTTTTTAAGTGTAATGTTTTTAAACCATACACGTGGTGATCTTTTGGAATTAAAGCAAATATTAAAATATTTTTGGACTTATAAATCTGTAAAGTACAAAAGGATTCAGAAAACAAGTCAGACCAAACTAGAAATATTTTCCCAGACACAAAACTAAGACAAGAAACAGTCAAGCTCGTAAGAACGGTCCTGTGAATTCATAAAAATTTTGGGGGGCCAGGGCCCCTTCAGTCTCAACATGGCTCCAACATTATTCTTAATATTTCTCTATGAAGAATGATTACCTCGAATTAAGTCAATTCCCCTATAATTCTCATGCATTCCCCTACAATTCATTTCCATTCCCATTAGGAGGTTCCTAACAAAATTGGTAATGTAGTTTACCACAAGCCTGCTTAAGAAATAACTGAGATGCAGTAAAGTTGAAACTTTTGTGAGATCATACTAATGAACCAAGTTCTTGCATTTATATTTAATTGTTGCTTTTTTTTTTTTGATGATTCTTTGCTGATGCCTTTTATGTGCATAAAAAACTCACCGTTCCACCTTTGCCCCCTTTAAAATACCATAATGACTGACAGAAAATATTATTACTTGGTAAATGGTATCAATGTCATGATTGCTGCACATAAGATCAAATACAAGAATGCTTTCAATTAAGTTGCACAACAGTTACAAAGGCAAATTTCAACTTTCAAGAGTTGCATTACTCCTATAAAAAAAAAAAAAAAATAGTTACAAATACAAATGGATCTTTGTTATAACCAATCTCTGGTTCGGTGAATGAAATTCCGTTTCCCATTGCAGAAAAAAAATGCCACATACTAAAAACACTAGTACAATTTTTATAACATATTAAATAAATACAGTCACTAGGACAGATTACTTTCTTGAGAAAACGTCAGTTTTGCAGATCCCCCCAAAACCATGGTAGCCCCAATCAAGTTTCTGGTTTTAGTTGTTGAGCACGATGTTGCCAGTGCTGCATCCAGTAGTGGTTCTTGGAATGCTAGATACAGCCTGCAAGGAAAGCTCTGCTTATTTCTCACAAACCACTTTAGGAACTTCAGAGAAGTTACATTATATATTTGAATAAGTTGGCAGTAGGAGCTTTATTTATTTATTTATTTTTTGATAAACCAGTAGGAGCTTTATTGAACTTAACCAAATGAGCATAAATTCACATTCACTTTTAGTCATTAGACTTGTTAAATGACTTAATGAGTCATCTAAAAAATACAGGTGGATGATCATTTGAACTGTCATGTAATAGGTTGGAGAAATCTCCTTCAAACTGCTTTGGAAGGTCCTCTCAGATTTACAACTCCAACTTATAAAGCTGAACCACTCTGAATCATTTCAAAGTTAATTCAACACATCTTCGATAAAATTGGAAGCTTTAACCTCTCTTAGATGCTCAATACAAAACCTCAAGAGCATATAAATTTCATCCTTTTGTTGATGTCTTCTGTCCATAGTTACAAAGACATGAACTTTGCTTTTGATTTCAATCCAACTGCTACCTGGAATCCTCTTCATGCCCTTCTCTTTCATTTCTCTTCTTATTGTTGACACACTCTGCCATCTACCAGCTGCAGAATGTGCATTTGATAGCATTACATATGATGCCACGTCTTCAGGATCCAAAGTGAGGATCTTTCGTGCTGCTAACTCTCCCAATTCCATATTTGAGTGAATCTGGCAGCCTCCAAGCAATGCTTTCCAAAACCCAATTCCAGGATCAAATGGCAATTCACAAAGAAACTCCTCAGCTTGTCTGAAGCTCCCTGAGCGGGAGAGTAAGTCAACCATACAGGCATAGTGCTCAGGCTTTAGCATGCTAGGGTCTTCAAGTCTTGCTTGATTGAAATATGAGTAACCCTCATCAATAAGGCCAGCATGATTGCAAGCCCATAATAGGCCAAGAAGTGTAACACTATTTGGTTTACAACCTACATCCTGCATCCTTTTAAAGAAGTTCACGGCTTCCTCTCCTCTACCATTCTGTGCATAACCACATATCACAGCATTCCAAGAAACAATATTTCTTTCAGAAAGTTTATTGAATACCAAGAGACTATCTTCCATGGATCCACATTTGGCATAAAAGCTAATAAGAGAGTTGCCAACAAACACATCAAGCTTATCCAAGAACTTAACAGCACAAGCGTGAAAACTTCTGCCCATTCCTAGTGTTGCTATATTGGCAGCTGCACTAATAGCACAAGGAAAAGTAGATTGATTAGGCATCAACCCTTCTCTAAGCATCTCAATAAAAAGATCCACAGCCTCTTCATTGTGGCCTGTTTGGCTACACCCACCAATCATAGCATTCCATGAAACAACATTTCTCAGTGGCATCTCACGGAAAACCCGAAAAGCATCTTCAGTCCTCTCCTTTTTCAGGTAGCCACTCATCAAAGTTGTGTAAGACACCACATTTGGCTCACGGGTATCTTCAAAAGCTCTTTGAGCCTCCTCGATGGTACTCAGCTTGACATAAAAATCTAAAAGTGCACTACCAACAAAGACATTTGAGTGAAGGCCAATCTTTGTTGCGCAAGCATGAAGTTGCTTGCCTATATTAAAGTTTCCTAGTGCAGTTGATGAGTGAATCACCGTGCCAAATGTGAATTCATTGGGTCTAACATTTGACACAAGCATCCTAGAGAAGAGATAGATTGCCTCTTCATACCGGTGCTGGCGAACAAAGCGGCCAATTATGGCCGTGGCAGATACTACGCTCAAGTCAGACACTTCGTCAAACAGTTTACGAGCATCCAAGAATGTGGTTGATTCAGAGTGATACAGTATGGCCTTGCTCGATTGAACAGCTGAGGTACCTAATTTAAAGGCATGGGCATGAGTTTTCCTGGAGAATCTATAAATTATGGGATTCATTTGCTGACTTTTGGCGGGCTATTTGAATTCCGAGGGCTCAGTAAACTCACATATCGGGCGGCTTTGCATGATCAGTGGGCTCGGGAAAGCATGTTAAAGTTAGTGGTGATGGTAAGACCAATGGCTTGAGTACTAAACTACTCATGTTTAGAAGAGACCGAGCACAAATAATTTTGATCATTTGAACCTAATAAAGGAAAATGAAATATTAAGATCACAACTTTTACCATAACTCTTATATCATAACTTGCACATATGACAAGTCATGAGTTGTGAGTTGTGGACTCACTAATTTTACTCTACTACTCACAACTTATTACACAAATAAGTTGTGACCCTAACATTTTTTAGAAAAGAAGAGTAAGTTATTGACTATTGATTTGAAGAGGCCCCATGATGTTCTTGACTAGCAGATGTTCATTTTGAGTTCTCAAAAATTTAAATATCTAGTTGTGAGTTGTTCTATTTGTTGTTAAAATTTAGTAACAATATCTTAGGCGCAATACATTAAGTTCCCTAATTAAATACAAACACATAGTTGTATTGATTAATTTTACTCTACCACTCACAACTTATCACATGAGTAAGTTGTGATCCTAACATTTTTCAAAAAAGAAGGGTAAGTTATTGACTATTGATTTGAAGAGGCCCCATGATGTTCTTGACTAACAGATGTTCATTTTGAGCTCTCAAAAATTAAAATATCTAGTTGTGAGTTGTTCTATTTGTTGTTAAAATTTGGTAACAATATCTTAGGTGCAATACATTAAGTTCCCTAATTAAATACAAACACATAGTTGTATTGATTAATTTTACTCTACCACTCCCAACGTATCACACGAGCAAGTTGTGACCCTAACATTTTTCAAAAAAGAAGGGTAAGTTATTGACTATTGATTTGAAGAGGCCCCATAATGTTCTTGACTAACAGATGTTCATTTTGAGTTCTCAAAAATTAAAATATCTAGTTGTGAGTTGTTCTATTTGTTGTTAAAATTTGGTAACAATATCTTAGGTGTAACACATTAAGTTCCCTAATTAAATATGAACACATAGTTGTATTGATTAATTAGACACAAATAGTGTAGTCTTTTCCAAGGACAAATACATTTAGTTGAATTTAATTTGAGAACCTAATATACTGCACATGAGGTATTCTACCCTAACAAATAATGAGTCTTGAGTCCAATGCTGGAATGAGGTATGGAGTTGGGAGTAGAGGCATCTGTAGTGATGCTTGAAAAACAGGCCACCATCTACGTAACATTTTTTTGCTTTTTAATGGCACAATTGATTCAGTAACATTACATAAGTCATTGTAGTCACAACTCAAAAGGGAGACATGTCAAGCTGTTTTTACTAATAGACAGTATCACTGGATCCAACATCATGAAATAAGAATGTGCAGGAACCAAGTCCATAAGTTAAGCAAAGTAGCCATTGAAGACCAAGACTACAAATAAAATTGGTCTAAATCAATATATTTTTTGCAGAAGAAAGTAAGTCATTAATCACAGAGCATCACAGAGCAGCCTTCTTCGTTTTCCTATTGGAAGTCGATAGTGCAATTTATCTGAATCAAGACAGAGATGTCTATTATTATTATTTAGGCTGCCGTTTATGCCTGAGAGAGAACTGCATGGAATATGCGGAATTGATGCAGAAGGTATGCGAGTATATCCATGAGAATTCACAAGGTGTGGAGAACTTTGAATTATGCAATCATTTTTTTGAATGGGATTGGATGGAACTTGCAAGTCAGGTAAAGGTGGAGGATTTCGCCACTGAGGAAGAGGCGGAAGAAGAATTGTCTGTAGCAATGGTCCTGCTTCTAATACAGTCTGCAGGAGCTTTCCTTTTTGAGGAAGTGGTTTCCCTCTAACAAGAGAATCAATCATAACTGAAGCACGATCAACTATTGCATTTTCTGAAGAAACTGGACTCGTCTGAGAAGACCCGAAACAATCTTGAACTAATGGCTGTTTATGGTTTCTTGAATCAGCTGTGCTTGGATATGTGAAGTCCGGATAGAAAACTGAACCAAACAAGTGATTTACTGGGGTTGAAATTGAATCATGTGAATTGTAGCTGCATGCGTTGAAGTTGCTATCTGATTCTATTGCCATTTTGTTTGTTTCGGTGATCTTTGTTGGAATAGAGCTCTGATCAGGAAGGACTTGTAAAAGAGAAGGGCTGGTTTCATCTTGAATGGTTGGCAATAACTTGTTCTGTAGTCTCTGCAGCTGGTCTCTTGCTTCATCTCTTTCTCGGAAAGCAATGTCCAAGAGCTGGAATAACTGCTGTATCTTCTGCTTGTCTTTGCCTATCTCTTCTGCTGCTTCCATTCGTGCTGTTTCTAGTTCATGGTTTTTGCAGAGAAGCTTGTGCTTCAGCTCAATTACGCTCTGTCAAAGTTGAAAGTAATTCTGTGAGCCATTGGAGACAAAAACTGAAAAGTTGGAGAGAGCATTTTTACTTGGTAGTGTGAAACGTCATTAATCTCCTACATGATTGGAATCTAAGCCATATTCAACATTCAAAACAGTTGGAAAAATGCACATAGGTGTAGCTGACTCTTTTATTCCAACAAATACCAACGGAATTTGTGTGCCAGCTACAAATTATTTCCAAATTTCTTATTGGAGAAAATTTTCCTCCTAATTATTTTAGAGGAATGAATGAGTATATAATTTAAACAAGTCATATTATTCATTAAAAATATATATGACAGTGGATTGGAGGAAATTTCCTTCAAACCAGTTTTAAGGTAAACTATGTCCTTTCTTTTTATGCACAGCACATTAGCACTTTAAGCCATGGTTTGATTAGCATGTTGGAAGCATTCTTTTTTCCTTTTTTTTTCCAAAACACACTCTCATTCGCACATAGCATTTTTTGAATAAAAAGGATGTAAGGCATCCAACAATGGCAGTACCAACTGGGCTTAGAAAATGAATAGTAGTAGGCTAAGCTACCCCACCCAAAAGCACCAATGGTTTTAAGTTGGGATAGTGTTTGTTACCCCCACCTATTTTTTTAACTAAAATTGTGAGTTGAAGACACACTTTCAAAACTGAAATCGTGTTTTCAACTCACTATTTCAGTTCAAAAAATGTATGTAACAGGGTGCATGTAACAAGTTTTATCCTTTAGGTTGAGAGAGATAATAGTCATTAAGCTTAATTGATATCATTTATCATCTTTCAACTATGTATCCAAACCCTACCACATCCTTTTAAAAGTTTTGAAAAATGCATTTTCAAAACAAATTATGCTTTCGGGATCAATTACATACGATCCTATTCGTGTGGTATTGTAAAATTGAAATAAAACCTTATATATGTCTCTCACAAATTTTATATTTGAAATATCTTACTTATCTTCTTCATATATATATATATATATATATTTTTTTTTTTTGGCTGAAGGAAATATCTTACTTATCAAACTCAAATGCTTTTAAAAGTTGAATAGTTTTAAATTTAACATCATTGCTAATTTTCATAAGCATATCAAAATTCTGAAAGATAAGAACAACATGACAATTTCAATGTTAAAGGGCGATATGACCATATGAGAATGGAGATGATTAACAGTGTTGGCGAGAGTAATTATCATTACTATTTTAGGTATCAAAGAGAGAGAAATTGGTTTTTTGAGAGAGTTTTTTTTTTTTTTTTTTTATAATGTGTTTTTATTTTGGAGATACATTAATTTTTAAATTTATTATGCGAGAGGTGTTATGTTCACAATATTTTTACAACAAATCATAAGTGATTAGTTATTACTGGTTCAAATTTAAACCTATCACTAAGACTACTTTTTTGCCTCAACAATAACAACTAGTAATAACCTACCACTTAAGATTTGTTGTTAAGTTATGAAAATATTGTAGACATATTATTTTTCTTTATTATGCACATTAAGGTAGAGTTTGGATAGCGTTTTCAACGCTTGCGTTGCGCATTTGCGTCTATCAGTGGGTCCCGTGCACTGTTCATAGGACCCACAAACCTCTTTTTTTCAGCAAAATTTTTATTAAAAATGGATCACACGACACTATTTACATATTTAAAAATTATTTTGTTACAGTAATTTCAATTTTCAGCAATAAATAATATCCAAACAAACCCTAAGAAAATAACTATTATGATAGCACCCAAGATACAAAGCTCACATTTTTTGTAAAGTGTGGGAGAACCGATTGGTAGGCACCCTAATTATTTTTGAAGACGAACTTCCACACTCAAACTCCCAAGTCCCAATATGCCACCCAACATCTTATTCATAGCAAATAAATAATGAAAAGGCTACCAAGTTAATGATCAAATTCTTCTTTAAAAAAAATGATCAAATGGCAGATAAATAATTATTCTATTATTTAATGTGCTAAGTGTTGACTTGTTCTCGAGGGTATAGATTTCTCCATGAATTAAAAAATAAGTTTAGGGACACAATTTGTTCAATAACTTTTTTTTTTCCAACTTTTTGAAGTAAAAGGCGTGAGTGGTGAAAAATAAAAGTGACAGTTAAGCGTCCACGTGAAAGTGATTGTCAAGAATAGATCTTAATCAGGATAGAAAAATTTGTGCCCCAATCATTCTTTACAAAGAACATGAAAATGGCAAAATGCAAAAGATGTACAAATATGCAGGATGCATACTTACACTAACATGATAAAGCAAACCTTTTTCATGGCAGTAACTGATATCAATACAAATGAACAAATCCCAAATACAAATCAAAATCCAAAACAGAACCATTAGGCATATATAACAACAATACAAACAGAAGCCTCAAAGAAATACAATGAAGAGAGAGATACTTACCTCCTGATCACTCCAAAAGGCATACATAACAACCAACTCTCTTTCTAAAAATCTGCCGGTAACTGGTACTAGTGAAAAGGAGTATATATCAGAGGTGGGGTTGGGTTTTTTTTCTTTACAATAAGTTGGGGTGGTGCTGAGTGCTGACTTATATATAGCAAGATTCTATAAATACACACAATCTTTTATTTTTATTTTTTATATTTGGAGAAGAATATAAACACAATCTAATAACTTCGAACAATATATATACGAATGAAAAACCTTCTTAAAATAAATTTAAAACCTAAAAACCTTCTTGTAACGCCATAAATATAAACCTATACCATCAACTCTATATATATGTAAACCTAGAAATTCCCTCCGTGTTTATGGGGATTGTCTCTCGGGAAAGTATTCATTTCTAATCTTTTCCCTGTATAATGAAATTGTGGGAGTGAGACAGAGACGGTACTCAGAAGAAAAAAAAGATGGTTTTCTCAAAAATGAGTTTGACTTACCTCTCGTACTTCTTTAACTAGATATGTCATTTTGTTTTAAGAGAAGTGCTATATCCACAATATATATATATATATATATATATATATATATTTTAGATTAAGATAGAATTCTACTCTAGCTTAATTTTAAGTGTATATATGTGTGAAACTCCCTCTTGGAGACTTGAATCCCGGCTCTTACCCCCCCACACTCCACAAGCACTTATACTTGTGGAGTGACCATCGCACTAAAGGTGTGCAATGGTTACAATATTTTTACAACAAATTATAGGTGGTTAATTATTATTAGTTTAAATTTGAATTTAGTATTGAGATTACTTTTTTATTTTTAACAACCAATAACAACTTGCCGCTTAGAATTTGTTGTAAAAATGTTATAGACATATCATTTCTCTTGTTTTAAATATACAATGAGAAGTGATAGTTTTGAAAAATTATTATGTACTCTAAGAGTACCTAATAATTTTCCGTGAGTTTTAATCTCCACATTTTATGAATGAAATGAGATTCAAAATCCTAAAGTCAATGCTCACGTGTGATTCAGGTAAGTATTAGGGTTAAAAATAA
The DNA here is from genome assembly GCA_030445155.1 of Quercus variabilis. Taxonomy (NCBI): domain Eukaryota; kingdom Viridiplantae; phylum Streptophyta; class Magnoliopsida; order Fagales; family Fagaceae; genus Quercus; species Quercus variabilis. The sequence continues at coordinate 43,586,105 of CP129451.1, forward strand.
AAACAAAATTAAGCTTGAGTTTTTTTTTTTTTTATAAGAAGCTTGAGTTATTATATCTCAGCCCAACCATGAGACCCATAGGCCACTATCCGAATTAATTATGACCTGGATATCATAAATGTAATTTTAACTGATTTTGAGTCTTGACACTAACTATTATAAGGGATCTTTTTTTTCTTTCTTTCTTTTTTTTTTTTTAAGAAAAAAAATGATGTCAATGTCCCACTTGCATCATGTGTTAGAATTAAGGGTGTTTATCAAACTCTACAAATCGCAAAAATCACACTAAAATTACCCGCAAAATGGTATAACCACACCCACCGCAAGTAATAGTGCACTGCACAGCATGGTGCAGTGCAATTTGTGGTTTTATAATAAGAAAACTGTACTGCACTCTTTATATATATTAATATATTTATTTATTTTTAATAATAAATATATTATTAATAGTTTAATAACCCTAGCAAGTGTAGACTAGGAAAGCCAGCCCAAAATTATTAAAAAATATATATAGTTCAATAATTTAAAACTTAGCCCAAAATAAAGGGAAAAATTAGTTTTGGGCAAGGTAGGAAAATAAAAAATTTGAAAAATATAATAACTTCAAACCGTTCGAACTGCATTTTATACATAGCAACGCACATGTGACTACAAAAATGAGGTGCGGTATGGTTAAAACTCTAAACCACACTACACTACACATGTGGTTGTAAAAATAAGATGTGGTTGTAAAAATAAGATGTGGTGTAGTTATGATTTTAACTAAACCGCACTGCAAAGTACGGTGCTAAAAATGGCCCAAAATTGCATTGCGTCACACCGCGAACACCCCTAGTTAGAATCTTAGTGTTGATCAACCAAAAACAATGTCATTTTGAATAATAAAAATATAAAAATGATATATATTATTTTTAGGCGGGTTAACAATAAAAATGTGATGAACCATAACACAAGGAACCTATTAACATCAATATAATCAAACAACATATATAATATCTAAAAATCAAAGCGTAACATTTACAGTTTCTACACTCCTATTAAGCTACATCAGCATAGCATTTTGGTCTACTTGATTAGTTGATCCACTTGGCTCCATTCAATCCATTTTGGTCAATTTGGTTCATTTGGTCCATTTGGCTCACTTCGGTCCCATTTGATCCACTTCAGTCTATTCGTTCTTATTCAGTCCACTTCAATTTGTTCGATCAACGTCAATGCAGTTTGGTCCATTTTATTTTTGCCTTTGATTTGATTCTTTTTTTAAGTTGTCTTTTTAGTTTTTGGCTCAAAAATTTTTTTCTTAATTTTTGGGTTAAAAAATATGAAATTTTATTCTATTTGGTCCAAAATCTTTAGTTTTGGGCTAAAAACTACAAACAAAATAGGTATTAGAAATTAATATGGACCCTAAAAAAGAAATAAAAATGATGTACCTTTACAATATTATTTTAAAATTCAAGTTTCAATAATATAGAGTTATAGACACTATAATTATATTGGGATGAATAAAAAATTTGTCATCAATATTTATTGTATCATCATTTTCCCAATAAAATATTTCTAAAAATAGTTTATAAACCAATGCCGAGCATTGGTTAAAATTTCCCTTTAAAAAGTATGTCAAATTTTAGGAATATATCTCCAAAAAAAAAAAAGTATATATAACTGCAATGAATTTATGCCTGCAAACCAATGTATCAATAACAAGTGTATTTTCTTTTTTTTAAAATGTACATTACACTCATTATTGAACATTTTTATTAATATTTAACATATGTTCTGTGGGGTCTATGGGCCTGGTAGCCTCAGCCCATCGCATAGTAGGCCCAAGGCCCATGCCGAGGAAGACTGATCATCCGAGGCTAAGATGGAAAAAACCTTTTTTCGGTTGTAAGCCGAGGACCTCTTTGTCCTCGGCATGCCAAGGATGAATTTTAGAAGGGACAAGCTCAGGGCAAGCTGTCATCTCTGTATTTAATGCATTCACCTAACCCCTCTGGCCGCATTAATGGTGATATAACCCTTTGGTAGGGCAACGTTGATCAGAGTGAACCACTTGAGTGCTGATAAGACTTCTGATGGGATGGGCAACTAGAAGAAAGGCGAATAGATGATCAACAGATGGAAGAGCGAGAGAGGATGATGAGGACTATATAAGAAAAGCGAGTAAAGTAAAAGAAAGAGGGGGAAGAAGGCTAAAAGAAAAAGTGCTCCTCGGCCATGGGCCGAGGAGCATTCCCCGGTTGTAACAGTTACTCTATTTATGTAAAAGAAAATAAGTTCATGCATGGTGAACGACGGCCAGCGTCTAAACCTTCTACCCATCCTCTATAAATTTATTGTTGGGCTTGTTGGGCTGAAAACCCATTGATATTCTGGGTCCAGCCAAAATTGTGTCCTTACAATTGGCGCCGTCTGTGGGAAGGATTAGGGTGCTGGCCGGCGCACCAGGCGATTGTTCTAAGTGATCGTTTTACAATAGTTTAAAATATATATATATAGAAGATTTGACAGTGAAGAGAGAAATTTTGATATTATTATTTCATAATTAGAAATAGTACAAATTACAATCAGAGGCTCAGGCAGGTGTGTTTCACACACAAATTTACAAGCTAATCCTACCAGCTATTTTTACAATCAGAGGCCCAGGTGGAGCCGCCCTAAAAAAGCTAGTCGGTGGGAAGTGTCAAGCCATCCCTTTATTAGTATAAAGAGAATGGGAGAGCTTGACACAAAAGGCAGAGAAGGGGGAGGGCCATCATGTTTCCAAGCCACCGACAACTCCCTTCTCGGCGTGGCGGAGCTGGAACAAAGAGAGGAGCAGATGCAGGGGCTCCGGGATACCTTCCCCCGTGATGTTCCCTTGATTCTCTCTGATCCTCACGAGTGTTGGCCGTTGGAGACGGCAACACTCGAGCACCGCCCATGAGGTGAATTCGCCCGTCTTCTTCGTCGGGGGTGCACTCCGAGGAGAGACATTAGGTACTCTAACAACATCCCTCTGGGCCACCTTGTAGGACGCCATCAGGGTTATGCCTAAATTCTACCGCACCGAAAGCCCAGTGGGGGCTGCGGCCATACTGGCTTTTGCCAATTCCAGTCACAATTCCGGCGGGATTGTTAAAAGGGCTTGGGGAGCTGGAAGAACGTGTTTTTTCTGTTTGTGTTAAGAGGTCCATGGATTGTGGGGAAACTATCTCCTCACCTTATATAGGGGATGGGGGTTGGTGAGAATTAATTCATGCAAAGTTCGAAAAGAGAATTATCAGCTGGGCTAATAATGAAGCTACTAATTTCCAAGGAGGCCGTAGGCTGTTGAACTCGTGTTAATTTACGAAAACATTAATGAAGGCGTGTTTCGCGCACCGAAGCGTCAAGCGCGGAACACGAACAGACAAAGGGCGCGTCATAAATGAAAAAGATGGGGCCTCGAGCTGGAGGCAAGATCAACGCCACGTGTAAAAATCATAATCCGATCCAAGGAGGAATCACCTCCAGTAAAGCGGTTCGAGGATAAACCTCTACTTACAGAAAAATAGAAGTGGTAGACAGAACCAAGGTATTGCATGGTCCTCGGATCCAAGCTTATGGTAAAACTATACACACCATTATACCTGAGTACTAGACAGAACCAAGGTATTACATGATCCTCGGATTCAAACCTATAGGGAAACTAGATACTTGCAGAAAAATAGAAGTGGTAGACAGAACCAAGGTATTGCATGGTCCTCGGACCCAAGCCTATGGTAAAACTATACACACCATTATACCTGAGTACTAGACAGAATCAAGGTATTGCATGGTCCTCGAACTCAAACCTATGGAAAAACTAGATACTTGCAGAAAAATAGAAGTGGTAGACAGAACCAAGGTATTGCATGGTCCTCGGACCCAAGCCTATGGTAAAACTATACACACCATTATACCTAAGTACTAGACAGAACCAAGGTATTGCATGGTCCTCGGACTCAAACCTATGGGGAAACTAGATACTTGTAGAAAAATAGAAGTGGTAGACAGAACCAAGGTATTGCATGGTCCTCGGACTCAAGCCTATGGTAAAACTATACACACCATTATACCTGAGTACTAGACAGAACCAAGGTATTGCATGGTCCTCGGACTCAGACCTATGGGGAAACTAGATACTTGCAGAAAAATAGAAGTGGTAGACAGAACCAAAGTACTGCATGGTCCTCGGACCCAAGCCTATGGTAAAACTATACACACCATTATACCTGAGTACTAGATAGAACCAAGGTATTGCATGGTCCTCGGACTCAAACCTATGGGGAAACTAGATACTTGTAGAAAAATAGAAGTGGTAGACAGAACCAAGGTATTGCATGGTCCTCGGACCCAAGCCTATGGTAAAACTATACACACCATTATACCTGAGTACTAGACAGAATCAAGGTATTGCATGGTCCTCGGACTCAAATCTATGGGGAAACTAGATACTTACAGAAAAATAGAAGTGGTAGACAGAACCAAGGTATTGCATGGTCCTCGGACCCAAGCTTATGGTAAAACTATACACACCATTATACCTGAGTACTAAACAGAACCAAGGTATTGCATGATCCTCGGACTCAAACCTATGGGGAAACTAGATACTTACAGAAAAATAGAAGTGGTAGACAGAACCAAGGTATTGCATGGTCCTCGGACCCAAGCCTATGGAAAACTAGATACTTGTTAAAAAAAAAAAAAAAAAAAAGTACTGTCAAGGCATTGCATGGTCCTCGGACCCAAGCCTATGGAAAACTAGATACTTGTAAAAAAAAAAAAGTACTAGACAGAGCCAAGGCATTGCATGGTCTTCGGACTCAAGCCTATGGAAAACTAAATACTTATAGAAAAATAAAAGTACTAGACGGAGCCAGGGTATTGCAGGGTCCTCGGACTCGAACCTATGGAGAAAATAAATATTTGGAGAAAAACCAAAGTGTTACCTAGAGTTAAGCTATGATACGGTCTTTATATTAACATTTGAAGGATAACAGGCAATTTCATGAGACTAACTCCAAAATAGAATACAAATATAGAGCAGAATATTATAGTAAAGCAAACAAAAGAAAATATCTGCAGTTGGAAGCAAAGTACTAAGCATTCAGCTTAAACTAAAAGTATACAATTTCCTTACAACGCCACTAAGGCAAGAAACAAAATGAAATGAAAGAGAGAATAAACAAAATTATCCTATGTCGTACATCAGTTCCCTCAACTCAGTAGGCAAGTTAGTTCGATCATCAAATCGAAGGCTTTAGCCAAGGCCTAAGGGCTTTGCTTCGAAGGGTCCGCAGGGAGCCTCGCCACATCTTGTGGTATTTCCTGACCCTCGGCTCTAGCTCCCTCCAACGTCCTCTGGGGTTCAATCTCCTCGGATGGTTGGTCAGTCAAAGATATATCCTCGGCGGTCTTATCGTGACTCTCAATCGCTGGTAAGGAAGACCCCTCTCCGGGAGCATTAATGGTGGTCTCGCGAATCGCAATAAGGTAATATACCCTGTCCTTCCTCCTAAGGTCGGATGAAGCATCAATCCCTGCTTGATTGAAAGCTTCATGCCAGGTCTGAGAGGGGCCCGAAGAATGGCTTCAGTCTTGGCTACCCCATTTGCAAAGGCCTCCTCCTCTGCCTGTTCTACAGAGCGCTCAGCGTCTATTTTTGCAAATACTGCCTCATTTTTGGCTTTCACAGCCTCGTCCCTGGCATACTCGGTAATACCTTTCTCATGAATTGCCTTAATCAGCTCTTGCTTCAGGTAGACATTGTCTTCCTTGGCATTCTGTAACTGGCCCTCAATGTCTTGCAAGCAGGTGGTTTGGTCCTCAGCTTGCTTCCTGGCCACAGCCAGGTCGGAGGCAGCAGTGTCTCTGACCCTTCTCATCTCCTCTAGGTCCTCGGTCGCCTTTTTCAGGTCAGCCTTAGACTTTTTGAGGGTACTAGTAGCTCTCAAGAACTTGTCACGCTCTTGTGCCAAGGCACTGCTTTGACCATCAACCTCCTCGTCCAACCTAAATAGAGCCTGGATGGCCTGTCAAAAAAAAAAAAAAAAAAACAAATAATTCCATGAAGAAAAAGGAAGGCACAAAGTGACGAAGCTTGAATAAAATAAATAAGTACCAAAGGACTCACCATGCCCAGATACTTCTTAAGGTCAAGGACAACCTCGGACCCACTCATTCTTTCAAGCTTGGCCATGTCGGTGGGAAGAAGAAGAGACTTCTCCAGGGCATTGGCTACGAGGGCCCCCTCAACCCCTTGAGGTTCTCGTCTAGACGCGTCATCCATCAGGGGTTGATCATGAAGCATGGCAGCAGGCAGCCAGGCTTGAGCCTCAGAAGGTTGGATGATCTTCTTACTTTTCTGTGGACCACCGAGTTTCAGTTGTTTCGGAGGCCTGCAAGATTTATCCTTCTCGGGCAGGGAGTAGGATTTACTCCTATCCATTAGCTCCTTACCCTTGGCAAGTCTTTTCCTTTTCGGATCGAAAGACTTTATCTGAGGGTCTGGTGCTACAGGGACAGAAGATGACCTAGTTTGCACGGTTAGTATCTGGGACGGAGGTGTTGGGGGCTTCAGCTGTGACTCTTCCGGTGTGCTCTTCTTGGAACCGCCTTCGAGCAGGTCGAAAAGATTGGTTTGAGACTGTCTTTTTCAACCCATCTCAGCCTGAGTACCAGCTCTTAGGGATCGGAGGTCGGCTTCGAACAAATGAGGATCTCCTAGATCACCAGAGGGATCCTTGGACTGATCAACTAAGTCGAATACACTATATTCTTCCTCGGAAGAACTCAGTTCAACCACCTCCCTTGCCTTCTTAGATAGTCCTTCCTCGGCCACCGTTACTTGTTGGGATGAGGAGGGATCTGCTAGTGATACGCCTTCAGGTATGTAAGACCCTTCGAAAAATGCAAAACCGTCCTCCACCACGGTGATCTACATAAGTCGAGGGTCACAAGCTTTAATTACGTGTTTCGGGATTGGGAATGATTTCTGAGCTGGGTCGCATCCGAGGATTTTGTGAGCAGCCCTAACCTGATTATCAGTTTCGTTCAGGAAAAGTTCTGACCTAAGAACTGTTTCCAAATCCGCTTTGTTGACCAAGTGGAAATGACGTGCGAAAGCGTGCGGATCTACAAAAAGAAAAGTGAAACTCCTGTGGTTAGTCAACCAAGGCAAATATACAGTTATGAAAAATAAAGATACTGAAACCCCTGCTTCAAATACTCTACCTGGCTCCCCCTCTACCGTTGGGCAATGAAAGCCATTGTGCCACTCCCCCGACACTATAAGGAAGTCTTGAGTCAACCCCTTATTAGAATCAGGAAGACATTGAATGAGTCAGACCCTATCGTCCCTCGTCTTCATATAGTACGTCTTACCCCTGAGATGATGAAGGTTGTAACACCAGTTCACATCATGATGAGTCAGTCTCAGACCCATTTTTTCATTCAGAATGTCTACACACCCTAATATCCTAAATACGTTCGCGGCGCATTGGGTAGGAGCCAACCGGAAATGACTAAAGTAATTGAGAGTCACTGGCCTCATAGGGATTCTCATCCCTCCCTCTACGAAGGCAACTATTGGGATCACGACTTCACCCTCATTCCTCTTAAAGTACCATTCTCCTTCTTCACAGTACTTCAAACTCACATTACTGGGTATTCCATAGTCAACAATGAACTTGTTCATCATCTCGTCAGAATCAACCAACTTCTTAAATTTACCCATTCCCTAAGGACGACTAAAGATTCTAAAAAAAAAAAGAGAAGAAGAAGAATAGAATCAAGAAAATCTAGAACCCCCGGAAGAAGAAGACTTATAGAAATATGACGATTCTCTTCAGGTAGTGCGCAAGTTGAACCAGATTCAAATCATACACATCAATGGTTGTAGGCGTGAAAATGAGGAAACCAGGCGGTTTATACAGGTGCTTATATTCCCCCTTTAGGTTCCCCAAATGTAACTGCCTACCCATAAAAGCAGAAGATCCCCACCGAACGATTACCATCACACCGTTGAAAGTGGGAAACGTGGTGCCACCAAAATTTAATGTGGGCACACATTAAGTCTTGAAACGCAAAAAACGCACATCGGGCAGTCGAAAGGTCGCCAGCGTTATCATGGAACGAAGTGAGGTGATGCGTGTGAAGGGCCCTTAGATATCAAAACCCTCCTACCCGTCCGAGGGAACGTGCAGCAGGGTTTTGAGGGGCTATTGTGGGGTCTATGGGCCTGGTAGCCTCAGCCCATCGCATAGTAGGCCCAAGGCCCACGCCGAGGAAGACTGATCATCCGAGGCTAAGATGGAGAAAGCTTTTTTTCGGTTGCAAGCCGAGGACCTCTTTGTCCTCGGCATGCCAAGGATGAATTTTAGAAGGGACAAGCCTAGGGCAAGCTGTCATCTCCGTATTTAATGCATTCACATAACCCCTCTGGCCGCATTAATGGTGATATAACCCTTTGGCAGGGCAACGTTGATCAGAGTGAACCACTTGAGTGCTGATAAGACTTTTGATGGGATGGGCAACTAGAAGAAAGACGAATAGATGATCAACAGATGGAAGAGCGAGAGAGGATGATGAGGACTATATAAGAAAAGCGAGTAAAGTAAAAGAGAGAGGGGGAAGAAGGCTAAAAGAAAAAGTGCTCCTCGGCCATGGGCCGAGGAGCATTCCCCGGTTGTAACAGTTACTCTTTTTATGTAAAAGAAAATAAGTTCATACATGGTGAACGACGGCTAGCGTCTAAACCTTCTACCCATCCTTTATAAATTTATTGTTGGGCTTGTTGGGCTGAAAACCCATTGATATTTTAGGTCCAGCCAAAATTGTGTCCTTACATGTTCTTAAGGCATTTGTTAATAAAAATTTTTTGTAAAATTTCATGTATTTGTGAATTTTTTTTTTTTTTTTTTTTGTGTGATGTCAATGTTGTTAGGGTTTGTGTCCTAAAATCTAATTGGTTGGCATGTCATGAATAATTAAGTTGTTTAATTATATGAGACTATTTATGAACTAATGAGATATTATCTTAGTCCATGAGATACATAGTATGTAATTTATGTGAAAAGTCACAGAGAGATATAAATCACAAGTTCTTTGTAAACTCAGAATTTTAGTTCGTAGTCAGTGATGAAATTAGGCATTTCATTTGCGAAGACTATAACATATCAACTAAGATGATTTGTCTTGATCATAGAAGTGGAGACTTCTAGTTGGTATGTTGATATGTTTTAAGAGTTAAAACATATTGAATTGGACCGCTGTGAGATTTATTATTCTCCTAAAGACTGTCAATTGAATAATAAATCTCACGACTTCTATTTACATCAACTCTAAATCCTGAGAGAATAATGGACCTGATCATGAGATGTAGGTTACTTTGATATATCAGGAGTGAGATCTATAACTTATGGTCAAAACCTTAGTATGTTGGGCAGCCGCATTTAGTGTTGATGGAACATATATTCTCAAGATGGAATTCATAATCTCTTAACGGAGATATAAAATATTCCCTTGAGATAAGTTTAATGGGCTTGGTTATTCAGAGTGTTGGGCCCAACCACTTTAGTAAAGAGTTACTAAAGTATATATTTACGAAATTGAATTTCATAAATATATTATGAATAACGTAAAGGATTAAACCGGGTACTCAAAAATTAAGATGTAGTAATATTCAAAGTGGCAGTCAATATTAATGACTTTGTATTACTACGAATATTTTAATGAAGGGGTTGAATGTATAATAAAGTCTTGGGGTATAATTTATGAATAAGGCCTAGAGTGCAATTATATTCTTATAGTGGTATTGAATATAATTAATGGTAACTTTGGACATGTCAAGAGTTGACGGAAAAGCTCAAGGCCCATTGGTGCTAGTGTCTTATTGGTCCCTTTAGTCCCATCTCAAGCCACAAACTAAAGCCCAATTGGGTAGGCCCAAAAGGCTAACCCAATTAGAAATTAGTCATTATTTAATAAGTGTTATTAAATAAAGAAGTTAAGAGAATGGTTTTAACGTACGTAAGATAAAAAGAAAAAGAAATCAGTTTTTCTCCACAAGAAGAAGAAGAAAGATTTTTCTTTGAGAATCTACGTACAAAAGACTAATTGAGAGACCGCACATCTTGGGCACTATGTGGAATTGAGATGAAGATTGAAGGTATTCTCAAGTTTGGTTTTGAAATTCACTGCACCAAGGTACTCTTTCTATTCTTTGATTCTAGAATTCATGGTTACATGTTTATCTTTCATGACTGAAGTAGATCCGTGTCTTTGTTGCTTCCGTTGCGTGTGTCTTTGTATGAGATACAAAACCCAACAAATGTATTCAAATTGTGTTTAATTTAAATTCTTTAATGACTACTCTAAAAAAAAATTTCTAGAACTACAACTGATTCAGGTGTGCGCTTGGTTGTGTCTTTAAAGTTACTCAATTTTCGAAGTCATATAGCATGTAGTTGATAGGATTTTAAAGAATTTTTTAAATAAACTAAATAAAGATTACAAAGACTCTTGATAATGATTTAACTATTCCTCATTTAAGGAATAGTTTTTCACGAGGGGTTGAAGTTGTAATAACAGTGGGACGGTGGGACAGAGACTTTTAAGCTGTTACAAATAGCCAATGGGGATTACTAGACTTTTGAAAATGATTAATTATTTCTGAAGGAGCTTAAAGTCGTAAGAGTGGGACTGGGGGATAGAGGCCTTTTACATTTGTTTTCTTTTTTCTTTTCTTTTTTTGTTGATAGGAGGCTTCTTAGTTCTTACTTGTTAAGTACGCCGTATGTTTTCCTCTCCACCTAACTAGGAGTATTAAAATCAACACCTAGCATCGAAGTCAAAAGTCGTACTTCAATGGTATTATATAAGTCTTCTTTTTTTTTTTTTTTGGGGAATCTATTATTATAACATAATAGTCAATTGCTTTCCCTTGTAAGAAAAAACAAAAGATCATTGTTTAATTAATTAAGGAGTTGAATATCACTGTGAATGCTTCATATATCAGCTTGAAAAATTGTTACTTTTGACAGCACGTGGTCCATGACCATTATCTGCAGCAATTCTGTACGGTCTATATTTGCAGTTGGATAACCTTAGACTCGCTCAATTGTTTTTGCTCCTTGGAAAACCTATCAAGCAGCTGAACTTTTCCTCTTTGTCCAAAATATATCTGGTTTATATTTCCGTTATTGGGTCTAATTGTTTGGTTTTGGTTCAGGGTAAAGAAATCATGGAGGATAGGCTTGATTCAATCAGCGGCTTACCGTTCGAAATCCTCCGGCGCATCTTGTCGCTCCTCCCATTAGAAGAGGCAGTAAGAACTAGCACTCTTTCAACTATGTGGAAGAACCTTTGGGCACCATTTCAAGTAGATATGGACTTTGATACAAACCCAATAACCAATCATGAAGATTGCAAGAAAGTAATTCAAGTCATCGGTACAATATTAAGGTCTTATTATGACTGTCCAGAGGTATGGAAGTTGTGCCTTAACTTCCCGGAGAGCAAGAAAGATTTGATTGTCTTAGCTACGAAGGGAGCAGAAAATGAGGTTCATTTTGAGTTCTCCAAAAGAGAGAAAACAAGTGGTAAGTTCAAGCTGAAATTGGAGCAAACTTGGCAGGGCTTTTCTAACAATCCCACAAAGAAAGCAAGCTTTTCTCTTCTCAAAACCCTGCATCTCAGGTCAGTGTCCCACCATGCCAAAGACTTGGTTTCGGCTTTGTTCTCCAATTGTCAGCTTCTTGAAAGTTTGAAGATTGAAAAATGTGTTGGATTAGAAAGCCTTGATATAGAAGCAGGTAACTGTCTGCAGAGCTTGGTGGTGCTGGATTGTCCAGATATTGTGGATCTCACTATCACTGCACCAATCCTCAAGTCATTTAGTTATCAAGGAGTTCTTCCTCAGATTCATTTGGTAAACACTTTAAACTTGGTCAACGTGGTGCTTAACTTGAAGGACGGACTTGGCAATAATGAGTTTGATTGTGAGGAAATCCTATTGCTTTTGGCCTCTCTCAAGGAAATTGAGATTCTCACTATAAGCGGCTGGCTTCTTGAGGTACTGATTCTTCACCTCATTACCAAAATTTTCTTCTCAGACATAGAAATTTTTTTCATTTTTTTGTTGACAAGAACTATGTATATGCCATTTCCAAAGTGGCTGTGTTTAGCAGGGGTGATCTTCAGGTGCCTCAGATTCCAATTCAACAAATTAAAGGAATTAAGGTGGATTGATTCTTTGATCAACAGGTCCAAGAGGGACTCATTGGCTTGCTTCCTAAACATAGCGCCTATCTTGGAGAGGTTGTTCATCAAAGTAAGTGTTTTTCTAAGCTTTCACCTTGTGAAAATATTCCAACTTAAGTGTTTTTCTAAGCTTTCACGCTTGTGAAAAGATTCCAACTTCCAACTATTCTCACTCCTTTCAACTAAAAAAACAATAATAATAAATGCAGATTGAACGTGCCAACAACTGTGTCCCCTGTCCTTATTTTCACCAATACTGGCATGAGCCTCACTTGTGGATGGATTTTGCAACCATTGAGTCCAATACTTCACAACTTGATCACCTCAAAGTTGTTACGTTTCTGGGCTTTAGCATCAAAGAAGATCAACTACTACTAATGGAGCTTTTACTTAAGAAGGCAAGTATGCTAAACTCAATGTCTGTTATATTACCGACGAATCGAATGTGGCGGGTTGTCAAGGTCTCTCTGCATGATCAGCAGAAGCAGGCATCATCGAACCACCAAAACCAGATTGCTGTTTTATCTCTGACCAAGGACTTCTTCTTTGGATTTACAGAATGTGGTCACTGTTCAACAAATGCTTGACACATTTTATGTATATATTTTTCATAATTGCTAACGTGAAGTTTTGTGATTAGTACCTAATAAAAGCTGGTCAACAATAAATCCAGATGAAATTAATATTCCAATTACAACCATCCATATCATACAGTATTCTTAACATCACTGTAACCGACAGTTTTTTTTTTTTTTTTTCTTCTCTTCCAAATGTTGATGTAAGTAGTGTTGCTGCCATATATACATAATTCAATTCTCTGAGTCCGTGCATATACAGCTTGAGTTTTGCTCCAATCTGATTGCCCCATAGACTTTGGCAACATTGTTCTTGTGAAATTTCTTTGATTGATACATGGCAAACAAGTCAAATCAGCAATGGTAAATCGTACCGTTTGCTGTTGAACTTTAAAGTGATGAGTATATACTTTAAAAACACTACGTGGATATAAATTTTAGTTTAAAAATATTATAAATTGATATAATAATAGATGTGATTGGATGAAGTCAACGATACAATAAATAAATATCATAATTTTTTTTTTCTGATTAATATCACATCAATTTGTAAGAATTATGTGAGGAAAATTGTACCATATCCCTAGTATCACTTAAAATGAAATTAGACTTTTATTCATAAATTTTTGTGATTTTCAGCCTTAAGAATTTTAGAGATGCTGTTTATTTTATTTTGTTTATTAAATTCAATAATTGGGAGACAGGAGATTTGAATTTGAAAAAACATTTAATATATATATATATATATATTAATTAAGTTACACGATTGTTTCAAGATGAATCTACCTCCTGCATTCGAGCTTAACATAACATACATTATCTCATTCGTCGCTCGCAGTTTTTTTTTTTTTTTTAATCATAGCTGTTTATTGGGTGAATAATTTTTTAACATATCCATATAGATTTTATAAAGGTTTGTATCATTATATCTGGTCAACTCCACGTTCCATAACGTGGTTTCATTAAAATTCAAGTAGAGCAATATTAAGGACACAAAAAATTTTATAATTTTTATCGCAATTTACTATGTGATAAATTGTGAATAGTGGAGGTATGAAACCACCATTTAAACTCCATTATTCACAATTGACCGAATGATAAATTGTGACAATAATTGTGAAATTTTTTTATCCCTAACATTTTCTATTCAATGGAATAAATACGAAGCAGGAGAAAAGGGTGCCAACTACCAAAACAAATCAAAAGTTAAAAGAAAAGTACTTCGGAGTTGGTGATTGACTTTTGTTATTCCTAGCTAATGAGATAAATCGTGTCGATTCTTAAGTTTATCTAGAATTAGACTGTTTTCTTTTTGGACATATTCAATTAATGCAATTCATTGAATTATTCATGGAATTCACACATGGATTCTTACGAGTTGAATTTTCATTTTTCTTTTTTTGTTGGTCCCTGCAGAAAAATAAGATAACTTCTTCATGTTACTGGAAAGATGGTGTAATTAAACTATAAGGCCACTAAGTATTACCAATTGTATATTGAACGCCTGGTAAGATGGTGTAATTAAACTGTAAGGCCACTAGGTATTGCTAATTGTATATTGAATGCATGATAGTTGGTAGATGAGAATCTTGTAATAAAGTCTTGCTATTAAAAGGATTGTCCAATGTAGTTTTTTTTTTTTTTTAAATGGAAAATTGTCCAATGTAGTTATGTAGATCACATGAGCTCTCCTAAATCCTAATTTTGTCATTGTTAAAGAATTTATTACAAGCAACTTATCATCATATTGGCCTAATGAGTTATAAATGTAGAGACTTCTTCTTCTTCTTCTTTTTCCATAAAGATAAAGTTTTATTTTAAACTAGTTTTGAGTAATTTCCTTCAACTCACTACATGACAATTTATAAGATTATCTATGTGTATTATTTAAATAAGTCACATAATTAATTAAAAATGTCGTGTGATTGAAACTATATATTTATGATCTTTTCAATTACCACACAGTAAATTGAAGGAAAATAACCCAAATATGGTTTGGATTTAAACTTTTTCTTTCCCATAATCACAAAATGGAGGGTAAGACCATGAATTTAAAACTCATTGAATCCATGTGTAAAATATAATTTTTTTTTTATTTTTTTTTATAAAAAAGACCATCATCATATTGCCCTTGCATCTTCGCAAGCAAAAATTTAAACAAGAATTTTCCATTATAAATTGTAAATTACACGTTTAGACAAATGAGATAGAAAAGGTTAGTCAATAAATATAGGTGTTCAAAACCAGTTGCTTGCAACATAACTATCAAAATCGTACTCATGCATTGAATTGTGAAAGGAGTAGTATAATGATTCATTGGTTAAACCATTACAAACATGTCATTGTATCATGTATATCGTGCCCCTCTCCGAATTTTGTCACATACAAAGTAAATTGTTACATTACAAGCAAAACATGATTACTTTACCCTTTTGTAAGGACACGGTTTGCTCCCAAAACCCAAAAGAAAGGTCAATGGCCCAAAAAGTCCAAAATAATAAATTTGTGGAGAGTGAACTTGAAAATGAACTTTCAATGAGTTAGATGTCAAATGATCACAGTAGGATAATTATTCTTAGAAAGCATAAAACAAATAGTTTTGAGTAAGGAAAATCCTCCTCCGCAAAGTCCAAGGAAGGTTGTTCTTATATATTTCTCTTAGACTTAACCAAAATTACAGTTCTTGAGTGTACAGTGCTTTCTCTAAAAATTATCTGATCCTCCCACTGTAATAGGGTTTTTCTTCTTTATATTCCCCTTCCTTATTTCATCTCAGCTCTCCACATGTAGATCAGATTGCTAGTTTTGATATTTGTCTCATCAACACATTCTTAAAGTCTTTGTGGATAGCTGTAAGGCTGAAGATTAATATTTAGGTATCACTTTCACATTAATGCGGTCAGGAGGTTAACTGTAGAGCATTAAATGCGGTGATAGTAGCTTTCTTCTCAGATATTTCTCAACTCTCTTTTGTCTTATCATTATCTGACAATATTTCCCAACTCTCTTTTGCCAGCATGATTGCCCGTTGCTTGGTTCTTAATGTAAGGTCGGACCTATGACCTCTACTCTGCTTAGCTGAGAAGGTACTTCTCCTCGGACAATATTGTTAGTTCCTCAGGATCAAACTTCTTCCACGAACCCTTAATTTGTAGGCTTCCAATAAAATTTACCTGTCTTCGGACTATTTGATATTTTCGAACACGGCCCATGGCCCAATACCCATACTTGGGCCATTTATCCCTACACCTTTCATCTTCACAATCTAACTATCAAACAAATGAGATAGAAAATTTTAGTCAATAAATGTACAAGTTCAAAACCAGTTGTTAATAGCAGCATAGCTATCAAAATCGTATTTAATAGCAGCATAGCTATCAAAATCGTATTTAGGCATTGAACTGTAAAAGAGTTAGTATAATATATATGATTCATTGGTTAAAACATTGACATATGTCATTGTATCATCTATGATTCTATATCATGGTTAGCTCCTGTAATTTTATCACATTCCAATAATTGCTACATTAAAAGCAAAAAAATGATCACATTGTCCTTTCTTCTTCATAAGTAAAATATCAAAATGAAAAATGGTTATGATCAATTACACGCTAGACAAATTAGAAAAATTCAAATTGCTGACTCCTTAATACGGTGTTTATTCTATTTAATCTATATGATATTATATAACAAAAGTTTTTTGTTTTTTTTTTTATGGAACAAATGTTGTTTTATTAGACTAGCTTTGTATAAATCTCCAAGTCAATTATATAGTAAAAATTTTTATAGTTAAATGAGAAATTTGAAATTTTATTTTTGTTTACACTAAAAATCAATTAAATATTTTAATGTGATGATAAAAAAACCTATCATAAAAGTGATCTATATAAATTGAAACTGTTTCAAAAAAAAAGTTTGCCCAGTTAATTTTTGACTTTGTGTTTCTAACTTTTGCCAATATTGGATTTTCTTAGATTTTTTGGATTTCCTTCTAGAGATTGTAGCTACGTCATCCTCCGTACAAGATTTGTACTTTCTTTTTTTGAAACTAACACAAGGTTTTTTTTCTTTTTTGAAATAAAACTAATGCAAGATTTTTTGCATGAAAAACTAATGCAAGATTTGTACTTAGGTCTCTCTTTTGACAAATTCAACACGGTTCCCAAAACTAACGAAAACACAATACACTTTGATCTTTATTCGGGTTGAACCGTTGAAACTCGAAAAGCAACTGAACCACATTGCATTCAAAAGGGGTGGCCTCACTTTTAGTCTGTAATAAACTAATAGTTACGTGTTTCCACCGCTTAAAGTCACTCCAGAGGAAAATTGATTTTTTTATTAGAGTTATTATATCTACAATATTTTTATAATAAATTATAAGTAGCTAGTTATTATTAGTTTTAATTTGAATATATTACTGAAATTATTTTTTTTCCCCCACTGCTAACAACTCATAACAACCTACTACATAGAATTTATTAAGAAAATATTGTGAAAATAATATTTATCTTTTTTAGATAGATTCACGCAAGCATACATATAAAAAAGGATGAAGGTGTGATTATTATTATTATTATTATTATTTGTAGGAGAGGATAAACTACATGAACATGAACACCATATGATATATCATTATAATTAGGCTATCACACTTCAACTCAAAAAGAAAAAGTGTTTGAATGTGTCTTACCCATGATCTAATATTTGCCTCACATGTATTTTTAGCCTATCCTTGAAAAAAAAAATTCTATATTTATTTTAATTTTGAACAAAATATAGTTAGTATAGTGTACATTATATTTCTAATTTAATTTAACAAAGTAATCATATTAAGCAATGTAATAAAAATAACATTATTTTTAAATTAAAGATAATTAAATTTAACTGTATAATTCATTGATTTATGCAAATACTTGATTGAAATTAATTGAAAACTTAAAAGCACAAAAGAAATTGCACTTAAGTTTTACCATTTAATTAAATTCATTTAAAATATCAAACTATTCGCAATCTTTTATTAAAAAAAAATAAATAAAACGGCTTTTTTTGGGGGGTTAAGTTACCTATAATTTTTTCAGTTTATTTTTTAAAAATACATAAAATAAACTAGCCTCATCACACGCGCTTCGCATGTGCGATGAGGCTTTTTTTTAGCCAAAAAAAACTGTGTTTTTATTTTATATATATGTATATATAATTTTTATTTTGAGAATTTAATTTATAAATAGATAAAGTAATTTGAAAATTAACAGGAAAGTTGTCTTATCTTTTAGGCAATATTTTAGTGAGAATTAGAGTTGCATATTTACCAGATTGTTATTTAGTTTTGTCTCTACTTAAACATAAGGGTGTAGGGGTATTATTAAACTAAAAAAATGAGAAATCCAAACAGGGGAAGCCCCTTAAATAATAATATAGATAAACAAATATAAACTCATCCAAGCCTCCTCTTAGTTTATTTTCTATTTGAACAACTAACAATTTACTCTAGATATACATGCTATCTTATTATGAGTATTTGAGTCCATGAGATGAGAGGCCAGAGAGTTAACAAAAGTATGGGTTTTGTGTTGCAGGCTTTATTGAAAGTGTTCTAAACTTTATATCCGTTAGATTTATTATGTATTGTAATCTCTGGATTGATATTATCCCATAGATTAATTCTTGCCAAACTATACAATGATATTTAATTGCATTATTCAACATATATTGTGGCTACATTTTGTGGATCAGGTGAAAGTAGATCCAAAATGTTGTGACTTGTGTTCGAAAACTTTCTTTCCAACTACAAAATACATTTCATTGACAGCCAGCTTTAGAATAATGGCTTCAATCTCCAATCTCCAATCTACAATTCATTGAAGTTTGAGTTTGACTCCTCTCCAATCTCCAATCTCCTTTCTTTGATCAATTATATTGAAAAAAAAAAAAAAAATCTCATTCAATAATGCATTCCATTCAATTTGACGCAAAGTCTTTAGCATTTTTCAAACGGTGCAATTTACTCGAAAGTGCAACGAAAAATGTCCGAGAATGAGTGCAATATTTCAGTCCAAAGAAAATATTAGGCTCACATAACCCGTACGTAGCTATTCGGACACCGTTGAAATGGTGAAAGGTCCATAAAATCAATGCCAATATTTTCTCTTATATAGTTGAGTTGACTTTGACGGTCAATCATTTCTCCTTATCGTAATTAAGGTACGGCCACTTGCAATAAGCAAGTGGCTTTGCAAGTGGCTCTATTTTGGTCCATACCCCATAGCAAAGAAAAATTGTGCTCAATGTCGACTCCAGTCTGAATAACTGAATAAGGCATCTTCTCAACAAACGAAAAAGTCTGAATAAGGCAAATTGCAAGGGCACTACCGACGCAGAGCTTGAGTCATTTGAACGTAAAGCTTGAGTCCAACTAGTAATTTCCTAGCTGAAGATACTGTTTGACATTTATTGTTGTATATCTTGTGTATGCAAGGTACATAATTTCACATGTAATGTACACTTTTTTATTTATTTATTGATATCCATGTTTAAAATGTGAAATGAGATTAAATTTTGCAATAACATGGTGTAAAATTCATGTTTTACTCCATTCAATCCTCATATAACATATCATCTTATCATATATTTGAACGTAATGTTTTTAGGAGTGGTAGAATGTATTGAATTTTAAGCAAGTGTATGTAAATGAGATCCAAACTTTGAATTTTGGCTAAGCCATAAAAAATTAAAACCAAAAGCACACGAATAAATTTTAAAACGTGTGGCCAAACCCACCACTCTCTCTCCCTATTGTCGTCCACAAAATCCTCCATGTCGCACTATCATTGTTGAACCAACCATCAACCTATAGTGCAGCACCACCAGAAGCTAGGGGTGTCAAATGGGTGGGTTTGGGGTGGGCATAATTAAGTTGGGTATATAAAACCCATTTACCCATTAAAAACTCATTTAACTAATTACTTCTAACCCAAATCCAACTCAACGCAATTATTATGGGTAAACCTCAACTCACCCAATTACCCAATTATTAAAATTACCAAAATGCCATTAAAGTAAAAATCTCAACATTTTCTTGGATTCTCTTTTCCACACTCTCTAGTCTTCATTCTTGGGATTAAAAAATTCTACATGAGCACATCCACGTCAGCAATTATATTAAAAATTCAAATAAAAAAATATTTTCTTTTCTTTTCGATTTTCTATCCCTTTCTTGGCAACCAAACAGTGCAACAAATACAAAGAAATGTCATTTCAAGTACTACATGGTGAATCCTCTCTCCCTCAAAACCATGAACGCAGTAGTGACTAGTGGAACAGCGATGGGGAGGAAGAAGAGCGAGAAGATTATTTTGCCGTTGGAGCTTTCGCCGGAGATACCTGACAACGAAGTCGAAGTCTCCGACAAGGACTTACAGTTCGTCCAACACAATTGCCAATACGCTCTCGGATTTTCTCGCCTCAACACCCAATCTATCACCAAGTCTGTTCTTTCTCTATTTGGGAAAGAACAGGTTTTGCAAATGCAGAAGCAGTACAAGCTGATAAAACCACGGTAATTTGTTCTCAGTTCTCGACCTCGGTTGCGCCCCTGGTGCTTGGCTTCAGGTTTTTCCATTTCAAAAATATTTGAGAATTTTTGAATTTTCAGTTTTTGTAGTTAATTCAGAAAAAAATTATTGAGAATTTGTGTATTTTGACAGAAAGTCATTTCTTTTCTTTGAAACAACAAATATTAGCGGTGAAATGTCATTTCATTTCTTTTCTATTTTCTCTCACTTTCTTGGTTTTTTTTTTTTTTTTTTTTAATGGGAAGGGCTTGGTTGAATTTTGGTATATTGTTTTTGGGTTAAATGGGGCTCAATGGGTTTTTAGTTAAAACTCAATAATTATTGGGTCTAATTAGGTTGATGCCCATTTAACCCAACTAATAATTGGGTGGGTTTGAGTTCAATTAGAGTAGGTGAGTTTAGGCAGACAAATGAGTTTGGGCTATTTTGCCATCCCCTACCAGAATGTTAAGTTCTTGGTGAATCAAGAACTATTAAGGGAGAAAATGGTTACTTCGAGGGTAACTAACCTCCAGAAAATAGAGAAAATGGAGAGAGAGAAGATTAGAGAGAAAACAAGGACAAGAAAGAAGCAACTGAATGATTTTACTTACCATTTACAAATGTTAGTTATAGAGTTATATGCCCCAAATCATCCCATGTGTTCCCTCAGAACTAACAACACAAACAACTAACTCTACTAACTGATTTGCCAGCTCATATGCTAGCTCATCAACTAACAACTAACATATCATACAATATAATCCCCACATCCATACATCAATGTATATACCACCATCAACATGCTCGGGTTCCTAACAGCTACCCTCCCCATTAAAATAGCTTGCCCTCAAGATGAGGAAATTGTTGCTGAAGTGTTAAAAGATCCTCCCACGTGGCATCATCAGATGAACAGCCGTGCCACTGGACCAACAACTAAGCGATATTCCTCCTGCGCAACTGAAGAGTCCTGATCTGCAGAATGGCCACAGGTTCAGGGGCCAGAACTCCTTGAGAAGTGACAGAAGGTAAACAAGGAAGAGGGGCAGAATTGTGGCCTAATTTAGCCTTCAAACATGAAACATGGAATACTGGGTGAATTCAAGAACTAGCAGGGAGATCCAACCTATAAGCAACTAGTCCAACCTTCTGTATGATCTTAAAAGGACCAAAGAACCTAGGAGATAGTTTATGGGAGGCCCTATAAGCTACAGATTGTTGCTTGTAAGGCTGAAGTCTTAAGTACACCCAGTCACCAATTTGAAATTCCTTCTTAGTTCTATGCAAATCACTCTGTTGTTTTATCCTTGCTTGAGCATCAACCGAATTTTGCTTGAGCAGGGACAAAATCTGCTGTCTTGATTGAAGCAAAGAGTCAACAGCAACTACTTGAGTAGTGCCTGGAATATAGTCCAGTAGTCTAGGTGGAGCAATGCCATAGAGAGCCTCAAAACGAGTAAGCTTAGTTGCAGTATGGTAATTTGTATTAAACCAAAATTCTGCCAAGTGCAGCCAATCATACCACTCTGAAGGTCTGTCAGCAGAGAATGATTGAAGATAATGCTCTAAACTTTTGTTTACAACCTCAGTCTGCCCATTAGTCTGTGGATGGTAAGTAGTAGACATTGCAAGCTGAACACCCTGAAGCCTCATCAATTCTGCCCAAAATTTAGCAATGAACATTGGATCTCGATCAGAAACTAAGGAAGTAGGCATCCCATGAAGCTTAAAAATATACTGAGCAAACAAGTGAGCAACCTTAGCTGCAGAATAGGGATGGGAGAGAGCAATGAAATGCACATACTTGGTAAGCCTATCAACAACCACCATAATGACATCCATTCTCTGAGATTGAGGTAAACCATCAATAAAATCCATACTCACAGCTGACCAAGGCTTGTTAGGAATAGGTAATGGCTGTAATAATCCAGCTGGATGGCAGGTCTCAGACTTCATTTGTTGACAGACATCACATTCCTTAATATGAAGCTTCAAATCAGCTTTCATCCCATGCTAGAAAAAATCTTACTTTAGCCTATGGTAAGACTTGAGAAAACTAGTATATCCACCCAAAGGACTGTCATTTACCAAATGAAGAACCTTGGGCTTCAAAGCACAAGTAGGCCATAGAAATACTCTACCCTTGTATAGGAGTAGACCATTATGCAAAGAAAAAGACTTAGGTCAATGGGTCTCAGTCTGCAACTGCTTAAGAATCTATTGAACTTCACAGAAGGAACTATAGCTAGCCTTTAAGTCATCAATCCAAGTAGGACAAGGAAAGGAAATCAAACACAGAGAGGCTGGATGAGAACCTTGGTCCTCCTCACCCCTCACATCAACATCCACCTTCCTAGAAAGGCCATCAGCAACTCTATTTTCACACCCCTTTTTGTACTCCACAACAAACAAGTAACCCAAGATGTACTTCAACCACTTTTGCTAAGCTGGGGTAGTAATCCTTTGCTCCAAAATGTACTTCAAGCTTTGTTGGTCAGTCTTGATGACAAATGGTCTACCCAACAAGTAGGGTCTCCATCTATGTACAACAGTAACCAAAGCTAAAAGTTCCTTGTCATACGTTGATAAGTGCAAGGCCTTTCCCTTCAAAACCTGGATGTGAAAGGCAATTAACCTGTGGTCTTGCATTAAAACAACCCCTAATCCAACACCAGAAGCATCACATTCTATAGTAAAGGGCTTGGAGAAATCTGGTAAAGCCAGAACAGGTGGCTGGCATACTGCTACCTTAAGAGCCTGAAAAGCTTCCTCAGCTTGCAAAGACCACACAAAGGCATTTTTTTTTTAATAAGGTAGTCAAAGGGGTAGCTATTTGGCCATACTGATGTATGAATTTCCGATAATAACTAGTGAGACCAAGGAATCCACGCAAAGCCTTAACTGTGGTTGGAGAAGGCCAATCTTTCATTGCAGAAAGCTTCTTAGGATCAGCACTTACACCTTGACCAGATATAATGTAACCCAGATATTCGACCTCAGGAATACCAAAAACGCTTTGAAAAAATGCAAGAATCTGCTAACTCATCAAGTACTTCATCAACAACAGGAATGGGAAACTTATCTTTGATTGTGACTTGATTAAGAGCTCTGTAGTCAATACACATGTGCCAAGAACCATCAGCTTTCCTCACTAGTAACACTAGAGAAGAAAAAGGGCTCTGGCTGTGTCTGATAAACCCCACCTCCAACAATTCATTAACAATCTTCTCAATCTTATTCTTCTGAAAATGAGGATACCTATAAGGCTTTTGACACACGGGTCCAGTGCCATCCTTCAAAAGAATCTGATGTTCAAATCCTTTGCAAGAAGGCAGACCAGTAGGTGTCTAAAAAACAGCAGTAAATTCAGTCAAGAGAGTTTCAATTTCTGGAATACAATGTGAGGCAGAAGGGCAGGTAATAGCTGAGGATGAAATTTGCAACAAAAGTCCTTTCTTCACAGGTGGTTTAAAGAATTGAGTGCCTTCATGAATGGTCAACCCTGTAGGCTGCAACCCAACTAATTTCACCCTGGAATTGCAGTGGGAAAACTCCATAGACATCTCCAAAAAATCCCATTAAATAAGACCAAGGGTCCTCAGCCGTTGAGTACCTAAAACTAGTTCAGAATCTCCCAAAGCTAATGCATTCAGATCCACTGCAAACACCTGACCTTGCATAGCAACCTTAACATTAGAACAAACACCCTGTGTCCGAATGGAAGCACCATTGGCAACCTTCACTTCAAAAGTGATAGAAGGGTCTAAGGGTAAATGTAAAACATAGATCATAGCTGCATTAACAAAATTGTGTGTACTCCCAGTATCAATCAAAATCACAAGACAATGACCATTAATTTTCCCTCGAATCCTTATAGTGCCAGGTGAGGGATTACCCAAGAGAGCATAAAGTGTAATCTCAGCCTCCCTTACTTTAGGTTCAGACCTACTGTCAACAAACTTATCCTCATCTAATTGTACTAAGGCAGTTTCAGAATCATCAAGTTCTACTAATTGAACATTAGAACTAGAATCTTGGAAAGGATAAAGTCTTTCTAATAAGAAAAGCTTAGCAAACTTATAGTGATGTCCAGGCTGAAACTTCTCATCATAATTGAAGCAAAGTTATTTCCTTCTTCTTTCCTCCATTTGTGCAGGTGACAATCTTTGTAAAGGCAACTTCAATCTAGATTCCATCTTCCCTTCAGGTCTGGGCCCCAAAATTGAAGGCTTAGCAGAATCAAAAGAAAATCTTTGACTTCTACGATTGCTGTTAAGGTATTCTTCTTGGATTTTTACTAACCCAAAAGCGTCATTGAGGTTCTT
Source organism: Quercus variabilis (assembly GCA_030445155.1). Taxonomy (NCBI): domain Eukaryota; kingdom Viridiplantae; phylum Streptophyta; class Magnoliopsida; order Fagales; family Fagaceae; genus Quercus; species Quercus variabilis. Next base: position 43,610,825 of record CP129451.1, read on the forward strand.
GGGATGAAGCATCTTCACTGGTAGTCTGACTTCATCCTTGAGACCACTAAGGAAACAGCTCAATTTGTGACCATCTAATAACCCTTTAATCCGGTTAGACAAAGCCTCAAATTGTCCTTTATAAGCTACAACATTTGAAGTTTGTCTCAACTTTGTGAGTGATTCCATAGGATCCTCATAGGCAGTACTTCCAAACCTTGTTAATAGAGCTTCTACAAATCCTTCCCAAGTTGCAAACACCCCATTCTCATCACTGTCCTGAAACCAGACTAGAGCATCGCTATCCATGTGGAAAGAAGCCATTAACAATTTCTCATTAAACGGAGTTTGATAGAAACTAAGATACTGGTTGGCTTTGTACACCCAAGAAGCAGGGTCATCACCTTAAACTGAGGAAAATCCAATCTCACACTCTTCGACATATGTGAAATGGGCAAAGGAACAGCTTGGGCATTTGGAGAAGGAGATGTAGACATAGTTTGTTGATGTCTCTGTTCTTCAGCTTCCGTGAGTTTTTGCAGAGCTAGACTGATAGCATTCAGTTGTTGAGTGTTGGCATTCAATTGTTGGGTGTTAGCATTCAATTGTTTGTTAATCTCTTGTAAAGAATGGCCATGGTGATCTGTGGTGTTTCTAAGGAGAGATAATGATTCATTGATATAGGCAGAGGATCTCGTTTCCGCCATGGAAGCTGGTGGGTAAGGCTCTGATACCAAATGTTAAGTTCTTGGTGAATCAAGAACTATTAAGGAAGAAAATGGTTACTTCGAGGGTAACTAACCTCCAGAAAACAGAGAAAATGGAGAGAGAGAATATTAGAGAGGAAACAAGGACAAGAAAGAAGCAATTGAATGATTTTACTTACCATTTACAAATGTTAGTTACAGAGTTATATGCCCTAAATCATCCCATGCGTTCCCTCAGAGCTAACAACCCAAACAACTAACTCTACTAACTGATTTGCCAGCTCATATGCCAGCTCATCAACTAACAACTAACATATCATACAATATAATCCCCACATCCATACATCAATGTATATACCACCATCAACATGCTTGGGTTCCTAACACAGAAACCCACCTTCAAGAAGATGTCGAATCATGAGCCCAACATTCTCATCCGAAGTGAACACCAAGGGAGGTTACAATTGGAATGGAATATGTGCTTGTTAGGCATTCACGATATTCAGATCCATTTTGCAATAGCTCTTTGCAAACCGATTTCATCATGTTAGAAAATTGGAGCTTCAATGTGTTTAACCTAGCTACGAAGTGGAGACCAGCTCATTATGACTTGTAGCTGTGTTGATATCTCATGTTCAGCTTTTGCATGTGTTTGAAAGATGCAATGTTTGTGTTTAGTGGGCTTGTTTTACTTTGGCAGTATTTGCATGTCCCTGTTGTGTTGGCATGAGATTGTACACGCTCATGTATTTCAGTATTTGGCTTTTTCTAAAATTAAAACAAAATAAATAAAGTTTAAAATCAATTATAAAAAAAAAAAGTTCATCACTTAGTTATTAAGTTGAGGAAATGCTCGTTCAGTTTTATGCTATTTTGAACCGACAAAACACGTTCTTAATTTTGAAAACATAAGAAATTGGTTTTTTGTTTTTATTCTCAAAATCAAGTTTTTGAAAACAAAAAACAAAAATAGATACTAAACATGACCTAGCTGTTTTGACGTCCAAAGAAATAGTGTTACTTTTCTTTAAACGAGTAATGAATATGAAACATATGGGCCTTTACCCATTACAAGTTACAACCAGTCCACGTAATTAAACCCATTTACCCATTAATGGGCCTTAAATTAAAACCCATTAAATCCATTTTTCTCAAACCGCGAAATACTATTGTTAACGGCACTATAAGCAATCTCTCGCAAAATAACGACAGGCAGCGTCGCTTTACTTTGAGAGAGAGGGAGAGACAGAACTTGAAAAATAGTAAGAGTTGTTGGTACTGTTCGAGTCAAAATCCATGGCCATAGCCACCACAATTTCTGTGCCTCTCACTTCACCTATTCGCCGCCGCAACTCACTCACTTTCGCCGGATCTTCTTCTTCTTCTTCTTCATCAACTATTCAGTTGAGTTTCCCCAAGTACAATATCGCTGGGCTATGCCCTAGGTTTCGCATTTCAGCGTCTGCTGCTTCTTCCATGAGCACACAAGCTCCACAGAAGGCCTCGACTGCTCCGACGTCGTTTCTGGACCGACGAGAGGCTGGCTTCCTTCACTTCGTCAAGTACCACGGCCTCGGCAACGACTTCATTTTGGTATAAGTAGCATAGAAAAAAAAAGAATTTAATTTTTTTTTTTTTTTTTGGTTTAGGGTTTCATATTGATTGGTGATTTTTGAATAGGTAGATAATAGGGATTCTTCAGAGCCTAGGGTTACGCCGGAGCAAGCGGTGAAGTTGTGTGATCGGAACTTTGGGATTGGTGCTGATGGTGTCATATTCGCAATGCCGGGTATTGACGGCACTGATTATACCATGAGGATTTTCAATTCAGATGGTAGCGAGCCTGAGGTATTATTGGCTATGCTTGAATCTTTGTTCTTTGTGCGTTGAATTGATAGTTCTATACATGTCTATATGATTTTGAATGCCTTGTGTGAATGTATAAGGGTTTTGCTGAGGTTTTGAATATTGATTTTTTTTAAACTTCTAGATGTGTGGTAATGGAGTGAGATGCTTCGCTAGATTCATTGCCGAGCTCGAGAATTTGAATGGGAGGCATAGGTAATTTTTAAGTTTATTTTGTGTTTGATATTTTTCGTACCTAACTATCATTGCTGCGTGTGAGTGTGGGTGTGGTTTCATTAGTGTGTCAAAGCTTACACTCAGTTTCTTTCGAAATTGATTTTTCTTAAAGACAACAATGAATTTGCAAATTGTAAAGGAAAAAAATTGATGCCTAAAGAAAGCCTAAGTTTCTGGAAAACAATTTTGATAGCTGTTTGGTTTTGATAATCTTAAATAAATTCGAACGTAAGTTATTCAAAATGGCCATTGTGATTTGGGTCAATAATTCCTGTTTTTACTATTATGCAGTTTTACAATACACACTGGTGCTGGTCTCATTGTTCCAGAAATCCTAGAAGATGGCAAGGTATGTTATACAATATCTTAGATGTTGCAATCCACATAAGTTTTGACGTGTGATGTGCTTTTTTAGGCACTAGAAATACGGTGCTTGCAAAGTGCATAGAAACTGTTTTCACTTAGGAATTGATAGCCGTCTTTGTGTTATTTAGTGTTTTATCTCAATTTATCAGACACTTTTTCTTACAATATCAGGTTAGAGTTGACATGGGAGAACCAATACTTAAAGGATCAGATGTACCCACAAAATTGCCTGCAAATAAAGATCAATCTGTGATTAAGTCAGAGCTAGATGTTGATGGGGTAACCTGGTATGTGACCTGTGTTAGTATGGGAAATCCTCACTGCGTGACGTTTGGTGCAAAAGGAGGTCAGGTATGCATTGTTGACAGTTGAGAGAAGAAATTGTGCCTTTTCATTCACTTTTATATAGCACTTCTATGCTGTTTTTGCTTTGAACTCTCTGCTCTTTGGCACATTTTTCAACCTATGTGAAGTTAAAGATATAATTGGAAGGTGTGCGGATTGATAATATCATGTGGTATGTAGCACATTATTTTCCAACAATTAGGGTGCGTTTGGATAAGCTATTGCAAAATGGTGTTTTAGGTTTAAAATGAGCGTATGTAAAAAAGCTATGAGGAGTTTCTGTTGGGAAACAAAGTTTTGGGTTTTAAAAACGCACTTTTAAACTCCCAGAACGCCTAACCAAATGGACCCTTAGAGACATTAATAACCACACTATTGTACTTTGGATAAGTTACAATTGAGTCATCATATGACCATTTAGTTTTTGCATTCTTCAGGATGAGCTAAAAAATGTGTGCCCAATTAGGAATGCTGTGTGACTTTGACATGTGGTAATTCAATCAATCAATAGCAACTAGCTCTCTATGATAGGAATTCAAGTACTAAATGTATGCATATATGTACTTGAAATTGAATTTGAATTACCAAATGTATTATGGTCTGGCTTTATCGTCAACCAACTGGACATGATAAATTTTATAGTTATACGACTCAGTCTGCCTCTATTCCTTTGTTGAAACATTTTTTTTTTTGCTGTTTATTAGCTAAAAAATAGTTTTGCTGTCGTCCATTAGCTCTGTTGATGTTAATATTTTGCTTCTATGCTTGTCATCAAACAGAATTTGCAGGTTGATGAATTAGATTTAGCCAAAATTGGTCCAAACTTTGAGCATCATGAGATGTTCCCTGCGCGGACTAACACAGGTTAGATTTAATCTGTGGAGTTGATTTTGTAATTGGAATAATTTATGAGTATTTTTCCTCTCAGGATTCATTGATGTAGACTAGTATTTATTTATTTTTGGCTCTGTCCTTTCTTTCTTTTATTTAAAAGTAGTGCTATTTGCACTGGTATTGTGCACAAATAGACATGGCAGCCCCCTGTTACATATTGCATTCCAAATGCATGGATGGTGGGACCATGTGAGACATGGCATGCCATAAATGTTTCATATCAAATTGTGCAACAATCTTGCATGTGTAGAATTTCCTTTATATAATTATTGGAATTGGTTTGACTTAAATTCTGAATTCTGATCACATTCTACTTATAATAGTTTTTATTTTGTTGCTGCTTGGTTTTAATTTGTTGAAATATATTGAAGATGTGCAATTTTTTCCAGTTATAAGCAATGCGGCCTCCTTATGGGTCTGCTAGCTTAAAACTAAGTTGGATTGTTGTTGAGGGTCCTTATCTGTTTTATGATGATTTCTGGTTATTTTTTTGATAAGTATGATGATTTCTGGTTAGTGATACAGACAAGTGCTTTTTCAGAACCAGATAACTTTTAGGAGCCTAGTGCCTTTTACCTTTTGTCATATCTTGCATGTATTTAATACTTATGTTCTTGGATCTACTTTTTGCAAATATACACAAATGTTTCATGCTTTCCACTTTGCATAATTAATATGGTGGTTTGAGAGTAATAGTAACACATCTGCCACATTTACAGTAACAGTTAGAGAATTATTTATGTGGAATGAGGAAAAAAGAGGCTTGTAGGACTTAAAAATAATCTAGAAACATATCCATGTCCACAGAAATGGGATATAGGAAAATTGTCCTCCTTCTGCATTCCTGCTTGCTTAATTTGGTGGTAGTAGGAAACTACACAACCAAATGAAGGTCATTCATGTTATTTTACTAAAAATTAGATATTATGCTTTGAATAGAATATTTTGGGTCTCTCAATGTTGTCTTATTAATTGTAATATGCAACATCTCATTGCTGAAACGTATGATTTTCTAATTATGATTCCCATTTGAACTGATTTGCAGAGTTTGTCCAAGTTTTCTCACGTTCACACCTAAAAATGCGTGTCTGGGAGCGCGGGGCAGGTCAGTTATTGTGAGCTTTGTGCAAATTGAATGTAGTCATGTGCTTCACCAATCACTTCCTGGTTTCTTTCTTTCTTTGTTTTTTGATTGGAAAGCTGAACTCTGGAACTGTTAATTGTAGGAGCAACGCTAGCTTGTGGAACTGGAGCTTGTGCAACTGTTGTTGCAGCAGTTCTTGAAGGTCATGCTGAAAGGGTAAGTATAGCATGCAATATTGAGAGAGAGAGAGAAGAGAGGAGAGGAGATAATTGTTTAGTTGGTGTATATGCACCAGAAGAATGAATCTGTTCCTTTTACTTTGGAAGCAGCATTAATATTACTCATTTGCTCTAGACAATCTATCATTTCCCACCAATTATATCTTGTTATACGTTTGGCCTCCTTAAGATTGTGGGCCTGTGCCAATTTTTTTTAACTTTTCTTAAACAACCTTCATGATTGTTAAACTTATTTATTTATTTATTTATTTTTTTTGTGGTTTCACTATAAAAAATTATGATTGTCAAACTTTATTTTTTATTGTTGTTTCACTAGAAATGATTGGTCTCTGGCCGGTCTCATATGCTACTATTGAAAAGCAAATTGTATTATTTGCTCGTAGTTTCCAAATTACCCGAACTCTCTACCTCTCTCTGCTTGCTTTTACTTGTCTAACAGTTCAGTTTTTCTTTCTTCGACATAGAATTGCACGGTTGATCTACCTGGAGGACCATTGCAGATTGAGTGGAGGGAGGAAGATAATCATATCTACATGACAGGCCCAGCCGAAGTTGTGTTTTATGGATCTGTACCCCTCTGATATTGTGGTGATTAAAATATTCTCCATCAGTGGGAGACTCATTATTTCAGTTCACAGAAATTTTCTTGAATTAAGGAGTATGCCCTTCTGAAGTGGGACACCTTTTCTCTGTTTCTATACCTCTAAAATCTCAATGTTGAATTTCCCATGGTTGAGCTAGCTCTGTCTCCTATTTGCCCATCAGACTTGACAAGAGATCAAGACCTGCTGGTTGGGGGGCCTGGATGTTTACCTCAGCTTAGATTATCATGTTGTTTCTGGGGCTGGCTATGTCATCTACAACTACAAGTTTCCCTCAGCCTAATGATCCATGGTGGATAATTAGGGAACAGTGATGTTTACGGTGTTCGTCGCAAGTTTGAGAATCATGTGTGTGTTTTCCAAGTAGTAGTCAGTGACTCTGTGTTCCCTAAAAGATCAATCAAAATGCTTTCTCCTGTTAGTTCAGTTCCATGTATTAAAGGGGATTAGAAAAATAAAAATTTGTATGATTGCTTAAAAGGAATGCTTTGATGCCTCCTCTTTTTCCTGAACGCCTTCATATGCATGATTTGAGCTCTCCCAATCTTTAATTTAGAGGGTTAAACACAGTTCAACTGCGCAATCCCTTCTCTTTTTTCTTTTTTCTTTTTTTTTTTCCTTTTTTTTTTTTTTTTTTTTTTTTTTTTTTTTTTTTTTTTTAACTTTTCGGGGGCCTAGTTTTATCACATTTTTCAACAGGAAGATGTTTAGAATGTTATCAAATGATTCAAATTGAGATATTTGTTGTTTAGTTTAGAAAATCTATGCACATAACAAAATCTCACAACACTATAACCTTATTTTACTTTATTTTAATTTATGGTGAGTTGGCATTCAATCTGCTGCGAAAATATTTTGAAATTAAGCCTCGTTCTAATTTATTGATGGACCAAGGTCATATGTTAACAAAAATTTCCTTAGCAAGCCTCATTCTAATTTATTGATGGAGCAAAGTCATATGTTAATAATTTGATAGTTACATATGTTAATAATTTGATAGTTACAAGAATGGGGGGAAAAGATTTGAATCCTAATTTCCTAATGAAGGAGATCACCTCTTAATATTATAATCAAGAATACCAAGAATCTTATAGTTCAATGACATAACCTGCTTTTAACATTGTGGATACTCTTACAACTCGTTTGGGAGGGAAATGAATGGAAAAAAAAAATTAGAATATTGCTTACTTCTCTTGTTTTGAAGTTTAATTGAGAGAGAATGAAATGGGTAAAGGGACTCATTTCTCTCTATTTTCTCAAAATTTCAAATTTTCATTTCCCACAGAATTGGAAGAAATTGGAAGGAATGATATTAAATTTAATAAATTTTTTACTAAAATTCTCTAAATACTCTTATATATTTAGCATTTTATTTTAAAATAAAAATCTAGTAGTAATATTGTAATAAAATGATTTCATTATTTTCCCTTTATGTAACTTACAAACATGATTACTTATTTTTCATTCCATTCTTTCATTTTAACACATCCAAACAAGATTACACAATTTTGTTTCATTTCTTTATGATCATTCATTTCTCTTACTTTAGAGCATCTCCAACGATGTAGCTAAATCTAAAATTCTCTCTATAATAGAGAATGAAACCCAAAAAAATGTCTCCAGTGGCTTCTCTAAATCTCAACTTTTTTTTTTTTTTTTTGGCTTATGAACAATAGCTCATCAACTCTGAAGGGCTACTGTACATTAGCAATTGGATTTTTTTGATTAAAAAATCATACTAGCTACTATTATATCAATTTTTTTTCTCTCCTCTAGATTTTTTTTTTTTTTTTCTCTCATACTCTCTCTCCATTGCTTCTCATAGAACAATTATTCTCTCCTCTTGTTCACTTTTTGCTACAAAGGGTGATCTACAAACGTTTCACATAATCCAAACACAAAATACAAAACAAATCCAATTCTTATAATAAAGTTGAATTAGAACAAGCAAATATGAAAAAGAGAAAAAAGAAAAAAGAAAAAAGAAAAACAAGCTGATCTAACCCAGTCTAGTGTTGGGGAGGAGGACAAGTGGTAGTCAGGCGACGGATGAGGTAGTGCTACATGGTGAACGCCAATCTCCACCGGCTTTGTCAATTCGACGAACTCGATCTCCACCGGCCTTCTATCTGTGCAGCAATCCTTCTCCTCTCTCTCTCTTCTCTGATGTGAATTTGTGATAAATGTGAAGTAAATGTGAGGTTGAGTATTAAATTGGGTATGAAAATGTGTGGTGGTCTTTATCCCTTAGTTTTATTCATTTATTTATTATTATTTTATATGTAATCGTGTGGTATTCATTTATTTATTTATTTATTTTTTTTGTTGGGATTCAAATGTGTGGTATTTAATATTAAGAAATGGAAATTAAGAAATGTTACCGCAATATTTTCACAATAAATTTTAAGTAATAGATTGTTATTAGCTAATATTGGTGAGTAAAAAAATAATTTCAATGGTGGGTTCAAATTAAAACTAATAACAACTTTCCACATAAGATTTTGATGTAATTTTTGTGAAAATATTGCAAAAAATGTTGTGAATGTAACACTTTTCATTAAAAAATATAATTGTTGGGAATGAATATAGGAAGAATAAATGGTGAGAAAAAAAAAAAACAAGAATAAAAAATGAATGAAGAAATAATATTTAAATGAGATAGAAAATTGGATAGAAAATCTGTTGAAAAATGTATTTGAAAAAGTAGGTAGTTATAAGGTAAAAGTCACTGTTCATTCTTCAAATAATACAAAAATTTGGAAAATCTGCTAAAAATGCTCTTAATACATCTATTACATTACATTCTTTTTTTTTTTTTTTTTGAGGGAAAGGTAAGTCATTACATTACATTCTTTTATGATCATTATATTTCATTTATTTATGAACCCTCAAACGAAGCATACGATTGACATTATTTGGCAATTAGAGGTTTTGAACTTAAATCTTTATAGATCTCTTCTAAAAATAGAAAATAAAACTTCATAAATTTTATTAGACTTTAGGCATCAGTCAGTCACTAGACCAAGCACTAAGGATTTTATTTTTATTTTTTATTTTTATTATTATTTTTTTATAAAAGCACTAAGGATTGATTTTATTAATATATATATATATATATATATATATTTTTTTTTTTTTAATTAAAATACAAAATTTCAACCTAATATGACTCCACTGCTGGCTCCCTCTCACTTGTCCCGCTTCACAAAATCAGAGAGTCACACACAGGCACAGCCCTAGCCTCCAAAATCACAGATTCAAAGCCCCCCTCCCCTCTGCGCCAACACCAACGCCAGTCCGACGCACCTCTCCAATCACCTCCGGTACGGTACGGTACCCTCGCTTCTCAACTCCTTGTTCTTTTTCTTCAAAATTCCTGCTTTGTTCTGATTTCTCTGTCACTGATTTCACGCTTATTTTACTTTTTACTTTTTTCTTTGTAAGCTCTTCTCTATTTGGATGAAGAAGAAAAAAATTTTTCCTTTAGAGAAATTTTAGTGAATTCTTTATTAGTAATTGGTATTTTGCTATCCTTGAAGCTAGATCAAGGATTTGGGTTCTACTCTTCTTTCTGTAACAATTTTGTTGTTTTAAAAAACCAGTTATTGTAAAACTATTTCCCATGGGTTGAAGTTTTCTATTGTTCTTGTATCTTACTTTGAAAGAAACTACCACTATTTATTATGTGGGTTTGCCTTTGTGCTTCATATTTTGGTCAAGCTTCTATTAAATAATACTGCTTAGACGTTTTGGGGTTAACTTGGGATGTTAATTAATAACCACAAATTTTACTTGTGTTATTTTGTGTGTTGATTGTGTGAGATGAATTCGTTGTGTTTACTGTTGACATTGTATCAATAGGTAGAGAAAGTTCAGATTTCAGATAAGCAAAAATGAGTGGAACTGGAGAGAAAGGGTCAGCAACTACAAAAACCCCAGGTGATTTCCTCAAAGCAATTCGCGGCCGACCTGTTGTTGTCAAGCTGAATTCTGGGGTTGATTATCGAGGTGAGTTTCTCTATTGCTCATTTGCGCCACGGTTCTGCTTTTTTGTGAACTAGGTGAATGATTCAGGTAGACTATTGTTGCTAGTGTTTGATGGAAGTGTAATCTTTGTCATAGCAAACATTCTTTCCATTTGGGGATTTTATTATTTTTGATAAAGCAATGTTTGGAAGAATGCTCAAGATCATACATGTATTTGTTCGTTCTTTTAATATTTGGGGCACACAGCAGGTGATTATAACAAGACGTTTGCACTGAGAGCTTAACATGCCCTCACAGAAATCAAGAAATAAAACATAAAAACAACTTCTTTGAGTTCACCTCCTCTCCTCTGGAAAGTGATTGGCTTTTTCTTAAGTACTTTTTTCTAATGGTATTTACTGCTATGATTGGTGGCATCTCACTTTTCAAGCTATAATAATTTTGACAGCAAAATCTTGTGTCAAGAGCCTTGTAGCTCAGTGGTGTTGCCTGTTCTCCTTTATAAGTAGAACCCAGTCTCGAATCCTGCCTCCTCCATGGTTGTAACTATAATATATAAAATAAACTATTTAAGGCACAATTGGTTTCGAATTTATAAAATTTCCCTGTTAATTCTCTGCGCTAAAACAAATCATCATCTGTCACATAGTGTCCGTATATAACACTCCTTTATATATATTGGCAACATGTTAAATACACCATTAACGAATTTTATATGGGGACTAAGCATTTCATTCAGCATTACTTTGAGTTTTTAAAAACAATTTAGTGAAAATAATATCTAGTGAAAAGTAGATGAGATTGCATGTATGGTCTGAGGCGTGTTTAGTCATTTCCTTTTATGTAGTGGACTCCAGCTAGGGTTGTGGGTTCATGGGTCAAGTGTTTTGTACGAGACTTAACACCAATTTAGATGGTATAGTGGATGTTGTTGCAAACTTCCAAATTAGGGAATTAATTGTGCATTTCAAAAGTTTGGGGGGATATTGTAATTTGGATAAAAGATTCAGATGGAAAAGTGTAATTTACCCTTGAGTTTTATATATACGTGTCAAACAATAAAAGAATTGTACAATACCTGATACCACTAATGGGTAGATTCAGAGCTTTTGGAAGGTAAGCACCACTTGACTATTAAGGCCAGTAGTGAATTTTCGACTTACTCTTTGTAAATAAACATCTGACTGATGACTGGAGCACCACACTTTGTTTAGTTCAGAATGGACTATAACGATGTCTCCAAATCTGTGTGCAGGTATTCTTGCATGTTTGGATGGGTATATGAATATAGCAATGGAGCAAACAGAAGAATACGTCAATGGGCAGTTGAAGAATAAGTATGGCGATGCTTTCATTCGCGGAAACAATGGTACTTTCAGAGGACTGACTAATTATTTTACTTTTATTATACAGCTTTCCTTTTTTGCCATACCGTTATTATTTTACTGTTATCAGGGTATGACTATATTTGGGTTCTCTTTTGATGCAGTTCTCTACATTAGCACATCGAAGAGGACGTTGGCAGATGGGGCTTAGTTTTGAAATTTTATCAAGTCATGTAGATTTATCTGCAGTCATTATTTTTAGTTTTGTATTGTAATGTAATGTGGATTTTGGAAATGAGGATTAGAAAGCTGTTACAACTTGGACAAATGGAACCTTTCTTATCTATTATGTATAATGGAATGATTTTTAACTGTTTGATTTAGGGAGTGGTGCCTTATTGATATTTGCTAATGAATAGTCATGATTGCTCTAACAATACAATCAATGATCATGATCATGATACCATTGCCTTGCTTATACATTTAAGGTTTCTACATAGCATTCTTGCAGGAATCCTTTGCACCTTGTGTTGATTTATCACAGTAATTTGTTTTGAGACAGATTCAATTTGTGAGAAAACTACTTTGCATTGTACTTAAGTTTTACTCAAATTATACTCCACCTAAGAGAAGCATTTTGGTTGGTGACCGATTTCCAAATTATTGTTGCACATATTGTTGCTGTGAAATGGAGGCTCTAGTTCGTACTTTCCAAAATATTGGTCTATGTTTCATTGCTTTAGAGTTTGGATTAGGGAGAACGGTTTCTGAAAAAAAAAAAAAAATATATATATATATATATATATATGTATGTATATAATTTTTTTTCCTGCATTCAACGCCTGTGGTTGGACTTGGGAGACCTGAGGTTGATGTGCGGAACTACTATTGCGTGCCTTGTGACTGAAGAGGATGGTGTCGAAATCTTCTGCTCCTTCCGGTGGTAAGTCTGCAATTTTCTGTTGCTTCCATTAGCATGCATGCAACGACAATGGTCCATCACTCCATCTTATTAGATCCTTTTTTTTCCTTAAGAACTTTCTTTTAGACGGTTAACAGTTTATCATTTTTACTTTCTTTGTTTTTCTACAAATGGTACAAGAACTTAAACTTCATTATGATTCATTGACGTAGTCACGTAGGGTTGTCCACTAACCTGAGCGACCTACCTGAATCGAAAATTGACCAATCTGGTGACTACGGTGTTCAATGTTGGGTCTTGTTAAGAAAATTTGACAACCATAGGTCGAGTGGCAGATCTTTTTTTGCGGACTTTGTCGTTCTCCGACAGTATGTTGGTTTCTTTGCTAGATATGGCTAGATTCCAATTAGATCTAGGCTAGATCCGGTGAGATCTATCAAAATCTCCATCAGAAATTAGAGCTCCACCATGACATGGTGGTTTCTATTGATCTAATTGTCAGATCCGTGAAGCTGTGACAATTGAAGACCTGTAGACTCATGCTTGGCAGGGGGTGGCTCGATTCTAAACTCAAGTTGAATGAGTCGAGTGGCAGTTTGACCTCAAACCTAACCTGAACCAACTTGTGGACTCCCCTAGATTGATGTAGTAAAATCATGTACTGATGAAATACTCATTTCTTACAACTCTCTATGTCACAAACAATTCATGTCATTACTATTTTATCGTCAAAGTTCATTGGAGATTGGTGGTGCCATGCAATAGTTGGGAGAGTGTGGCAGTTTGAATCTTAGATGTTTCCACGATAGACACCAAAATGTGCCAGACAAGGCTCTTGTCAAATTTCATTAAAGATTCCTGCTATATATAACACATCTTCTTGAACATTTTTTTTTCTTATATATGATCATAGCCTCCTTTGGTGCAAGTCTTGTACCCTTTATTTTCTAATTGTTTTTTTCCCCTCAACTACCATGCTAAAAGTATTAGGGGATTTTGTTCTTGTTTCAAACAACTAATTTGGGTCCTACCAACACCTGTTTTTATTTATATCTTCTATCGCATGATATTTGCAAAGCTAAATGAAATACGTTTTTTGAAGACTATTGTTTATGATCTTGTGATTGAACAACTCATATTTTTTCCTCTACTTTTTGTTGAGAATTTTTCAAGAACACAAAATTGACAAAGCTAGGTGATACCATATTTACGCAAACTATTTCAAAGACAAAAAAATATTTTGGAATTTAACAACAAAATATACTGGAATTTTGCACAACTCTTGGAAAGAGAAGCCCAAAATATAGCAAGACAAATCATGGAAGATTAAATTCTCAATACAAAAGAAACCAAAATATAAAAACATTTGCTATGTTAGAGTCCATTTAATGGAGAAAGTCCTTTCATTTCAAAAACTAAGGAAATTAGGAGTAGAAACCAAGAAAATTAGGAGCAGAAGAATCTAAGAAGTTGGAAAATGAAGTGGAATAATCAGATAACAATTATTTGATTTTAAGTTGAGACTTGAGAGACAACATGAGGAAGTGTCTGCATCAGTTAACACCTATTTTGCCTTCTTGGATTTACATTTTGGCTTTGTTTGCTTTTTTGCATTTTACAATTGGCTTGGTGTGTGTGTGTGTGTGTCTATATATATATATATATATATAAGTAAATTATTTATTATTGAGTACAAATAAATAATAAAAATTAAATTAAAATCATTATTATTATTTTTTTGTTTTGTTAAAAGTGATACATGATGATAATTAGAAAATAATAAGGTGAAAGATTAAATAAAAGAGTTATCTAAGAATGTGCCATACGGACCTCATTCCCACGCATGAGGTTATGCTTTTATATATAGTTGTATGAAAATTATATTTCAACTTCGTAAAAAAATGACACAACAAAACAAAGTTGTCAATAATGAGTTTTCAAAGTAGGGTACATATTACACGAAGGAAAGAGAAAAAGAAAAGAAAAGAAAAGAAAAGAAACAAATAATAAAGATATTTGATTCTTTTTATTATTATTATATTTTATGTTATTAAAATAATATTTGCATTTCATGAAACTGACCTATCACTATATCATGCAATTTGCAAATTTGAAAACACATTATATGATCACATCACTGTATTATTTTAATTGTCTTTTATTTGTTTTGTCTATAAAATAGAAATTTTTTGTCATAGTTATAAAATAGAATTAATTTTTCACAAGCAAGATTCTTGAGATATTGGAGGAAATTAACTTAATAATGTTTGTGTGAAAAATGTTGGAAAATGGTAGTGTGTAATTCTTGTTTTATTGTGAAATACAAGAAAAAAAATTGTGTAATTCTTTTTTATATTGCCCATTTTCTTGATACCTTTTTTCAACACTAATATTTTGATACAAATGGAAGCAAATAGACTTTAAAGGGTGGTAAAGGTTCATATTGGTTGTAAGTGGGTGTATAATTTATAGGATCAAGTACAATTCAGATGGTGTAATTGAAAGGTACAAGGCAAGATTTGTTGTTAAAAATTACACCCAACAAGAGGGCCTTGATTATTTAGAAACTTTCTCACTTGTTGCTAAATCAGCTTTTGTTAGAATTATGTTAGTATTGGTTGTGCAAGGGTGGTTCTTGCGCGCATCAAATGGAAGTCAACAATGCTTTCCCACATGGTGATCTAGAAGAGGAGGTTTATATGTCTTTACCCCCTAATAGGTGGAATATGGTTTTTTTTTTTTTTTTTTTTAAAGGATTGTGCCAATTAATTGCTTTCAAAATGTGGAATTCAATAATTTTTTTTTTTTTTTTGGCTTAAAAAAGAAAAGAAAATAATTAATACCTTCTCCTAGGAATGAGTGAGTCAAATATTTTTAAAATTGAAGGCCAAAAAGTGGACATGTACCCTTTACTACTTGGGTCATATCCGTGGCGTGGTATTATGACCTCGAATGTTATTATAACAATTACGACCATGAAGGCGAAAGAAATCTTGTTTACATTTTCTTAATTAAAAAACATTCACATTTAACAACTCTTTCGGAGGATATCTTTCTTGGTGAAACATTGAAACTGTGATATATTAGTTGAAGGCATGTACGCTGAACGATTTTGGTCATTAACTTGTAAAATATATAATACTATTAAGAATTTATAACTAAATGAATTATTATAATCACATAATAAGCTACAATATAATGAGTTTTGTAAGAGAATTGTGGTTTTATAACTAATAATAATAATGAAAAAAGACATTGAAAGTTGTTTTTAGTGTATCCTTATCCATCTTTGTCATCGTTTTCTTTTTAAAATTTAGACCTTCACTTAGTTCTTGAGACAAAGCAAAACACAATTGACTATGACTGAAAATAGACTTGGCAAGTACATGCCAACATTGTTTGGAGTTTGCCCTTAGCTTTTGTTGATTGTCATGGGACAACATATTAACATCTTCTTAAAAGAAACTACGATATGATTACGTAGGAGATAAAACTGTTCAAGGAATAAGACCAATTGTTCCAAGTAAAAGCCTCTCAATAATTAAGAACAATTCATATTTCTATAATCAAAAAAAGAAAAAAAAGAAAATAGAGTTGAGCATAAAAAGACTCCATTGGAAATTAAATTGCTGGCGGTAATTGGAGAAGTTGTTAGCCTTTGAAAGCAAGAGGCAATGAGTCATTGTTGGATCAATGTCGTTTTAACTTTTTAAGTGATTAATTAAAGTTGCCATTATATTTCTTCTATATTGTAACAAATTTTACTGTTAAACAATGGTCATTTTTGTTTTAATGTATAATCTTTTTTTTTCAAAACTTTGTTATCAATCTAAGTTATTCTGACAGATAGTGCGTTGCATCTTAAACTTATCTTGCTTATTCGGTGTAAAAGCTTCAAAATGATATTTTTGAATATATATGAACACGAAAGAATTCTATTTCTAAAACTTGAGAAATGTCTTATCAAGACTCTTATAGTTTAACTGATTTATATATTCTACTTATAGTGTTTTTAAATGAGATATCCAAGTTCAAATTCCTCAATTATCGAATTTAAAAAATAAAATAAAAACCTTGAAACCATGCAAGTGAAGCACTTTGGCTTCTTTTTTTTTGGTGCCAAATATTCAATTTTTGCAAAAAAAAAAAAAAAAAAAACATTATTAAAAAGTCTTTACCCAAAGTTATTTAATTATGTAGCATATTTTCAAACAACGTGAGCGCCCATTTGCTTAAAACCCGAGTTCACTAAACTCGACCTTTAGCAAGATCTAATTTCAAAAGAGGCTAAATAACCTAGGTCAAAGGCTTGTTAGTAATTTTATTTTGTAAAAATTGAATATTTGGCAAAAAAAAAGCCGAAGCAAGTTTCACTTATATAAAAGTAAACAAACTCCTAACATTTGGCCTATTTTAGGGTTAGGCTTGTGTCCAATGGCCAGTTTCACTGGACACGTTGAGATGTGAACATGTGTTCACAACTGAACACATGTCTGTATCTTAGTGTGTCCAATGAAATTGGCCATTAAACATAAGCCTTACCCCCTATTTTATATTGGTTATTTAGGTTTTTTTAAAGTTTATGCTAACATGTCAATATAAGTGGCATGAAAACAATATTTTATTTTAGCCATTAATCACATTAGTATTTTCCATCCATCACTTATCAATAGGAACCATGTTGACACAATACCAAATGATTAGGGAATAAGTCAAATATTTGAAAGATTAGGGATCAAATTAACCTACAATGTAAAAGTTGGGAACCAAAATGGAGAAAATAATAGTTATTGATGCATGTAGTGTGTCTACCTACACACTGTATGTAACAAGAATTACCCAGAGAAAAAATAATGTTGTTTATTACACACACCATGTAGTTCAAGTCAAGATTTCAATTAAAAAATGAAATGTGTGTAAGTTTATGTGAAAGAGCACTAGCATTAGTTAAATTGCTAAAATGCTATTTTTACCACCACAAACTACAAAAACTATGCTACATCAGTGAGCTATAATGAAAAATTTTAGGCCTTGTTTAGTACATTATCTTAAATACATGTTTTCAATTTTTAAACAACATTACACATATTTTTATATTTTTTTTTTATTCACATATATTTTCAAAAAAATTAAAAACTATTGTTTAAACATACGTACTGACCCTTAGCTTTTGGGTTAAAGCGGGTAAGACGGTTTAACCCAAAGAAAAAAAGAAAAGAAAAGAAAGTGCAATCCAGGCTACGCGTCCCATTTGAAATTTTACACAATGAGGCCCCACTTTTTCAAAAAGGCCCAAGAATCAACTTGTCCCCACAACGACTGCCCCTTACAAATACCCAAAGTAGTCGTTAGAGATTCAAAAAACAAAAACCATTTCGGCACCCTCATTTTGAAAAACACACACACACACACTCCTCCAATCCTCCATATTAGCAAAAAGCCAAAAATTTAAATTTCCCCATATCTCTTAGAAACAGGAGAACCCAAGAAAGACAGAAATTAAAAGCCCTTTCCTCTTTCGTTCTTTCATCAGATTCTCCCATCATTTTTTTTTTCTTTTAATCCAAATCCCTCTTTCTCACCCAAACACTCTGTAAGTACAACTCTTTTTTTGTTTTTGTTTTTGTGTTTTTAACAACTTAGATATGATCTGGAAGTACTTTCTATTTAGTTTCTGAGAAAACTAAAAGAAATCAAAATAGGATAAGATCTTATTCTTGATAAAAAAAGTGATTTTTTTTTTAAATCTCTCACAATTTTGATCTCTCTTCTTTTCCTTCATTTTCTCACCAACCAAACAGGAGGGTTAGGTTTTGATTTTTGATTTTTTTGGTTGTATATTTGTAATCTGACTGTGAGATGCTGATTAGGGTTCTTGTTTGTGTTTGTGACAATTAAGATCTGAATTGAGTGAAGAAGATGTCGTTCACTCCTGATCAATCCAAGAAAGTGGGTTTGGGTTTGGTACCCTCTCCATCTCCTTTTCTTATGCCTCACCTTGAACAGCGGTGTACTGATCCGAGACTCGCAGACTGGAACTCAACCTGTCAGGACAACAGGGATAAAGAGACCAATGTTCAAGTTCTACTAGAAGGATTGGACCTAACTGAAAATCGACCGATCTAGTGACTACAGTGGTCGACATTGGGTCTTTGTTAAGAAAATTCAACAACTATAGGTCAAGTGGCAGATCTTTTTGCAAGAAAATCTTATTCCAGTTGATCTGACCAATCCCAACCATTAGACTTTGTTGTTCTCCACTAATATATTGGTTCGTCAGATATGGCGAGATTCCGGCTAGATTTGGTAAGATTTAGGCTAAATTGATAAGATCCATCAAAATCTCCACCAAAATTTGAGCTCCACAATGACATTGTGGTTTCTATCAACCCAATCTTCAGATTTGTAAAGCTGTGGCAATCGAAGACTTGTAGACGCATGGTCGTCAATGGGTGGCTCAATTCGAAACTCAAGTTGATCGAGTTGAGTGGCGGTTTTACCTCAAACCTGACCCAAATCAACCCATGGGCTTCCCTAGATTGATGTAGTAAAATCATGTACTGACGAAATACTCCTTGCTATTACATTTTGAGTTGAAGTTTTCACATTATTATTAATAGTGATTTCTTGATTATACTCGATTATCCTAGTGAAATCTTCCAACTCTCTGTGTCACAAACAATTTGTATCATTACTAATTCTATCATCAAAGTTCATTGAAGAGTGGAGGTGCCATGCAATAGTTCATAGTTGGGAGTGTGGCGATTTGAATCTTAGATGTTTCCACTAGAAACACTAAAAGGTGCTAGACAAGGCTCTTGGCAAATTTCAGATCATAGCCCTCTTTTGGTGTGCAAGTCTTGTAACCTTAATTTTCTAATTGTTTTCTTCCCTTCAACTACTATACTAAAAGTATTAGAGGATTTTGTTCTTGTTTCAAACAACTAATTTGGGTCCTCCAACACCTCTTTTTAAACCTTTTTTTTTTTAATCTTCTATTGCATGATGTTTGCAAAGCTAAATGAAATACATTTTGAAGACTAATGTTTAAGATCTTGTGGATGAACATCTCAAATTTTTTTCCTCAACTCTTTGTTGAGAACTTTTCAAGAACACAGAATTAACAAAGCTGGGTGCACCATATTTACGGAGATTATTTCAAAAACAAAATATTTTGGAATTTAACAACAAAATATATCGGAATTTAGCAAAACTCTTGGAAAGAGAAGCAAAAATATAGCAAGAAAAATTATGGAAGATTAAATTCTCAATACAAAAGAAACCAAAATATAAAAACATTTGTCCCTCAAAAAAAAAAAAAAAAAAAAAAGCCTATGGTAGGGGATTAGACCAATGTTATAAGTCCCATTTAACGGAGAAAGTCCTTTCATTTCAAAAACTAAGGAAATTAGGAGTAGAAGAATCTAAGAAGTTGGAAAATAGAGTGGAATAATCAGATAACAATTATTTAATGCTAAGTTCAGAGACAAATTGAGGAAGTGTATGCATCAGTTAACACCTTATTTTACTTTCTGGATTTACATTTTTTTTTTTTTTTTTTTTGCATTTTACAATTGGATATATATATATATATATATATATATATATATTGTAAGGAAATAAAATTATTTATTACTGAGTAAAAATAAATAATAAAAATTAAATTAAAAAATCGTTAAGATTTTTCCTTATGTGAAAGGTTAAAAGTGGCACATGGTGGTAATTAGAAAATGATATGGTGGAAGGCTAAATAAAAGAGTTGTCTAAGAATCACAAATGAGGTTTTGCTTTTATTTATAGTAGAATGAAAAATTATATTCCTGCAACTTTGTGTAAAATGACATAACGAAACAAAGTTGCCAATAATGAGTTTTCAAGGTACATTATACATGAAGGAAAGAGAAAAAAAAAAAAATGAAACTAATAATACAGATATTTGATTCTTTTTTTTTTAAAGAAATATTTTATTTCATCAAAATGATAATTGCATTTCTAAGTAGGCATGAAATATACCTATCACTATATCATTCAATTTCCAAATTTGAAAACACATATAGTATGATAACATCATTGCATCACTTTTATTGTCTTTCACTTATTTTGTCTATAAAATAAATTTTGTTTGTCATAATTATAAAATAGAATTATTAATTCACAAGAAAGATTATTGAGATATTGGATGAAATTAATAACAGGTTAATGATGTTTGTATGAAAATGTTGGAAAATGATACTGTGTATTCTTGTTTTATTGTGAAAGTTATAGAAATAATATTCTGTAATTTTTGTTTTATTGTGAAAGAGTAAAATATATATATATATATATATATATATATATATATTATGAAATCTGATAAACTTTTTTCTGTTTGAAAATGAAAAGTTAATAATTGATCTCTTCTTATGTTGGAATGAGTATAAGAAGTGAGTCGGACATTTTGAAAATTGAAGCTCAAAAAGTGAGATATGAATCATTGTGAAATTACCCCTTACTACATGGGTCAAATTAATGGCGTGGTGTCATGTCCCATTTATAAGAAATGTTATAAATCTTTGAAATGTGTTTGCTATTATAACAATTATGACTTTAAAGTCGATCATGATACAATCATTAACAAAATATATTATAAGATAATAATTTAGCAAATTTATAAGAGAATTTGTGGTTTTATAATAATAATAATAATGAAAAAATATATGGAAATTAGTTTTTACTGTATCCTTATTCATCTTTGTCATTATCTTCTTTTTAAAATGTAGGTCTTCACTTCTAAGGCAAAGCAATGCACAATTGACCACAACTGAATCTAGACTTGGCGATTACATGCCAATGTTGTTTGGAGTTTGCTCTTGGCTTTTATTGTTTGTCATGGGATAACATATTAACAAAATATCAAAGGAAATTACAATCGAATTATGTAGAAGATAAAACTATTAAAGGAATAAGACCAATTATTCCAATTAAAGCCTAACAATCCACATTTCTAAAGTTGAAAAAATAAAATAGAGTTGAGCATAAAAAGACTCACTTGGAAATTAAATTGGTGTCTGTAATTGGAGAAGTTGTTGGCCTTTGAAAGCAAGGAGGCAATGAGTCATTGTTGTATCAATGTCATTCTAAGTGATTAATTAAATTTGCTATTATATTTCTTGTATATTGTAACAATTTTACTGTTAAACAATGTCCATGATATTTTTGAAGATATAAGAACATGAAAGAATTTTATTTCCAATCAACTTGAGAAATGTCCTGTCAAAAGCCTTATAGTATTGACACTTTCTACTTCAAGTGTTTCAAAAGGATATATGCATGGTTCAAATCCCCCTCCCACAATTGTTGAATTAAAAAAATAAAATAAAAAACCTTGAAACCATTCTCATGCGAGTGTAGCATGTTGGCTTATTTTTGCAAAAAATATTATTGAAAAGTCTTTACTCAAAATTATCTAGTTATGTAGCCTTTTTTGAAATTCGATTTTAGGCACTGCTACATCAGATGATTCATGTAAACGCCCATTTGCTTAAATCTTGAGTACACTAAACTCTATTTTTATTCAAAACTCAATTTAAAAAAAATCAAGTTTCAAAAGAGGCTACATAATTAAATAACCTCAGCTAGAGCTAGAGGCTTGTTAATTTTTGTGTGTGTGTGTGTCAAAAAGTGAATATTTGGCACCAAAAAAACAAAAAAAAAAAGGACTAAAGCACGTTTCACTTATATAAAAGGAAACAAACTCCTAACATTTGGCCCATTTCATATTGATCATTTTTTTTTGGTTCCATTTTGTTTTTTTATTTATTTATTTTTTATTTTTTATATGCTGACATGTCAATATACATGGCATGAAAACAATATTTAATTTCGCCATTGGTTACATTAGTATTTTCCATCCATCATTTAATAATAACAAAATACTAAATCATTAAGGAATGAGTTGAATATTTGAAAGATTAGAAATCAAATTGACATATAGCTTAAAAGTTGGGAACCAAAATGAAAAAAAGAAAAGAAAAGGATAGTGATTGTTGCACGTAGGGTGTTTATGTACACACTGTGTGTAACAGTGATTACCCAAAAATAAATGGATGTTGCTTATTACATGTACTATGTTGTTCAAGTCATGATTTTATAATGAAATGTATGTAAGTTCTTAAAACAGAAAATGTATGTAAGTTTGTGGGTAACAAGGTGTCACAGGGTCAATTTTTCACTCAAATTTTCTGCTTGTGATAGCCCTAATTCCCTGACTTAGTCTCAACCAACACCACACACCTACACTACAGTAACATTTAGAACAAATTATATAGGGACGTATATACACACAACACACACAATATTTACAAGGAATCCACCCTAACATTTATTACTTAATCTTAAGTACAAAGAAAAACCTTTTACAACCCTAGAGAATTACACAAAATTTTCCCAAGGCCAAATATACTCTGCTGTTGACATCTCCAACAGCCTTAGGGTTAAATACATAGAATTAACTGGTGTGGCAGTTACTGCCTAGGTCTTGGACAATCTACCACTTGTGTTCTGACTTAAGACACCTTCAACTGATATTGTTTTGGCCTACTCTCCACGTTTGCAACCCCCACACAGTAGGTCTGATCATTAGGAAAGTTAGGAACCGTTTGGTAATTGTTACTGTACATGTTGCACATGCACAACCCATGTCTCAACAAACCATGGGGCCTTTGCCCATCCTCCAGCAGCCCACACAACATTTTCTCACATGTTTTGGGAGGCTTGGTCCATGCTCAAGGCTTCCCCATCAACAATATAGCCCACATAACATGCCCACATGCAACACACAAAGTAATTGCCATCAATCCACTAGCACTTGTCCATGCATTTAGCCAACACTCACTAGCCCAATGCTTTGCACACAACATTTAATCATCATAGCAGCTTAGCTTGCCTTGCACTCAAGCCACTAAAAGAAACCAGCAACTAAGCCACCGATGCCATGCACCATCACATAGGGTTAGCACCACTTGCTGTAGCCCATCATCAAAATCCATCTTTGCTCACCATGACCCTCCTCTGCCATGGCCTTGGGGCATCATGTAGAGCAAGGTGCCTCCACATGTTGCCTCCTTATCCTACTTATTGATCTAAGTCAAGTAGGGAGACTCAAGTAGGGAGACTGGGCAAGTCCCCCTCAAAGAGCCCTTAGGAGCATTACTAGTCTGGCATGAGGAACCGCTTGGTAATTGTTACTGTACATGTTGCACATGCACAACCCATGTCTCAACAAACCATGGGGCCTTTGCCCATCCTCCAGCAGCCCACACAACATTTTCTCACATGTTTTGGGAGGCTTGGTCCATGCTCAAGGCTTCCCCATCAACAATATAGCCCACATAACATGCCCACATGCAACACACAAAGTAATTGCCATCAATCCACTAGCACTTGTCCATGCATTTAGCCAACACTCACTAGCCCAATGCTTTGCACACAACATTTAATCATCATAGCAGCTTAGCTTGCCTTGCACTCAAGCCACTAAAAGAAACCAGCAACTAAGCCACCGATGCCATGCACCATCACATAGGGTTAGCACCACTTGCTGTAGCCCATCATCAAAATCCATCTTTGCTCACCATGACCCTCCTCTGCCATGACCTTGGGGCATCATGTAGAGTAAGGTGCCTCCACATGCTGCCTCCTTATCCTACTTATTGATCTAAGTCAAGTAGGGAGACTCAAGTAGGGAGACTGGGCAAGTCCCCCTCAAAGAGCCCTTAGGAGCATTACTAGTCTGGCATGAGGAGGCATGAGTGTGTTGAGAAAACATAAAACGAAGTAATTGGTCTAATGCTATCCAAGCACCCTCATTCTTTATGCCACCATTAGTAACAAGTGAAGCTCCTAAACACAAGGTGTGTATAAGATGATTTACCTAAAAAAAGTGCAATCCAGGCTACGCGTCCCATTTGAAAATTTACACAACTTTTTCAAAAAGCCATAGAATCTCCCTGTCCCCACAACGGCTGTCCCTTACAAGTTACAAATACCCAAAGTAGCCGTTAGAGATTCAAAAAACCAAAACCCTTTCGGCATCCTCATTTTGAAAAAAAAAACACACACACACTCCTCCAATCTTCCATATTAGCAAAAAGCCAAAAATTTAAATTTCCCCATATCTCTCAGAAACAGGAGAACCAAGAAAGACAGAAATTAAAAGCCCTTCCCTCTTTCGCTCTTTCATCAGATTCTCCCATCATTTTTTTTGCTTTTAATCCAAATCCCTCTTTCTCACCCAAACACTCTGTAAGTACAACTCTTTTTTTGTTTTTGTTTTTGTGTTTTTAACAACTTAGATATGATCTGGAAGTACTTTCTATTTAGTTTCTGAGAAAACTAAAAGAAATCAAAATTAGATAAGATCTATTTCTTGAGAAAAAAGTGAATTTTTTTTTATAAAAAAAATCTCTCACAATTTTGATCTCTCTTCTTTTCCTTCATTTTCTCACCAACCAAACGGGAGGGTTAGGTTTTGATTGTTGATTTTTTTTTGGTTGTATATTTGTAATCTGATTGTGAGACATAGAATTGCTTCAAAAATATAAATTGTAAATTTTCATGGTTAGACGCTGATTAGGGTTCTTGTTTGTGTTTGTGATAATTAAGATCTGAATTGAGTGAAGAAGATGTCGTTCACTCCTGATCAATCCAAGAAAGTGGGTTTGGGTTTGGTACCGTCTCCGTCTCCTTTTCTTACGCCTCGTCCTGAACGGCGGCGTACTGATCCGAGACTCGCAGACTGGAACTCAAGCCGTCAGGACAACAGGGATAAAGAGACCAATGTTCAAGTTCTACTAAGATGCAGGTTTGGTGTTCGGTTGTTAATTGGTTTCTTTGTTTGTGATTGTATTTGATAGGATCAAGTTCTAGATGTTAGGGTTAAGTGTCGATTTTCGGGTATCCCAATGATGATTCATGTTTGCTTGTGGTGCCCTTTGAATTAACATGACTGATACAATTGCTAATGCTAATGGATGACAATATATGATTTAGAATTAGTTGATTGATATAGTTCCTAGAGTACCCATGATTATTTGTTGAAAATTACTTGCTTGGTTGATAGTCTTCAAAGAAAGATTTTTATGTGAGTAAAGTAAATTGGAGGAGACAAAAAATGGTTTTGTTTGTTTTACTTCCTTTGTATTTCTTAATGGTTTTGAGAATATTGACAAGTCATAGGTTATAAATTATCAATGACCACATTCCACTTGGTGATTTTGCAAAGAATTAGGTTAGTTTTGTTCTAGGAAAACCTTGTATTTCTAGCATGTGAGACCATGTATTTGTTTGTGTTTGCACTTGTTGTGTTGATGAAGTTCTCTTGTAGCTTCGTGGTTGTGCTTAGATTGACATAAATGACTTATGTGACATAAACATAATAGAGAGTGTATACTTCTTCCCTGTATTAGAACTCATGTATATCATTTAAACTGTGTGTGATTATATTTCATTTGATTTCAATGTCAGGCCATTAAATGATGATGAGATAAGGTCAAATGTGCCGAGGGTGATATCATGTAATGAACATAAAAGAGAAGTCACCGTAATTCAAAATCTAGCTAACAAGCAAGTAGATAGAGCTTTCACCTTTGACAAGGTGTGCTTCTCTTCTCCCTCTTTTATGCTTTATGACTATTTTGCCTCCATGGTTTTTACAGATGATTAATATTTTAAATATACAAATCCTTTTCTATTTTGTAACATATGCTAGGTTTTTGGGCCCAAAGCACAGCAAAGATCTATATATGACCAAGCCATTGCCCCAATTGTTAACGAAGTTCTTGATGGATTCAACTGCACTGTCTTTGCATATGGGCAGACAGGCACTGGTAAAACATATACAATGGAGGGTGGGATGAGAAAAAAGGTATAGATTGGTCTTCTAATTATATCCTTACATTTCTAAATGATAGCAGAATAGTCCTTCTCTGAACATCACAGCCATTTTTCATACTATGATTTACAGGGTGGAGATTTGCCTGCTGAAGCCGGAGTTATTCCACGGGCAGTTCGTCAAATCTTTGATATGCTGGAGGCACAAAATGCTGACTATAGCTTGAAAGTTACATTTTCAGAGCTTTACAATGAAGAAATAACTGATTTGCTGGCTCCTGAGGACAATTCAAGATCAACTGAAGATAAACAAAAGAAACCTATTTCCTTGATGGAGGATGGAAAGGGTTGTGTGATTGTAAGAGGACTTGAAGAAGAAGCTGTATACAGTGTAAATGAAATTTATACTCTCTTAGAACGGGGGGCAGCCAAAAGGCGTACAGCAGATACCTTGTTAAACAAGCGCAGCAGGTAAATTTTTTGCTTTAGTTTTTTTTTCTTGTTTTCATTCAATTATTTGTTATTCTCATCCAATAAGGATGTTGGATCTTTAAAAAAAAACCATGATTTACCAAATTAATTTTCTTTGTTTCAGCCGTTCTCATTCTATCTTTTCCATTACTGTCCATATAAAAGAAGCTGCTCTTGGTGATGAGGAGCTAATTAAATGCGGCAAGCTTAATCTTGTTGATTTAGCAGGGTCAGAGAATATATCTCGCTCAGGTGCACGAGAGGTATGATAATATTGCTAGAAGTTCTCAGAAGATTACTTCACCTTGTCTTTCAATTAGGACAGATGGCAGTGGAAGCTATTGTAAAGTAATTCTCAGAAGATTACTTCACACGAGGCATAAATGTCATGATGCTTTTTGTCTCCTAAGACACTTCATGTTTGCTAGTATATATTTTTATATAGTTTCAATTTCAAAAGTATGTCCATATCTACAGCAGTATACAATTAGATTCTGAATCTCTCAATTCTACCTTTTGGGTGACTATCAGATTTTGATCAAGTGTGAAATCTAATTGCAGGGTCGTGCAAGAGAAGCTGGGGAGATAAACAAAAGCTTACTCACTCTAGGCCGTGTTATCAATGCACTTGTGGAACATTCTGCCCATATACCTTACAGGTTCATGCCAAAATCTTATCTACTCTCCTAATATGTTGGATTTCTTGTAATTATGTTCCAATGCATTTTCCATTTTTTCTGACTTCAGGGATAGCAAGCTTACAAGGCTATTGAGGGACTCCTTAGGGGGGAAAACAAAAACTTGCATTATAGCTACAATTTCTCCTTCTGCTCATTGTTTGGATGAAACTCTAAGCACTTTAGATTATGCCTGTCGTGCCAAAAACATAAAAAACAAACCTGAGGTTTGTTGCTACTGCTCCTTTTTTCTCCAATTTATTCTATTCTATTTTCTATATTTATTTATTTATTTTGGTGCTGATGACAAAGCTTATTTTTTCAGGCAAACCAGAAAATGTCCAAAGCTGTGTTGCTCAAAGATTTGTATTCAGAAATTGAGAGAATGAAAGAAGGTTTGATGATTCACTTGCTTTTTTGTATTGTATTGTGTTACAAAAGATCCAAACTGAGTCATAATTTTGAAAACCAATGCAGATGTTCGAGCAGCCAGGGATAAGAATGGTGTTTATATTCCGCATGAAAGATTTTCTAGGGAAGAAGCTGAAAAGAAGGTGAACTTGAATGGTGTTTATATTCAGTTTTTTATACGTCTTTAATTGAAAACGAATATCTGCTAATAATATTTAAGGATGAGATTAAGTTAATGGTCCAACGTTAATTGGGTTGGCACTGAGATTTTTCACCGATACTCTATTATTGAAAATTATAGATTTGGGATGATATCACTTGAATTTGTCAAGCTGATCCTAATTAGTTGGTACTAAAATATCATTTTATTTGGCCAATCTCAAGCTAGACCATGACCTACTTTAAACCATCCACAGTTTAAGGACAGCTGAAACATGTAACTGGCAACAGTTTTCTTCCTATGTAGTCTGATGTATTTAAACACCTGCAGGCAAGGAATGAGAAGATAGAGCAATTGGAGAATGATCTCAGTCTGAGCGAGAAGGTTTGATTCAGTTGGTCCTTGTTCAATTGTATCATTCTCCTACTATGTGATTGTTTTAATTATAAATGCCCTCTTCCTGCAGCAAGTGGACAGGTTTCGTGAGCTGTATCTAACTGAGCAAGAACAGAAACTGGATTTTGAAAGTCAGCTCAAGGATTGCAAGGTAGGAAACTTTTGTTCTTCTTAGTTTTTTCTTAGTTTTCTCAGTGCATATATCTGTTTTATCAAGAAAAATTCTGTTCTTTCAGATAAATCTGGAAAGCAGTAACAAGGCATTGCTTGATCTTCAGGAGAGTTATAGGTTAGCCATCTCAACACTGAAGGAAAAAGAGTTTATCATATCCAAACTGCTATGCTCAGGTAAGTCAACAGAAAGAGTACTGGCAAGCTTTTGTCTTTCTTGCTGTATATTTGTCCCATTATTAAATTATAAATGTATTTATCAATGCATATACAGAAAATTCTTTAGTTGAAAATGCAAAGCAGTTACGCACCAATCTGCAAAGTGCATCAGAGGATATAGATTCACTGTTTACAAAATTAGGTATGATAACTTCTTTGCTTCCACTCTAAAGTTACGTTCTTGAATATTTTTTGTAGTGCATGTCAATCTTCTCAAACCTATAAAATAAATTTTAATTCTTAACAAGTGGACATTTTTTTGGAAATTACGTCTTTGGGACTAAGGCTTTGTTGTTGATGTCTTTGGAGATGATAAGTGAACTTCACATCTACATTTATTGTTTTTTCTTTTAAAGAAAAATGGAAGTAGAAGAGGAAACAAAGAAGAAGTACATACATGATAAATAATGTATTCATGTGCCTTCTAAACCCCATCTTGAAAGGCTATTTAATTATTGTGATGTGGCATATGAATGTTATTACTCTGCAGATCAGAAAGACAAGATGGAAACAGAAAACCAGAGTATGGTTTTGAATTTTGGTTCTCAGCTTGATCAGAGCTTAAAAGACCTTCACAGGACCATACTAGGGTCTGTTTCTCAACAACAGCTACATTTAAGATGCATGGAAGAACATGTCCACTCACATCTTGCTAGTAAATCTGATGTAAGGAAAGAATAATTTTTGTCTCCTCTTTATGTTTGCATAGTTTGTACTTGTTCTCTGATTTTTTTTTTTTTTTTTTTAATTTTTTTTTATCAATATTTCCAGGCAACGCAGGCTCTTGAATCAAGGATTAAGAAAATGGCAGAGACTTATACTTCAGGTGTAGCAACCTTGAAGGAGCTTGCTAATGCATTCCAAAGGAAAGCTTCCTCAGACCTTGAAGAGATGAATTCTACAATCTCATTGCAAGCAACAGCAGTTGAGAATGTACAAAGCCAAAGAAGAAGATGCATTTTTATTTTTTTTTTTCCATTTTTGCTTATGTAGGTGCTAGATTAATAAATGATTTGAAAATTTGTTGCCTTTACAGTTTCTTGTCACTGCGGTTTCGGAGGCCAGCGAAGTTATTTGTGACATCCAAAATTCTCTTGATGATCAAAAACAGTTACTGGCTTTTTCCACTAGACAACAGGAGGAGGTAGATTAGATTATAAGTGAAAATCTGTTTTCTTGATCACCAAAATCTCTTGGCTATTTTTCTTGATAATTTACAAATATAATGCGTATTGAAAATACTTAATCTTTTTGAATCGTAGGGGTTACAACGTAGTTTTGTATCAGCACAAGTAATTTCAAAGGCAACTGTGGAATTCTTTAATAACCTTTATCATCGTTCTTCTAAAGTCATGACAATTCTTGAAGAAAGCCAAACGGAGAGATATCATCAATTAGTAAATTTTGAGAAGATGTTTAAGGTAAGATAAATTTGAGTCCCACTCCATGATTTACTTATGTCAAGAACAGATTGAAGGTTGATTGACTTCTACTGCTATTAAACAGGACAAGGCTGCTAGAGAAGAAAAACAGGCTCTGGAGAAAATTGCAGGAATATTAGCAACTTTGACATCTAGCAAAACTGCTATGGTGGGTTAAGTCACTCTCTGTTATTTCAATGTTATTATGTTAACTTAAATTGAACAGTGTGCAAATTTTTAATGCTTGACAATTAAAAATGTTATATTAGGTCTCAGAGGCAGCAAGGAACATCCAGGACTCAAGTATACATGAGAGCAAAAAACTGAAGCAAGAGATGTCTGAGATGCAGCAAGTTTCAACTGTTGCTAAGGAGGAGTTGGGTGAATACATAGAAAAGGCAGAAAGCCATTTCATAGAAGACACATTCTCAGCCACTGAGTCTAGGGCTATCATGGAAGAATGCCTCCATGAGTGGTAAGCTTTTATTTTCATGACTTCAATTTCAAAATTAACAAGAACCCCAGCTTCATTTCTGGTGATTATTTTGGAAAGATACTGAAAAAGCAAATAATAAAAACCAAGACAAAAGAAGCAATTTAAATTTATAACTGATATCATATAGGGTGCAATTATCCTCATTGCCTCCCTAAAATAATACAGCACAGAAGTATCTTTGAGTGAAATATTCTCCAGAAATTATACAAAAATTAGTAGTTCAATGGTCAGTTGGAAAGGATGTGTTGAGGTTTATGGTAAATTTGTTAGTAATTTTCGCAAAAGTACAGTGATACAATTGTCCTTCAAGTGGTCTTCGCTCAATTTGGAACTCACATTTCATTGAGTATGTTATCTTCAAAAGAATTTTATGATCATATCCTTCATTATACCACTCAAGAGTACGATTTACTTCAAAGGCCAGTTAACTGTAATATTTGATTCTTTCTCTGTTGTTTTCTGTTATATTTTTTTGGGTATATGGGTAAGAAAATACAAATCCTGAGTAGTATCAGGGCGATGTTATAGAAAAATGCTTGCCACTCAAGATTGTGATTTACTTCAAAGACCAGTTAACTTTAATATTTTTTTGGGTATATGGGTAAGAAAATACAAATCCTGAGTAGTATCAGGTGATGTTATAGAAAAATGCTTGAAGTGATGAAGCAGCCATATTTAAGTCTTTTGGTAATTAAAAACATCCTTATTCTGACTAGTGTTATTGATAATCTCATTAATTGTCACTTACATATCATTGTATCTTTCTTTGATGCAGCTCGAAGAGAGTGGATTATTCTTGGCAGCAATGGGGAAATGCCCAGTCATCCATAAACAGTCTTAATAAGACTGGTGTTGCAGATATGGAATCTACTGTGAAGTAAGTTTTTCTGTTTTTTTTTTTTGGGAAAATTTCTTCTTGGTATCTCTTTAGCTTATACCATTTGTGTCTTCAACCATTGTTTCAACAGGGAAAATATATACACGAATCATTTTGCACATGAGGAATTTGTATCTGCATCTTCCTCTGTAAATGCAGATTTTGATGCTGGAGCTTGTGAATTGTCGGCAGCTGTTAATGGTAACTAAATTTCATTACATGTTGATTTAAGTTTCTTTTTCTTATTAAATTATGCATTCTTCTCAAACCTATCTGAACTGGGCAGATTCGCTAATGCTGGACCATGAGAATAAGAAGGAAATAGACACCATGACCACCTTGTGCTTGGATCAAATTAAATTGATACAAGAGACGCATGGTACAAGCATATCAGACATCCGAAGCCAGGCAGAAAAGTGCCTAGTAAAAGATTATCTGGTACTCTCTCTCACTTAGAACTCCTTTTTTTCTCAATTATAGCATAGAAAAGAGAGAGTTCTCAAATTGCTGAAATATTTGAAAAAGGACTTGATTTATTTAGGGGTACTTTTGGTAGGATCTCACAAAACTCTTTTCTTTCTCAAGCATTGGATAGAAAAGAGAAGTTTTAAAAATGTTAGGCTCTCACTTAAAACTCCTTTTTCTCTTTTAAAGTTCTCACTCTGACTTGAAACTTATTTGTTTCTCAAGCATAGGATATAAAAGAGAGATTCTAAAAATATAAGAGAGAGTTTTTGACAGCCTAAGGCCTGTTTGGTATAACGATATAATAGTTTTCAATGTTTAAACATTGAAAATTGTAGGCAAAAAAAAGAAAAACACTTGTTTGATAGCTATGTTTTATTATGGGTTTTTGAGTTATAATTCTCAAATTATGGTGTTTAAAACATGTATTTTGAAAACAAGAATTCATACCCATTGACAAGACCAACCTCTTCTTGTCCTCTTTTTTTTTTTTTTTTTTTTTTTTTTTTTTTTTTTTTTTTTTTTTTTTTTTCTCTCCTATTGGCGCGCCTCTTTGTCCTTCTCTCTTCTTTTTTTCTCTCTCCTTAAATAAAATAGTATTATTTTACTTTACAGTCATCACTTTAAAAGAAAAAACACATAAACATACTGAACACACAATTATGTTTTTTCACATTTTAAAATTATCAAACACATTTTTTACATTATGAATACTTTAAACTTGTATTTTTACAACACTTTTTAAATCACAGTTTTCACATTATTTTGAACACCAAATGGGCCCAAATGTGAGAATGGTGTTTACCTAGGAAAATACACAGATAAAACTACAGAACTCTTGATTGATGATCTCAAAATAATGAAAAACAAAGCTCTGGAGATGCTATTGCAGAATTTTAAGTTTTTTACTGGTGTTTGTATGAACAGGTTGATAACCATACTAGCACAACACCAAAGAAACGAGTTATAGTAGTGCCAAGTTTGGCATCCATTGAGGAGATGAGAACACCTGCCTATGAAATTTCAGAGAAAGGAGTGAAGTTGGCTCTTACAGAAAGCAAGATACCACATCTTCAGAGAACTCCTTTTGCATATTTAAATTGACTTCTGATTAGAAAGTGTTAGTTTTAGTTTACTCCTTAATAATGATGGAAAGATATTAATTAAAGCTAGCTTGTTAGTATGTTAACTAAGTCTCCTTTTTCAATCAAGAATTGTGCTCATCAACTGATGAGCACGAGTCCAAATATCATATCAAGGTTGAAATGTCATGGATAATACAAATTTCATATTCAGAAAACCAAGGAGTGTATGTATTCAGAGCACATGTACCTTTTATAAAAGTTGAACAATACTAGTTCTTTGGTAAATGGCATTGAATAATTCCTGCCTGCTGTTTCCCATGTATCTTGTGACAACTTTTATATCTGAAAATGCTGTATGTGCTCAATTGCTCATTAACTGATTAGTATGAGTCCAAGTTGTTAGGTCAAAATCGAAATGTGAAGGTAGTCCAACATGTGCATTTTTTATGTGGATGTTGAATATTTCATTGGTGGCTGTCTTTGAATGAATAATTCTTACAAGCTCTTGCCCATTTATCTTGTGATTTGCAATTTTATACACGAGGTTGGAATCCATGACTTTGTACTGGAACTGTAAAGAAGAGGGTGTTTGAAATTTCAAACAAGACCTTAAAATTTGACTATTACGTTAAAAGTTTGCTAGCTTTAATTTCTTTTCCACATTACTATTTTTTTTTCTTCATATTGTAATATAAAAATGTGATTTCCCAGCCTTTAGCTTGGAAATCTCTTGGAACAATAGTGCCTAATGTCCCAAACACCTGGTTACCACTTGCCAGTGGCGTGCACCAAATATTATTCCTAGTCAAGTAGTGTGTGGTGTTCGTGCCCCACACGTTGAGGAAGGAATCTGGAAAAGACAAAGATCAGTGTCCGAACAGTTGCACCGTATGAAAAGAAGGTAGTAATAATGTTAATAACAATAATGAAACTGGACCGCGTAAAATTAAGGTGCTAATATACGGTAACTACCTCACTATCAACTGACCCCAATACGTACTACGAAACGTTCTGGAACGTTCATCCAAAAAAATAAAACTTTCTTCGTGAGGAACTTAAGAAAAACAATTCTAAGCGTACCCATTAGTGCACTTGTATTACACGTTCTTGTATAATAGAAAAAGTATCACATTTTAGCTAATCAAATCTAAAATTTACTCGCATAAAAAGTTTTGTAAAGTTGTATAAAAATATATGATTATAACATTAAACCATGTAAATTTAAACTAGAATGGATGATAACTCGATGATCCATTCGCCGTTCAATCCTTCTATAAATGGTGATTAGACTTGTTAAGATCCTTTTTATGCCGAGAATCATCTGTAAAAAAAAAAAAAAAAAATTGAAAAAAAAAAGTAAGTTCTTATATTAAAATAGATAATAAATTTTGCACGAATTAATGCAAATGCATTGTAAATTTGCAAATTTGCTATAACAAGTAACAACTATGTAAATATATACTAACACTATTCATTTTGTATTTAGTATATTTTTCTTCTTTATTTACATATCTCGATGACGAAGAAAGAGAATAAATAATGGTTGTTATATATAAAGAAAGAAAAATAATTAAAAAATTAAAATTTTATTGAACTAATGTTTAAAATAGATTATTATTGAAAATTAATTATGTAAAGTATATAAAAATATAAGTTTTTATCCTAAAATAAACATAAATTTTTTTGCTGCAGTGGAATGCTCTAAACCAGTCCACATTTTAGGGAGCAGCAGTGTGTAACTCGTAAAATTCAACCCAAAAAAAAAAAAACGTGCGTAAGCTGTGAACACAATCTTGTATTCTTTCTTTGTCGTCTTTGTATGAATGAGATGGTCAGAGAACAATTTTAAATTTCTAGTTGTAGTAGCTAGGTCCTGATTCGACCATTCCATAACAACTAAAAAATCAACATCTGGACTAGACTAGGGATAAACTTTTGTGTAGTTTATGATTTAAAAAAAAAAAAAAAAACTTTTGTGTAGTTTATCTGCTAGTGCCCACCCAAAAAGTGTGTGGCGGTTCCTATCCAATATAAATAAATAAATCTTGTTGTACTTTTTTAGAAAAAAAAATTCAGATTAAAGCACTTTTTGAGACCGTAACCTACACCGACTTTGAGATTTCAAACTAGCAGGATTATTCTTAAAACCTTGGAAGCTTCAAACTTTCAAAGGAAGATTCATTTATTAGTTTAGCTCACCACTAATGACCTCATATTAATCTGTTGGTTCACCAGCTTGGAGTCATTGCTTACGTCTCACCCCAAATTAAAAGAAATAATAATAATAATAATGCAACAAAATAAAATAAAATATAATATAAAAAAATATAATGTTTACAATATTTTCACAATATTTTTACAATAAATTATAAATGACAGATTGTTATTAACTTATATTGGTAAAAAAAAAAAATTTGTAGCAATGAGTTCAAATAAAAATTAATAACAATTTATCCTTTATTATTTATTATGAACATATTATAAAAATGTGGTGTACATTACATTTCTTTAAAATATTAAAGTTACCGATTTCACAATTTTTTTTTTTTTTAAGAAAGATTTCACATGCTATTTTATGTGCTTAATTAAGACAAGGCGTCAGACAGTATGAAATTTGAACAAGTGAACATCGTCACCTATAACTTGGAGGACAGGGCACGTGGATAAAACTATCTCATCATCCATATTTAATACGAAAAAGACAATGTATTATTATTGTTTCTTAGCATAAAAGTAATATATTCTAATAATATTGCTATTCTCTGGTGATTGCACTAGTCAAAGAAATAGTCCAAGTTGCCTACTAGGCTGCTGCTGCTGCTATATTTCCTTGATGTTAATTGTGAAACCGTAGGTCAGAACTGTCCCGTTCAATTTGGTCCAATAAACCATTCTACACTTCTAGACCCTTTTAACTCGCTCACACGCCTATTATAATTTATAAATACCAATACTACCATGCTTCTCTTCCTCGTAAAACATTTGCCTTTCATAGATTCATATCATTTACGTTACCAAAAGTTGACCTCTAAAAAACCCCCAACATTAACCACATTTGTGTTCTTACTTCTGTTTTTTACATAGCTATGGCAATGAAGAGAATGAGAGAAGATGGTGGGATGGAGAGCTTAGACATGGCAAATTGTCTAATGTTGCTCTCTCATAGCTTAGAGACCCAGCTCAAGAAAACCTCACGGGTTGATGTGTTTGAGTGCAAGACTTGTAATCGCCAATTCCCATCATTTCAAGCTCTTGGTGGCCACAGAGCTAGCCACAAGAGACCAAAATTAATGGGGGAAGAACTGAAAGAGCGTGCGAAAACTCAGAACCAGGGAAATAAGCCTAAGATGCATGAGTGCTCAATATGTGGGCTTGAGTTTGCTATGGGGCAAGCTTTAGGTGGTCACATGAGGAGGCATAGAGCAATGATGGATGGTTCATTTTCTTCCGCCACAATAGAAAAGAAAGTGCCGGTTCTGAAAAGATCAAATAGTACGAGGGTTATGTGCTTGGACTTGAACTTGACACCCTTGGAGAATGATTTGAAGTTACTGTTTGGGAAGAAGGCTCCTCAAATTGACTTTACTTTGATGGTTTGATTTGATACCACAATTTGTAGTGGGTGCTAACTATTTTTCATTTCAGATTCATTGATTTATTTCATGTACAATACCATTCTTTTTATTTTTTCCAATTTTTGTATTGACCAATATATTAGATCTTAGTTGTAAAAATGGTTTTGGCCTTTTGCATTGGCATGTCCTTAAGTTTGGCATCCATGGAGAAGATGAGAGCACCTGCCTATGAAATTTCAGAGAAAGAAGTGAAGTTGGTTCTTACAGAAAGCAAGATATATACCGCATCTTCGGAGAACTCATTTTGCAGATTTAAATTGACTTCTGATTAGTTAGTGTTAGTTTTAGTTAACTCCTTAATAATGATGGAAATATATTAATTACCTTGTTAGTATGTTGACTAAATCTCATTTTTTATTTACCAATAACAACTTGTTACTACGGGTGTCAAATGGGTAAGTTTGGGATAGACATAATTGAGTTATAATTGAGTTGTGTATATAAAACTCATTTACTCATTAAAACCCATTTAACTAATTGCTTCTAACCAAACCCAACTCAACCCAACCCAATAATTATGAGTAAACTCTAATCCACCCAATTACCCAATTATCAAAATTACCAAAATGCCACTAATTTGAAAATGACCAAAATACTCTAAAATTTAAAAAAAAAATATCAAAATACCTCAAAACCTAAAAGTTATCAAAATAACCTCAAAACCTACAAAATGACCAAAATACCCAAATAAAGTAAAAGACTCGTGGATTTTTTTTTTTTTTTTTTCACTATTTTCCTTAGTTTTCTTAGCAAACAAACAAAATTATGCTCCATTCGGCAGCCTCCAACAACAAATTCAACCTCTAATCAATCACAGAATTACAAGTTGAGAATCATGCTTTTGGATTAAACTCGGTTAAGTTGGTTACTTATCAAAAAAGAAAAAAGAAAAAAAATCTCAGCTCCCAAACGAGTGAGAAAAAACACATAGCCAAAATGCTAAGTTTTGTTGTTTCAGCAAATCCACACCCAAACAATTCCTAATTCCTCAAATCACACAAAAATAAATACAAAAGTGAGCAAGCGAGTGAGAAAGAGAGAGAACCAGGAGCCCTACGGCGCTCGAGGAGGATTTCCTTGGTGGAGACCATGGTGAGCCTAGCTCCGACATCCTTGTGCACCGCGTTGCTAAACTTAGGCCAAGATTGGCACTCAATGGCCCGCTTGCTAAGCCTAGCATTTGCGAGCTTGCGAGTGCGAGTGGTGGTTGTGATCTTAACCTTATTGCTATCGTCGTTGAACTTGTACTCAATCACCTTCTTGATCTCGTTCTGTCGGGATCAATCATCTACTGTCGGCTTCTTCATTTTCTCGGCCAAAACGTGATTGGATGCCAAGAAAATGAAAGAAAATGAAAACCCTTGTGAAATACTGAAACGTTTGAGGGCTGGGTTTTTTTTTTTTTTTTTTTTTATGGGAAGGGCTGGGTTGAATTTGGATATATTGTTTTTGCGTTAAGTGGGTCATAATGAGTTTTTAATTAAAATCCAATAATCACTGGGTCTAATTGGGTTAATGCCCATTTAACCCAACTAATAATTGGGTAGGTTTGGGTTCAATTAGAGTAGGTGGGTTTGGGTAGACAAATGGATTTGGACGGACAAATAAGTTTGGACTTACTTTGCCACCCCTACTTGTCACTTACTATTCATTGTGAAAGTGAAATAAAAATATTGTGAATATAACATTTATTTTTTTCAAATGGTTCACAAAACTTGAACACACCTTTAACATTAAAATATATATAT
The DNA here is from genome assembly GCA_030445155.1 of Quercus variabilis. NCBI lineage: Eukaryota > Viridiplantae > Streptophyta > Magnoliopsida > Fagales > Fagaceae > Quercus > Quercus variabilis. Next base: position 43,649,458 of record CP129451.1, read on the forward strand.
ATATATATATATAGATAGTAGACACTCTCCTTTCATATTCTTTCTTCATGAGAACGAAAGAGTATCAACAATGAGTCTGTTATATGCCAAATGTAAAGTACATTTGGCATAAAGGCCTAAAAATTGATCCATAACTAAAAGGCCATATGGGAAAAGCCAAATTTTTTTTGAGATTTAGCTACAATACCATCTCAAACGTAAGATGGTACTGTAGCTGAATGGTATAATTTTTTTTTTTTTAATGCTCTCTCTATGTTTTACCCGGCAATTTCTCTCTCCTCTCTAATTTTTTCTCTCTCTTCATTCTCATTTTCTCATCCCCTCTCTTTCTCGCCATTGTCAAGCTTGAGTTTGTACCAGATCGGAGCTCATGCCAAATCACCAAGCCAGATCGAAGCTCACGCCGGATCGGATTTCTAGATCGGCGTGGTGGCGAGGCTGGTGGCGTGGCTGAGATAGGCGTGGTGGCTGGAGGTCAGCGCGGTGGAGATTGGCATGGAGACTGATGTGGAGATCGACATAGAGACTGGCGTTTGGTGGGTTTGGTGGTGTTGACATGGTGGCCAGTTTCTGGGTTTAGTGGCCGGCGTTTGGTTGGTTGGGTTGCTATATGGGTTTGCTGGGTTTGTTGTGGGTACTTGGTGGGTTTTATTTTGTTTTTTGTTTTTTTGTCTTTTTTTTTGGGTTTTTGGTTTCGGTGGGATTTTGTTGGGCTGAGGGTAGTGGAGGCGTGGTGATTGTTTGTTTAGTTATGGTTGGTGCTAGAGGTTGAGGGAGAAAGATAAGAAAATGAAGAGAAAAAAAATAGTAAAAAAAGGAATAAAAAAGAATATTTGAATAAAATGAGAAAAAAATAGAGTTTTGGGATGTTGGGTGCAGTGGCAGAGCCAGGATTTCAGTTTAGGGGGGGCAAGATTGAAAAAAAATTACTAAAAAAAAAATAATCTAAAAAAACTAATTGATCGATAATAATAACAAAATAAATAGACAATTGTAACTACTAGTATATCTCATATTATTAAAACAAAGAAACAAAAATAATCAATCATAGTTACTAACAATCAAAGTGAGAAATCAATTTAAATACATAAAATTTAGACATAATTTGATTGCTTAAAATAAATAAATCAATGTACAAAAGTTAACTATAGAACCTACTAATTGAATTGTCATGCAAACACAATTTTTTCACAATAAATTTTACAATTGTTAAAATAATGGACTGTGAGTTGCGAAGAAAATAAAGTGGTGGCTCCATCAATGTAAGTTGTTCACCCTTCACATTTAACTATTTTCACAATTGTGAAATTTATTGTGAAAAAATTGTATATATTGTGGCGGTTCCTATCGAATAAAAATGAATGGATCATGCTAAATGTTTTAAGGAATATTAGAAAAGTTTTTAATATCACTTTTATGAAAAATATAAAATGCTATAAAAAAAATTAATTATTTTATCATTTTCTTATAAAATATTTTTAGAAATAACTTATAAACCAACGCCCTTAGGCGTTAATTAAGATTTCAAATTTTGATGTACCCTGTTTTAGAAAGAATATGGGATTAAGACACTTTTTGTGACCATAACCTACACCTACTTTGAGATTTCAAACTAGCAGGATTATTCTTAAAACCTTCGAAGCCTAGAGGAAGATTCATTTATTAGCTTAGCTCGCTACTCATGGCCTCATATTAATCTGTTAGTTCACCAACTTAGAGTCACTACTTACATCTCACCCCAAATTAAAATAAATAATAATAATAATAATAATAATAATAATAATACAATAAAATATAGAGAAATTTTATTTTCACAACATTTTCATAACAAATTATAAGTAATAAGTTTTTATTAGCGGACAAAAAAGTAATTGCAACAATGTGTTCAAATTAGAAATAATAATAATTTACCACTTATGATTTATGAGTAATGTTACGGTTACAAACTATTTTAAAATATTTTTACAAATTACTAATATGGATTAAGTATTTTAAAAGTAATTATTGGTAATTAAAAATGTAATGTTAGTGGTGAGTCCAGATTAGAATTAGTAAGAATTTGTCACATTAATAGTTTGTAAATGTAACATTACTCATGATTTATTGTGAAAAATGTCATTTTGGATATACATCATTGTAAGTTTCTTTAAAAAACTTTCTCTCTCCCCCGGTGTGCATGTGTTAAAAAATTCTTAATATTCTAAAAAAAATGATTTATTGTGAAAATGTTATGAAAATTTTGTGAACATACTACTTCTTTCATAGCTAAGAAAAAGGACTGAATTCTTTTTATCCTTTTTTTTTTCCTCCTATGGACCCACCTATTTTTCCTTCTATCTTCTTTTTTTCTCTCTCCTTCAATAAAATAGTATTCTTTTACTATATAATCATCACTAAAAAAAAACACATACACATATTGAACACACAATTATGTTTTTTTTTTTCACATTTTAAAATATGTTATTTGAAAAAGAAATGATATGTCCACAATATTTTCACAACATTTTTATAACAAATCTTAAGTGGCAGGTTATTATTGGTTGTTATTGTTGGGGTAAAAAAGTAATCTTAGTGTTATGTTCAAATTTGAACCAGTGACAACTAAGTACCTATGATTTGTTGTAAAAATGTTGTGGACGTAGCACCCCTCTATTTGAAATATGGTACCAAACACATTTTTTGCATTATAAATACTTTAAACTCGTATTTTCACAATATTTTTTAAACCATAATTTTCACATCATTTTAAACATCAATACTTAATAACCTCTACCAACTGGGCCCAAATGTGAGAATGGTTTACCTAGTGATTATTAGACACCTAGGCAAATACACAGAACTCTTGATTGATGATCTCAAAATAATGAAAAACAAAGCTCTGGAGATGCTATATATTGCAGAATTTTAAGTTGTTTACTGGTGTTTGCATGAACAGGTAGATAACCATACTAGCACAACACCAAAGAAACGAGTTATAGTAGTGCCAAGTTTGGCATCCATTGAGGAGATGAGAACACCTGCCTATGAAATTTCAGAGAAAGGAGTGAAGTTGGCCCTTAAAGAAAGCAAGATACCGCATCTTCAGAGAACTCCTTTTGCAGATTTAAATTGACTTCTGATTAGAAAGTTAGTTTTAGTTAACTCCTTAATAATGATGGAAAGATATTAATTAAAGCTAGCTTATTAGTATGTTAATTAAGTCTCCTTTTTCAATCAAGAATTGTGCTCATCAACTGATGAGCACGAGTCCAAATATTATCATGTCAAGGTTGAAATGTCTTGGATAATACAAATTTCTTATTCAGAAAGCCAAGGAGTGTATGAGCACATGCATGTATCTTATATAAAAGTTGAACAATACTAGTTCTTTGGCAACTGGCATTGAATAATTCCTGCCTGCTGTTTCCCATGTATCTTGTGACAACTTCATTTTCTGAAAATGCTGTATGTGCTCAAATGCTCATTAACTGATAAGTATGAGTCCAAGTCGTTAGGTCAAAATTGAAATGTGAAGGTAGTCCAACATGTGCATTTTTTATGTTGATGTTGAATATTTCATTGGTGGCTGTCTTTGAATGAATAATTCTTACAAGCTCTTGCCCATTTATCTTGTGATTTGCAATTTTATACATGAGGTTGGAATCCTTGACTTTGTACTGAACTGTAAAGAAGAGAGGGTGTTTGAAAATTTCAAACAAGACCTTAAAATTTGACTATTACGTTGAAAGTTAACTAGCTTTAATTTCTTTTCCATTACTATTTAGCTCGGAAATCTCTTGGAACAATAGTGCCTAATGTCCCAAACATCTGGTGCTCTTGCATTTGCCTGTAACATTCACCTGAAAGTTGCACCAAATATTATTCCTAGTCAAGTAGTGTGCGGTGTACGTGGCTACGTGGTAACGTGCCCCACACGTTGAGGAAGCAACCAAGACCTCTGTTCTTAAAAGACAAAGATCAGTGTCCGAACAGTCGCACCGTATGAAAAGAAAACTAATTGATATCAAGTTGTTACACTACCTGCCAAATACGGCAAAATAATGTTAATAACAATAATCAAACTGGACCGCGTAAAATTAAGGTGCCAATACACGGTAACTACTACACTATAAACCGACACCAATACGTACTACGAAACGTTCTGGAACGTTCATCCAAAAAAAATAAAACTTTCTTCGTGAGAACTTAAGGAAAACAAATCTAAGCGTCCCCATTAGCGCACCTGTATTACACGTTTTTGTATAATAAAGAAAGAATCACTTTTTAGCTAATCAAATCCAAAATTCACTCACATAAAAGGTCCTGTAAAGTTGTGTAAAAATATATGATTATTACATTAAACCATGTAAATTTAAACTAGAATGGATGATAGTTGTTGTATGTGAAAAAAGAGAAATAATTATAAAAATCAAGAAAGATTGATGTTTTAAATTTTAATGAAATATAGTATAAAATAGATATCTGATGTGGAGTGCTTTACAAAATAAGTATGTGAAAAAAGAAGTAAGTTCTTATGTTAAAATAGACAAAAAATTTTGCACAAACTAATACGAATGCTTTGTTAATTTGCAAAGTTGCTATAACAACTATGTAAATATACACTATGGGGCTGGAGGGTCCAAAAATACTCATTCACATATGTATCGGGCCCAAGACCCAAACCGAGGACGAGGACATGTCCAATGACAAACATGTGGTGTCATAGAGGCCCATAGTTGTAGGCGAAGAAGACAGTATTGATCATAACAGTCCAGGAAACTACGTCGAGGACGAACTCTTCCTTCATTAACCAAGGCTGAGGTACGAAAAAGTGCTTTACCGACAAATGCAACCTTCCATACCATTCCATTTGAGAAGAAAAGTACTACAGGTGAATAAGACAGAACATGATCATGTAGTATCTCCAGGGAAAACTATTACCTCCACATTAAATGCACTGCAGCTAACTCTTTGGCCGCATTAATGTAGAGGTGATATTTGAATAGTGTGTTTCAGCTTTACAGCTACTGCATTGTGACTTAGAGGATGGGCTGATGGGACAAGTATCAACACCAACCTTTTGGCATGCATGTATAAGGTGGGAAGGAAAATGAAGGAGAGTATAAAAGAAGATGGTGGCAACAAAAAGAAAAAAAAAAAAAAAGAGGGTAAGAAGAAACATTGTAGCGTTTAGGAACCAAACTTATAACTTAATTTAAGAATAAAATACAAGAACAGACCACCTTGGACCTTGCTGAGGACTATTTTTCTTCAATACAACCCTATTTCTTTTTATTCTCTTATCATCTAAATCTATTCCAACGTTTGTTTGATTAATTACAGCTCAGTTTTCCAACTCATTTCTCTACAAATTCATTGTTTTGGGCTTTTTGGGCCTAAGTCCACCCACGTAGTGAGCTGGGATCTCAAACCTGGTCTTTACATAGACTAACACTATTCATTTTGTATTTAGTTTTTTTTTTTCTTCTTTATTTACATATCTTGATAACGAAGAAAGAGAATAGATAATGGTTGTTGTAAATGAAAAAAGAAAAATAATTAAAAAATTGATATTTTATTGAACTAATGCTTAAAATAGATTATTATTGAAAATTAATTATGTAAAATAAAGAAAAATGTAAGTTCTCATCCTAAAATAAACATGAAATTTTTGCTTGAGTGGAATGCTCTAAGCCAGTCCACATTTTAGGGAGCAGCACAGTGTGTAACTTGTAAAATTCAACCCCAAAAAAAAAAAACGTGCGTAAGCTGTGAACACAATCTTGTATTTGTCGTCTTAGAAAGTTAGAATGAACGAGATGGTCAGAGAACAATTTTAAATTTCTAGTTGTAGTAGCTAGGTCCTGATTCGACCATTCCATGACAACTAAAATCAACATCTGGACTAGATTAGGGATAAACTTTTGTGTAGTTTATGATTAAAAAAAAAAAAAAAACTTTTGTGCAGTTTATCTGCGAGTGCCCACCAAAAAAGTGTGTGGCGTTTCCCATCCAATATAAATAAATAAATCTTCTTGTACTTTTTTAGAAAAAAAATTCAGATTAAGACACTTTTTGAGACTTTAACCTGCACCAATAACTTTGAGATTTCAAACTAGCAGGATTATTCTTAAAACCTTGGAAGCTTCAAGGGAAGATTCATCTATTAGGTTACCTCACCACTTATGACCTCATATTAATCTGTTGGTTCACCAGCTTGGAGTCACTGCTTACGTCTCACCCAAAATTAAAAGAAATAATAATAATATTAATAATAATGCAATAAAATATAATATAAAAAATGTTATATTTACAATATTTTTACAATAAATCATAAATAATAGATTATTAATAATTAATATTGATAGACAAAAAAAAAATTGTAGCAATAAGTTTAAATAAAAACTAATAACAATTTACTATTTATAATTTAGAATTTATTATGAACATATTATGAAAATGTGGTGTACATTACATTTCTTTAAAATATAAAAGTTACAGATTTCACATCGTATTTTTTTTTTAAGAAAGATTTCACATGCTATTTTATGTGCTTAATTAAGACAGGACGTCAGACAGTATGAAATTTGAACAAGTGAACATCGTCACCTATAACGCGGGGGGCAAGGCACGTGGATAAAACTATATCATCATCCATATTTAATACGAAAAAGACAATGTATTATTATAGTTTCTTAGCATAAAAGTAATATATTCTAATAATATTGCTATTCTCTGGTGATTGCACTAGTCAAAGAAATAGTCCAAGTTGCCTACCAGGCTGCTGCTGCTGCTGCTGCTGCTATATTTCCTTAAAGTGAAACCGTTGGTCAGAACTGTCCCATTCAATTTGGTCCAATAAACCATTCAACACTTCTAGACCCTTTTAAGTTTTAACTCGCTCACACGCCTATTATAAATACCAATACTTCCATGCTGCTCTTCCTCGTTAAACATTTGCCTTTCATAGTTTCATATCATTTACGTTACCAAAAGCTGACCTCTAAAAAACCCCCCTACAACGACCACATTTGTGTTCTTACTCTGTTTTTTACCTAGCTATGGCAATGAAGAGAATGAGAGAAGATGGTGGGATGGAGAGCTTAGACATGGCAAATTGTCTAATGTTGCTCTCTCATAGCTTAGAGACCCAGCTCAAGAAAACCTCACGGGTTGATGTGTTTGAGTGCAAGACTTGTAATCGCCAATTCCCATCATTTCAAGCTCTTGGTGGCCACAGAGCTAGCCACAAGAGACCAAAATTAATGGGGGAAGAACTGAAAGAGCATGCGAAAACTCAGAACCAGGGAAATAAGCCTAAGATGCATGAGTGCTCAATATGTGGGCTTGAGTTTGCTATGGGGCAAGCTTTGGGTGGTCACATGAGGAGGCATAGAGCAATGATGGATGGTTCATTTTCTTCCGCCACAATAGAAAAGAAAGTGCCGGTGCTGAAAAGATCAAATAGTACGAGGGTTATGTGCTTGGACTTGAACTTGACACCCTTGGAGAATGATTTGAAGTTACTGTTTGGGAAGATGGCTCCTCAAATTGACTTTACTTTGATGGTTTGATTTGATACCACAATTTGTAGTGGGTGCTAACTATTTTTCATTTCAGATTCATTGATTTATTTCATGTACAATACCATTCTTTTTATTTTTTCCAATTTTTGTATTGAATTACAATTTTACTCTTATTTTAGTTCATGTCTAATGTATTAAAACTAGTTTACATCCTCTATGTTGTTGGTTTGTTGGACTAATGGAATTCCTAATATTACGTTCAATTATTTCTCCCCTCCCTCTCAGAGAACCCACAGTTGATGGGTCCTACCAGCTGTGAGGGGGAGGAACATACACCGAAACAAAAGCAGGGAATACTTCCCCTAGAACTTGGTTACCACTTGCTGCTCTCGCATGTGAACATTTTATAAACATTCACCTGAAATTTGCTCCAAATATTATTCCAAGTCAAGTAGTGTGCGGTGTGCGCCACACGTTGAGGCATTCTAGCTGTCAGATTGATGGTGGCCTTTACATTTATTATGTGAATACGTAGCTGCGGAGTAAGCCAAAAGTGGAAAAAGAAGGTAAATAATAATAATATTAATAACAATAATCAAACTGGACCGCGTAAAATTATGGTGCTAATACGATAATTTGGTGTAGGAGTTCTAACTACTATTCTATCAAAGGACATCACACCATAAAAATGGTGGTGTTGATTTCACACTTGTTATTATATACACTATTTCACTTACACGCTTTTTCTTTTTGCACCATGACTTTAAATCAAGATTTTAATTCAAAAAAAATTGTTTATAATAACAAATGTGCACTAGTATTTACTGGAGAAAGAAAAAGAAAAAAAAAAAAAGGAAAAGTTAACTAATGTCCTTAGAGGTATTGGTTTATGAAATATGTTAAAGTTTAGACCTCTTAAAAACACAGTTTAACCTAATATATTAGCTAAGTAGTTACTTAAATTAATTATTCAAATCTAGGTTAAACAATCATCACATAAGATAAACACAACGCAAAAGTAAATAACACAAGATATCATGACTTAGGAAAACCAATGAAATAACTCATTTTAAGATAAAATCTTGGAAGAGAACTATCCTAATAGAACAATCCACTATATCAAGTTGAGATTTACAATCAAGAATACCAATTCGTAGTAAATCTAAATCTAACACAGTTACCAAACTGGGCTCTGACTCCATAGACTTCCTTGATCTGGATCTTGTTCTCACATGAACCATTTGTTCATGCTTTGATCTTCAATACACTTGATTGCTGAAGGCTTGGCAGCAACTTTATTCAACCGATACTAGCAATATGGATTTGATCTCTAGTAGGTGCTTGTAGAGTTAGAAGGTTACAAAACCTTACAAATCTCAAAAGAGTAACTCTCAAAACTTGAAAAATGTGTATTAGGATTTCCCCTTTATACCTAGTAGTGTTGGACTCAAACTCTAGACATTTCGCGGGTTGTTGAGCCTTATTTAAAATACTGCAGAATCGCAGTTCAATCAGTCAAGGTTTCTCTTTGATTGGTTGAGCTTGAAAAATTCTGAATTCTTCTTTCTGTAGTTTGTATGTTTTTAAATCTTGACTTGTATCAATTTGAGCAATATCTAAAACACTTCTAAGACAATGAGATCTTAAACTAGACTTGTTTTTGTTCTCAATTTGCCAAAATATAATAAAATTAGAACCTAAACATTTAAGACTAAATATTTAAAACCTAACAAAATATTTTTAGAAACTTTTTATAGAAAAAAGAAAGAAGCAACTAACTTTTTTTACTTTTTTACTTTTTTTTTTTTTATATATATAAATGCTATAATGACAAACTATTTTATAACATTTTTACAAACTATTAATGTGACAAATTCTTACTAGTTCTAATTTAGGTCTATCACTAAAATCACATTTTTACTTACAATAACTATTTAGAAAATGTTAAAGCCACATCAGCAGTTTGTAAAAATGTTGTAAAATAGTTTATATCAGTAGCATTACTCTTTTTATATTTCTCAAGAAAGTGGTATTAACATTTTCCTAAAACATTTTCATAAAAAATTATAAGTGGTAACTTGTTATTAGTTATAATTTGAATTTATCACTAAAATTACATTTTTATTTATCAATAACAATTAGTCTTAACCTGTCACTTACTATTCATTGTGAAAGTAATGTAAAAAATTTGTCGGCATAACTTTTTTTTTTTTTTTTTTTAATGGTTAACTAACAAATGCTTGAACGCACCTTTAACATTAAAACATATATAAACAGTAGACACTCTCCTTTCATATTGTTTCTTCATGAGAACGTAAGCTAACCAATCCTTAGGGAGCAGCACAGTGTGTAACTTTGTAAAATTCAATCCAAAAGAAAAATATTGCGCAAACTGTGAACACAGTTCAATCTTGTATTCTTTGTCGTCTTGTAAGAACGACATGGTCAGAGAACAATTTTAAGTTGTACGTACTGTAATTAACAACTAAAATCAACATCTGGACTAGACTGGGGATAAACTTTTGTGTAGTTTATCTGCTAATGCCCACCAAAAAAGTTTGTGGCGGTTCCTATCGAATAAAAATAAATGGATCATGTTAATGAATGTTCTTAAGGTATATTAGGAAAGTTTTTAATATCACTTTCATAAGAAATATAAAATGCTATCAGAAAAATTAATTGCTTTATCATTTTTTTATAAAAATATTTTTAGAAATAGCTTATAAACCAATGCCCTTAAGGCGTTAATTAAGAGATTTCAAATCTTGATGTACCCTGTTTTAGAAAGAAAATGGGATTAAGACACTTTTTGTGACCATAACCTGCATCTACTTTGAGCTTTCAAACTAGCAGGATTATTCTTAAAACCTTGGAAGCCTAGAGGAAGATTCATTTATTAGCTTAGCTAACCACTCATGACCTCATATTAATCTGTTGGTTCACCAACTTAGAGTCACTACTTACGTCTCACCCCAAATTAATAATAATAAATAATAATAATAATAATAATATAGAAAAATTTTATTTGCACAATATTTTCACAACAAATTATAAATAATAAGTTTGTATTAGCAGACAAATAAGTAATTGCAACAATGTGTTCAAATTAGAAATAATAATAATTTACCACTTATGATTTATGAGTAATGTTACAGATACAAACTATTTTACAACATTTTTACAAATTGTTGATATGGATTAAGTATTTTAAAAATAATTATTGGTTAATAAAAATGTAATAATAGTGGTGAGTCTAGATTAAAACTAGTAAAAATTTGTCACATTAATAGTTTGTAAAATTGTTGTAAAATAGTTTTGAAAGTTCAAAATGTGAATAAAACACTCTTGAATGTTTAGATCCCCAAATACAAAGCTACCAATTCAAGCTTTATATCAAACAATTAATGTGCGGAACATGATAACAAGCTCATAACAGAATTGATAAACAATCTAAGCCAAATATAAACACATCCACAACAGTAAATATGAGGTAAAGATAAAGGGAAGGAAAATGCAAATACACGGACAACACACGATGTGTTATCGAAGAGGAAACCGAAGTCCTCGGCATAAAACCTCTCCGCCGCCCTTCAAGTGGTTAATAATCCACTAGAAAATGTAGTTGGGATACATGAACAGTAATAGACCTTTCAAACCTAATCTACCCAGGTATCTAAGCCCTCCAAGCTTCCTGCTCCAACGAGGTTGTGCCGAGCCTTTTTCTTTTCTAGCTTACCGGATTCCACTATTAGACCATACCATCAACCAATGTATATTGGTTCCTTCCAAACTGCTTTCCAACAGCACCAAATAAACCTTCTCACAGACGTGAGTGTGGTGAGATAAAGATTTGGCTAAAGGTCTTTCAAGAATGTAACAATGGAGAGGAAGAGAGTAAGGAATTTGTAGAGTCTCTAAGGTAAAGATTGGGGATGAGGCAGTCTTGTTTTTCTCTAGAGTTTTTCTCACAAAATTCTCTCTGGAAGCTCTTTCAAATTAGTGGGTATAAGGGTTTATATATAGTGGTGTATGTTTGGAATACGAAGAGTCAGTTTTTGCCAAATAGGGCTGATTGGCAGCTTGACCTCGTGGCTTGTCCAAGTCGCGAGTCCTATTCGCAAACCCTTGCTTTCTTGCACACACTTAAGTTTTTCTTCACCTTTTCTCACACACTACCCTTACATTAATCCTATCTAAATACAGGGTTACTAAGTGCTAAATTATTAGCAAATTGGCACGGAATAAAGCCAACAAGATGGTTGATAAATTTCAACCTTACAAGTTTGTAAATATAGCATTACTCATGATTTATTGTAAAAATGTTTTTTTTTCACAAGATAAAATTTTTACTCTAACTTAATCTATGTATATATATGTGTGAAGCTCTCTCTTAGAGACTTGAATTCCGGCTCTTGTCTCCTATATCTCACAAATATTTATACTTGTAGAGTAACTACTGCATCAAAAGTACATGGTAGTATGTTATGAAAATTCTGTGAACGTACTACTTCTCTAAAATATAAAAATGACAGTTCACATGATATTTATATGCTTAATTAAGTATAAAGACAGGCCGCAACACGGTATGAAATTTGAACATCGTCGTCACCTATAGTGTGCAGGGCAGGGCACGTGGATATAACTGTATCATCATTCATCATTTCATACGAAAAAGACAACGAATTATTATAGTTTTTTAACATAAAAGTAATATATACTAACAATATTGCTATTCTCTGGTGATTGCACTAGTCAAAGAAATAGTCCAAGTTGCCTACTGAAACCGCTGCTCAGTCCCGTTCAATTTGGTCCAATAAACCATTCTTGACTTCTAGACCCTTTAACTCGCCCACACACCTATTATAAATACCAAGACTTCCTTGCTTTTCTTCCTCGTTAAACATTTGCCTTTCATATCATTTCCGTTACCAAAAGTTCAACATTTGTGTTCAAACTTCTTTTTACATAGCTATGACAATGAAGAGAATGAGAGAAGACGGTGGGATAGAGAGCTTAGACATGGCTAATTGTCTAATGTTGCTCTCTCATAGGTTAGAGACCAAGCCCAGGAAAACCTCACGGGCTGATGTGTTTGAGTGCAAGACTTGTAATCGTCAATTCCCATCGTTTCAAGCTTTGGGTGGCCACAGATCAGCGAGCCACAAGAGACCAAAATTGATGGGGGAAGAACTGAAAGAGCGTACAAAAACTCAGAACTTGGGGAATAAGCCTAAGATGCATGAGTGCTCAATATGTGGGCTTGAGTTTGCTATGGGGCAAGCTTTGGGTGGTCACATGAGGAGGCATAGAGCAATGATGGATGGTGCATTTTCTCCCGCTACCATAGAAAAGAACGTGCCGGTGCTGAAAAGATCAAATAGTACGAGGGTTATGTGCTTGGACTTGAACTTGACGCCTTTGGAGAATGATTTGAAGTTACTATTTGGGAAGAAGGCTCCTCAAATTGACTTTACTTTGATGATTTGATTTGATACCACAATTGTAATGGGTGTTAACAATTTTTCATATCAGATTCATTTGAATTTATTTATTTATTTATTTTTACGTAGAATGCCATTTTTTTTTTCCAATTTGTATTGAATATATTGGATCTTAGTTGAAAAAATGGTTTTCGCCTTTTGCATAGGCGTGTCCTTAAGTTTGGCATCCATTGAGGAGATGAGAATGATAGGCCAAAAATGTATTGACCCATTTGGTAACTTAATCAAATTAATTAGCCAAGTGAAATTAATTAGATTCAATTACATGTAATAAGCTTTGTAGTACTAACAAATCACCAACTAGGTTAAATTTAGTGAAAATAAATTTGACATAGGTTATTTGTTTACAAATGGGGAAATTCATCGAGGCAAAACCCCACTAGGTGAATTTAATATCACTACTCTCTAGAATCTACTATTATCAAAATAAGCGGTTACAAGTAAAAGGAATCCCAGTACCTAATACCAACTTACAATTGAATCCTTACTCTAATTCCCAATTGGACTTGTAATGTAGCGGCAATCTCTCCTATCAATGCACGACTCTTAGTACATGACTAACTAATGATGCACAAATCCCAGTACGTGACTAACTCCTTTGCACGAATCCTAGTACGGGTCTAACTCCACAGCAACCCTTTGATTGATGTAGTTGATTTGTAATAGTTTCACATAGAAACACCAATAAGATCTTCAATGATGGTATGAGAGACATTGCTTGGTTACAGAACTTAAATGCGTACAAGAAACGCGGCAAAAACTCTTTCTTTTGTAGGAGGAGGCTAGGGTTTCAAAAAGAAAACCTTATGAAGCTCTCTAAGGTTAGGTTTTTATTTTTCTACCTTCTTGTTTAAATATGAGCTCAATGGGCTCTTCTATTCCAAATAGGTATACACAAACCTTAGGTTTTCCTAGTCTAATAAGGATTATACAAACACATAAACAAATTGTCTTTTAGAATAAAAACGTTGCTGGCTATAGTCTGAATCCCGCAAGCTCAATAGATCGAGATATGTGTCGAGCTTTAATGAATCTCAATAGATCAAGCTTCTGTCGAGGAGGTATCAAGACTTGCAGATTGCACTTTTCTTGAGTAATCTTCGTGTCCTCAATTTAACCACTTGTGATGGTCATCTTGAACTTTCTTAGATATACCCAAATACAAGTAAAGTGTGTTCTGTCAAAGAATATGTCAATTACATAAAAATATTTCATAAACAAAGAACACTTGCCTATGAAATTTCAGAGAAAGGAGTGAAGTTGGCTCTTACAAAAAGTAAGATACCGCATCTTCAGAGAACTCCTTTTGCAGATTTAAATTGACTTCTAATTAGGTAGTGTTAGTTTTAGTTAACTCCTTAATAATGATGGAAAGATATTAATTAAAGCAAGCTTGTTAGTATGTTAAGTAAATCTCCTTTTTCAATCAAGAATTGTGCTCATCAACTGATGAACACGAGTCCAAATATCATGTCAAGGTTGAAATGTCTTGGATAATACAAATTTCTTATTCAGAAAACCCAGGAAGTGTATGTTTTAGAGCAACATGTATCATATATAAAAAGTTGAATAGTTCTTTTTGTAGATGGCACAATGTATCTTGTGACAATTCTTCTTTATGAAGCATGTTGGAAGAAAATTATAGTGCTGTATGTATGGGCACAAATGCTCATTAACGGATAAGTATGAGTCCAAGTTGTTAGGCCAAAATTCAAATGTGTGAAGGTAGTTCCATGTGTAGTTTATCCAACATGTGCATTTTTTATAATGTTGATGTTGAAAATTTCATTGGTGTCTCTGTTTTACTGAATAATTCTTACACGCTATTGTCTTATCTTGTGATTTACAAATTTATTTAGGAGGTCCAATCCATGACTCTTGGTCTTGCTAAGCACTGTAAAGAGGGGTAGGGTGTTTGAAAAATTCAAATAAGAACTTAATATTTGACTATTATGTTGAAAGTTAGCTAGCCTTAATTTCTTTTCCATTACTTAAAAAGAAAATATAATATAAAAATGTGGTGTTTTAATCTTTAGCTAAACTATCCAATATCCTATTCATGAGTCATCTTAGAAATCTCTTGGGACAATACCGAATAACCCAGAACTTGGAAAAAATACACCTTTAGATGTATGTACCCCACAGCTAATGGACCCACAACAATGGGTCCCACCAACTATGAGGGGAAGAAGCATACGTACAAAACGAGGAATACTTCCTCCAGAAGTTGGTTACTATTTGCCGCTCTTGCATGTGAACATTTTCTAAATATTCACCTGAAATTTGCTCCAAATATTATTCCAAGTCAAGTAGTGTGCGGTGTGCCCCACACGTCGAGGCATTCTAGCTGTCATATTGATGGTGGCTTTTTCAGTTATTATGTGATTACATAGCTGCGGAGTAAGCCAAAAACGGCAAAAGAAGGTAAATAATAATAATATTAATAACAATAATCAAACTGGACCGCGTAAAATTATGGTGCTAATAGCCTAATACGATAATTTGGTGTCGGAGTTCTAACTACTATTCTATCAACCGACATCACACTATAAAAATGTTGGTGTTTATTTCACAACACAAAAATGGCGGTGTTGATTTAACACTTGTTATTATATATACTATTTCACTTGCACGCTTTTTGCACCATGACTTTAAATCAAAATTTCAATTCAAAAAAATTGTTTTTAATAACAAATGTGCACTAGTATTTACAGAAAAAAATAAAAATAAAAAAAAGAAGAAGAAGAAGGAAAAGTTAACTAATGTCCTTAAGGGTATTGGTTTATGAAATATGTTAAAGTTTAGACCTCTTAAAAACACTATTTGTTTAACCTAATATATTAGCTAAGTTCATTCTCAAAAAAAAAAAAATATATATATATATATATATATTAGCTAAGCAATTACTTAGATTAATTATTCAGATCTAGGTTAAACAATCATCACATAAAATAAACACAACGCAAAAGTAAATAACACAAGATGTGATGACTCAAGAAAACCAATGAAATAACTCGTTTCAAGGTAAAAGTCTGGGAGAGAACTATCCCAAGAGAACAATTCATTATATCAAGTTGAGATTGACAATCAAGAATACCAATTCGTAGTAAATCTAACACGGTTACCAAACTAGGCTCTGATTCCACAGACTTTCTTGATTTGGATCTTGTTCTCACATGAACCACTTAGTCATGCTTTTATCTTCAATACACTCGATTGCTGAACGCTTGGCAGCAACTTTATTCCATCGATACTAGCAATATGGATTTGATCTTTGGTAAATGCTTGTAGAGTAAAAAAGTTACAAAATCTTATAGATCTCATAGGAGTAACTCTCAAAACTTGAAAAATGTGTATTAGGATTTCCCTTTTAGTCCTAGTAGCATTGGACTCAAACCCTAGACATTTCGCGGGCTGTTAAGCCTTATTTAAAATTC
Organism: Quercus variabilis; assembly: GCA_030445155.1. Classification (NCBI taxonomy): domain Eukaryota; kingdom Viridiplantae; phylum Streptophyta; class Magnoliopsida; order Fagales; family Fagaceae; genus Quercus; species Quercus variabilis. Next base: position 43,665,901 of record CP129451.1, read on the forward strand.
TGCAGAATCATAGTTCGATCAGTCGAGGCTTCTCTTTGATTGGTTGAGCTTGACAGATTCTGAATTCTTCTTTCTGCAGCTTGTATGTTCTTAAATCTTGATTTGTATCAATTTAAGCAATGTCTAAAACACTTCTAAGACAGTAAGATCTTAAACTAGACTTGTTTTTGTTCTCAATTTGCCAACATATAGCAAAATTAGAACCTAAACATTTAAGACTAAATATTTAAAACCTAACAAAATATTTTTAGAAATTTTTTATAGAAAAAAGAAAGAAGCAACTAACTTTTTTTTTTACTGTTTTTTATATAAATGCTATAGCAACAAACTATTTTATAACATTTTTACAAACTATTAAAGTGCCAAATTCTTACTAATTCTAATTTAGGCCTATTACTGACGTCATATTTTTACTTACAATAACTATTTGGAAAATGTTAAAGTCACGGTAGCAATTTATGAAAATATTGTAAAATAGTTTGTGTCAGTAGCATTACTCTTTTTATATTTCTTATGAAAATGGTATTAAAACTTTCCTAAAAGACGAGTACTACGTCCACAACATTTTCACAAAAAATTATAAGTGATAACTTATTATTGGTTTTAATTTGAATCTATCACTAGAATTACTTTTTTATCTACCAATAACAACTAGTTACAACATGTCACTTACTATTCCCTATGAAAGTAATATAAAAAGGACACGGATTTCCTCCAAACATGTTTGGAGGAAATGCTGCAAACAGGGACAGCTGTCAATTAAATAAGAATACACCTAAACTTGGAGGCATGTGCAACACACATGACCCATTTTAAGTGTAGAGCTGTTAACCTAACGTTAATAGCATTAGCCAAATAGTCACACCTCTCACCCATAGCAACAATCTCTCTCTCATCTCCTCCACAGAGCTTCCTCTCTCTCAACCTCCGACCACCTCTGTTTTTCTTCAACAACCTCAAACTGGCAAGGGCATCTACTCTCTCAATCTAACCCAGACCGCACACAACCAAGCCAAGCCCCTCTCATCCTCCTCTATCTCCTCACACCTCTCTCTCACTCTATCTTAGACCTCTTTTTCCTCTCAAACAACCATCGTGACTACCAATACTCAGACGACAAGACACCCAACCACCAAAGCACAACACACCAAAGGTCCACAACCCACAGACACCACAATTCATGACACAACCCACAAGTCCGAACTCAAATCGTACCCAAAAAAAACCACCACAACCCACAAATCAACTCGTTAAGACCACAACCATTGCCTCACCACCATCATTACAAAGTCCACCACCACAAACTAAAACCATAAATAGGAACCCAACCACTGCAGACCCATGGTCCCTAAATCAAACTAATTCAAAAACCCACGGCCAAGCCAAACCAATTTTAGCCACCCAAACCACTAAACCCACGCACCACCATCGGTGAAACCAAATCTGTCATTATCGATGCCATGAGATCAGTGTCATTGTCCCTTGCCCAAATCAGAGAAGTATCGAAACAAAGGAGAGATTGGGTTTGAATTCATACCCACAAATCACAGTTCACATACACAGAAAATACACAATACTCAAACAACTCAAGGTTCACAAACCCACCCCAGAAACACCAGAAAATTCAACAAAACCCAGCTCTTCTCAAACCCAAATCCATCACCAACGAGACCCACAAATAGAAAACCACCACCACCAATTCAAAAAAAAATCCAACCCACACAAAAAATACCAAATCAAACCTACTCCAAGCCAAACCTCAAATAAAATAGTGAAGAAACCAAGATTCACTGCTAATTGGTAGCTGTTGGTCTCGCCGATTATGTATCAGTGGTTAGGAGGATGAGAGGGGCTTGGCTTGGCTGTGTGCCATCTGGGTTAGATTGAGAGAGCAGATGCCCTTGCCAATCTAAGGTTGTTGAAGAAAAACAGAGGTGGCTAGAGGTTGAGAGACAGGAAGCTCTATTGAGGAGATGAGAGAGAGTTTGTTGCTGTGGGTGAGAGGTGTGACTATTTGGCTGTTAACGTTAGGTTAACAGCTCTTTGCATAAAATGGGTCATGTGTGTTACACATGCCTCCAAGTTTAAGTGTCCTCTTATTTAATTGACAATTGTCCCTGTTTGCAGCATTTTCTCCAAATGTATTTGGAGAAAATTCGTGTTCATATAAAAATATTGTAGATATAACATTTTTTTTTAATAGTTCACTCTCAAATGCTTGAACGCACCTTTAACATTAAAAAAATATATAAACAGTAGACACTCTCCTTTCATATTCTTTCTTCATGAGAACGTAAGCTGACTAATCTTATAATGTGCGTATACTTTAGAGAGCAGCACAGTGTAACTTTGTAAAATTCAACCCAAAAGAGAAATATTGAGCAAACTGTGAACACACAGTACAATCTTGTATTCTTTGTCGTCTTGTATGAACGACATGGTTAGGGAACAATTTTTAGTTGTACGTACTATAATTAACAACTAGGTCCTGATATTCGGCTATTCCATAATTAACAACTAAAATCAACATCTGCACTAGACTGGAGATAAACTTTTGTGTAGTTTACGTGTAAAAAAAAACTTTTGTGTAGTTTATCTGCTAGAGCCCACCAAAAAAGTTTGTAGCGGTTCCTATCGAATGAAAATAAATGGATTGTGTTAATGAAGGTTCTTAGAATATATTAAAAAAAAAATTTAATATTACTTTTACGAGAAATATAAAATGTTATCAAAAAAATTAATTATTTTATCATTTTCTTATAAAATATTTTTAGAAATAGCTTATAAACCAATGTCCTTACGATGTTAATTAAGATTTCAAATCTTGATGTACCCTGTTTTAGAAAGCAAATGGGATTAAGACACTTTTTGAGACCATAACCTACACCTACTTTGAGATTTCAAACTAGCAGGATTATTCTTAAAACCTTGGAAGCCTAGAGGAAGATTCATTTATTAGCTTAGCTCGCCACTCATGACCTCATATTAATCTATTGGCTCATCAACTTAGAGTCACTACTTACGTCTCACCCCAAATTAAAAGAAATAATAATAATAATAATACAATAAAATATAGAGAAATTTTATTCTCACAACATTTTCACAATAAATTATAAGCAATTGGTTTTTATTAGCGGACAAAAAAGTAATTGCAACAATGTGTTCAAATTAGAAATTATAATAATTTACCACTTATGATTTATGAGTAATGTTACATTCACAAACTATTTTAAACATTTTTACAAATTGTTAATATGGATTAAGTATTTTCAAAATAATTATTGGTAAGTAAAAATGTGATGTTAGTGGTGAACTCAAATTAGAACTAGTATGAATTTGTCACATTAATATTTTGTAAAAATATTATAAAATATTATGAAAATACTGTGTGAATATATTGGACTTTTCTAAAATATAAAAGTCACAGTTCACACGTTATTTAATTTATATGTTTAATTAAGTATTAAGACAGGTCGCCACACGGTATGAAATTTGAACATCGTCACCCATAACGTGGAGGGCAAAACACATGGAAAAAATTATATTATCAATTCATCATTCATCATTTAATACGAAAAAGACAATGAATTACTATTATAGATTCTTAACATAAAAGTAATATATACCAATAATATTGCTATTCCCTCGTGATTGCACTAGTCAAAGAAATAGTCCAAGATGCTACTAATAGTACTATATTTCTATAGTGTGAAACCGCTGCTCAGTCCAATCCCGTTCAATTTGGTCCAATAAACCATTCTTGACTTCTAGACCCTTTAACTCGCCCACACGCGACACGCCTATTATAAATACCCAGACTGGCTTGCTTTCCTTCCTCGTTAAACATTTGCCTTTCATATCATTTTCGTTACCAAAAGTTCAACATCTGTGTTCAAACTTCTTTTTACATAGCTATGACAATGAAGAGAATGAGAGAAGATGGTGGGATAGAGAGCTTAGACATGGCTAATTGTCTAATGTTGCTCTCTCATAGCTTAGAGACCAAGCCCAGGAAAGCCTCACGGGCTGATGTGTTTGAGTGCAAGACTTGTAATCGTCAATTCCCATCGTTTCAAGCTTTGGGTGGCCACAGATCAGCGAGCCACAAGAGACCAAAATTGATGGGGGAAGAACTGAAAGATAGTACAAAAACTCAGAACTTGGGGAATAAGCCTAAGATGCATGAGTGCTCAATATGCGGGCTTGAGTTTGCTATGGGGCAAGCTTTGGGTGGTCACATGAGGAGGCATAGAGCAATGATGGATGGTGGATTTTCTTCTGCTGCCATAGAAAAGAAAGTACCGGTGCTGAAAAGATCAAATAGTACGAGGGTTATGTGCTTGGACTTGAACTTGACACCTTTGGAGAACGATTTGAAGTTGCTATTTGGGAAGAAGGCTCCTCAAATTGACTTTACTTTGATGATTTGATTTGATACCACAATTGTAGTAGGTGCTAACAATTTTTCCTTTCAGATTCATTGATTTATTTTATGTACAATGCCGTTCTTTTTAATTTTTTCCAATTTTGTATTGAATATATTGGATCTTAGTTGTAAAAATGGTTTTGGCCTTTTGCATTGGCATGTCCTTAAGTTTGGCATCCATTGAGGAGATGAGAACACCTGCCTATCAAATTTCAGAGAAAGGAGTGAAGTTGGCTCTTACAGAAAGCAAGATACCGCATCTTCAGAGAACTCCTTTTGCAGATTTAAATTGACTTCAGATTAGTTAGTGTTAGTTTTAGTTAACTCCTTAATAATGATGGAAAGATATTAATTAAAGCTAGCTTGATAGTATGTTAACTAAATCTCCTTTTTCCATCAAGAATTGTGCTCATCAACAGATGAGAATGAGTCCAAATATCATGTCAAGGTGGATGATACAAATTTCTTATTCAGAAAACCTAGGAAGTGCATGTTTTTGAGCAACATGTATCTTTAATAAAAGTTGAATAGTTCTTTTGGTAAATGGCACAATGTATCTTGTGACAATTCTTCTTTATGAAGCATGTTGGAAGAAAATTATAACGCTGAATGTATGTGCACAAAAGCTCATTAACTGATAAGTATGAGTCCAAGTTGTTAGGTCAAAATTGAAATGTGAAGGTAGTTCCACGTGTTGTTTATCCAACATGTGCATTTTTTTTTTTTATGTTGATGTTGAATATTTCATTGGTGGCTGTATTTTACCGAATAATTCTTACACGCTATTGCCTATTTATCTTGTGATTTACAATTTTATTTAGGAGGTCCAATCCATGACTCTTGGACTTGCTAAGCACTGTAAAGAGGGGTAGGGTGTTTGAAAAATTCAATAAGAACTTAAAATTTGACTATTATGTTGAAATAGTTAGCCTTAATTTCTTTTCCATTACTTTAAAAAACATTATAATATAAAAAGTGGTGTCTCAATCTTTAACTAAGCTATTCCATTTTTTGTTCATGAGTCTTCTTAGAAACCTCTTGGAACAATAATGTTGAATTTCCAAGAACTTAGAGAAAATACTATGTTTTTTCCCATCACACATGAACTCAGAACTGATAGATCCCACCAACTGTGAAGGAAAGAAGCGTACACTTGAAACACAGAATACTTCCTCCCGAAGTTGGTTACCACTTGCTGCCCTTGCATGTGAACATTTTCTAAACATTCACAAATTTGCTCCAAATATTATTCCAAGTCAAGTAGTGTGCGGTGTGCCCCACACGTTGAGGCATTCTAGGTGTCATATTGATGGTGGCCTTTTCCGTTATTATGTGAATACGTAGCTGCGGAGTAAGCCAAAAACGGAAAAAGAAGGACAATAATAATATTAATAACAATAATCAAACTGGACCGCGTAAAATTAAGGTGCTAATATGATAGTTTGATGCAGGAGTTCTAACTAGTATTCTATCAACCGACACGAATACTACAAAACATTCTGGAACGTTCATCCATAAAAATGTTGGTGTTTATTTATTCAATAGTATACTCACACACTTTTTGTACTGTGACTTTAAGTCATGATTTTAGTTCAAAATAAATGGGTAATAACAAATATGCACTAGTATTTACTTTTAAAAAAAAAAAAAAAAAAAAAAACCAAAAAAGAGCAACTAACTTTTTTTGATAGTTTTTTATATTTCTCATGAAAGTTGTATTAAAATTTTCTTAAAAAATAAGTGTTACGTTCATAATATTTTCATAAAAAATTATAGGTAGTAACTTCTTGTTGGTTTTAATTTGAACCTATCACTGAAATTACTTTTTTATCCATCAATAACAACTAGTCACAATCTGCCGCATACAATTTTTTTGTAAAAATGTTATGGATATGGCATTTTTCTCCCTAAAATAATTCATTAACAAATGCTCCAGACCACCTATTAACATTAGAAAAAATATAGTTACAACCTTAAAGTGTGCGTATATATTTTAGGGATAAAGTTTAGTTATAAAATTAGTTATAACCTTAGACTACAACTTTACTCAATATCTTTTTATTAAAAGTAAATTTTGACAAATCTACCATTGGATTATATCTTTTTCTCATATTCTTCATGCTTACAAAACTTTTAAAAAATTAAAGATTAATAATTATGTCATCAAAAAATTGTTTAAATTGCAAGTTTTTATAGTTTAAAATTATGCATAAAATATAAGTTATATATAGTAAATAATATATGATTGATACAAAATTTGATATATCTATTAAGAGCATAAAAAATATGCAATTCAATGGTTAGATTTTCAGAATATGTAATAATATTTATTTTATTAAATAAGATTGTAATCTTAAATTACAATAAGTTTTGTAGCTAAATTTTGTTTATATTTTAGAGAGCAGCACAGCGTGTAACTTGTAAAATTCAACCCAAAAGAAAAATATTGCATAAATTGTGAACACAGTACAATCTTGTATTCTTTGTCGTCTTTGTATGAATGACATGGTCAGTGAAAAATTTTAAATTTCTAGTAGTAGTAGCTAGGTCCTGGTTCGACCATCCCATAACAACTAAAATCAACTCTTGGCATTTTCTCTGTCAAGAGTGCATACAAAGTGTCGGTAAAATATCTCACTGAAGCTATGGGGAGCGAAGGTGGACCAGGGTACTTGGATAATTCCAAAATGTCAGCTATTTGGAAGCTCATTCGGAACTTATAGTGCCTAAACAAAATAAAGCACTTCATGTGGAGCGTCGCATGTAGAAACATACTCCCCACGAAGCAATGTCTACTACATTGAAAGGTCATAACCAGGGATGGACGCAAGATTTCAAGTTGAGGGGGGGGGGGCCAAGATAAGTCAAAAAAAAAATTTCAAATACACATCCATATAGTCACTGGCAGAGCCAAGAAATTTTCTTAGGAGGAGCAAGTTAGTTATGCCTACATTGTGTTAATAGGTCAAGCCTACATTAGCTCAAAATGCAAAAAACTCAAGTTAATTTGGCCCAAATTGTGGCCAAAATTAAATTACTTTATTTTACAAACTAACTTTAAGTAAACTTGTGCCTACATTTTTTTTACTGTACTAAATTATTTGTACTTAGGTTAATAGGTTTGAACTTACCTTTTGACATTTTAGAGCTTTTCTAGGGAGTTACATCTAATGTTTCAGCATTTAGGATAAAAAATTGATTAATAGGTATGAAATTTTGAAGATTTATACAATAATTTTTATTAAAAAAAAGTGTGAACAATAAAGTGCAAATTACTATTTAAGTGCAATTAAATCAAATCAAATAATTAAACAATTATTTGTCCTCCTACTATTATCAGATATAAATAGATAATCTAATATTCTAATATAAACCATATTATTATATATTATATTATATTATTATTATTATTATTATTATTATTATTATTATTATTATTATTATAAATAGAATTATACAAATATATTTTTTTAAGGTTTTTATGGGCTTTTGAAAACTCCTGGACTAGTTAGCTGGGGGGCCAGAGCTAAAAACCAAAGGGGCCCCAACTAAAAACCAAGGGGCCCAAGCATTTTTTTTGAAAATTTTACATACTAATTTTTTTTTTTTTTGGACCCAGGGGGGCCCAGGCTCCCTTTGCCCCCCACCTAGGTCCGTCCCTGGTCATAACGGACAATAGGTGTGAATTTTTTGGAGAAAGCGAAACTTCGGGCCACATTCTATGGGATGTAAAATAGCCAAAGAAACCTGGAACAACACAAACTTCGAACTAGGCAACCAATGTTGTCTCCCAAAGGAATTCTTAGATGTGGTTTGGCTATTCAAGCAGGACCCAAAGACAAGGATGAAACCAGGACTTAAAGTTCAAAAGGTAATATTGCTATTGGTTGTGTAGTAGCTCTAGCCTCTAACTCTATTGCTTAACAGTTAATGATTATTTATTTACTTATTTGTGTTTTTTTATGTGTGCATCTAGGTATAGACAAAATTATTTTGTTTAAAATTTTTTAAAGGGTTAGGTTATTTGTTTTTGATAAAATTGATTAATTGGGTTTAATTGTTTTTAGCTTTACAATTGGTAATTTTTTGTTGTTATGTAATTTTGTTGGACTTGTTTATTTTGTTTTAGATTTAAAGTCTAACTTTAAAGGGTGGTAAATGCCCAAGTCTCCCTCCGTCCCTGCCGGGAGAGAACAGTTGGGAAATCTTCGCTATCACGACCCAGCGCCTGTGGAATAACAAGAACTCAGTCTGCCACGGGTTAGTAGGTAAACCATTGCTTTGGAAGCTCGAAGATATGAGGAAGAAATTCGCGCCAATATTCCTACAAAGAGCCAAAAAATCCCCAGGTTGGTAGTACATAAAGTAAACTTAGATGGTGCAGTCTTCAAGGACCAAGGTAATTGTGGGGTTGGCGTGGTGATTCGAAATGACCAGGGCAACTAATGGGAGCCATGAGCAAAAAACTAGTGTTTCCCTTGAGAGCTCTAGAAGTAGAGAAGCCAAAGCAGCTGAAGAGAAGGAATCCTCCTTGCATATATGGGATCTGGGTTTGAAGGACATAGCGGTACGTTGTAGGTGATTCCTAATTAAGTGGATCTACTGCATCTGCTACCCCTATCCAAAAGATCATTGAAGGTTCAACGTGGTGCTAAAGGCAGCTTCTGAAGCAACAGTTGTGACGAGAATGACTAAAATATCTTTTGCAATCCTTTGTAAAGTAGGATACTTGAGACCATTACTTTTCCACCATGCCAAAATATCAGTCTTCACTCCTCTTCAACACTCCCTCATCAATGAAATGATCAAATTCCATTCTACCACTCCTATGTTTCTTTGAACTACTTGAGCTATTGTTCACAAACCAATCAAACCTTAACATTGACCCAATCAACCTAAATTTTATTTGTGCCAGTTGATTTGAAGTACTTGCAGGCATATGAGAACTTCCTTCATTACTTACAGGAGACTCATCTACATCTCCATACTCATCAAGCAAATCATAACAAAAATTCTTAATTTTTACAATCCCCAAATTAGAATTATCACCATAAATGTTAGGATAGTAAAACTCCAATAACTTTATCTTATATCTTGGATCTAAGATAGTAGCAACAGCCATAACAACACTAACATTAGCCCAATAAGAATTAAATTTAGCAAGTATGTTTTATAACTTATCATCTCACTTGAAGACAAACTCCATTCATTCAATGCAATTTTCAACTCACACACCAAAGCAAAATACATATTAGTTGTGGGGTACTTACGACCAAAGAAAAACTCAGTCACACTATGAAATAACTCCAACCTCCCACAAATATCTTTGGCTACCTCCCAATCATAATCATATGGCAAACAAGTATAAGATGTTTCACATTTAGCCAAACGCGAGAAAACATTTTTATAAATCAATGCAATAGAAAGCATTAAGTAAGTTGAATTCCAACGAGTTTTACAATCTAAGACTAACTCTTTGGTGCATTGATCACGCAATTGACGTACATTTTCTTCAAATTTTTGCCTCCTTTTTGGTGATCCAATCCAATAAATCACACTTTCATGAATCCTTTCAATATCATCACCAATAAGAGATAACTCATCTTGAACAATCAAATTCAAAATATGTGCAGCACACCTCATATGCAACATAGACCCACCCAACATAAGAGAACTAGTATCAAGCTTATTCAAGAGAAGTCTTATCATGGCATCATTAGTACTACAATTATCTACGGTTATTGTGGACAACTTCCTATCAATATTCCACTCTAAAAAACAATCAACAAGGACTTCAGCAAGGACATCAGCAAGGACATCTTTCGTGTGTGGAGAAGGAACATAAACAAACCTAAAAAAATAATAGGAAAAATTATAACATAACTAAATAAACATTCAATTTAACATAACTCAAAAAAAATTCTAAATGTAAAGTCTTTAACATTAAATTTATAAATAAATAAAAAATTACCTTAAATCCTGGCTTTGCAACGTCCAAGTATGGTCAATAAAATGTGCAGTAATGACCATAAACCCTCTCTTTTTGTTACTTGAAGTCTACATGTCAGTTGTAATTGTCATCCTACTTCCATTCTTGTCTGTGATCTTCAAAACTTTCTCCCTCTAATTATCATAGATTTTAGGAATGTCACTCTTCAAAGTATTTCTTGTGACAAGTTTAAACATAAGTTGAAGACCAGTCACAAATTCTCTAAACCCAATGTGATCAACAATTGAAAGGGGATATTCATGTAAGATGACCATTTGAGCAAGCTTATTCCTCACTCTGGCTTGATCAAATTGGTAAGTATTTAAACTCGTAGTTTCATCCACCTTATTTTTTTGTTTAATTAAAACTTGTTGTCGTATATCTTTATACTTCATCCGTGGACATCTTATTAAATGATTACGCAAATGAGTTGTACCTTGGCTAAAATCACCCAAGTAAAGTTTGCCACAATGATGGCACTGAGCTTTAACTTTTCCTTCAACTTTCTTCCTTGTAAAATGAGTCCAAACATCTGAGGTAGTCTTTCTTTTTTTACTTGTATCCAAGTCCTCATTTGTAGGCTCTTGCTCTCTTTCTTCCTCTATCCCTAGACTCCCTTGACTCCCTTCTTGTTCCTCTACCTCTAAGTCCACTATCGGGGATTACAGATTCCTAATTGATTCAGAAGTTTGGGAGTTAGAATCAAAACAAATTATTACAAATTTATTATTATACATACTCATTAATTAATAGGCACAAATTCATAATTACACAAATTCACAAATTAAACATGATTAACAACAAATTCAAACACTTACTCGTTGTTTAATTTGCATAAAGGTGATGGTGATCCTGAGGGTGAGCTGTCAGGCAACAATAGCGAGGGTGATCGTGAAAATGGCGAAGGAGACAACATAGTTGGCAAGGGACAATGTCCGGTTCTTAAAGAAGAGCCGCTTGGCGAGGAAGAGCTAGGTTTGTTTGTGTTTGTGTCTTCCATCTCCGTTTTAGGCTCTGCATTCCCAACAAACACAGAAAACAATATTTCATTACCATTGTCATCACAACCCAAACAATATTTAACAAACCCAATAATAGTATAACGCCATAAACACCTTAACCCATAAACCAAACCCTCAACAACAACAAAGCAAGTTGCAAGGCATGGAAGCAAACTAAAGTGCCTAGTTTCTGGTGATATGAGCTTTCGTTGTGTTTACATTAGGCATGCTTGAATTTGTACACACAGATGACATGCTTGAATGTGTTTACATTAAGCACATGTACACGTCATTTTGTTCATAAAAGCATACACAGATGACAGAACACAAGACACACATAAATACACATGGTCATGTTCTAACACACACACCCAATGCATCCAATCAAACACACCGCTATAATAGACCCCAAACCCACATCTAAAAATCCCCACAGAAACAACCAAACACCAAACCCACGGCCAAACAACCAATCCTAAAAATCCCTTCTTTTCAAATCTCCACAATTAAACCCAAATAAAAAATCACATTTTTCAATTGACAAACCCATGGACAAGGAAAAAAATGAGGGAGCTCTGAGTAGAGAAATAAAAGAAAATAAGTTTACAAAAAAAAAAATTACTATCAATTCTCCATCATTCCACTTATAATAATAATGGAATAGTAATAATTTACTATCAATTCTTTCACTTTTCCATCCTCTTTCCTAAATACGCATGATGGAAATTACAATTATTTTTTATCCATCCAAAAATTTCCATCCTGCAAATCAATCAAAGCTTAAGCTTTTTAGACATTTGGTTTATCAAACACTTATACCAAATACCATGGCCATTGCTAATAATATCATTATTCATCAAATTAGCAAAAATGCAAACACTTTCTGCAATCACTGAACTTGATCCAGGTTTATAACAAGTATGTGTTTACTTATTTTACACGGTCTTCTATATGGGATATTTTAATCATAATTTGCTTCCTTTAATACCCGTGTGTGTGTGTGTGTGTTTTTACATAAATCAATTATTGAAATCAAAATTTGGTAAACATGAAAACAAAGTAACAACTAACAAGTTTCAACACAAAAAAAAATATATATATATATATATATATAAGCTAAACCCAAAAAAAAAAAAAAAAAAAAAAATCCAGAAAAGGTATCTTTTCAAGTAAATACCTGAAGGCTGAAGGCTGAAGTTGAATAGCTGATCCTCTCCAATTTGGTCAAGCCTGAAGAAAAACGGCGACAGCTCGACGGGAAGAGTCAACGGCGTGTCTGAGTTTGGTCAAGCCTGAAGAAAAACGACAATAGCTTCGATTTGGCCAAGCCTAAAGAAAAATGGCGACAGCTCGAGGGTGGGGTTTGAGACGATGGTGGCGAGGCGGTGAATTTGTGGGTTGTGGTGTTTTGATTTAGTGATTGGGTGTCTCGCCATCTGAGTTTTTGTGGTGTTCGCGGTGGTGGTTTGAGATAGAGTGAGGGTGAAGGAGTGTGGGACTGTCAGATTAAGAGGGAAGGACTAGGGAGGCTGTTGAGTGCTGAAGAGTGAAGGGTGAACAGCAGAAGAAATGGGGATTAGGGTTAGATCATTTTAGGTATATATGTATTAGGGTATTTTAGTAATTTCAATGTACCAAGTTTTTATTGGTCGGGTTTTGGGTCGAGTCTCAGGTTTTTTTTTTATAAAACCTAGACCCACTTCGGTTTTTTTTTTTTTTTTTTTTTAACTCATACCCGATCCTATTCCTAATTGGATCGGGTAAAACCCGGCCCATTGGGGTCGGGTCAGGCCGAGTACCTATAGGCTGGGCAAAAATTGTCATCCCTAATATTAATATTTAAAAAAAAAAAAAATAGGAGGGCCATTGCTTGGGAAATTTTTGCTATCACGGTCTGGAGCAAGGAAGTGAATCTCGTACCGTACCGGCCGGTACAACTGGTATATACCGTACCAGTCAGTGATCCAGTACGCTCAACCCCCCTATTCCGTACTGGGAAAAATACCGGGCGTACCAGCCTTGTACCGGCCGTACCGGCGAAATCCGGGTGTTCCGACCGGTAAATGCATACCGGGCCGAAACATAAAATGCTTTTTTTTTTTTCTTTTCTTTTTCTTTTTGGTAATTTTAGCAGTTTTTTAAGAGTAGGATGATGCAAATTTGAGTAAGCTAAGAAAACCCAGCAAAAAGAAAGAGAAAAATGAAAGAAAAATGCACAATAACTTTGCAAAATGAAGTTCAAATCACTTCATGCACTCACCATCTCTTTTTTCACTGAAGCCAACGGCATCTCACTTGAGTGGTGATGGATGGTGGCACTTGAGAGAGGAGATGAAACTAGAGAGAGAGGTGAGGTGAAAGTGAAACTAAAGGAGATAGATTTGAAGTAAAATAAATGAATGAATGAACTTTGAAATCTGAAGAGTGTTTAATCTGAAGAGTGTTTTTGGAAATTGGAGGTAAGTGTCAGGTGAGTGGATAGGCTTGTGATGTGGAGGTGAAAAAAGGAAAACAAAATGTGAAAGAGCTATCAATTAGGCCTGCCGCCTGCCTGCCTGTGAAGCATTAAAAAAAAAAAAAAAAAAAAGGTGTGAAAGAAAATAAATTCAAGGTGATAAAAACGAGGGAAGGAGCAATTAGATATAGGAATATATATATATATATATATATATATATATATATATATATATATATATTTTTGGCACCTCTTGAATAGAATATTTACTGCGTGTATGATTTGGCACCTCTTGAATAACCCTCTTAAGAAGCTAGATTTCAGCTCAGTAGTAGAACCCTTGTCATTGAATGGACTAGTTTGTGTATTCCTGTGTACATGTGGTAGATCCTTTTTCAATAATAAATTTGTTACTTAAAAAAAAGGACTTCTTGTCATTAAAAGTTTGGTTGTTCCTCTCCCTCCATATAATCCACACCAAACAAGAGGACAAAATTTATGTACAAATTCTGTAGTTGCTTTACCTTAGATTTTCAAATGAATTCATCTACATGGTTGTATTGACCACTATAACAAAGAGTGTTATCTTTCTCAAGGACAATTAAATTCAACTATGTGGTTCATTGGTCAATACAACCACATGATTGAATTTAATTGAGGAACGTAAGATATAACACCTAAGAAATTGTACTATTACCCTAAACAGGGTGGCTGATGCAGCCATGGATAGTTGATTTGTTATTACTTATTACTATGCAAATTCGTCTATTCAAGATTTATTTTATGGGGTCAGTTTGTAAAATCCAATTGAAGTATAAGTGTAGTTTTAACGTTCTAGTTATATGTGTCATAGGGTTAAAATAGTGTTTTGCTTTGGTTTTGATTTAATAAGTTATGGCCAATTTTGTATTCAGGGACAAAAATGTAATTTTTGCTACCCTGAAAATTAAAGGTATTTGATAGTTTAGTTGAGTCCTCTATTTTCCAGGAGATCCTATGCATATCACGTTTTTTGTTTTCAAGTCACAAGTTGGAAATTTTATAGGTTAGTTTTACTAGTCAAACTAAGAGTGTTAATAGTACCAATGCTGGAAAATGTTTCCTATAAATATTTATGCTCAATTTACTTGAAGAATAGATGGGGTTAATTAATAAAAATATTGAGTTTTTTTGAGCATTGAGGAATGTTGATCTTCGTGCATTTTTTCTCTATTTCTGTCCCCTTCCTTTTTATCTTTTTTGTGTTACTGCTTATGGATACTGTTCATACAACCCATGAACACTATATATTTATCTCCTTTCCTTTTACTCTACAACCCTAAATCAAGCTCATTCTTCTACCTATTAAAACGGACAAAACTTAGGGATAATATCTTAGGTATTGTTCCTTAGATTCCTCTCTTAAGATTTAGTCATGTGATTACTTAACTAAAAAATATACTTCTGTTCCATGAGAAAAAATTCATATAGCAGAATCTTAAAAGGAGAACCTAAGGAACAGCACCAAACTACTGTACTTAAGTCTTGCTCTATTAAAACCCTAATGCCCCACATCTTTTATCTATCAAATAGCCTTAAAAACTCATTAAACCCTAATAAATTTGAGCCCCAATCCTTTTGCATACAATTTCTAAACCCTATATCCACAAATCCTCCTAAACTTTAACCCACCATAAGTAGTACACATTGAAAGATTCCCCAATTTGTCATACACCAGCAGCATTCCACGCAAATGAGCTCCTATTACACAATGCATTTTAGAGTGACAAGGTCAAAATTTAGCCTCATCACTTGTGGTTTCCAATGTTTGTTCTTTTGCTTGTTGGTCTGTCTGATACATTTCCTTTTTCAAGGAGAGCACATTTGTCTCCTGATTTTAGTGCATTATTCTATTGAAACAAGAATGTATTAAGGTCTAATTTACTTATTTTTTAATTAGGTATTGACTTCCTTGGTCTGGAGCCTGTGGAACAACAAGAACTCTGTTGAAAGTACATGCCTTCCTCAGCAACAGCTGGGTGTTAAGCTGATAGCATGACTAGTCATTAGGACAGGCTGCCATCATGTGCAGCACAGAGTGCACCTCAGCATTGAGGACAGCTGCAATCCAATGCAGCACAGCCTGCGTTGCATCATCAGGACAAGACTAAAAGAAAAGTTACAATAAGATGGGAGCCATGAGCAATAAAACCAGTGTTTCCCTTGAGAGCTCTAGAAGCAGAAGCCAAAGCAGCCGAAGATAAGGAATAATCCTCCTTGCATGGGATCTGGGTTTGAAGGACATAGTGGTACGTTGAAGCCTTGAAGGTGATTCTCAATTGGTCATACAAGCATTAAGTGGATCTACCCCATCTGCTACCACCATCCAGAAGATCATTGAAGGCTTAACGTGGTGTCTGCACAAGTTTAATTCATGGAAAGCTTCCCACACCAGAAGAAGCAGCAACTCAGCTGCCCACTCATTGGCTAGATACGCCAAGTCTGTAACAGATTGTGTAACATGGATGGACGGCACTGCTCCCATTAGGGAAAAACTTTTGTGTAGTTTATCTGCTAGTGCCCACCAAAAAAGTGTGTGGCGGTTCCTATCCAATAAAAATAAATAAATCTTGTTTTACTTTTTTTAGGAAAAAAATTCGGATTAAGACACTTTTTGAGACCGTAACTTAAACCAACTTTGAGATTTCAAACTAGCAGGATTATTCTTAAAACCTTGGAAGCTTCAAAGGAAGATTCATTTATTAGCTTAGCTCGCCACTCATGACCTCATGTTAATCTGTTGGTTCACCAACTTAGAGTCACAACTTACGTCTCACCCCAAATTAAAAGAAATAATAATAATAATAATAATAATGCAATAAAATATAATATAATATAAAAAAAATGTTATATTTACAAAATTTTCACAACAAATCATAAATAATAGGATAGTTGTTAACTAATATTGGCAAACCAAAAAAACAATTGTAGCAATAAATTCAGATAAAAACCAATAACAATTTACTGTTTATAATTTGTTGTGAACATATTATGAAAATGTAGTGTGCATCACATTTTTTTAAAATATAAAAGTCATTGATTTCACATGGTATTTTAAAACTAATCTACTATTTATGATTTATTATAAAAATATTGTTAAAATATAGTGAACATTGTATTTCTCTAATATATAATAGTCAATAATTTCGGTATTTTCTGTGCTTAATTAAGACAAACGGTCACACGGTATGAAATTTGAACAAGTGAACATCGTCACAGGTATGTCATCATCCATATTTAATACGAAAAAGACAATGTATTGTTATAGTTTCTTAACATAAAAGTAATATATACTAATAATATTGCTATTCTCTCGTGATTGCACTAGTCAAAGAAACAGTTCAAGTTGCCTACTACTACTAATAGTACTATATTTCTTTAACGTGAAACTGCTGCTCAGTCGACCTACGCGTTCAATTTGGTCCACTAAACCATTCTAGACTTCTAGACCCTTTAACTCGCCCACACGCCTATTATAAATACCAACACTTCCTTGCTTCTCTTCCACGTTAAACATTTGCCTTCCATTAGTTTCATATCATTTACGTTACCAAAAGTTGACCTCTAAAAAACCCCCAACAACAACATTTGTGTTCTTACTTCTGTTTTTTACGTAGCTATGGCAATGAAGAGAATGAGAGAAGATGATGGGATAGAGAGCTTAGACATGGCTAATTGTCTAATGCTACTCTCTCATAGCTTAGAGACCAAGACCAGGAAAGCCTCACGGGCTGATGTATTTGAGTGCAAGACTTGTAACCGCCAATTCCCATCATTTCAAGCGCTTGGTGGCCACAGAGCGAGCCACAAGAGACCAAAATTGATGGGGGAAGAACTGAAAGAGCGTACAAAGTCTCAGAACCTGGTAAATAAGCCTAAGATGCATGAGTGCTCAATATGTGGGCTTGAGTTTGCTATGGGGCAAGCTTTGGGTGGTCACATGAGGAGGCATAGAGCAATGATGGATGGTGCATTTTCTTCCGCTGCCATAGAAAAGAAAGTGCCGGTGCTGAAAAGATCAAATAGTACGAGGGTTATGTGCTTGGACTTGAACTTGACACCTTTGGAGAATGATTTGAAGTTACTATTTGGGAAGAAGGCTCCTCAAATTGACTTTACTTTGATGGTTTGATTTGATACCACAATTTGTAGTGGGTGCTAGCTATTTTTCATTTCAGATTCATTGATTTATTTCATGTACAATACCATTCTTTTTATTTTTTTTCCAATTTTTGTATTGAATTACAATTTTATTCTTTTTTTAGTTCATGTCTAATGTATTAAAACTAGTTTACATCCTCTATGTTGTTGGTTTGTTGGACTAATGGAATTCCTAATATTACGTTCAATTATATTCGACCTTTTGTAAGCAAAACAAAAATCCAAAAAGTTCATCTTGGCAAACAAAAAGAAAAGAAAAATTATCCATTCAATTTTGAATGAGTTTTTATTGAGTCACTGGTAAGACTTGAATTTCAGATCTAATCTCACCCTAGAAATGCTTGAACGCCTCCTTGAGTATGAACGGATTTGAGTTATAATTTTCTATTTACTGTGATTTATTATTATATAAATAATAATAAAAACCATAATTTGCAATCTAGAAACATTATTTCCAATTTGACTTTAAAAAAAGAGCAAGGGAAGCCCATGAAAAAGCAAAATAAAACTACAATTTGACTAATCTTCCCTCAATCACAGTTTGGTGGTAAACAGCAAACACCCAGCACACAAGTTAGGTTTCCACTATAGTACGTAGCTTTTATGTTTTCTTTTACTTCTTTCAAAAAGAGAGAATTTTCATTCAAAATATTAAGAAGTTAATAAAATTACCCAGAAATACATGTTCTGAATTTTAACTTCTAAGTCAAAAAAAAAAAAAAAAGGAGTAGTACACGCCGTGAAAGACGACAATAAGCCGTGGGTGGTCAAATCTGGCATGTGTTGTGGGCTTTCTTCGTAGTTTCCTTTTCTGGGCCATCCTAAAAAGATGAGCGTCTTTCTGGAGATGGCCTAAAACAACAGGTCCTACTCTTGTCCAACACGACATTGGTTTCACTGGGCCTGACCTAGCAAATTGGGAAACGTTATCCAAATTGGCTACTTGGAAATCAAAATTATTAAATGCAAGTCAAGACCAAGTTTATAATATATATATATATATATATATTTTAAGAAATGCTAGTTACATAACACTTTTACAATATTTTCATAACAATCTTACATGATAGACTAATAAGACTATTATTAGTGGGTAAAAAAATAACATTAGTAGTGGACTCATTATAACTAATAACAAAATATTATAACTAGTAATAGCATGCCACTTAAGTTTGTTGTAAAAATATTATGAAAATAAAATTACTTTTTTTTTTTTTACACGACTAACTCTTAAATTGTTTACTACTGTACATTTAGTGTTTCTGCATGGTGCAAATGTTTTTCTTATTCCATATATAACATGTCTTGCAAAAAAAAATCAAATTACATCAGCAGTCTCATAAGTCATAATATGCACACATAGTAATATCCTTATTTAAGCAACTAATAATGGAAAGGATCCTCGACTATCCTAAATAAAAGTGTATTTAAGGAAGAAAATAAAAACAAAGTAAAAAAAAGAAGAAAGTCATACAATTGTAAAAAGTCAATAGAGGATTTTGATTGATTATGTTGCTTGTGAAAATTGCTTTCAATGAAAATGACCACTCATCTTTCCAATAATGTCGATGAAACTTTCCATCACCATTAGCATATCCAAAGTGTTCTTTCAAAACCCATGTCATAGCAACCAGTCCATGCTTTTGAATAAATAGTCAAAAATTATTATAATAATTTAAGTGCAGCACATTTAGTTCCTCAATTAAATTCAAACATACAATTGAATTGAATTTAGCCTGTCACAAATTATTTTATTCTCAAAGAGATCATAACGAAATAGTGATGACTGAATTTTGGCCTTTTGCATTGGGATGTCCTTAAACTTCAAATCCATTTTTACAACTAAGATCCAAAGTTAAAACTTAAAAGGCTCCCTCTAAGTTTATCGATTTTGTATGGAACACATGACTAGGAGATTAACCTCATAACATGATCATTATTTTTAAATTTTTTTTATGCAAAGGTGACTAGCATTTATTTGTTCAACCATCAGGATCATTCCCGCTAAAAAATAAAAACGATTCCAATGATTTTTTTTTTCCAGTGTTAATTAATCATACTAAAATGAAAAGCTTAGCTAAGATTTTCTTGTGTTTGACAAATCAACATGCTTTCAAAGCAAATGAAAATGTTTTAATAAATTAGTTCGTTATAAGCATACCAAAATAGTGTATTGTCAAATAATACCATTGAATCTAGTCACTAAAAAAATGTTATCTATGCATTAATTTAAAACTAGTTGTGGGAAGACAAGTGGTGAAGAGTGACCCAAACCGAAATTTGATTAACTAAATTAAGAAATCATCAAGATCTTGTTGGGAAATTTTAGGTCTACGACGCCACGCAACCACCATGCCTCTCCGAAGGTATTTTGCTTGCTGCCTCAAGTCAAGTGTTACATCATTAGACATAGACATAGTAGCATTTCATTATTTAGAATTATTAGTTTATATTAACCGATTCTTCTAGAGGGAAGTAGCTCTAGCTAATCCATGCTCCAATCATAAAGCTGAAAACCAAAACTAATATATAAAGCTAATTAATAATATATTAACCACTCATTTTTTTCATTATTATTCAATATGAGATTTCATTTATACGTATATACCTAACAATTTTTGTGTATTAAACTATACAAGAGAATGTTTATATAGGCACATTATGTGATGATGATATGCAACTAAGAGCAAAGAAATGAGCATGTGTGGCATGTGTAGGTGGCTGTTGGCACATGTGGGCACATGGGATCTCCTGACAACGCATGATTGGAGAAGCGTTTTACTAGTTGATCGATCTAAGTATAAGGAACTATATGGGATCAATTTCGTAATATACAAGCTCGATGAAGTCAAGGGATGATTGGAGACCACCTTTACTGATGGATCAAACTACATAGGGCCATAAGGACATGGATCCAATACCATGTTGAGAGAGAGAGAGAGAGAGAGAGAGTAATCTGTATATTTATATGCATCAAATTGTATAAGATCAATATATTTTTGTGCATCAAAATGTACAAAAGAAAATCTTTATATGCACATTATGTGTGTAGCACAATTAGTATGAGTATAGCGTAGGGACAACAACACAATGGGCCCAGACCCATTGGGCTAATAACCACTAACAGTAACAGGCAGGAACTAGCTAGGAAATGCTTATCTAATCTAAGGGTCTCTATCATAAACATAATCAACTTTATATTCAAAGGCCACTAGGGATTTTTGTGTATAAGTGTCATGAATCATGATCGTCTATTTATATAATTTTATTCGTAGAAATTTTTATTCAATGAAAAGCTTCTTGCCAAAACATGGTTTTCAAAGAAAATGACGGATCATTTTTCAAATCAGTCATTATAAGCTATGTTTCTCCTAGATATATTACTTTAGAGCCCATGTCGGCAAGAAAATGATTGATGCATTGTCTCTAATGCAAGCAGCAGCGCGTGCCTCCCGAAAGGTATATAGCTGCGTCAAGACTCGAGAGACAAACAAGTGGGTCAGTTACATCACGTGATATATATACATAATAGTATTAGGGTCTAATTAAGTAATTAGAATATAACTTAGTTTACAAATATGCATGGTTAATTTGTAGAATTTCTCAGTGTGATCATCAACAAGGACCACACTATATAGTTCCTGTGGTATATATAGGGAATTTAGGGCTAGCTACATGACCAATTCTAGCATACATCAGAGTGATATAGGTCGGTCCAATATTATAAAGCTCTTAATGGCCGTTTTTGGCTCTCGAATGATCTTTTTTTATAATTATATATAAGGCTCTCGAATAATGATCTTATCCTCAAGCATGCATGAATTGAATTTACATGAACAAGGGTCCAGGGAAAGACAACTATGTTCACCAATGGCCTCCAAGCTCGTTTGACTCTCTTTTTTAACCCCAAAGAAAAATTATGCGTGAATTAAAAAACTCAAGGAATGAAAAAATAATAATGATTATAAAACTTTGTTTCTGGGATGAGAGATCAGCTATAAGATCTGGTCCTCTACAGAACAAAAAAAAAAAATGGAATCTTGATAATTATTGAGTTGAATAGTGCATGAACATGCATGATGTGATAATAAGAATTAAATTTCATGGCAACCATAATGTTTACTGGACCCTTGTAAGTAAATCCCAATGACAGGTTTTCTGACTTTGAATTTTTATTTCTTTTCATCAAAGTTACAATCATCCTCAATATTGTGAGCATATATATTGCTACTGTAATTTTTTATGATACTGCCATGAAAGTTGCCTTGCCTATGTGCGATACAAGCAAGTAGATCAGTCATTGGGTCTGATTAGGCCAAGTGGGAAGCCTATATTATTACTAGTATTCAACATAATACAGAATAGAGAGAACTTGGTAGGCCCAAGCCCAACCCAGCTTACAATACCTAAATTACAAAAAAAAAAACAATTTTTTTTTTTAAATTTATTCTCCCATTTTTTGGCCAGCTAAAAATGAGAAATTAAAATGCTATCAATGATTTTTTTTCCTAAAAAAAAAATTCAAAGAAGATATCAACTTATCATGCATTTACCTAAAAAAGTATATTATCAATATTATTTTTAGTATTACTAATTAAAACATATGTCTAAGGTTCAAATCTTTTATTTCCATTGTAATTATCGGATTGAAAAAAAAAATGTATTTTAGGATTAGTTCAAGTTGTGGGGAATATAAACTGCTCGCCACTTGATGCTGAGTAGTTTAAACAAATTTTAGATTCACTGAAGTCAGACTTGCATTATGTTATCAGGGAAAAAACATGGCAGACTTGCATTATATATTTAGGTATGGTTTTCAGAATTTGCTGAAGTGATCGAGAGGACCACACTAGTAGCTCTATTTGGAGGAGAATAGAGCTCTATGAACAACTTTAATAGACTAACACGTCACTGACTTATTTTGTCTTTTGCTTTAAGCTTGTATTTTTGTTTCTTGTTCTCTTTATTTCTAATTGAAGTTCTATTAAGCAAGAAAGAGAGAGGGGCCCGGCAAACTCTAAAAGAAGACTAAAACGTCACTAAATCGCTATAATGCATGTAAATTTATAAAGCTAAAACCTTTTACTTCAAACCAAATACGATTTTAACAAGCTCTCCTTTTTATATGTATCACTTTCACTTACGAATCATGTGATTCTCAAGAAAAATACTTGAATCATGGCTCATGACTGTGACGCTAAAACACATGTGATTATCCAATCATTTGCCTTTCCGATTATCCAAAACACATGTTTTCTGCCTCTGAATTAACTTTTCTTTTCCTAAGAGAATTGAAGCAGTTATAATGGTCCAATCATGTGATTATTTTTGACTAATGAGAAGAGCCTAATTGTTTGAGAGAATCTCAAACTTATATACTTGCCACCTTCGGTTGCCATCCATGCATCACAATTATTCTACTCAGAAGTCAAATTAAAGACCTCGAAGTTAAAGCCTGGTTACATGCATTTCAATGGACCAATAATTTGGAGATCCAAAGCACCAATCACAGTAATGATAATAGTTTAGTAATCGACTTTAAAATTCCCTTATAATGTGAATAACCAATCAATGTTGGCAATCCATACTAATCAATCCTACCCAACTTTGATAATTAAATTTCACTCTAAATAAATAAATAAATAAATAATGGTTCTTAACTTAAGTGGTGGAGGACCATGCTCTTTGAAAATGCATTCCTAACTGGTAACCAGTTATGCAGATTCTGAAGAAATCAAATTTGTTTGATTCTAATGGGATAAACAAACAAAATTTCAACTTTACAACTCGCAGTGTGCTATAGTTGATTAGTTTAGCTACCCTTTTGGTCCCTCATCAAATTCAAGTTTACATTAATCGTAGATTCTAAGGATCTCTCAAACCATTCTTTTACAAAATTAGAGACTATTTTCCAACTCATGGGGTTCTGTCACCTGAAATCATCAATGACAAAACATTCCAATTTTATGCAAGGCTTTTAAGAGTCCTCAGTTGTCATTCAAGAAACTCATTGTACAACTTAATTTTCTAGTTTTATTCTTATAGTCATTTGGTGAGAGCTACTTTTTTAGTGGCTCGTGTTCCTTATTATAATTTTGATTATATTCTGCTACTGTGTATCACGTTTCTGCTGTCAATTTTACCAAAATCATTTTAGAGAAACCATGTTTTAGAGCAAAGAGACAACTAAAATGAACGTCACTGCTGACCTGATTTATAGTGGGAAAAAATGTTTCTTGGTGGTTTTTATTTTTTTTTATTCCTTATTGGAGTAACAGTTTCGCATAATGCCAGACTGAAAAAAAATACAATGGAAATTTCGTTCAGACTTCTTCAGCAGATGTCCCATGTGTTATGGCCAAAACGCAGAAGATTCCTACTGAATCAGTGATAATATGCTCCTGAAATTCTATAAACAGTGATCTAAGTTATATCAGAGATGGATTTTTTTTTTTTTTTTTTTTTGGTATATAACATTGCTCTAATATAAAAACACAGCATATTGCAACTAGCCTGGCCCATGAAGATCCATGATCCGTCTCTGTTCTTGCTGTTTCTCAAGTCAAAGAATAAATAATTAAGGAAAATGATCAAATTAACTATCAAACCATGTGGCAATTAATTTAATATATGCTTTATAATCACTACTTGGAACTTTTCTCTAATATATTCAGCAAAAACAAAAAACAAAAACTGCTCTCTTGTATTATATTTATCAAAAGTTAACTTTTTTTTATTTTATAAAAAAGTTAACTTTTGGGAGTTGGGAGCCCCACATTTGTTTATGGAGTAATTTAAAGCAAAAATAAGTAATTATGAAAGCATACAACTATGACATTGAGGTATCGACCATGGGTGTGATAATTTGAAAAGCTTTCCAAATTTGAAGTTGTTATAGCTAGCCTATGATGTAACCTATACCCTCCTTATTATTGCAAGGCTTCAAATTCTTCTCTTGTTAGTGTGTGACAATAAAATTTCACAACATTTTTATAATGTATTAAATTGTCAACTCACTATATCACAATAAAATAGAATATATATATATATATATATATATTAGTATATCTCACAACAAATCTAAACAAGAGTATTGCGAAAATATTATAAAATATTATTATTTGTTTAGGTAATTGAATATTGACCCCACCGATTCTTTCAATTCAAGTGATATCAAGAAGAATTCTATATGGAAATCACTTGGAAGCATATTAGTATATTTTTTGTGAATGGAAAATGATCATGTCAATTACTAGAATTTATCATCAAAAAAGTTTTGTGAAGTTTTAAAAATTTATAGTTACGAATTTAATCATCTCTTATGGTGAACAAAAATAAGGTGATTTCATTTTCAAGCCACATCGAATTTAATCATCTCTTATGGTATATTGTTATGGCTGTGATGGGGGGTTAGGTCGGTTTTTCTCTTTGAGGAAAAAGGGGAAAATGATATAGCCAGAAGAAAATATAAGTTGGGTTAGGTTTATTAATCAGGAATAGGCATTATTTGATGAAAATCCCTGAGTGACTATAGTCCATAGCGTGGCTAAAAAGCACTAATGAGTGGGGGTCATGCCACCCAGTTCTTGAAGAGCACAAAATTATTACCACGACTATTATATTATGCATGCTTGAAGGATCCCCTATAGAGCATAATTATCATAATAAAGCTAATGATTAGGAAGCTAATTACCAGTAATCATAGTAGTCCTAATCTGATAATTGATTGGCTTCTAATTGCTACACTCGTCTTTTTTTAATTAGTTAGTCCAATTCTCATTGCTGTTTTTGTCCAGCCATGGCCTAAAGTGAGGCATAGCTTGTGTTCAAATAAGTTTTTAATTAGTCTTGAACATATTTTATATCAGTGATTAGTGATTGCGATTATGAATCTTAAACAACCCGACCCGCCAACACCACATGATTTGACAATTTGTGGGGACTAACAAATTCTCACCTTTTGAGTGACCCTTTCGAAGGAACTAAAGCCTAACCTATGATTGAGGACGATGATAAGGAATTTTACCAAAGCAAACTAATCTTCACCACAAAAGAATCTCAGAAAAGAGCATGATAGCATTCAGTTTCGGGTCCAAGTGCTTTTCTGGGGTGAAAAATGTCATGTAGGAATGTTCACTTAAGGAGAGGATTA
This sequence comes from Quercus variabilis, assembly GCA_030445155.1. Classification (NCBI taxonomy): domain Eukaryota; kingdom Viridiplantae; phylum Streptophyta; class Magnoliopsida; order Fagales; family Fagaceae; genus Quercus; species Quercus variabilis. The sequence continues at coordinate 43,692,124 of CP129451.1, forward strand.
AAATAGCTTGACAATGACAATGATATAATCAATTTCATAGTTATGGGCATACATACACTCATTCATAAAAGATTACATTTTTTTTTAAGGAATTAAGTTGTGTTGTGTCCCTCCTAACATTTGCAAAAGGTTGTAATCATCCACCAAAAATTACACATGTTGATCAAGTACTTACACTTGTTTAGCTAGGCAACATCACTACATGAAAAGTTATCACCATCCAAGGAGAGAATGCAAGATGTGAGGTGTGAGGAGTGAGGACACACCATTGTAATGGTGTACGTTGATCGCCCCCACACTTGTAGTGCAATCATGCAAAAAAGTTTCAAGAATATATTTTAACCCTAATCATGTATGATCATTAAAAAGTGACAACGATGGGTATAAGAAATCTATTGAATAGGTTGTAATAGCACCACACAGTTTCATTTACTCACATGACTGCAAGTCAGTTGCATAAGAAACATAGTGAGGGTCCCAAATAACTCATTTCTCAATTCTAACAATTGAAGCATGTTGTTTAACCTGTCAATGGTCATTAGTCTTTTGGTCTAATGGCTCCTCGATCCTTATTGGTGGAAAATGTCTAGAACTCAATCTAGAAGGGGTAAATCACTCGAGCCCAAGAGGTGGCAAAGTAGGTTTAGTTCGAGCTAGTAATGTAGAACAGACAGCACATGTCTTCCTAGAGCAGCAAGGGCGCAGGAAGTCACAATGCAAGAACAAAGGGGGGTGTCAGTAGGGGCCATCAGAGATAACAATTTCAAAATTGCATGAAATTTGGCAGGTTGAAGGGAAACGGCATTCTGATCCAGATTCGTGACAGCTGCCATGAACGTCGCCAAATTTTAGGCAAATTCTTTCGTTAAGGCCCCGAAAACTGTGTTTTTGCTATTTATAGTAATACTTGTTTTTTCCTTAATAACTTTTAGTTTAAAAGTCAGAATACGGTCTCGTCTGTTTTGGAACGACCCTTAAAGTCAGTAGTTTATGATTCTGCGTTTAACTCAATTTTGCCATTTTTGGTAAAATTCGGTAATTTTGTCACCTAATCGCTTAATTAGTACGAATTAAGGTTTTAAACATTTTTGCTCAGTATTTATATGTTTTGTAGCCAGTAAAGGTAAAACAGACTATTATCAATAAACACAGACATTTTGTCAAATTTTCTTCTGGTGGATTCCAGTTTTATCTCCTTGTGGATTCAGGGAAACCCCTCGTGGATTCAAGGTTTACTACCAGAAACTAACAGTTTAGTTTCTGTTCCATCAAGAGAGCATCATGTGTGCTTTTCTTCAGGCTTCCGCGACATCAGTTAGTATCACAGCCTTAATTTACCCTGGTCTGATGGTTAACCGGCGAGACGGTGACCACCATAACAATGAAGGCGGTGACGACGTCAATAACCCAGTCCTCACTAGGGCTGAGTTCCTTGATTTTCGTGATGAAAATCAACAATTTCGTGATTCAAACAGCACTTATCGCCTTGCTTAACCGAAACCCTAATCACGATGACGAAGAGCGACGTGATAACCGAGTGCGTGGCCCTCCCCATCGTGGTCCAAACCGAAACAGGCAGCAAGACTACAACGAAGAAGATAGTGAAGATGAGGAGTATGCAGAGAGAGTCCTTGGAAATCATCGTGGTCTTGCGAGGGATAATGGTCGAGATTATCAGGAGCAAAGGGACTATCGGATGAAAATAGAGTTACCATCCTTTAATGGTAATGTCTCCATTAAAGAGTATCTGGATTGGGTCAGTGAGGTGGAAAAGTTTTTTGACTATATGGGTACAGCAGATGACAAACAAGTGTGTTTGGTAGCCTATAAATTGAAGGGAGGAGCATCTGCATGGTGGGATCGTGTTCAATTAAACCAAACCCATGAACGAAAGCTTCCAATACGATCATGGAGGAGGATGAAAAGATTACTGGCAGATCGGTTCTTACCACCAGATTACCAGCATGAGTTGTTCAGACAGTACCAGGATTGCAGGCAGGGTACTCGGATAGTTAATGAGTACATGGAGGAGTTTGATAGGTTGGCGAATCGCAATGATTTGGAGGAAACTAAAGATCAACGGATATCCAGATTTGTACATGGATTACGAGTTTCCATCCAAGATCAGGTATCCTTACAAACCCAATATACTTTGAATGAGGCTGTAACCTTATCCAAGAAAATAGAATTTCAGCATCTCAGGACAGGTTTGAAGTTTTCCAACCGCAATTTAGAGTCCTCTAGTTCATTGCCAGCAATGATAAACAGCCCATGTTTACACCATGATCACAACCCGTGGTTAGGGAGAATAGTGGTGTCAACCAATCCACAGTGGCAGTAGCAGGTTCCGCAGCCTGGCCAATAGCGAATGCCAACTCCTATACTAGGCCAACTGGAAATAAGTGCTACAAGTATGGAGAATCAGGACATCGATCTAGTACTTGCCCTAAGCAAGCTGCAGTGAATCTGGTAGTGGCAAAAGAGGGTGAGGTAGAAGGTGAACAGAAGGGTGAAGAGGTGTATAATGATGCGGACCCGTATGCCTATGATCCTAATGAGGTCCAAGAGGATGAGGAAGGTGTGCCATTAGGGCAGTCTTTGGTGATTCAAAGGTTGTTACTCACACCAAGGGTGGAATACGGTGATCAGCGGAATGAGATCTTCCGAGCACAATGCACCATCAATAAAAGGGTTTGTGATTTAATCATAGATAGTGGCAGTGTAGAAAACATTGTGTCGAAGAGTTTGGTTACCAAGCTGGGGCTGAAAACAAAAAAGCATCCCTCTCTGTACAAGATAGGTTGGATCAAGAAAGATACGAAAACTCTTGTTACTCAACAATGTCGTGTTACTTTTTCTCTGGGTAAACATTATATAGATGAAATAGTTTATGATGTTGTTGAAATGGATGCATGTCATTTAATACTGGGTAGACCTTGGCAATATGATGTAGATGCTACTCATAAGTGTAAGGATAATGTGTATGTGTTTTTTAAGAATAGCAGAAAAATTGTCCTTGGTCCTATTAAGGAAGGCAGTAGACCCAAAGCTTCTAAAATGGAGGGGAAGCCAGCACTCCTTATAATGAACAATGAAGATGAGTTTGACAGGGATTGTAAGAAGTTGAAACAGATGTATGTTGTAGTAGTAACAGATGGTGAGCCAAAGAAGGTTGCTGAGATACTTGAGGCGATTCAACCATTAATCAAGGAGTTTGAAGAGCTTTTTCCAGAAGAGCTGCCTACAGGTTTACCACCAATGCGTGACATCCAGCATTGCATTGATTTAGCTATTGGAGCTAGTCTACCAAATCTGCCACATTACAGGATGAATCCTCAAGAGGGTCAAATTCTATAGGGGCAAGTGAATGAGCTTTTGAGCAAGGGGTAGATCAGGGAGAGTATGAGTCCATGTGCAGTACCGGCATTGTTAACACCAAAGAAGGATGGGAGCTGGTGTATGTGTGTGGATAGTCAAGCCATCAACAAGATCACAGTCAGGTATTAATTTCTTATTCCCTGACTAGATGACATGTTTGTTATGCTAAGTGGGTCCAAATGTTACACCAAGCTGGATCTCAAGAATGGGTATCACCAGATTCGGATCTGACCTGGAGATGAGTAGAAGCCAGCTTTTAAGACAAATGAGGGGTTGTATGAGTGGATGGTAATGCCTTTCGGATTGTCCAATGCTCCAAGCACTTTCATGAGACTTATGAATCAGGTATTGAAACCATTTAGTGAAAAGTTTGTGGTAGTTTATTTTAACAATATCCTGATTTACAGTAAGACAGAAGCAGCCTACTATAATCATGTGCGAGAAGTATTAGCGGTGTTGCAGGCCAATGAGTTGTATATCAACTTGAAAAAGTGCAGCTTCTTGACTGATAAGTTGCTGTTCTTAGGGTATGTGGTCAGTGTAGATGGGATTCATGTTGATGAGGATAAGGTCCGTGCAATCAGAGAGTGGCCAACCCCAAAGACAGTGAGTGATGTGCGAAGCTTCCATGGGCTAGCAACCTTCTATCGGCGGTTCGTTCGAGATTTTAGTGGCATAGTAGCCCCTATCACGGAGTGTCTAAAGAAAGGAAAGTTCTCATGGGGAAAAGTGGCAGAACAAAGTTTTGCTTTGATCAAGGAAAAGTTGAGCACAACCCCGATTTTGGCATTACCCAACTTCGATAAGGTGTTTCAAGTGGAGTGTGATGCATCTGTGGTCAGGATAAGCGCTGTTCTTTCACAAGACAACAGACCAGTAGCATTCTTTAGTGAGAAAGCTTGTGAAGCTCGAAGTAAATGGTCAGCCTATGAACTAGAGTTCTTTGCTGTAGTACGGACTCTTAAGCATTGGGAGCACTACCTGATTCAGAAGAAGTTTGTATTATACACAGATCATCAGGCATTAAAGCACATCAACAGTCAAGTTAGCATTAACAGGATGCATGCTCGATGGGTAGCTTATATACAGCGCTTTCATTTTACTCTGAAGCACAAGTCTGGTGTCACCAATAAGGTGGCTGATGCACTCAGTAAGCGAGCAACGTTGTTGACCACCCTACGTACTAAAGTTGTAGGGTTTGATTGCCTCAAGGAGCTGTACGAAAATGACGAGGATTTTGGTGATATTTGGGGTAAATGTCAACAATCTCGTACTGCTATCAATAGTATGTACATCCAGGACGGTTTCCTTTTTCGGGGTAACCAATTATGCATCCCTAAAAGTTCATTGAGGGAGCAGATTATTAGGGAGATGCATGGTGGAGGTTTGGGTGGACATATGGGCAGAGATAAGACTATAGCACTGGTGGAAGAGAGGTATTATTGGCCACAACTCAAGAGGAATGTTGGCAATCATGTGAGGAAGTGTCCAATCTGCCAAACTGCTAAGGGACAATCTCAGAATACTGGTTTATATATGCCTTTGCCAGTTCCACAAGCACCATGGAAAGATCTGTCTATGGACTATATACTAGGTCTTCCTCGAACCCAGCGAGGTATGGATTCTATTTTTGTTGTGGTTGACAGGTACTCCAAGATGTCCCATTTCATAGCATGTAAGAAGATTTCAGATGCTACTCGAGTGGCCAACCTATTCTTTAAAGAAGTTGTGCATATGCATGGAGTGCTAAAGTCCATCACCTCTGACCGGGATACCAAGTTCATTAGTCACTTCTGGCAAACTTTGTGGAAGCATTTTGACATTTCCTTGAATTACAGCAGCACTAGTCATCCACAAACTGATGGCCAAACAAAAGTGGTTAATCGTACTTTGGGAAATCTGACTCGGTGTATCTCAGGTGAGAAACCCAAACAGTGGGATCTTGCATTGTCCCAAGCAGAGTTTGCGTACAATAGCTCAATCAATAGAAGCACTGGTAAGTCTCCATTTGCCATCGTCTACTGCGTGCCTCCAAAACACACTTTGGACTTGGTACCTTTACCTGAGCTTCCAAGAGTGAGTCAAGCAGTAGAGAATATGGCTGACCGTATTCAGGCCATGCAAGAAGAGGTGAGGCAGAAACTGGAAGCTATAAATGCTAAGTACAAGGATGCTACTGATAAGAAGAGGCGTGAGAAGATCTTCAATGTTGGGGATTTAGTGCTGGTGTATCTTAGGAAGGAGAGATTTCCTGTTGGTACCTACAACAAATTGAAGGACAAGAAGTATGGGTCATTTTAGATGACTAAGAAGATCAACAACAATGCTTATGTGGTTTCTCTTCCTCCAGACATGAGCATTTCTTCTACCTTCAATGTTGCTGACTTATATGATTATCATCCTCCTGATAAACCGGATAGTGGGAACTTGGGGTTAAGTTCTTTTCAAGTGGGAGAGACTGATGTAGAACATATAGCACATGCCTTCCTAGAGCAGCAAGGGCGCAGGAAGTCACAACGCAAGATCAAAGGGGGGTGCCAGTAGGGGCTATCGGAGGTAACAATGTCGGAATTGCATGAAATTTGACAGGTTGAAGGGAAACAATGTTCTGATCTAGATTCATGACAACTGCCATGAACATCGCCAAATTTTAGGCAAATTCCTTCGTTAAGGCCCCCGAAAACAGTGTTTTTGCTATTTATAGTAATACTTATTTTTTCCTTAATAACTTTTAGTTTAAAAGTCAGAATAAGGTCCCGTCTGTTTTGGGATGACCCTTAAGGTCAGTAGTTTATGATTCTGCGTTTAACTCAATTTTGCCATTTTTGGTAAAATTCGGTAATTTTGTCACCTAATCGCTTAATTAGTGTGAATTGGGGATTTAAACGTTTTTGCTCAGTATTTATATGTTTTGTAGCCGTCAGAGGCAAAACAGACTATTATCAATAAACACAGACATTTTGTCAAATTTTCTTCTAGTAGATTCCAGTTTTGTCTTCTTGTGGATTCAGGGAAACCCCTCGTGAATTCGAGATTTACTACCAGAAACTAACAGTTTAGTTTCTGTTCCATCAAGAGAGTATCATGTGTGCTTTTCTTCAGGCTTCCGCGACATCAACTAGTAGACCTAATATTGTTGGCACAACCAAACAGGTTAAGCCAAGATGCAACCATCGACTTCTCATCAAGTATCTTGATCAAGACCCTAGACATAGTTCCTCAATCAAAGAGAACAAGCCCACCAACTAACACCAGTGAAACACTATAGAAACCCCTCAAAACTAGCGAGTTATGTACACACTCTATTATCTAAACACTTGCCACTTTTCTTAAACTCATTATATGATTTAGTTCACGCTCTATTAACTAAACACTCTTGCCACTTTTCTTAAACTCATTATATGATTTAGTACACACTCTATTATCTAAACATTCTTGCCACTTTTAATTTCTTAAACTCATCATATGATGTTCTTCATTGACTTAATCGCAAAGTGCCTCTAATCAAACCCAATTGCTTGGTCTCCAACATAGTAAGTCATTCTCATTGTAGTAGTTTAGAATACTTGTAGTAGTTTGATTTCCCATTTATCCCACTTACACCATCATTCCTTATTTGCATTATTGAACAAAAATTCCTATTCTCTTTCTGTTATGTTGTGTCTTTTCCTATCTCGCTCCTCCCCCCCCCCCCCCCCCTTCTCCCTTTTTTTTTTCTTGGTTAGCATAATAATGCCAACACAATTATAACATTTTAGATTTTAATTTATTTTTGTGATGAAAAGTAATTTAGACGGCTTAGTTACTTTAAACGAAATAAATCAACTTGTTGAATTAACCAATTATGCAATACTAGTTATTACCAACCACAGTTTATGCAAGTCATCAATTATAAAATTAAGTGATAAAGTAAATAACACAAATATTGGTAACAAAGTAGGAAATCTATGGACATATTCAAAAGAAAAACCACTACGATGTTTCCAAACTCAAAGAAGAAATTCATTTATATAGAATTGATGTTTATACATGAATCTAGACTATACATGAATCATATCCATGAATCATCGCCAAATGATTTAGACTATTCTATCTAGAATTCCTTCCTCAAACAATGACTGTGACTACAAGGACTGCCTTAAAGGGTTGGATGGAATGAACCCAATTAATTTTAATCATCGGAATAATCAAGATTATGACCGATGAGATATCTTGGCCTTGGTTTATGTTATTTACCTGTAATAATAATAATAATAATAACAAAAATCTATGGTCTCTTTTTTTCATCGAAATTAGGTACGTATCGCCAAAAATTGTTAAACTTAATTTTGATATTTCCTCACAATCCTAATACGGATGGGTACATTGATTAAGTAATCTAGAATGTGAGATTTGATAATCCACAAGTAGAACTCATTTTAGTGCATATCATAAAAGGTCCACTAACTAATGCCTCGAATAATTTAATGACTCAAAAGCTAGCTTCCCTAGTAGATGAATCCTGCGATGAAGCAAAGAGACAATTCACTTGTAGTTGGGGTCACCTTTTGACAATTTCTTCAGCAATAATATCATTTCTTGTTAATTGCTAATAACATCGTATAACATTCCCGTATCCTAGAATTCCACTATATCATTCCTTTATATATAATGGCCCGAAACATGGAAGGTTCCAAGGACAAATATTGGACCGGCCATATCTATAAGCCTATCTGTGAATGCGTTTTTTCAAGCTGCTTGCTATTGCGCTCGTCAAAAAGCTCTCCGAGGAAATTGATAAGGACATACGTGTCCACAATATATGATTTAAAACCTAATTTTTAATATTATACTTCATTAAAGATTGTTTTTAATATTATACTTCATTAACTAAGTCATTTCATTAATAAAGTGTGATGGGGCCATTGGAAAGTTTGAAATGGTTGGAGCCGCCATACTGGCATCAGCAATATAGATCATCAAAAATGCGTTGGGATTGTTAAAGTTGTTGATGGATTGAGGGACTAAAAAGGAAAGAAAAAAAAATGTGAAAGTAAGAGCTTTCTGTGGTTGGATCTATCGATTACATTTACAATAGAAATTAAGCTCTTAACGATTAGATATTTCCTATTAAATATGTATGCTAATAAATCTAATATAAAGTCTATCTACTAAAGAATTCTAGATTAATCCTAGGATTAGTTTGCTTGTTGTATAAACACATGACCCTACAATAAGTTTAGGCTTTTAGGGCCATGATATCTTTACACCACCCTTAAACTTCAAATGAATCCTTAGTTTGTAGGGTCTTGAATGCATAAGGTGGTCAGTTTGAAAATGTGAAAGGCGTTCTAAAGTAGCAAACGGCCACAGTTGATGATTATCGCCGACAAAACTTGCTGCAAGTTGCTTCAATTAATGGAAGCATTGTGTGTGACTGGTGTTGCTAATGCTACGCGACATGCGGTTCATGAGAAATGTGTACCCTAAAAAGACTAAGGAGTGATCATGGTCAATGGGTGATTTGGGATGCTTGCACAGTGGGCTTGCATGGATTGGCATGATGCCGGAGATTGGGCACTAGGCAAGTAAGATGTTGGTATGCATGATAGCTGATGTGGCACCATTATTGGACTGGTATTATAATATGATGAGTGACATGGCGCACTGACGTTTGATTGACATAACAAGATCTTTTGTCATAGATATAGCATTAATGATAAGACTAATATTTGGTTGACATGACAAAATCTTTTGTTATAGACATAGTATTGATGATAAGACTAACGTTTAATAACTTTGGTTTGGTTGACATGACAAGAACTTGTATCAATACTTGACATAGAGGGCACTTTGGCATAGCTAGCTAAGTTGCTAGGGGGTGACTTGGAAATGCACATTGATGCCACGTCAAGCGTGGTGGGTTTTTTTTTTTTTTTTTTTTGCATTAAGTGAATCACAATGGCTTGCTAAATATTTGGTTGTGAAGTGTGGGTTTTTGGACTTTGGAGTATCTGGCATTGATAATTGATAGTATATTAAAGTTGTTAAATGATTGAGGGATTGAAAGAGAGAAAAGAGAAAAGTGGAAGTAAGAATCTTACATGGTTCAACTTAACAGTCTAAGAAAATCCTTGACACTATATTTTAACTATTGAAATTGTGTTTATAATGAATTAATCTAATGTAGGGTTCATTTAGAACTCTAAGACAATCTTAGACTAATCCTAAGGTTAGTGTGCTTGTTTTACAATTACATGTGCCTATAATAGGTTTGGACCTTTCGGAGTATAATATCTTTAACATGATAATGCAAATCGATTTAAGTTAGAATGCAAAAATATTATGATATGTTAATGTCTCATAAGTTGTTTGAAGACATGAGAAAAAGGTCCTAACCACATCAACAAAAGACTGGATATACTAAGTTATAAGAGATTCAACAAAATAACAGTCAAAGGTGCTAATAAACAAATGCACGCTCACACAAACTTGAATTGTACTAGTTAGATAAATCTGAGTTCAAAGATTAGGGAAGAACTTTCGATGCAGTCAAGCTTCACATAAGCTAGGATAATAAAAGTGCACACACTTTTTATTTTTCTGATAAATAAACAAAAGTACGCACTTTCTTCTAGACTTTCCAATGTTTTCTTTCTTTTGGTAAACGGATTGGTTTGCTTCCTCTCTCTCTGTTAGAATTTCTGCAGGTCTGACGTGGCCATGCCTCCCTTAAGGAGTTTCATGACCTAGCTAGTCTATTTTTTTAATTAAGCCCTATCATACAGGCATATTGGGTTAGGTTGTGGAAATGATTTTTGTCGAATCTCCAAAGGCCAATGACTGAAAGCCACAATTACTAAAACACAACGTTGTCATGACACTTAGCAAACCAGCATTGGTCTCTCTCTCTTTAAACTCCTTATGCCCAACAATACTATAACAATCATATAAAAACTAATCTCTTTTGAAAGTTCAAGTTATCTTTGTAAGGAAAATAAAAAATAGAAAAGAGGTTCAACGTATCTTTGCTTATCTCTGATGAGAAAGGACCTTTAAGCTTTTTTATTGTCACCACTTACCAATAAAACCCTAATATGGGATATGATTGGATTTCTGCGCAGATTTTCTTTCTTCACCTTCTCCGCAATCCTCAAGCTAATATTGACCGTAACATAAGGACATAGCACGTGTACGAAATAACATGTTACAGGTCGATTATATTGAGGTAATGGAGGGTCTATTTTACAATAATCACTCGACACATGTTCATATATGAAGCATATGCTTTCGTTGAGACAGCGACGTTACAAGTTAAAAGGTAGAAAAAGGCTCCAAATATGTACTTATCGTGCCACTTAGAAGCATTTTTTTTTTTTCCTGTGATGATGATAAATCTTTCAGAATCATCGGTTGGCAACATGGCCAAGTGTATGTAATATTTGGCTTGCTCCTATGAAGAATTAGATGTGATTTTGTAGAGGCCATTGCTTTTACCTTACCTCAAATTTAAGATGAATATGCCTTATCAATTATTCATTTTATTGCGTTAATTTGTATGCCATGATCATATGCTACTACTGCATTCAAAATTCCAAATTGAGTATGAAAACTACATCAAAAAGAAGAGAGGGTAAAAAAAAAAAGTTGCTTAATTAGAGTACATGCACTTTCAATTTTTCATATATGCTTTCTTATGGAGATTGCACTTGCACTGATTCGCCAAAAGAAAGCCAGACAAAACTGCAATTAGGACCGTACGTAGAAGTCATTATTGAATTATTGGAATATATACCAAGCCACACTTGATGGGGCATTCCAATGAAACTAGGAAAAAGTGAGGAAGATTGGGACTGTATTCTTCTTATAGATCCACAAAAAAAAGAAAAGGAAAACGATCGAGAACTTAGAATAAAAAATTATAAATAAAAATAAATAAACGACCACTTTTTTATTTGAATAGTTTTATCAGCCCCAGGAGGGGTGGCCCAACGGTGTGGGATCCTGCGTGCATGCTCATGGTCCCATGTTCAAGTCATGGCGGGTACTATGTGGGGGTATTTATGGCATGTATTGTGCCTTACAGTCTAGCTCTTTTGAGGTGTTAGGGTGAGGCCTGTGGCGTCCCGATCACATTAATTATAGCTCAATTCAACATTTTCTAGTAAAAAATACTCCTATTAAGTCACGATTTGAGATAAGCCACATATGATCGCCCTCAACCCTCTCTTGTTCACCCAAAAAAAAAAAATAGTTTTATCCAAAAAAAAAGAAATTAGTGTTAGTTGAATCTTTACTACCGCCAGTAGTGTCCATCGTTTTATTTTTTTCTGAAAGCCAGTCAGATACCAGCTGAGTGACTAATTAATTTGTGTCACATCAAGGTTCAAACTGTAGCCACCATTTCAATTTATTGGCTTTTTCTTATTTTAAACTTCAACTATTGAATTTGTTCATTAATTAGGATCTTGACTTTTGAGGCTAGAGCTTTAAATGAATTGATCGAGTATTTTATAAATAAATTTTTTTTAAAGCTATTTCTTTTATTTAACAAACATGCAAATCAAGCTCAATCTTAAATTTAGGTTTGATTATTAAGTGAGTCAAGTACAAATAAATTAACATGTTTAGAGGGTTATAAATGAGTCGAACTTTGTTGAGTAGTACTACATGTTCAAACTTGATTTGTCAATAAAATTCAAAAGCTAAGTTTGGCTTGAGTTTGAGACAAGCCTAAAATATTGTTTGAGTTTAAACTTATGGGAAAGCAAAAAAAACTTGAACTTGGCTTGGCTTGATTCATTAGTCAAGCTAAGTTCAAACTTAATATCAAGCTCAAACTCGAGCTCAGATCAAGCTTTTGAGCTTGAGATCCAACAAAATTATACTATCACATGCTCAAATCTTCCAAAATCAAGTAATAAAAAAAAAAACAAAAAAAAAACAAAAAAAAAAAAAAAAAACAAAATAGCATACTCATTTTATCGTGCTTCTAGTCCAACCTATGATTAGCCATTGTTCAAATTACAACTTTACAAACTTAAATCCATCCATTCATCATTCATTGTCTATAGTTTCATCAATTGTTTAAAATATAATTTTTACATCCAAATTAGATGGCAAAGAACTAGAAAAAGACTTGTGGCCCACTTATAAATTTCTTTTTTAAAAAGTAACTAAAATCTAAAGTGGTGCTTGATCAATTTAGAGGGAAGTAAAAAATTAAGGTAAAGGATGGTCCAATATGAAACATGTTATTATTAAGATATATGTAATGTGTTTATTTAGAAAGCAAATATCAAGCCTATAAATGAGTTTATACTCAGCTTCTTTTGTATCAAGCTTATTCATGAACAAATATCTTTTCTTGTGCTCAACTTGTTTACTAAACAAGCCTAAAACTAAGGCTCAAGTTTTGGCTTATTTATAAACAAACAAACATGAACAAATTTTTTATCGAGCTAAGTCTGAGTTGTTTATGAACAGTTTGATTCATTTACAGCCCTATTAAGACTAAGCTTGGAAGTGTAAAGTTCGAGAGAGAGAGAGAGAGAGAGAGAGAGAGATGTGTACTTATATAGGCTTTAGATTAAGTTGCATAAGTTTATAAAGAAATTCATAAGATATCAAATTATTATTTACAATATATTGATAATTAAAAATGATTTATTTTGTAGTAAAAATTATATTTTAAAAATATAGGCTTGGTGAATTTTTTTTTTTCTTTCCTTTTTTTTGAGGCAGCGAATCTAGTTTCTATAAGTTTCATTATCCAAAAATATATTAGGAAAGTCATAGGCCTAAGAGCAACCACACCAGCTCATGGATAGTCTTCTAAAATATAAAAAATACTCAATTTTACACATTTTAATCTAAAAACCCCTCACATCAATCTTTATAAGAATGTCTAAATATGCACAATAGTCCTACAAATGAACAGTAAGTGTGTATATATACACGTATACTGTTTACCGTATAAATGATTTTTTTATTCTTTTTTCCACTCTCCTCTATTCATCTTACTCTCTTTTCCTTTTTCTCTCCTCTCACGGTTACCATTCATTGTGTTAAAAAAATGAATATTTTATTTAAATAAATATACATAATAGATAAACTAATGTAAATATTTTATATAAATAAATAAATAAAATAAAATAAAAAATTTTAAATGTACAAAATAAAAATAAAAATATTTACACATACTAACGTGGATGCTTTAAGTTCCATTTCGTTCACATTCCTGTCATGAGTCATGAGTCATGACACAGTCACACAGCCGTTCACCCCTTTACCCTTACTTCTACGACCTACTTTTTTAAACAAGACAGTGATCTAATTTAATGTTTGATATGACCAACCCAAACAAATCAAATCAAAAGGCAAATCAGCACAGTTGAATAAAGATGCATAGACCGCTAAGTAAAAGTTCAATCAATGATTAGCGTGTAAAGGAAGCCGCTTTTGGTGCTACCCACACTCCTTTGTATAGTGTATTTTTGGGTCAGGGAGAAGAGACAGGACGACGAAGAGCAGATGGAGAGGAAAATTATTACGTCTCCTGGAGGAGTTCTTCCCACTCTCTTCAATGGAAAAAAAATAATAATAATAAAAAAATCAGTTTGAATACAACGCTGCGTTTAATTTTTTTTAGAAGTACGTTTTACATTTTTAGTGAATCTTGTGTATTATTTACATGACCTATAAATCTTTTTTTTTAGTAAAATATTTATTAAAAATAGGTTTTACAATACTATTTATATATTTAAAAATTATTTTGTTACAATATTTTTAGTTTTTCGTTTTCAGTTACCACGTTTTGCACAAAATTTAATGTTCAAAATGTGATTTACTTTTTAGTAAAGGAAAATGCTAACGAGTGCCCTAAGAGTACTGGTTAATAATCCATTTAAAAAAAAAATTATGGGTAATGGAAAAAAAAATTAATATTTTAACAGTTTTTTTAATTTCTCATAAAAGTGATATCAAAACTTCCCTAAAATAGATTATTAATAAATGCCCTAAAGGCATTTGTTAGCATGATCCTTTAGTAAAATTTATAAATCCTGCCCTTTTGGGCCCGTTTGGTACATTTATTTAAAAACTGAAAATTGTTGTTTGAAAATATTTGTGGAAATACGTGTAGGTGAAAAAGTGCATTGAAATGCGTGAAACATTGTTTAAAAATAGAAAATTGTTGTTTGGAAAAACTAACCAAACACCCACTTAGTTTTGGATTTTTTTTTTTTTTTTTTTGGGTTTTCATGTTGGACAAAATGATAGCAATAACAAAATATAATTTTCTTTTTCTTTTTCTGTTTTTTCAAAAAGCTTAATTTCAAAGAAGTTAAACTAAATTTACCCCAAACATACATCTCTTTCATAATATATTACTTCATTTATATGCGAGACTCATGCATACAAGAGAGAGATTATGAAATATATGATATGTAAGATACTACCTCCTCTCATAGGAGGTGGACCTATAAGTAAAACCCACATTGCTTTTGAGAGGAGGAAGGATTCCATGAGAGAGGCTTTAACTCATGGTGTTTGGATTTTTTTTTTTTTTGAAAGGATGGCATCATATTTGGATTTTGGAGGGTTAAAATATCCCCCCAAATCGCTTAATTTTATTGTGTGTTTGAATAGAGAGGAGAGTAGAGGAAAATGATAAGGGATGACTGAATTCACTTTTCTTTGATGTTTTTAATGGGAGACGAAAAGGGTTTGAGGGGATTTAAATTGTAAGACACCATCTAAATCCCTCATTTTATATTCCCCTCCAAATTCCCCCAATTTGGAGGGAAAGGAATCCACCTATATTAAAAATAAATAAATAAATAAATAAACTGTCAACTTTACCTCTATGATGTCAATTTATCTCTATTTCTTTAAATTAAACAAAAGAAAGGTAATTATCAATTTATACAATGTCTGATTATTTCATCGCCTTCTCATTTTAATCTTTTAAAACATCCAAATAAAGGAAGAATTTTTATTCCCTTCCCCATATTTAATTTTATAATAACATCCGAATAATGGGAGGAGATACCATTTCCTTCCCATCTCCCCTCCTTTCCCGTCATACCCTCTATCCCCTCTCCTCTCAAACTTCCAAACACACTGTTAATTCCTCTAAAATGTGATAATATATAGGGAAACAAGTTCCAATTTTTATATATAAAATAAACATTAAATTATCAATTTTGCTCTTAAGATGTATTTTTATGTCTATTTCTTTAAATTAAACAAAAGAGAGATATAATTGTTAATTTGTATGGTGTTTTACATGTCATCTCCTTATCATTTTAATTTTTAAAACATCCGGAAAAAAAAAGGGTGGGGAATTGCCTCCCTTTTAGGTTTTTTTTTTTTTTTTTTTTTTTTTTTTTTTTTTTTTTTTTTTTTTTTTTTTTTAATTTAAAATCTCAATAAGGGGAATGGATAACCATTCTCCTCCCCTCTCCTACCTCTCATTTCACTACTCTCCTCTCCTTCCAAACATACCATTAGTCTTTTACGAAGTCACCACCTTTTTTTTATAGAAAAACACAAACAAGGGAAAACGAATGAGATTCTAACACAAATATGCATCACAAATTCCCCTCAAAAGCCAAGGTAATTTTTAAGAAATTGTAGGGCAAATTATACTACACACAATAAACTCTCTAAGTAACCACCTTTTGTTACCACTAATCTAAAGCCGGCTCTTTCAATAATTTCTTTTTAACTAGGAATCTCGAAGTATTATTTTTTTCTTAATATGGATTAATTAAAATTATGGTGCCTAAACTATAAAGTTATGCACTTAACAATCAACACCCTAATTCAAAATTAATATTTAGTTAGTATTATGCAGATGCAATTTATAGAGTATTCAAAATTATATGTAAATTAAGAAAATACTTCAATAAAATTAACAATACTTTATGGTACTAAATGTTGGACTATTTAGAAGCAACATGTTCATAAAGTGATTGCAATTGAAATGTAAATGTTTTTTTCTTTTTTCTTTTTTCTTTTTTTTTTTTTTTTTTGAGAAGATGACATGTAAATGTTGAGATAGATAAGTTGAAATACAACAAAAATATAAGTTTAAATGAGAAAATTTACTTAAAGGTAGGGTGGTTCCTATTGATGAAAATAAGAGGAGTTACCATAGTTAGTAAAATACGGTAATTATATGAACGGGTCTAATTCGACATCTTTCAAGAAAAGTACATTTCAAAATTTTGGCAAAAAAATATGGAAACAAAGAAAGAACGGCACGTGTATAGTACATGTATAATATGTCTATTTTATTAAAAAAAATTGCAAAAAAAATATGGAAACATTTTCATATAATTTTTGTTTAGATAACTACATGTATATAATATTAAATTATATCTAGGTATTTCTATCTTATATTCAACAACAACAAAAATCAAATCAAATCAAATCTTGGTAGGTATAATTATGTGAGAGAAAGAGAGAGAGATTTAACATGAGAAAAAAAGTAAAGAAAAGTAAAATGTATTACGATGAATAACTTTAGTGCCGGCAACTATAAGACACTTTTTTTCCCCTTTTTAGAGAAACAATTAGTGGTACTCTATCACCATTGGCTCATCCCTTATATCTCATGAAGAGGGAGGCTTTCTTTCCCATGTGGGACAACAAATTTGCCTAGGTTCCAACATGGTCTAGCCCTTGGCCTTGAAGCAAAAATTGTCCTCACAGTTGTATAAAAAATTTGGGATTCAATCCCCGCCTACACCAAAAACTGATTGGTGTCTTAGTCTGATGATAAAGACCTATTATCAGAAGCGGACGTTATATATATACTATTTTGATTGTTTGTCATGTCTGTTTTTAGTCACATTGGATGGTATTAGCATATGTAATGTTGGTAAATCACTGAATGTAACAAAAATATAGTCATATGTGATGGTGATAATGTCTAATGTGAAGATGAAACCATCAAAGGTAAGTAAAAAATAAAGGAACTACTAAATGTGACAAAAATACTGTCATATGTGATGTTGGTACTACTTAATGTGACGATGAAACTGTCAAATGCGAGCAAGCAATAAATGAACCACTGAATGTGACAAAAATATAGTCATATGTGATGTTAGTACTATATAATATGACTATGAAACCTTCAAATGTGAGTAAAAATAAGGGAATTACCAAATGTGACAATAGTAGTCATATGTGATGTTGATATTGTCCAATGTAATAATAGAACCATTAAATGTGAGTGAACAATAAGGGAACCGCCGAATATGCCAAAAGTATAGTCATATGTGATGTTAGTATTACTTAATATAATGATGAAATCGTCAAATGTAAGAAAAAAAATAAAAGAACTACCAAATATAACAAAAGTAAGGTCAGATGTGATATTGGTACTACATAATGTAATGATGGAAACTATCAAATGTAAAAAAAAAAAAAATAAAAAATAATAATAATAATAAGGGAACCAGTAAATGTGACTAAAATACAATCAAATGTGATGTTGGTATTAAGGTTGTCAAGATCGAGGTCTTATGTAGGATCGTATAAGGTAGATGGGATTGAGAATCGGATCGAGGATCATAAAATCCTACCTATTTTCATATTTAAAGCAAAAAATACATTGATAGTGATTTTGTATGTTGAATAATCAAGTAAATTATGAATTCATTAGTAAAACAATTAACAAATATTTGCATCATATGATGTAATTTGAATGTTATACATTGCTACGTCTATACTAACAAAACAAATATATTAAAGTTTTGACCATAGGTATCTAAAAAATTTAATAAATGTTTAATTAACAACCAAATACCAAAATATTTATCAACACATATGAAAAATATTTTCTAAGTTCTAAGTTCCAAATTTAAAATCCAAAGCAAGTTAGCAAATAGAAACTAGCTAACTACAATATGAAATCCAAAAGCAATATAAATATTAAGGTGAAATGAACATTTAATCATTCTCATTCTAAGATTCTTATAAACATCGTCCTAATCATCATCATCTATATGGACATTGTACATTTGTATTCTAGAGCTATAAAAGTCATTAAGATATTGCTTCATACTCAATTATTCAAGTTAAATCACTTAGCAACAATTACAGGGCATACTCAAAAAACTCAATCAATCAATATACAAATACAAGCATAACTAATAAAATTATATATATAACATTTTGGTAATATCATAACACAAATTAGTATACTAATCAAACAAATTTAACAATATTTTAACTTAAAAGATAACAAAGTCAACATCAAATTCTTCATTTAAAAATGATGAGACATTTCTTCATTTTGATTACAAATAAACTAGAAACTAGAAAGCATTTGCCTATGTTAACATAATTTTCTAGAAAAAAAGAAGTCATAACATCATAACATTGAAAAATAAAAACCCTTAGGGTGTGTTTGGTAGATTAGATTTTAAGGAGAAAAAAAAAAAAAAAAAAAGAGAGAGAGAAAATGATGAGGTGAAACATTTTGAAGAGTGTTTGGTTGGTAGGAGGAAAGGGGAAAATGATAGTAAGGCCCATGTATTTTATCCCTACGCCTATCAAAAAGTTTTCTCTCCAAAACTAGGGAGAAAACTTAGTGAGAAAAATTTGATAGCTGAGTGACAAAAATACCCATATGCAAGTTGCAGATGGACTTCAGAATGTTGCTTCTTATTTTTTCTTAGCCTTTTGCTTTACTGGGCTTTTGCCTCTTCTGTACTTTTCTCTTCTTTATTATTATTTTTTTTTTCTTTTTAACTTTCCTAGGACATTGCCTCTCTCTTTTTTTTTTCCTTTTTTCTTTTGATTTCTTGGGGCTGTGATGTGGTGCCTTATTTGTTTGTTTTTTTTTTTTTTAACTAGACATGATTTTTATTTTTTAATAAATTTGGGTGATTACTTTTTTTTTTCTTGGTTGCTTGTTACTTCTTTGTTTTAATTGGACATCATTTTTTAATAATAATATATGAGTAAATTTATACAAATTCACTTTTTCCATCCCTCAAATTTTTCACTCTCAACCAAACAAAAAGGAGGAAAATTAAAATTTTTTCCATCGTCCCACCATTTTCTATCGTCCCACTTTTCCGCCCCTCCAAGTAAACGTACCTTAAAAGTTTCATCAAAACCAAAATTTTATACCATAAGAAAAACCCAAAATTTATGCTCCACACAATCCTACAATTTTTACGATTCTAGTGCAATCCTAAACGTTTTGGTGAGGTGGGATTGTAAAATCCTGTAATCCTACATTTTAAATCGCAATTTTGATAGCCACGGTTGGTACTGTCCAATATGAAGATGGAACCATTAAATGTGAGAACAAAAATAAGAGAACTACTAAATGTAATAAAAATACAATCAGATGTGATGTTGGTACAGCCTAATGTGACAATAGAACTATCAAATGAAAAAAAAAAAAAAAGAATCTACCAAATGTGACAAATTAAAGTACATTCATAAACCCACTACATTTCTCTGCCACTTAGCCTACTACATCAGAGTTGTGGCACAAAATGGTGTAGTCCAAGGGTGGCTTTATTTGTTCTTCATGGGGTTCAATTGAACCCCTTGACTTGATTAAAAAAGAAATTTATATAACATAAATTATTTTTTATCAGTTTAATTTACCTTTAAAAAATAGTTTTGCACCTCCTAACTTAAATCTTACACACTCAAAAACAGATCAGTCTAGCTTAAAACCAAACAACAATACAAATCAGCTCATTCCAAAATCAACAATATAAATCACAAATCTCTCTCTCTCTCTCTCTGTTTGAATTTTTTTATTATAAATTTATATATTATTTGTGTGAGTGTGTGTCTGATATTGATTGTGTGCATTATTTATTTATTGTTATAATGTTATTTGTGTGCACGAGTGCATGTATAATATAAATATAATTTAATTTAATAGTGAATAAATTTAAAGGGTTTGTTACATGTGTGTATTGTTATCATGTTATAATGACATTTTGTTATAAAGTTAATGATTTAGAAAAGAAAGAAAGTAAAGAGTGAGTGAGTGCCTGAGTAAAGAGTGAGTGCCTATGAATTTTTTTATTATAAATTTATATATTATTTGTGTGAGTGTGTATCTGATATTGATTGTGTGCGTTATTTATTTATTTATTGTTATAATGTTATTTGTGTGCATGAGTGCATGTAAAATATAAATATAATATAATATAATAATTAATAAATTTAAAGGGTTTGTTACATATGTGTATTATTATCATGTTATAATGACATTTTGTTATAAAGTTAGTGACTTAAAAAAGAAAGAAAGTAAAGAGTGAGTGTCTGTGATTTTTTTTTTTTTTTTATATATAAATTTATATATTATTTATGTGAGTGTGTGTCTGATATTGATTGTGTGTGTTATTTATTTATTGTTATAATGTTATTTGTATGCATGAGTGCATGTATAATATAAATATAATATAATTTAATAATTAATAAATTTAAAGGGTTTGTTACATGTGTGTATTGTTATCATGTTATAATGACATTTTGTTATAAAGTTAATGATTTAAAAAAGAAAGAAAGTAAAGTTAGTGATTGTTCAAGTATTTGATTGATGAAGTAGACACATAATGTATTATTTATATATGTACGTATGGATGGGTGTAGCTCTTTGGGTTAATAATTAATTCAACGCTTATAGGTTGAGTTTTGTCATTCAGTTTAAAATATTTTTATAAAAACAATGACAAATAAATAATGAGAATTGCATAAAAATAAAAATCTTATACAAACTTAACAAAATAAAATTGTTACATCTAGCTATATTAACAATAGATGATGACAACTCATAATTAATTATCATGTAAGGATTTCAAAATATGAAAACTTGTAAAAGAAAATTGTAAAACTTCATATATTTGCATGTGACTTTTTTTGTTGTTGTTGATAACCTGGTATATTTAAGTACTATTTTTATTAAAATTTTTTAACTTAAGTGTAAGGTTGAATTTAATCAACCATTTAATTGGCTTTATTCCGTGACCAATTTGCTTGTAATTTAGCACTTAGTAACCCTGTATTTAGGTGAGAAAATTGTAAGGGTAGTGTGTGAGAAGATGTGAAGAAAAGCTCAAGAGTGTGCAAGAAAAACAGAGGTTCGCGACTAGGGCTCGCGGGTGGATCGCGACTGGCAAGCCGCCAAAAGTTGGCACATGAGAAGCACACTGGAAAGCTGAAGGGTCGCGCCAGCTGTCACGCTACAGGACAAAAGTCCCAGGCTGGCCAGACCGTTATGTCGCGACTTGAACTCGCGACTTGGACAAGCTGCAAGACCAAGTCGCCAACTTGCCTTGTTTGGCAAAAACTGACGTTTTGCATTCCCTTCTCAGCCTACTATATATACACCCTTATACCCATCATATTGTGAGAGCTTCCAGAGAGAATTTTGTGAGAGAAAACCCAAGAGAAAAACAAGATTGCCTCATCCCCAATCTTCATCTAAAGAGACTCTACAAATTCTTCTACTCTCTTCCTCTCTATTGTCATACCCTTGAGAGGTTATTTACCAAACCCTTATCTCACCACATCCACGTTTGTGAGAAGGTCCATTTGGTGCTTAAGGAAGCAGTTTGGGAAGGAACCAATATACATTGGTTGATGCTATGGTCAAGTAGCGGAATCTGGGAAGCTAAAGAAGAAATAGGTTCGGCGTAACCTCGTTGGAGCAAGAAGCTTGGAGGGCTTAGGTACTTGGGTAGATTAGACTTGGAGGGTCTTCTGCTGTTCATGTATCCCAATTATATTCTTTAGTAGATTTTATCACCGCTTGGAGGACGGCGGAGAGGTTTTACGCCGAGAACTTTGGTTTCCTCTTCGATAACACATCGTGTGTTGTCCGTGTGTTTGCATCTCTCTTTCCTTTATCTTTGTCTTATATTTACTGCTGTGGATGTGTTTATATTTGACTTAGATTGTTCTATCAATTCTGTTATAAGCTTGTTATCATATTCCGCACATTAATTGTTTGATATAAAGCTTGAATTGGTATTTTTGTAATTTGAGAGTCCAAACATTCAAGGGTGTTTCATACCCATTTTGAACTTTCATTAAGTTTCTTAATGAACCTCCTAAAAAGAAATTTTGGAGCTGCCATTGAGAGAGAGAGAGAGAGAGAGAGAGATCTGTGATCTATGTTGTTGTTTGGTTTTGAAATGGGTTGATCTGTGTTGTTTTAGTTTTGGACTGGATTGATTTGTGTTATTATTTAGTTTGAGTTGGATTTATTTGTGATTAGGGTGTGTAAAATTTAAGTTATATAGGATGTGTAAGAATATTTTTAAAGGTAAAGTAAGCTAATAAATTTATATATATATATATATATATATATATTTTTTTTTTCAATTCAAGGGTTTATTTGAACTCCCTAAAGAACACTTAACGCCGCCCCTGTCCTAGATTTTTTTTTTTTTTCCTTCATATTTTTGGCAACTTGATTGGTAACTTTCATTTTTTTTTTTTCCTTCATATTTTTGGCAACTTGATTGGTAATTTTCAATTTCATTTTTGGCTGACTTTGGAATCTGGAGTAAAGAAACACTCTAAAAATCATAGGCAAGAAATTTCGCGCGTGAGTTCAATTTTTGTGGTTGTATATCCAATGGCAGGTCCAGCAATTTTTTTTCCAGGGAGGTCATTAAAATAGATCTGGACTATATCAAGTTACCAAAAAAAAAAAAAAAAAACACCCAAATGCATGTAGTTTTACAATTTCTTTCTACTATTTTTCATATGTTGAAATCATTACATAATATTTAATTTATCAATTTTCATTATCTTTTGTCAATATAGGTAGGTGTGAGTGTGACCATTTTATTTTGTTCAGTTTCTATAATATTTTTATTTTTAAACAGTTGTTATTATCTATTTTTCATTTTTAAATTTGTCATATACTAAATATAAATATGCACACCAACAATAAATATAAATTTATGGGGTTCGGGGGGGTCTTAAGCTTAAGCACTAAATAATAAATTGACAAAATTTAGATATAGTACCTTAGGTGCTGTTCTTTATATTCATCTCTTCAAATTCAGCCATATGACTATTTAACTAAAAAATATACTTCTAACTTATGAGAAAAAATCCACATGACAGAGTTTTAAGAAAGGAACTTAAAAAACAGCACCTAAATACTATACATTAGTCTTGCTCATAATAAATATACACACCATTCATAAAATTTATGGGTTTAGGGAGTAAATTACATCTTACCATATAGTGTTTGAAAAGTAATAAATTAAATCATAATATTTGAAGATAACAAATTAAATATTGTAGCCGATTTCAATTGTTGGTACAATATAAATTAAGTCGGGTGGATTCTACCATTCTGGAGTTAAAGTACGTCGTGGTCAATTGGTGAAATTAGAAATCAATATAAAGTCTGTTTAATAAATGGGTTACGAATTACTTTATCCATGGGACCGTATTCTCTTGTGGTAAAATTGAATACACAATTGTTTGTTTTGGTTTGAAGTCCTTGTTCATGATTTTATGTGGCTACTCCAACAATTTCCACTTAAAGAGATTAAGCACGTCCCTGGGACTAAAACAGACTCAAAACTTTGTCCTTTACTCGGTCATTCCTCTTGCCTTTGATCTGATATTATTAATTATATATTCTGTGTTTGCCCAGATAATTTACCAAAAATCAAAGTCGACAAACAAAAGAATAAAGACCTTCAAAGCCTAATAATTTGGCCAAAGAAAAATGGATTCAAATGGAAAAAGAAGAAGAAGAAAAAGAAAGCGAGCCAATAAAAAATAAGAAAGATCAAGAGAAGTCAACAAATTTATCTGCACTAAGGTTAAAATTGGAGCAAACATAACTCAAATAAGGATGCCCCAAAAAAATTCATCTACATCACTATCTTACCATCTTTATAGTTACCACAATTAGATCAGTGGGACTTTAATCACTTAATCCCTGTGCATTTAATCTCTTCATCAGAAGGTTTTTTTTTTTTTTTTAATCTCCTAATTAAGAAGCACGGATATGGGTACAATATGGTGATACAACATTTATTTTTAAAAAAAATAATAGAACACAAATACTATGAGACATATCTATTAAATAATTATTAAATATATTTTTATTTTTATTTTCTATATTTTATTAAGCATTTATTTTTCACATAATGTTAAATATATATTAATTTAAGAACAAAAATATATAATAAAGTAAATTCATGACTATTAAATGATATTTAGAAATTAGAATACAAATCAAGAATAAGAATATATATATATATATATAGAGAGAGAGAGAGAGAGCCAAAACTCAGAGAAAATATAATTAAATTTTAATTGGATTCTCAATTTTGTGCAATCTATCCCATTTAATTTTTACTTTTTTGCCATGTGAATTATTGAGCGTAAAAATCGAAGAGTCTAAATCCAATTAGATTTCAATTGAAGTCCAATTTTTTCCACGTCTCTATTTATTTTTTTTAATTTTTGTAGTAAATGAATTATTGAGTGAAAAAACCAAAAAGTCTAAATTCAATTAAATTCTAAATCAATAATGAGAAGCCATTACATATTTTAGAAATATATGGTTTAAAAAAAGTTTAAGCTATACTATGAATAATTTGAATCTCTTCTAAAAAATATATATAATTGTGATTTTTTTAAATTATATCCGTGCAAATACACGAGGCTACACACTAATATTTATTAATTTTAAAATATATTGTTACTATTAAGGCATGAATACTCTCTTTATTTTGTGAAAGTGTATTTAATTCCTTTTGTATCTGTGTCCCACACTTTTTTTTTTTTAATGACACAACTGAGATACACATGAGGAAGTATTCTAGGTCTTTCTTGTGTTTGGTAGAATGAACAAAGTTTCTCTCCAAACTAATTTGAAAAGAAATCCTATAAACTTCTCTTATATCTTTATATTAAGTATGAATTTTGAAAATTTAACTGTTAAATTGCATGTTCTTATTATATCATTTATTCTTGCAAAATTTCAAGCTGATCAAAAATCAATTATTATATCATCGAATAAATGTTAAAATTTCAAATTTTTGTGATTTAAAATTGTGTATAAAAAATAAATTTATGGGTAAAGTATCATTTTCGTCCCTAAATTATCACAAAAGTTCATTTTTTCGTCCCTAAACTTTCAAAAGTTCTATTTTCGTCCCTAAACTATCACAAAAGTTCGTTTTTCGTCCTTAAACTTTCAAAAGTTCTATTTTCGTCCCTAAATTTTCAAAAGTTCTGACGGAGTGCTAACGTGGCTTGACAGAGTGCTGATATGGGAGGGACGAAAATCAATACGTTTGGAAAAGTTTAGGGACGAAAATAGAACTTTTGAAAGTTTAGGGATGAAAAACGAACTTTTATGATAGTTTAGGGACGAAAATGATATTTTACCCTAAATTTATTGATTGAATAGTAGATAACTTCTTATTTGAACAAAATTAGATGTCCATGTTAAGAACTTAATGAAACATAAAATTCAATTATTAGATTTTTAAAATTCACACTAAAAAAAGAGATATATGAAAATTTTGAAAAAAAAAAAAAAAAAAAAAAAAAAAAACCTCCTCTTAGTAGAGAAATTTTGTTACTGTTACCGTAAGAGGCAAAATATCACTGAGACGGATACGCGTACGGTGTGGTGGTTCAGTAATTCAGTTTCATTAACAAAGTGTAAGGCTTTAAGCGCTTACTTACTATAATAGTACTACTAATTAATTTTATAAAAAAAAAAAAGTACCACGAATTAATGTAGTAAATGACTAAAATACCCGCCAACGAAAGGAGCGTTTGGTCTTTAGAACATGGAACTTGGACTTCAACATGGACTTCAACATCCTCATCTCTCTCTCTCTCTCTCTCTCTAAAATCTCTGTGCACTTTCTCCATCTCACACTTATAAATTTGAGGACCAAACTCACTTTTTTCTTTTACGAGGAGGAACGCCTCCAAACTTGTTCTGCATTCTTTCTCTTCACAAATCTCCTCCACCAACCAAAAGTGGAGAATCAAGTACACATCACAACAGTACTTATCAAAAAAGTACACACCACAACCCAATCCTGTGACTTCTCTCTTTTTCTCTCCTAAAAGGGGCCTTTTCAATCTGAAGCGCACACTTTGATCTTTCTCTGCAAAAACTTAAACCTTCCCATCTCCATTTCTTGTAAGTTCTTCTGCATCTCTGAGATTTTCTTTTACGTTTTTTATATATATATTTTTTGGTTGGTTAACTTCAGGTCTAGGCCTCGGTGGATAGTACTTGTGGTGTATGTAATTATTGTTTCTTTTACCTTCTTGATTGTGTCTTCCTTTTCCGCTAAAGTGACTAAAATCAATCTCTAATTAGCAATGTTGTTGACCCCACTCCCCAAAACTACTTTTGATGATTTCTCTGCTTCATTATCCCGCTTTTCTAGCGTACTCTGTTTTTCTCTGTTTTTCCTTTTTTCTTCATTATAATAAACGTCTTTCTCTTGCATTCACTATTACTGTTTCACCAACACACAAATGGGTTAAACCGAAAAACAACTTTAAGATCTTGTGGCACAGTTCGGTTTTCTGGTGTACTTTTCTGTTTCTTCATTATGGTTTTCAACGTCTCAGATTTATATGTATGTTTTCTTAGGTAGTTTCAAAGAACTAAAAAAAGGTGAACTTTTTGAAATGGGTTTAATTGAGATTGATCATTAAAAAAAAAAAAAAAAAAAAAAAGCTATGTCTTTTTTGTTGTTTAATCCTTGATCTTCCACTCTGTCTTCCTCTCTGTAAAGAGCAAAACTGGTGCTTGTAAAGGATGTATCTGGCCTCTTCTTTCTCTTTCTCTTTCTTCTATATTTTATTCACAACATTTCTTTTTCTTTATTTATTTTTTTATTTTATTTTCCTTGCTTGCTTATATATATCTCTCAGAAGTTGTCTCCGTTTTCCCTGCAACTGGGTTTTTAATATTGCCGTTGATTTCTCCATTTGAAACTAATAAAACCGTCCTAATAAATTTTTTTTTTTTTGGGAACCCTCTTGGTGTTTGATAACTTTGATTAATAACCCATTTTTGTTTTTATTGAAGACTTTCAGTTTTCAATCGAATTTTCTAAAAAAAAAACAAATCTTATAGATTCGGATTGTCTTTCACTTATACATTGAAATACCTTCTTCAAGTCTCAACCTTTGGCAACTGTGATTTGATTCAGTTTCAGTAATCAGACGGTGGTGGTGGTGCAATGAGAACCGAGCGTGGGAAGATCTCCAAGGTACGAAAATTTGATCCTTTACCGATAAATTATTCTCTACCGAAATTTCGGCGTATTACTGAAACCCGAATTGTTTTATTTTATCGCAGTCTTCTTGGCCAAAAATTATCGCGAGAAAATGGCTAAATCTACCGAGCAGAGGAGACGAGTTTTACTCCGATTCTTTTTCGTTAAAAGGTAAAAAAATTTTCTTTTCGTTACTTTGTTCTGCATCGGGTGCGTTTCGGGTTTCGGTATCGGATTTAAAAACGTACTTGGAAATTTTCAGCAGATAAAACCGAGAGGAGGAAAAGTTGCTCGGACAAAGACTGCTACGTCGTCGTTCCGGAAAAGTTTTCAGGTAATTTTACTGTGTAGTGGTACTGTAGTTTTGGTTCGTACAGCTTTATATACTCGGGTGCGTGTGAGCCGTCTGATTGACGGCTCTGATTGGACACCCGGACTTTGGGATCATTGGGGTTTGCAAAGCACAAAACTTGGAAAATGGGCTTTCTTGCCCTTTTATTCTAGTTGGGTCCCCCTAATTTCATTTTGTAAGTTTATGAGGATAAGTAGGGCCCATCTGCCACGTGGACGGTGGAAGATACAGATTCTTGAAACGGACTTTGTAATTTTTGTTTGGATTTTGATTTTTGTTTTATGAGTTTCTAACTTGGTCTTAATTTTTGGCCACAAGGTTGGTTGATGGAGGCAAATGATGGGCCAGGATTTGAACCAGTAGCACCAGCTTTGACAGATGCACAAAGCCTCAGGTAAACTAGAGAAAATAATGTTTGTTAGGCCTCAAATCATTGACCTTTTACTAATTTACTAGTGGAAATTGGAAATGCAATCAAACCCATCATACTTTGATTGGAAATGCACAAATTTGACAGCTTTTGCGTGCTTTATAAGTGGAATTATTATTAAGACTGCTTCTTAAGACTTTATATATATATATATATATTTATATATATATAGAGAGAGAGAGAATGAATTAGGGTACATTTCATTTACGTGTGTCCTAAGATAGATTTGATTTAATGCAAACTAGGTCTAAGAATTTTCAAAACTACTAAATCTAATTTAGTTGAGAAAAATGACTAACTAATCTAATAATTTTTAGAGACTAAATTGCTTTAAGGACCAAATTGATAAGTTTTGAAAAATCTTGAGTTAATATTAATTCAGACTTCAAATTTACTATGAATCATAATTGGATGTATTTCTATTTTCATATTCTTTGAAATTGACTGGCATAGTTTGGATTGGTTAGGATGTTTGTGGGGACATGGAATGTTGGAGGAAAATCGCCCCACGAGGGCTTGAACTTGAAAGATTGGCTGAGGTCCCCTGCACCTGCTGACATCTACGTTCTTGGGTAATAATGCTATAAATATTTCTCTGTATTTTTATTATCTAACCCTCAATTCCAAATTTGCTTTGTCCTCTTATGCTTCGTTTCTCTTTTGCCAATTATAAGGTCAATTTTAGAGTTGTGAGCTACACAAAAAAGTGGGGTTGGTCGCTCATTTCTTTTTCTTCTCTTTCCCCAAGGTTTCTAGTGTAAACGGGATTTGATTCCCATATTTGATATTTTTCTAATACTGATGACAAAAACAGTTCACCAGAGAGCAGTGGAGGTTGATGTTACACGAAACAATTCGTGTCCATGGGGGCAAGTCTAAGCATTAATCATAGTTTTAAGTTCTGACAGCCCCTACTTTACTAGGGTAGCTGTTACTCCAACTTCTTACTATTTATTTATGAGAGACCCAAGCCCAGAAGTAACGTAAAACAGTTTGTTACCAAAAATACATAAATTTTCTCACCTACTATCTCTACTCTATAAGCTTTTGCTGCTGGCAGTACGCTGTTTTCTAACAGTGGAAACTCTCACCGGACCAAGTAGCCCATTGATTATGGAGTTAAATCACCCCCCTCCCTTTTTTTTCTTTTTTTTTTTTTTTTTTTAAGCACGGTTAAAGATATAAACTTTACAAAATGATAATGTGTTGATAAATAAAAAAGTAATATTAATAATAAGATTAGATGAAAACTAATAAGAAGTTGGTCATATCAATCATTTGTAAAAATATTGTAAAACTGTTTGTAATGGTAGCATTACTCTTTTTTAATATTAGTTTTTTTTTTCCATCAAATAATCTTATTAAAAAAAGCTGAAAATGAACCTTAGAGCTTAACCTAGCGGCCAATTGAGAATTAATTTTTTTTTTTTTGGGTAGTGTATAAGCATATTGTGAAACAAAAAGTTAAAAATTAATTTATTTTCAAAAAATTGAAAATTAGATTATTTGAAATAAAGCTTAGACAAAAATTAACGCGAGTCTACAAACCGAAGATAACTTGGCAAAAAACTAGCTTTTAATCCGTCGTCAATGCACGCTTAATATTGAATACAAAGGGGTATTTTGGTAATTTGCAAAAATGGTTTTAAACTTCTCTCATTTTTTTTTTTCTTTGCACTTTGTATTATAGGTTCCAAGAAATTGTCCCTCTAAATGCCGGGAACGTACTGGGCGCAGAGGATTACGGCCCAGCTACCAAGTGGCTTTCCCTCATTCGTCAAGCTCTGAACACAAAAGACCCTGAATTTCCACAATATAACAACAATGCCACTGGTGCAGAACTTTCACCACAGGATAACGAGCGTGGGAGCTTGAAGCCAAGACCGAGCTTCTCAGACTTACTTTCATTAGAAGATGAACTTGGCATAGAGGATTTCCAAAAAATGGTGGACTCAAATATGAATTTGGAAGAAAGCTCGCCTGGCTCACCATTCAAGTCCGAACAAGATGGTTCAACTCAGCAACGTTTCTGCCTAGCAGCGAGCAAGCAAATGGTGGGAATTTTCTTATGCGTGTGGGTTCGAGCCGATCTTTACAAGCACGTTAGTAATTTGAAGGTCTCCTGCGTTGGCAGAGGCATTATGGGATATCTTGGGAATAAGGTTAGCTATTCTTCACACAATGCATAGAGTTTTAGACATGTAAAATGGTTGCATTTTGTTATTTGAAACATTATTACTGAATAGGAAATGAGGAAAGTTGCTAACAATCTATGGTGATTTTTATTGAATCTGAAAAAAGCTATCTACTTGACAATTTTGTACTAGTTGGTGTGGTTTTGATATTTATTCTTCTTTTCAATAGGGTTCAATATCAATAAGCATGACATTGTACCAGACAACATTCTGCTTTGTATGTACCCACTTAACCTCCGGGGAGAAAGATGGCGATGAGGCCAGAAGAAATTCAGATGTGGTTGAAATTTTAAAGAAAACAAGGTTTTCACATTCATCTAGAGGTCCTGAACAGCCAATACCTCCTGATACCATATTGGAGCATGAGTAAGTCCTTCACTATTTATTTATTTTTACTGTTCTTATATTTAATATATTTGATTTTGTTTTTATGTGCTCTCAAGAAAGATTTTACTTTTTAAGCACTTAAATGCCTTATAATACATGGTGGAAACCGGATGCTATTTTTCACAAAGACTTCAACCGCTAAATCATTACCTTTGGACCTTGGTCTATTCTGTTTGCCAACAGTTTTGGTTATCGGATTTGAACCTAAGCAAATGACTGAACGTATATAAATTCTCATTCTCAGCCACAATTGTCTTGGAACCGATATCGACATGAAGTTTCCACCAAACATTCTTTCTATAATATTATAAATTATTAAGAGTGATGCTAGGAATAATACAAATTTTACTACATGTGTCTTATAAATTGATGTTTCATTGGTCATAAAATGGTATTTTAAATACGACTTTTATAGGTTTATATTGTACTAGCAATGTAAACTTACATTGTAGACACACAAAAAATGCACAATGTTGTTTTTACACTTTTTGTATCTATAATATGAGTTACATTGCTAATAAAATGTAAACTAATTTTTTTTTTTCCTTTCAAATATTCATTTATTACTAATTGACCACGTTAATTGTAATATCAGTTTGTAAACATTTTATAGCAAAATTTGTGATAACTCTAGTGTTGAAATTATAATTAATCTTTCAAAAATTTGACCCCTTTTTTTTTATATATAAATTCAGCAAGATTATTTGGCTTGGGGATTTGAATTATCGGCTTGCGGTTGGTTGCGGTAACATGCATGATCTACTAAGGAAGCATGATTGGGAGGCACTTTTAGAGAAGGATCAGGTGAGTGATTATCTGATTGATCACTAATTTTTTGGTTCTTAATTTGTGTTTGACTTTGGATTCTGTTTTTGTTAGAAAAAGGAAATTGAGATTTATACTAGAAGATTAATAAATGTCAGTTTGAAATACCCTGTTTTTTATCCAACTAACGCGTTGATTCAATTGTGTCGGCAGCTAAGAATAGAGCAGAGAGCTGGTAGAGTATTCAAAGGTTGGGAAGAAGGGAGAATATATTTTCCACCTACTTACAAGTACCTCACCAATTCTAACAGTTACGTTGTCCAAACCTCTAAATCTAAAGAGAAACGACGAACTCCTGCCTGGTAAGATTCCAAATCTTTTTTACCCTATCTTTCACATTTATGAAAAAGTTTCTAGATTTTTGTATCGTACTTACACCATCGTAGGTCCTCCCTCCCTCATTGGTTAGGCCATGTGATGTGACCGGCGTTACTAATATGTTAAGGATCTATAATTGATTTCAAAATTTTGGGACTAAAACTTGTATGTTATTATTGTTGTGTAAGTGTCTCTTGAAATAAATTTTTAATTATATGATTACCCCTCAACCGAACGTGATCCTATGCCAATGAAAGATGCCTAAATTAAGTTGACATAATTAATTGATATTTTCCTTTCTCTGATGGATCTTATGCCGGGGTCACTGTGTCAATTTAGATGAGGTTAAGTTGATTTAAGCTGCGGTCAGTGTTGTGCTTGAATAGGGTTTCAACTATTTCTCCTATAATGTGTTTCACATTTTCTTTTAAATCAAAACTGAGTTTGTCAACGGAGAGCATTATTTGCATAATTGGTCTTACTATGCAAGTGGATGTGTACGAGAGCGAGAGAGTTGAATAACATAAAGCACATATTTTTCTTGAGAGAAGGCAAGCAAGAGTCATATTTTTCTTTTTAAAATTTACTTCCGTGTGAGAAGAATAATCTGACTGTAATTATTTTACGTTGTTGATTCAAAATATTACAAATTCTCAAACAAGTTGTGACTTATTTAGCTAATTTTGTCATTTCCATAACATGTTCATTCTTAGTATTATATTTTATCTTAACGCTATCTGTGTGCATGTTATGTTTGCTTACAATAGTTTCATTCCACCTAAGCAGATAATGATACGAACAAGTTATGTCCCATTCGATGACATTTTTTGTACAATCATATCCATTAAAGAAAAACACAACTTGCATAATAAAAAGCTAATTGATTTTGCTTTGTTTGGATACAATGGCAGGTGTGACCGCATTTTGTGGAAAGGTGAAGGGCTAAAACAAATATGGTACCTTCGAGGAGAGTCCAAATTTTCAGACCACAGACCTGTCTATTCACTATTCTCAGTCCAAATAGACAAAGCAAACAAATACAAGCCAACCAGGACCACATCCACCAAGTTCTGCACAAATAGACTGTCAACAAACACTGCCTTGTCAACCACGTGTGCAGCCAAAGTTCAAGCCGAAGAACTTTTGTTAGTTAGCAGAGCACGAAGCTGCATACACACTGCGTCCAGGTTTTGAGTCACTCTCTCTCACTGCCCAAATTTGAGAAAGAAATACCACTAAGAATAGAGTACACCCTAGAGAGCTGTAACTACCCTGACAGACTAACAGACAAAGCTCGAACACCGAAAAGTATATCCCACTGGCAAATTTTTTTAACTGGGTGGGCCGGCGTGCAAGGTGGGCGATCATGGAGTGGCCTAGATAGAGCCTCTGTTTCTTTCTGTGTCTTTTATGTGATTTTCAAAGCAGAGAGAGAGAGAGAGGGAGAGAGAGAGAGAGCCTTATAATTAAAAATCACGTGGGTGCGTCGTGCCATGCTTGTGTCAGTGTGGTAAAATTTTGAAATGTGGAAAATTGTAAATACTTAGGAGTGATGATGAGGAACATGATGACTATAGGTTGGTGGTGAATTTAAGGAGTGAGTTTGAAGCAAAAGACAAAGTGGGAAAATGGATATAGGAGAAGTTGTTGCTGGATGGAACTGTGGGGTTTTGAAGTCATGTGTGTCTATAATTTTTTTGAAGCTGTGCTTTTTGATTGAAGGTCTATTTTGCATTTGGCTCAGTGCTTAGGGAATTGGTTCAGCTTTTGCAGAGAAACGGTTTACTATATTCATTTATTATTTTGTCGGAGAGAAGAGACAAATAGAGATTGGTTTACAACTAGAACTGTACAGTACAGTAAAAGGTGGATGGTGTTTTGGTCTTTGCATTTTTCTTTATAAAAAAAACAAAATTTTGATTTTACAACTAATGAAATCTACCGCTAATATTACGAATCTACCAACATGTTTGTTGGATTTGTTATCTGTTCTGTGTATCTGATGGCTTATAAATTGAATTCTATTGCAAATGCAAGGACCACTTTATGCTTGGATTCGGATATGGTTTTTTGCAGGAAATATGCAAAATTGGCATTGTACATAATCTTATCTTCATTTGCCCGTCACTCTGAGAGTATGGATTTCTGAGGCCATTACAATTGGACGCATGATCCGTTGCTTGTGCTGCTTAAAAAAACGTTCTCACCAGGCTAGTTAAACTAATATTTTGGGAGAAAATAACTAAACCTACATAAATCTACCATGCATCAGCCTTGTGAAACTAGCACA
The DNA here is from genome assembly GCA_030445155.1 of Quercus variabilis. Classification (NCBI taxonomy): domain Eukaryota; kingdom Viridiplantae; phylum Streptophyta; class Magnoliopsida; order Fagales; family Fagaceae; genus Quercus; species Quercus variabilis. Next base: position 43,726,562 of record CP129451.1, read on the forward strand.
CAAAAGTAAAAAAATTAGCAGTGTCTCAATATCAGTAAGAAACCAATCATCAACAAACTAATTAAAATTGTGGAGGGTAGAAACTCAAACTTATGTATTGAGCACAAGGCCCTATTTGAAGATTATTGTGTATTCGAAGAGGCGAAAATTGTTAAGAAGAAGTCTGCATGAAAGAAAGATACTTGGAAGTGAAGGGGATCAGTCTGAAGAGAGTACTGGTGTTCTAAATAGATCATTCTTCTTGGATGTAAAGATTATTAGTTAAGCAAATATCCGAAGGGTTCGAATGATCTTACTAATGACTTCAACGATCTGGATAAGTTTTGAACATGCTTGGAGATAAGAAGAATGGAGAAATATCTAAAAGGAAAAACTGTCATCACCACATTAAATGCACTGCATCTGCTTTTCTGGCCGCATTAATGTGGAAAAGACCTCTGAACAGTGTTAATCTAGCTACTACCACTCACAGAAAGTTAAGGAAGAGATCTGACGTGACACATATTCAAGTGGACACTTAGATAAAGAACAAGTGGACAATAAAGATGGTGAGAAAAGATGCTATACAAAAGAAAAGCCTCTGGAGGAGAAGAGAGACTTTTGGAGAGTTGTATTGATTTTTCATTGAATAATATTCCTCTTTGGACATCAAATTGAAGAGTTTTGAAGTGTGTTTTTTTATATCAGTTCCTTCTTGAACATCATAGTTAACTATTGTTTAGTCCACAATCAGTCTAGTTCTTTCACCCATTCTCTACAAATTTATTATTCTGAGTTTATTGGGCTCATAATCCAAACTTTTTGGGCTTGGGCCACAAAAATAAACCCTACAAGCCATCTGTGGGAAGAGCTTGAGCGAAAGTGGAAGCAACAATTGGTAATGGCTGAATTAGGGCAACAACCAGCAGAATTTAGGGCGTCCCAACACATATACCATTTTCTCAATTTGGAGTAGAGACAAGATCGTGAAGACAGTGTGCATACTACGCACCCTAAGCGAAGCCAATCACATGGAGGAAGTCACGTGTCTTATGTAGAGAAGAACCACAACATGCAACTGGAAATTGAGAGGCTAAAGAAGGAGTTGCGTCATGCAAAGAGAAAACGAATTTCTTCACATTCTAATGAAGATTTGGGTGACGAGCAAGATGTCATTTACGAGCAGAGATCTCGGACACCAATCAGTGAATCCTTTTCTTATGAAGAGGAGCACCATTGCAAGAGGCAGCCTCGAAGCCCATCACATGGAGGTGTAGGGAACGATGCTATGAGCAAAGTCTTGAATTAAATCTCTAGGTCATCCTTCACGCACAGGATTGAAGGAGCGAGACTTATTCGGCGTTTTAACCAGCCAACCTTCACCATTTATAATGGTAAAACAGACCTTGTGAAACATGTGAGTCACTTTAATCAAAGGATGGTTATCTATTCTAGAGATGAGGCTCTAATGTGCAAAGTTTTCCCCTCCAGTCTTAGACCGGTTGCAATGAGATGGTTTGACAGCCTAGAAGCATACTCCATCGACTCCTTCAGAGAGCTTACTCAAGCATTTGGTTCCTGTTTTGTCACATGTAGAAGAGTGGCCAGGCCCCTATCTTCACTGCTATCCTTGAGCATGCAAGAGGGTGAGACCTTGAAAACGTATTCAAATAGGTACTGTGAGATGTTTAATGATATGGAGGACAATTTTGATGGCATAGCCCTTAGTACGTTTAAGCTCGGCCTCCCCACTGACCATGGTTTGAGGAAGTCCTTAATTGGCAAACCAGTAACTAACATGCGTTAGCTCATGGACCGTATTGAAAAATATAAAAGAGTTGAAGAAGATCAATAGCAAGGGAAAGGAAAGGATAAGGTTATCCCCCAAGAGATGAGGGATTTCAGGTTAGACCGTTACAATAACAACAAACCACGGAGAGATTTCACTGGGCAGTCAGGATCAACAAACCTTCAAGTAGTTAACACTGTATTCAAAGAGTCAGTGCACCAAGTTTTGAAAAAAGTTAAGAATGAACCATTCTTCAAGTGGCCGAATAAGATGATAGACCGTTACAATAACAACAAACCACGGAGAGATTTCACTAGGCAGTCAGGATCAACAAACCTTCAAGCAGTTAACACTGTATTCAAAGAGCCAGTGCACCAGGTTTTGGAAAAAGTTAAGAATGAACCATTCTTCAAATGACCGAACAAGATGGTAGGGAACCCTGAAAGGTATAACCATAATCTCTATTGCCAATACCACCAAGATCATGGGCATACCACAGAAGATTGCAGGAGTCTGTGGGATCATTTGGACCAACTGGTCCGCGAAGGTAACTTGAGACACCTCTTACATCACTCTAGTGGCCGAGGAGGTCAGATGAACTCTGAACCCCAGAGGAATGATTCTTCAAAGCCTCCATTAGGAACTATCAATGTCATCTTCGCTGCACCAAGGAGAACAGTATCCTGGCTGTCCAAGGTTATGGCGGTAGCCTGGTTATCGGCAGGGGACTTTGGCCAAGATCCGAAGAGAGCTAGACAGGATATTTAACCGGTTTTAGGCTTCTCGGACAAGGATAAGATTGGAACCATCCAACCCCATGATGACGCTTTAGTAGTCACCCTCAGAATTGAAGGATATGATGTGAAGAGGATAATGGTGGACCAGGGTAGCGCGGTAGAGATAATGTACCCTGACCTCTACAAGGGGCTGAACCTAAAACCTGATGACTTGACACCATACAATTCTCCCCTGGTTAGTTTTGAGGGAAGAATGGTCACCCTAAATGGCCAAATACGGTTACCCGTATAGACTAGCTCGGAGGTAGTAAAGGTGAATTTCATTGTTGTAGATGTGTATTCCCCCTATACAGCAATTATAGCCAAACCTTGGCTCCATACAATAGGGGCTGTTTCCTCTACTTTGCATCAAAAAGTTAAGCATCCATCCGAATGGCAAGTTTGTGAAATCCGGGGAGATCGATTCTCGGCCAAACAATGCTTGGTGGCTACCATCTAGCACAAATCCGAAACGGAGTCCTCGGCCAGGGCTGAGGGAGATTTATAGCAGTTAAAAAGTCAGGTATCGCCTGACAAAGATCCAGATGAGGGCATTAGATGTGAAGATTTAATAAAAGTTCTAATTGGAGACAATCCTGAAAGGTTCTTTTAAGTCAGATCTCAGATGTCTCTACCAGAGAAGGAGGAGCTAGTACATTTCCTTGAAAGAAACCTTGATGTATTTGCCTAGAACGCCTACGAGGCCCCATGGATGGATCTAGAATTTATTCGCTACCATCTAAAGGTCAACCCATTGATTACCCTTAAGAAGCAACCTCTTCGGCGCCCATCTAAGGAGCATGCTGATGCAGTAAGAGAAGAAATAACAAAGCTCAAACAAGCTGTATCTATTAAAGAGGTTTTTTATCCTGAGTGGCTAGCAAATACTGTGGTGGTGAAGAAGAAGAATGAAAAATGGCGAGTGTGTATAGACTTCGCTGACTTGAATAAGGCCTGTCCTAAAGATCCATTCCTTAATTGATCAGTTGGTAGATGCCACTGTCGGCCACCCTCGGATGAGTTTCCTAGACGCCTTCCAAGGTTACCATCAAATACCACTAGCCCTGGGCGATCAGAAAAAGACTGCATTTGTCACCCCTATTGGTAACTACCATTACAAGGTGATGCCTTTTGATTTGAAAAATGTAGGATCTACTTACCAAAGGATGATGACGAGGATGTTTGAGCCACAGTTGGGCAAAAGTATCGAAATTTATATAGACGACATGGTGGTGAAAAGCAAGATCGTTTTAGAGCATGTAAAGGATCTTGAAAACATTTTTGAAATTCTAAGAAGGTACAAGCTACGTCCAAACGCCTCCAAATGCTCATTTGGTGTGGGGTCAGGCAAGTTCTTGGGGTACATGGTGACTCACAGGGGAATTGAAGTTAACCCCAATCAGATAAAAGCAATCTACAATCTACAGGCTCCTCAAAATTCCAAAGAAGTTTAGAAGTTGACCGGAATAATTGCTGCTCTGAATCGATTCATCTCCCGATCAGCAGATAGGTGTAGACCTTTCTTCTCGTTGATCAACAAGTGGAAGGGATTTGAGTGGACTGAAGAATGCGCTGTAGCTTTTCAGCAACTTAAGGACTATCTCGCTTGGCCACCCATCATGTCCAGTCCTGAACCAGATGAAGTCCTGTTTGCCTACATTGCTGTGGCTCCTTGTGCTGTGAGCTTGGTGTTAATACGGGCAGATCGCGGTGTGCAAAAGTCGGTCTACTATGTAAGTAAGTCGATGCATGAGGCTGAGATTCATTACTTGCCACTGGAAAAGGCTATCCTGGCAATGGTGCTTGGAACGCGGAAACTCCCTCATTATTTCCAAGCTTATGTGGTCATTGTTCTCACCCAACTCCCGTTCAAGGATATACTCTGAAGTGCTGATTACACTAGGAGGATTGCTAAGTGGGGCACGATCTTAAAGACTTTTGATATCAGGTACATGCCTCGCACATCGGTAAAGGGCCAGGTCCTTGCAGATTTGGTGGCCGAGTTCACAGAACCCAAGGTAGAAGAAATAACGCCAACCTCGGACATGGATGAAAAATCGGTTGGCATGATTTCTCAACAAAGCCCCTCACATTGGGAAGTGTATGTAGATGGTGCAGCGAACCAAAAAGGTTCTGGGGTGGAGCTAATGCTGATATCCCTTGAAAAAATATCATTGAAAAGTCACTAAGATTGGATTTTTCAGTAACCAACAATGAGACAGAGTATGAAGCTTTACTAATGGGAATGACTATGGTTCGAAGAATGGGAGGAAAGTCAGTGGAGGTGTTCTCGGACTCGAGATTAGTTGTTGCCCAAGTACAAGTTGAGTTTGAAGCGAACGATGAGAGAATGCAAGGATACCTGAGCCGAGTTAAGCGTCTGCAATTAGAGTTCGACTCTTTTAATTTGCTGCATATCCCTAGAAATGGTAATGCGCATGTTGATTCTTTAGCCACGCTTGCTACCTCTTCGGCATAAGACTTGCTAGGGTTATCCTTGTTGAGGACATGCATGGCCCTATAGAAGCACGAAGAGAAGTAGCCCAAGTTCACCAAATCAGGGCCGAACTCAACTGGATGGATTCTATAGTTAAATTCTTGAAAAAGAATATTTTGCCTGAAGAGAAGGGCGAAGCAGACAAAATTCGAAGGAAGACGACCAAATTCTAGCTATCCGAGGACCGAAAATTATATAAACATTCTTATTCAGGACCGTACTTATTATGCATGCATCAGCTGAGTTATTGCTGGAAGAACTACATGAAGGAATCTGTGGGAATCACACTAGAGGTAGATCCTTAACTCATCGAGCCCTTACCTAAAGTTATTGGTGGCCGAATATGCAAAAAGAAGCCATGAATATGTCAAGAAGTGTGACCAATGTCAACGATTTGCTCCAAACATTCATCAGTCAGGGAGAACCCTTAATCTGCTATCCAGCCCATGGCCCTTCGCTCAATGGGGTTTAGATATCGTTGGTCCATTCCCCAAAGCCACAGGAAACAAAAAATATCTTCTGGTCAGCACAGACTATTTTACCAAATGGGTTGAAACTGAACCTTTGGCCAACATCAGAGACATAGATGTACAGAAATTTGTGTGGAAGAATATTGTCACTCGGTTTGGGACTCCTCATACTCTCATTTCAAACAACGGCTTACAGTTCGATAGTAAAGCGTTCAGGAGTTATTGTGGTGAATTGGGAATCACAAACAGATACTCCACCTCTGCCTATCCTCAGGGGAATGGACAAGCAAAAGTAGTAAACACGGTCATAGTTAATGGATTAAAAAAGAGACTAGACGATGCAAAGGGAAAATGGGTGGAAGAACTGCTACACGTACTGTGGGCATACAAAACTACACCTCGTAGGTCTACTGGGAAAACACCCTTTTCAATGACCTACGGAGCTGAGGCTGTCATACCTCTGGAGATTGGGTTCCTAACTGTAAAGACTAGTTCGTTCAGTCCGACCAGCAACAATGAGCAGCTAGAAAGGAGTTTGGATCTGATTGATGAATGGAGAGGAAATGCAATGGTTCGATTAGCACATTACCAACAAAAGCTCAAGCAGAGCTATGATGCCAACACAAAGCTAAGGCCTCTAGAACCTGGCGATTTGGTACTCAGGAAAGTTGTGGGCACTGCAAAGAACCCAGCTTGGGGAAAGTTAGGGCCCAACTGGGAGGGGCCATGTCATATTACTTCAAGAGTTGACATTAGGACATATTTTTTGGAAGATTTGGATAGTCATGTAATACCACGCCCTTAGAATGTAAACAACCTTAAAAGGTATTATTATTAATCAAGTCTTTGCTTTAATCATTGTACCAATTTATTATGTAAAATCTTTGGATCCCTCCTAAGTGTTTAAACTTAAATCCAATCATGCCTGAAATCCTCGGATTAGATGATTTGGGTTAGTTGACACTCGTTTACAAGTCTCCTAAGTGTTTAAATTTAAATCCAATCATGACTGAAATTCTCGGACTAGATGATTTGGGTTAGTTGACACTCATTTACAAGTCTCTTAAGTGTTTAAATTTAAATCCAATCATGCCTGAAGTCCTCGAACCAGATGATTCGGGTTAGTTGACACTCGTCTGCAAGTTTCTTAACTGTTTAAACTTAAGTCCAATCATGTCTGAAATCCTCAGATTAGATGATACGGGTTAGTTAACATTGCCTTATAGTCAATATCAAAGTTCAAATTTAACAAATCATGCTTAAATAACTTCGTCTTGTTGTCTTAAATATTGAAATAATTCAAGAATCCTAGAAAATCTGTAATATCTTCACATCATTCATTGCATTTTATGTTCGTTAATAACACTTGTATGACCTACTCCTTCCAGTATTTGAATAAGGCGTTTACATCACTGGTCTGATATTGTTGTTAAATCTGCCTATACTGCAATAGTAAATCTCATAACAAGTACGACGAAAATAGAAAATAGAAGAATAATTTCATTAATTAAAAAGAAAGTACATTGCAATCCCTTACATTAAAAGAAAAAAAAAAACTTAAAAAAAAACCTAATACAAGTACAAAATAGAAATCCCTAGGTGTCTAAATCTTTGTCTGAGAAGTCAAAGGGTCAGTAGCATGGCTGGGCTGGGTGGCAACATCCGTAATCTGATTTTCAACCTACTTTCCCTGGTCTCCAATCTGACTAGACTCTTGGGGTGCTTCAGTAGGATCGGGAAGGGTCTGGTCAACTACCAGCTGCTCTGGAGCTTATGTCAATTCGCGAATGTCTGGGTGGTAGAAAATGCTCTTAGGCTGCCTCAAGTTAGTCTCTAGAGGGACCCCAGCAGCATCAAGGGATTTATCCCAAGTTACATCACAATACTCCCTGCAGACCTTCGCGAACTCCTCAGTAAGTCTAAGTTAGGTCTCCTCCACCCCAAGAGTATATGTTGCCTGTCTCTCAGCCTCCACTGCCTCTTTGACTAGCTGAGTAGCTTTCTCAGCCAACTAAGCAACTTCCATGGCTTTCTTTAGTTCAGCACGAAGACCTTTAACTGACTCTCTCTCTGTCTCCAAATTGATCTCAATCATAAGCAACTGCTTGCCTTGATCTTCGGCTTGCTTTTCAGCGGTCTTCAGGCCAGCATCAAGATTGTCCCTTTGGCTTGTCATATCTCTCAGTTGCTTGGACAGCCGAGAGTAATCTTCCTTCAGACTATCGAGGGACTTTTCAACCTTAAACCGAGTGTGAGCCTCGGCCTAGGCCTCATTAAAGGTTCTCTTATTCCACTCTTTAGCCACGTAAACCTGTTGGGTAATCTCTATAGTAGTAGAAAGAATTTCAATACAAAGCAAAAAAAAAAAATAAATTAATTAATTAATCAACATTTTAATAAAAAGAATGGACTGGTTTACTTACCATGGCCAAATCCCTTTTGAGGGATAAGAAGAGTTCATACTGGCTGAAGCGCCTGTAAAACTCCATATCCTTTGGAAGGAGGAGTGACTGCTCCAGGGCTTCAGCAGCTAAACCTACCCTCCCCCCGTGGTAATTCCTGAGGAAAGTATCCTAAGGGATGGGAGCACCATCCAGCTTCAGCTTAGGGGACCAGGTGCGCGGCCCTCGGCGCACCTCAGCGACAAGAGCTTTGTCTCGGCTCTTGATGGACGAAGCCCTTTTGTTCTGCTGGCCCTTGTCTACCCTCTGTTGCTTTGCCTCTTTTGTAGGCACCACCTCCCTCTTTTCGTCGATCGTAATAGGCCTCTTCTTCTTCATATCTGGCAATGGTTTTAGGCCCAGATCAGAGGGAATTTAGGGAGGTGGTGAAGGAAGACTAACCACTGGCTGAGACGTCCTAGTCTTCTTAGGCCCCGCCTTCTTATTCCTATTCTTCATCAAATCTTTCAAGCTTGCCATATCGTCTTCTTCATCCAAAGAGACTTTTGGGATAGCTGTTATAAGGACTAGAGGGCGGACACTAAATTGCCTGTCAACTTTCTCCTCGATGTTCGAAACGTGTATCACTCGAACCTCTTCTGAGGCCTCTCCGAAGGTAAATTTATCAATTTGCTCTTCAAGTGATGAAGTCGAGGAAGCAGCACCCTCGCCTTCTACTGCTGGTTCGAGAGGAATCTGCTGAACTGGCTGGGCGAGCAGCGGTACACCCTGCAGGTTTGGATGTGGCATTAAGGGAAGATCGAACAGAGCCAAAAAAATCTTTCCGAGCAACGTCGATGTGGTTGATGCGATAGTCTCCTTGTCTTATCGTGTTGCCGACTGGCTGAAAATCGGATGGTTTAGGCGTGTAACCAAGAATGAGGAGAACCGACCAAAGTTACCCGTCTTCACTTACAAAGATTTTCAATCGTAGTAGATAGTTGAGTGCAGTGGTGTTTGTAAGGCTCAGCCGAGGAGAAACGTGGTTTTTATCTGTCAATATCACAACAGAACTTAGTCAGAAACTTGAAAACGATAAGACAGAGAGGATAAAATTGTTAAGAAACGTCAATCCTAAATCTACTGTTAACAAGCCTAAATCTAGGATGCCCCTACCTGGCTCTCCTGGTTGGGTTGGGCAGTGAAAACCGTCATGCCATGCACCCGAGATGATTAGATAGTTGTCTTTCATCCCTTTGTTAGATTTGGGAAGGCAAGAGATGAGCCTAACAGCGTCGGATCGGGATTTCAGATAATATCCTGCTCCTTTCTGACTGTGACACTTATACATGTGTACCACGTCCCACCAAGTGAGTCCCAATCCTAAATGACGGTTCAAAACATTAATGGCTCCTAAGACTCTAAAGACGTTAGGCGTACATTGTTCAGGGCTAAGCCTATAGTTTCGAAGGTAGTTATTGGTGATGGGGTCCATAGTGATAGTCATTCCTCCTTCCAGGAGGGCGATGATGGGGATTATTACTTCACCCGACTTCCGATCTATTAGTATTCTTTCTGGGGGGCAATATCTCAAACCCACATCTTCAGGTATGCGGTATGTGGCCCTAAACTCCTCAATCTGAGTAGGGCTGTCCACCAGATACTAAAATCTACCCATCTTAAACAAACAAGAAAGAGGGGACTCTAAACGCAGTGACTAAGGAGCGATTACTCGAAGGCCAAGGAAGGTGTCCGAGGAGAAGATAAAAGACTTGAGTATATGAGAACTTACACAAACAAGATCGAAAAATTTTCTTTGAACTCGTAGAGATTCTTGTAGATTCTGGATTTGATGATTGAAGAGCTCGATCGATTTGAATGCTTCAGTTCGCTAGAAAGTTTGAGAATTTGTAAAGTAAAGGAGGAAAAGCCTCTTCTGGGGCTTTATATAGAGACGAATGAAGGGGTAGGAGTCATCCTGCCCAAATTCTGAGGAAGAACCACATTCATTGGATCAGTAGTCTACTGTTAGATGGCAGAGACAAAAAGCCCCTAGAGTAATTAATAGCGCTTTAGGAATATTGAAACGGCAGCAGTAGTTATGAAGCACCTAAATCTATGCTCTTACACGTGTGAACTCAGATATTTTTGTATTTTTGACTTTTACTTTGTAGTAAATCAAAATCTTTTTTTTTCTCCTCTGACGCGAAGGAAAAATTAAAATTTTGAGGGGCTATTGTGAGGGGTGGAAACTCAAACTTATGTATTGAGCCCAAAACCCTATTTGAAGGTTATTGTGTGTCCGAAGAGGCGAAAGTTATTGAGAAGAAGTCTGCATGAAAGAAAGATACCTAGAAGTGAAGGGGATCAGTCTGAAGAGAACACCAATGTTTCGAAGAGATCATTCTCCTCGGATGTAAAGATTCTTGGTCAAGCAAATATCTAGGGGGTTCGAATGATCTTACTAATGACTTTAGCGATTTCGATAAGTTTTGGACATGTTTGGAGATAAGAAGAATGGAGAAATATCTAAAAGGAAAAATTGTCACCACCACATTAAATGCACTGCATCTACTTTTCTGGCCGCATTAATGTGGAGAAGACCCCTAAACAGTGTCAATCCAGCTACTACCACTTACAGAAAGTTAAGGAAGAGATCTGACATAACACATACTTAAGTGGACACTTAGATGAAGAACAAGTGGATGATGAAGATGGTGAGAAAGGATGCTATATAAAAGAAAAGCCTCTGGAGGAGAAGATGGACTTTTGGAGAGTTGTATTGATTTTTCATTGAATAATATTCCTCTTCGGACATCAAATTGAAGAGTTTTGAAGTATATTTTTTTATATCAGTTCCTTCTTGAACATTATAGTTAACTATTATTTAATCCACAATCAGCCTAGCTCTTTCACCCATTCTCTACAAATTCATTGTTCTGGGTTCATTAGGCTCATAATTCAAACCTTTTGGGCTTGGGTCACAAAAATAAACCCTACAAAAATAAACTTTTTTTCCATTCTCTCTCTCTCTCTCTCTCTCTCTCTCTCTCTCAATTGACATAGATAGGTGGTGGTCATGGAAGAGCAAGATTTGTCACCTTTATCAATGTCAAAATCAAACAAACTAGAGGGAGTACCCCTCGGAATGAATGTGGTTTGGCCAAAAGGTTGTGAGTGCTCCATCCGACTAGATTCGTTCCACCGTGAGTCATGCTTGAGACTTAACACTCTTGGTGTGAAACCCAAGATTGGATCTGTGGGGTTCTGAGGGTGGATCGGACATTGCAATCCAGTGGTTGGGCTTGATGTTGGGTTGTAAACGAGCCGAACGGACCAACCTATCACCTATCCTTGTACATAACTGCATTTGTAATAGAATAGGTTCTTCTTTCTCTGTGCCAAGGCAAGGAAAGTAGTAAGAAAGATATCGATGGAGCGAGCAGAACCTCGAGTAAGACAACCAACCCTGGAGGCCATGGCTTAGCTTTATCCTGTAGGTAGTAAGACCAGAGAGAGCCTTCTGTGCTAGCAATACAGAGAGGCTAAGCACAGAGAAGAGCTAGGCTCCGGGGCCAATCTAACTAGTGTGGGAGCCATCATTTGGTTGATGAGGCGGATAACCCCTATCTTCCGCTATCCATTCCCCCCGTCCAATCAATAGGTTGATTCCCAAAGTCTTTAAAAGCCATACCTCCCTACGGGCATATCAATTCTATGTATCCCCCCCCCCCCCCCCCCCTATAATACCCCCTCCTTTATTTCCTTCGATCATCGGACGTGAAGGTCTGCAGCCACCGAAACGAGTAATGAAAATTCGAGCTCAGCTTGTCAACAAAAGTAAAATGTCCAAGCTCAACTCGAGCTCAAACCAAATCTACGAAAGAGTAATGTTACATTTACAATATTTTCACAACAAATTTTAAGTAGCAATTTATTATTGAAGGACTAAAAAGAAGTGGTATCAATGGTAGGTCCAGATTAAAACCAAAAACAACTCTCCAAGGGTTTATTGTAAAAATGATGTGAATATAACATTACAATATATAAAAATAAAAGCGCTACAATTAATATTGTTGTTTACACATTCTCTGACCCGGTTGTAACTAATCATAATAATAATAATTGTTACTAATTGGTTAATAACTATCATTAAATAGAAGCAATCTTAAATATTTAAATATTACTATTTGGTTTATATAAATATTTTCTTTTAAATTTTTTTACAATAATAAATATATTTTAAAATAATGCGTTATGTCTTTAGGCATTCTCTAAGCCGGTTTTAACTTATGAGTGATAATATTCATTTGACATTTATTCTCCTAAAAAGTCTATTTCACTGTCACTTAACCCAAAAAAAATAGTGTCATATGAAAATATATAATAATAGAAAACACATTCATCTATATAATCGAGGTATATTTAATAATAATAACAATAGGCCAGCTTCAGTAGGATTTGTAGCAATAGGATTCAAGATAATCATGCAAACTTTGATTCATTTATGGATTCTAATACTCTTTATGTCGTATTTATCTAAAAGTTTTGGGTGATAATAATCTATTAAGTATTCGGTGATAAAGTAAAAGTATTTGGTGATAAAGGCAGAAAGCATAGAACATTACTCGCCTTTTTTAAGGTTGTAATGTCCATTACTTTCTGGCCCAATTCTGTATGTGAAGCTATGTAAACATTGGGCCCAAAATACGTCAAGAAGAGTAATGTCTTGATTTGGTGGCCGAGCAAAGTAGATCTTGATCCGGTGACTGAGTAGAGCAAATCCCACCCTGCTCGGCCCATCCTGTCAATTAGAAATTCTTGAGTGTCTATAAATAGGTCATTTGGCGTCTCCTTCTTCTTTTTCTTCTTCATATTCTTTTTTTTTTTTTTTTTGATAAATTACAAATTACACTCCTAAAATTTGAAAGTGATTAGATTTTACACCCTAAAGTTTTAGAATTTGAATTTTACCGCTATATTTTAGGAGTAATTGGATTTTACTCTCTAAAACTTAGGAGTATTTGGATTTTATACCCTAAATTTTCAGAATTTGTGGGTGTAAAATCCAAATACTCCCTAACTTTAGGGAGTAAAATCCAAAATTTGAAATCTCATAGTGTAAAATTCAAACACCCCGAATTTCAGGGGGTAAAATCCAAAATTTGAAACTTTAGGGTGTAAAATCCAAGCACTCTCAAACTTAAGGGGTGTAATTTGCAATTTACCTTTTTTTTTAAATGTTCCAATAAAAAAAATGATAAAATACGTATTTGATCCCTATCTTCTTCTTCATATTCTTTTTTTTTTTTTTTTTTTTTTTTTGTAAATTACAAATTACACTCATAAAATTTGAAGGTGATTAGATTTTATACCCTGAAATTTTAGAATTTGAATTTTATCTCTTATATTTTAGGAGTGATTGAATTTTACTCTCTAAAATTTAGGAGTATTTAGATTTTGCACCCTAAATTTTCAAAATTTGTGGGTGTAAAATCCAAATACTCCCTAACTTTAGGGAGTAAAATCCAAAGTTTGAAATTTCATAGTGTAAAATTCAAACACCCCAAATTTCAGGAGATAAAATCCAAAATTTGAAACTTCAGGGTGTAAAATCCAAGCACCCTCAAACTTAAGGGGTATAATTTGCAATTTACTCTTTTTTTTAAATGTTCCAATAAAAAAAAAATGGTAAACTACGTATTTGATCTCTATCTTATACACTATATTTTCAATTTAATCTCTAACCTTTTAATTGTGTCAATTTGGTCCCTAATCTTTTAATTGTGTCAATTCCTATACACTATATGTTCTATAATTTTATTTTATTTTTGAATAGTAAAATTTCTAGTCTAGTTGAAGGGAAACTTTACGGGCGAATGGGCTGGACTCACATCCTTCTTGCCTTTCTTATCTCATTTATGGCTACGTAATGATAAAAATATTAACAACTATCGTATTGTACCCCCACCTTAGACAACGATATTTCATGGGATATTCTTATGAGATTACACTCTCACAGCATATAGAACTTACATATTTAGGATCCATTTATGCTGTGAGAAAGAAGTTCTATTTTTATAAAATATTATATCTTACTCAAAGATATGTACGCCTTATCAGTTATCACTGCTACTAAATGAGTACATACATGAATCTGATTCTTGAAAGTGTATGGGATTTATAAATTGAAAATTATAGAAGCATTTGATTTTTTAAATTATCATATGAAAATTTTATACCAATATTCAATTTGATGAGTTAGCACACATCAGCCAAAGTTCTGTCAAGTCTTTTTTGTTGACTCTTTTTGTTGGGGGGAGAATCGGTCTTACTTGTTGACTTAATTGTGTTACTTTAACTTTGAAAAACAAATCAAACTCGGAACTAAAGATGCTTATGGATAATTCTTTACTAACATTTCAAATGAGAGCATCAAGATTCAAGATGATCAAGCGGTGTTGTTCAAGTGTAGTCAGTTGGGGAAAATATGAGGCTGTTTGGTAGAGTGTTTTGAACAATAATTTTCAGTGTTTAAACAATATTACACGTATTTTCATACACTTTTTTACTCACACGTATTTCCAAAAAATATAATCAACCTTACTAAAACGACATTACCAAACGAACCCTATAATACAGAAATGGCTATGTCATGCTTTTGCTAAGCTCACTATCTCTTATTTATTTATTTATTTTAAATTTTTATGAATGATCACTTTCTTTTCAAAAGTGATAACTTCATGATCATTAATAGTTAATACCCAATTTTAATACTTAAAGTAAAGAATAGAGCGTTAAAAAATTTGAAAAATATTACTGTACATTTGAGGTACTAAATAGTCATAGAGTTACATAAACCTTAATTTTTCCTAACAATAAGAGGAAAAAAAGAGGAGAACATAAATTATATACTATATGATATAACTTGTGTAGTGGATAACATATTTAATTGCATTGCACCACCAATTTTTTGGATAGACATATCAACTTTTATTTATTTATTTATTTATTTATTTTTCTTTTTTTCATTTTCATTTTTTACTTTTGGTTTTACACTTTGTTGAAATCAGACTCTCTCTCTCTCTCTCTCTCTCTCTCTCTCTCAATTTTATTTTTTTAAAATTCCTATGATAATACACTGCTTCTTCTTCTTTATTATCATTATTATTTTTAACATTAAGTGTGACAATTTTATTCATAATACATCACTTTTATTGTCTATAATTCTCATTCTCTTAAAATTTCTAGGTTGATTAAAAATCTAACTTCATTACAATTTGAGATTCTATATCTATAATAAAACTCTTCCAAGTTGATATATTCTTCCACCTATCTTACCTATGAACATTGCATGTATGTATTTGTCTTCTTTGTTTTTGTTTTTTGGTTTTTGGTTTTGCATGCTTAAAATGAAATGCATCAAGTTAATTAGGTTTGTGCATAAGAAAGATTTCATGTAGTTTAAAATGTTCTATGTGCATGGATCAGTTAAACTTCCAAATTTGTTTATATGATGTTATTGCTATTCTATGAACTTTATCTTTTTCATGTAATTTAGTTTATTTCGTGTATTCATTTGTTGTCATTTTATACTACTAAAGGACTGTGATTGTGTGTGCCAATCGTGCTTCATGGTTCTTTCTGTTATATGAGTAAAAATCATATGCTAAATCTAGGCTCATCAAACATGCTTTGTAAGTGCGATAAAACTTTTTTGTTTATTTGTTTTTTGGATTTAGTGTCATAATATTTAAAAGTAAGATGGAGATAGTGTCTTCATTCTCGAGATCTTTCTTTATGCAATTTTTTTTTTCTCTAATTAGTTATTTCACTTATTTGTACATAAGTTAGTGGCTGGTGTGAATAGAAGAAACTATTTGAAATTGAAACTCTTCATTTCTTTTTTTTTCAACTCTCGCATAAATGGTGTGTATTTTTTTAAGAAAGTGGAAAGATAACGTGAAATAATATTCAAAAGTCCGTGGAGAAGAGAAAGGAAAAAGCCTAAAACTAAAGAACAATAAATTACTCTTTTAAGTAGTTTATGTTTTTTAATTTAAAATTATTTAACTAAAAGATAGATATATTTTAGAAAGTTTAAAAATTTGTATGAGAATAATTTAGTACGCAAAATGATGAAACTCAAACAAAAATCCTGTTATTAGTAGTAAAAATTATGGTTGCGCTAAGTGGATATATTGTCTAATTGTCATGCATATTACTTCAAATCAAATTATATGTTTGCCATTAACTTATTTGTTTTTTTTTTTTTTACTTTTTTTCTTTAATAATTTTTATCAAAAATTTTAATTGTTTGCTCTTATATAAATAACCTCGATATTCGCATAATTTATATTATGTGAATAATTTATATAAATAAAAAAAAAAAAAAAAAAAAAAAAAAAAAAAAAAAAAACTCAAAGGTGCTTTTCAAGAGGGAATCAGGAAAAAAACAAAAGCAAAAACAAAAAACAAAACCTCAACGATGCTTTCTCGAAGTTTCATTTTTTTGATATGATATAAAGCTCGCAGCTGTCATTATATCTCGGTTGCTACCTATGTGCTATGTTAGCACTTAGCATCGCTATGATTTTTAGCAATAGGATTCAAGATAATCATGCAAACCTTGAGTCATTTATGGAATTTAATACTCTTTATGTGTTTGTCCTAATCTAAAGTTTTCGGTGATGATAATCTAAAATATTCGGTGATAAAGTAGATAATCATCACGACTTCCTTCTTCTATAATTCTTAATAAGTGAATTAAAAATCCTAATTTTATTATAATTTAAAATTCTTCATCTCCCCTATTTTTCTTTGTTGAGTGTGCCTCCAACTCTCTTTCACAACAGTTCAATTATTTTCAAGCAAGTCTTTTTTCTAAACTTTGCTTTCATTATTATATATATTTTAAAATATTTAGAAATTTGGAATATTTTAATTATTGAATTAGAAATTTGGTTTAAATTTTCTTTCAAATGTTTTTTGAATTGTTTTGAATTATTTAATTTCAAACCACTCGAAAATATTGTCTAAAACTTGAATGAAAAAAAAAAAAGTAAAAACAAATCTAGAAAAAATATAATAAAATAAAACACTTAATTGTGGGAACATATCTATTTGCCGAGTCTAATTTTAACCTATGTCAATTGCATGTTATTTTTTCTCGAGTAGCAAGGTATGAAAATCTAATAATTAAAAAAAATAATAAATGAAAACCAATTCATATCTCAGCAATAGGTTTGAAATATTATTGTTTCTATATGAAAAATAAAAACAAAAACAATGACAAAAGAGAAACATGGATACATATACTACAGAGGGGTTCACTTTAGAGAGTTGGTAATGGAACTTCTATCCGAATTCTTAAGGATACTAGTATTCCCAACCACCCCACAAATAAAGTCCTACATCCACCACTGAATATTGATGAAGAGATGATGGTCTCAGAGCTATTAGACCCGGACCTACAATGGTGGGATATAGGTCTCATTATGCAAAATTTTAATCCACAATAAAAATGGCAAGTACCCGATGAAATTATCATGTAGCAAGACAGTTGGCAAAAGAGGAGAAGCGGGTAGAGAGCCCTAATGGAGTATTTGGAGGGAAAGTATGGAAGAACCTGTGGAAGTGATGCAAATCGGTTAAGGGAGGAGAAAATATTTTAATATTTTATATTGTTTTGTCTTTCCTAATGGAATTAGGATTTATTTGCTTTTATAAGTTTAATTAAAATCCTTTTCCTAGTTGAATTAGGATTTTAATTGTTATTCTTTTCCTTGTTAAATTGTTTTTCATTTCTCAAGTAGAAGTAGGTTTATTATTTTTTTTTCTAAAAGGAGTAGGAGAAATTCTATTCCTATAAATACTCTTTATAGAGAGGTTGATTAATGTTATGCGCCTACCCTGCTCTGATACCAACTAATGCAGCGTAAGTATGTAAAAGCAGAATTTGTAACACACAATTACTACAACTCTTCCACGAAACCTAAGTTCCATAAGAACACTAAGCTAGTAGGCAAAATAATAGAGAAAACCTCTCTAACAAGCTTTTATTAATCAACGTATAACATTAATCAACCTCTCTATAAAGAGTATTTATTGAAATAGAATTTCTCCTACTCCCTTTAGAAAAATAAATAATAAACCTACTTCTACTTGAGAAATGAAAAATAATTTAACGAAGAAAAGAAAAACAATTAAAATCCTAATTCAACTAGGAAAATTATTTAATTAAACTTATAAAAGCAAATAAATCCTAATTCTATTAGGAAAGATAAAACAACACAAAATATTAAAATATTTTCTTCTTTCTTAACCGATCTGCTTCAGGAAGCTTAATGTATTGAATAAAATCAAAGTATTTGGTAAGCAAGCTTGTTGTAACATCCTACCCTCCCGAGCAAACTTGTCACGAAAAAGAATTATTTGGGATAATTCTTGTGAATTTTGCAAGAGTCATCTCGAAACTGGAATTCATGCATTGTGGGAATGTGGAGTGACACAGAATGTTTGGGCTAGGTGTTCTACACGATTGCAAAAATGCTCTGCAGGCCAAGTTGACATGCTCCAATTAACGGATGAGTTAACCAATCGGCTTCCTCTTGATGAGCTGGAACTTTTCCTAGTTCAAGCCTGGTTTATTTGGCACCAATGGAATCTGATGATTCATGGTGGACAATTGCAAGGACTAGGGGTATTGAACAAGAGAGCAAGGGACTTCCTAGATGAGTTTATCAAAGCCAAGATTTATGGCTTGTTTGGAAGTTTAGAGAGGGAAGAGAGTAGAGGGGAGTAAAGGGAATGAGAGTAGTGGGGAGGAGAGTAGAGGAGAATGATTCACCTCTACCTTATTTGGATGTTTTTAAAATTAGTAAGGGGGAAGGGAGTAATTAGCCCTTCCCCTTGTGTAATTTTGTTAATATAATAAGGGTAAATTAGGTAATTTACTTAATCAATAGTTTATGTACTCTACTCCCCCTCCAAATCTCTCCAATTTGGGGGAATTAAAATTGGGGGGCTAGAGGGAGTCCAAACCCCTCCAAACTCCTCCAAACCCCTCCCCCTCATTCTTTAAAAAACTTCCAAACAAGATAATTGCATTACTCTCCCTCCCTCTACTCTACTCCCCCTCCTTTTTTAAACATCCAAACATGCCATTAGCTTTCCATAAATTCAAATATGGTTAGTCCAACCAGTTAATGCCCATCACCATTATCTCACTTCAAACTAAATTTTGATGTAGCAATATTCACAGACCAAGGAGCCTCAGGGGTTGGTGCTATTATATGAAATGATAGAGGTGAAGTTATGGCTTCCTTATCAGCTAAGGGACCACCGGTGACTAGTAGTGAGGAAATAGAAATTCTGGCCTATCGCCAAGCTGTTGAGTTTGCTATTGAGTGTGGCTTTTCAGAGTTGGTTGTCGAAGGCGATAACAAGACAGTCATGCATTTTCTGAGGTTGAAGAAATGCTCGCCTTCTCGGCTAGGATTACATTTTCCAAGACATGATTTGTCTTCTCAATGGTCTATGATGGTTGGAGGTTCACTAAAATAAACGAAGTGCCAACTTGGTAGCTCATTCATTAGCTAAGCATGCTAGAAATGTTATGAGTGATGTCATTTGGATTGAGGATTCTTCTCCCTTTGCTGTGGAGGCTTTGTACTTTGATTCTATTTCTATTCAATGAATTTTGAGGATGGTTTCCTTTTAAAAAAAATGAAAAAAAAAAAAAAAATCCTATAATGTATTAGGAGGTATTCAACAAGTTCTCAAAGTGGGAAAAAAAAACACCTACTTTCAACTTCCTTTTTCATTATTATTAAGTAATGATCATTAATTTAGTTATTATATTATCAAATAAATTACGTATTGTATAAGATTACATGAAATTAATTAAGGCTTTGGTAATTAGTACTCGTACGTACCTCAAAAAGGAGGAGAATATTAAAAAGTCAATTTGAAGATAAGACCGCATCTCTACTAAGTGGGCCACGTTTTGGACGCAACACCTTCTTATAATCATAGCTTCATGGACCCAACTCCGCGAACTAAACACAAACACAAGCACAAACACGAGGCGCCACTGCCAATTGCCAAACCCAAACTGATCGAACTAGTTCTGGTCCACGTGTACGGCCACGACGAGGCTCTACGAACTCTGATCGTGCGGCCCACCATCTAAATATCTTCCTCCTCAAACAAACACACACAGCTACAAACACACCAACAACAACCCAAAAAATAAAAATAAAAAAATCCAAAAACGGAAAAAACATCTCAAAATCGAATCCACATTCCAAACTGGCCCCATTTGCTAGATCTCGCCGCGATCCACCGTCCGTACAATCTCCGGCGATTTTTCCGGCTGATCTCCACCGTAACCTCCATCGATATCCGATCACGGATCGTGCGGTTATCAGAGCGTCTTGTTGTTCTTTCTCGCGACAGGTGCGTTTCACGGAGATCTCTGCTTTTCTCTGTACTCAGAGCTCTAGAGCTAGGGTTTCATTCGCTTTTCCTTCTATTTTGTCTCTGTTTGGTTGCTTCGAAAATGAGCGACTCTCTTTTAGTTAATTCATCGAATAAACTGTTGTATTTGATTTCGCTATTCGCTGCGATAAATGTGAACTTTCAGTTCAAGTAAGCGCCATTGTTGCATTGAGCTTATTTGAGTCGAGCTTTTTTCCTTTACTGCATTATGACACTTTGAGATTCAGAAACAGAGGATGAAAGTAAATTACTGTGGATTTGTTTCATTGCTAATATATTGAAATTTTCTTTTGGCAGATAAGTTTTGAATAATCGGCGGCGAGCTTAACGGTCCACTACGTTATGTAGCAATTTGTTCTTGAAGAATTTTTTATGCTTCGTTAGGTATTAATTTAATCATCGACCAATTAGAGAAGTGCGAGGAGAATTTCAGAGAGGAATTTGAAGTACAATACACAAAATGGTATGTTTTTGGACCTGAAAGTTAGAGATTCAAAAAGTTAGAGATTCAAAATGTGTATTAAATGAACCATGGAAATTATTATAGTATGTATCTTTTTGTTAAATGTTTAGCAGAAATCAAAGCATGTGAGCTTGGAATAAAACTAATGGGGCCCTTTATTTATCTATTTTTAAAGAAACTTTGTCCGTGTGTGTAATTGACCTAGTGAATGCATATTTGAAAGGCTTTATTGCCCTTCTTGTGGTTCTTTGAAGAACGGAGGCAAAGGAAGATGCTATGGAATGTGCGCGCGCGCGTGCATAATTATAGTGTTTAAATTCTAGATTGAGACACAACCCCTGAACTGATGTGGTGCTCATGTTTTAGGAAGGACTCAAGCTTAATTAGACTTCGAAACTCTCTATTTTGATTGGAGGCTTAAATAGACTTGTCAGCATTTGTAGAAAACAAAGTTCTGAATCTGTTTTCTACTGACAACCCCAGAGTATTCTTGGGTACTGGAAACTTAAGAGTAGGACACAAAAGCATCTCTAGGCTTTACATGATAGTGTATTGTGCTGGATGGAATCTGATTATTGGCTTAACTCATGATGTTATTTTTACTGTTTTTTATTAGTTATCAAAAACATGGAAGTATTGTTGTTGTTGTGTGTGTTTCCTCTCTTTCTTTCTCATCGTTGTCTCTAAAGTACATGTTGATTGGTAATTGTACTTACGGTAAGGAATATGATTATGATTAAGCGTGGAGAGTGGAGAAGAATGAGGTGAAAAGATTTCCATGAATGCTTAAGTTTTAAGTCATTCAATTTTTGTCATTCATGGCGGAGTAATATTGCATTGTTAATTGAATTGTTGAAACTAAAACAGTTGTACTGATTGGTTAAGCAGTTCTAATGCAAATAATGTGAATGGTTCATTGATTTTAGTTTATAATTATCTACTAGATACAGATATAAAGTGTTCTCATTACTCTCCTTTTAATTAGCTATATGGTAAAGACATATTTGTAAGTAATTATTTGTCACAGTCTTTCCAGAATCAGGGCTTCTGGATGAACAAAGGTGCTGGATGTATAAATGATGGTGAGACAGCTTATGATAATTCTTCCAGGATTGAGCCGAAGCGTGCTCATCAGTGGTTCATGGATGGCCCTGAGGTGGAGCTGTTTCCTAGCAAGAAGCAGGCAGTAGAGGTTCCAACCAATAATTTATTTTCAGGAATGTTGAATCCAAATGTTTCTCCATGGGGAAATGTGCCCAGTTTTCATTCATTCTCTGGCCAATTTACCGAACGGTTATTTGATTCCGAAACAGCCAGGACTGCAAATTTTGATGACAGAAATATTCCATCACTTACCACAGAAAAAATGAATGTGGGAAGAAAGCTTGATGAGGATACATTTGGGAATGATTCCTCATTTGGTCTATCAATGTCACAGACACTAGAAGATCCTAGACTAGGTTTAAATTATGGTGCATTTAGAAAAGTTAAAGTCAGCCAAGTTAAGGACTCGGAAAATGTTATGTCTGTATCAATGCCACATGCCTATAATCGTGGGGATGACAATACCATGTTAACAGCTCATGCTTACAAGGCAGATGACAATTCAATATCAATGGGTCTCACATATAGCAAAGGGGATGACATCATATCTTTAGGCGACGCCTATGACCGGGTGGATAACAATTTCATATCAATGGGACAACCTTATAACAAGGGGGATGAAAACATATCAATGAGTCAAACATATGGAGAAAACACTAATTCTCTATCAACATGTCAGACAGTCAGCAACGGTGACAACAATATCATTTCTATTGGTCAAACCTACAACAAGGCAGATGACAATACCATGTCAACCTGTCACATCTTCAATAAGGTAGAAGACAATTCGGTACCGATGGTTCATACCTTCAACAAGGATGAAAACAGTACCCTATCAATTGGTCACTCTTATAATAAGGGAGAGAGTACTATCATATCTTTCGGTGGCTATGATGATGATGATGATAGAAATCCCTCAGGAAAGCTAATGTCTAGTTATGAACTGTTGATGGGTCATCCTTCAGTGCAAAGATCAGAGTCAGTAAATGAGAAAGAGTTGGTTAAATCAAGTTCTGATGCGCGTACAAGTACTGGCCTGATAACTGCTTCTGGAACTGAAAATGTTTCCAAAAAGAAAGATGATCTAAAAATGTCCAAGAAGGTTCCTCCAAATAATTTCCCATCAAATGTCAGAAGTTTGCTGTCAACTGGTATGCTGGATGGAGTTCCTGTAAAGTATACTGCCTGGTCACGGGAGGTAAATATCAGTTCAAATGTTTATTATTTTCTTTTAGATTAGCTTATCATTGATGAAATGACTGGTTCATTCTGTGCATGGATGGTAGAAGGAACTTCGTGGTGTTATAAAAGGTTCTGGATACTTATGTGGCTGTCAGTCATGTAACTTCTCTAAGGTAAGTTTCTGTAGATTTAGTTTCTTATATATGGTCCGTTTGGTTAGGCATTTTGGGAGCCTAAAAGTGCGTTTTTAAAACTCAAAACTTTGTTTCACAACAGCAACTCCTTATAGTTTCTATACAAACACTCATTTTATACCCAAAACACCATTTTGCAACAACTTATACAAACACATCCATAATAGGAATTTTATGCACAATTAGTTGACTCAATGGACCAATTATTTGATTTTCAAGGTGATCAATGCATATGAATTTGAGCGTCATGCTGGATGCAAAACAAAACATCCAAATAATCACATCTACTTTGAGAATGGAAAGACTATTTATGGGATTGTCCAAGAGCTCAGGAGCACGCCTCAAAATATGTTGTTTGAAGTTATTCAGACTATAACCGGCTCACCTATCAATCAGAAGTCCTTCCGCCTTTGGAAAGGTGATGCAAACTCTCTTTAACCTGTACTGCTTTGGAATTTTGTGTCAGACATTCTCCTTTTTTTTATATGTCTTTCTTCTCATGCCTGCTCTTGCTACTTTCAGAATCCTTTCTAGCTGCAACACGTGAACTTCAGCGTATATATGGAAAGGATGAGGCGAAGCAACTATCATGAACCGAGCTGATTTAAATTGTAAGGTAGGATCATCTTCGTTTTGTGCATAGAAGTCATCTTTTTTTGTCTATATCTTGTACTCATTATGGTGATTGCACCACTAACTTAAGGGTTTGGATACTTTTCAAATTTAAGGGCAAGGTACATGGTGGGACTAGGAAGTTCTGTATGATGACGGTTACTCATTAAAAAAAGGAACACTGTATGATGACAGATTGTAGTTCGTGGTATTTTTTTTTTTTAAGAAAAAATGAAATTTAAGATGTAACCTGTTGGCGGAAAGGATATTTTGTTACTTTTAATATGCATTCATTCTCATTGATCTTGCTTTTATACGACTGTGATATGCTCATTAATGGGACTAATTGTTTTTGAAGGAAGATCTAGGGCTACATCTGTTTAGTTTTCTTTATTCAGTTTGAATCATATAAGAAGTAACTCAGCAATATTACTGATTTTTTTTTTTTTTTTTTTTTTTTTTCAATCTAAATTGTATTGAAGAGATATGGTGCTAAGACTCCATCTACTTAAGTCTATATTATTTAGCGCCATTAAATTGTCTTATGGAACTTTTTTTTTTTGGCTGGGTAAATTGTCTTATGGCATTTAATTACACAATTTGGTGTTTCTGCACTGTTAATAAACAAAGACCATCTGATATATTAGTGAGAAGCATCTGATATAAGGGTTTTAGGAAGAGAGAGCCCAAGAAGGCATTATGGCTTTGTTTTAGGATCTTAGGAAGATGAGAGCCCAAAAGAATGTATTTCATGGTGCAAGATGAAGGAAATGCTGGGCCATTACCCAATGCTTCACCTGCCAAATTAATATCCTGGGAGATTGAGATGCTAGGCGATACTCGACATCGGAGTAGATTCAGTTCCTGATCACTTACTCAATTAATGTGGGAAACTGGTGCTGATCAGACACTACTGCATATGTCCTGAATCATGGCATTCTCTTGTAGAGAATCATCTGATCTTCCTTCCACCATATTAACTCAAGTGCTATCTCTGATTCATTATATTTTCAAGTCAATTGTCATATTCCTTGACATAATTAGAGACCAGTTCACATACAAATAGAAAACCTTTTGATGCAGGACAACCAAAACAAAACTGAAACAACAATAAAATAAAATAAAGGGATATGACCTAGGAGTCTGCACCTAGGCCTGGCTTGGAGTTAGCACCAAGCGAGGAAACCACTAGGAGTCAGCACCTAAGGTAGACCTGCAGTTTCAGGAGTCAATACTCTAGACAGTGATTGGACTCCTTTGCTCATGAACTTGTTCATCTCTAGTTACAATTTCTCCACCAGACAATTCAATTGTGATTGAATTTTTTTCTGTTGATTCATGATTGGATTTTTTGTTTCCAGTGCTACCTGCTTGTATTATTTGCTTATCTGGTGCTGTTTTCTCATCAATTGATGAAGTTGAGGACTTGTAATCTTTGCTTTTACCCCACACCACAAGATATAATCCTGCAACTATGATAATCGCACCTAGTATCCTGTACAATTGATGAATTTAGTTAGTCACTTTGTTCTAGTATGGCTGTGGTGGTGGATTGAGCTTGAAGAATACCTTCCAAGATACAGTTGCTCGGCTAAAACGAATGAGCCCATGATAGCAACAATAACCATGCATAGGGGATTAAAAGCTGTTACAAATACAGGGCCTCTGTCTTGCATCACAACCCCTTGAATGTAATATGTCAGTCCCGAACAGATTATGCCCTGCATCAATAAATATAAGGAGTTGTAAATATGTCGTTTGCTGGCCTAGAATCTGATTCTTCCTTGGGCAAAATCCCTTTTTCCATGACTGGAGAAATGAAAATATAGATGCTAGTAGGCTTTTTCCGTTTCTTTAGAAAGATGATTTTTTCCCCTTTTGTTTGTGGAGATGCAATAATGCATGAGTTTTGGTAGTGGTGTGTCATGGTGGGGAACTCTGGACAGGTGATACAGACGAAGATTTATAACTAAGTCGGTGTTTGAAAGTCAGTGTTCAGGCATTTCGGTCTTTCTTTTGGGTTATCTAACCCTATGGTGGTATACAATCTCCTGTATTATAGCCTAAGATTTTGATATGATAATAAGGGATAGATAGTAGCTTAAAGGAAATAAAGTTCCTAGGGCAATGACAACCTCCCTCCCTCCCCCCTGCTTCTCTCTTTTGGTTGGACAAAGTCCTTTATAAATTCTCACAAATTCTTGCTACAAGATTAACATAGTTACATATTTTGAAAATTTAACAACTAAATTGCATGATCTTTATATTTTTAACATGCATATCTAAACTAAATTGCATGATCTTTATATTCTTAACATGCATATCTAATTTTGTTTAAATCGAATTTTATTTATTATTCATTCCATAAACTTATATTTTTATGCATAATTTAAGATTAAAAAAACTTGAAATTTAAACATTTAATTGATGGAGTATTTATTGATTTTTGATCTTTTTCAAATTTTACAAACATAAAAGATATAGTAAGAAAATGCAATCTAACGGTGAATTTGTTAAATTTCACATTTAATAAAAAGATATAGGAAGAGTTTGAAGTGTGCTTGAAGAGAAACCTTGTCCTAGTTGATTGGTGCTACTCCATTTGTCAAAAAGGAAAATGCTTTTGCTTTTTGTCTCAATTTTTTTTTTTTTTTTTTGGAAAAATCCTAAATTAGCATTTTCCAAAAATAAAGTATCCTTTTATAAATCATTGTTATGAATTCTGTTCTAGTTGAAAAATACCATTCTAGTATGTAAATCGGAATGAGAAATCTCCATATTCCATTGGATAAAATTTCGGGTCATTTCTGTATGAAGTTTTGCTGGTATGAAGTATAAGCTTCAAATTAGATTTGCTATGACGCAATCAAATGATTTGAAAAAAAAAAAAAAAAAAAAAAAAAAGAAAAAAAAAAAAAAAGAGAACAGAAATTCTCAAGTTTTGGTTGCATTTGAAACTTTTTTCTTCAGTTTTGCACTAAAACTTTTGGGTTTGAAATTTTTTTTCTCCAATTCTGCACTAAAACTTATGGGTCTCTGATTTTCAAAGATGATAGAGGTCTGTTTGGAATCCGCTTATTTTACTGAAACTGAAAATTTTTTATTGAAAGTACTGTAGATAAAGGTAAAAGTTAATCGAAACAATATAGTGGGACTTATGAATAGTACTAAAAAATGCAGTGAGATCCACGAATAGTACTAAAAATAAGTTGAATAGTAAAATAAGCTAACTTTTTAAGATGAAGCTAAACACACACTAAGAGTGATGAGATTTTGTAAGCGGTAACTAATGAGATTTTGAAATAAAGAAGAATAAGAGTGTAAAAGTCGTTGCACGAGACCAGCGGTGGAGTGGGGTATAGGTGAAAAGGGGGCTTCATACTTTATAAATATCCCAATAATTTTTGTTTATTTACAAAAGTACCTAAACTTGATTTTTAAAATAATCAATCTAATCACGTAATGATTATGATATTTCTTTTAAAACACTATATATTATATTCGTTAAATGATTTTACATTAATTTATATCATTTGGCTTAAGAATAGTCATGAGTAATAACATTTTTTTATTAATTAATTAATTAATTAATATATATATATATATATATATATATATATAAACAGGCACACGAAGTGATAATTTCAAAACAGTCCAAAATGGTATATCAAAATTTGTGTAATTAAAGTGTGTGCGTGTGTTTAGCAGTTTGTTTCTCAAAAAAACAAAAAAGGTTGGTACTGAAATATTCACCAAAGTGAGATTCAAGACTTCTTTTTTTTATCTTTTTGTTTCACATTGAAAAATTTCAGAATACCAAACAGACAATTAACGTTATATTCTTACACTGTAGAGAGCTGCTAATAGTTTAACGTCCCAACTGATCGCCCAGATTGCAGCTTTTCCCCTCTCCATCACTAGTGCCACTATGGTGCCTTCGATTGAGCCTAACAGGCATATCCAAGCTGTTAGGGAAAGCTCAGCAGGGTATGTTTTTAGTGTGATTGCCTGGAAAAATAGAGAGCCATGAGAGTATTATATTTGGGACTTTGTTGTGAATTACTCATATTGTACCAATATATAAATTTATGAGGAGGAAAACTTTACTTGCAGAATAACAAAACAAGCCCAGCTGAAGCAGCCAATTGTTATCATTACGGCACCCTTAATCGAATGATGAAGATTGGTCCCATTGTTTTGCTGGTCGTGGTTTGTTTTTCCTTTAGTCCATATCAACTCAAGAACTGGGCCTTTTACCAGTGTTATGACCATGGCTCCCGCTACTGTTGCTAGAGTCCCTAACACTTTAGCTTGGCTTCGGATACTCTTTAATTTTACCTTCTCAAGCCTAGTCACAGACATAAAAACAACATTTTTTACATTTATAAACAAAAATCCTATTAAAAAAAAAAACCTTGTATTTATACCATTTAATTATCTCTTGATACATCAAATATAGTAAGAAAAATAAGGAACGCAGTAAACCGAGAGAGAAGACAATGAAAACTTAATTGAATTTAGGATTCAACGTTGGGCCTATCAATGGATTTTACATCTATAAAAATTGTCTCGAAAATATTTTTGGAAGCTAACAGTTTAACAAATAGAGAATTCTGTTATTAGAACATCTTAACACAGAACATAAAATATTTTTCCCTTTGTTTAATTAAGAATATATATTCTATTATACTTATAACTTTAAAAAAAAAAAAAAAAAAAAACTTTTAACATTAGGAATATATTCTATTTGAAAGTTTAAAGCTTTCTACAAGTTAGGTTTGGCCTTTTGCTAATGGAGGAAAAAAAAATTATGATAGTTACGTAACGCACTTTGACATAATAGAGCCTATCGATGTAATCTTTTGGAAAAATCCTAAAACCAAATCCCTAATTTGTCATTTTGTGTTAAAACCATTTTTTTCTCTCTCCTGTGTGTGTTTGTTTTTCAAAAAATAATTTGTCATTTTGTTTTGAAAAAAAAAAATAAACAAAAAAGAAAAGGACTACAACAAGAAAAAAGAGACTCGAAGAATCAGATTGCCGGGGTTAAGTATTTCTCTTGATGATAGATTTATCAAGTCGAAATGTTGGAACCCTTAATCTTTTTTTCTTTTCTTTTTTTTCTCTCTTAGTAACAGTCGTGATTAATAGATTGTGTAACGTTGAATTACATGTATAAGAATATTTGTTTACGATTACGTTAAGTTTGAAGCTACTTATTACTTAACAGTTAAAAATCCAATATCACAAGATGAATAGATTGTGTAAACATGGTTTTACAAGTGATCCTTACGGATCAAAATCAATCAACCAAGACCTCCCCAATCTTGCATTTTGGATTTGAGAATTTAATTAAAGTTTTTGAAGAAAAATTCTAATATAAGTGACTTGATATGAGTTTTAATAACACGTGATGGAATTAAGCTTTCAAGATTTTACTCAGGCAAAAACATTTTCTAATGTTGTATTTGAAATAAAATTTTACGTCTAATAATTTTGAATCTGGCCAATATCAGTATCACAAAAAAAAACAAAAAAAAAAACAAAAAAGAGAGAATCTGACCATAAATTTCGTAATAGAAAAAAATTGTTAAAAAAAAAAAAATTTAATTTAAGTCATTTAAACTAAAAAATGAAATTCAAATCATTTTCTTCTGCAACTATGTAAACACAAATGAACTACTTTAATATTTAAATTGCTTTCAAGTTTTGTTCTTAGTGAAGTATATGCGGCTACAAGATCTTGCTTTACATTTTATTTACCTAAGCAACCAAGCCATTAGGAAAGTAATGGCTGGAAGAACATTGGTTAAAGCTGCTGCAAACGTTGCTGTTGTGTACTTCATTCCCAGAAAGTACAAGTTCTGGTCAATGACTGGCCTGCCAGGAGAACAAGATATAAGATATGCTTAAACAATACAATACTATGAATAATTACTATAAGGCTTAGTATTAAGGAATACTTACTCTAGTAAGCTAAGCGCAAGTAGTTTGGTGAAGATAGGAACCGTCATCTTTGGCCTTACTTTCCTGTAAGATAGTGAGGGAAAATTTGTTTTAGTTATCTCTTCCCTCTGCATGTGTATGTGTACGAGTGTGTGTATATGTATGAGTGTAAGTGTTTAAGCAGAGAGGCAAAGGGAGATAACTTGTCAAGAATCACTGCAAAAGGAGCAATGACAAGAGTAGCAACCACATGGCGATAGACAACAAGTACGTAATTGCTCATCCCCTGGTTTAGTGCAGCCTTAGAAAGGACATCCATCCCTGCAAACCCAAATTGCAAGAATACAACTGCAAGAAATGGTTTTATTCTATCAAACGTTTTCTTCTGCATCTTGTTGGTGCTTCCTCTTTGAACTTGAATATCCCACAAGCTTCAATTGTGAAACAGGTATATATATAGCTCATAAGAGTATCCAGTGGTATCACTGATTCTGCTTACATCTAGCTGCATGAGAAAAACATGATGTCACATAATATATTCCCAAATCCACGGATTCCACTAATACATTAAAACTCAATTATTACTCACCAATTATTGGCACTAATTAATTTAGTATCTGAGGGCCATAAACTAGGTGATCATACACCTATATATACCTAGGCTTACTGATGTAAGAATGCTTTAAACCTTAGTGCTTTGGTTTATTTATATGGTACTTCGGTGATGGTGGTGAGGGTCACTTCACTGGTGGTGGAGTTGCTTTGTAGCCATTTTCAAAAAGTTGGATTAAATTATTTGTGACCCTTTTTAGTCTTCTGCAATTTTTTGAGACTTTTTTTGGCATAATGCATAAAGGAAATGGATAAAAAGTTTTCGATGTAGGAAGCACGAACATTAACATGAGTACAGGTACATGTATGGATACGGATACGGCACGATGATATGAGCAATTTTTGAAAAATTATAACGTAAGATGGTTGATATGACACCAATATGACATGAGTAAAACACGTATACGGCACCTAAATGAAGTGTCCATACTTCTTAACTTTCTATACCTAATGAAAGACAAAAGCAAAAATATAATTAATTTTGTCTTAGTCGCGTGCTCCCTAAAACTACAATATGGTCTTCAACCGCAAAAAATCAAGAATAAGGTGGAAGAGCCAAAAGGTTTGCCCATACACCAATAATAGCATAAAAGGTGACGGATAGCAAGCTTTTGATCATGTACATTATTAAAGGTGCCAAATGATTTTTTTAACTTACTGGTCAAAAGAAAAAAAGAAGGATGGCTAGCATTACAATCTTCTTTATATTTTCTTTCTGCTTTAAATTTTGGTTTTAGCGAGTCTGGGAAATTACCTAGTGCAAGGTCAAGCTTATGCTGAGCACGTAAATCCCCACTAGGTTTAGTCTATACTGAGCATGGTTTTGTTTCCTTATGCTTTGTGCACTACTTGTAACTTTGTGCACTATTTGTGACTTTGTAAGACCCTACCCACTTCCACTCTGGAATCCATTTTCATTTTGTGCACTTTAGTTTCGTGTTTCAGTGGCTATCCCTGTACTAGAGAGTGGTGTTGTACATCAGCTCTTAAACGTCAGAACAATGTTTCGTTATTGGGGTGTTGAAGGTTGAGCTTGCTGTGTTACACATAGATTGCCATATTTTATTGCCTTTCCGAATAGGAAAACATACAAACACAAAAACAAAAACATCAAAAAGAAAACAAGTTTGGCCGACAGATAATTTTATGATTTGGAGAGAGAAATACTTTGGGAAGACTCTTGACTCGTTAATATAACGGCAAATGATTATAAGCTCAACTATGTTATACTAACTACTCCAATTGAGTAGTTAATGTAACATATATGGACATTACTTAATTCAAAAAATTTGAGTCTAAGCATTTGAACTCAACTATGTTATACTAACCATTAATTTTTTTTTATTAATATCCAATGTGAGACTTCATTATTTAACCAACCACACGACTCACACGTAAAAATTTAGATATTTTATTAATATGGAAATCGTCTCTCTGATCAAATGTTGTAATTTACTCACTAGAGGTATGAGAATTGGATTCAGAATTCCTTTCTTAAAATCTGTTATGTTTAGGCCATGTGCATGAAGCTAAGGTGTGGCCCATCGAAGAAAAAGCCAAATATTTGTACGGAACTTAAATGAGCAACTTAAAGTAGAACAACAATCTATAGCAATTATAAATTTGTTGGAGTAATTGAAAGGCATATGCTGACCTATTTTCTGATCATATAAGCTTCTATAGTTTTTAATTTTGATGGTTTATGTCATGGTAACAAAGCCTAATTTAACCAAGGGGTCAAACATATGGTTACCTTATTCGATGTGGGGTCAAAGTTAGGACTTGGAGTTTAGAGGCGACTTTTATATTGGCTACGAGTGGCACTTCTAACTTTTGGCTACTACTTAGTCGTTGAGGGTTTTTTTCTTTTTCTTTTTTGGTCTTTGATGAAAAATTATTTTGTTTGAAAATTTTAAAATGTCAAGTTATTTGTTTTAGGTAAAATTGATTAATTGACTTAATTTTTTTAATCTATTTTAGAGTCCATATTTTTAGGTTGGAAAACAATGATCAAATTTAATCAATTTATAGTATTTTTGGTGAAATTGACTATACTAAAGGTGTATTTTAAAGTTCAAGACAAAGACTCAAGCTCAACTCAAGTCAGACTCAAGTTTAGCGCAAGAAAAATAAAGTTTTTATAATTTCGATTGCAAGTTCAACCAATCGAGATGAGTTCGATTCCAGCTCGACACCTAGTTTGACCAATCGAGATTACATGTATCAGCAAAAATCAAAAACACGAGAAGGCCATAACTTATTCGTTTCAAACCCAATTCATAATTCATTTGTTGCACTAATTAAAGGATATCAGAAGCTATCACCAGAGAGGCTTCTCATAGAGAGAAATCATCGTTTGTACTGCTAGGGTTTGTATAACCAAGTTTTTTCTCAATTTTACTATACCGGAAACATTCAAAGTAGATTGTAAGAGTTCAAGACCACATAAAGAAAAATTAACAATGTTGCTGCTACCATAGTGCAGGACTTATATGAAGTCATAGAGCAATCCAGTCTACAATAGTTACTAGACAAACTTTCAAATGGATTTCTCGAAGTCACAAACAGGGGAGTTTTTATGCAATCAATTAACCACAATTACTTATTAAATCTTTGAGAGTGGATCTTGGAGTCACGAATAGGGGAGTTCATGTGCAATTCTTCAGAATGGAAGAGTCATGGATTCAGAATTACATGTAGTTACACCAGTAAGTACTATATGAGGTAGCAGTAGATTTAGAATTAAGTCTATTATATAATCTTCAACTCTATTAATGGACATGTTGCCTTGAGGGTTGTTTAGGCTAAATATCCTCCCTAGTTTTTTTATTTATTTATTTTTGAAACAATTTGTTTCATCAGTTTTCCTAAATTACCATATTATTGTCTTATGTTATTTCCACTAGATCTATTGCTTTATTATTTTATTAGTGACATATTTAATTTATGGCAGTTAACCTGGAAATCAATCAAAATGCATAATTGGTTAATTATATAAAGTTAATTAATTCTGCTATAAAATCTATCAAGGGGTCTAAAAACCCTAACAACTTTGTTATTGGTAATTTTTTTTTTTTTAGTTAATTTTTTTGAGGTTGTATATTTTGTTTTAGATTTTAAATCTATAAAAAAATTTATGGCCTTTAAAACAAGGAAAATACTAGAGTCATTGCCCTAAATCCAAGGATACCTCTGTCCCTGGTTGGATGTGCTTGCAAATACCTCCGTCCCTGGTTGAATGTGCTTGCAAATAAGGGAGATGTCAGCACTAGAATCCACTTTCTCAGTGTTTAAGCTTTTTGACGTTGATGCTTCCCAACATAGGCATAATTGCATTCCTTGATTAATATTAAAAAAAATTGACTTTTTCATGCTTGAAACAACTAGCATTGGAATAACAGTCCCAACAGAAATTTACCAAACAACTAAATAAATAATTATTCATTCTTTCACCATGAAGATTTCTGCCATGTTCACTTGCTTGATATGATGGTGATTGTCACATGATTACTACTTTCCTTGCCATTCTTACTTGCATTAATCAGTTCCCTAGCTAGCTGGTGGTATTTGATGACAATGATGGACAGAGAGAAGTTTTATCCTTGTCATTGGCTGAGATAAAGGAATTTTGGTCCTTGGCTTTCCCCACATAACAAAGATATAGACCTAAGATGATCACAATAATGGCGCCAAGGACCCTGTACATATATATGGCATTACATAATTTGCAATCATCTTTCATTCATAATAATGTTCTGCATGTATATATAGTTATGGTGAAGGAAAGAACTCGATAGATTATACCTTCCAAGGTTCATCTGCTCGGAGAAAATGATGGAGCCTATAGCAGTACTATGACCCAGGTGAGGGGACTAAAGGCCGTTACAAAAACCGAGCCTTTTTCTTTCATTGCCACTGATTGTAAGTAAAAATTTGCTCCTATTCTGATTATTCCCTGCATATATACGTCATTTTCACACCATGAAGAGCTGAGAAAACATTACACCCACATTAATTTCTAGTCACGTGTTCATGTTTATGCGTGTTTTTTTTTTTTTTCGGGTGGTACCTTGTATAGCTGTCAGTTATAGATATAAATTGGATTTTAGCTTGAAGAAAGTTGCACATTGATGAATGATTTCATTTTTAGACTAGTGCATATTTTTGGTCTTTAGTTTGGAGGTGTTTCATTTTTGCCCTTACTTTTCAAAATTTTCATTTTGATCCTTTATGTTTGATTTTGTTTTCATATTAACTTTGTCATTCATTTTTGTTGATAACCTAACAGTTTATAATATGTTTTTTTTTTCCTTATAATAATAAATTCTTACATTCTACATCATTTTAGATTAGCATCTCAAAAAAGTTAAATATGAACGGAACTTAACGAACATATTATTAACGAAAATGGATGATACTCTTGGTAGAATCAACATGAATGGCCAAATTAAAATTTTGAAACGTAAACAGCCAAAATGAAAACATCCACGAATTTAAGAGTTAAAAGTGTACTTTAGTCTTATTTTTTTAAAGAATATTTAAATTTATTAACAATGTTGTCAATTCTATTATGTTCCAATTTTATTTTTCTTCTAATCGGATGATCAAAATATTCATTTTTTAGTCAAATTACTATATGTTTTACTACTTTAGTATGTTTTGGTCAATATTTAAATTTTGTCCATTATAAGTTCACCCACTTCATTTTCTCCATTTTCCCCCTTTCTTTCCTTCATGTCTTTCGCTATTACTCTTCTTTTATTCTTATTTTTTACCGATTAATGATGATGTTATTTATCTTTCATGCACATTGATGGTAATATGGTTATGTGTAAAGGAGAATCATTAATGCACAAATAAGAAAGAACAAGTTAATTCAAGTTGAGGTAACAAAAAATATTGTTGAGAAATACCTAAAAATAATACTAAAAGAAGTAGTAAAAAAATGATAATCAAGAAAATAACAAAGAATATGATTTTAGATAGAATAGAATGATAGGAAAAAAAAATACAGCCAATTCTAATTAATCTATTGAAAATCCATAACTTATTCCAAAAATTGAGATTAAGGCTTGATTTTCCATGTTGCTCTAAATTTTCTTCTCTTTGTGTTATATCATTATTAGTCTTTAATAGATATGATATAAAACCGTATGTGATGAGAAGTTAAATATATTTATTTTCTATTTTTTATAAATATATAATAAAAATAATTGTAATTTCAAAACCGTAATTCAAAATAGATCAATATTTAAATATTTCCTATTAAATTTCAATTAACAAATGCGAACAATCACTGAAATGGAATTAACATTAACTTTGCTTATTACAAAGGGTTAGATTGCTAAAATTTTATTCAGTTTAAATATCATTACATAATAGAGAGCTACCCAGAGCTTAGCATCCCAACTAAGAGACCAGGCTGCAGGTTTCCCCCTTTCCATCACAAGAGCCAGTATGCTACTCTCAGCTGTGCCTACCAGGCATATCTAAGCAGTAAGAGAGAGTTCAGCTGGTTATAACCTTACTGTAATTGCCTAAAGAAATAAAATGCCTAGTTATTAGGGCTTTAAAACAAACCATTATATTAATGTTCTTTGAATTGGATTGTGAATATAGAACACATATTGACAGTGCACCTACTTGAAGAACAACAGAAAAATCTATGACAAAGCGACAAGCTACTAGCATTAGAGAACCCGCAATTAGATGTTGATGATTTGCAGTGCCTCGTTCAAGTTCTTGGTTACTTCTTTTGTCCAGGGAAACATAAATGTAGGTCCTTTTACTAGTGTCATTAGCATGACTCCTGCAACTGCTGCAATGGCTCCAAACACCTTGGCTTGGCTCCGGATATGCTTGATATAAATATTCTCAAGCCTATCAATCCAAAATAAAAAGTCTCAAGCCTACCAAGTTACACATGCATGTCAATCATGTTTCAGGATAAGCACAAGCAGAATTATGTTATTTCTGTGGAAGGGAGAAGAATGTTTGTCCACACTTGGGAATGGTGATTGTTAAATGATTAATTAAATTAAATCATCATATCTTAACAGTTTAAACTTTTGATAATTTATTATGATATTAGAGCATGAAGTCCAAACTTTGCCTCCACCTTAGCTCTCATTTAAAGTTTTCAAATGTGTTGAGCTCCACTTAATAAGAATATTTTAAACCCACGTGTGAAGAAAGAGTGCTAAAAGAAATTATCAAACTCACAATTTTCTAACCATTTAAGTTTTTGGAAAATCCATAATTTATTGAGACGTACTCAAGATGGCCTGCTAAATAATAAGCATCATTGGGCAACAGATGTTAGTTAGCGTATGGGAGTTACCTAAGAATGCAAGTCAATAAAAAGGTTATCGCTGGAAGAGTATTATCAATAGCAGATCCAAATGAGGATGATGTGTATTTAATCCCACTAAGATACAAATCCTCATTTAAAACAGATCTGCCAGGAGAAAATATGATTAGATAGATACAGGAAAATTTGCATAAAGGAAAAGAAGTTGACGAGTCTGAATCTTACTCCAGCAAGCCTATCAGCATTATCTTTGAGAAGATAGAAAGAGTCATCTTAGGCTTCCTATTCCTGTCCAAAAATTTTCTGTCGATTTCAGCATATTTAATCTTTCTAGAGATAAATAAATAGATGAGAATGTGGGTTGAGAGAGAGAGACTTGTCCAGAAAAAATGGCAAAGGGGGCAATGAAAGCAGTAGCCACAGCAAACGAATAGGTAACCAGGACGTAATTGCTCATTTGCTGGTCCATTGCTACTTTAAAAAAAATGTGTGTCCCTGCCAACCCAACACATAACAGAATCACCGCCATGAAAGGTTTCAACCTACATAAACAGTCGTAACTCGTATGATAATTGATTTCTCATCTTCACAGGCCTTGTATTGCCTAAGTTCTATGAATTACTCAGAATTGAAACTTAAAATTTATTATAAAGAAAAATGTTATCACATGAATAACTTTAACGTGCAAATTCCACTCTAGGATCACAAAATCTCAACCCGCTTGGCATAACATCAATATCAGGTATTGAACTATAGTCAGCTGAAACTACTTGCTGCATAGCAATAAGAGATATAAAACCAAAACTTTAACATTGATAGCCTTGTTACACACACTGTTACCACAATTTTGATTTCTATTTTGCGTATGTGTAATAAACAATGCTCTTTAGGCTAAAGGATGCTGCAAGTTATTTAAGTTACAGTGGATACCAAAAAAGTCTGCAATCACGAGAGATGGCAGAATTGCTTGTAGACAGAGACAGGACCCACGCCTCACACAAAATTAGAACTTTTTCTTAAAAGAAATATTAATTATTTAAAGTTTGCTTTCCTAAAAATTCAATTGATCTAAAGAAACTACAATAAAATAAACTTATCAGCTAGCCTATATAATTTATTTCCCTCCTCCTCTAAATACAAATTTTTTAACATAATATATTTTCAAAAAAAAAATTTAAAATGATATATACAGTTCTAATAATATTTTGGTAAACAAAAAAAGATATTTCTTAGTCACTAGAAAATTAAGGGCAAAAAATTATATGCGTGCATGTGTGCGCTCTTCCAATCTTTATCAATATATTTATTTATATTTTCTTTCAAAATTTCTTTGGGATGATAATAAATTTCACATATTTTATATTAAATGATCAACAACTTATCAACTTGCTTATAGAGTAATTGTATTTACGCTTACTCTTTTTGTATTTAGTGCAACCACATTCAAGATGAGAATTTTCGGTCATAAATATTGCTTTACAACAAAAAGAAAGATGGTTTTCTATATAATTACTGAAAATTTAGTACAAAACCAATCTTATTTTTTGGAGGATTTAAAAGAATGACAAATTCTGTTTTGATAAATGATTGATTTGGCATGTATTGAGAAAAAAAATATTTTGTGACTTTTCTTTCATTTATATTTTGTTAATACTGAATGGATACTAGTTTTATTTTTCATGGTATATTTTGTTTTGAATATTAGTATCATATTCATTCTTAAATTCTATAAATAAAAAAATAAATAAAAATTCTATGCTTTGGCCCCTCAAAACTAAAATTTTGGTTTTGTTACAAGAGAATATGGCCTTGTATCTCTATCGAATTTTTTTTTTTTTTTTTTTTTTGGTGCAAAGCAATAATTTTAATATAAGTTAAACCTTATGTCAACCCCAATCAACAAATGTAGAGGAAACAATAAAAACACTAAGAGAATGTTTGGTTCGCGTAATATTAGATTGCGTTATAATCTTAGATTACTAGAATCTTTTATCTTGGAATCACATTTTAAAACTTTGAAGATATTTTTGGTCATTTTAGAGATTTTTCTAGATAGCAGAGGTAGCCCAGTAAACTAGACAAACTGGAGGCATTTCCTCACATACTATATCTAAAAACTCAGGAACAAGATTTTGGTATTTTATACTATACTAGAAGAAGATCGTGTAGATGCTAGACCTATAGTATGATTAGTCCAATAGTGCCAAGCACAGAGACTCCTGCTAGAAGAAAATGGAAGTCAATCTTTCCGATCCCAGGTCACTGTTATTGATCTTTCCGGATCAAGGTTAGCAAGCTTGCTTCTTTCTTTATTATTGGTCCAAAAAAAAAAAAAAAGCACTACTAGCTATTGAACTCCTACTGTAATCATTTTAGAGTTTTTGGGGGGTTTTTTGTCATTAGAGAAGCTTTGAAGGTATTTTTGGTCATTTCAAAGATTTTAGATAATTCTAGAGATTTCTTGGTATTTTAGTCATTTCTTTGAGTGAGGAATGTAATATTACAATCATTTAATAAGGTAATCACATTACAATAATTTATGGTCATGAGAATGTTTTGGTAATCTTACATTAATGCAAAGTTGTGGGAGAAAATGGGCAAATGCTCCTTCAAAAAAAAAAATCCAACATTTTACCCCATTTTCCAAACTAATTAGGGAAATGCCCATTTTTTGAAACTCGATTTTCTTAAAATCGAGTTATTAAAAAAAAAATTGAAACCTTATATCAACTTTTTAAGGACTCTATAATGTCGTTTTAAGGACCTATAGTAACGTTTTGTAACTCGATTTCCATGAAGTCGAGTTATATGCAAAGTTTTTTCTTTTTTTTTACCTATAACTTAACTTCAAGGAGGTCGAGTTACAAAACGCCGTTATAGGTCCTTAAAACGTCACTATAGGCTCCTTAAAAACGCTGCTATATTCCTTAACTCGATTTTAAGAAAATTGATTTTCAAAAGCAGGGTATTTTCCTAATTAGTTTGAAAAATATGGCAAAATGCTGAATTGTTTTTTTTAAAAAGGCATAAACCAATTTTTTCCCAAAGTTGTGTATAGATAAATGAACCAAACTTTGTAATGTCCACATTACAATAATATATTGTTTGTAACTTTTTTTACATTACAGCGTGCAAAATTATAAAAAATCCCCCTTTAAGATCTAATAATTCCATGGAATTGAGTATTATTGTATGTGTGATAGCATCTACCACAAAGCTAATTGGTAATTCACTAGTTCAAGCCAAACAAATAATGGAGCAAACATGGTAGGCACGTTTCAAATCGATACATAATAATGCATGCCCTCACAAAAACACGAGAAAGTCAAAACATACTTAAAAAAAAAAAGTATAAAAAGGTGCGAGAAATAAAGGACAACTTTCTTTTGCAAGGAGACCCGCATAATGGATCCTTTGTTTCCCCTCCTAATAGATAGTAGAATAACATAATAATTCATAATTCGGAATCCCATTCAATCTCCCAATTAGAATCTTCATTCCACTCTGTGCCACTCTATGGGACAATAGTTGGACTTGTGAGTCTGTCCAACTAGAGAAAGTAGGAATGTGAATGTCCTGCAAACTAGTAGGACCAAAATGGGTATTTGCCCCTTTTACCCAAAAATGTAGCAAAATGTTCATATTTTGAAACTATCTAGCAAAATGCCCTTATTTTGAAACTCGGTTTTTAGAAAATCGAGTTTCAATGTAAAACTAGATTTAATAAAAATCGAGTTATTTGGAAAAATTCACATGAAACTCAAGGTCCTTAATTTTTTTTTTTTTTTTTTTTAAGTTTGATTGCCTATAACTCGATTTTCTAAAAATTGAGTTTCAATGTAAAACTAGAATTTTAGAAAATCAAGTTTCAAAACAGGGGTATTTTGCTAGATAGTTTCAGAACATGAGCATTTTGCTACATCTTTTAGGTGAAAAAGGCGAAAGCCTATTTTTGCCAAACTAGTAGTTAGGTTTACAAGGGAGTCCCTGAACATTCCCAATTTCTCATTGTTTGCACAAGATGGTCATCTTCCTTCTATGAACATTCCAATGTTTCGAATGTAGCCATTTCCTCTTCCTCTTATTTTTTAAATATCAAAAAAAAAAAAAAAGTCTCTAGTATAGACTTATGGACCTCACTCATTTTTTCTATTCTATCATTTTCTCTATTCTATCTTTTTAAGTGTAAACTTATCAACCCCACGCCATTTTCTCTATTCTACCTTGGAGATATTTCGGGAAATATTTTATGATATCATAGTAACATGCAATTTGCTGGCCTACACTAAAAAACCGACAACATGCATTATGATGAAAAAAAAAATTGATAATAAATGGGCCACAAAAGAGTCCAAGGTTGAACAACGTACACCGACAACATTACCTTTTCCTTTTTTTTCTTTTCTATTTTTTCTACATCTTTTTGACTGAGGATTAGTGACAGAGATATTCACATTATCACTTTGTGAATTCACTATGTATGTAAAGTTATATACAGTTAATTAATAGAATGGTCGGCTTGCCTTATTTCTTTGTCTGGTTGTTTGTCTCACATTTTATATAAGTTTTTAAAATTTTAATATCAACAAATGGCATTTCTCCACCACGAATAAATAATCTAGATATCTTCTTGTAGTTAAGGTGAACAGCTGAAATTTCTTCATTTGATACTTGTAAGCTAAAGAGTGTTGACCAAACTACTTTTATTCATGTTACTTATACCTAAAATAAAAGTGTGTGCGCTTTATATATATAATTTAGTACAGGCTATTTTCTTATGTTTTTAGAACTTCTTTTAAAAATTTTAACTTTGAAAATAAATCTAATCCATCAACATCATACTCATAAATATCATATTTAGTAGTAATTAATTACATATTTATTTGATATTTTATTTTTCACAAAACTCAATTTATTATTTAAAAAATAAATAAAATGACAAAGGATTTCGCTTGAACCCAAAAAAGAAAAAAAAAGAAAAAAAAAAGAAAGGAGGGGCTAGATATGGTGAAACGTGTGGAGAAGGGTGTGGACCAAATAAAAGAGGTCCACTACCCATCTTTGACGGGTAAAAACCAAATAAGTAAAGACTAAAGGTAGCACTAAAGAAACAAACAAAACTGTAAAAGGCAAAACAAACGTGGAAAAAATCTCAAAGTCTCGAACCTAAAGGAATGACAACGTACTAGAGAGTTTGATTGATGCTGCTTAGTCATGTTCAACGACAAATGCAAAGAAAGGTTTTTTTTTTTTTTAAAGCAACTTTTTCCAGTGATGTGTAATAGAAAAAATGAGGTATGAGCTTTTTTTGGGGGGATTTTTTTTTTATTTTTTTGGAGAGAGATTTCAACTCTTAGGTCTAAAGAAAATTAAAATTTTTTTGTTTTGTTTTTTTAATATTATGGGTATAATTTATTACTCCTACATTAAAAGCCTTCTTTCTCGATTTTGTTTTTTCTTGACATTTTTTCCCTAATTTTTTTGGCTGTAATTTAGGGTTTAATTAATTTATTTTATAGTTTTTTTATGGGAAACAAAAAACTAACCTAATTTGTCAAAATTTGAGGGCCTTAGGTAGTTATCTAACTCGCCTAAGACTAGCCACCCCTTGTTTCCTCCTTAGGGCTGATAGAACCTGCCTAGGATGAGCCACAGGTAGAGGTGTTTTTCTGTCATTAATTAAATGGTTTTTTGCTAATGAAATAGAGATAAGAAACGAAAAAAGAGTGGCAACTGTGAGAGTGTTGAAAAATGAAAAGAAATGATACATTTACAATATTTTCACAATAAATTCTATGTGGTAGGCTATTATTAGAATTAGTACAACTTGACACCTATGATTTTTTATGAAAATGTTATGGACATAGCATTACTCAAGAATAAAAAATAAGTGTGTTTAGGAGATAGTAATAGAATATGTATAAAAAAAAAAATAGACTATATATAGGATATGTATAAAAAAAAATTAAACATTTTAACAAATATTTTTTAAATTTCTGTATTTATTTTGAATTTTTTATGTTTAAATTTAATACCACTAAAAATCTTTGGCAAACAAAAAAAAATATATATATATATATATTTATATATTTATATTCTTAATCAATAGAAAAATAAGATCAAACTGAAAAATAACGCACGCACACACTCTTCCTATTTTTTCTATCAATATTTCAAATTATAGCTTAAAAAAAAATGATGGGGATGGTAGTAGCCGAAGCTCACATAGTTGTTGTTATTATTGTTCATTTCTTTTTTTAATTTTGACAAATGGTGGGTAAGGATTAAAAAACCAACTACTTATTTACTTGTTTACAGTCATTATTTTTATTTTAATCACAACTCACAAGATGAGAATTTGCTAGTGTGTGTTTCACAACCCTATAGTTTCGAAGCACGTATATGGCTGTTTCAAGGTGTGCCAACAATAATATCAACAGTAATATCAATGAGTAGTGGGTTTGACGTGACAACTCATTGCACATGGGTCCCACACAATCACCAAAATAACAACAATACAACTAAAACTCAAATTTAAGATTTGAAAACTCAAAGAAATTGTTCCCGTTTTCATCACTCAAACTTAATTTTTTGAACTTTGAGTGATGAAAATAAGACTCGCAAAAGAAATTTGCTCACTCTTGGAGGAGTCTTTAGTTTCCATTATCCATCTCCGATTTAATTAACTTTTGGGTTTAGTTTGGCTATAAACCAAGTAGTAAGTGGATGTGTTAGTTTGACTTCCTAAAGATGAATTCGTGGCAACACCACTTTTTTTTTTAAGCTATTTAATATGAGTACTTTGGATCTTTGATTTTCATTAATAAAAAAAATGTCATGTCCATAATATTTTTACAACAAATTTTAATTAGCATGTTGTTATTAGTTGTTATAGGCAGTGGCGGAGCCAGAATTTTGGCTCAGAGGGGGCAAAATTAAAAAATATTATTTAAAGTGAAATTGATCTAAAAAATGTTGATCGATAATAATAACAAAATAAATAAACATGGTAAGAAAATAAATATATTTCATATCATTAAAATAAAATTAAAAAAATAACCAATTCATACTACAAAATTTACAACAAAAAATTTACAAATTGATGTGGTAAAAATGTTATTAGTGTTACTTAAAAAATATATAATTTGAAATTATTTTTTGTAATTAGTGACATATCAATTTGTAAAATATAAGTAGTAAAATTTTTAATATCTCTAACATCAATCAATGATATAATATTGTAAAAAGTATCATTAATAGTGAAAATGGTAAAAAAAAATTAATAGAAAAGAAAAAAGAAAAAAATTGTGGAAACAGGTGTCAAAGGACAAGACAAAAACTACCTACATGAATAGTAAAATAGGTGGAAAGTTGATAGATTTGATGTTTGAGAAAACTCTTTTTTGCTTTATTTTTCCTTGTGTCAGACTCACTTTGTTTCAAGGAGTCTTTTTTTTTTTTTTCCTCCATGCAAGTAACTACTTAAGAATGAAGGTTACGCATATATGAAACTTTTAGGAGGAGTCAGGGGGAGC
Source organism: Quercus variabilis (assembly GCA_030445155.1). Classification (NCBI taxonomy): domain Eukaryota; kingdom Viridiplantae; phylum Streptophyta; class Magnoliopsida; order Fagales; family Fagaceae; genus Quercus; species Quercus variabilis. The sequence goes on from CP129451.1 coordinate 43,770,913, forward strand.
AGGTGCCCCCCCTCGCACCCCCCTGCCTCCGCCCCTGGTTATAGGTGAGCAAAAAAGTTATTTAAGTTATAAATTCAAATTAGCACCAATAACAACTTGCCACCCTAAGATTTGTTTTAAATTTTCTTCTTCTAAGATACAAAGAAATATTCACATGATCAACTGATTTCTTTTGAGACGCAAATAAAAATTTTAAAAAAAAAAAAAAATCTTTTTTTGAGAATCAAACTTTTAATAGCTAACCGGATGGTCTGCTACCCTATTTTGTTGTCAACCTCACATTTAATGATCATTATATTATCAACAATGGCGCATCTCCACCACAGATAAGTAAGCTAGATTTCATGTAGTTCGAGTGAACAGCTAAAACGTATTCATTAGATTCATGGATACTTGTAGGGAAATGCCAATCCTACCCATCAAATTGTGACTCTGTATAGAGGTTACTCCAGTATCGAAGATTGCTTTCATTATTGTCAAAACCGGGAAACTTTATGTTGAGGTTACTCCTGCATCGAAGATTCTGTTGTCAAAACCAGAAAACTTTGTATACTTTTGTCAAAACCAGAAAACCTTGTATTGAGGTTACTCCTACATTGAAGATTGCTTTCATTGTTGTCAAAAATGGAAAACATTGTATTGAAGTTACTCCTGCATCGAAGATTGCTTTCATTGTTGTCAAAACCAACCAAATCATTCTTTATCATTTAGGTTGACTGGTGTTTGAATACTTAATTCTTAAAAATGAGTGTACATTGGGCCCTTCAAAAGATCTTAAGAACGCTTTGAACAAGCATAAATATAGAATGCATGAATCTTTTTTTTTTTTTTTTTGGTGTCTGCACATCAATATTCAATTTATTGAAGTCTCATCAATTTGTCTATTACTCTTTTTAGCTTCTTTTTTTTTTTTTTTTTTTTTTTTTGCTGATAATTTGATTGTTACAAATGGAAATGGAGAATTTGAACTCCTAGAGCATTTACAGTAATTGTGCTAAAATATTTAGCCTTTTGCATCTCAAAAAATTATTTTATCTATTTTACTACCTTACTTTACAATACATTTACATCTAAGGTTCTATTCTTTATAACTCTTCATTCAAAATAATATAAAAAAAAAAAAAAAAAACTCATTAAAATAATAAATAAATAAATAACAACCCTCACAAAACCTGTAGCTACTAGCTACCGCACCACCAGCCACAACAACCCACCATCACAACCACAATCTATTGCCACAAGCAAACCCACAATCAAAATCAACCACCACCACAACCACCGCCACCAAACCCACAACCACCAAACTCATATGAACACACACAAAACAGAGTCTAATCACAAAATATCCATACCCAAATTTCGATCTCAATCCCAACAAAGAAAGAAGAGATATGGTCTGCGGTGGCGAAGTGGTGGTGAGAGGAGGAATAGAGAGAGATGGGTGAGGCAAAGAGATAGAGGAAAGAGGTGAGAGAGGAGACCAAGAGACAACCTCAAGAGAAATAAGTGGGACTGACAGTGTGTTTCAATGGAGTGGTTGGGTGAGAGGGCAATTAGTTGTGGAGAGAGAGAGAGAGAGAGAGAGAGAACATTATTTTATAACTTTTGAGCTACAATAAACTATCATAGATGGTAGTTTACTATAGCTCATTAGCAAAAAAAATTAAGTATACCACCATCATTGTGAATGCTCCTAATGTCTCCATTGAAAACACTAAAAAGTATCAACCAATTGAACTATAATGCTCTTGGCCACATCTTGGTCATGCTACACATGCTTTTGAGTTAGGAAGGTAAATATATAGGATTAGGATTTAGAAATCATCATTTGGTTTTTTTTTTTTTTTTTTTTTTTTAGCTCGAAGTCCACTTATTTCATACATAAGGTGAATTAAACCCCATCCTAACTGATCAAAATTTACCTAATTTACTTCCAAACTGATTTGAAGAAAAATTTCTTTAACCCAATATATGACAATTCAAATGATGTGCTTTTGATTATACAACATATTTAGTGCATTAAGTAATTTAATACATATATATAGTTTTGTTAATCGTCACATAATATACTGGAGAAGCTCCAAATCAATTTCAACGAAAAATTTTGTCCAATCAAATATGCTAAATGTCAGTTTGCTGCTACCAGAAAAACCCACACTCCTATTTATAGGTTACCCTGCATTCCATCTGAATCAATCAAACGAAACGGAAGTTGATACTTAGGAAAGAATTTCTTTAGCGATGAGGCAGCCTTTTTTCCTAACTTACAACAATAGAATCTTTTAGTTCTAATTTTGGCTAATCTTAGAGAATAAAAAATAATATAAATAAAAATAAATACCCCCAGATGACTTTTGTGTCTGGGTCTTTTTAAATGTTCACTTTTTTCTATGTACAAATGTACAATTTTATTTTCATCCAACTTGTTTTTTAGGGTAAATTTCACTAACCTACCCTGAGGTCTGAGCTAATGCCAAGAAGGTCCAAAACATTTCAAAACTAACCAACTTCATCCATAAACCGAACTTGGTCTAAAATACCATTTAAGCCTCGTTAGTCATTTAAGCCTCTCTCGTCCCTCTCTCCTCTCATCTCAACTTTTCTCATCCCCTCCCTAACCCTAAACTCAGATCAGATCCCTCAAAATCTCATGGTTATTTCCAACAAGCCATAGCCACCACGAACTATCACCACGATGGTTATCTCTCTCTCAAGCTTAGCCATAGCTCCATGAAGCCCACACCACCACAGATGGTAGCTGAGCTCAACAACACCACCACAACCACTGATTGCTGCTTTCTCTTCTCTATCTCTCTTATACTCTTCTTTATTTCCTCCGGCTGTTTATGGCCAAAATCTCCTTTTGTCTTTGGTTTTGTGATTGGTTAATTTGGGGATTGAATTTTCTATTGGCTTTTAAGGATTTAGTGATTTTGATTTGGGTTTGTAAACTAGGGCACTAGGCATTTTAGGGTTAGGAGAGAGATTTTGGGGTTGATTTTGAAATGGGTTTGGATGTTCAGCTCATATAAATGTTATGCATGCTCTATGTAAATGAATCTGTGTATATGTGTATAAGTCAGTGAGTGTGTGTAAGATTTGTTTGTGACGGTGGGCTTTGTAACAATTGTGGTGAGGTGGTAATTTTGTAAAAAATAAGCTTCTATTTCTACTAAAAGATGATGGGAAATTTGAGGCTCCACCACCATGAACACATTCCAGCCCCACATTCTAGCCTGTTCATATCAGTAGGCTGCTTGAGAAATATGTGTATGACATAATTTTAGATCTTAATTTTTTTGGTGAAATTAACACTTTCCCTCACTCAAGCTTTTTATTTTTGGCAGAGGATGTTCGTGGATTCAAAACTAAATCTTATGATTTTTGCGTTGGTTTCATGTGGTTTTGTACAAGAGAATAGTCTTTTGTTTTGGCTGTCTAAAGAGAAAGAGAAGAGAGGGATGACTGACAGAGGAGCGAATTAGAGAGAGGAGAAGGAAAATAGGGTACAAACTAACAGGTCTAGCGGTGGTTAGGAGCTAACTTGGGCTTAGGGACTAATTTGGCTAATTTTGAAATATTTTGAACCTGATTAGTATTAGCCCAAACCCCATGGTAGGTTAGTGAAATTTAGCCTATTTTTTTATGCAAAATAAGTCAAAGAAAATAAGCTAACCTAAACACACAGGTATCATGAAAAAACTGAAGAAAAAAAGGCAGGCTGTTGCTAATCAACTCTCAACATCAGAATTCGTAATGGCAATCTGACAAGAACAAATTAGATTCTATCAAGCTCCCAAAAAAGCAAAAAACCAACAACCGAAAAAGGAAAACAAACTAATATATAATTAATCTTAGAATACGAAGATCTACCATTCATACCCAAATGAGTACTGATCGTAAAATAATAACAGGGAGAGGCAATACAGGCAACAAAGACATTTATAACAAAATTAGTTTTTTCCATCAAACTGGTTGCTTTGAAAATGTATCCTTGTGATCCCATCTTCAGGACGATGTGCTTAAGATCCACAGCAAGCTGATCTTTGGGCAGTTTGGGCAGCCCCTGCAGCCTGGTCTGGTTGGTTAATCTTAATTGTCTGTGGCTGAGAAGATCCAACAATTAAAACTCTGTTAGAACAAGCTACAAGAGGATATATATATATATATATATATATATATATATTCATGTCTGGTCCTGGGGTTGGTGTAGATTTTTAGTTAAATGTAAAATACTTCAAAAATAGAGATAGACATAAAAAAATAAAATAAAAACACGCAACAACTTAGCCATGCAAAGAAGAAAACCCATTTACATTTATTTATTTTTATCACTTTATGACTTCAAAGTTCGAACAAGTTATACTTATACCTCAGCCCTTGAGTCAGTATCCGCCAGCCTTTGCTTAATATCCCTAGCTATTGAAAAGAAAACCTCTTCCACGTTTAAATTTGTCTTTGCACTCTGTAATTCACAGGCTTAACAACATAAAAAGAAAGAAAGAAGAAAGAAAAATCCAACTAGTACCGTAAGCTCAATATAAGCAACAAAGTTTACTCACAGTCTCAAAGAACTTGATACCATATTCATCAGCAAGAGCTTGACCCTTTGAGGTAGGAACAGCCTGAAAATAGGGTCATCATCAAGTCAACATAAGTAATAACCAAAGGAAAACTGATGCACGTATGCATGCGCACACCTGCATGTGCATGCATGTGAAGGCACATGCACACACACACACACACACACACACACACACACTCAGAGGAGGACAGACCCTTTTGCTTTCATCCATGTCAGCCTTGTTTCCAACCAGTATCTTGTTGACATTGTCAGAAGCATGCTGTTCAATGTTACGAATCCAATTCCTAATGTCTGAATGTAAAAATAAATCAGTTTGATTAACATTTATATTCAGAAAAGTTAATATTCACCGTTGATTGAAAAAAACTCCATCCAAGCAATGAAGCTCCTCAAGATATCAAGTGTCACAATTATAGCAACACGAAAAATCTAGTCTGCTCTATGAAATACAATGAAGCAGAAGAGTGATCAATATAATCACAGGATTCCCAACTTCAAATAACAAGAGTAAAGGAAGACATTACTGTTAAAAGATGACTCGTCAGTGACATCATAAACAAGCAAAATGCCCATGGCTCCACGGTAGTAAGCTGCAGAAGATAGCAATACTTGATCAAGCTTCTAAAACAGTTCCTTTTCTTATCTTTTTTTTGGCTGAAAGCTTCTAACACTTGAAATTAGGCAAAGCAACACTTGGATGGTAATCAAACATAAATATTTATCAATTAAAACAAAGCTCTGCAAGTATTATTCTTGAATAAATAAACCATAATTAAAAAATTTATAAAAATAAAATAAAATAAAATAATAATAAAATACTATATTAAAACAGTATAATATCTGAGCAAACACAGCTCTGCTAAAATTGAGCAAACCATTTATATTTACCCCTCAATGATACCACCAAGTCAAGAGGCTCAAGTACTTTACAGTAAATCCATACATGCCATGCCTTCGTGCTCCTGCTTTTGGCAGGAGACACCAGCTAAAATGTCAGCCTGTTAATTCCTTACTGCAACTCCGATTTGATTGATTATGCAAACTATTTAAGCTCCTGTTAGTTATATCATACACTATATGTTACTCCTCCATAAAAACATGCTCTAATACATACAAAAACACACAATTGTGAGTTTTCTCAATCACCTTTGTGCCAAAGATAACAAACACAAGTTTCTTAAAACTTATGACAACTCCAAACAATGCAACACAAAACTGCATTACCCATAATGTGTGCAATACCATAAATTTTGCCTAAATAGTACATTTACAACCCCAATTGATATCACCTTCAAGGCCAGATACTAACCAGTTGTAATCGTTCGAAACCGCTCCTGGCCAGCAGTATCCCAAATTTGTAGTTTGATTCTTTTGCCATCAAGTTCTATGGTCCTTATCTTAAAATCAATACTGTAAAAGATAATCAAACCCAGTGACATTAGAAACTGATCATGGAGAAACAAAAAGAAAATTCCCATTATATACTGGCTTAGAAATCACTTACCCAATAGTTGTAATAAAACTAGTAGTAAACGACCCATCTGAGAACCGCAAGAGGAGGCAACTCTTACCCACACCTGCCGGGTCAAATACAGGTACAGTAGAAGTATTCAGCATCCAAATTCAATATATACAAGATACAAGGTATATATCTCAAAAAAAATTATATATATAAAAATGAGAGGCCTCAGGTGATTATAACATCAATCTTTCTAGTCCCACTTTTTTTTCGATAATACAATAGTTATTGGGGAAGGAGGGATTTGAGCCCTAGATGTCTATGTTGGAAAAACTAGGAAATGTCAGTTAAGCTACAAGGCTCTTGACACTCTTTCTAGTTCCACATTACAAGCTAGCACTAAATTCAGGTGACCTTTAGTGACAGTAATGTAGGAGAATTTAAGCCAACAAGGAAAGAAAGGTCCATTAGTCCATTGTATTTTATTTCTTTATGTTATGTTTTATTTAATATTATGTCTTTAAAATATAAAAAGGTAATGTGATTGGCATGTACCATTTTCTTATAAATATGCAGATTCAAGCCTATGGTGTCCACTCTATAATCATTGCTCTTAATCATCAAACCAAGACACCAATTGGTTTTTGGTGTAGATGGGATTCGAACTTAAGTCCCTTATTCGATGACAAGAGACTTTATTAGTAGAGCTAACTAGAACCCACAATTGACATGTAAGTAATATAACCTGTAATAAAGTTGGGATTAAATTGTTAAATGTAGGAATAAAGACCTTTATAAATAGCCTCTTGAGTCCTTGTAAGCAACCTTTTCTCCAACCCTACTTCTACACTAGACCTAAATTATCCTCGCCATATCAGGTGGATTAAAGCAAAAGATCCTAGATTTAAGCCACAAAATTTAGATTTGAGTCAAAGGTCTCAACTCTCAACATTAAGTGGTAGAGATCTTGGGGTAGAAGAAATCAAGGCCAGCAAACAGAGATGCTAAGAAGAGGCGCATGATTGAAGATTTTTTGCAAGTTGTACAACTTCTTCAGTAATGGGAACCAACAGTAGCCCATATGGAGATTCCAAGAGGCAACTGAAACCCCTCGGACATAACAATATGTGGTCTTGAATATGAGAATGATAATAGAGAAGAAAACTCTTTTCATGATGCTGGACCCATAAAATATGCGGCCAGAGGCAGATTGAAGGATAGGTTGGTGTGAATATTTGAATTTAATGATGAATTTTTAGAAAGAGATGGTGCCACAAACTAGGATTCTCCACTGGATTATGATGTCTACTTTGATAATGGGTGATGTTGAGGCAAGTACTTCAATACATATTAAAGAAACTATCCAAGAGATTGATGCACACCACATGTTTGATACAAGTCAGGAGTGTTCTTTTGGACAAGGAATGTCTGCGTAAACATGTTTATTTGAATAACCCACTAGTGTTCTCTAAGATAAAAATTTAAGTGATGATGGACACTTATGCTTGTAAAGAAGTGCTTTTTAATAATTCTTTCATCGGCATAGTTTTTAATAATCATGAGAATCTTTATTCTTATAAGTTGTGGAAAATACTGGTGCAACGATTTTTTTTTTTTTTTAATACTAACAAATTTGTCCCGATCTCTTCAAACACTTGATTATTTCCCCCCAATGTATGCAATCCCTCTGCGTCCCACATACATCAAGTAATTTCAAGGAGTAATTCCTTACAGCTGGCCCTAAAATTCTAGCTAAAGGTTTTGAACCCAATACTTCATGAATCTTATAAAGCCTTAAGAACCACTAACCCTACCTCTTGAGGTTAAAACACGTCCATTTAGTCTAAATTTAAAAGCAATAAAATTAAAACATTTGAACAAGGGTGTTCAAATAATGCAAAATCTTGCTATAGTTTCACCCTCCTCCGCGCATCAGCACACTTGTTGACTTTTTGAAAAGTAGTGTTTCACCCTTGTTAGAGGTATGCAGCATATTAGGTTGCTAAAATCAGCAATAGGCGAAGAAGTAACATTGTTAGTGCTAGAATTTTGCGATGTCAAGTCCACAAAAACTTTTGCATCTAACTCCACTTTCACAGTTTGTAATTTCAGTTTGTTACATAGTAAAGACCATCCCACACTGTCTACTGACTCTAGGCCTAGTCAACCAAACCTACCCACAGATGGTGATGATTTTCTATTTGGTCTCTCTCTTTGGGTGTGTGTGTTGCCATTGTTTGCTTATGCTATTTGAGCTTGGGAGTTGAGAACCTGTGTGGGGAGTGAATAAAGTGTATGGAGGCATCACTGATCACTGGGATTTTTAAAGTCTAATTGGTCACCTATGTATTTGGGAAGAATTTACAGAGCAAGACTCAATTTGGCAAAATTCAAGAGATGCAATGAGATCCAATTTTTATAAGAGAGTTGTATGGTGCTTGATGACGGTAATTCATTTTAAATGACTTGTTCATGCTACAAATTGAAGAAAGGAAAAAATATTATGGAAAACCAAAACCAAACCTATAGATGAGTTTTCTCCAACTCAAAGAGAACAGATGTAGGAGAATCTCAAAAAATGCGCAATCAAATCAAACTTTTAAGACATATAAATTTGACAAAAGAATCATTTACACTCCAGGGGAAAACAAGATAAATGGCATTCCTTTTTAGTTTCGTCCCAACGACAACCCTTAGATCAAAACCTATCTTCAACCAAACAGCACTTACTTACCTTTTTTTTTTCCTTTCATTGGTAAGTTACACACACCCTCCCCCTTCATCCAATCATTACAGGAGGAAATGCCATTTGACCTAGAGCTCATTGGCATAACAAGTTTAACACAGATATTGCCATTTTCAATTACACTGCGCTAAAATCATCATATACAGAATTCTATTAACGTGGCACAATCAAATAACCCTAAACTCATAAGTAGTGAGTTAAATTAATAACACAATTACCAATCAAATCTGAAACGCATTCCACACCACATACCAAAGGATCCACAATTATTTTCCTCATAAAAACTACTAAAATTTAGCCAATCGTTGATGTTTAGCTCAAAGTAACATAAACTACAATCGAATCAGGCCTAAAATACGATCAAATCAAGTAAAGGAAATGGTAAGATTTTTGATAGGGCAAAAAAGTAAAATCGTACCGCTATCGCCGATCAGAAGGAGCTTTATGAGGTAATCGTAATCGGCTCGAGCTCTTGCAGGTGGAGCAGCCATTGAAAAATTCTATCACCGAAGAAGCAAACCCTAGACGAAAATGACACCGATTGATTAATAAAATAAATAAATAAATAAAACAAAAAAAATGAATTTGAAATTTAAAAAATTGAGAGGATAATTTGGAGGATTTGTGAAAAGGAAATACCAGATCAGAGGGAAGAGTGAAAAGAGAGAAAGACAGAGATTCGAAGTCTTTGGTAGAAAAGAGGAAACGAAGCGTCCCAGGTTCAACGTCAGCACCGGTCGGCCGTTGAGAAAAATGTTTTTTCGAGGAGAGAATAAAAGTTTCGAAAAGGCGCGTTGTTACTAGTAAGTTATGAGAAGGGACTTTTGATCCGTTGGATTGTGAATGCATTGAGATCTGGATCGATCGGACGCACGATAATAGATTTGACGGATTAATGAAACGACGATGTTTTGATTCGCTGGGGAGATGAAAGACGTCGTTGACGACACTGGTTTAGCCGGTTACAGGTTGCTTTGTGGAAAATGCCAGTGCATGTGCAACGACTTTTCCTTTTTTTTTCTTTTTCTTTTTTTTTAATATTCAAATATCTCACATCACGTAATTACAACGAGAATGAGTAATTTCTTGAAATGGCCCTGAGATGCTAAGTAAAGGGTTGTAAATCAATTCCTCATGAATCTTTCAAAGCCTTATGAACCATTAGGTCCTTAGGGATAAACTACATGTACATTATTCTAACTCTCTAAATTTAAAAGTAATAGTAAAACATTTGTACAAGGGTTCTCAAATAATGCAAAATCTTGCTAGAGTTTCCACCTTCCTCCACATTAATGCATCAACAAACTTGTTGACTTCCTGAAAAATGAAAATCATGCTTTTCCTTTATTAGAGGTACACGCTTTTTAGCTTCCCTAAAATCAGCAACAAGTAGTGATATAAATTACAATGTTGTTGTTCTACAATTTTGTGACATCAAGTCCAACAACTTTTGCATCTAATCCCACTTTTTTTTTTTTGGTAAACATGGAATTATCAAAAACTAAGAAACACTGGCAGCAGCACCAGTAGTACAGAGTCTAGAGCGGCAAACGCCCAACATATCATCATACAGGAATTGCAAAATAACAGGGGGAGGGGAGACAAAAACAGAGGATAAATCTGCAGAACCAGCGCCCAGTTTAGCTAAGGCGTCCGCACAAAAATTTGTTTCTCTGAAACAATGCACTAGTTTAACTTGAGGCATCCGCAACAGCAACTCCCTGCAATCATCAACAAGACCGGATAAATCTCCATTAGTTTTGACATTGCTAGAGACTAATGAAATTGCTGCAGCAGCATCAAGTTCAACCTCCACAGCAGGAATTCCCCTTTCTAAACACAACCCCAGCCCCTCCCTCAAAGCCCACAGCTCCGCGGCGATACTAGAGCTAGAACTAATGGACTTAGCAAAACCCACAATCCACTGCCCAGCGCAATCTCTAAGTAAACCGCCACACCCTGCCAGTCCACAAGAACTTACAAACGAACCATTAGTATTAAGTTTGTGCCAACCAACAGCTGGCTTCAGCCACTGGACCTGCCTCAAAAAACTATCCTTCCCCGTGTCAGGCTCCAACACACAATACATGAGCTCACGAGTTTGCATTTCCACCACCTGTACCAGATTTGGGTTGAGGGACTGTTGCCTGAAAGCCTTATTATTCCTTTGCAGCCACAAATTCCACAAGCCTAGTAAAAAGAAATTACACCAGTCGTAATCCTTACCATGAGCCTTAGAAGAGTCTATGGCATTCTTCTTTATCCAAGTCACAAGATCACCCGAGAAAGACTGTTTCAGACTAAGAGGACAGCTAGCTTGCACCCAAAAGTTCTTTGCTATCAGGCATTCCCTCAAAACATGGATAATGCTCTCATCCAATTCCATGCAACTATCACAGCCACCCAAGCCGCCAATACCACGATGAGCCAAAATGGCTTTCACAGGTAAGCTCATGTGCAAGCATTTCCACAGGAACATTTTAATCTTGGGCAAAGTTTGGAGTTTCCAAATCCATTTTCCATGAAAATCCGGAGTCTCAAGGTTATCATCAATTGCCAATTGGTACGCATTTTTTGGGTCAAAATCCCCATTTAAGCTGGAAATCCAGCTCCTGTGGTCCTCCCTCTCAGCAAATCTTCTAAGAGGGATGGCTCTCACTGCCTTCAGAATGTGGTTAGGAAAGACAAAGGAGAAGTTTGTCAAATCCTAGCCAATCTCTGTAGTCACCTCCTGTATGCACACCTCACTCTCTCCAAGGTTCAAAGGACCTTCAATGAGGGACCTGATGGTGCCAATATTCAACCACTTATCATTCCAGAAGCTAAGATGGCTATTACAACCCACAGACCACTTAGAGCCCTTCTTACAGATGTTTCTACCAATCTTCACTGCCTTCCAAGTTCTAGAATGAGCCTTAAGCTTACTAACCCGCCCAGACATGTACTTTTTCCTCAATACATCAGCCCAACCCCCATTAATTGAATTTTCCATTCGCCAACACAATTTAGCAGCTAGAGTTAAGTTTCTCCCTCTTGCTTCCTGAATGCCCAAACCCCCTCGGCACTAAGGTTTAGTAACTTTTCCCCAGCCAGCCATATGCAGCTTTTTATGTTCTTCCATCGATCCCCACACAAAATTCCTACTAACCTTGTCAAGATTATTCAGAATTCGAGTAGGGAGCATGCACCCTTGCATCACATAGGCAGGGATTGCTGAGAGGACCGATTGGGCAATCACTACCCTACCAGCCATTGACAGTAAGTTAGTTTTCCAGCCTTGAAGCTTGTTTTGCACCCTTTCCACCACAAAGTTGAAATCGTGTGATGTTGACCCAGGATGTTTCATCGGGAAGCCCAAGTACTTACCAAGATTTGGGGTCGAGTGAATGCCAAGCACCCCACACATTTCCTCTCTAGCTTCAGGACTTATATTTGGGGAGAAATAAACTTTAGATTTACTAAGGCTGACTTTTTGACCCGATAACTCACAGAAGGTATCCAAAGTCTCCCTCACACTAGTACAATTCCGCAGATCAGCTTTTGCAAATAGAACAAGGTCATCGGCAAAGAAGAGATGAGAAAAAGCTTGCCCACCTCTTGAAGCCCAGATAGGATCCCACAGGTTTTCCTCACATCTTCGAGAAATAAAGAAGCCAAGCACTTCCATACACATGATGAATAAATATGGGGATAGAGGATCCCCTTGCCTAATACCCCTTGAAGGATGAAAGGGCTCAAGTTTACTGCCATTAAGAAGAATAGATATCGACGAACTAGACACGCAACTCATAATAAGTTTGATAAGAGAGGAAGGCAGCCTGTAAAGTTCCAGAACATCTCTAATAAAATGCCGCTCAAGCCTATCATAAGCTTTTTCCAAGTCTATTTTGATGGCCATAAACCCCATCTTCCCCTTCTTGAGCGTCATTGTGTGAATAAGCTCTTGAGCAATGATCATATTATCCAACCCCAATCTTCCCGGAACAAAGGCGGTTTGGAAGGGAGAGATGAGATTAGGCAAAAATGGGCGGAGTCTTTTGACTATGATCTTGGTGACCAATTTGTATACGGTATTACATAGGCTTATAGGACGAAAGGAAGCCAGACAATCAGCCCCTGGAATTTTTGGGATGAGGGTAATAAGGGTCTTATTTAGGTGTGGAGGCATGGTGGAGCTTTGAAAAACCTCAAACACTTCATTTACCACCGAGGTACCGACTTGTTGCCAATAAGCTTGGAAGAACCCCGCATGAAACCCATCAGGCCCAGGGGCTTTAAGCAGCTTAAGACTCTCAAGACCCTCCTTAACTTCAAGTCTGGTCAGGTTTGCACATAAAGTGCCAGCATCTTCATTCCCAAGGAAACAAGGCCAAATGTTCAAGCTCCACCTCATTCTAGGGACACTAGTAACACTAGTAGAGAAAATCTCTATGAAACCGCTTCTAATCAGCTCAGCAATATCACTCTCACCCTGAACCCAATTACCAAGGCTGTCCTTTAAGCATAGGATTTTGTTTCTTCTTCTTCGAATCAAGGCCGAGGTATGGAAGAATCTAGTATTTCTATCGCCTTGTATAAGCCAATTGTACCTTGACTTAACAGACCAGAACTCCTCCTCATATTGAAGAACTTCAAAATACTCCTTTCTAAGATTACATGCCAGGTTTAAGAGATGACTATTCGGTCCATCAGCAATTCTAGATTGAATTCCTCTGAGTCTAGCCTCTAATCTTGTTTTTCTATGGAAGATATCTCCAAAGACTTCTCTATTCCAAACCTTAACATCAGTTGTGAACTTTTCCACATTTAATTTCAAAGGTCCATCTTCAGTCCAAGAGTCATTAACAACATTTGGAAACAAAGGATAAGACATCCACATGGGCTGGAATTGAAACGGCCTGCATAAATTGGAAGGGCCAAGGTCATCCAATTTAAGCAACACTAGGCAATGGTCAGAATGAGTGCGGGCTAAATGGTGAACTGCTGCCTCTGGATACAGACTTCTCCATTCAGAATTTGCAAACCCTCTATCCAACCTCTCTTGGATGAAGTGACCTTCCTTCCTTTTATTGATCCAAGTGAACCGAGGCCCATGGAAGCCCAAATCCACCATACCACAAGTGTCCAAACAGTCCTTGAACATTTGAACTCTTCTAGGATTTAGAGGGTTACCTCCCAACTTGTCCCCACTAGATAATAACTCATTAAAGTCCCCCAGTATAAGCCATGGTAATTCATGCATGGGAGCAATAAAAGCTAAATTATTCCACAACAATTTCCTTTCCTCTATTCTAGGACTAGCATATATTGAAGAAAGTAACCAGGAGGAATTAAGAGCACGTACCTTTACCACCACGTGAATTTCCTGCTCAGTTTTTGCTAGTTGCATAACTTCAACAGCATCAGACTTCCAAAGCACCCAGATACCACCTGAGTAACCAATAGTGTCAGCATGTAAAGCTCCATCAAAAGGGAGCCTAGCAGTAATATCCTTTGCCCTCTCTCCACCAACACGTGTTTCTGTAACAATCACAATTGAGGGAGAGTGGTTATCGATCAAATTCTTCAGAGTGACATGAAAACGAGGGTTTAAAGCCCCCCTACAATTCCATAGAATAATATTCATAGGGACAAAAACAGAGGGAGCCCGCACAACTTCATGCAGATTCTGAGCTTCCATCTTGCTCAACAATCTCCATCCTGACTCCCTCAGAGACCTCCTGGAGAATTCCATTCCCTGTGCAAGGAGCACCATGTGCTCTAATATTCCCATCTGAGTCTCCCTTAATGAAATCAGAAGATTTGACCCCTCCATAGATACTTCGGCCTGAATTAGACTCTTGGAAATTTCGTTTCCCCAGCAACTCATTACCCCCAACTTGGTCATCCAAATTTTCCTTACCTAGCCCTCTTCCTCCAGAACCACGTCTTTCAAGCTTAGCTCCAGAGATAGCGGCGACAGCGCTCTCCACCCGAAAATCTGAGCTTCCCCTTTTGTCGGTTTGTCTGATGGAAATATCCACCAGGGGCAAGCCCATTCCATCCAAGCCGGGTCTGTCACTGGAAGCCACCCCTTCAGATTGCTTACTGGTGTTAGAGGGAAGATATGTTGCCATGCTTTCATCTCGTCCACGTCGTACCATCCCCAGATCATTGTGGGACTTGCTTTTATTTGTGCCAGCATGCTTGGTGATACCACCATGATTTTTCCCTTTCGAAATATTGCCCAATCTTGCTTGCTCTGACCTCCCATCTTTTCCATCTCCCTTCACGCAAAGCACCGAGCCCAGTGGAGGGGATGAGTCACTAGCACCTCCAGAACCCAAAAAACAAGCACCAGAAATGCTGGGCGAAGAAACGTGATTGGGGTTGAACTCAGCACCAAAAGAAAAAATATGAGGGCTGTCAGTTTTATGAAAAGGGGCTTCTTGAGTTGACTGAAGCTTCTGATTCATTGAAAGGGAAGTATGCTTTTTATTTTCTCTAATCGAGGATGGACTAAAAGACACCCCGTGGCCCGCCTCCATACTATCTTCGTCAGACCCATGCCTATGCCTTAAGGTAGGCTTGTCACGTGGCTTGTAAACCTGACTATTAAAAGCCTCAAAATTCCTGGAATACCCTTTACCCGGCCCCACATCCACTCCTTGAAAAGGCTTATGATGCCCCTTGGACTTAGCTGCTGCTTTCTTCCTCTTTACAAGCAACCAAGGGCCATATGCTTCCTGTCCATCACCTTTCAAATCAGGATCCACCTTTCCCGCCTCATTTGAAGTGTCACCAACCTCACCACCAGGTTCAAAATGATCGGCAGCAGCAGCAGTCTCCTCCACCACCGTAGCTGGAGACTCTTCCTTGATTGTGAAAGGGCATCCTTCCCGCCGATGTCCCACTCGGCCACAGGAGAAACAAAGGGTGCTAATACCCTCATACAGGACTTCTTGGACAACCCCTTCAAGGAGAATGGACGTGATCAGCGGCTTATCCAAGTTAACTTGGATGCAGATTCTTGCAAACCGGCCTCTCGCCTCAGACGCCGTATTAGAATCCACCCTCAAGACCGGTCCAATGGCATTACCAATTTCCCTGAGCACCCCAGGGTCATAATATTCAAAAGGAAGCTCAGGTAGCCTAATCCACACAGCCACCGTGTTACACACTGCAAGAGCAGGCTTGAAGTTAGGTTCCCACGCTCTAACCGTCAAGAAATGTCCGCCAACAAACCACAGACCTCCTTTGATGACGTTCTCATAATCCTCAACCAGTCTGAATCTCATGAGGAAGAAATCCCGACCCAGGTCGACACAGTCAAGGCGCCCAGCTGGCTTCCATAGACTCACTACCTTCGAGTGAAGATAATGAAACCCCACCGACCGTCCAAAAACCTTAACGATCATCGCATGGGTCCATCGAGACCTAATGGATTTCCTCGTGTCCGGAGTCAGGTTGACAGCCACCATGCCATTTATCCACCGAAGGTGTGGACAGATCCATCTCGTGGCTATCCAGATTGAAAGCCTGAGCAAAGGCGCCAAGTATCTCACTGACGAGCTTGTCTCTGTAGGACGGAGGAGAGCCAAACTCCGAGGCCCCCTTCGCATCCTTAGCCTTCTTGTTGCTCCGATGTAGCTCAGTTTCTTCTTCCTTGGACTTATCTGCTTGAGAGAACTCACACTCCATTCCTGAAGTACATTCAACCATCTAATCCCACTTTCAAATTTTGTATTCTTATTTTGTTAAATACCATCCCATAGTGTATGCCAACATTAGGCATAGTCAACCGAACCTAACTCTGAATCTGTGGCAAAGCCAAGATTTCAATCTAGGAGGGTAAGATTAAAAATTGATATTAAAAACAAAATTAATTTTAAAAATATTAATATTGATAATAATAAAAAATAATTAAACAATTGTGAACAAATTTGGGTTTAAAATAAAAACAGAGTTTAATACATTGAAAAAGTCAGGATATAGAATAGAAATTTAAGAAAATTGAGACAAAAAAAATACTAAAGTTGCTACAAGTTTTATTATGAAAAGCTAACAAATTGATGTGGTAAGAATGTGATTAGTACCACTAGAAAAAAATAATAAATAAATGTAATTGATTTTTTGTGATGGTATTGGTAATACATCATCTTATAAGATTAATGTAGTAAAATTTGTAATATCTCTAGCACTACTTGACAAGAAAAGCTATATGAATACTGAATTAAAAAAAAAAAAAAAAACAAAAAAAAAACAAAAAAAACAAAAAAAAAAAAACAAAACAAAAAACAAAACAAAACAAAACAATACACCAGTGAAAAGGGTGAAAACATGAAACAAGAATCCTGTCACAAGATATAAACTACTTTAAAAGAATAGTGAAGTAGGTGGAAAGCCACATGCTTTGAATCCTTTGATACGTGAGGGAGATAATTTTTCCTTTGTCAAGTTGGTGTCAAGTCCTGTTTATCTAAAGGGAGTATTTTTTTTTTTTTTTTCACTATATTAGGTAGGCAAACTACTTAAGAACAAAAGTGTCTATGGGATTTTTTGGTAGGAGTTAGGGGGTCAGATGCCCCTTCTCGCCCCCCCCCCCCCCCTCCAAAGCTTCGCCCCTGCTTCGAATGGTGATGATTTCCTTTTCGATCTCTTTCTCTCAGTGTGTAACTATTGAGTAAATAGTATTGAATGGAATAAACAAGTACATTGATGCATTTATAAATATATTAAGGTGAGAATAACATTAATAGGTTTAATAACATTACAACAAGAATCTCTACAACCAATTTTAACATTAGGTGAATTAGAAGAATCATCAGCAGATTGATAGCAAAAATCAGATGAAGAAGAAAAATCATCTTCCAAAGAATCAGATGAATTGTTTGATTCAAGGATTCTGAATAATTCTTCTTGATTTTTATCATCAATGTTAACATGTTAAACTTATTTTTTAACTTACCAGGTTTTTGTTTGCAATCATTACTGAAGTGTCTAGGTTTACCACAATTAAAATTAATATTTGTAGAAGTACCCTTAGTATATATGAGAGGTATAGGGTTGACTAGGGTACTTCTACAAGTGTTGCTCGGACTATTTCAAGAAATGAAAAAAAAAAAAAAAATTGTTTCTGAAGAAAATACAGATTCTGATAAAATATATTATGTTTCTGCTAAAAAGGTTTTTGATGATGATTTGCCAGAAATTAACTTCCTTTAGCAAGAAGTTAGATACAAGAAAATTGTTGAACAACTATATATATATATATATATTTGTTAAGGTACACACAGGGACGGAACCAGCGTTTTGAGTTAAGGGGGATGGATTTACTGTTAGTTGTGTGTAGCGGTTTCAACCGTTGACTCTACTACTACTTAGCTGCTAAGATTTTTTTTTTTTTTGTGTCGGTAAGAACGAAAGTATTTTTGTTTATAATTTTTTAAATGATAGGGTTGTTTATTTTAAATAAAATTGGTTAATTGAGCTTAATTTATTTTTTTTTAAGTTTTACTATTAGTAATCTTTGTTATTAAGCTTTTTTTTTTTTTTTTTTTTGGGCTTGTATATATTTTTTTAGATTTTAGATCTATAAATTTTTTTATAGTCACTAAAATGATGAAAATACTAGCGTTACAAACGTTTTTATAAATTATTGATGTAATAAGTGGTTACTAATTAGTAAAAATATGATGTAAGTGGTGGATCCATGTGCGAATCAATAAGAATTTGCTACCAAAACAATTTGTAAAAATGTTGTAAAAAAGTTTGTGAATATAGCATTACTCTTAAAAAAATCAATGATGTTGTTTAAAGGGAAAAAAATGTAATTATATAGAACATGTGGGGGAGGAAAGCCCAACCAAAGGCATTGGGCCTAGGGGTGGCAAAAT
The DNA here is from genome assembly GCA_030445155.1 of Quercus variabilis. Classification (NCBI taxonomy): domain Eukaryota; kingdom Viridiplantae; phylum Streptophyta; class Magnoliopsida; order Fagales; family Fagaceae; genus Quercus; species Quercus variabilis. The sequence goes on from CP129451.1 coordinate 43,789,578, forward strand.
TTGACACGACCCGTGAACCCGACACGACTAACCTGTTTATAAACAGGTCATGGGTTGAGGCTAAATGGGTTCGGGTCATATTCGGGTCAACACGGCTAACCTGTTTAATAAACGGGTCGTGTTCGTGTTTAACATGTGAACCCGTTTGACCTGTTTGACCCGTTTAGGTAATAAAGGTATTAAATTTTGTTATTATTGCTTAATTTTTGTTGTTGTAATTATATGTTTATTATTATATTTATGGTTGTAATTGTATTTTAATTTTAGATATATAGAAATTAATAATAGATTATTTAGATCATGTATAACCTATTAATCAAACAGGTTATTAGTATTAATTTTTACATGACTTATTAATTAAACAAGTTAAACGTGTCGGGTTGGGTCAACCTGTTTAATAAACAGGTCGGGTTAGGGTTGAGGATTCTTGACACGTTTACTAAACAGGTCGGGTTCGGGTCAACCCATATAGCAAAGTACTTATGACTCGACACGACATGAACCCGACCCGTAAACACGAATTGACACCCCTAATTGGGCCCAAGGCCCTATCTACGGACCACCATTGCCCGAAGAGATGAAAAAGCCTAGTTAGGGGCCCTGAGAAAGGAACATGTCTGGTGAAGGGTACGGCCATGATCCGAGGACGTGTTCAACGATCCGAGGAGTCCAATACCCTCGGATCCGAAGAACCTTAGTCTGACGTTCAACCTTTTGCAGCCCGAATGATCCTCTCGACAGATGTAGTGACAGAATGGACCTCGGACGCGAACGGATATAACTGGATCGGAGAAATATCTAAGAGACAGATCTCAATCACCGCATTAAATGCACTTCACCTACTTCTCTGGCCACATTAATGTGGAAGAGACCCCTGAACAGTATCAGCCTTGCTATCACCACTCACATAAGGCTAGGGAACACCCTTGATGGGACAAGCACTCAAGTGGATGTCTGGATGATGAACAAGTGGACGATCAAGATAAAGTGAGGAGGTACTATATAAGTAGGAGAGCCCCCTGATAGGAGGGGGATCAAAAAATCAAAAAGAGGGAAGAGTGTATTATTTTATTGTAGCTCTAGAAATTGTAACCCAATCTCTCCAAGGAAAATCACCTCCTCGGACGTTATACTTACATCTGACCGAGCATATATTAATTCAAATTCCCCCATTAGCGTGGCTGTTGAATACTGTTATTTTCGTTATTCACCTTGCTCTCTCACCCACTCTCTACAAATTCATTGTTTTGGGTTCAGTGGGCTCCAAATCCACTCCTCCTTGGGCTTGGGCCGCAAAATCTGACCCTACAGAACAAATTTGCTAAAATTAGCACACATATATATAATAATAATATTTTATTAAAAAAAATTTAGGGAGGGCCATTGCCCCCCTAGTCCAAAGTTAGCTACATCCCTGGGCACTCACTTTCATACCTGCCACATGTCTTATTTTTATTCGATATTAACATTACCTATTCACACAAAAAATAAAAAATAAAAAAATCTCAAATATCATCGATAAATTATTATTAGGCCTCCATAAATATCTTTTATCCCATTATCAAGTTAGCCCATAAATATTTTTCATCACATCACTAGATTGGGCTACAAATGTAAACCATTACAAAAAGCTCAGTATTTTGCATCCTATTTAATTCTATTATCATTAGTTAACAAAGCTCGTGGTTCAAACTCATGGCCAAATTATTTTATCAATTGGATTCAAATCCTATGATCAAAGCCCGTGGTTCAAGCTCATTGCAAAATATCTATAAAAGCCCAATTCTTATTAGCACCATAAAAAACTCAATTCTTATTGGCACTATCAAAGCTCATTGCCACATGCTATCATTAAAGTCAAATTCTTATTGGCAACATGAAAAGCTCAATTCTCATTAGCACTATCAAAGCACATTGCTACATGGCATCATCAAATCCCAATTCTTATTGGTAACATCAAAAGTCCAAGCTAACCACTTGGCACTATTTTATCAAAAGATCAAGGTTATTAATACTTAGCAAATACTATATCATAAGTATTTTACTTAAACGCAATGATAAACAATTCTTGACAAATACGATTATTTAAGTTCCTAAACCCATAACCATAATTATTTTAAATCATATTACAAACTGATGGTAATTATTTATTTTCAAAACCCATGGCAATCATTTTATAAAAAGCTCATAGAAGGCTAAGATTATTTATCTTAAACCCATGAAATCTACATAAAAACCGATGGTCACTATTTATCTTATGGACAAATCTTAGGTGCAATACCTTAGATACTGTTCACTAGGTTCCCCTCTTTAGAATCAGTCATGTGACTATTTAATTAAAAAAAATACACTTTCATCCCATGAAAAAAAATTCACATAACAGAATCTTAAGAAAGTAACTTAAGAATCAGCACCTAAGTACTATACCTAAGTCTTGCCTTTATCTTATATTCATAATTTTTTACTTTCAACACCATGGTAGTTATTCATCCTACAAACCCATCATTTATTAAAAGCTCATGAGAACGTCATGTTTACTGAGTCTTATTTAAAGCCCATAGATATTACCTCTGGTTTTTTTTTTTTTTTTTTTTTTTTTTAAAGAGAAGATATTGCCTCTGTTAAGACCCATGGCAAATGTTATTCCCAAAAGAACCATGGAGGTCATTATTTAAAAACCTTATAGTAAATATTATTTACAAAGCATTTTGAAATAATTAAGCTTATGTCAGATACTATTATTTTAAAGCCTTGCAAATTATTACCCAAAACAAATTACAAATATTCATTAACCAAAGAATACATTATATTTTTACTAACAATAAAAACCCATGAGGAGTAGAAAAAAAAACACCCATAGCAATATGTGGCAACATTTTCCAAATTGTATAACCCAAGAAACAATAGAAAAGGAACAAGCCCAGGTAGAGAGAACCACAAAAGCAAGGCCCAACTGAAGTGATCAGCCCTCAAGGCCAAGCCCAACCCAAAATACCAACCAAAACAATTCAAAGCAAGTAGCTAAGCTGGCTGGACAGCTTCCCTTCAGTTCATTTCTAATAAGACTCAATTGGATAGCTCCTCGAGAAGAACCAAACTCCTAAACCAAATCAAGAGCTAACTACATGTCCCATCAATCTTGTTGCCACTAGCACTCCTGACGTAAACAATTCTCAGGGGTTGGGCTAGCACCTAAAGTTTGATGGACAAAAAATGTTCATCCTTTTCCCCAAGTTATAGTTCCAGTAGAAGGAGGCCATGACCAAATTACTTAAGGTCCAGCAAACCAACTCTCTAAGTGCCAAATATGTCTAAGAATCAATTCAAGTTTCAAACCCATGAACCCCAAAATGAGAAGTCTAGGGAAATGCAGTTGGAAGGCATAAATAGATCTTTAATAGAACCTTTTAAAGTAGGCAAACAAATTGACACCTGGCTTGGGGTGACAAGTCCTACTCTTTGGGGCTCAAATCTCAGTTACAGCAGCCAAGATTTGATACTAATACTTGCCTTAACCTCATTGGTTGTAATCAATCCCTAGAATCTCAACATTTAATGCAAGATTAACCAAATATTCACTTCCAACTGATATTACTCAAAAGAGAAAAAAAAATCTCAAAATGAAATCACCCCAATTTTAGCCAAATCCTAGGTTAAATACTGTAACACTCTTCTTGCTAATTAGATCCAATGTTTTTTAACCCTTGCTAATCACCCCCTAAGCTCCACTAAAAAAGAAAACCCCCATTAACTCTCCCAAGATAGACCAACCTCTCTTAAATTAGATGTTGTTCTTGTTATTTCCAGCCTTTTGTTCATAAATAAGCCCCCTTTAGCTTGTAGATCTACACTTCCAGCCCATAAATAACCTCTCGCAATCCATAAAATCCATATTCACCTATCCACAACACGTTCCTTTCCTTTTTAACAAATCCCAACATCATAAATATTCCCCAATTAGGTATAAGCAGTCTTTCATCACCAATGGCCAAAAATAGCTAAGTCTCTCTCTACCTTTTCCTTTCTATATCACCGTACATTTATTCACCAACTCACTTGAAAGTAGCCTTCACCACCCATTATGCATTTTCTATAAGAATCTTGGTTAAATATTTGCTGCATTAAGCTAGACTCTCTCTTTCTCCCTTCATTCCACACTAAATAGCCGTCTTTCTTTTTTTAATAGTCATGGAACCTCTAGTTTTTACCCTTTTTTTCCATTGACTAATATAATGTATTTGTGACAATAGAGTTTTTCCCTCATGTTGATATGGTAGTAGGAAAAAGTACTCAAGACACTCTTAATCAGGGAACATAATAATTTTCTAATGTGGACACTTATCTGAATTTGTTTAATAATTGGTTGTTGGACCGTCAATCTAATTCTACTCTACTGTTGGACTATTTTATTTTTTGTGTTTGTTGTAATAGAGTTATCCTTGTATTTACTAATCATCACAAAATGTTTCCTTGAGCCCTGATGTTGTTCTTGCTAAGGTGCAGCCTTTTCTTTTTGTTTGGATAGACCTATCACTACACCAAAAGCCTTTGGGCTACACCTAGGGTTGTCCATAGGTTGGTTTGGGTTTGGAGCTAACCTGTACTCGACTTGATTAAGTTAGGTGACTAAAAATTGGACTCATACTTGATCGAACATATTGGTCCAACCCGACGTTTTGGGTCATCGGTTGGGCAATTCGGAATCGTCGATTTGGAAAGTCTGGGCCACAAATTGGGCAACAAAATGAATCAAAAAATATTAACAAAAGAATCAAACAAATGATCAATCAAATAAACAAAATAAAAATGTGTTAGGATTTCAAATTTTTAAGCTAATGTTTCGAGTTTGATAAGTAATAACTCAAATCTATGACCAAACAAATCAAATCAATTACTATAAATGTTTGAGTTTTAAGTGATTTGAACAAATGATAAACTCATACATCAAAATAGAGAAAAAAGAGAGATGAGAAAGGAAGAAAATATACTGAGACTAAACCCATTTGACCGTAGAGGAAAGAAGGTGAGGTAGCGACATGGTGATGACAAAGATGGTTGGAGAGGAGTGTGAAGACTAGAGAGAGCTTGAAAAGTGAAAACTAGAGAGAGAGAAAGAGAGATCCGAAGTTTTTATTTTTAGTTTGAGTTGTTGTTTTTTATTTTGCATGTAGGAAAAGTGTAAGATAATTGCATACAACTTACCTAGAAACTAGTGAGAAGTGAAAAAAAAAAATTTGAAGATAGGTGGTAGATTTTCTACCAATGAGAGGAAGACACATGGGGAAAAAATCTTAAACCTTATCACTTTGCCTAAACACTATGAGGGCTGAACAAAATATATTTTTTAAAGATAAGGTGGTAGATTTTGTACCAATGAGAGGAAACCGGGGGGTGGGGATGGGGGGTAATTTAAAAGTAATTTTAATATACTTCAATCGAGTTGATTTATATGGGTCTCTAATCCTTTAACCTACCACCGGAACCAAAGTTTCGATTTTCAGAGGAAGAAATCTCGTATCCGATCGACCAAGCTATTTGGATTTGCTTTCTGGGCTTTAGGTCGATCAGATTTGGTTGGTTTGGTCAGGTCCCTATACCTTGAAGACCAATGTTGAGTCTCAATTTAGCCTCCCCGCATATTTTTTTCAAGGGCATTAATCTCTCCCATGACAATAGTTATGCTTAATCAATATACATTTTTCTGCTTACTTTGAGTTTTAACTCTCTCTCTCTCTCTCTCTCTCTCTCTCTCTCTCTCTCTCTCTCTCTCTCTCTCAGTAAGTAGAAAAATATATATTAATTAAGCATAACTTAATATAACCATTTTTGGTATCCTAGTGATTAGAGGTGTTTGGTCTTACATCTTCCCCTCTCATGTCTCATGTTCTAGCCCCTTAAATTATTTTATCATATATTGTAGGTTGCCCCACACTCCTCAAATCATATTATATTATATATAATAAAAGTTAGACTTAGACGCCGTGGTTGTGCCAAGTGACTTCACTAAATTGCAAAAATTTTAATAAATTTTAAGATTTTAAGAATAGATATATACATATTTTTTGGATAAATATGACAAATCAAATAATGAAAGAAAGTTGTATTTGATTTACAACTATAATAGTTGTGTCTATCTAAAATGTATCAACAAAGTCTAAAATCAATAGAATAGAATTACTTAAGGATAGAATGTAATCAAAAGGAGAGATAAAAAAACGTAAAAGAAAAAAAAAAAGATCAAATTTGCATTTTTTTTTGGGGATAAATTTGCATCTTATGTCATCTTTTTCCTAAAAATAAAGTATATAAAAAAAAATTATTTGAGTTTCACTTAAACTACTTTTTTTTGTTCATATCATCTTCTTCACAACCTAAAATTTCCACTATATATACACACAGTTTTTTTATGTTTCATTATTTCTACTACGTACTTTACAATTATTTGCTATATTCTTTCTTTCTCCTCTCTACCCTACCTACAACCTTGCAGGTAATTTTCCTTTTTCCTTTCATCAAATTGAATAAATTTTGTGTATTTGTTGCCTTTTTATTATATATAATGTAAGGACTTGATTTGAACTTTCAACCCAACAGAGGTGTAGACTTTTAGCCCAAAAAGCCCAAAACAATAAATTTGTAGAGGATGGGTTAGAAAACTGGGTTTCAGTGAATCAAATGACAAGCTTATAGATTCTAATGATAAGGAAGGAAAGACAATAAACGTTTCTTTAAAGACATACGTCCTTAGTCAAGTCTGAGGAGATTGATTCTTAGGTATTTCCCTTAAAACTTTATTACAAGTTTGTTTCTAGGTTGCTACAATGTTTTTTTTTTTCCTTGATTCTCCGATCCCCTCCTCATAAAGGGTCTCTTACATTATATAGCTCCCTTTAGACCATATTTAACCTACCCTTGTTAATCATTTGATCCCTCACTCGAGTGCCTGTCCCATCAGATGCCCCTTTTGGCTCTCTATGAGTTATGATTGTCAAAGCAGCACTGTTCAAGGGTCTTCTCCACATAAATGCAGTCAGAAAAGTAGCTGTTGTGCATTCAATGCAGTAATAGCAGCTTTTCCTTAGATTCCTTTAAGCTCTCATCCCTTTTGCACGATCATATCGCCTATCTCTATCAGTAGATCATCTTGAAAGGTTACTTTGAATGGTAAGGTACACATTTAATCCATGCCTTACTTATCCGAATAAATGATTCTCATCGGACCAACTTTCTTAGCCCTACCATTTGTATTTTCATTATGGGGTTCTGAGTTTGACACTCTCACTGTTGTTTATCCTCCTCTGACAGACAAGGTCCTCGGCCAAACCCAAGGCCATGTACATGAATTTGGGCCTTTATCCCTACATATAATATGATTTTTATCAATAAGTTTTATAGGTAGGCTAAAATTCTATGTTTGATCACACCTTTTAGTGTTTTTTTAGAAGTCAATATTGCAAGCAATATATTTGTATTTTTTAATTTCTTATTACATGATTATTTGTTGTTGACATCAATATTTTATAATGGATTTAATTTGTTATGGCTTTTGTTTGATGCTTTGTTCCATGTAATCTATATTATTTAATTAAAAGCAAAATTTGTGGTCCAAATTTCTATGTAAGTCTATCTTTACTTAATTTCGTTTTTTTTTTTTATTAAGTTAAAAAATTTGGATATTTTTTCATTAATGAATTGAGGTTTTGGCTTAATTTTGTTTTCAACCATTTCAATTGTTGAATTCATTATTTTTTCATGTGTAATATTAATATTGTGGGGGCAATTTTTGCTTCAAAGGCTAAGGGCTAGACCATGTTGTAACCTTAGGCAATTTTGTTGTCCCACATGGAAAAGAAAGCCTCCCTCTTCATGCCATATAAGGGATGAGCCAATGAAAAAGAGTACCACTAGTGGCTACCATGGGAGGCTTTCTTTTCCATGTGGGACAACAAAATTACCTAAGGTTACAATATGATCTAGCTTTTGGCCTTTGAAGCAAAAATTGCCCCCACAAATATCTATGTTTTTTTATGATAAAATAAAATAAAATTATATATCTATATGTGTGTGTGTGTGTGTGTGTGTGTGTTCTTAAAGGCTAAAACACAATACAATTACAAACATTACTTTAAGTTAGGATGTTATATTTATTTATTAGTAAATTAGAATGTTACATTAAGTTAGAGTATTATATTTTTATTTATCTTTTAATTGTACAAGTACAGTTTATTTTTTAATCTTAAATTTTGAATTAATTCTTTTTTTATTTTATTTGTTATTAAATTTAATTATATTATCAAAATATTTTTTTTATTAAACCGTGCATCGCACAAACATAATACTAATTATTTTATTATATATTGTAGGCTAACGGGCTAGTCCAATGCGCATCCAGGGGCTGAGAAGTCAATCCATTGCCTAATTCATTGGGCTAGTGGCTACCATGGGACTCAAAAGTACCGGGTATTAGTCCGGTGGACTGGTGGGATACAATATAATATGTCTACCCTCACCAAATCCATGAAGCATTCTTAGTTTTGTCATTATTCAACCTAACCAACAACTCTCACTCGACATATATACTATTATACTTGGCTTTTAAACTTCCACACACAAGTTATCATGGTTTGAGGCCAGTTGCCAACTGATTGTTGCCGACGAAACCAAGTTGTAGTCCCCTCCTAAAACCACGTCACAAAGTTATCATTATTATATGATTTTTTATACACCAAAATTTCCAATATTTTTTTACCCGTTGTAGGCTTCTAGATAGATTGTCTTTTTTTATTTTTATTTTATTGATGTCTCGTCGTGTGGCATAACTGAGAACAAAATGGCATATACATGTGTTTTTAAATATTTAAATTATTTCTTTGCCTTGTTGGTCAGTTGGTTGCATGCCATAATAATTGAGAACAAATGCATTAGACACTTTAAAAATTTAACAAACAGGACAAGAAGAAGAAAGTATACTTTTACTTTGTCAGATGTTATTATTTTAAAAATATTTTATTTTATTTATTGGTAATAACTAATAAGAGAAGTAAAGGGAATATATCATGGTACATATAACACGCTACGATGGGAATTTTATTTATTAAGAATGGTTTCCATTCACTTGAATATGCTTTTCGAATACTTAATTGTATTTGTATTTTTTTAATACAAATGTCACATATGCTCATGTGGTCAATTTATTTTATATTAAAAAATGAGTGTGGGTTAAAAAAGTTTAAAATTTGTATTGTGTATCTAAGAGTTAATCTCTTTTAGATATATACTATTATTAGTTTCTCTATGATTTTCTTCATTTTCCCTATGTGTGTTAAAATCCTTAGAGGCTGTTTGAGTGAAAAAAAAATTCTCACTTATCACTCGTTATTAAAATATCTTCTCACATCAATCTATAACTTATTTCACCCTTACCCAACTACGCCGAAGCCAGAAATTCGTTGTACATAGCCTTCCTCCGTCCTCATCCATGATACCGAACCCAGAAAGTACTTGTAGACCTCCTTCCGTAATCCTCAACCTTGAAACCGAACCCATAAAACTCCATTGCGTGCTCTGCTCCTTGATCAGATTGGTGGTGGTCGACAATATGAGGAATCAGACGGCATAGCTCATTGCATCGACCGCTGGAGCTTTCACACTCACCGTCGCTCTTACCCCTTCGTTTGCGAGGTGTTTGGCTTGGAGGAAAATTACCAAGAGTAGTTATGAATTTTTCTCTCATCTTTTATAAAATTTTAGGCAAAAAATGAGCATATTTTTCTGGCTATGTCATGGTACTCAATAGAGTTTATTTCTTTATTGTTGTTGTTGTTTATGTGTCTATGTTGATCGGTGAAATGAGGAATGGATACTAGTATACATGGGATTTCTTTTTGATGTGGTATTGGTTTCAAATTGTAACGATTCGGTTGGGATTTACCATGTGGGTGTTGTTGCTGAGGATATAAAAATTAAAAGGGTGAGAATATGACAAAGGAATTAAGTTGATTATTGAGTTGAATTTCACTACTTCTTCTGTATCAAGCAGGTTTGTAGTTTGATGAGTTAATTGCACTGTAGATTCTAGTTTGTAACTTTACTATGGATGCTCTTGACCGTGTTCTTCAGTTTGGTTTGGGAGCTGAAGAAAAAGAAAATGAAGTGTGAATGTATAGAAAAATGGTTGGTCTCAAAATAAATTATGATCGTTGGTGTGGAGCAAAGCCTGAACTGTGACGTGACAACATTATGATCGTGGGTCCCATTATGTGAGGGAAATTACCATTGTGCCACAATAACTCTGTTTTGACTGCTCAAAAACAAGTTTTTTTTTTTTTTTTTTTTCACTCATGCCTCAATTTGTTGAGATGAGTGATGAAAATAGAAAGTGAAAACTAATCCAAATAAGTGGTGTAATGCATGGGATACACCGTTCTTGAGTGATGAGCGATCAAAATAGGGTGATGGGTGATTGAAAATATTAAATCCAAACAGTTTTACAGTATTTTTTTTTTTTTTTAAATACACATCAGTTTGGGCTCTTTCTCAATGCAACGAAGGATGCTTTGATTTCTTTCTACCAACGTCTTTATCGTGTCGGCCACGTCCGTTTATAATTTATTTCCCTTCTTCCTTCTTTTGTTTTTTTGTTTTTTTTTTACCCCAAATACATGGTTGAGATCTAACGCACTTTGTACTTTCTACAGCCAAATTTGACTGAGTACGTAGGCAATTGCCAATAATCTTCGGCAACCTTTGGCGCTTTCAGCCGGCCCCCGCACATACACATTAATAATTAATAAACAATGGTCACTTTCTACAATAGCAATTGCAAAAGATCAGTAATGCATGACAACAACTATCATCTCCGGGTCTCCCTTTCTAATTGAGGGCGACTAGTCTTTAACACACGGGAAGATGTTATTTTGGGTATATTGATGTGCATATTTCTTATGAAAAAATTCTGAGTCATCGCTCCGTTAGTTATATATAGTCATTATGACTAATTATAATTAACAATATAACAATAAAGTTTGTTTTTAAAAATATTAGAAACCAATTTTGCTCACTTAAAACTTAAGGATAAAAAGTATTCACCTAACAAATTTTAAGAACTAATGATGTATTTTGAAATATTTTTATATAGGGATAAAATGCTTAAAAGTTTTGTGTTAATAGAAATTAAATTTACTCTGGTAAAGATTCACTATTATTTGGGATTGATTTGAGTATTTAAAGTAGTTAAAAGAAAGGAGTTCTAAAAAAAGGAAAATTAAAGACTTTCCATTTATAAATTAGTTATTTCCTAAAATAGCTCTACGTTAAGAAGCTTCAAGTTTACATGTGTGAATGCCCAAAAAAAAAATCCAATATTATTTATTTATTTGTCATTTTCATTTAGATTTTTTTTTAAATTGTAAATTAAGATTAAAAAAACGAATTAAAAAAAATAAAATCAAATAACAAAACTGTCTAGTGTCTACCTGAATCAATCCTATAAATTAATAACACAAGCATAAGGAGCTCCTAGATCCTAACAAGTTACAGTTGATTATTGGTTATCAAATTTTAGATCTACCAAATTGAATTGACAAATCATTATTTATATAAAGAAAAAAGTGAATAATTAATTCATTCCATGGCCATCTAACGTCCATGATTTCAGGGTATTTGCTCCTGTACCTTATAATTAATGTGATGAGCGCCAGGGTTTCTTTCGCCCAAAAAAAAACTTAGAATAATTATTTTATAATATTTTTACAAATTGCTGTTGTGACTTAAACATTTTTCTAAATAATTATTAGTAAGTAAAAGTATGATATTAGTGGTGACTCATATTAGAATAAGTAAAAATTTGTCACATCAATAATTTATAAAAATATTGTAAAATAATTTATGACTGAAATATTACTCACATAATTCTATTCCGGAAGCATCATTTCCTAAGTACATGGTATCTAGATCTAGATGGTGGATATGCGTATGTCATATTAAATTGTAGGTAAGGGGTTATTAATGTAGTCTGGTGCCTCATCTTGCTTCAAAGCTTGCAATGAATACATAAGAAAGAAAATTCCAACCTTTTTCTCATTTAAAAACTCAACCAAATAAATGGGTACTCGCAAGTTGTAACTGCCGAATGATTTTGGCAATTAAAAAACAATATGAGCATTAAGAATTTATTAAGGTCATTTGATTACTATTTATTGAAGGTACTGTAGAGAATCATAGATAGAATGTAATGATAAAATATTAAAAATACAAGGGCTAAAGATAGCACCAGCAAAAGCATCAACCTTTTTTCGTCAGTTTTGCAATCAGGTCGACTCGATATAATTTGTTTTTAGACATATAGCAAAGTTGTTCTCGTACACTTTGGTTGGAAATTCCTTTATTGTAGGGGAAAGAATCTAAGGGGGAAAAAAAAATTGAAATGTAACCGAGGAGTGAGGACAACCATTGACAGCTTATTTAGCTTTTTTTTTTTTTGTGGCAATACCTTATTTAACTTTTTACTGAAAGTGTATTAAAGTATATTTGTATTTTAAATTTTTTGAAAATGTGATAAAATACAAGAAAATGTGAGATTTTTAAAAGATGTATATAAAAACTAAAAGCTAAAAGTTGATACCAAACACACACTTATTTGTAAAGTCTTTGTCTAACACTAAAAATCAATTAATATTTTAGCTTGATGATATAAAAATCATTATAAAGCAGACCCTATAAACTAAAAATCTATTTATCTACAATTATATAATTACAATAATAAAAAGATCTCTAGAATGATAGCCAGCAGTATTACAAGTGTTCATTGCCCCTACAATCTTACGAAATTCCAAGCATATTACCATCTACGAATTATTAAACCAACACAAATGATCAAACTAAATAGTTTTATCCCAACTTAGTTAAGAAACAAAATAGAATAGTAAAAACTATTTACTGCCCTTGCCCATTTGAAAATTCTAAGTATACCATTAAGAGACTAAGTCAAATTTTATTATTTTTTAATAAAGGACTGAGTTTTTTTTTTTTTTTTTAAAGGACTAAGTTGAAACTCGAAACAAGAAAATATAAATAGGAACTTAATTGGTTCTATTTTACATTAGAGAGAGGGGCAATAGAGTAACCAACAAAGACATATAAAGTCTAATTAAAATATATATTAAACATAGGTATGTCAAGTTGAATTAGGCGATTTTGTGAATGTACTGACCCGCACTAAAACCTAACCCACAAAAATACATATATAACAATCCAAATCCAACTCATCAACCCTTGAAAACAAAACCCAACCAACTAGATTGGCTAGATTGAGTAAATTGGCAAATAGGCTACACACCCTTAGTTTTAATGAACTAAGAGCATTGGCATCAACTTCCTTACATTTTTCTCCTTATTTTAGGATAAAAACCTATTTTTCATATTTTAGCTAATCACTTTTCAAAATACCCACATCGGATTCTCTATTATAAATCCTATTTCATTTAAATATGATTATTTCTTCATTCATTTTTTTTTATTTAATTTATCTCACTTTTTAAAAACACTCACTTTTATATATGTTAGGTTACCAGGATACAACAAATAATAAAATAGTGGTTTGGGCAATGAACAATGCAGTATAACAAAAATCCTAATAACCTTCGTTTGAGCTCGTGTAAATTATTGTCTATTTTAGCATAATATATATATATATATATATATATTTTGTTACATAACAATTTTTCAAAAACATCAACATCGGATTATATATTTTACACTATATATCATTAAAATACTATTTCTCTCCCCCCTCCCCCAAGTGGTGGCTCCAGGATTTCTTTTCAAATGGGTCATTAAGACACTTAAATTAAACAAAATTTAATATTAAAAAAAAATTGAATATATTGAGTTGTCGACAAAAAAGAAAAATCACACAAATACATGACATATTACTGTTTCCTTCTACAAGTTTTCAATTTTCATATTTTGACATCATTATGAGTTTTCATTATTTATTGTCAATGTGGATAAGTGTAACCATTTTCTTTTGTAAAGTTTGTATAACATTTTGTATTTTTATGCAATTGTCATTATCTATCTGTTATTGTTTTTATAAAAACATCTTAATCTAAATGATAAAAGTCAACCCATATGATAAAAGTCAACCCATATACATTTTATTAATTATTGACCCAAAGAGCTACACACATTCATACATATATAAATAATATATTATGTGTCTAGTTAACCAATCAAATATATGAAGAATCACTAACTTTACTATTCTTATAAATCACTAAATTTATAACAAAATGTTATTATAACATAATAACGATATACATACATGTAACAAACCCTCTATATTTCCTAATTATTAAATTATATAAAGTTATATTATATTTATACTATATACGCACACATTCACATAAATAACATTAAAACAAATATAAATAAATAAATAACGCACACAACTAGTATCACACATAAATAATATTTAAATTTATAATATAAAAAAAGATACACTTACAGCTCATAAACACTCACTATTTACTCTTAAAATCGAAAATACCAATGGTCAAATATAAAACAGTGATTTATGAGAGAGAGATTTATGATTTATATTATTTGTTGGTTTTAGGATGAATTGATTTGTGTTGTTTAGTTTTGGGTTGAACTGATCCTATGTCAAAGTGTGTAAGATTTAAGTTAGGATGTGCGGAGATATTTTTAAAGGTATATTAAACTAATAAAATAATATTTTATACATATAATTTTTTTTATCAAGTTAAGGGGTTCATTTGAACCCCTCAAAGCACTAGTAACAATGCCCTCTTTCTCTCTCTCTCTCTCTCTGAGTGGAGAAATTAAAATATTAAAAAATATATATGCATATGAATAGGAACTACAGTTAATGTAGCTAGAATTTTATTTTACATAATTTTGCATGAGTTGATGTGGAATTTTTTTGGGATTGGTCTTAAATTTATATAATCATCGTAAATATGTGATTTTTAAATGAGACGATACCATATATATTGTTAGATAAAATAATAAATTCTTAATTATGAAATAAATCATTTTTATTTCCCATAAATTGGAGAAAATTTTTAATTTTAATGATAGCTCAATATATATTATATATGTAATATGCTTTTATGATTTTTTTTTTTTTTTTTTGGTTGAATTATGATCTGAACTTACTTTTTGGAGCCAAATGGAATAATGGACATTAAATTGCCATTACAAATAATGAAAATGTTGTTATAATGAGCAAGTCATAGGCATAGTTATTAAACCCGGACTGGATATTGACTCGGTCTATAAGTCGAGTCACTGGGTCATTGGTTCAACCAATGGATCAATGGTCATATGGTCAAATAAAAAGAATTTAAAAATTAAATATATAAAAGTAAGTTTCAGAATCATAACATAAATACATAAATTAAAAAAAAAATGCATAAATTAAGACAACCATTTATTTTTTGACAATTAAGACAGCTATTTCAGTAAAAAAAAAAAAAAAAAACTAATTTTAATTAGCTTAATTGTCAACTAATTGATGTTTTAACCTAATAATAAAACGTAATCTTCATGAAACATACACATTAAAGTGACACCATACTTTTAATTTTGAATGGAATTTCAAACCATGGCCCAGATTCATCATGAGAGAGAGAGTTAGTAAGAATGAGAGGAAAAACATAGTAATAAACCAAAGAATAAGAAGTGGTTATACGTTATAGTCATGAAGACTCCATTAGTCCTCCCATTAAGTTGAAGAAGTCACGTACGTTCCTTCTGGAATTGTTTCGACCATTGTCCAGGTCAGATAACAGTAACACAATGATGAAAATTCAACGTCCAGACGTGACCAAAACAACAACAACGGTTTTTTTGGGTCCCGAAGAACGGTCTAAACTTACAAAAGTCGAGCACAATAAGAATTTATATTTCATAGAAGACTGGTAGGTTTAGTAGGGAAAGTCAAGTAGAATAAAACTTTTTTTGGTGGCACAGACAGACTGATTGAATGGATTGGATAGGCATTTCCACAGGGATCACATGCTAAGATAGAACAGGAATTGATGCTGTGCGAATTTATTGGTCGAGCTTACTTCAACGCCACTTCTTCCGCCAGCTCCCGCAAACCCTAAAATTACGTGTGGACGCAATTACACTTACCCTTTTTGAGCTTGCCACGTCTGCATGCCCATTTTGACTTTCTACCTAATTTTTTAATTTTTGTAATCACGTGGATTGTGTGATGGAGTGTAGCGAGAACGATTTTCTTTTCCGCATAAAAGATATTCCATAATTAATCATTATTAAATTAAGAGAAGGGTTACTTCTACAAAATTTTCACAATCAATTATAGATAGTAAGTTGTTATTGGTTCTAATTTAAATTTATTACTGAAAATTAGTATTTTTTTTTTACTCACCAAAAATAACCTCTAATAACCTACAACTTAGGATTTGTTATGAAAGTGTTATGAAAATGTTGACAAATTCCCTAATTCTCAAAGAGAGAGAGAGAGAGAGAGAGAGAGAGAGAGAGAGAGAGAGAGAGAGAGAGAGAGAGAGAGAGAGAGAGTATTTGCTTCATGTGTAAATTACGTAGCTTTACGTGGGTTCAAGTTAGTTTAATTAGTAAAGTTTATTGTTATTGAATCAAGAGCGGCTCTACAGTCAGCCTAGAGGTTCAAATGAAACCCCTGACTTGGGCAAAAAAAAAAAATTTATATATATATATATATATATTTTTTTTTTTTTTGAACACCTTGAGCATAAATTTTGTTTAAATCTAGCTGAAATAAGCTTGAATATGCTTAACTTTGTGCTACTTTCACAATATTTTCATAATAATTTTAAAATAAAGGTTAAGTGGCAAGTTGAAAGTGATGTTATCTTGACCCACAATTGATATCACTTTTTTACATACTTTTAACAATTTGTCACCTAAATTTTGTTGTGAAGGTGTTGTGCAATAACACTACTCTTAAAAATGCTCATTCGTTTTAAAATAAATAAATAAATAAACAAACCTTATCTAACTCTGGCTTACTAGACTGTTGATGGCAAAATGAAACTATTTTTCCTTACACTTTTCTTCTTCATGAGAAAAAAAGTACACCACTCGAAGGCGCATTGCCCTTGAGCTCAGTGAATAATGCACTTGAAGAACCATGAAAGGAGGAACATACTTTGGATTACTTGGAGTAGAGGGAAATGATGCCAAGTGGAACGAAAGCTGCAGATCAAGGTTGTTGTGCTTTCTTTTTGTCCAAAAAACTAAGTAGTTGACAATGTCTCATTTTTTGACTACTAAAAGGCAACAAGCCTTGTTTGAAAAGTATGTAAGTATCTGGGGGGTGGGGGTGGAAGGAATTGGCAGAATTTTGTTAGGTCCCTAATAAAGGGGGACTGGGCCATGCGACGGGTACAAGTTAGACTTTGAATTGAAGCAAAAAATCCAGTATTTCATAAAAGAAGGAAAAATTAACATGGTGGATGAACAGGAAACTCCTAAGAACCCCCTTATTTCGGCAACAAGAGTCGGTTATGGAATAGTCTTTTGGTTGGCTTTCCCGTTCTTGAGGACTTTATGATTGGCTTACTTATGATGCGCGTGGTGATACAAGTAGAACTGGGTTTGTGGGTAGCGGACTCCGTGGGTGTCAGGAGCTCGAGTAAGGGAAGTCCCTCATTCTTGCCGGACGAACAAGCATTATTTCATTTCGTGTGGGTAGTGCAAAATGTTGACATTATTTTTCGTTGGTTATAGGTAAATGCCAGGGTTCACTTCGCACTAGTTCTACTAGCCCCAAAGTAAGGAAGAACCATTCTAGTGGTTTACTTTTTTCCTCATTCTCTTTATCACTCTTTCTCCCTTCTATATTTTCTTTCTATCTAATCAAGTAGGTTGATAAGTGCTTTATATATTTCTAAATCCAAGAAGTTTTTTAGTGCTTGCTCCAATTCCAAGAGAATGACCATGTGTATTGTTAAAAAGTCGTACACTTTAAAAGCAAAAACTTATATCAAATACTATTTTTTTTTTCTTAGGGTCTGTTTGGATAGAACTTATTTTGCTGAAACTAAAAACACTGTAGCAAAAAAAATTTAAATGTGTGAACAGTACCGTGGGACCCATTTTTAATGAAAAAGTGGCTGAAAAGTGATATTTGTGGGTCCGTGAACAGTGCACAAATGCACTATTCATGGTTGAAAAATCAACATTTGCGGCTACTGTTCATGAACAGTAGCCACATTACTCCCTGAAACGTGAGAAAAAAAAAAGAAAAAAGAAAAGAAAAGGGGAAAATGCAGACTTAAAACGTAGACTTGGATCCAAACCCACACTTAGTTTCACATTTACTCCCAGACCAAATCTTATGTGTGTTACTATTCTTTTTTATCATTTTTTTTAATTGTTAGTACATATAAATATAATAAATTATTATTTATTTGACAAAAATTTTTAATTAGTTATTTAATTATATTTATTTATGCATTAAATGATTGTTGTCTTATCAATCTTTAAACTATTAATAATTTTTTAGGTTATTGTACAATACAATTTGTATACTAAATTGTATTTAGAATACTATTTTAGATTATTTTATATAATATGAAAGTTGTATATACAAAAAATAATAATCATTTTATGCTTTACTCCTTTCACAGCAAATGTCTAGTTTCAACACTATTGACCCCTCTAGAAAAAAATCTTGAAGCCGCCACTGTATTGAATAAAAGATCTGAGGTTGATCTTAACTTACACACACACACACACACACAAAAATCAATTAGTTGATGAAAAAAAAATTATTAAGAGTGAATGCCATAAGTTAAAACTATCTTTTAAATATGTGGCTTCTGGTTGAAAAAAAATAAATGTTTAAAGTTGCTAAATCAGTTGTCAGTTTTTTATTTTATTTTTACCTACAATTGACTAAGCAATTTTAAACACGTAGGAGTTTTATTTAGTTTAAATGATAAAATTTCTACGATGGAATAAGAAATGTGATTTTGAATTCTATTTACATAAAAAAATCAATTGGTGTTTTGGCAAAATAGTAAATCACAAATAATTATAATGTCAATGGCCATCAATTAAAATCTACGGTATCAATATATATATATATATATATATATAGTTTTAAATTATCAAAATTATATGTATAATTGATATGACACTTTTTCTGTATGCTTTTTTTAAGTTTTGAGTCCCTCCCAAAAAAGGGGAAAAAATTTTGAGAAGGAAAAAAGAAAAAGAAAAAGAAAAAGAAAAAGAAAGAAATAAGTGTCCATTTGGCAGCAAAATTTAATCTATAAACTTTTTGCTTGAATCGATTTTAGTATCATTTTTATCATATAAACCAAGAGAAAATCTGGTTCTAACATAGAAGTATATCTGAAGTTCTCTTTGTCTATATTTCTCTTTGTCTTACCTCTGAATAAATAAAGTTGCCCGAAATTACAAAAAAAATGCAAATTATTCTCTACGCGAGTGGATAACGCATATGAGGTCCAACGTGTCAATGAGTCGCTGCCACATAGTATGCTGCAGATTCAAGCTAACGTGTCAACAATACAGCTCACAATAACCGAAACCCCACAGCGAATGGGGTGCACCGACTCACACTTCATCCCCATCACCAAACACAATCAATGTAAGGTACTACCATTACCATTTTTTTTTTTTTTTTTTTTTGGTTTCAAAAATAAACGGTAACCGAGACGATAGACTTCCCAACGTCCAGACTAACGATAACGCAGCGGACCAAGACTGCACCGCACGACCGTTAGGAACTAAGTGGGACCCAGCCAAAGTCTAAACTACCCAATAAAAAAACGACACGTACCCCCCACCGTCTTCTAACAGCTGGTGCCACGATACCTTCGTTTTTCCGCAGAATATACGGATTCCATAAGCATTTCACTGTTTGATGAAACGTAAGAATTTTCTTTTTCTCTTTTTTTTCTTTTATTTATTTGTCTTTTTCCATTTAGGTCCCTTTAAATGGGGAAACAGAAACGAGAGCGGGAACGCCTACCGCACAGCTCTTTCTCTCTTTCTTTCTCTACTTAAACGCTATTCCCATTTTCTAGGTCTTGCACCTTTTATTTCCCATTCTCTCTTTCTCTTTCTCTATCCATTTTCGTCGAGATCTGTGCCTTTTCTCGAAGCTTCATTTGTGCGAGCTGGATCCTCAGTTAACAGTTGAAATAGTGGAGGTACGTTTCACAGATCGGCCTTTATTGCTGTAAAATTCATGCTCATGCTCTTGCTTTTGCTTTTTTGTTTTGGTCGTTGTCTCGTGGATCCAATTTTTTTTCCTTTTTTTTTTTTTCGTTGCGTGTGATGCATGCAACAGTGCTCTCTGTGTGTTATTGTGTGAGCGTTTCTTGTTACCAAAGAAAGAACGAGTGGATTTGCTTTTTGATTTTTCCGAATCTTTGTTTTGATTTTTTAACAGGTATCTTTACTTTTATATCCTTGCGATTGTTGAAGGAAGCTCTTGATGAATCTTTGTTAGCCATTTTTAGCAGATCTGAAACTGATTTTGTGGATGAATTTATTTTCCTTACAGTTCATTTTTTCTGATACGTTTCAAAATGAAATTGTTTTGTCTGTGCGTTTTTTAAGTACGAAGAAACTGAAAAATTTTTTCCTCTTCTAATTAGATATTCACCTCAATATCTATTTGGATCGAGAAGCTTAGGGCATTTATTAATTTAAATTTGTCTGATTTTTGTATTAAAATTTAAAGTTTTAGAAAAGTAATTTGCAACCTGTTAGCAAAATAAGGTCAAAATCTTTGACGAATTTCAAAGCCGGAACTGTTTCTGTCATGTTTGTGCTTGTCTTTGTAGAAGATTTTTAATTTTTAATTTTTTTTAATAAAAAAAATCTTGGTTTTTTTTTTTTTTTTTTTTAATAGTTTTTTATGGTAGCTTCTGGTTGATGTTACTTTTAGTTGACACGGTAAAGGTCTAATAAACGTTGTCGTTTCATATTGTAATCTTGTAGTTGACGTTTAGCAATTGGGACCCTTATAATTTATACATAAAAAGTTGATAAATGGGTATCTTTGTTTGGTACAAATGTCTTTATGAGACACAATTAAGCGTCTCTTTATATTGCTAATTCCAACTAATCAGAAAGTTGCGTATAATGTGAGCAGAACTGAATGAAGATTTCTCGTTTTGATTTAGTTGGTGAAATTGTTGCCTGAAGATACATTATTTATAGGGTTTGTGACAAAAGTACTAGCTGTGTTTTTTGAAATATCTTTGTATGCACTTTCAGCCTGCAGTCATGGTTCCACCAATTGAAACCCCAAACAAAAACCACGACTCTCATCACGCCCCACATGCTCCTCTTAATGAGAGGATTCTTTCATCCATGACGAGGAGGTCTGTGGCTGCTCACCCTTGGCATGATCTTGAGATAGGTATGCAATGTCATAGTGTAAACCGTTTGCAGTTAATGCTTAATTGTTATTTTTTGTCACTAACCAATGTGGCAAACCTATATTTTTGTTTCGCGCAGGACCTGGAGCTCCAACCGTGTTCAACACTGTAAGAATACTGAACCATTGCCATCATTTGTTCGTTTACTCGTTGTATAATTTGTTCTGGCTTGTGATTGCTTTAGTACTGATTCTAAAGTTTGCACGTGTAAATAGTGATTTATGATTATCATATATTCTACACAGATCTAGCCATAACCAAAAAGTTGGACAAACCAGTCTGGTTATTACCGACACGCTATATCACCTATGTTTCGGAACATCAAATGTAATCTGTTCATGTTTTGAATGGGAGTTCCTTTTTTCTAAACAAATCATATGGCCCCCTAGGTTCTGAGGAAACTTTGCAAAGTGGACCAAGAATTGTATGGTCAAACATGTGAATGCTGCGTAACTTCTGGGGCCACTTGTTTGTTAGGAAAGTGTCAGAAAGAACTTCTAAAAAAAGAGAAAGTGAATACATCATACTTAGGTTGCTAGATATTATTGGATTTTAGTCCAAACTATTAATACCCTGTAATTTTAATCTCTCATTATTAGAGAAGCTTTTTTTAACTAGTACTGAATTGGATACTCTAAAAATGCACTAAACCTTGGAGCCACATTAGCCACAAATTTGCAGCTCCTGCCATGTGATTTGTGGATGTGGTTCCTGTCATGTAATCTTGGGGTGGTTTGCAAATCAACATATAAAGATATGTCCTTTATATTTGTGCCATTGTTCTGTGCAGCACTGTATGACAATCTGCAAAATTTAGCTATCTTATCTAAAGAAAACTGTTCATTCATGACTATGGAATTGGAAGAAGTAACTTGTTTAGACAAGTCAGACTAAATCTATAATTTTCTAGAACTGTAATGTCGTCGGTTTTTTTTTTTCCTTTTAAATAATCTGCCCCAGAAAATACCATCTTGCACTTTTCCTTGAATATGCAGTTTTATATTACTTTCTGTACAGTTACAGCTTTCGGCTGTTAGAATTGTTATTACATTTCAGAAGAATAAGGGAATATTTTACATGATATTTAGTGAAAAATTGTTATACATTCAGTGTTTTGACCAGAATCTTTTATGGGTTGATGGCTAATTTATGCAGGTAGTTGAAATATCGAAAGGAAGCAAGGTGAAATATGAACTTGACAAGAAAACTGGATTGATTAAGGTAATGATGCGAGTTAAGTCTCTTTCCTTGGTCTCCTCATATGTGTTAGTGGATTTCTTAGTAGTACATGTATTTACAGGTTGATCGTGTGCTCTACTCATCTGTTGTGTATCCCCACAACTATGGTTTCATTCCTCGTACTCTTTGCGAGGACAATGACCCCATGGATGTCTTGGTTATTATGCAGGTATGCATATCTCTTTGCAAATTTCAAAATTTCACTCCTTTTTATCCTTGCGTGCATGTGTTTTTGGGAATTATACTTGTATGCTTGAAAGCACTTAATGTCATCTAATTGCCTTGTTTGTTCAAGGCATTCAAACTTGACTTGAACTTACATTGATTAGATTATGTAGACCTGTCTACTTTAACAGTCTGATGTATCCACATACATACAATCATGTTCATGTATGTTTGTACATGTGTATATAGCAGTGAACATGACTGATGAACTGAACCCCACAAATGGCCTTCAAAACAATGGTTTAATTGTAGAGAGTTGTAAACCCGCCTGATATCTTGGCTTTACAAATATTGACAGGAGCCGGTTCTTCCTGGATGCTTTCTTCGGGCTAGAGCTATAGGCCTCATGCCTATGATCGATCAGGTAAATAATCTGAGACCCAAAAGAAAGTCTTTATCCTTAAAAAAAACAAGTGTTAATTTTGATTTTTTACAGGGTGAGAAAGATGACAAGATAATTGCTGTTTGTGCTGATGATCCTGAGTACCGAGACATCAATGATATCAAGGATCTCCCACCACATCGTTTGGCTGAGATACGCCGCTTCTTTGAAGACTGTAAGTTTTTAGCATAGAATAATTGTGAACATCTGCAAACATAATCCAATGCCGTATATGGTCCTTTCTTTGTGTAAATCCTATGGATGACATGTTACTGATCCTGAATACGATAATCAGACAAGAAAAATGAAAACAAGGAAGTTGCAGTTAATGACTTTCTGCCTGCTTCTGCTGCCTATGAAGCAATCCAGTACTCCATGTAAGCGATATTCCTCTTTAATTAGTCTCTCTTACACATGAATACACACGCGCGCACACACACAAAAGGGAAGAAAATGCTTCAATACTTTTGATCTAGAAGATATTCCCAATTCCGGTTTGAGGTTTGGGCAAGTGATCTAATTGTAAAACATATTTGTAAATCTATTTCTTATGCTTTCTTTGCTCTACTTCCATCCCTGGACAACACAGGTTCCAGGCTTTTACAATTACTTTTTGGTGTTGATCTTGAATATCTTAAATTGTTTTTTCTTTCTAATTCCTTTTTAGTACCAATATGTGCATGTATTATTATGCTTGTCATCTGATTACATTTATCTTCTTTCTTTGTGAAGGAACCTCTATGCAGACTACATAGTGGAGAGCCTGAGGCGGTAGCTGTTTGTACAAGCATACATCTTGGGTTGTGATGCTCTTACTTATAATGAAGTTGCTGTTATATAAGATTTTACTTTGTTACAAGAAACCTCTATATGTAGCTGCTCTGCTTATATTGGTTCCAGGAATGTGTGCTAATACTACAACCTTTAAATTGATTGTTTTTTCATGATGATGATGATGATAAGTACGGAACGAATTTTGTTGTAATGAATATCTGAAAGGAGCAGGGAAAATTAGTCTGGCTGGAGAGTATATTGATTCTTGTGATGATTCTTTTTTAGGGTCCTCAATTGGTCACCATTTGTCACCGTTTTCTGTAAGATGCTTGGCATTATTCAAGCATGCAGTTGATTTGTCACAAGTTTTTTTATTATAAAAAAATAAATGTGTTTTGTTAAACAACTGGTGC
This sequence comes from Quercus variabilis, assembly GCA_030445155.1. Classification (NCBI taxonomy): domain Eukaryota; kingdom Viridiplantae; phylum Streptophyta; class Magnoliopsida; order Fagales; family Fagaceae; genus Quercus; species Quercus variabilis. The sequence goes on from CP129451.1 coordinate 43,814,069, forward strand.
AATGGTTTGTAAAATGAATAAATCAGTATTTGCCTAGTATCAAGTTTACTTGGCAGACATTAGAGGGAGTGTCTCTCTCCCTCTAATGCCTACAACTATAAGGGTATTCAAACCTTGGTTCTCTTCCCTCGTATGAAGTTTATTTAGTAGACATTAGAGGGAGTCTCTCTATAAAGGTAATACAAAGGGTCTGAAATTCATTTGTTATAACTGATGGCAGTGAAAAATGTTGATTACCTCTTGCATAGAGGATTTGTTCAAGTGTTTTGTAACAGGCACTTTTATTAGAAGAATGCATTTTTAAATCCTTTTTCCCTTATTGTACCATCGAATTATTAGGGGGAAAAAGAGTTGAAAAGTGTAGAACAACGGAATGTTTTATAAAAAATAAATCTCAAATTCCCAAAATTACTAATCTTCTTTGTTCAAATTCCTCCCTTACAATGTTTTAAAGAAAAAATTGTCTAACAAGAATATAATGGTATGCTTGGATTTGCAATTTATGCTCATAATTATGATCACAATTAAAATGCCAAATTCTCTAAATACGCTCAATATCTGCTTGGGGAGATGATCCAAATGTACCTTGTAAACTTTCACAAAATTTCAATCCCCAAAACTTTAATTATTGGGACTATCATTTGAGTATTTCACAATTTTCCGTAGTTTATTTGCATAATGTTAATAAAAGGTTATAGATTTTTTTTTTTAATAATAATTTTTATGTTAAATCTATAACAAAAAGCTAAAAGCTAGCGTGGTAAAAAAAAAAAAAAAAGTTAAAAGATTTGCAAAAAGAAGACAAAAAGAGAAAGACAAAATTTTTTTTGCCATTTTTCATTAAAAAAGAAAAAGAAAAAGACAACCATCAACCACCATTCATTATTTATCATTCTCAAATTTATTTCTCATTTTTTCTAAGAGAAATACCAAAATTTCAATTTTGTGATGCATTGAAAGATACTTTCAAAAGGGTTGAACTCAAACTCAACTTCATGTCCCTTTAGGAAAACACATCATATTACAATCCATTATGTTTCAAGAAAAATTTCTATAATCAAGATAACAAAGAAATAAGAATAATGAAACAAGTATGCTACAAAACAGAATAGCAGTACAAAATAATTCTTTGGAAACTTACTTGAATCTATCTTGAATAATTATCCCAAAATATATATGTGGGGCCCGAGGGCCCAGAATCCCTGGCCCACCTTTAGGCAGGCCTAGGGCCCAAGCCAAGGAGGGTGATCTCCCCAGACGGTCGGCTTAAAGGCCTTAGCCCTTCCAAGGTCCAAGCCGAGGACACACCCCTCCTCGGCACACTTAGTCTAATCTAGGTAGGGGGCAAACCCAGTGTGGATGGTCACATCCACACTTAACGATTCTGCCTGGCCCTCCAAGTCCCATTAATGATGACAAGACCCTTCACTGAGAAGCGCTGGAGGCAGCAACCCCCAGTATGGGAAAGAACCTGTCTGATGGGACAAGTCCTGAGCCATCAGTCCGGATGGCCAACAACTGTAAGGCCAGGATTGAGCCAAAGAGGGTATATAAGGCAAAGAGCCCCCCTGTAGGGAGGAGGGCCTCCTCGGACGCCAGCCGAGGAGCAACCCCAGGCGTAGAGAAAATAGACGTGAAGTTCAAGAAGACCGGCGGAGGGCCGGCTGGAGCCAAACCCTTTTGCCCCACGCTCTACAAATTTATTGTCGGGGGCCCACCTTCGAAAAAGGAGCCCCTACAATTGGCGCCGTCTGTGGGAAGGGTTAGCGTGCCAACCGGCGCAACCGGCGGTCATTCTAAAACAGTTACTACTCAGAAGTTGGCGGTGCAAAGAAAAGAGAAAGAAAAAGAAAGAGGAAGAGAAGAATAGCAGTGCGAACTCAACAACAAATAAAAGAAAAATCCTTTATTAATTCAGAAGAGATTACAAGAGATTACAAGTACTACAATTCTCATTATTTCATAAAAGAAAAAGCTACAAATACAATCAGAGGCTCAGACAGGCGTGTTTTACAAAAATTCCTACCGACTAGTCCTACAATCGGAGGCTCAGGCGGACCGGTGTTGGAACTGGCCAGGCAAGAGGCTCGCAAGGAATTGATGTCAGGAATGAAGGAAGTGTCAAGCCGTGCTTTTATTGGCGTCAAGAGAATGGGAAAGCTGGACGGTAAACGCACGGGAAGGGGGGCTAGGGGCTGGCTCACCTTCAAACCAAAGCTTGAACAAAGTGAGGAGCCCCCAGACCCCGGAACACCCTCCCTCATGATACTCCCTCGACCCCCTCCGAACTACCCGAGCACTGACCGTCGGAGACGGCAATACTCAGGCACCAGCCATGACGAGAGTTCGCATGCCCCCTTCGTCGGAGGTGCGCTCTGGGGGAAGACATTAGGTACTTCAACGACGTCCCCCCTGGCCACCATGAGAGACTCGGCCAGTGTTACGCCTAAACTCTGCCGCGCTGGCAGCCCAGTGGGGACTGCGGCTATGGCGGCACTTGGCTCCAGGTCTCCTAACTGCGGTCACAACGCTGGTGGCGGTATCAAAGGGACTCAAGAGGGCGAAAGTGTATACGTCTGTTTGTGGGGGAGAATTCATTGAATGAGGAGAAACGCTCCCCCCAGAACGCCTTTTATGGAGGGCGAAAACCAGCGGGAGCTGAACCGCGCGGAATTCGAAGGGGGAATTGTCAAGGGGAATTAATTCCCACCCAGTTCCAAGAGGATTGCCAGCTGCTGCTGCGTGTTAATCCATGAGGGCATTAATGGAGGCGCGTTACGGACACCAAAGCGTCAAACAGGAGGCGCGGAAGGCCAAGCAACGCTTCGTAAACCAAAAAATGAGGAACATGAACCAGAGGCAAGATCAGCCCCACGTGCGAAGTCACAAGCCGACCCGAGGAAAGACAGCTCACTGGAAAAACCCGTGGACGCCCTCACACCAAAAACAAAGTCCTCGGATCCGAGGACAAACTCCTACTGGAGGCAACTGTGCAGTAGCGGTATAATGGCTCTTGCTCCCGCATCCTTAGAGGGGCTGAAGGGAAGGACTTCTACCCGACGTGGGACTGAGTTGCCCAAAGAGGTGAACACTGTGTCCCCATGATCAGGGCCCACTTGAAAACGATGGCAGCAATTGTACCTAGGTCTTGCATGGTCCTCGGACTCAAGCCTACGGGGAGTTGGCCACTCGTACTTAAGGCAGCAACTGTACCTAGGTCTTGCATGGTCTACGAACTCAAGCCTATGGGGAGCTAGCCACTTGGAAACGATGGCAGTAATTGTACCTAGGTCTTGCATGGTCCTCGGACTCAAGCCTACGGGGAGCTGGCCACTCGTACTTAAGGCAGCAACTGTACCTAGGTCTTGCATGGTCTACGGACTCAAGCCTATGGGGAGCTAGCCACTTGGAAACGATGGCAGCAATTGTACCTAGGTCTTGCATGGTCCTCGGACTCAAGCCTACGGGGAGCTGGCCACTCGTACTTAAGGCAGCAACTGTACCTAGGTCTTGCATGGTCTACGGACTCAAGCCTATGGGGAGCTAGCCACTTGGAAAAGATGGCAGCAATTGTACCTAGGTCTTGCATGGTCCTCGGACTCAAGCCTACGGGGAGCTCGCCACTCGTACTTAAGGCAGCAACTGTACCTAGGTCTTGCATGGTCTACGGACTCAAGCCTATGGGGAGCTAGCCACTTGGAAACGATGGCAGCAATTGTACCTAGGTCTTTCATGGTCCTCGGACTCAAGCCTACGGGGAGCTAGCCACTCGTACTTAAGGCAGCAACTGTACCTAGGTCTTGCATGGTCTACGGACTCAAGCCTATGGGGAGCTAGCCACTTGGAAACGATGGCAGCAACTGTACCTAGGTCTTGCATGGTCCTCGGACTCAAGCCTACGGGGAGCTGGCCACTCGTACTTAAGGCAGCAACTGTACCTAGGTCTTGCATGGTCTACGGACTCAAGCCTATGGGGAGCTAGCCACTTGGAAACGATGGCAGCAATTGTACCTAGGTCTTGCATGGTCCTTGGACTCAAGCCTACGGAGAGCTGGCCACTCGTACTTAAGACAGCAACTGTACCTAGGTCTTGCATGGTCTACGGACTCAAGCCTATGGGGAGCTAGCCACTTGGAAACGATGGCAGCAATTGTACCTAGGTCTTGCAATGTCCTCGGACTCAAGCCTACGGGGAGCTGGCCACTCGTACTTAAGGCAGCAACTGTACCTAGGTCTTGCATGGTCTACGGACTCAAGCCTATGGGGAGCTAGCCACTTGGAAACGATGGCAGCAACTGTACCTAGGTCTTGCATGGTCCTCGGACTCAAGCCTACGGGGAGCTGGCCACTAGTACTTAAGGCAGCAACTGTACCTAGGTCTTGCATGGTCCACGGACCCAAACCTACGAGGAGCTATCCATTTACGACAAAGCCAAAGTACCGCTCGGTCCGAAGACCTATTCCCGTGAAGAAACTAACTGCCCAATGAAGAGCCTAAGGGTCGATCCGACCACTCAAGGAAGAACCAGCCAACCAACGGCCTTCTGGACCATAGGGGCCGAGGTTTGCAAAACCCTCCCCCCCGTCCAAGGGTACGTGCAGCAGGGTTTTGAGGGGCTATTGTGGGGCCCGAGGGCCCAGAATCCCTGGCCCACCTTTAGGTAGGCCCAGGGCCCAAGCCGAGGAGGGTGATCTCCCCAGACGGTCGGCTTAAAGGCCTTAGCCCTTCCAAGGTCCAAGCCGAGGACACACCCCTCCTCGGCACACCTAGTCTAATCTAGGTAGGGGGCAGACCCAGTGTGGATGGTCACATCCACACTTAACGATTCTGCCTGGCCCTCCAAGTCCCATTAATGATGACAAGACCCTTCACTGAGAAGCGCTGGAGGCAGCAACCCCCAGTATGGGAAAGAACCTGTCTGATGGGACAAGTCCTGAGCCATCAGTCCGGATGGCCAACAGCTGTAAGGCCAGGATTGAGCCAAAGAGGGTATATAAGGCAAAGAGCCTCCCTGTAGGGAGGGGGGCCTCCTCGGACGCCAGCCGAGGAGCAACCCCAGGCGTAGAGAAAATAGACGTGAAGTTCAAGAAGACCGGCGGAGGGCCGGCTGGAGCCAAACCCTTTTGCCCTACGCTCTACAAATTTATTGTCGGGGGCCCACCTCCGAAAAAGGAGCCCCTACAATATATATATATATATATATATATCTTCAATAATATTTCACATCCTGATATTCATTTCAATACTTAAAAATATTACAAAGGGGTTAAGAAATGAAAATTCTGAAAGATTACAAAGATGATGATTTTGAGTACAAGTGCAATCATAAGTTTTGTTATATATATATATATATATATATATTTTTTTTTTTTTTTTTTGGTGATGCATGATACATCCAAGGAGCATCCTTATATAGCCCTCAAAAGTGTGAGTATATATATACTTTTTAGAATACTAAGTATTTTAACACACACATTGAGAGATGAGAGAATGTTTATTTATAAATTAGAAGATGAATATTAAATATTCATAAACAGTAAAAGTTTTCAATAATTCCTAATGCTGCCAATTAAACAATAAAAATATGCAATAGTTTTTTTTGTTACGAATAGTGAAACCTTGAATTGTGGGGCCAGCTATATAAGGCGGTATTGGTAAGTTTGTAGGGAATGGGTCTACGGCCCAACAGCCCAATCCGAGGACAGCAATCCATACGAGGATGATTTAATAAAAACATGATACGACTAATACAAGAAGAAGAGCCGAGGATTGCACATGAGAATCCAAAATGTGTCCGAGGATAAGATTCACCTCATAACAATAGTCCGAGGTGGGTGTAACTATTTGATTACCCTAGGTAGTCCATAAGGTTGGATTGTAAGTGAGAAACGGATATGGGATAGTGGAGTCAACAGATATCTTCTGACGTTGCTACCTCCACATTAAATGCTTTCTAGCTAACTCTCTGGCCGCATTAATGTGGAGGTGATGTCTGAACAGTGATCAAGCAGCCTTATAATGGCCGGTTTAGGATTCTAGAGAGGGGGGGAGATGGGACAGAAAGGAGTTCCCAAAATAAAACCTACACGTGTACAGCGAAAATAAGGGGAGGAACGTAATATATAACAAAAAAAGGAACAACATTGAAAGAGGACAGAAAAGATAGAAACCAGAGAGAAAGAGAGGCTTTTCCTATCATTTAGAGCTAGTTCTTTCATCCACTTTCTAAAAAAATTTATTATTTGGGCTTGTTGAACAGTTTTTCCTTCTCATTTTAGAAGGTTTTTCCAAATTGAATCCCTACATGAATAATTTCACTTTATCGACAAAATAATTTAGATTCATTTTTAAAAAGATTACCATATGCCTGGTACTAATAAACCTGATAAACTTTCATATATAAAATATTATGTTATCTAAGAATGATTATGATACACTTTCAAAAATTGAATTAGAATAAAAAGAAAAAACCAGCACAAATTCTTACTTTCACATATGAAATGACATCTTTCACATGAATCTTAAAAATCTTAATAATTTAAAATCTTGATAATAATGTGGATGGAGGGAGTCACTTTGAGTTCAGATGTTTATTATACATAGCTTGGTTTAGGTTTTTTGTGAAGTAAGAATTTGTGCTTGTTGTTTTTATGAAACATTCTAATTCAATTTGCTTGATGATATTATTATCATAGACTTCACCGTTATTTAAAAAAAAAAAAAAAACCTTTCAAAAAAAAAAAAACAAATATAGATTTTTTTTCTTTTTATGAAAAAGAAAATTAGAAACTTTTTTATGAAAAACTTGGATAAAAAAAGATGCTACAGCAAAATTCCAACGCTTACTCAGCAACCATTTTTCATATCTATCCTTTGCTTACACGTGTCTCCAACAGATCTCCAAACCTGTCAAAAATCTAAAAATATTAATCATAAACCCTCCATTCTCCCACCCACGGGTTCATCCTCCCCTCAACCCTCTTCCTCCTAAAGTCTAAAACCCTTTGGAAGAAGAATCAAACACTCTCTTTTTTCTCATAGACCAAATATCAAACACCATGGGGTCATTCACCAACACCACCAACTTCGACAATCTCCTCCTCCAAACTCTCATGGGTCGCCTCCAAATCCGCCCTCCAACCGCCACAACCACCACCAACCCTTTCCACTCTCAATCCCTCGAAGACCTCCTCTTCGAAGCCGCCAATTTCTCCGACGACAACGATGACGACGAAGACGACGGTGAGAATGGCAGTAGCAAAACCCAGCTCGCCAAAGAAGAATCCAAGCTCGAAAAGGAAATCGTCCGGGTCATCCTTAGTGGCAAGACCGATTCTCTGAAACCCAACTCGGGTCAGGCCGTGACTATCGGTGAGCACCACATTTGTGTCGGGTTTCACGAGGAAACGGGTTCGGATTACCGGGTATGGGAGTGGCATGGGCATATAATGCTTTTCGATGAAGAAAATGGGTACACGCCTGAGTATATATATGGGAATTACTTCGAGAGGTTGTTGGTTAAGTCGCGTGGCGTTGAGGAAGAGAAAGAGAAAGAGAAAGAAAAAGAGGAGGAGAAGGAAGAGAAGGTTGGGAACTTGGGGCTAAGAGAGTTGATTGATGGTGGCGATTCGGGCGGGGCTCGGATTCTTCATCGGAATATCAATGCTGGTTCTCCAAGGTTTATATGAGAAAATCCCTTTTCATTTTTCTTTTCTTGTGTTTCTTACTGTATAAGCTGTTTTGGGATTTTCTTGGTTTTGTGTTTGGTTGGTTTAGTTTAGTGATGATGTTGTTTTGGGTGTTAGAAATGAGAACCTGCTTGCTGTTTGCACTTTTTGTAACTTGATAAAGCTACCTATGTTTTTTTTTTTGAAGCTGCAATGATAATGAAAAATAGGCTTTATACAGTGTTATCAGAAAAGAAATGTTATCGGTATCGATCAGATATTTTGGTAAAGTAATGTTGGGTTTGGTGGAACATAGCAGTGTGGCAGTACTGGAAATGGATGCAATGAAGAGATAGGGTTTTGGGTGATTCTGCTGATTTTTGCTGACAGCAGTTAATATCATTTGGTGTTTGTGGGGATGATGTTGATGATTGGGTGGCTACGGTGCATGTGCCAATGGGGTTATGGTTGGGGTGTGTGTTGATGTGATGGTTGTCATAGGGCCTTTAATCTTTTTGTAGTATTCACATGTATTTGCAATTCCAGTGGGTTTTAGTTAACCTAATTGATAAAATCTGTCGTCGAGCGAGACATATAGTGTTCAAACCTCACCTATATCAAAAACCAATTGGTGTCAATTATCATGGAGGGGATGCCTTAGGTTGAGAATACGATACATATTTGTATGAATCGTATCTATTAAAAAAAAAATGCATTTGTAGTTCCAAGCACAATGGATGATTTTGCTCCAAATGTATGAGTAGCGTATGTGAAATTAATTGATGAAAGGAAGGGAATATTCACCCTATGGTCTTTGCCTTTGGAAATTGAAGTAGCATTAGACAAGCTAATGCCAACTGGATACTAGTGTAATTGTGATTTGATGTCCATTGGAATTGTGATTTTTGTCTAATTACCATTGTTTGTGCTGGCAAAGAATGGTGCATAAGAGTCATGTAGCTGATTAGCCATGTCATTGGTATTTATGATTATTTCTTATTGGAGTTAACTAGATATTTACATACTTCTGTTAGTTTTTTGAGGAAATAATTTATCATTCATCAGTTGTAGGATATCAAGCTAAGGCGTTCACTCAATCTGTTCTTTGTTAATGTTTTGTTGTATTAGCTAGTGATTTGCTGGGATTTGCATACTTAATAAATGGAGTGGTGTTTGATAAGGTTGAAGCCTCAAGAGTAAATTATGTACATGATCAGATCTATGGGATTTTTGGCACTGTAACAGAGAAGTCTGTGGTGGTTGATGAAAGCCAACTATCTCCATGGGAAACACCTGCTGACATAGATCTATCAATGTTTAAAGTGTAAAGAAAAATGTTATTTCTAGAAGGCCACAGTATCCTTGGTGATTATGGATAAGTCACCTAGGGTTTAACCAACTCCAGGCTTTAAAGAGCCAAATATTTGCTTATATAGTGATAGATATGTTGAATAAAGAAGAATTTGGTGACAGTGGCCGCCAGGGCGGGAGAGAGAGAAGCGGCGGTGGGGGATTGGGGATTTAGAAGTATTGCTAAATTGCCCTAACATTTTCCAACTCTGATGGCATTGAGTTTAGCATTAGGACATGACTATAAAAGGAAAACCATTGCTCACAAAGGAAATAGGCAAGGATTCTGAGTTACCTAATTTTCATGCAAGGAAGGCACAAGACCAGTTACCTTAATATGTAGGCACGGTATAATGTCAGAATCAAAGCCTGTCTGGTGGTTTCCTGAAATCTTCTATGGCTTACAAGTGATTGGTCGTTGCAGCCTTCTTTAGGATGTTGTCTATAGAGGTAGGAGTGGGAGGCTATAAACAGTTCAGAACACACACACAGAGATGAAAATTTAGATAGAATGATCAATTTTGGTAATTCTCAAAGTTCAGGGGATTCTAATTTCAAATTAGACGATTTGGAGGATGCTTTTGCATTTGACCCAAAATCCTATTTTACCAACAAAACTATTTGGAGCTTATCAAGGAACAAGAAACCTGTTTTGAGAACACAGAGATTTAGAGATAAAGTTGGGGTTTTCTTGATGGTCTAGGTGATTCACCCATCTGCAGCCCATAACTTGGTAATCTACCTGGTTTTGGATGAATTGGTGGACCAGGCTAGATCTCAAGTGCCTAGCCTACTTTGGCTGACTTTCCAATTCAACCAAATGCTCGTACTTATTTTGAGGTCTACTCTAATTTATTTGTTTATTCAAGGTTTGGTCTTAATTGGATTCAAGCAAATGCATATGTGACTGACATTTATAAAAATGTGACATATTATGGCAGAATGACAAGGTCTAATTTATATGGGATTCTAATTTAGGTCATCAGGGCTTTGTTCCTAGTATGTATAAGGCCCTGTTTCTTTGTTTTTCTCCGTGATAGCTTAATGACTTGAAATGTTTTTAACATCAAAGGAGAGGTGCTAATTCCATTTGGTTGTACTTCATTCAAAATTATGCATGGCTTTAGTTGAATTTGTTCATCTTCCATGTCAGTTTTATGTTATCTTATAAATGTCTTCATGATATCTTTGTGAAGCATATTTATTTATGAAATTGATTATTCTATTGACTTTACTTTGCATGTCGTCTCATGTTTGAGACATGCTACTGTTCAGCACCAAAGCATAAGGTTACTTGCATGAGTTTCTCAAACCTTCTTCTGAATTACTGTATTTGCTGTGTAATATATACTACATCATAATTCATGGTTTGTTTATCCATTTATTGGTAAAGGAAATAAAATGATATTTTACCGTGCTTTGTTTGATTTTCTTATGTTATTATTCTTTAAATATGCCTTCTATGCATTTTTGAATGAATGATGTTTCTATTCATTCGTTTGTTTGTTCATTCATTCTCCCTCTTCTTTTTTGTTTTTTCTTTGATTTTCCTCCCTTCTCTGAACTGACAGGTTTTAGCCAAGTTTTCACTCAGCATAAGAAATTTTGGATTTTAAAGAAGGAAGGTGCACTCAGTGTCTCATCCTGTCATCCACAATGCTATTTGGAGACTGAAGTTAATGCTTATCATTCCGCACATGATGTTCAATGCAGTTTCAAGTTTTCATCTGGGTCTTTTATGTGCTCTCTATTTGGACTTCAAATACATATATGACAGCAAAGACCTGAGACATACTTTTGTTTAAGTAGCTTTTTTATCTAGCAGAACGAATATTTGCATCAATCTGCTAAATTTCCTCTCAGCTGTAAGTTTAAGTCTGCCAGGCAGAGCAGGTTGGTAATTACGGATCAGCATCAGGTGCAATACCTAGGGTATTGCACCTGGTGCAATACCTCAATATCCTTCACAAGTTTTTTAACTTTTTTCATTTTTTAACTTTAACTTTTTTTACTCTTTTTTAATATATTTTATTTAATGGCTGAGATTGAAAGTTGCTTTTTTCAACTTTCAATCTCAGCCTTTGATAAGGTATTGCACCAGGTGCAATACCCTAGGTATTGCACCTGATGCTGATCCGGTAATTACATGTTCACAGTTGGTTTCCTTTGGTTCCACAGTGTCTGCTTGCTTACTTTGTCCTAGTAGGGTCAAAATTTCAAAATTTCATTCTGATTGTGTTTTTCAAAATTTATATGGAAGTAATGGAACATGGCTTGTCTGTTTTTTCCCTCCCCCATAATAAATCCACAACCAAACAATCTAATAACTATTCCTCAAGAATAACTACTACATTTAAACATTTATTATAGTTTATCAAGCTTGCCCCAAGTATTATGGCTTGCAGATATTGTGGGCATCAATAAATTTTCACCCACTCTGCCCCAAATGGCTTCTTTGCACAACTAGACTCATCACACTCATTTTGCCCATGCAATACACTTTTTGATTTATTTAATTTTTGCATGTAGTGTTATAATGTTTAAAAGTGATATATAAATATTTTTTTTTTTAAAGAAAGAGATAAGGTAACGTGGAATAATGTTTAAAAATGAGATAGAAGTAGTTTCCTAAGTTTTAGGCTGAATGAAAAAGATAAAAGAAAAAACTTAAAACTTAGAAATACTAAATTACTCTTTTAACTAGTTTGTGTTTTATAATTTAAGATTATTTAAGTAAAAGATAGGGGTATTTTAGAGAGTTTAAGAATTTGTATAAAAGTATTTTAGTACACAAAATATTGAGGACTAAACATAAAATTCTGTTATTAATTATATAGATATAGATATAAGATATTGGTAGAAGATATTGTTAGTTGATTAGTCCAATGGTTTGTTTTGTTTGGTAAATGACGCGGATTTGGGCATTTTCCAATTTCCACATAAATGATTATTTTGTGTAAATTAAGGCTATTATCGTGGGCCAAATCCACGTAGAGAGAAAATATGATATGAGCATATTATATGGCAAAAGCTCGTGGGTCATGACTCATGAGGCATACTTCCGAAGCAAGGAGATGGATCGTGAAGCAAAAGAAGACGAGCCATGAGCCCAACTCGTGAAGGAAGAGAAAATAGTCCTATCTGATCTCAAATCCCACATCGTGAAGTAAAGTCCATTGGTCATAAAGGTCATATCGTGAAGAAAAATCCAAGGATTGCAAAGCCTGATCCATGAGAGACCCATAATTTAGCAAAAGTGCCCAACCTGTGTGACCAAGCATTGGGTTGTTTGGTTTGAGCATCACCTATAACACAAATTTCATAATTCAAATTTCATAAATCAAACTCAATTCTCATAATTCATATCTCTAACTTTACTTTTTCACTCATTCTAGAAAATACTTGTTTGGTTTCATATCTTGGGTGCATATATCTCTTTTCTAAAACTCAAAATTGATAAAATGAGAAGAAGGTGGGTGTGGGTGTGCTATGAGATGGGTGTAAGAGTAAAGAGCTGCTTGAAAATTTTAAAAATAAAATTAAATAAAGAATAAAGAGAAGGTGCCCAACGGTCTCACACTATTATGATTTGACAATACACTGGTGTGAGTCCCATTAGACTAAGTTATTTATAATTATGCCATTGAATCACTTAACTCAAAACTCAAAAACAGTTGAATTTTGTTTTTTGTTTCCGTAACTCAAACTCAAAATTTTGAGTTTTGAGTTATGGAAACTCAACTCAAAAATCTATTTAAACAACTTGTTTTTCAATGTGGCCTATGTTTTTTGAGTTCTGGATGATGAAAACATAGTTATATAACTTAGTTTCATTTGGCTTTGTCCAACACCCATATTTAACGGTTGAGTTAAAGTAAATGTTGATGCTGCAATGGGGACAAATTGTTCTTATAGTAGAGGGATGTTGGTTTTTGCTCACTCAAAAAAGGTTAAAACTACTCCTCTCCAAGTAAAAGCTAAGGTGTTAAATTGGGCAAACCGTTGTGGTGGGTATTTATAATTTTCAGGGAACAGTAAGGGGAGTTAAAAAATTGTGTAAATGCTTTGAGAAATCTAGAAAGTTTACATAATTACACTACTGGAAATTACAACTCAGTCCCTTTCTTCAAATTTGGCTGGGTTTTAGGTTTGTGTATTATTCGGCTTTGGTTGAGTTTCGTTGATTTTGACTATGGGTTTTGTGGATTTGGTTGTGGCAATGGGTTATGGTTGAGATGGTGGGTTGCAGTTGGTGGTGGTGATGTCATGGGTTGTGATTTTTTTTTTTCCATAGGCTATGGTTGCCACAGTGGTGGTGGTGGGGGGTGGTTGTAGTTGGTTGCAAATGTTTTTATGGATTTTTTTTAATGAGTTCTTTATACTATTTTAATTGAAATGGTAAAAAAATAGAATCATTCATGTTGGGTATGTTAAAATTGATGTGGATGTGTTAAAATAGATAAAGTGAATTTTTGTGATGCTAAAAGCTATAAATTTTAGTTCCATTAATACTAATACTCTAAGTGGTCTTTAAATTTTCTTGGTTAGGGTATCTTGATGTTATGCCTGTTTCTTATGCTGTTGTAAAAATTATCTTAGAGAAACAACTCCCTAGTTGAGGAGTTTGTCCCCTTCCATGTTTTGTTGGTATTAATAAAATATTTCTTTCTAAAAAAAATAAATAAATGAAACCCATATAACATAGTATTTGAGTTTGCATAGGGTGACAAATAAAAATATACCATGTGGCTTGAAATCGGGAAAAAAAAAAAAGTCAAAACAAAAAGTTAGTGTTAATTTGGTTCTTATACACTTTTATTTTGAGCAATTAACCCTTTCACTCTGGCCTTGTAATAAATTAAATCTTTTACTAAAAAATTCATTAAATTAACCTTTTATTAAATGATGTACACATATTTTTTTTTCACCTCATCAATTAGTTGATACTCCAAATAATGTTTAAGTAAATGTGGCAAAAATTTATGTTGCCATGTGGCACAATAAGAAGTGATTAACAAAAAAGTCAGATGTTTCGGTTATTAGTTATTATATAGATGTATAATCTCTATATATTAAAAAGATTCATAAAGTCAGTTATGCTTTCAGAAAATGTCAAAAATACCCTTAAGCTAATTAGATAATTTTTATTCTTAAAAAATAAAAAATAGGGTTAAAATTATAATTCAAAAAAATTAAAAAAAAAAACTACCAAAGAAATATTTTCCTAAAAATTAGCACTCTTTATTTAAATATCTCTCATGAATGTTTGAAATTTTTTTCATAAAAACTAGAACACATTAAACTCAGTAGTTTACTCTATTTTATATTCTAAATTTTAGTTTCTTAAAAATCCATTCCTGTGTAATTTCACTAACAATAGATAAACTCAAATTGAAAAAATGGAGTGTACAGTAGAATTACCTATCTTTAAGATAGTAATTAGTATTTAGATGGTGAAATGTGGAGTGATTTACCTTTTATTTTTTATTTTTTATTTTGTGTGGAACTTTACTTTCAAAAAATCAAGTACTAGATAAATTTTTTTTTCTTTTGTAAATTTTATATTATTAAGTGGATTATAAATATTGAAGATAGTAATTAGTATTTAAAGTGTGGAATGTGGAGTGAATTATTTTTATCCTTTTTTTTTAATCCTTTTTGTATAGTACTTTACTTTTAAAAAATCAAGTATTGTGTAAGTTTCTTTTTTTACTTTTTTTTTGGGGTAAATTTTATATTATTATTTGAATTATAAATATTTGAGATAATAATTAGTATTTAGAGTATGGATTATGTAGTGATTTATCTTTATCTTTTCTTTTCTTTCTTTTTTTGTTTGTATGGTACTTTACTTTTAAAAAATCAAGTACTAGGTAAAAAAAAAATTTCTTTTTTTTTTTTGGTAAATTTTATATTATTAAGTAAATTAAAATATTTAAAATGGTAATTAGTATTTAGAGTGTGAATTGTGGAATGATTTATCTTTTTTTTTTTTATTTTTTTTTTATGGTACTTCAAGTACTGGAACACAAAGTTAACATTTATAAGAATATTTAGATATCCCATGCATTTATTTTTAACGTCAAAAACAAGTTTTAATATATTGATGTGGAGGTAATTTTTGATACACACTCATGTCATTCAAAATTACTTAACCATACATGTGTTCTATAAAATGTTTTACAACAACAAACAAATAAAAGAGAGACTTGAAATGAATATATATTATTTTGGTGACCTTTCGGTTGGATTAAAATCCTTTATGAAACATTTCTTTTAACTTTCCCCATCCCTTGAAAGACTTAAGAAATTTTTTTTATTTTAAAATAATTTGGAAATTACCGTAGTGAATGGATAAACCGTACAGCAGTAACCGCACTCCGAATCCGCGAGATTACGACTCCACAAAGAGTGAAAGACGAAATCCCCACCGTCCATACAGATCAAGAAAACGCCACGTCATCGATCCGCGTGAAAACCCTATCTTCCAATAAGAGCCTACTCAGCCTCCCTATATAAACTCTCCCAAACCCACCACCCTCTTCATCACATTTTTTTCATTGCCAGTTTTTCTTACATTCCGAATCTCTCTCTAGAATTTTCACTCTCTCTCAAAAATCAATGGCACCCACAAAGGCAGAGAAGAAGCCAGCGGAGAAGAAGCCAGTGGCGGCGGAGAAAGCTCCGGCGAAGGCCGAGAAGAAGATCTCGAAGGAAGGCGGTAGCGATTTGAAGAAGAAGAAGAAGGTGAAGAAGAGCATCGAGACTTACAAGATCTACCTCTTCAAGGTTCTCAAACAGGTTCACCCCGATATTGGGATTTCGAGCAAGGCTATGGGGATCATGAACAGCTTCATCAACGATATCTTCGAGAAGCTCGCCCAGGAGTCATCGCGATTGGCTCGATACAACAAGAAGCCCACGATCACGTCTCGGGAGATTCAGACTGCGGTGCGTTTGGTGTTGCCTGGTGAGTTGGCTAAGCACGCTGTCTCTGAAGGAACCAAGGCTGTCACCAAGTTTACTAGTTCTTGAATTTGATGTTTTTGTTAGTTTCTGTTTGGCAAAGCAAACTATAGTTTGTAACGTTTGGTAGAGAAATTTAATGGAATTTGTTGGTTCTGGGAATTGTTTGGAATGATTGGTTGTTTGCTTTTCAATGGGATGTGAATGTGAATGTGAATGTGTTTGGTGGGAAAACGATTGAAATTATGTATTTACCAAACGGGAAATGGGATAATGTTGATTTGTGTATTTGATATATAAAGTGGGTTGTGATATCTTTTTGGGAGATGGTAATGGTGGTGGTGTTTTTGCTAATGGAAACTGGGAAAAAAAAAAGAAAAAGAGACCGGTTTCTTGGCTTTTTATTTAAGGCATGTTTGTTTGGAAAATGGATCAAGGGTTGTGTGAAATTATAACTTGAATTAGAATATGTTTTAAAAATGGGTCTGGGCACACGTTAAAGCTGTCTATTTTTGGGAATATTTTTTTAAAAATTAAAAAAATTGTTAATATTTTTTCAATGTTAGAAAATATTTTCACGCGATTAGCTCTAGTTATTATGTGTCCTTAGGATCCACGTTAGTAAAATCTGTCAATTGTGTGGGAATTTTGAACTTTTAATGAAAATTTTCCCGGAAAAATCTGGGTTGGTTTTGATTAATGACTGAATTTTAGTTTGATATTTTTGAAGAGATGGTGGTTTGGCAATCAAGTTTTCAACAAATTCTTGTATGTGAGAATGGCTTTCTTGGAAGATTGTCACCTACTCATAAAAATGATATATAATCTATGTAGTTTTTTTTCCCCTTGAAATTTTTTATTTTGTATATATGAAAGATTGGTGTGCAAACAAATTGAACAATTTTATTCTACTCGCGCTATCAGTCTTAAAAAGACAATCCAATCAACTTGAAGAATCAACTTGAAGAATAAATGTGCAGAAGAACAAACGCATAATCATTAGATAATCGCCATACTATTTTTGAATTTTTGCATAACTCGGGGTTTATAAATAGAAAATTTTAAATCCTGTCTTAAAGCCCAAATCCAGCTACAAATCACGCATACAAACACTCGAGACTCTTTTATTTCCTTTCTGATATTGTGAGGGCTGTCCTTCGAGCCTTCTGTAACAGATCAACAAATTGCACAATATTTTGGTTCTCGAGGTGCAACCTGTATTCCCAGAGCATATTGTTGATGCACACCTCAACAAACTTATGTTCCTCATTGTTGTCATAGCAATCCAAGGCTGTGTCCATGAATCTTCGGATGAATTCCACCACACCTTCATTCACATTTTGCTTCTTGTTATTACAAAGACTGACAAATGTTATCCTCTCCTTTTTTGGGAAGAACTTACTGCAGAAACCGTCTACCATCTCATCCCAAGTCCTGACAGAACCTGGTGGGAGTCTGGTATACCACGTGTAAGCTCGATCTGTAAGGGTCCAAGGGATTTAGAAAACTCCCTTAGGCATAGCTCTTCGTTACCAGCATGTTGTCCCATTGTATCGAGCAACTTGCTGACATGCTCTATTGCGTTCCCCTTTCTCCCATCGTAGCGGACAAAGATTGGAGTTTTGTAGTTCTTTGGATAGGGCTTATCCAATAACTCGGTCGGATAAGGAGGCCTTCGAACAATAGATTGCTGGTTATTGGCGGTAGAGCCAATCTCGTTATCAGACATAGCATTTTACTTCTGCTTGCTTATAGTCTTTCAGTTGCTTGACCGACTCAACAAGCTCCAGTTGTTCTCGTTGCGCGGGAAGAGGCATCATTGCTCTCTCTTGATGCTCTCTGACTTTGGAGGCATTGTTGGAGACGGTGATGAAGAGGTATTAGGACTATTTGATTCTAGATTGCATAGAGCAGAGAAATAAGGAAGAAAAAAAAAAGAGCAAAAGCCCCCCCTTTTACCTCTTGGTTTCTCTAGCTTATTTGGGCACAGCCTATTATCCTCTGAGAAGAGGAAAGTCCTTGCCTCGCTTTTTCTTCTTCCTCCTGCAACTGGAATTCCTCACTCCAAACAAGCTTTCAGTATGTGATCTCGTTTTTTGCATCTTGCTCTGTCTCCGAGGTGCTGGACCGTTTGACCCTGCTCCCGGAGTTGATGGTGACCACGCTACAGAACCGTAGGACCTGTCCTTCCATGAATCTTTGTTAAGTCCGTTGAACCATGACCAAAATGAGTTCTGAACTTTCCTTGATTGCTTTGCTTGAGGAAGACGACTGTGCTGATAAGGACTGGGCTTGTGGTTGCTTGAATTTGGGTGCAAGTGGGACACCCACCTGCCGCTGGAACCGCGGATATGCGAGTAGGCGAATGCAAGAAAAACCACTTTAGGCCTCTCTCTTAGGTCTCTGCCTTTCTGGGTTGTTCCGATACTTGAATCTGATGCTATGTATGGGCTTAGCCGAATTAGCCCTCAACAGCCTCTAAGTACACAACCATCTATCAACTACATTTCTTCAAGTCTCAGTGCCATGAAATTTACTAAAATCAATAGATGGGTGGATCTTAACCAAACTATCACAACAAGAAAAGTCTCCGAACACCAGAAAATTGGAATAATGTATTTGATTTATAACTCGATTTATACCCGAACTAGTCTTTTTATATAAGAATAACAAAATTCAACTCCAGAAGACAGCGAACAAATAACTTCATTGTTATAATTAAACAAAGATATAAAGAAAATTTACTTGTATGAGTAAATAAATTTGTAAACAAGGACAAAGATGGTGTACACAGACCATCATTTAAGACAATTAGCAAGATACTTATCGTATGACAACTGCCTCAAATCTTGATTTTCATTTAACCATATTAACTTTTTAAAAGATGTCATTGAATCTTCTTGTTTTCAGTCTCTCTCTCTTGACATCCAACGAAAAGAGAGCCAAAATAGTTTTTTCCAATTCCCCTTACTCCGAAGTCTTTTCCAAACTGCAAAAGCAAAAGGAATTATCATGCAAGCCTTAGAAAAATCACGAATAAAGAACACAAATACATAAAAATAAAAACTCATTCAGGCATTTTCACAAACAATATATATGCACTCATTGATGATCTTGAATCTTCAATTAAGAACTAAAATTCCAATCAATAAAAATAACATTCTCAAATTCCTTAGCTACTTCATCAACTATAAAACCCAATGGCAATATCATTAAATATTAATCCAACTAAAAAATTGCACATGGATGAATTTATTTATTTATTTAAAAAAAAAAAAAAAAAACCTTCAATGTTGAAACAAATCAGAGAGTGGGTAAGGGAGATTGCAGAAATATTAATCTGCCCCAAAAAATCTCTTTATGGATGACTATCAATGTATAATTTCCTCGAATCTAAACTGTAAGAGTTAACCAAAAAAATCATTAGTGCAAACTGCAAAATATCAATGGCAGTAAAAGCAAAGAAAAAAAACACTAAATGAGAATTCTTCAAGATGCAGAAACTTCCACTCCCCTTGTCTCTCTCCCTCAAATTTTTACAGAAAAAAAAAATTTAACAAATGGTACTGATCTCATAGCGTGAATGCACACAATTTACTCAAAAACCAATCTCAGTTTACTCAAAAACCAACAAATGGTACCAATCTCAAAAACCAACAAAATTTACTCAAAGCATTAATAGCAAATACACACAATCAGAGAACTAGGTTTTCAGTTTTCACATAGATAAAAGAAGGAACACTGATCAACCATAAATAGGATGCAAAAATAGGTTTGAACCATCTACATTAGCAAAATTTCTTATCAGAGCAGTGTAATAAGTGAAGCTTGAGAATTTATTTCCTATCTGAATCATATTCTTAACTTGCCTAAGGTTTTATACTAAGCTTCTTGAAAGTGATGAAGAAAAACTAAAAGACAACTGGACTATACTTGTTAGCGACCAAACTAGCTGTACGGCAAGAAAGAAAATAAAATAAATTAGGATTAGAATTATAATAGGAAGGATGTTGGAGTTGGTCATTACCATTGGATGAAGAGGGAAGTATTTCATTTTTTCACATTAAATAAATGCTTCTCCATTTTTTTTTCTTTTGATGTGATCACGGCTTCTCTTTGAATTAACAAATCCATTCCAACCTTCAAAAGTAATGACGTGGCTACTGCAGCATTGTGCATTAGATTGGTTTAACTCTTCCATCAGTTCCAGGTCTTGCTCGTATACCAAACTGACCCCACATCGCTTCACAAAATTTGCTCGAATAAAGAAGTAGGAGTCATATTCAAATACAACCTCAATCTCACTGCATTCGCCATTCCCAACAGTACTAAACCAATCATCACGAGGCAAATACAATAACCAAACGTGGTTCTCAATCCGCCTGCATTCACTATTTCCAACAGTTCTAAACCAATCATCACGAAACAAATCCAATAACCAAACGTTGTTCTTACTACATCTACATCCCCTAGACTCTAAATTTTCAAAGACATATTGACTGCCAGGCATATCACCAATGGCTTTAACACAGGCTCTATATTTACCATTGATATTTGCTTCTTCATTGAAAAGATCACATAGAGTGAATCCCATCCACCTACTATTACACCAATTTGGAGGCAACACTACGCTTATTGAGTTCCCCCTACTTTGATAAGTTAACCACCGCGGAACTATACAACCGGGAATAAAGATCTGAATTTTAGTTTTAGATCCATCCTCTTTTCTTTTGGTAGCAGTTTCATATCCAGTTTTTTCACACAAGAGTCCCTGTACCCAAAAAAAAAAAATGATATTCCATTTAACAAGTGAAGAGAAAGAGTCAAAGAGAGAGAAAGAAGAGATTACCTGTAGGTAACGCTTCAATATTGTAAATGCCACTCCACCACTGCTCTCATCATACCCACGAAAAAATGGGTAAGAATAAGGTCGTGGCAAACTGCTTTGTCTACGCAGTCCTGGTGATGGTTCTAGGGAACAACAGCCTACCATATTTATATATCTCATGGTTGATGGAAGTTCTGGCACTGATCGAAGCTTCTTGCAGCCGCACAAATTAAGAGTTTCAAGTTTTGAAAGTTGACTGAAGCTTGCAGGCAGAGTGACAACATTGTTCCAACTTAGTGATAAATATTTTAACGAGGACAAGCAGCCTATACCATTAAGTTCTATTCCTTCAAGTTGAGAAATCCCATCCAATGCAAGTGTTTCCAAACACTTTATTTTCCATAAGTTCTCTGGCAGGTTGGCAAGTTTTGAGCATCCGGATAGAGAGAAAAATTTAAGAGACCTCAAACGATCCATGTTGCTTGGAAGGCATTTGAGATCTTTGCAGCCTATTAGATCTAGACTTTCAAGGGCAGTCAAACACTCGATTGATGAGCATGGTATTTCCTCGATAGCAGGCCAATCACAAGTAATTTGCGATAGGCTTTTCATAGTTCCCTTAAATTCTGGAAACTTCTCGATTTTTGAGCAATTAGAAAGAACAATAGACGAAAGGGACTCCATTTTAGCTGACAAGCTGGGAAGATTAGTAAGAGATTTGCAGCCACACAGATTTAAACTTTTAAGCTTGCTGAGCTGTCCAATAGATGGGTGTAACCCAACCAAATTAGTGCACCATTTCAAGCCTAGTACCTCAAGTCTCGTAGCCTCTGAAAAGCTGGGAAGATTAGTAAGAGATTTGCAGCTCTGCAGATTTAAACTTTTAAGCTTGCTGAGCTATCCAATAGATGGGTGTAACCCAACCAAATTAGTGCACCGATTCAGGCCTAGTACCTCAAGTCTCGTAGCCTCTGAAAAGCTGGGAAGATTAGTAAGAGATTTGCAGCTCTGCAGATTTAAAATTTCAAGCTTGTTGAGCTGTCCAATAGATGGGTGTAACCCAACCAAATTAGTGCACCCATTCAGGCGTAGTACCTTAAGTCCCGTAGCCTCTGAAAAGCTGGGAAGATTAGTAAGAGATTTGCAGTCACCCAGATATAAGCTTTTAAGCTTGCTGAGCTGTCCAATAGACGGGTGTAACCCAACCAAATTAGTGCACCATTGTAGGTCTAGTACCTCAAGTCTCGTAGCCTCTGAAAAGCTGGGAAGATTAGTAAGAGATTTGCAGCTCTGCAAATTTAAACTTTTAAGCTTGCTGAGCTGTCCAATAGATGGGTGTAACCCAACCAAATTAGTGCACCGTTCCAGGTCTAGTACCTCAAGTCTCGTAGCCTCTGAAAAGCTGGGAAGATTAGTAAGAGATATGCAGCTCCCTAGATATAAGCTTTTAAGCTTGTTGAGCTGTCCAATAGATGGGTGTAACCCAACCAAATTAGTGTACCCATTCAGGTGTAGTTCCTCAAGTCCTGTAGTCTCTGAAAAGCTGGGAAGATTAGTAAGAGATATGCAGCTCCCCAGATATAAGCTTTTAAGCTTGTTGAGCTGTCCAATAGATGAGTGTAACCCAACCAAATTAGTGTACCCATTCAGGTGTAGTTCCTCAAGTCCTGTAGTCTCTAAAAAGCTGGGAAGATTAGTAAGAGATTTGCAGTAACACAGATTTAAACTTTTAGGCTTGCTGAGCTGTCCAATAGATGGGTGTAACCCAACCAAATTAGTGCACCCATCCAGGTTTAGTACCTTAAGTCCCGTAGCCTCTGAAAAGCTGGGAAGATTATTAAGAGATTTGCAGTCATCCAGATATAAGCTTTTAAGCTTGCTGAGCTGTCCAATAGATGGGTGTAACCCAACCAAATTAGTACACCCATTCAGGCGTAGTACCTTAAGTCCCGTAGCCTCTGAAAAGCTGGGAAGATTAGTAAGAGATTTGCAGTCACCTAGATATAAGCTTTTAAGCTTGCTGAGCTGTCCAATAGACGGGTGTAACCCAACCAAATTAGTGCACCCATTCAGGCGTAGTACCTTAAGTCCCGTAGCCTCTGAAAAGCTGGGAAGATTAGTAAGAGATTTGCAGTCACCCAGATATAAGCTTTTAAGCTTGCTGAGCTGTCCAATAGATGGGTGTAACCCAACCAAATTAGTGCACCCATTCAGGCGTAGTACCTTAAGTCCCGTAGCCTCTGAAAAGCTGGGAAGATTAGTAAGAGATTTGCAGCTCTGCAGGTTTAAACTTTTAAGCTTGCTGAGCTGTCCAATAGATGGGTGTAACCCAACCAAATTAGTGCACCGTTCCAGGTCTAGTACCTCAAGTCTCGTAGCCTTTGAAAAGCTGGGAAGATTAGTAAGAGATATGCAGCTCCGCAGATTTAAAATTTTAAGCTTGCTGAGCTGTCCAATAGATGGGTGTAACCCAACCAAATTAATGCACCCTTCCAGGTCTAGTACCTCAAGTCTCGTAGCCTCTGAAAAGCTGGGAAGATTAGTAAGAGATATGCAGCTCCGCAGATTTAAACTTTTAAGCTTGCTGAGCTGTCCAATAGATGGGTGTAACCCAACCAATTCAATGCACCGTTCCAGGCCTAGTACCTCAAGTCTCGTAGCCTCTGAAAAGCTGGGAAGATTAGTAAGAGATATGCAGTTCCACAGATTTAAACTTTTAAGCTTGCTGAGCTGTCCAATAGATGGGTGTAACCCAACCAAATTAAGAGATTCGCAGCCCCGCAGATTTAAACTTTTAAGCTTGCTGAGCTGTCCAATAGATGGGTGTAACCCAACCAAATTAATGCACTGTTCCAGGCCTAGTACCTCAAGTCTCGTAGCCTCTGAAAAGCTGGGAAGATTAGTAAGAGATATGCAGCTCTGCAGATTTAAACTTTTAAGCTTGCTGAGCTGTCCAATAGATGGGTGTAACCCAACCAAATTAATGCACCGTTCCAGGCCTAGTACCTCAAGTCTCATAGCCTCTGAAAACCTGGGAAGATTAGTAAGAGATTTGCAGCCCCGCAGATTTAAACTTTTAAGCTTGCTGAGTTGTCCAATAGATGGGTGTAACCCAACCAAATTAGTACACCCATCCAGGCGTAGTACCTCAAGTCTCGTAACCTCTGAAAAGTCAGGTGTCCAAATAAGGTTTTTGGAGTAGGAAAGATTGATGGACTTTAAGTTTCCTAAACACTGTTAAAAAGAAGAAAAAAAAAAACATTAAACATAGAATTTAGTTTAATAAGTAAAGAATTCTTTGAAATTGAAACAACCTTATTAATGAAAGGAGGAAGCTCAAATACACCGGCACTATTTTGTAGCTACACTTCAAAAAGAAAAGAGAAATAATAAGTAATAGAAAGGCAGTTAAAAGAACCAAATTACCTTTGCTCCTTCCCAAAGATCTTTACATTTGCTATACCGCAAGTCAAGTTCAACAAGTTCCTTTGGTTGGAAACTAGATGGCAAACGTTTTAACGGACAGCATATCCATGAAAGATGTCTTAGGCCATTAGGAACACGATTGAGAGCATTTGGGATGCTCAACCCATCAATTATTAGCAATCTAAGATTAGTCATCTTTGAAAAAACTTCAGGAAATTCTTCAAAGTTGAAATCTACTTTCCTTTTCTTGATGACTATGGCTTGAATTGCATTGGTTGCCTATGATTTCAAAAGCAAACACTTGAGATTTTACACAAGCAAATGATAAAAATTAACAACATTAGAATTACTACAGTAAAGCCTTCAAATGATAAAAATGTCTAAAACATTTACAAAACTACAATAACCATGTAAATATAGAGGTTACTATGGTTTTTTATTTTATTTTATAATTATTTCTCATCTCTCTCTCTCTCTCGGTTGCTTCCCAACCCAGACCGTCCAACCACCACCGCAACCCAGCACCATAACCCATTACAAAATTTGATCAAACCCAATGGCAGCTCAAACCCATCAACCCAATCCCAAAATCAAATCCAATCGGTAGCACAAAAAAGCATACAACAGAGATCCAAGGTGTGGACAAACTCATAATCTCACCGTTGGTATTGGGGGGGCTTGAAATCATCGACTATGGTCGCCAATCAAATCAGGAAGGATCTGGTTGTTTGGATCATTGCAGAACTAGCTGTGGATGGATTTTGAGTTAATTTGTCGAGGTGGGGTAGGCGAGGGTGATGTGAGAGTGATTTCCGTGTGTGTGTGTGTGTGTGTGGGGTTTAATGGGTTTGGAAAGGACGACCGTGTGTAAGAGAGACTAGTTTTTGTTTGAGGAGGGAAGTATGATTTGGGAGAATTAATAAATAAATAAAAATTGATAAATAAATAACATTTAATGAAATGCAGTGTAAATAGATAATTTAATGGGGTGTTTTTTTTAAAGAAATATGTTACGTTTACAATAATTTTATAATATTTTTATAAAAAATCACATGTGATTAGTTATTATTGGTTCAAATTTGAAATTAACACTAAGATTACTTTTTTGCCCCAACAATAACAACCAGTAACAACCTGCCACTTAGAATTTGTTGTAAAAATGTTGTAGACATATCATTTCTCTTTTTGAAAAATAGTTGTGTAAAATAAAACAAATAGGTTTTTAAGCTAAAATAGATTGTAAATTTTACACAGGTTAATGTGAATGCTCTAAGAAATCGCCATAGACAATATATTAGCACGTTAAATAAACATATTTTATATTTTGTTACTTAGATACTTAGGTAACCACTTACCTATTGAAGTTTTTTTTTTCAAGAACTAATTTATTGAACACAATTATGTCACTATACTTACTCAATCTTACTTGCTAAAATAAAATTATAGCTTCTTACCATATTGTTCTCCAATACATGAAACAAGTCCTTAACGAGCCACAACCTACTCTGCCTTCCAAGCTCTCCGCATGATTGTCGACGAACAATTTTTTCACCCATTTCTTGCAGTAGATCATGCATCCCTAATTTTTCATCGTGTCCTCTGACAGTTAAGAGAGATTTGTCCAAGAGAACACTTATACCAATTCTTGCATTAAAATCACAATTCTCTAATATACATATTACTTTAAATTTGGGCCACCCCTTAAAGAAACATGCAATATCTAAGAATATCTCCTTCCACATTTCCTCTAGACTATCATAACTTATTTTAAGTACATCAAATATTTCTTTTTTAGGCTCTTTTTTTAAATAGTCCAATGCACTTTGCCATTCATCTATTTTTCTTCCAATTAAAAAGGAACCCAATATAACAAGAGCTAACGGAAGGCCACCAGCATATTTTACAACTTCTTGAGAGAGCTGCGTATAACCTTCTTTGGGTTGCTCATTTTTGAAGGCTTTCAAACAAAAAAGTTTTGAGGCATCATTATTCTTTAGTCTATTAGGCTTATATATTTTAAGAACTCCATGTTGGACCAACACATGTTTATCTCTAGTTGTTATGATGATCCGACTCCCCGATCCAAACCAATGAGGCTCTCCAGCCAAATTTTCTAATTGGTTCACGTGATTAACATCATCTAGGACAAGTAGAACTTTTTTACGACATAACCTATTCTTGATTATGTCAACTCCTTGATGAAAATTCCATATCTCTGCATTTATTTCCCCCTCTTTAAGAAATTGTTTTTGTAATTGAAGCAAATCACCTTTTTCTGATTTTTCCCTAACATCGGCAATAAAACTAGAAACTTCAAATTGATCAGAATACCTCTCATAAACAGCTTTAGCAAGAGTTGTTTTTCCAATTCCCCCCATACCACAAATCCCTATCATGCAAACATTATCCTCAAAATCTAAATATGAAGGGATCAATTCTTCCACGATAGATTCTATTCCTATAAAGTTTTTGTTAATTCTTAAGAATTTTGAACTCAATTTCTTCATCATTTCTTCAACAATTTGTTGGATAAATTCTGACTCATGCCTGCAAATAAGATAGAAAATATTCATGTGATGGCCCAAACCAAATATTTTATTATTTCTCACAATGTGTTGGATGAATTCTAACTCATGCCAATGAATAAGATAGAAAATAATTGCAGGATGGTCCAAACCAATTAAAAAAAAAAAAAAACCACAAGAGGAAGAAAAATATTAGTCTCCTTGCTCAAACACATTTTAATTCATTTGCTCAAGTAGCGTGGATAGAACTACCCATATAAGAACAGAAGAGAATTACATGGACTAAATTTGTGGATGTAACTACCCTTAGCGGAAGCAGAAGTATAAAATAAAGAACACATGAGAGTTACGTGGTTTAGTCTTGCAGTATACACCTACAAAGAAAACCCTTAAGAGCTACATCTTTAATACATAAGTGAAGTACAAATTTTGTATTACAATGAACCCAATCAAGGGTGGAACCAGAATTTTTTGTTTGGAGGAAGGGGGGCGAGACTAAACTATTATATTAATTTGCATTTCAAGAAAAACTCAAGTTACTATATATCTATATATACGCAAAAGTTACACATCAATAAAATTATCTTATATGAGAATTTTACATCCTTTCTAAACTTTGCTTGAGTGTACACGAGTTTTTCAATTTGCCATAGATATATTTAACAAATATTCAAAGAAAAAAAAGCATTTAGCATCTTCCATCAAAATTATAATTAACAGTGGTCTTTCATATAATAAAAAACCATCCATTATCATCTCCATTGTGAAATTTTAAGCAATTTCTTTTTCAATGTAAACTATCGATTAAACATTTTTAAGGTCACTTTCTGCTCTAGATTTCTAATATCTTTGAACAACCATAAGTACATAATATTCAAAGATATTAAATATAAGTATATAACAAGAAATTAAATTTTAACAAAATCACTAAAGCAACCATAAAATAATGGAGAAATTACATTTTTCCACTCTAAACTATACCCCATTTACACCTACTCCCTTGAACTACAAGATTGTATGATCGCCCCCTTAAACTAAAACTTATGCAACACTTTATCCACTTTCTTCACCTTTCCGATTAAGTTAGATAAGAAAAACATAGTCACGTGCAACTGGTGTAACACATGCTAACATGGACTCAATAATGCCACTTGAATTGACCGAAATACCCCTCATTTTTAGTAACTTAAAAAGGGGAAAGAAAAATAAAAAGACATAATAGCCAAGCACGTAGTTTAATTTCTCATTGAACCAAATTAAATAAAGAGAAGTGAATCTCTCTCCAAAATGAATCCATAAGAGTAAGTGAGAAACCAAAAACAGATTGGATCATTCTTCAAAATCCTTCTCGTCGAACCTAAATTCCCTCTCACTGAACCTAGATTGAATCTCTCTATCTCTTGCTTTGTGTATAGACTGTTGACATAATAGCTTAGCACGTAGGAACCACACACCCAACAACCTTGACACGGACCCGAACTTGATTTCCCAACCACAACCTATCGGCAACGAAGAGAGAAGCTAGTTGTATGATAACCTTAACCCAAACTCGTCAACAAGAAAGAGAAGAAGCTAGTTGTATGAACTCACAAGAACAACGTGATCAAAAGTGGTTGTTCTCCCACCATTCTAACCGTCACTACAACATGTGTTAGGTTAGGGTTTGGGTTTTAGCACCTCCTTCAATTGGCAATTATTAAGTATTTTTGTCGATTTGCTACTTGGGTGTGAGGGAATCAACCTAGAATTTTGACATTTAGGTCAAGGATTTTCATACCTAACTGCCTATGAAGCCGAAATAGAGAGTTGAATCGAGTCTAAGTTTGGCGAATTGGGATGATGTGTGTCTGAGTTTGATTTGATGTTGTAATCTTGGGTTTGCTATTTGATCTCTTTGTGGCATAGTTCATTTTCTGGGTTTGTTATTAGTTTTGGGTTTGTTGTTCAACTCAGTGGGTTTGTTTTTTGATCTCTCTGTGGCATATTTCATTTTATAGGTTTGTTATTCATTCGGATTCACTGATCATCACAATCAATTTGTTATCTAATCTCCTATGGCATAGTTCATTTTCTAGGTTTTTTGTTCATCTTGTTCATTTTCCTTTCTTTCCAGCCAAACAAGATTTTAGGGGAAATTGGGAATTTGCTTTTGGTTTAAGGAGGGCATTGTGGTCATTTTAGGTGGTGTTAATGGGTTCCATGTCAACAAGTGTCACGTGACTCAAGTGCTTTTCCCTCCAACTTAACTAAGAAAGTGACGGGAGGGAGAAAAGTGCTACACAAGTTTTAGTTTAGGGGGCTGAATATGAATCCTTGTAGTTCAGGGAATAAGTGTAAAATAGGGTATAGTTTATGGCGGAAACAATTAATTTCCCATAAAATAATTTAAACTCAACCAAAGTAGAGATTTATGGTCAAAAAGAAAAAAAAAAATTAATATCACTTTTACATTTAAAGGCATTGTCAAATTTTGAATAATCAGGTGGTGCCCCTACTAATAATTGCACCAATAAATTTTCATACATCAATTTTTTATATACATATAAGTAAAATTTTTATTAATCAAATAAAAATGTGCCTCCATGTACACAATAAGAACACAAAATTCAGCATGAAATCTTTTTTCATTCATCAACTTCAAGATTAGCTCTTCTTCAAATATCAAAGGAAAATCCAATATTTTATTTCTGACATGTGTATAAGGTTTTTTGATAAGCTAGTGGTAACAATTGATTTAATAAATTAAAGGAAAAAGAAGAAAGAAAATTATAAACTGTAAGATAAATAAAAAGAAATTAATCTAAAATATAATTGAGAAAGGAAAAGAAGAATTTTGCACATCTCAAGATTTTAATATCATTTTTTCCTACCTACAAATAAGAAACTTTTTATTAAGGAAGAGGGATGAATTGAGTGAGAATGTGAGAGCATTTGGATGAAAGTGAGAGGCTTTTTCCTTTGGGGAATTGGGTAATTGGCTTCTATAAGAATTTTGAGATATGAGAATAAAAAGGTGGCTTCTAAAACAAGCTAATACAAAAAGCTAAGGATAAAAATTAAGGTACGATACCTTAAGTGTAGTACATTGGATTCCTAAATTAAATTAAACACCTTATTGCATTCATCAATAAATACAATATTATTCTTTCCAAGAATAATTAAATGTAGTGCAACTATGTTTTTGAAATTTAATTAGAGAACTTAATGTACTGCACGGCACTACACCTAAAGTACATACAAATTTTACCTAAAAATTAAAGGCTAAACGTGTGAGGGAGGGCATTCAATTCAATAGAAAAAGTCAAAATAATAATAAAAGCAAATCAATATGTTAAGACGAAGAGAAAGCTTAAGGAAAGTGTGATAGCTGAATTCGAGGACAGCTAGCCTCCTAGATATAAGAGAGAAGAGTAACAAATGAGTACATTCTTATTGCTTGAATCATTACACAGATTGTTCTATGCTTTTATAGATTTTTTTATTGTGAAATAATATTTTTTTAAGTAAATTTTTTAACAAAATTGGACAAAAAGTCTGAATTGAATAAATTTGAAACTTAAAAGACTTAATTAAACAAAAGTAAAGGTCGAAGACTAAAATGAATTTCAGCCAAACTTAGACAGTGCAATTTGCATTTTAGCCCTAATTTTTTTATTCAATTAGTAATGTGACATTTTTTATTATTATTATTTTAGTTGACACGTATGATTCAAGTGTTTCAACAATGCACACCATTTGTCATGTAAATGTTTTCAATACATTAGTGAGTTAATGACAAGGTTCAAATTGACTATGACCCAAAAATGTAAAGATCAATATAGTATTTTCACCTAAACTTATCTTATTTTACCAAATGAACTGAATACATATAATGCGAAAACACCATTTTAGTCCCTACATTTTAGGGTCACAGTCAATTTGATCTCTACATTTTGGTATCAATCGATGTAGTCCCTATTATTTTCAATTTACAGTCAATTTGGTCCCTACCGTTAACTTTTTAACGGAAAATGCCTACATGGCAAACGATTTGCATTGTTGGCGTATCTAATATTAAAAGTCTGTATTTTATTTAATATTCTAATATTAGATATGCCAACAATGCAAATTATTTGCCATGTAGGCATTTTCCGTTAGTGAGTTAACGGTAGGGACTAAATTAACTGCAAATTGAAAATAACAGGGATCAAATTGACTGTGACCCCAAAATATGGGGACCAAAATGGTGTTTTCGCCTATATATAATTTATCCATTGGTTTGGCCATTTCACAATTTAGTATACAAAGTTTCAATTACTCCTTAAATCCTAAAACCATTAGGGTTTCATCTAAATTAGAGTTCAAATTAGAGTTCTTTCACACATTCGAGACTTGTGAGCAATTTTATGGACTAGCTTGAAGAAATAACCCCTCACAATTCCAACCCAAGTGCTTGACCCATGCTGCAATGGATGCAGAGGAAGAGGAAAAAAGAAATGAAATTGAGGGATGAATTTGTCCACAAAATACAAAATCTATTAATGGTCTCATTTCAGTCCAAACTTTAAGGGTAATAGATTGTTAAGTACAAGTTTTGTTGGCTTATTTAGTGACAAATTTTATGTACTTATTCTCTCATTTTTATGTAGTTTTGTGCATAATTGTATTTGGGATAAGTTTTGTCAAAGTTGTTGGAAGTGCATCTGTGCATCTTGGTTTGTAAACTGGTCTCTATTTTACCATCTGGAAAGTTACGTTATACCAACTTATTTTACAATACATCCTACTCCCTCATCTCTATTATTTAGCCACTTGTCTACAACAATTTTACAACATTTTTAAAACAAATAACAGGTGGTTAATTGTTATTGGTTTAAATTTAAAACTAACACTAAAATTACTTTTTTACCTCAACAATAATAATTAGTAACAACCTACCACTTA
The DNA here is from genome assembly GCA_030445155.1 of Quercus variabilis. Taxonomy (NCBI): domain Eukaryota; kingdom Viridiplantae; phylum Streptophyta; class Magnoliopsida; order Fagales; family Fagaceae; genus Quercus; species Quercus variabilis. The sequence continues at coordinate 43,845,755 of CP129451.1, forward strand.
AAATTTGTTATAAAAATATTATAGACATATCATTTCCCTTTTTTTAATTCTTTATTTACTATTTTTTTTTTTTAATTTATTCCTTCTCTGTCATTCTTGCTGTACAAGAACCACCACAAATCTACTGACACCACCACCACCGCAGCACTACACACACCTGACCCCACCACCACTACCATCACCACCACTGACAACCCTCAAAAATCCACAATCCACCGTCAACGCCAAAAAAATTTTTTTTGAAGTGGATAGACTAGCACCAATCCACCATCAACACCAAATGCAGCAACCCACAGTCCCACCACTGTGAGCAAAACCCAAACTCACGGCAAGCAAAACCCAGACCCACGGCCACAATCAACAAACACCCCCAACCACAAACCCAAAACAACAAACCCATCCATCATCCACCACTCACCACAAACCCATCGGAACAAATCGGAACAATCACATCACCACACCCAAATCGGAATAACCACATAACCATACCCAAATTGGAACAAATCAAAACAATCACATACCCATACCCAAACCAGAACAACTACACCCATACCACCGAACCAACCAACCAGCCACCACCACTGAAAATCTGAAGAACACCACCCTCAGACCTCAAACTCCAACCATCAACACCATAAAATAAAAACAACAACCCATGGTCCCCATCGCCGTGTGCAAAACCCAGACCCACCGATCCACCACCATTAGAACACAGAACTTAGAGATGAGAGAATCGGAGATCCTACCTAAAATCACGAGGGAGAGTTTAGAGAGAAGAGAGTTTTAGAGATTGAGAGAGCAGTGCAGAGAGTTGGGAGAGAAGAGAGTTTCGGAGATTGAGAGAGACTGAGGAAGAAGGGCAGAGAGACAGAAAGTGAATATATATATATTTTTTTTTTCAGAATAAATTATTATTATTTTGTTTACAAACTCGTGAACAGTGGTTTGTAAGTACTTCCTGTTCACGGGTTCTAAATTTTTTTTTTGGGTAAAATATCATTTTCGTCCCTAAACTATCACAAAAGTTCGTTTTTCGTCTCTAAACTTTCAAAAGTTATATTTTCGTCCCTAAACTATCACAAAAGTTCATTTTTCATCCCTAAACTTTCAAAAGTTCTATTTTCGTCCCTAAACTTTTCCAAACGTATTGATTTTCGTCCCTCCCACATCAGTACTCTGTCAAGCCACGTCAGCACTCCGTCAGAATTTTTGAAAGTTTAGGGACGAAAATAGAACTTTTGAAAGTTTAAGGACGAAAAACAAACTTTTGTGATAGTTTAGGGACGAAAATAGAACTTTTGAAAGTTTAGGGACAAAAAACGAACTTTTATGATAGTTTAGGGACGAAAATGATATTTTACCCTTTTTTTTTTTTTAAGTCCTTACTATAAAAATAAAAAAAATAAAAAAATTATGTCCCTAAATAAAATAGTTCTTTTTTAATTATTGCAAAGGAGCGTACCTAAGTCTAAAGAAGAGGTCTCACTAAATATAAATAAAAAAAGGTAACATACTATTTCTAATAATATAACAAAAATTTAACAAGTATATGTTGCAATATTTCAATTCATGCATAATATGCTACATTTTTTAATAATTATTTATTTTTTTGACTTATTTTAATAACTATTTATATTATACACTTCATTATATATGAAATAAGACTGGGTGTTTATATATGAGAAATATTTGCCATAAAAATTATACCTATTTTGTAAATCCCAACCAGAAAGATTAGCCACGTCTGTCAAAGTAGATCTCCATATTTCCACCTTCTCTATACTCTCCTTTGAACTTTCTTTGTATTTATCAAATGCTTCTGCAAAAGTTCCCTTCTGTTTCCGTACATCAGATGGTTCCACATGATAAAAAATTGGAAAAACTTCCAATTTTTTTTCTTTCCTGCGGCTGCATTTAACAATATGCACTAGTTCATCCAAGCACCATGTCGAAAATGCAAAATTTGTTGAGAAAATGACAATAGCAAATCTCGATTCTTCTATAGCTTTCACGAGCTCTTGTGAGATGAATTTTCCACGTTCAAGTTTTTCATCGTCCCTAAAGGTAAAAATGCCTTTCCTTATCAAAGCATTATATAGATGATCCGTAAAGCTTTTACGGGTGTCCTCGCCTCTAAAACTGAGAAAGACATCGTATGTCCACCAAGGTGTTGAAGAAGAAGACGGTGATGAAGTTGAGGCTCCTTGGGTGCTCATGGAAACCTGTAAATCTTGAGCTATAATATAGATCCACGAAAAAAAAAATATATGTTCAATTAAAATGAAGAGAAATATATTAAAAGGAAAGAAAATTAAGGAAAGAGAAAAGAATTTGATGTGGATTTTTCATCTCAAGGGCGAACTGAAAGGAAAGATATAAAAGTGAGAAAATTGAGAACATACCGATCGAAACTCTCCTAAAACGACGCCTGATTTAATTCCTACTAGATAAGTTTCCTGTTTAATAATAAAGGAATGAATACTGTTCTTTCTCCGTGTGTGTCTGTAAGAGAGAAAGAGGGAGGGTGAGATGAGAGGTAGAGGGAGATGGGGGTGAGATTTACTCACAATTTCGCATCCCTTGTTCTGAGTCAAGTCAACAAGTCTTTTTTTATTTCCTAGTCACATTTTCCGTTTCGGTAATTTCGCAGTGGCTTTCGCTTTAAACAATGCATCACAGCTGGCTGGTTTGTCTTTTCCCTTAGAGTAATTTTTTTTTTTTTGAGAAACCCCTTAGAGTAATTAGATGCTGTATGGTGTGCGTGTGTATCTAGGTCCCAATTGAACAGAAAAAGGAAAAGGAGAAGACAAGATTTAAAGGTGGTAGTGGGTAAAGCTAAAAAGCAAGCTCTAAATTGAAATAATGCAACCACTCAATAAAGTTGAGATGGGTTGTGCGTGTTGGAGAACTTAGTAAATTATAAAACTAGGATGTCTTTTCTTTTTTTGTTTAGTTTAGTTTACTTTTTTTTTTTCCTCGTTAAAAGTAATTAAGTCTCCTATCAATTCTCAACTTGTTTGGACAATATGATTTTTTTTTTTTTAAGGAAATTTTTCAAGGTAAAACCTAAAATTTTCAATGTAGATCTTGAATTCATCTAAAATTTAACAGTGAATATACTTTTTTTATTATTAGGGCAAAAGAATTTTAGATTCCCATTTTCAAATTCAGCCGTGGCAACTTTTTTTCTTAGGAAAAAAATAAATAAATAAAACAGCTTCACATCACAACATTAAAGCACTTTTTATGTGAAGACTAACACTTTGGGAAGAAAAGAGAAGAAAATGAAGCAAATAAATTCCTCCATGTCCCACCATAGTCTTTCCTAGAAAAAGAGCGAGTACTTATAATGAGACCCATCAATAAGGTGTGTTTCCCTTCATTTCTTCCTTACAAACCAAACAAGAGAAAGGAAAAAATTTATCCTTTCTATTCCCTCTCCTCTCCCCTTTCCCTTTCCTTTTCTCCCCCCTTTGTTTTACCAAACACGATGATAACGTAAACCCACCAAATTAAAGAACTCCAATATTAAATTGGACAACGAAAACTGAAGACACAATCTTTGCCCATTTGAAGTCAATTTACACAAAACTCAATCACAGATCCATTCTGATTATCAAAATTAGACAAAGGCACATTATTCAAAATTGAATAACAAGAAATGGAAGCTTCTCTGATACTGAAAAGGGAAGAGAACATTTTCGTAAAAGGGACACACATCTTGAAAGATTCACTCTCATTGCATGAAATTCATAACAAATCAGAAAAGCTTATGATTTGGTTTAGTTGTTTTTTAAGATCTAAGATCTCAAAGCACAATCCTAGTCCTAAAAGAAGGGTTCTGGAACTTCTAAAATATGTTGTCCATTCAACTCTGGCCTGCTTGGCATCAGCTCTAACTTTCAGCTTTTAGTTTTTATCTCTTATGTATAGCTTTTTAAAACATTTTCACACTTCTTATCACTTTTTCCACTTTTTATCACTTTTTCCAAGGTAGAAGTATACTTAAGTTGCATTTGGGACAGCTTATATTGGCCAAATTATTTTATTATCTAGCTCATTTTTGTTACTATTCATAAGTTCTATTGTACTTTTTTGTGCTATTCATAAGTCTTACTATACTATTTCAGTTAACTTTTAGTTTTAGTATTACTATACTATTCTTAAGCACACTTTTAATAAAAAGATTTTAGCAAAAAGCTAAATAAGCTGTTTCCAAATGAACAATTTGAAATTTGATCTAAAAATCACCATCAAATTATCCTTTCTCTAGCTTTTACATCAACGTAAATCCAACTAAACATTTATTAGGAGCAAACACTATAAATTTGAACTTTCTTCAACTAAGCATTCAAAATTTGTTTAGTCTTAATAAGCCTAGAATGTTTCACTTACTACTAGAGGACAATTATTAGATTTTTCATAGGATGAGATGTGTGTAACCACTTCTGTCAGTCTGACCATATATATCTATATATATCTCTCTCTCTCTCTCTCTCTCTCTCTCTCTCTCTCTCTCTCTCTATATATATATATATATATTTTTTTTTTTCTTTAGAAAAAATCCTCCCTATTTAGCGGACAATCATATATATATATATATATATGTATGTATGTATATATATTTTTTCTTTAGAAGAAATCCTCCCTATTTAGCGGACAATCATATATATATATATATATATATATGTATGTATATATTTTTTTTCTTTAGAAGAAATCCTCCCTATTTAGTGGACAATCAAAGTATAAACAAAACATGAGTGTCATCCTCTACATACATTTCAATCATTGTCATCTCCATATGCGTAAAAACTTGAGTTAGTATGATACTATACTCAAAACAAAAAATAATAATAATTCATTCGTGACTGGTAAATCCAAAGGTGTGCCTTCTATTCTATGCTGATCAAAGCAGGGCATTGGCACAAACACAGAAGCCATTGGAAGGAAAAGAAAGGTGAATTCTCCCATTTGACAGCACGTTCGGTTGGTTTGAACAATCAAGTCCAATAAGTGGCAAGCCACAATCAAGAAGTGGTTGGTCTAATTGTAAAAACCTAAATGAAAAATGCTAATAATATCCTAACACATATTTAAAATCCTAAACATCATTTTTACGACTTAATTACTTTTAGTCTAAACTACTAATTAGTGAAATATAAGTGATTAACCAATTTCCATATATCAAGCACAAATCTACTATAAACTAACAACAAGTAAATAACAAAATGGAAATTAGGTAAATGAAAGAAAATCAATGCTAAACACAAGGAAGTGTTTAGGAATATGAAAACCTGAGACTCGGGCGAAAAACCTCTCTCTCGACCATAACGTCAAAAATTTCCTCTAGGATCTAAACTACTAATTAGTGAAATATAAGTGATTAACCAATTTCCATATATCAAGCACAAATCTACTATAAACTAACAAGAAGTAAATAACAAAATGGAAATTAGGTAAATGAAAGAAAATCAATGCTAAACACAAGGAAGTGTTTAGGAATATGAAAACTTGAGACTCCGGCGAAAAACCTCTCTCTCGACCATAACGTCAAAAATTTCCTCTAGGTAAATAATTGCAATACAATAGACATAATGAAACCCATACACCTAAAGTACTTGAGTCCTCCAAACCCCAACTAGCAACCAACAACTTAGTCTTTCTCTATCTCACTCGCGGGACACATAAGAATCAAAAATTAAAATAGGCGTACGTAATAGGAAAATGTTTCAAAATTTTTGCAAAAATTCGTGGACGCAAATGCCCCTGGGATTTCCACACGTAAGGAAGCTCCAATCATTGGATTCAACTCAAAAATTGATCTTAGTAAATCTAAAAATAAATACAAATCCTATGTACCATTTTTTGTGTTCCACTTTATGATTGGTGGAACATAAAGTGGAACACAAAATGTGGAGTAATAAGAGATTCACATGGGAGATGATGGATCATTGGATTTTCTTCACACATAGGCTTAACACAGACTCTACTTTAGTTATTAAATGTCTAACTTTTCTTGGAGATATAGTTCCGGCCTTCGACCCTTTAATTTGTGATTGCCGGATACTCCTAGCAAAGAGATTGGACAGTCTGTCTACATCATACACACATAGGCTTAACACCGAATAATATAGCTAAGCTTTGGGTAGTTAGGCAATGGCTATCTATGGATTGGGATGCAGGCATAAATTTTTTAAATATAAAGGTAGACTCTACTTTAGTTATTAAAATGTCTAACTTTTCTTGGAGATACAGTTCCGGCCTTCTTCGCCCCTTTAATTTGTGATTGCCGGATACTCCTGGCAAGAGACTGGACAATTAGTCTACATCATACTTACCATGAGGCAAGTGAAGTGGTGGACAAGCTAGCAAAAAGGGTAAGGGAGCAAAGCAATGAACTGGAAATATATGCACAATGTTCATCTTTTGTTTCTTGTAATTATATGTGGAACCTTTTGCAGAAATGCACTCCTAGAGAGTGCTCCATGATTCCTTTTATAAACAGACACCAACTACATGTGTCTAATGGACATACTTGGTGTACTTTGATTTTAAATATTATTAAATTCTCCATTTTCACCCAAAAAAAAGTCTTTTTTTTAGTCCTGATAAGTGATAATGAGTGATTGTCCTGTATAACTAAGAATCTCTGCTACATCACTGGCTTTTTAGATTTTGTTCCAATTTATAATGAGTCACGTTTAACATAATCTATATATATCAAAAGGCACTGTACAAATCATTCAGTTGCCGCAATCCTGACCGCTCAGGTATAAAAGCCCACAGTACCCATATACATGCTTCATTACAAGTTACTGGGAAAGAGACCAATGCTCACAAGATCTTTTAATAATCATTTACATTGCACCATTATAATATCATTGACATAATGTCAATAGAAAGATACAGCCAGGAATTATAGGATCATTTTTAAAAATAAATATAAATAATAAACATAAATTTCTCTCTGTATTGTGTTATCTACTACAAGTCTCCCTCATATATCCTCTCTCTAGCTTTAAAAACCTGAAACATCAATAAAAATTCAACTAAGCATTCAAAACTAGTTTAGTCTACAAGCTGTGGCACGTTTCAATCGCCACCAATTTTAACAAAAGATAGATTTGATTTTCTAGTCTAAAATACTTAAGAGAAGGTTTTGAAACTTCACGCTATATGGTATAGTTGACATAAATTGCAGTATAAAGAAGACGAATTAGAAGAAGGGAAGGGGGGGAGGGGGGACAATTTTGTAGAAAGGAAGAATCTTTTGTACTAATAACCCGATTTTGCCAATCTGTGAAACTTGTTCCATGAGCATACAGAAATGCTTGCACATTTTCGCAAATAAATAAATATCAACTCAAAATTTTATCCATTGCTTAATACGGTCTATGCCTATGTACCAAGCCGATGTGTCCTTAGTTTTTTCGGTACTCTTCCAATTAAGTGATAAATAATCTACTTCCAAGTTAAGGTGCTCTTTCATATCCTGTGCGTTCAAATACCACAATCTAAACTCAACTAAGCAGTAAGAATTGGAGTTTTTGAGCAATAAGTTAGTTTGGGCCAGCCATGTTAACCAGACGCAGACTAAGAGGCCAGGAATAGGCTAAGCTAGTCTTAAAGGACAGCAGGTGCTAACCAAACAATAGACACAACCGGGTTAAAAACAACTTCAAACTGATTAGAGAATATTATGACACAACCGGGTTAAAAACAACTTCAAACTGATTAGAGAATATTTTTTGGGATAATTACACTTTACCCATCTGTGGTTTGCCTCTAATTTGACTTGTCTACCCGTGGTTTCAATTTTGATACTTTACCCACTCGAGGTTCAATCCGTTACTGCTCCGTAATCCACCTCCTTGTTTGCCATTACTCTAACACGTTTTCTTTCAAAATCAAAACGCAAAACAGATCAAAAAGTTAGAGTTTTTGATTGCTTAAGAACATTTTTATGTGATTTTGGTTGTGGGTTCATCTCCTGGGTTTTGATCATGCAAGCAAACTAGGAAGAAGGAGACACGATGTTCATCTGGCATTTGACACTGACCAAACTAATTTATTTTTAAACTTATAAACACATGGACTAAAAAGTTTTGGTGAGACAAATTTATCCTCAATGGCTCACACCCACTGACCCACATAATGCAATCTGAAAAATCCCTAAATCTGAAAAGCTTGAAACCCCAACGCCACTCCCATGGCCTTAATCGGCGACCCTAGCCCGACAAAGGAGTGTTCACTACCAATGTTACAGTTTGGTGAGGTTGATTTTAATGTGCTTATTTTTCAAAAAGATGGCCGATGCATAGGGAGTGAACACAGTTTGGTGAGGCTGATTTTAGGAAAAGATTTGAGCCACACTGTAAGGGTCAGTCGTTTTAAATGCCAATTGCTGCACACCACAGGGTTGAATTTCCAACCCCATCAGCGGCCAATTTTGTTGGTGCAGGAGTTGGCTTCTGGCCAACAAGAAAAAGAAGAAAAAGTAAACCCATAGCCATGAGAAAGAGAGTAGATCTGAGAGAGACTAATAGAGTTCAAAAGATCAAAATCCACGAAAACCAAATAGACTAAATCGCAACACAACCCACAAATCTCAAAAACGCTCTGCACTAAAATCTCAGATCTCAAATTCAGAAAATGAAGAAGTTTTCTTTTAGAGCAGATGTAAAGCCCTTTAGAGTAGATCCCTTTGATTTAGAGTTTGGAAACTTTTTTTTTCTTTGAGTTGGAGTGAGGGGTGGCAATTGGAGTTTAAGGAAGGCGAAGGTGGTGACTGGAGAGGAAAGGGGTGATGGAGGGGACTAGATTAAAAGAAAAATATATTCTTGCTTGCTTATTAAAAAAGAAGCTGCTTTTTGAAAACATTGGTAGTAGATTGGTCATTCTTTTTACTTTTATATAAGGACAAGAAAACTACAACAGAAAGACTTTGAACCTTCTTGTTATACGCAAACAAAAGACAAATTTTTTGCTTAATTGAAAGTTTCTGAAGAAGAAACCTCTCCTACGTTGTTGAAAGTTCACTAGTGATTTTAAATATTGACTTGCTTGGTTTGGTGTGGAGTAAAAGAGAAATCTTTGAGGGATTCTTGGCTTCTTTGAGTTGGCTGAAAGTTGCTCTTGGAGGTTTGTTAGAAAATTTTGTTTTGTCAGTCTTTTGATTTTGTTCATTTGATTTTTTTTTTTTTTTTTTTTTTTTTTTTTTTTTTTTTTTTTACGTTGAAATTTACTCCGATTGTTGTTTTGTTTTGAAGATGAGCCCATGATATGCCAAAATTTTGATATGGGTGCATGGGTTTATTATTTTTCTTTTTTCAAGTTTAGTGAAGTTCATAGTTCATACTGAATCAGTATTTGATTCAGCTGAACAGATGAAAAGATGAACACTGTGTCTCCTTCTTCCTCTTCACCAGGATTTAAACCAAAAGATAATATTAAGGCAAACGTGTTTGATCTGTTTTGTGTTTTGATTTTGAAAGAAAATGTGTTAGAGTAACGGCAGACAGGGAGGTGGGTTACAGAGCAGTAACGGACTGAACCTCGAGTGGGTAAAGTGTCAAAATTGAAACCACTTGTAGGCAAGTCAAATTAAAAGCAAACCAAAGGTGGGTAAAGTGTAATTACCCCTTTTTTTTTTGGGAGATGGTAACGGTGGTGGTGTTTTTGCTAATGGAAACTTAAAAAAAAATATGAGACCGATTTCTTGGCTTTTTATTTGAGGCATGTTTGTTTGGAAAATGGATCAAGGGTAGTGTGAAATTATAACTTGAATTAGAATATGCTTTAAAAATTGTGTGGGAACTTTGAACTTTTAATGAAAATTTTCCCGGAAAAATTTGGATTGGTTTTGATTAATGACTGAATTTTAGTTTGATATTTTTGAAGAGATGGCGGTTTGGCAATCAAGTTTTCAACAAATTCTTGTATGTGAGAATGGCTTTCTTGGAAGATTGTCACCTACTCATAATTTATGTAGTTTTTTTTTTTCCTTAAATTTTTTTATTTTGTATATATGAAAGACTGGTGTGCAAACAATTTCATTCTACTCGTGCTATCAGTCTTAAAAAGACATTCCAATCAACTTGAAGAAAAAATGTGCAAAAGAACAAACGCACAATCATTAGAAAATCGCCATTACTATTTGTGAATTTTCGCATAACTCGGGATTTATAAATATAAAATTTTAAATCCTCTCTTAAAGCCCAAATTCGGCTGCAAATCACGCATCCAAACACTCGGACTCTTTTTCTTGTCTCTGATACTATGAGGGCTGTCCTTCAAGCCTTCTATAACAGATTGACAAATTGCACAATATTTAGGTTCTCGAGGTGCAACCTGTATTCCCAGAGCATATTGTTGATGCACACCTCAACAAGCTTATGTTCTTTAAATGTCGTCATAAAAATCCAAGGCTGTGTGCATGAATCTTTGGATGAATTCCACCACACCTTCATTCACATTTTGCTTGGTGTTATTACAAAGATTGACAAATGTTATCCTCTCCTCTTCCTGGAAGAACTTACTGCAGAAACTGTCTACAATATCATCCCAAATCCTGATAGAACCTAGTGGGAGTATGGGAGTCTGGTATACCATGTGTAAGCCCGATTCGTAAGAGCATTAGCATTGGGAATGCTAATGCCATATGTAAGGTGTATTTGGCATTTCAAGGGCTAAAATATATTGTATTAGGAAATGCTAAAGGGAAGTATTGTAAATTTTTTTGCAATACTGCTATAGTGCAATTCTACTTTTGAAATTACACTGTAGCAGTATTGTAAAAATAATAATAATATTTTATAGATACCTGATGTGAACTTTCTCTCTCCTCTCTCTCGTTTTCTCTATTCTCTTCTCTCTCCTCTCTTCAGACCCAAACACCATCCTCCTCCCAACATCAACATCACACATCACAGTGGCTCATTTTTTCTGGTGGGTTGTGATCAGGCGAGTTTTTTTTTTTTTTTTTTTTTTTTTTTTGCTGTGACCAGTGCTTAAAGGAAGAGGTGGGTATGGCTGAAGTGGGTTGTGAGTCGTGGTTGGGTCCGGTGTTTGGGTCGTTGGTCGTGGTTGGGTCTGGTGTTTGGGTCGTGGTTGGGTTATGGCTGAAGTGGGTTGTTGGTCGTCGAATATCGCTAGTGTTTGGGTCTGGCGAGGTAATGGCGAGATCGGCGTGGGTCACAGTGATGAGTTTGGTGGAGATCAGCGTGGGTCACCGCATGGTTGGCTGGTTCTTTTGGGTTCTGCCTTTCCGATGGTTTTTTTTTTTTTTTTTTTCCTTCTATGTGTGTGTGGCTTTGTGTGTGTGGTGATAGGTTTGGATGGGTTGATCGGTGTATCATGGGTCTGTGTGTGTGTGTGTGTGGCTTTGTGTGTTGAACCGATGCTAGAGGTTGAGGGAGAAAGAGAGGAAAAAAAAAATGACTGTTGGAAAGCTCAGGAAAACCATGTTTGAAAAAAAGTGACAGTCAGAAAGAAATAATAAAGAAAGATTAAAAAATAATATTTTAACAAAAATAGAGTTTTGGAATGTTGGAGGTATTGTAAAATGGGATGGTATAATGATAAAGTGACTTTTTAGAATGGTAAAATAAAGTAGAATTAGAATTTTCCAATGCTAATGCTCTAAGAGCTTTAGAAAACTCTTTTAGGCATAGCTCTTCGTTACTAGGAGGGCCGGCCTCAGGCTTAGGTCACTTAGGCAATTGCCTGGGGCCCTTACTAGAGAAAGGCCCCCAAATTTTGGGGCAAAAATTTAGAGAGATATATATATATATATATATATATATATATATATGTATATATATATATATATATTTTTTTTTTTAAAATATTTTTTTTGAGATATAGGAAAAAAAATTAGTTTTACATTTTTCTTTTACTTTTAAGATGTACCAAAAAATTGAGTAATGCTAGAGATATTACAATTTTAAATACATAGGACTTCCAAATATGTGTCACTAATTACAAGAAATAATTTAGATAGGAAAATACAATAAATACTATAAATTTTATTTTAAGACCTTTATACAAATTGATATGACAATTAATATGATTTGTAGACGTCAACAACCTATTAAATACATTTTTAAATTACTTAATGATATATCTTTATAAGTATCATATTGTAAAATTTATAATATCCCTAACATTATTCATTTAAATACTTGTTTATTGTTCTCAAAAAAAAAAAAACTTGTTTATTATCTTCTTGAAGTGTCATTAATTACATTCATTGTTGAGAAATGCTATGTCTACAACATTTGTACTTTTTTTTAGTAAAATTTGTTATAAGTTTAGCATTTCTTCAAGAAAAAAAAGAAGAAGCATATTTCAAGATAAAAAGGATGCATTTTTGTTGTATAAAAATTATGATATTAAACACCACTTAAATATTATTTAATTAATAACAAAAATGCCTCATTTAAATATTTCGCCGTAGGCCCCCTCTCTCCCATGGTAGCAGACAAAGATGGGACTTTTGTAGCTCTTTGGATAGGGCTTATACTTTTGTAGTTCTTTGGATAAGGCTTATACAATAAATCGATCGGATAGGGAGGCCTTCGAATGATAGATTGTTGGTTATTGGCGGTAGAGCCAATCTCCATATCAGACACAGCATTTTCCTTCTGCTTGCTTATAAAGTCTTTCAGTTGCTTGACTGGCTCAACAAGCTCTAGCTGTTCTCGCTGCATGGTCTGCAACATCTAGTATTGGTGCGCGGGAAGAGGCATCATTGCTCTCTCTCTTGATGCTCTTTGACTTTGGAGGCATTGTTGGACACGGTGATGAAGAGGTATTAGGACTATCTGATTCAAGATGCACAGAGCAGAGAATTAAGGAAGAAGAAAAAAGAGCAAAAGAGAAACAAAATTCAAAGCTTTTCTGTATTCTCTCAATGATTGTGATTTCTCTTTTCTTTCATCTACCCCTACAAGTGAGTCTCTTTACCCTTATATAGGGTGAGAATTTAGACTTGAGTTTTCTAAGCCCCCACTTTTACCTCTTGGTTTCTCTAGCTTATTTGGGCACAGCCTATTATCCTCTGAGAAGAGGAAAGTCCTTGCCTCGCTTTTTCTTCTTCCTCCTGCAACTGGAATTCCTCACCTCAAACAGGCTTTCAATATGTGATCTCGTTTTTTGCATCTTGCGCTGTCTCCGAGGTGCTGGACCGTTTGACCCTGCTCCCGGAGTTGATGGTGACCCCGATATAGGACCGTAGGACCTGTCCTTTCATGAATCTTTGTTAAGGCCGCTGAACCATGGCCACAGTGAGTTCTAAACTTTCCTTGAATGCTTTGCATGGGAAGACACTTGTGTTGATAAGGACTGGACCTGGGGTCTTGCTTGAATTTGTGTGCAAGTGGGACACCCACCTGCTGCTGGAACTGCGGGTATGTGAGTAGGCGAATGCAGGAAAAACCACTTTAGGCCTCTCTCTTTGTGGGTTGTTCCGATTCTTGAATCTGATGCTATGTATGGGCTTAACCGAATTAGCCCTCAACAGCCTCCAAGTCCATAGCCATTTATCAACTACATTTTTTCAAGTCACAGTGCCATGAAATTTACTAAAATCAATAGATGGGTGGATCTCAACCAAACTATCACAACAAGAAAAGGCTCCGAACACCTGAAACTTGGAATAATGTATCTGATTTATTACTCGATTTCTACACGAACTAGTCTTTTTATATAAGAATTAAAAAAAATTCAACTCCAGAAGACAGCAAACAAATAACTTCATTTTTATAATTAAAGAAAGATATAAAGAAAATTTACTTGTATCAGTAAATAAAATTGTAAACAAGGACAAGGATGGTGTACACAGACCATCATTTAAGACAATTAGCAAGATACTTATCATATGACAACTGCCTCAAATCTTGATTTTCATTTAACCACGTAAACTTTTTAAAATATGTCATTGAATCTTCTTGTTTTCAGTCTCTCTCTCTTGAGCACCAAAGAAAAAAGAGCCCAAATAGTTTCTTGCTCCAATTCCCCTTACTCCCCAGTCTTTTCCAATCTGCAAAAGCAAAAGGAATTATCATGCACGCCTTAGAAAAATCACGAACAAAGAACAAAAATACATAAAAATAAAAACTCATTCAGACATTTTCACAAACAGTATACATGCACTCATTGATGTACTTGAATCTTCAATCTATATATTACTAAAAGCTGAAGCGTAGCATTTAATGTTGCGCTCAGGTTGAGCCACGTCAGCTGCCATGTCATTACAATTATTTTTCCTGAATTTGTTCTACAATTTAAAACAAGTTTTCTTAAATTTAAAAATACTAATAAAAAGAAAATAATTCCCAACCCTTTGTCTTTCACAGTTACAATTCTAGATAACAACCCTTTGTCTTCCACAGTTATAATTTTAGACGGCAACCCTTTGTCTTCTACGGTTACAATTTTAGATGACAACTCTTTGTCTTCCACAGTTACAATTTTAGACGACAACCCTTTGTGTTCCACGGTTACAATTTTAAATAGCAACCCTTTGTGTTCAATGGTTACAATCTCAAACGGCAACCCTTCAGCTTCCTAACACTAGACTTTGGCTTTCTAACTCCTTCATCTCTTCCTCTCCTCATACTATATTAATAACGAAAAGCTGGATGATTCAGTTTAGGTATCTCTAAATCTCAGTTGCTCTTGACCTCTATTCTTGTAGTTGCCTGCATAATAGTTCAATGTAAGGATTATATTAATAGTGTTTTTTCTTTTTTATTGATTTTTTTTTTCTTTTTTAATTTTGTTACTACCTCTTTTGTGTTATGGGTCATATATGAGTTTATATGTATTTAGGTTGGGTATTTGTATTGATAGATGATTGTTTGTTTCTATGTTTAAATTTTTTTTTTATTTTTTTTTTTTAATGTTTGAGACAATAACATTATTGGTTTATATTGTGTAATCCGTGTGATAGAGTTTTTGTAGTATCCGTGTGATAGATTTTTAGTAGTTAGAAAATTGAATGATAGAGTTTTAGTACTATCATGCCTGCAAAAATTCAATTAAATGATATAATCCGTGCCTAAAGAAATTCAATTTGCTAACTACTAAAATACCTTAGCAAATTGAATTATAGAGTTTAAAATTCAATACTAAACTCAGAACATGATACTTCTCCTTTTTTCTTGGTCTCCTCATTTAAGTGAATCCCTGCTTCATCATTGAAATCGTTTTAAAATTCCTTCTATTAGTTTTGATTGTACTCTTGGTTATATCATAAAAGATTGTTTTTTTTTTTTTTTTTTTTTTATATATAATCTTTTTATGGTAATTATCGTCATTTTTGTTGTAGTTGAATCAAAATAAGATTAAGCTAGATCTGCATAATTAGTAGTTGTTGCATCTTCATCATTATCACAAGTTTAAAATAGAGATTACCCTCATCAATAGCTGTTGCGTCTTCTTCATTGCCAAACTTGATTATCTTGACAAACCTTTTATTTATCTGATTGTACCACATGTATTTATTTACTTTTGGATTCTATTTGATTGTAAAATTTTTATGTCTTTTGATATAAATTAACTAGCCGGTATGCTAGCCAAACCGCTAGCTTCTTCAGTTTTTTTTTTTTTTTTTTTAATCTTTTACTTTGCCTCCAACACTATTGTAATTGGTTGTCTCTTTAAAGGCATTTTCTGTCTCCATCGCTATATATATATATATATATTGTTTTGTAGGATCCAAGCAAGAAAGAGTTTAAGATGCTTGCTATGTTATTCTCTCAAATTTTTTACAGCATGAACAACTTGCGGTATTGAAGTAATTATAGAATATTTTATATCAATAGTTGTTTGACAACTTTAGAATATGAAAATTTTTAGGTTAAGTGGGTAACAACTTTAATTTTGTTAATTTTTGCTTTCTAAATTACTAATAGTAATTTATCATGTTAAATTGGTAGTTTATTTGTATATTAATTAGCTACAATGTTGTAATGTTTTTTTTTTCTTCTAATTTGTGAGGTTTAATTCAAATAATTTTGAATAAGTTCTCTGAAATCAAATTCGATAAAAAAGAAATTTTGTTAGGGACTCTGTAAGGTTAAGGGAAGCTTGAAGATAATACAAGTTTTGGCCTTATATAATATACTTATATTGTGAGCTTTAGTGGCTGCAAGTAGTATTGTAGTAACTTAGATATGAAACTCTAGATACAACACAAAACAGCTAAGGATAATGACATTTATTAATATTTGTCTTTTAATTTAAATGGAATTTTGCATAACTGCTTTGCATTCATTATATTTCATTTTTAATAATTTTTCCGTGCATCGCACGGGTTAGCGACTAGTTAAGTACTAAAATTCCAAACAATAAAAATTACATTCTCAAATTCCTTAGCTACTTCATCAACTATAAAACCCAATGGCAGTATCATCAATATTAATCCAACTAAAAAATTGCAAATGGATGAATTTATTTATTTAAAAAAAAAAAACCTTCAATGTCGAAACAAATCAAAGAGTGGGTAAGAGAGATTGCAGAAATATTAATCTGCCCCAAAAAATCTCTTTATGGATGACTATCAATGTAAATTTCCTCAAATCTTAACTGTAAGAGTTAACCAAAAAAATCATTAGTGCGAACTGCAATATATCAAAGGCAGTAGAAGCAAGAAAAAAAGAAACTAAATGAGAATTCTTCAAGATGCAGAAACTTCTACTCCCCTTGTCTCTCTTCCTAAAAATTTTATAGAGAAAAAAAAAATTCAACAATTGGTACCAATCTCAAAGCATGAATACACACAATTTACTCAAAAACCAACAAATGGTACCAATCTCAAAAACCAACAAAATTTACTCAAAGCGTGAATAGCAAATACACACAATCAGAGAACTAGGTTTTCAGTTTTTACATAGATAAAAGAAGGAACACTGATCAACCATAAATAGGATGCAAAATTAGGTTTGAACCATCTACATTAGCAAAATTTCTTAAAGCAGTGCAATGAGTGAAGCTTGAGAATGTCTTTCCTATTTGAATCATATTCGTAACTCACCTAAGGTTTTATACTAGTTATTAAGCTTCTTGAAAGTGATGAAGAAAAACTAAAAGACAACTGGACTATACTTGTTAGCAACCAAACCAACTGTATGGCAAGAAAGAAAAGAAAAGAAATTAGGATTAGACTTATAACAGGAAGGATGTTGGAGTTGGTCATTACCTATGGATGAAGAGAAAAATATTTCTTTTTTTTTCATATCACAATCATCACGGCTTCTCTCTGAATTGACTAATCCATGATGGACATCATCCCAACCTTCATAAGTAATGACATGGCTACTGCTGCAGCATTGTGCATTTGCTTGGTTTAACTCTTCCATCAGTTCCATGTCTTGCTCATATACCAAACCGACCCCACATCGACACACAGGATTTTGTAAACTATGATATATTGAACTAGGGTCGTTTTCAAATACAACCTCAATTTGACTGCATTTACCATTCCCAACAGTACTAAACCAATCATCACGAGACAAATACAATAACCAAACGTTGTCCGCACCACATGTCTCAAAAAAAAATTCAGAGACATATTGACTATGAGGCATATCACCAATGGCTTTCACACGAGCTCTAAAACCAGAATGGACAGTTGCATTGAAAAGAGCACATAGAGTGAATCCCATCCACCTACTATTACACCAATTTGGAGACAACACTACGCTTATTGAGTTCCCCGAACTTTGATGAGTTAACCACTGCCAAACTAACCGTTCGGGAATAATGATCTGAAATTCAGTTTTGGATCCATTCTCTTTTCTTTTAGTAGCAGCTGCGTATCCAGTTTTTTGACAAAAGAGTCCCTGTACCCAAAAAAAAAAAATGATATTCCATTTAACAAGTGAAGAGAGAGTCAAAGAGAGAGAAAGAAGAGATTACCTGTAGGTAACGGTTCAATATTGTAAATTCCACTCCACCGCTGCTCTCATCATACCCATCTAAAAGTGGGAAAGAATAAGGTCGTGACAAACTGGTTTGTCTAAGCAGCGCTGGTGATGGTTCTAGGGAACAACACCTTCTCATATTTATATATCTCGTGGTTGATGGAAGCTCTGATAGTGATCGAAGCTTCTCGCAGTGGCTCAAATCAAGAGCTTCAAGTTTTGAAAGTTGACTGACGATTGCAGGCAGGGTGACAAAATTGTTTGAACTTAGTGATAAATATTTTAACGAGGACAAGCAGCCTATACCATTAAGTTCTATTTCTTCAAGTTGAGAAATCTCACTCAAATCAAGTCTTTCCAAACAATTTATTTTCCATAAGTTCTCTGGCAGGTTGGCAAGTTTTGAGCATCCGGAAAGATTGAGAAATTTAAGAGACCTCAAACTATCCATGTTGCTTGGAAGGCATTTGAGATCTTTGCAGCCATTTAGATCTAGAATTTCAAGGGCAGTCAAACACTCGATTGATGAGGGTGGAAGTTCCTCAATAGCAGTCCGACCCAAACTAAGTTGCGATAGGCTTTTCATTGTTCCCTCAAATTCTGGAATCATCTTGATTCTTGAGCAACCACGAAGATCAATAGACGTAAGGGACTCCATTTTAACTGACAAGCTGGGAAGATTGGTAAGAGATTTGCATAAAATCAAATTTAAACTTTTAAGCTTGCTGAGTTGTCCAATAGATGGGTGTAACCCAACCAAATTAGCGCACAAAACAAGGCCTAGTATCTCAAGTCTCGTAACCCCTGAAAAGTCAGGTGTCCTAATAAGGTTCCTGGAGAAGGAAAGATTGATGGACTTTAACTTTCCTAAACACTGTTAAAAAGAAGGAAAAAAAAACCATTAAACATAGAATTTAGTTTAATAAGTAAAGAATTCTTTGAAATTAAAAGAACCTTATTAATGAAAGGGGAAAGCTCAAATACACCGGCACTATATTGTAGCTACACTTAAAAGAAAAGAGAAATAATAAAAAATAGAAAGGCAGTTAAAAGAACCAAATTACCTTTGCTTCTTCCCAAAGATATTCAAACTTGCTACTGCCCAAGTCAAGTTCAACAAGTTCCTTTGGTTGGAAACTAGATGGCAAACATTTTAAAGAACAGTATTTCCATGAAAGATGTCTTAGGCCATTAGGAACATGATTGAGAGCATTTGGGATGTGCAACCGATCAATTATTAGCAATCTAAGATTAGACATCTTTGAAAAAACTTCAGAAAATTCCTCAAAGTTGAAATCTGCTTTCCAATTGTTGATGACTATGGCTTGAATTGCATTTGTTGCCTATGATTTCAAAAGCAAACACTTGAGATTTATACAAGCAAATGATAAGAATTAAGATCAACATTAGAATTACTACAGTAAAGCCTTCAATGGAGATAAAAATATCTACTCCCTCAATTTTTCCATATATATAACCTCCTCTAAATTTTTGGCATGCTCAAGAAGGCCGTGAACCGAACTCAAAATAATTTAATTTTTGCATTCCACTTCTCTCCCAAAACGATGGGTCCAACTTTCAAATTTCATAATAGAAAATAGTAAGATGCACTACATATTACCAATTTACCACTTGGCAATGCGATTTTGTGGAGGAAAAGAGCGATTTAAATGAAAATGTATAAAGATTGATCTTTAGCCTTGTGATTTTAAGATAATACAATTCATGGAGGGTTTTTTTTTCTTTTCCATTGCATTTTCACACTACGACTTTTTGTATCAAAAATACTTTCCAGTTTCCACAGATTTTATCAAACACTTAATTTCATTTTTTAAAAACACACTTTCAAAACACAGATTTTAAAATCATTACGCTTCAAAACACATTTTTTTAAACAACCCAAACCGACACTAAGCGTCGCATTTGTAATTAATAGCTTGTAGTACAACATCATATTTTAATTATAAAATGTATTACATATTAAGCCCTATTAGTAACTAATAGATTATAGTACATCATATTTTAAAGATTTTATAATTTTAATCAATTTAAAATTCATACTGTCATACATTAAAACAATAACGGTGCACTTCTACACATAGTTTTAAAAACCGAAACAGTCAGAACCAAAAATGGGTTCCATTTCTGATTTTTACCAGTTGAACTAGAGATGTTCATGTTTGATCCACTGGTTTGATTCCCAGTAGAACCGTTCGATCCAATCCACTTTTTAAAACTACCTTTTAAAAATTGATGACCAAGTGCGTAAAAAATAGGAAATTACAACATTACTTTTTGAAGTGATGGAAGAAAGCAAATAAAGCCTATAGAATGAAGTTTTATTTTTATTATTATTATTATTTTTTAAAAAAATGTTAATATATCCTTTTCTTCTATGTAGGAACCAAGAGATTAGTGATTGGTTGATTACATTCAAAAAAAATGAATTCAATTTTATTAAAAATTACTTAATCATATTGTATTGGGTCATGCTAACGAGTGCCTTTAGAGCACTCGTTAATAATTCATTTCAGGAAAGTTTTGATACTACTTTTATAGAAATGAAAAAAGCTGTCAAAATATTAATTATTTTTTTTTTTTTCATTTTCCATAAAAATTTTCTTTAAATGGATCATTAACCAGTACCCTAAGGGCACTCATTAGCATTTTCCTATTATATTTTTAAAATATAAAAGCATTCACATCAGTCTATGTAAAATATACTAAGCCTCACATTTTAGCCAACCAACCCAGAAAACCACCCACATCATACCATGTGAAAATGTGTAAAACATTTACAAAACTACAATAACCATGTAAATATAGAGGTTACTATAGTTTTTTATTTTATTTTATAATTATTTCGCATCTCTCTCCCTCTCTCTCCCTCGGTTGCTTCCCAACCCAGACCGTCCAACCACCACTAGCACCATAACCCATTACAAAATTTGATCAAACCCAATGGCAGCTCAAACCCATCAACCCAAGCCCAAAATCAAATCCAATCGGTAGCACAAAAAAGCATACAACAGAGATCCAAGGTGTGGACAAACTCATAATCTCACCATTGGTGTCGAGGAGGGGGGGGGGGGGGGGGTTGAAATCATTGACTATGGTCACCAATAATCAGGAAGGATCTGGTTGTTTGGATCATTGCAGAACTAGTTGTGGATGGATTTTGAGTTAATTGGTCGAGGTGGGGTAGGCGGTGGTGATGTGAGAGTGATTTCCGTCTGGACTCTGTGTGTGTGTCTTGAGTTTAATGGGTTTGGAAAGGAAGACTCTGTGTGAGAGAGATAGTGGTTTTTGTTTGAGGAGAAAGGAGGTATGATTTGTGAGAATTAATAAATAAATAAAAATTGATAAAGAAATAGTATTTAATGAAATGTAATTTAAATAGATAATTTAAAGTGGTGTTTTTTGAAAAATAGTTGTGTAAAATAGAACAAATAGGATTTTAAACTAAAATAGATTGTAAATTTTAGACAGGCAAATGTGAATGTTTTAAGAAATCGCCATAGACAATATATTAGCATGTTAAATGAACATATTCTATATTTTGTTACTTTTTTTTTTTTTTTTTTGAGAAGGAATAGTTTGTTACTTAGATACTTAGGTAACCACTTACCTATTGAAGTTTTTTTTTTTTTTTTTCAAGAACTAATTTATTGAACACAATTATGTCACTATACTTACTCAATCTTATTTGCTAAAATAAAATTATAGCTTCTTACCATATTGCTCTCCAATACATGAGACAAGTCCTCAACAAGCCATAACCTACTTTGCCTTCCAAGCTCTCCACATGATTGTTGACGAACAATTTTTTCACCCATTTCTTGTAGTAGATCATGCATCCCCAATCTTTCATTGTATCCTGTGACAGTTAGGAGAGATTTGTCCAGGAGAACACTTATACCAATTCTTGCATTAAAATCACAATTCTCTAATATATGTATTACTTCAAATTTGGACCACCCCCTAAAGAAACATGCAATATCTAAGAATATCTCCTTCCACATTTCCTCTAATCCATCATAACTTATTTTAAGTATATCAAAAATTCCTTTTTTAGGATATTTTTTTAAATGGTCCAATGCACTTTGCCATTCATCTATTTTTCTTCCAATTAAAAAGGAACCCAATGTAACAAGAGCTAACGGAAGGCCACTAGCATAGTTTACAAATTCTTGAGAGAGCCGCGTATAACCTTCTTTGGGTTGCTCATTTTTGAAGGCTTTCAAACAAAAAAGTTTTGAGGCATCATTATTCTGTAGTCCATTAGGCTTATATATTTTAAGAACTCCATGTTCAACCAACACATGTTCATCTCTAGTTGTTATGATGATCCAACTCCCTGATCCAAACCAGTGATGCTCTCCAGCCAAATTTTCTAATTGGTTCACGTGATTAACATCATCTAGGACAAGTAGAACTTTTTTATGACGTAACCTATTCTTGATTATGTCAACTCCTTGATGAACATTCCATATCTTTAAATTTATTTCCCCCAAACTTTCAAGAAATTGATTTTGTAATTGAAGCAAATCACCTTTTTCTGACTTTTCCCTAACATCAACAATAAAACTAGAAACTTCAAATTGATCAAAATACATATCATAAACAACTCTAGCAAGAGTTGTCTTTCCCATTCCCCCCATACCACAAATCCCTATCATGCAAACGTCATTCCCAAAATCTAAATATGAAGGGATCAATTCTTCCAGGATAGATTCTACTCCTATCAAGTTTTTGTTAATTCTTGAGAATTTTGAATTCAATTTCTCCATCATATTTTTAACAATGTGTTGGATAAATTCTGACTCATGCCTGCAAATAAGATAGAAAATATTCATGTGATGGCCCAAACAAAATATTTTATTATTTCTCACAATGTGTTGGATGAATTCTAACTCATGCCAATAAACAAGACAGAAAATAATTACATGATGGTCCAAACCAATTAAAAAAGACCACAAGAGGAAGAAAAATATTAGTCTCCTTGCTCAAACACATTTGAATTCATTTGCTCAAGTAGCATGGATAGAACTACCCATATAAGAATAGAAGAGAATTACGTGGACTAAATTCATGGATGTAACTACCCTTAGCGGAAGCAGAAGTATAAAATAAAGAACACATGAAAGTTACGTGGTTTAGTCTTGTAGTATACATTTACAAAGGAAACTCTAAAGAGCTACATCTTTAATACATGAGTGAAGTACAAATCATGTATTACAATAAACCCAATCAGGGGTGGAACCATAATTTTTTGTTTGGGGGAAGGGGGGCGAGACTAAACTATCATATTAATTTGCAATTCAAGAAAAACTCAAGTTACTATATATCTATATATACACAAAACTTACACATCAACAAAATTATCTTATAAGAGAATTTTACATCCTTTCTAAACTTTGCTTGAGTGTACACGAGTTTTTCAATTTGCCATAGATATATTTAACAAATATTCAAAAAAAAAGCATTTAGCTTCTTCCATTAAAATTATAATCAACCGTGGTCTTTCATATAATAAAAATCCATCCATTATCATCTCCATTGTGAAATTTTGAGCAATTTCTTTTTCAATGTAAACTATCAATTAAACATTATCAAGGTCACTTTTTGCTCTGGATTTCTCATATCTTTTGAACAACCATAAGTACATAACATTCATAGATATTAAATATAAGTATATAACAAGAAATTAAATTTAACAAAATCACTATAAGCAACCATAAAATAATGGAGAAACTACATATTTCCACCTTAAACTATACCTCATTTACACCTACTCCCTTGAACTACAAGATTGTATGATCGCCCCCTTAAACTAAAACTTGTACAACACTTTATCCGCTTCCTTCACTATTCCGATTAAGTTAGATAAAAAAACATAGTCATGTGCAACTCATGTAACACTTGCTAACATGGACCCAATAATGCCACTTGGAATGACTGAAATACCCCTCATTATTAGTAACCTAAAAAGGGGAAAGAAAAAAAAAAGAGACATAATAGCCAAGCACGTAGTTTAATTTCTCGTTGAACCAAATTAAGTAAAGAGAAGGGAATCTCTCCCTAAAATGAATCCATAAGAGTAAGTGAGAAACCAAAAACAGATTGGATCATTCTCCAAAATCCTTTTCGTTGAACCTAAATTCCCTCTCACTAAACCAAGATTGAATCTCTCTATCTCTTGCTTTGTGTATAGACTATTGACATAAAAGCTTAGCACGTAGGAACCACACACCCAATAACCTTGACACAGACCCGAACCCGATTACCCAACCACAACCTGCCGGCGATGAAGAGAGAAGCTAGTTGTACAACAACCTTAACCCAAACTCGTCAACAAGATAGAGAAGAAGCTAGTTGTACAAACTCACATTAACAACATGATCAAAAGTGGTTGTTGTCCCACCATTCCGACCATCACTACAACATGTGTTAGGTTAGGGTTTGGGTATTAGCACCTCCTTCAATTGGCAATTATTAAGTAGTTTTGTCGATTTGCTACTTGGGTGTGAAGGAATCAACCTAGAATTTTGACATTTAGGTCAAGGGTTTTCATATCTAGTTGCCTATGAAGCTGAAATAGAGAGTTGAATTGAGTATGGGTTTGGAGAATTGGGATGAGGTTTGTGTCTGAGTTTGATTTGATGTTGTAATTTTGGGTTTGCTGTTTGATCTCTTTGTGGCATAGTTCATTTTTTGGGTTTGTTGTTCAGCTCAGTGGGTTTGTTGTTTGATCTCTCTGTGGCATATTTCATTTTATGGGTTTGTTATTCATTTGGATTCACTGATCATCACAATCGATTTGTTATCTGATCTCCTATGGCATAGTTCATTTTCTAGGTTTGTTGTTCATCTTATTCATTTTCATTTCTTTCTAGCCAAACAAGATTTTAGGGGAACTTGGGAATTTGCTTTTGGTTTAAGGAGGGCAGTGTGGTCATTTTAGGTGGTGTTAATGGGTTCCATGTCAACAAGTGTCACGTGACTCAAGTGCTTTTCCCTCCAACTTAACTAAGAAAGTGACGGGAGGGAGAAAAGTGCTATACAAGTTTTAGTTTAGGGGGCTGATTGTGAATCCTTGTAATTCGAGGGGTAAGTGTAAAATAGGGTATAGTTTATGGTGGAAACATTTCCACATTTAATTTCCCATAAAATAATTTAAACTCAACCAAAATAGAGATTTATGGCCAAAAGGAAAAAAAAAAAAAAGAAAAAAAAAGAAGAAGTTAAGATCACTTTTGCATTTAAAGACATTGTCAATTTTGAATAATTAGGTGGTGCCCCTACTAATAATTGCACCAATAAATTTTCATACATCAATTTTATATATATATATATATATATAAGTAAAATTTTTATTAATCAACTAAAAATGTGCCTCCATGTATACAATAAGAACACAACATTTAGCATGAAATCTTTTTTCATTCATCAACTTCAAGATTTGCCCTTCTTCAAATATCAAAGGCAAATCAAATATTTTATTTCTGACATGTGTATAAGGTTTTTTTGATAATTTAGTGCTGCCAATTGATTTAATAAATTAAAGGAAAAAGAAGAAAGAAAATTATAAACTACAAGATAAATAAAAATAAATTAATCTAAAATATAATTGAAAAAGGAAAAGAAGAATTTTGCACATCTCAAGATTTCAATGTCATTTTTTCCTACCTACAAATAAGAAACTTTTTATTAAGGAAGAGGGATGAATTGAGTGAGAATGTGAGAGCATTTGGATGAAAGTGAGAGGCTTTTGCCTTTGGGGAATTGGGTAATTGGCTTCTATAAGAATTTTGAGATATGAGAATAAAAAGGTGGCTTCTAAAACAAGCTAATACAAAAAGCTAAGGATAAATTAAGGTACGATACCTTGAGTGTAGTACATTAGGTTCCTAAATTAAATTAAACACCTTATTGCATTCACCAATAAATACAATATTATTCTTTCCAAGAATAATTAAATGTAGTGCAACTATGTTTTTGGAATTTAATTAGAGAACTTAATGTTCTGCACTATACCTAAAGTACATACAAATTTTACCTAAAAATTAAAGGCTAAATGTGTGAGGGAGGGATTTTTTTTTTTTTTTTTTGTTGAGAAAATAGTAATACTTATCAGAATACACGAACACGAAAGTAGTATATAGAGTTTTTTTAACAGGCTTATAATATATTACATAACCAGAGTACCATTACAAAAGGGCCTAACCTTTGTAGTAGTAGTCTGGAGTTATAAGGACTAAAACTCTAACACACACAACTAATATGAGATAAACATTCTTATTTTTTTCGAAGAAACAGTAATAATTATTAGAACACACGAACATGAAAGTAGTATATAGAGTTTCAATTCAATAGAAAAAATCAAAATAATAATAAAAGCAAATCAATATGTTAAGATGAAGAGAAAGCTTAAGGAAAGTGTCGTAGCTGAATTCGAGGACAGCTAGGCCTCCTAGAGATAAGAGAGAAGAGTAACAAATGAGTACATTCTTATTTCTTGAATCATTATACAGATTGTTCTATGCTTTTATAGATTTTTTTATTGTGAAAATAATATTTTTTTAAAGTAAAATTTTTAACAAAATTGGACAAAAAACCTGAATTGAATAAATTTAAAACTTAGAAAACTCAATTGAACAAAAGTAAAGGTAGAAGATTGAAATGAATTTCTGCCAAACTTAGACGATGCAATTTGCATTTTAACCTTAATTTTTTTTATTCAAATGCTGATGTGGCATTTATTATTATTATTTTAGTTGACACGTAAGCTTCAAGTGTTTCAACAATGCACATCATTTGCCATGTAAACGTTTTCCATACGTTAGTAAGTTAACTGTAAGGTTCAAATTGACATTGACCCAAAAATGTAAAGATCAACATTTTATTTTCACCTAACCTTATCTTATTTTACCTAAGGAACTGAATATATATAATTTATCCATTGATTTGGCCATTTCACAATTTAGTATACAAAGTTTCAATTACTCTTTAAATCCTAAAACCATTAGGGTTCCATCTAAATTAGAGTTCTTTCACACGTGAAACTTGTGAGCAATTTTATGGACTAGCTTGAAGAAATAACCCCTCACAATTCCAACCCAAGTGCTTGACCATGCTGCAATGGACAAAGAGGAAGAGGAAAAAAGAAATGAAATTGAGGGATGAATTAGTCCACGAAATACAAAATCTATTAATTTGGGTAGAATCCATATGGTTTCATTTCAGTCCAAAGTTTAAGGGTATGGATATAATAATTGAAATTTTGTGAAATTCCAAATCACAAAAAGTAAATTTTAATTTACCAAAAAAATATAATGAAGATAATTGATTGTCAAGTACAAGTTTTGTTGGCTTATTTAGTGACAAATTTTATGTACTTGTTATCTCATTTTTATGTAGTTTTGTGTGCATAATTGTATTTGGGATAAGTTTTGTCAAAGTTGTTGGAAGTGTATCTGTGACCTACATCCCGGTTTGTAAACTGGTCTCTATTTTACCATCTAGAAAGTTACGTTATCTATTATACCAACTTATTTTACAATACAACCTACATCCCGGTTTCTATTCTTTAACCACTTAAATTAAATTTTCTTTTTTAATTTTTTATTTACCATTTCTTTATTTTTATTTTTTCTTTCTCTATCATTCTTTCTGTACAAGAACCACCACAAATCTACTGATACCACCACAAGCCCACCACCGCTGCACTACACACACCTGACACCACCACCACCACCACTAGCATCCCACAAAAATCCACAATCCACCATTAACGCCAAAAAAAAAAAAAAAATTGAAGTGAATAGACTAGCACCAATCCACCATCAACACCAAATGCAGCAACCCACAGTCCCCATCACTGTGAGCAAAACCCAAACTCACGGCAAGCAAAACCCAGACCCCCAGCCACAATCATCAAACACCCCCAACCACAAACCCATCCACCATCCATCACTCACCTCAAACCCATCAGAACAAATCAAAACAACCACATCACCACACCCAATCGGAATTACCACATACCCATACCCAAATTAGAACAACTAAACATACCACTAAACCAACCCAACCAACCAGCCACCACCACTAAAAATCTGAAGAACACCACCCTTGGACCTTAAACTTCGATCATCGTTGCTGTAGGAACACCACCCTCAGACCTCAAACTCCAACCATCAACACCATAAAATAAAAAATAAATAAATAAACAAAAATAGCAACCCACAGTTCCCACCACCGTGTGCAAAACCCAAACCCACGGATCCACCACCATTAGAACATAGAGAACTTAGAGAAGAGAGAATCGAAGATCCTACCTAAAATCACGAGGGAGAGTTAAGAGAGAAGAGAGTTTTGGGGATGGAGAAAGACTGAGAGAGCAGTGCAGAGAGTTGAGAGAGGAGAGTTTCGAGATTGAGGAGAAGTGCAAAGAGAGAGAGAGTGGATAAATTATTATTAGGCGGAAATACTATTTTCGTCCCTACATTTTCACCCGATTCTCACTTTAGTCCCTATCTTTTTTTTTCACCGCTTTTAGTCCATATTCTAGAAAATGCATCTCATTTTAGTCCTTTCTATCAGTGCCCTAATGGCTCCATCTTACATGGCAGACGGAACTATTAAAATAATAATAAAAAATTTTATTTTGGTATTAAAAAATGCCACATCAGCATTTAAATTAAAAAAATTAATTTATTAATTTTAACTAAATAAAAAAAAATTAAAAACATAATTAAAAACCAAAATTTACATGAATTGAGATCTAAATATTTCTTAAACAAGAACAACAAGAACACATGCCCAAATCTAAGAACACAAACACATAAATTAAAATCCAAAAATTAAAAATTTTAAAACCACAATTTTCTCAAACCTAGCAAATCATCAAATCCTAAAGCCCCAAAGTACCAAATAAATCCAAAAATACAACACAACAAATCCAAACAAAAAAATCTCAAACTCATAAAAACAGTGTACCCTCATTCCCATGATTCGAATCCTAGAAATCTTTTCTCAAAAAAAAAAAAAAAAAAAAATCCCAGAAATCGAAGCTCCCATGTTCATCACCGTCCGATCGTCCACCTCCACCGCCGCCACAAATCTAACCGTCGCCAAACCCAAACCCACCCGCCACCAACAAGCTCAGCATCCCACTCCCACTCTTTGTCCCAACCTCGCACCTCTCCCCCAATAACGACGTTGTTTTACTACCAGACCCCACCGTCTTCATCGCTTCCTCCACCTCCTCCACCGAGATTCCGCTTAGAGTTCTCGAAAACGGTTTCTTCTTCGGAACCGAGAGCTCGCAGAGGTCGGTTTCGGAGAGCGCACGTGTCATCGTCTTAGTGGTTGCATCGCTGATCACCGGAGGAGAAGATCCAACTGTCATCGTCGACGACGGTGAGTTCTCTCTCTCCCTCTTTAGTGGGTTTCATGGGTTAATTTTTGTTGGGTTGTAGTTCCAATTTGGGTCAGGGTGGCAGTGGTTGGTGGGTTCCGATCTGGGTGGTTTGTGGCTTGCTTCGTGGTTTGGTTCTTCATTTGTGGTTTGGTTTGTGATTTATTGGTGGGTTTGGTCACTATGATTGTCCCTAGGTTCGTGGCTTGATTCAGACGTTTTGGTTGATGGGTTTTTCTGAGTTTGAGATTTTTTTGTTTAGATGGGTTGTGTTGTATTTTTGGGTTGATTTGATTCTTTTGAAATTTTAAATTTTTGTATTTTAATTTCTGAGTTTATGTTCTTGTTGTTCTTATTTAAGACATATTTAGATCTTAATTCATGTAATTTTTGCTTTTTAATTCTGTTTTTAATTTTTTTTATTTAGTTATAATTAATAAATTATTATTTTTTTAAATTTAAATGCTGACGTGGTATTTTTTAATGTCAAAATAAAAATTTTTATTATTATTTTAATAGTTCCGTCTGCCACGTAGGATGGGGCAGTTAGGGCACTGACGGAGAGAACTAAAACGAGATGCGTTTTTTAGAATAGGGACTAAAAGCAGTGAAAAAAAAAGATAGAGACTAAAGTGAGAATTGGATGAAAATGTAGGGACGAAAATAGTATTTTCGCCTTATTATTATTTTGTTTATAAACTTGTGATCAGTGGGTTGTAAATATAAGTACCTACTATTCACTAGTTCTGAAATTTTTAAGATTTACGTACCGGGTTGGAGCTCTTTTTTGGGTTCTCAGTTGCTAAAATAGCAACTAGAGGGTGTTTACACCCTCAATGGTAGGTAAAAGAGCAGCTTTTATCAAAGGATAGTTGCGAGTTGCGACCAGCTTGCAACCTAGCGAGATCTAGACTAGGCCACGAGCTGCATGTAGACAAAATGTCATGCACTTTAACGTGTTTTTTTCCAACTTTCTCAAATATGCCAAATAACACACCTTGTGCATGTTGGACTTGAGAAACAAATGAGAGCTTAGTATATACACTTAGAGAGAGTTCATTTCATTCATCCCAAGCATTCCATCTTGTTGAGAGATAGAGAGAGAGAGAGAGAGCCTTAGCCTAGAGCAAAAAATTCTTTCATCCTCTCTTCTCCATTTCTCTCACAAATGACATAGACTAGAGAGAAATTTATAATTTTCACCTCCATCATGAAACCTTGTGTTTTATAAGCTTATTGAAGGGCAGGAAACTATTTAGAGATAACCTCAAATCCAAATCATATTGGTGGCTTTCCGTTGGCAGCTCAACAGTGGTCTCTCTAGTAATTTAGTTGAAAAAATGATTCGGTGAAGCTGGTTGCTACCTAGAGCTTAGATGGCTCAAGTACTTAGAGGGATATGGGCTTTGATGGTTCATGATCTTTCATGTACTGCAACTATTAAGACTAGAGGTTTTATATGAAAACTCTTCTTTGTATTTTTTGTGTGGTTTGTCATTTCTTATTCTGCATCTTTCTTATTGCTTCTATTTATATACTTTGACTTTATTGTATGAATGCAATATAAAGATTAGGTTAATAACGTAAATTTAGTTTTAATGTTAGTTTAGGATTAACCGAGTATTAAGTTGTAAAATTGATTATGGGTCTAAATATGTACTTGGGTGTTAGCATCTAGTACTTTCATAGACAATCTCAATAGATTTGTAATTCATATAAAGTTAAAGAATAAAATAAAAAAAAAGCTTTTATGTCCCTAAATCAAGTAGACCTTTTTTAATTATTGCAAAGGAGCGTAACTTAAGTCCTAAAGAAGGGGCCTGACTAAAAAAAAAAGGCCACATACCATTTCTAATAATATAACAAAAGTTTCTATTTCAATCCATGCATATTATGGCTATATTTTAGTAACTACTTATATTATATACTTCATGAATATATATGAAATAAGACTGCGTTTATATATAATAAGAAATAAATTTGTGATGAAAATTATACCTATTTTGTAAATCCCAACCAGAGATATTAGCCACTTCTCTCAAAGTAGTTCTCCACGTTTCCACCTTCTTCATACTCTCCTTAGAACCTTTTTTGTGTTCATTTAAGGCTCTTTTTTTGTGTTCATCAAATGCTTTTGCAAAAGTTCCCGTCTGTTTCCGTACATCAGATGGATCCACATGGTAAAAAATTGGCAAAACTTCTAATCCTTTCTCTTTCTTGCATCTAACAATATGCACTAGTTCATCCAAGCACCATGTTGAAAACCCATAGTTTATTGAGAAAATAACAATAGCAAATCTCGATTGTTCTATAGCTTTCACGAGCTCTTGTGAGATGAATTTTCCTTTCTCAAGTTTTTCATCGTCCCTAAAGGTCAAAATGCCTTTATTTTTCAAAGCATTATATAGATGATCCGTAAAGCTTTTACGGGTGTCCTCGCCTCTAAAACTGAGAAAGACATCGTACATCCACCGAGGTGTTGATGAAGAAGACGGTGATGAAGTTGAGGCTCCTTGGGTGCTCATGGAAACCGGTAAATCTTGAGCTATAATATAGATCCACAAAAAAAAAAAAAAAAAAAAAAAAAAAAAAAAAAAAGATACGTTCAATTAAAAAGAAGAGAAATATATTAAAAGGAAAGAAAATTAAGGAAAGAGAAAACAATTTGATGTCGATTTTTAATATCAAGGGCGAAGCGAAAGTAAAGATATAAAAGTGATGATTATGTGAGAAAATTGAGAACTTACCGATCGAAACTCTCCTGAAACAACGCCTGATTTAATTCCTACTAGATAAGCTTCCTGTTCTTTCTCCGAGTGTGTGTAAGAGAGAGGGAGGGTGAGATGAGTGGTAGAGGGGGATTATTCACAATTTCGCATCCCCTGTTCCGAGTCAAGGTAACAAGTCTTCTTTCTACAAAGTCTTCTTTCCAATGCATCACAGCTGGTTTGTCTTTTCCCGAAGAAAAATAATGCTTAATAGCGTGTCAAAGGACAGAGACTTCGTGGTGACCAGCTGTGAAATACCCGTTTAAATTTCTTGTAATATTTACAATAAAATTTAAATTACAAATGGCAAGTTTTATCTTTGTGCGAAATTTAAGAGTAATTTTAGATCACAAATTATTTCATAATTAATTTGTCACAAGACTCACAATTTTGATATTGCAAATTGTAAGTGATTAATCATCATTTATACATGAACTTATCATTATTTTTTACCAATTACACTCTGTCATACACATGTCACAGTTGTGGCAAGTAGTTGTAAAAAATATTATGGTCCTAGACTTTTTTGAAATTTAATTTAGAGTAAGAGGTCCAAAGTTCAATGTTCAATGCTCACATTTAGGGGTGTTCACGATGCAATTATTTGGCAAACTTGCCACCATAGCTTAGGAACCAGTTACCATTTCATTAGCTCTAGTCATGATTATCGACAATTAGTTCTTTGACTTCCTAATTTTTGGGCACTAGTGTGGCTTAGTTCGTTGGCACAACCAAAAATCCCACAAAATTTCCCAAATCTAACCTGCAGCCAAAATCCACTAATCAAACCCACAAATCCTAAATCAAACCCGTAGATCCAACAAATCAAACCCACATATCAAAAAAAATTAAAACTCATATATCAAAATATCAAATCAAAGAGAAAATATGAAGGGTTAAAGAGACTCACCTTTAATTGACCTTAATTTGCTTCAAATTCACTACAATTTTTCTTAGATTTACTTTGATTATTTAGATTTCTAGGTTTCTAGCTTATTGGATTATTTTGTTTGGTGTGGGTTTTTGGGTTCTGTATGAGTGTGGGTTTCTGGGTTTGGACTTGGAGAGAGAGAGAGAGAGAGAGCATGACTACATGAGGAGGATGGGTTTTGTGAGATATATGTACATATATTTGCGCGGTTCGGTTTGTAGTGAAATACCATATTCAATTCCAATCACTTCACCAAACCAGCGATAGAATGAGAGGTCATCTCCAGTCGCCTATTTCAGTTTAGTCAATCGGCTTGTTTTTCAGTTTTTGTCAAAATTGTGTTTTGAGCGAGCCTTGATTTTTTCTAAAATAGATTTTTATTAATTTTTCATGAAAATTAAAATGAAGCATTTTAAAATTTTTTTTAAAGCACTATCGAACTTTTTTGGCTAATATACTTCTTGATTTTTCTCACGTTTGTCCAAGATGTAATCTTCCTGAAACTACTTTGCATGTTTGGATAGCTCTTCCTGGACAAAGACCCATTAATTTCTTTTTGTTACCCCTAGCTTCTTGGTTGAAAGAATATCTTATTCAATAGCATCCAGAAATTCACAATTATAATCCCCCATGTGCCACCCGTAACCAAATGGTGCACAAAACCCTTCACCTCTCTTCAGAGTTTCTTCTTCTCATCCATCCTAGAGTTTCTAATATTCCCAAATGCATCTTAAATATATCTTGGAAACCTCCTGTTGATCCTTTTGTAACTCTAAATACCAATGATAGTACCTTAGGTAATAAGAAATTCACATGGGAGATGGATCACTGGATTTTATTCACATATAGGCCTAACAACGAATAATATAGCTGAGCTTTGAGCAGTTAGGCAACGGCTATCTTTGGCTTGGGATGCAGGCATAAATTTTTTAAATATAGAGGTAGACTCTAGTTATTAAATGTCTAACTTTTCCTGAAGATATGGCTTTGGCCTTCGCCCCTTTAACTTGTGATTGCTGGATACTCCTGGCAAGAGACTGGACGGTCAGTCTACATCATACTTACCATGAGGCAAGGGGAGTGGCGGACAGGCTAGCAAAAAGGGGAAGGGAGCAAAGCAATCGACTGGAAATATATGCACAATGTTCATCTTAATAACCTTGTGCAGAAATGCACTCCTAGAGAGTGCTCTATGAATCCTTTTGTAAACTGACACCAACTACATGTGTCTAATGGACTTACTTGATGTACTTTGCTTTTAAATATTAAATAAATTCTCCATTTTCACCCCAAAAAATAAAAAGTTCTTTTTTTAGTCCTGATAAGCGATAATGAGTGATTGTCTTGTATAATTGAGAATCTCTGCCACATCACTGGCTTTTTAGATTTTGCTTCAATTTATAACGAGTCATGTTTAACTTAATCCATATATATCAAAAGGCACTGTACAAATCATTCAGTTGCCGCAATCCTGACTGCTCAGGTAAAAAAGCACACAGTACCTATATACATGCTTCATTACAAGTTACTGGGAAAGAGACCGATGCTCACAAGATCTTTTAATAATCATTTCCATTGCACCATAATAATATCATAACATTTTGACATAATGTTTATATAAAGATAGAGCAAGGAATTATAGGATCATTTTTAAAAATAAATATAAAAAATAAACATAAATTTCTCTCTGTATTGTGTTATCTGCTACAAGAGTCTCCTTCATATATCCTCTCTCTAGCTTTAAAAACCTGAAACATCAATAAAAATTCAACTAAGCATTCAAAACTAGTTTAGTCTACAAGCCTGGCACGTTTCAATTGCCACCAATTTTAACAAAAGATAGATTTGAAGCCTGACATAAATTGCAGTATAAAGAAGACGAATTAGAAGAAGGGAGGGGGGGAGTGGGGACAATTTTGTAGAAAGGAAGAATCCTTTGTACTAATAACCTGATTTTGCCAATCTGTGAAATTTGTTCCATGAGCATACAGAAATGCTTGTACATTTTTGCAAAATAGATAAATATCAACTCAAAAATTTATCCATTCCTTAATAGGGTCTATGCCTATGTACCAAGCCGATGTGTGTCCTTAGTTTTTTCGTTACTCTTCCAATTAAGTGAGAAATAATCTACTACCAAGTTAAGGTGATCTTTCATACCCTGTGCGTTCAAATACCACAATCTAAACTCAACTAAGCAGTAAGAATTGGAGTTTTTTAGCAATAAGTTAGTTTGGGCCAGCCATGTTAACCTGACCCAGACTAAGAGGCCAGGAATAGGCTAAGCTAGTCTTAAAGGACAGCAGGTGCTAACCAAACAATAGACTCAACCAGGTTGAAAACAACTTCAAACTGATTAGAGAATTTTATGATTCCCTCACATCATCCTTTGATTCAAAATTAATTTTCTCTATATCATTTAGAATGGTGTTCATCAGCAAAAGCAATTACAAGTAAACATAATTATTGTTGTTGGCACAAGAAATACAACATCTAAAAGTAAACAATAATTAAATCACAGGGAATGCTGTTATAATAAAATTAGCAAGCAAGCTCAACCCACGCACAATTTAGAACAATTCTTCTAACCTTAGTTTTCCTTGAGCCATTCCACTACATCTCTATGTATAATTCATACTAATACTTTTTTTGGTAACTCTTACAGATAAATGGTTAAAACTTGGAAAAATATATTTAATTTATTACTTGATTTCTACACCAACTAGTCTTTGTATATAAGAATAACAAAATTCAATTCCAGAAGACAGTAAACAAATAACTTCATTGTTCATTGTCATGATTAAACAAAGATGTAAAGAAAATTGACTTGTATGAGTAAATAAATCTGTAAACAAAGACATGGACGTTGTACACAGACCATCATTTAAGACAATTAGCAAGATACTTATCATATGACAACTGCCCCAAATCTTGATAGTCATTTAATCTGGTAAACATTTTAAAATGTGACATTGAATCTTCATGTTTTCAGTCCCTCTCTCTCACTCGATATCATAGATCTAATTCATACCTAATCTAGAAGATCAAAGCCTTAAAATTGCTCTCACTTTTTCACAACAATAATCACAAAAGAATTAATCAAATTATATAAAAGAAAATTTCTGGGAAAATGTAAATTAAATAATGCTATTTAAAATACTTACATGGGATCCAAAGAATAAAAAGCTAAAACAGTTTCTTTCTCCAATTCCACTTACTCCACAGTCTCTTTTTTCTCAAGTTTGGTTCTTAACTGCAAAAGCAAAAGGAATTAACATGCAAGCCCATGATAAATCACCAACAAAGAACAAAATACATAAACATAAAAACTCATTCAGACATTTTCACAAACAATACATATGCACTCATTGATACACCTGAATCTTCTATAAGAACTAAAATTCCAGACAATAAAAATAACATTCTCAAATTCCTTAGCTACTTCATCAACTATAAAACCCAATGGCAGTATCATCTATATTAATCCAACTAAAAAAATGCACATGGATGAATAAAAAAAAAAAACCTTCAAGGTCGAAACAAATCAGAGAGTGGGTAAGAGAGATTGCAGAAATATTAATCTGCCCCCAAAAAATCTCTTTATGGATGACTATCAATGTATAATTTCCTCAAATCTTAACTGTAAGAATTAACCCAAAAAAAATCATTAGTGCGAACTGCAAAATATCAATGGCAGTAAAAGCAAGGAAAAAAAAAAAAAAGAAACTAAATGAGAATTCTTAAAGATGCAGAAACTTCAACTCCCCTTGTCTCTCTCCCTCAAATTTTTACAGAGAAAAAAAAAAATTCAACAAATGGTACCAATCTCAAAGTATGAATACACACAATTTACTCAAAAACCAATCTCAGTTTACTCAAAAACCAACAAATGGTACCAATCTCAAAAACCAACAAAATTTACTCAAAGCGTGAATAGAAAATACACACAATCAGAGAACTAGGTTTTCAGTTTTCACATAGATAAAAGAAGGAACACTGATCAACCATGAATAGGATGTAAAATTAGGTTTGAACCAAGAAAACGCCAAGTCATCGATCCGCGTGAAAACCTTATCCTCCAATAAGAACCTACTCCGCCTCCCTATATAAACTCTCCCAAACCCACCAACCTCTTCATAACATTTTTTTCATTGCAACCTTTTTCACATTCCGAATCTCTCTCTAGAATTTTCACTCTCTCTCTCAAAAATCAATGGCACCCACAAAGGCAGAGAAGAAGCCAGCGGAGAAGAAACCAGTGGCAGCGGAGAAAGCTCCGGCGAAGGCCGAGAAGAAGATCTCGAAGGAAGGCGGTAGCGATTTGAAGAAGAAGAAGAAGGTGAAGAAGAGCATCGAGACATACAAGATCTACCTCTTCAAGGTTCTCAAACAGGTTCACCCCGATATTGGGATTTCAAGCAAGGCTATGGGGATCATGAACAGCTTCATCAACGATATCTTCGAGAAGCTCGCCCAGGAGTCGTCGCGATTGGCTCGGTACAACAAGAAGCCCACGATCACGTCTCGGGAGATTCAGACTGCGGTGCGTTTGGTGTTGCCTGGTGAGTTGGCTAAGCACGCTGTCTCTGAAGGAACCAAGGCTGTCACCAAGTTTACTAGTTCTTGAATTTGAAGTTTTTGTTAGTTTCTGTTTGGCAAAGCAACTATAGTTTTGTAATGTTTGGTAGAGAAATTTAATGGAATTTGTTGGTTCTGGGAATTGTTTGGAATGATTGGTTGTTTGTTTTTCAATGGGATGTGAATGTGAATGTGTTTGGTGGGAAAACGATTGAAATTATGTTTTTACCAAACGGGAAATGGGATAATGTTGATTTGTGTATTTGATATATAAAGTGGGTTGTGATTTTTTTTTTGGGAGATGGTAATGGTGGTGGTGTTTTAGCTAATGGAAACTTAAAAAAAAAATATGAGACCGATTTCTTGGCTTTTTATTTGAGGCATATTTGTTTGGAAAATGGATCAAGGGTAGTGTGAAATTATAACTTGAATTAGAATATGCTTTAAAAATTGTGTGGGAATTTTGAACTTTTAATGAAAATTTTCCCGGAAAAATCTGGGTTGTTTTTGATTAATGACTGAATTTTAGTTTGATATTTTTGAAGAGATGGCGGTTTGGCAATCAAGTTTTTAAAAAATTCTTGTATGTGAGAATGGCTTTCTTGGAAGATTGTCACCTACTCATAAAAATGATATATAATCTATGTAGTTTTTTTTTTTTTTTTTGTATATATGAAAGAGTGGTGTGCAAACAATTTCATTCTACTCGCGCTATCAATCTTGGAAAAACATTCCAATCAACTTGAAGAATAAATGTGCAAAAGAACAAGCGCACAACCGTTAGATAATCGCCATTACCATTTTTGAATTTTCGCATAAGTCAAGATTTATAAATAGAAAATTTTAAATCCTGTCTTAAAGCCCAAATCCAGCTATAAATCACGCATACAAACACTCAAGACTCTTTTATCTCCTCTCTGATACTGTGAGGGCTGTCCTTCGAGCCTTTTGTAACAGATCGACAAATTGCACAATATTTAGGTTCTTGAGGTGCAACCTGTATTCCCAAAGCATATTGTTGATGCACACCACAACAAGTTCATGTTCCTCATCGACGTCATAACAATCCAGGGTTGTGTCCATGAATCTTTGGATGAATTCCACCACACCTTCATTCACATTTTGCTTGGTGTTATTACAAAGACTGACAAATGTTATCCTCTCCTCTTCCGGAAAGAACTTACTGCAGAAATCATCTTACTGCAGAAACCATCTACCATCTCATCCCAAGTCCTGATAGAACCTAGTGGGAGTTTAATATACCATGTGTAAGCCCAATTTGTAAGGGTCCAAGGGATTTAGAAAACTCCCTTAGGCATAGCTCTTCGTTACCAGCATGTTGTCCCATTGTATCGAGGAACTTGCTGACATGCTCTATTGCATTCCCTTTCTCCCATTGTAGCGCCATTGTAGCAGACAAAGATTGGAGTTTTGTAGTTCTTTGGATAGGGCTTATCCAATAACTCAATCGGATAGGGAGGCCTTCGAACAATAGATTGCTAATTATTGGCGGTAGAGCCAATCTCCTTATCAGACACAGCATTTTCCTTCTGCTTGCTTATAGTCTTTCAGTTGCTTGACTGACTCAACAAGCTCTAGCTGTTCTCGCTGCATGGTCTGCAACATCTGGTATTGGTGCGCGGGAAGAGGCATCATTGCTCTCTCTTGATGCTCTTTGACTTTGGAGGCATTGTTGGACACAGTGATGAAGAGGTATTAGGATTATTTGATTTAAGATGTACAGAGCAGAGAATTACGGAAGAAGAAAAAAGAGCAAAAGAGAAACAAAATTCAAAACTCTTCGTAAGCCCCCACTTTTACCTCTTGGTTTCTCTAGCTTATTTGGGCACAGCCTATTATCCTCTTTTTGCATCTTGCTCTGTCCCCGAGGTGCTAGTCCGTTTGACCCTGATCCCGGAGTTTGATGGTGACCACGCTACAGAACCGTAGGACCTGTCCTTTCATGGATCTTTGTTAAGGCCGCTGAACCATGGCCAAAGTGAGTTCTGAACTTGCCTCGATTGCTTTGCTTGAGGAAGACGCTTGTGCTGATAAGAACTGGACCTGGGGTCTTGCTTGAATTTGTGTGCAAGTGGGACACCCACCTGGGATCTCAACCAAACTGTCACAACAAGAAAAGTCTCCGAACACCAGAAACTTGGAATAATGTTATTTGATTTATAACTCGATTTCTACACGAACAAGTCTTTTTATATAAGAATAACAAAATTCAACTCCAGAAAACAGCAAACAAATAACTTCATTGTTATAATTAAACAAAGATATAAAGAAAATTTACTTGTATGAGTAAATAAATTTGTAAACAAGGACAAAGATGGTGTACACAGACCATCATTTAAGACAATTAGCAAGATACTTATCATATGACAACTGCCTCAAATCTTGATTTTCATTTAACCATATTAACTTTTTAAAATATGTCATTGAATCTTCTTGTTTTCAGTCTCTCTCTCTCTTGAGATCCAACGAAAAAAGAGCCAAAATAGTCTTTTCCAATTCCCCTTACTCCAGTCTTTTCCAAACTGCAAAGGCAAAAGGAATTATCATGCAAGCCTTAGAAAAATTACGAATAAAGAACAAAAATACATAAAAATAAAAACTCATTCAAACATTTTCACAAACAATATAAATGCACTCATTGATGATCTTGAATCTTCAATTAAGAACTAAAATTCCAAACAATAAAAATAACATTCTCAAATTCCTTAGCTACTTCATCAACTATAAAACCCAATGGAAATATAATCAATATTAATCCAACTAAAAAATTGCACATGGATGAATTTATTTATTAAAAAAAAAAAAAAAAAACCTTCAATGTTGAAACAAATCAGAGAGTGGATGAGAGAGATTGCAGAAATATTAAT
Organism: Quercus variabilis; assembly: GCA_030445155.1. NCBI lineage: Eukaryota > Viridiplantae > Streptophyta > Magnoliopsida > Fagales > Fagaceae > Quercus > Quercus variabilis. The sequence goes on from CP129451.1 coordinate 43,886,269, forward strand.
CTGCCCCAAAAATCTCTTTATGGATGACTATCAATGTATAATTTCCTCAAATCTAAACCGTATGAGTTAACCAAAAAAATCATTAGTGCAAACTGCGAAATATCAATGGCGGCAAAAGCAAGAAAAAAAAAAGATAAAAAAGAAACTAAATGAGAATTCTTCAAGATGCAGAAACTTCCACTTCCCTTGTCTCTCTCCCTCAAATTTTTACACAGAAAAAAAAAAAAAAAAATTAACAAATGGTACCGATCTCATAGCGTGAATACACACAATTTACTCAAAAACCAATCTCAGTTTACTCAAAAACCAACAAATGGTACCAATCTCAAAAACCTACAAAATTTACTCAAAGCGTGAATAGCAAATACACACAATCAGAGAACTAGGTTTTCAGTTTTCACATAGATAAAAGAAGGAACACTGATCAATCATAAATAGGATGCAAAAATAGGTTTGAGCCATCTACATTAGCAAAATTTCTTATTAGAGCAGTGTAATAAGTGGAGCTTGAGAATTTATTTCCTATCTGAATCATATTCTTAACTTGCCTAAGGTTTTATACTAAGCTTCTTGAAAGTGATGAAGAAAAACTAAAAGACAACTGGACTATACTTGTTAAGTGACCAAACCAACTGTACGGCAAGAAAGAAAAGAAAAGAAATTAGGATTAGACTTATAACAGGAAGGATGTTGGAGTTGGTCATTACCATTGGATGAAGAGGGAAATATTTCATTTTTTTCACATTAAATAAATGCTTAGTCATCATCAAACTCGTCATCACTCATCATCACACTCATCACGGCTTCTCTTTGAATTGACAAATCCATGATGGACACCATCCCAACCTTCAAAAGTAATGACACGGCTACTGCTGCAGCATTGTGCATTTGCTTGGTTTAACTCTTCCATCAGTTCCAGGTCTTGCTCATATACCAAACTGATCCCACATTGCTGCACACCATATCTTGAATAACCGTAGATCTTCTCAAATACAACCTCAATCTGCCTGCATTCACCATTCCCAAAAGTACTAAACCAATAATCACGAGACAAATACAATAACCAAACGTGGTTCTCAATCTGCTTGCATTCACTATTCCCAACTGTGCTATACCAATTATTATGAAAACGATACACGTCGTTCTCACTACGTCCCCGAAACTTTAAATTTTTAAGGACATATTGACTGCGACGCAGACCCAAATCACCAATGGCATTAACACAGGCTGAAAATTCGCCACTGAAATCTGCTTCATTGAAAAGAGCACATAGAGCGAATCCCATCCACCTACTATTACACCAATTTGGAGGCAACACTACGCTTATTGAGTTCTTCCTACTTTGATGAGTTAACCACCGCGGAACTAAACAACCGGGAATAAAGATCTGAAATTCAGTTTTAGATCCATCCTCTTTTCTTTTGGTAGCAGTTTCATATCCAGTTTTTTCACAAAAGAGTCCCTGTACCCCAAAAACAAAAAAAACAAAAATGATATTCCATTTAACAAGTGAAGAGAAATAGTCAAAGAGAGAGAAAGAAGAGATTACCTGTAGGTGACGCTTCAATATTGTAAATGCCACTCCACCACTGCTCTCATCATACCCACGAAAAAATGAGGAAGAATAAGGTCGTGGCAAACTGCTTTGTCTAAGCAGTCCTGGTGATGGTTCTAGGGAACAACAGCCTACCATATTTATATATCTCATGGTTGATGGAAGTTCTGGCACTGATCGAAGCTTCTTGCAGCCGCACAAATTAAGAGTTTCAAGTTTTGAAAGTTGACTGAAGATTGCAGGCAGAGTGACAAAATTGTTCCAACTTAGTGATAAATATTTTAACGAGGACAAGCAGCCTATACCATTAAGTTCTATTTCTTCAAGTTGAGAAATCCCATCCAATGCAAGTGTTTCCAAACACTTTATTTTCCATAAGTTCTCTGGCAGGTTGGCAAGTTTTGAGCATCCGGATAGATAGAATAATTTAAGAGACCTCAAACTATCCATGTTGCTTGGAAGGCATTCGAGATCTTTGCAGCCTATTAGACCTAGACTTTCAAGGGCAGTCAAACACTCGATTGATGAGCATGGTATTTCCTCAATAGCAGGGCAATCCCAAGCAATTTGCGATAGGCTTTTCATAGTTCCCTTAAATTCTGGAAACTTATCGATTTTTGAGCAATCAGAAAGAACAATAGACGTAAGGGACTCCATTTTAGCTGACAAGCTGGGAAGATTAGTGAGAGATTTGCAGTCATGCAGATATAAGCTTTTAAGCTTGCTGAGCTGTCCAATAGATGGGTGTAACCCAACCAAATTAGTGCACCCATCCAGGCGTAGTTCCTCAAGTCCCGTAGCCTCTGAAAAGCTGGGAAGATTAGTAAGAGATTTGCAGTCATGCAGATATAAGCTTTTAAGCTTGCTGAGCTGTCCAATAGATGGGTGTAACCCAACCAAATTAGTGCACCCATCCAGGCGTAGTACCTCAAGTCCCGTAGCCTCTGAAAAGCTGGGAAGATTAGTAAGAGATTTGCAGTCATGCAGATTTAACCTTTTAAGCTTGCTGAGCTGTCCAATAGATGGGTGTAACCCAACCAAATTAGTGCACCCATCCAGGTCTAGTTCCTCAAGTCCCGTAGTCTCTGAAAAGCTGGGAAGATTAGTAAGAGATTCGCAGTAACGCAGATTTAAACTTTTAAGCTTGCTGAGCTGTCCAATAAATGGGTGTAACCCAACCAAATTAGTGCACCCATCCAGGCGTAGTTCCTCAAGTCCCGTAGCCTCTGAAAAGCTGGGAAGATTAGTAAGAGATTCGCAGTAACGCAGATTTAAACTTTTAAGCTTGCTGAGCTGTCCAATAAATGGGTGTAACCCAACCAAATTAGTGCACCCATCCAGGCGTAGTTCCTCAAGTCCCGTAGCCTCTGAAAAGCTGGGAAGATTAGTAAGAGATTTGCAGTCACGCAGATTTAAGCTTTTAAGCTTGCTAAGCTGTCCAATAGATGGGTGTAACCCAACCAAATTAGTGCACCCAGCCAGGCTTAGTACCTCAAGTCTCGTAACCTCTGAAAAGCTGGGAAGATTAGTAAGAGATTTGCAATCAAGCAGATTTAACCTTTTAAGCTTGCTGAGCTGTCCAATAGATGGGTGTAACCCAACCAAATTAGTGCACCCATCCAGGTTTAGTTCCTCAAGTCCCGTAGTCTCTGAAAAGCTGGGAAGATTAGTAAGAGATTTGCAGTAACGCAGATTTAAACTTTTAAGCTTGCTAAGCTGTCCAATAAATGGGTGTAACCCAACCAAATTAGTGCACCCATCCAGGCGTAGTTCCTCAAGTCCCGTAGCCTCTGAAAAGCTGGGAAGATTAGTAAGAGATTTGCAGTCATGCAGATTTAACCTTTTAAGCTTGCTGAGCTGTCCAATAGATGGGTGTAACCCAACCAAATTAGTGCACCCATCCAGGCGTAGTTCCTCAAGTCCCGTAGCCTCTGAAAAGCTGGGAAGATTAGTAAGAGATTTGCAGTCATGCAGATATAAGCTTTTAAGCTTGCTGAGCTGTCCAATAGATGGGTGTAACCCAACCAAATTAGTGCACCCAGCCAGGCTTAGTACCTCAAGTCTCGTAACCTCTGAAAAGTCAGGTGTCCTAATAAGGTCGAAGGACTGGGAAAGATCGATGGACTTTAACTTTCCTAAACACTGTTAAAAAGAAGGAAAAAAAACCATTAAACATAGAATTTAATTTAATAAGTAAAGAATTCTTTGAAATTGAAACAACCTTATTAATGAAAGGAGGAAGCTCAAATAAACCGGCACTATATTGTAGCTACACTTAAAAAAGAAAAGAGAAGTAATAAATAATAGAAAGGCAGTTAAAAGAACCAAATTACCTTTGCTCCTTCCCAAAGATATTCACATTTGCTACACTGCAAGTCAAGTTCAACAAGTTCCTTTGGTTGGAAACTAGATGGCAAACATTTTAACGAACAATAATTCCATGAAAGATGTCTTAGGCCATTAGGAACACGATTGAGAGCATTTGGGATGTTGAATTCATCAATTATTAGCAATCTAAGATTAGTCATCTTTGAAAAATCTTCGGGAAATTCTTCAGATTTGAAATCTGCTTTCCTTTGCTTGATGACTATGGCTTGAATTTCATTTTTTGCCTATGATTTCAAAAGCAAACACTTGAGATTTTACACAAGCAAATGATAAAAATTAACAACATTAGAATTACTACAGTAAAGCCTTCAAATGATAGAAATGTCTAAAACATTTACAAAACTACAATAACCATGTAAATATAGAGGTTACTATGGTTATTTTATTTTATTTTATAATTATTTCTCATCTCTCTCTCTCTCGGTTGCTTCCCAACCCAGACCGTCCAATCACCACCGCAACCCAGCACCATAACCCATTACAAAATTTGATCAAACCCAATGGCAGCTCAAAACCATCAACCCAAACCCAAAATCAAATCCAATCGGTAGCTCAAAAAAGCATACAACAGAGATCCAAGGTGTGGACAAACTCATAATCTCACCATCGGTGTTGGGGGGGCTTGAAATCATCGACTATGGTCGCCAATCAAATCAGGAAGGATCTGTTTGTTTGGATCATTGCAGAACTAGTTGTGGATGGATTTTGAGTTAATTTGTCGAGGTGGGGTAGGAGGTGGTGATGTGAGAGTGATTTCCGTGTGGCGGGTTTAATGGGTTTGGAAAGGAAGACCGTGTGTGAGAGAGATGGTTGTTTTCATTTGAGGAGAAGGGAAGTATGATTTGGCAGAATTAATAGATAAATAAAAATTGATAAAGAAATAGTATTTAATGAAATGCAATGTAAATACATAATTTAATGTGGTGTTTTTTGAAAAATAGTTGTGTAAAATAAAACAAATAGGTTTTTAAGCTAAAATAGACCGTAAATTTTACACAGGCTAATGTGAATACTCTAAGAAATCGCTATAGATAATATATTAGCATGTTAAATGAACATATTCTATATTTTGTTATTAGATACTTAGGTAACCACTTACCTATTGAAGTTTTTTTTTTTTTTTTTTCAAGAACTAATTTATTGAACACAATTATGTCACTATACTTACTAAATCTTATTTGCTAAAATAAAATTATAGCTTCTTACCATATTGTTCTCCAGTACGTGAAACAAGTCCTCAAAAAGCCACAACCTACTCTGCCTTCCAAGCTCTCTATATGATTGTCGACGAACAATTCTTTCACCCATTTCTTGTAGTAGATCATGCATCCCCAATTTTTCATTGTCTCCAATGACAGTTAGGAGAAATTTTTCTCGGAGAACACTTATACCAATTCTTGCCTGAAAACCACAATTCTCTAATATACGTATTACCTCAAATTTAGACCACCCTTTAAAGAAACATGCAATATCTAAGAATATCTCCTTCCACTGTTCCACCTCTAGTCCATCATAACTTATTTGAAGTATATCTAATATTTCTTTTCTAGAATTTTTTTTAACTAAGTCCAATGCACTTTGCCATTCATCTATTTCTCTTTCAAACAAAAAGGAACCCAATGTAACAAGAGCTAACGGAAGGCCACTAGCATATTTTACAACTTTCTGAGAGAGCTGCATATAACCTTCTTTGGGTTGCTCATTTTTGAAGGCTTTCAAACAAAAAAATTTTAAAGCATCATCATTATTTAGTCCTTTAAGCCTATATATTTTAAGAACTCTATGTGCAACCAACACATGTTCATCTCTAGTTGTTATGATGATCCAACTCCCCGATCCAAACCAGTGATGCTCTCCAGCCAAATTTTCTAATTGGTTCACGTGATTAACATCATCTAGGACAAGTAGAACTTTTTTATGACGTAACCTATTCTTGATTGTGTCAACTCCTTGATGAACATTCCATATCTTTGAATTTATTTCCCCCTCTTTAAGAAATTGTTTTTGTAATTGAAGCAAATCACCTTTTTCTGATTTTTCCCTAACATCAGCAATAAAACTAGAAACTTCAAATTGATTAGAATACCTCTCATAAACAACTTTAGCAAGAGTTGTTTTTCCGATTCCCCCCATACCACAAATCCCTATCATGCAAACATTATCCTCAAAATCTAAATATGAAGGGATCAATTCTTCCATGATAGATTCTATTCCTATAAAGTTTTTGTTAATTCTTGAGAATTTTGAACTCAATTTCTTCATCATTTCTTCAACAATTTGTTGGATAAATTCTGACTCATGCCTGCAAATAAGATAGAAAATATTCATGTGATGGCCCAAACCAAATATTTTATTATTTCTCACAATGTGTTGGATAAATTCTAACTCATGCCAATGAACAAGATAGAAAATAATTGCATGATGGTCCAAACCAATTAAAAAAAAAAACCACAAGAGGAAGAAAAATATTAGTCTCCTTGCTCAAACACATTTGAATTCATTTGCTCAAGTAGCGTGGATAGAACTACCCATATAAGAACAGAAGAGAATTACGTGGACTAAATTCGTGGATGTTGCTACCCTTAGCGGAAGCAGAAGTATAAAATAAAGAACACATGAGAGTTACGTGGTTTAGTCTTGCAGTATGCATCTACAAAGAAAACCCTTAAGAGCTACATCTTTAATACATAAGTGAAGTACAAATTTCGTATTACAATGAACCTAATCAAGGGTGGAACCAGAATTTTTTGTTTGGGGGAAGGGGGGCAAGACTAAACTATCATATTAATTTGCAATTCAAGAAAAACTTAAGTTACTATATATCTATATATACGCAAAAGTTACACATCAATAAAATTATCTTATATGAGAATTTTACATCCTTTCTAAACTTTGCTTGAGTGTACACGAGTTTTTCAATTTGCCATAGATATATTTAACAAATATTCAAAAAAAAAAAAAAAAGCATTTAGCATCTTCCATCAAAATTATAATTAACAGTGGTCTTTCATATAATAAAAAACCATCCATTATCATCCCCATTGTGAAATTTTAAGCAATTTCTTTTTCAATGTAAACTATCGATTAAACATTTTTAAGGTCACTTTTTGCTCTAGATTTCTAATATCTTTTGAACAACCATAAGTACATAATATTCAAAGATATTAAATATAAGTATATAACAAGAAATTAAATTCTAACAAAATCACTATAAGCAACCATAAAATAATGGAGAAATTACATTTTTCCATCCTAAACTATACCCCATTTACACCTACTCCCTTGAACTACAAGATTGTATGATCGCCCCCTTAAACTAAAACTTATGCAACACTTTATCCGCTTTCTTCACCTTTCCAATTAAGTTAGATAAGAAAAACATAGTCATGTGCAACTGATGTAACACTTGCTAACATGGACCCAATAATGCCACTTGAATTGACCGAAATACCCCTCATTTTTAGTAACTTAAAAAGGGGAAAGAAAAAAAAAAGACATAATAGCTAAGCACGTAGTTTAATTTCTCATTGAACCAAATTAGATAAAGAGAAGTGAATCTCTCTCCAAAATGAATCCATAAGAGTAAGTGAGAAACCAAAAACAGATTGGATCATTCTTCAAAATCCTTCTCATTGAACCTAAATTCCCTCTCACTAAACCTAGATTGAATCTCTCTATCTCTTGCTTTGTGTATAGACTGTTGACATAATAGCTTAGCACGTAGGAACCACACACCCAACATCCTTGACACGGACCCGAACCCGATTACCCAACCATAACCTACTAGCGATGAAGAGAAAAGCTAGTTGTACGATAACCCTAACCCAAACTCGTCAACAAGAAAGAGAAGAAGCTAGTTGTACGAACTCACAAGAACAACGTGATCAAAAGTGGTTATTCTCCCACCATTCTAACCGTCACTACAACATGTGTTAGGTTAGGGTTTTAGCACCTCCTTCAATTGGCAATTATTAAGTATTGTTGTCGATTTGCTACTTGGGTGTGAGGGAATCAACCTAGAATTTTGACATTTAGGTTAAGGATTTTCATACCTAGCTGCCTATGAAGCCAAAATAAAGAGTTGAATCGAGTCTAAGTTTGGAGAGTTGGGATGATGTGTGTCTGAGTTTGATTTGATGTTGTAATCTTGGGTTTGCTGTTTGATCTCTTTGTGGCATAGTTCATTTTCTGGGTTTGTTATTAGTTTTGAGTTTATTATTCATCTGGATTTGTTGTTCAACTCAGTGGGTTTGTTGTTTGATCTCTCTGTGGCATATTTCATTTTATGGGTTTGTTATTCATTTGGATTCACTGATCATCACAATCAATTTGTTATCTAATCTCCTATGGCATAGTTCATTTTCTAGGTTTTTTGTTCCTCTTGTTCATTTTCCTTTCTTTCCAGCCAAACAAGATTTTAGGGGAAATTGGGAATTTGTTTTTGGTTTAAGGAGGGCATTGTGGTCATTTCAGGTGGTGTTAATGGGTTCCATGTCAACAAGTATCACGTGACTCAAGTGCTTTTCCCTCCAACTTAACTAAGAAAGTGACGGGAGGGAGAAAAGTGCTACACAGGTTTTAGTTTAGGGGGCTGAATATGAATCCTTGTAGTTCGGGGAATAAGTGTAAAATAGGGCATAGTTTATGGTGGAAACAATTAATTTCCCATAAAATAATTTAAACTCAACCAAACTAGAGATTTATGGCCAAAAAGAAAAAAAATTTAAGATCACATTTACATTTAAAGGCATTGTCAAATTTTGAATAATCAGGTGGTGCCCCTACTAATAATTGCACCAATAAATTTTCATACATCAATTTTTTTATATACATATAAGTAAAATTTTTATTAATCAAATAAAAATGTGCCTCCATGTACACAATAAGAACACAAAATTCAGCATGAAATCTTTTTTTATTCATCAACTTCAAGATTTGCTCTTCTTCAAATATCAAAGGCAAATCCAATATTTTAATTCTGACATGTGTATAAGGTTTTTTTGATAAGCTAGTGGTACCAATTGATTTAATAAATTAAAGGAAAAAGAAGAAAGAAAATTATAAACTGTAAGATAAATAAAAAGAAATTAATCTAAAATATAATTGAAAAAGGAAAGAAGAATTTTGCACATCTCAAGATTTTAATATCATTTTTTCCTACCTACAAATAAGAAACTTTTTATTAAGGAAGAGGGATGAATTGAGTGAGAATGTGAGAGCATTTGGATGAAAGTGAGAGGCTTTTTCCTTTGGGGAATTGGGTAATTGGCTTCTGTAAGAAATTTGAGATATGAGAATAAAAAAGTGGCTTCCAAAACAAGCTAATACAAAAAGCTAAGGATAAAAATTAAGGTATGATACCTTAAGTGTAGTACATTGGGTTCCTAAATTAAATTAAACATCTTATTGCATTCACCAATAAATACAATATTATTCTTTCCAAGAATTATTAAATGTAGTGCAACTATGTTTTTGAAATTTAATTAGAGAACTTAATATATTGCACGGCACTACACCTAAAGTACATACAAATTTTACCTAAAAATTAAAGGCTAAACGTGTGAGGGAGGGGATTCAATTCAATAGAAAAAGTCAAAATAATAATAAAAGCAAATCAGTATGTTAAGACGAAGAGAAAGCTTAAGGAAAGTGCGGTAGCTGAATTCGAGGACAGCTAGACCTCCTAGATATAAGAGAGAAGAGTAACAAATGAGTACATTCTTATTGCTTGAATCATTACACAGATTGTTCTATGCTTTTATAGATTTTTTTATTGTGAAAATAACATTTTTTTAAGTAAATTTTTTAACAAAATTGGACAAAAAACTTGAATTAAATAAATTTGAAACTTAGAGTACTTAATTAAACAAAAGTAAAGGTTGAAGACTAAAATGAATTTCAGCCAAACTTAGACAGTACAATTTGCATTTTAGCCTTAATTTTTTTATTCAAATGCTGATGTGACATTTTTTATTATTATTTTAGTTGACACATATGATTCAAGTGTTTCAACAATGCACACCATTTGTCATGTAAACGTTTTCCATACATTAGTGAGTTAACGGCAAGGTTCAAATTGACTATGACCCAAAAATGTAAAGATCAATATGGTATTTTCACCTAAACTTATCTTATTTTACCAAATGAACTGAATACATATAATGCGAAAACACCATTTTAGTCCCTACATTTTGTGGTCACAGTCAATTTGATCCCTACATTTTGGTATCAGTTGATGTAGTCCCTATTATTTTCAATTTACAGTCAATTTGGTCCCTACCGTTAACTCTTTAACGAAAAATGCCTACATGGCAAACAATTTGCATTGTTAGCGTATCTAATATTAGAAGTCTGTATTTTATTTCATATTCTAATATTAGATATGCCAACAATGCAAATTATTTGCCATGTAGGTATTTTCCGTTAATGAGTTAACGATAGGGACTAAATTAATTCCAAATTGAAAATAACAAGAACCAAATTGACTGTTATCAAAATGTAGGAACCAAATTAATTGTGACCCCAAAATATGGGGATCAAAATGGTGTTTTCGCCTATATATAATTTATCCATTGGTTTGGCCATTTCACAATTTAGTATACAAAGTTTCAATTACTCCTTAAATCCTAAAACCATTAGGGTTTCATCTAAATTAGAGTTCTTTCACACATGCGAGACTTGTGAGCAATTTTATGGACTAGCTTGAAGAAATAACCCCTCACAATTCCAACCCAAGTGCTTGACCCATGCTGCAATGGACGCAGAGGAAGAGGAAAAAAGAAATGAAATTGAGGAATGAATTTGTCCACAAAATACAAAATTTATTAATGGTTTCATTTCAGTCCAAACTTTAAGGGTATGGATATAATAATTGAAATTTTGTGAAATCCCAAATCACAAAGAGTAAATTTTAATTTACCAAAAAAAATATAATGACGATAATAGATTGTTAAGTACAAGTTTTGTTGGCTTATTTAGTGACAAATTTTATGTACTTATTCTCTCCTTTTTATGTAGTTTTGTGTGCATAATTGTATTTGGGATAAGTTTTGTCAAAGTTGTTGGAAGTGCATCTATGACCTACATCCTAGTTTGTAATCTGGTCTTTATTTTACCATTTAAAAAGTTAGATTATCTATTCTAGCAACTCGATTTATAATACACCCTATATCTTGGTTCCTATTCTTTAACCACTTAAATTAAATATTCTTTTTTAATTCTTCATTTACCATTTCTTTATTTTTATTTATTCTTTCTCTCTCATTATTTCTGGACAAGAACCGCCGCAAATCTACTGACACCACCACCACAAGCCCACCACTGCTGCACTACACACAACTGACACCACCACCACTAGCAACCCACAAAAATTCACAATCCACCATCAACGCCAAAAAAAAAAAAAAAAAAAAAAAAAAATTGAAATGGATAGACTAGCACCAATCCACCAAATGCAGCAACTCCCGGTCCCCACCACTCTGAGCAAAACCCAAACTTACGGCAAGCAAAACCCAAACCCACCGCCACAATCAACAAACACCCCCAACCACAAACCCAAAACAACAAAGCCATCCATCATCCACCACTCACCACAAACCCATCAGAACAACCACATCACCACACCCAAATCGGAATAACCACATACCCATACCCAAATTGGAATAAATCAAAACAATTACATATCCATACCCAAACCAGAAGAACTACACCCATGCCACCGAACCAACCAACCAGCCACCACCACTGAATATCTGAAGAACACCACCCTCAAACCTCAAACTCCAACCATCAACACCATAAAATAAAAACAACAACCCACGGTCCCCACCACTGTGAGCAAAACCCAAACCCACCGATCCATCACCATTAGAACACGGAGAACTTAGAGATGAGAGAATCGGAGATCCTACCTAAAATCACGAGGGAGAGTTGAGAGAGAAGAGAGTTTTAGCGATTGAGAGAGCAGTGCAGAGAGTTGACAGAGAAGAGAGTTTCGGAGATTGAGAGAGACTGAGGAAGAAGTGCAGAGATACAGAAAGTGAATAATTTTTTTTTTTTTAATTTCAGAATAAATTATTATTATAAACTATTATTATTTTGTTTACAAACTCGTGAACAGTAAATTGTAAATATAAGTCTTCCTGTTTACGGGTTCTAAAATTTTTAAGTCCTTATTATAAAAAAAAAAAAATATATATATATATATATATATATATATATGTCCCTAAATAAAATAGTTCTTTTTTAATTATTGCAAAGGAGCGTACCTAAGTCCAAAGAAGAGGTCTCACTCACTAAATATAAATAAAAAATAAATAAAAAAAAGGTCACATACTATTTCTAATAATATAACAAAAATTTAACAAGTATATGTTGCAATATTTCAATTCATGCATAATATGCTACATATTTTAATAACTATTTATATTATATACTTCATGATATATGAAATAAGACTGGGTGTTCATATATGAGAAATAAATTTATCATGAAAATTATACCTGTCTTTCAAATCCCAACCAGAGAGATTAGCTACTACTGTCAAAGCAGTTCTCCACGTTTTCATTTTTCGTTCATCTAAGGCTCTATTTTTGTGTTCATCAAATGCTTCTCCAAAAGTTCCCGTCTGTTTCCGCACATCAGATGGATTCACGTGGTAAAAAATTGGCACAACTATCAATTTTGTCTTTTTCATGCATCTAACAATATGCACTAGTTCATCCAAGCACCACGTCGAAAATGCATAGTTTATTGAGAGAATTACTATAGCAAATTTCGATTCCTCTATGGCTTTCACGAGCTCTTGTGAGATAGATCTTCCTCTCTCAAGGTTTTCATCATCTCTAAAGGTAAAAATGCCTTTCCTTGTCAAAGCATTATATAGATGATCCGTAAAGCTTGTACGGGTGTCCTCGCCTCTAAAACTGAGAAAGACTTCATATGTTCGCCGAGGTGTTGAAGAAGAAGACGGTGATGAAGTTGAGGCTCCTTGGGTGCTCATGGAAACCTGTAAATCTTGAGCTATAATATAGATCCACGAAAAAATAAAGGATACGTTCAATTAAAATGAAGAGAAATATATTAAAAGGAAAGAAAATTAAGAAAAGAGAGAAGAATTTGATGTGGATTTTTCATCTCATGGGCGAAGTGAAAGGAAAGATATAAAAGTGATGAATATATATGTGAGAAAATTGAGAACTTACCGATCGAAACTCTCCTTGAACAACGCCTGATTTAATTCCTACTAGATAAGTTTCCTGTTTAGCAAAGGAATGAATACTGTTCTTTCTCAGTGTGTGTAAGAGAGAATGATGGAAAGGGAGATGGGGGTGGGATTTATCCACAATTTCGCATCCGTTGTTCTGAGTCAAGTCAACAAGTCTTTTTTTTTTTTTTTTTTCTAAGTCACATTTTCCGTTTCGGTAATTTCGCAGTGGCTTTCGCTTTAAACAATGCATCACAGCTGGTTTGTCTTTTCCCTTAGAATAATAATGCTTCATTGCGTGGCAAAGGACAGAGTAACTTCGCGGTGACCAGCTGTGAAATACCGTTTAAATTTCTTATCTACGAGCAACCACGTTAGCTATTTTAAAAGATATTCTATCTTCTATAAAAAATAAAAAATAAAAAAGATATTCTATCTATTTTATTAAAAAAAATATTTTTTTTATTTTACTTTATTATTTTTACAAAATACCCAAATAAGTCCATTTATTATACACTATATTTTATATAAATAATATTTTTATGAGTTGTAAAGAGAGAGTCAGGAGAAGAGAGAATATGAGGGGAGATAAATAATACTAAAATAATATATAAAAGAGTTACAATAATTGTATATATATGCACAGTTATTGTAGCACTTGTGTATTTATGCATAACTAGTAAGTTGCCCGTGCGGGATTTAGATCTTCTAGAGTTTCTAAGGTACTCTACTGATAGATTTCCTTAAATCTTAACAATTCTTTAATGATTTAATGGTCCAGATTTTACCATATCAGCATTCCAATAACAATACTCTTAAAATAATATAATAATATTGAAAACAAAACAATTAAGATTATTATTAATGGAATGTTGACATGGCAAAACTTAGACCATTAAATCATTAAAGAACGGTTAAGATTTAAGAAAATCTACTTAGTAGAGTATCCTAGGAACTCTAGAGGATCTGAATCCTACCCATGTGATGCATGAATAATTTTGTAATATTTTATATAGAGATGGGTTAAAATTACACTTGGTGTAACTTTAAAAAGTTACACATTTTTTAAACCATTAGATTTAAGTAGATCCAACGGTCAAAAAAAGACCCTCATTAATGCTAATATTCTAATTGATCTCATTTATTATTCCTTATTTAATACATTCCATACCTATTTCTAAACCCAAAACAAAAAGTCTACATCTCTTTCTCCTCCATAATCACGTTTTTCTCTGCTCTCTCTTTCTCCTCCATCGCTTTTCTCCAACTCAATTCCATTGCCTCTCTCTTAATTCCAAATCCAATGTCACCACCATGCTCCTTGCCTCATCAACATGAACACTCTAGATCTTGTCTCCGGATCAAGAAGGTTGTTTTTCAACAAGAACCCACTACAAACAAGCATTAGTCACTTTACTCAACTCATTAAACGGAAAATTATTCCTCGGACAACTAATTAAGAGCCATAATAACACTGCATTGATCAAACCCAAAACTATACTTGACACAGCATAATATGTATTCCAAGTTTCTTGCAGACATAAACAATCATGAATAATAAGACCAATGACAACAAGAACATGAATTTAATCAAAACCTTTTCTTTAAAAAAAATAAAAATAAAACATTTCATAAAACCTAAAAAGTAGTACACAAATTCATTATTAACAAAAATTAATTTCAAATTGAACTACCTTTGTCAGTATCGTATACCCACAAAAGTTTGAACAAAAATTAAAATCTATATATTTTAAAGTATCTGGCATATAAACAATAAAGACCCAAATTTTTTTATTTAATTATAAACCTAAATAATAGCGCAAAAAAATTCGTTTGAAGAATCAAAAACATAGAATACAACAAGCTCTCTCAAAATCAAATACCCCCAGAAAGGGAAAAAAAAACTTTTATTAACATAAATTTAAAAAGAATCAAAATAGAATTATATTATTAAAAAAAATGAAAAATAATTTCAGGGCCTGTGTGTTTATTAGAAGGCTCGATTAATTGATTGATAAACAGAAATATAAAAATTTATTAAAAGAAATAAAAGCAAGAGAAAAAACCTCTTGAAGATGAACCGAAAAAGAAAGAGGTTTTTCTTTTTCTGATCAAAACTGAATGAAGCTCGTGGGTTTTGTTTGGTTAAGCAAATTGAAACAGATACGGCTTTTGCTTAGTGCTTCAACTATTTATATTCTACTACTAATATTATCCTATACTTGATAGCCAATTCATTAATACTTAATTAATTAAAAATTTTAAAAATAAGTGAGAAAGTTTCAATGTGGTTGCTCACAGGTCTTTACAAACGTGGGGAAAAATATTTTTGATAAAATTTTTAATTAATAGTAATTCTCTTTAAAGCAACTAATACTTGTTTGTAGTGGGTTCTTGTTGAAAAACAACCTTCATGATCATGAGACAAGATCTAGAGTGTTCATGTTGATGAGGCAAGGAGCATGGTGATGAGTGATAAAAAAAAAAAAAAAAATCCAAACAGGGCATTATTCACAATTTCGCATCTGCTGTTTTGAGTGAAGTCAAGTGCGCGTTTGGTTCCACTTTCTTGAGTCAAAATGCACTTTTTCAAACTGTGTGTTTGGTAACGCCTTACAAACGCACTTTGTAGAAAATTTAGGGTGCGTTCGGTAGAGTTATTAGACAACTTATTTTCAGTTTTTAAACAACATTATACACATTTCTACATATTTTTTTACTCACACGTATTTCAAAAAATTATAAACAACATTACTCAAACTTCTTTACCAAACGAGCCCTTACTTTTCCAAATACGTGGAAAATTCACTTTTGCAAATACAAAGGAGACGCACTCAATATTGTGTGGCCAGTGGCGGCTCTAGGATTATCTTCCAGGGGGTGCAATGGGAAACATAAATTATATAAAATCTAAAACAAAAATGAAGTTGAATATATTGGCATTGAAAAAAAAAAAAAACTCAAATGCAATAAGTTTTACGATTACCTTATTTGAGGTTTTATATTTTAAAATCATTACATGATATCTTCATTATCAATTCTATCAGTTACATTTTTTTCAATGTACATAGCCAAACAATTATTCATCCACTGGTCTCCCATTTGATTGATTGATTTCAAATTTTTTAAGATCTAAATGAACTTTTTATAAGGTTTAAGAATTAAGATTTACAGATTTATACTTTTGTATTTGGGCTTTTTTTTTTTAAAAAAGAAAAAGAAAAAAAGATCAAATTAGTTTGTTATTGGACTTTTTTGTGTGTTTAAAAAGGCAAGATATTATTAAGAGCATCAAATTCAAACTTATTTCAATTGTGTTTAACAAAATTTTAGAATTAGGGTGTTCAAATTTTTATTTAAAGGGTCAAAAAAAATTACATTATAATATATATTTTTTGGGCTAGTTCAGGGGGTTCATTTGAACCCCCTGAGCTTAATGTGGAGCCGCCCATGTGTGTGGCAGGCTATAAGTTACTTATTGAATTATGTTAGTGCTAGATAATTAGGCACAATTTTATGCCACAACTCGCCACATAGCGAGTTGTAATTGACAAAAGTGTCTCCACATGACTCTTTGATACACTTTTACTAATCACAACTCACAAAATAGTAAGTTATAGTACAAAGTTGTACCCAAATTATGTGATACTAAAACAATTCTTACTTATAGTATAAAAGTCACTTTCTAAAAGTTACATACTCCGTTTCGGTAAGAAGAGAGGGTTTGATTGAGAAAGACAAAGAAAGGGAAAAAAATAAAAGAAGAAAGAAAAAGAAAGATAAAAGAAATAAATAAAATGGAGAAAGAGCGGTTGGGTGGAGTGTGATTGAGACTAGACATCAAAGCAGGTCCCACATATATGCAGAGAATTACAATAATACCACCACAACTCATTTCTTTTTACTTGAAAACAGCCAAAACTTGTTTTTAATTTTCATTACTCTAACTCAATTTTTTGAGTTTTGAATTATGTAAACTAAAAATAAAATTTAACCAAACAATACAACCAAGTGTGGGACCCACAAAAAGTAAGTAATGAGTGATGAAAACTGAGTGATAAGTGATGAAAACTCTCTAAACTTAGTGTAACACCCCAACTTAATTGCATATTTAATTTTATGGTTTATATGCATGTTATTATTTGAATTACTTTAAGTGCAAGAAGCCTTGATTTTTTTAAAAGATTATAAATAATTGAAATGACTTGTTGCATTATAAATATATACTTATGATGCATAATTGGTGTTTTAATTTGGCATATGATGCATGAAATGTGATTGTGGAATTTTCACCCCATGCAACCAATAAGAATTCAGCACAAATAATGCTAAAGCGCCATGCATGTTGACAAACTAAAAGGCCAAGGACTTGGCCGGCCATGCAATCACCAAGAGCCACTTTCCTTGACTTTCTCAAGCAATTAGAACATATATGCTCTTTTAGTGTAATGGATATAACTTTATAAAGGTGATGATATATATATATATATATATATATATGTGTGTGTATGTGTATGTAAGAACTATTTTTGTAGAAAAGTGAGTGTGAATGCAAGAATTGTCAAAAGTTGAAAAAAGAGGGTGTGATATTTTCTTCCTAGCATCCCACGTATCCCAGTCCAATTGTCCACATTCTTGTCTTCTTTTGTGCCCCAAAAGTCTTCTTACTGTTCTGATTTTCTTGGCTGCACCGGAACAGAAGTCCAGCTCTTTTCTTCTTTCTCTCTTCTTCCTTAGCTCTTACACGGTTGTACCTTTCTTTCACCCTCTTACCAAAAATCATAGACAACTCTCTATAAAGATGAAATTAAGAGCCTAACCCTAAGGTTTTGTGGGTAAGTAATTAAAACTTCATTTGATTTTGTGTATTTTGGATAGTATAATTGTTTTGTTATTTCTATTTCTTCATCCTCTGTTCTGATTTTAGAAGCTGACTTCGTGATTCTGTTTTAGTAGTTTAAAAGCTGATGATATTGTGGTCTATTGAATGCTTATTAACCTATTTTAATATGTATGCTATAGGCATAAAAATACCCAAATGAAATTAAGGCCAATTGCTATTTGTTGATGATTTTAGAAAGAACATGCACTGAAGCTGTCCCTGTGACAGATTTGATGTTTACAAAAAGAAAATTATGTATTAAATCATGTTTTGTGAATTAGGATGCTAGGAGTAGTTTTTATGAACCCTAAGACATGTAGGGTTGTTATGGAAGTGGTCTCACAGTATTTGGATGAGTAGAAAAATAATGGTGTAATTTCTAAGTTGCATGAGTTTCTGCCAGGACAGATTAGAAC
The DNA here is from genome assembly GCA_030445155.1 of Quercus variabilis. NCBI lineage: Eukaryota > Viridiplantae > Streptophyta > Magnoliopsida > Fagales > Fagaceae > Quercus > Quercus variabilis. Next base: position 43,904,715 of record CP129451.1, read on the forward strand.
GTGTTGTATTGTATGATTTTTAATAAATCATGGGTTTATGTTTTGACTCCGAAATTTTTACGGTATATACTGGACATACAGGGGAGTAACTTTGTAAAATTTCATGACTTGTGGATGTGTTTGAACAGCCCATTTGTATTTTACAAATAAGGCTTTTGCTGCTGTAATGACCAGTAAACAGGGTAGGAAAACTTTGACTTTGTGGATTTAATTTTGAAGCTAGGGTAAATGTTTTAAGCTATAATTTTATATGCTCATCCTTTGTTATGTTTGGAGCATATATAAATTTTATGCCTTGGTTTCTCTATGGTTTGGATGCATAATGTGTTTAATGATTGTAGCATATGCTTTGGGGAACTTATTGTGATGGGAATTAAGATTTTCTTGAGTTTGAGAGTTAGGTTATGATTGAGGATAAGTCCTAAGGGGTTGTCAATTAGGTGACGAGAACGAGAACACAGACACTTGAGCTCCTCTTGTACAATCTCTCGCGTCTTCGGCTTTCAGGTAAGGGATTTGAGATTTGTGCTTTTGATAAGTATAAAGATTATTTCAAAAAGGATTATGCAATAAAACCTTTTAATTAAAGATATTACATATAAGCATGATTTAAGTAAAATATATGTTCGTGAGTGGTGCAAGCTTATATACAGGATAATTTTAACATATTAATGCCAATACTTATATCACGAACATCATATTTCAGAATGAATTAGATATGCTACTATTATGAAATAATTAGGTAAAAGCATAGCTATCAGAAAAATATAGTGTTCGGGTTATTCCATTGTTATGTTCTGAACTCAGCCAGTAGGGGTTAATTATTGGCTTTCCATGGAAAATGTTATTTGTTTGGCCATTTAAAGTAAAGGAAATGGGGTTGCCCGTAACTCTAATCTGAACAAGGCCTTCTCCCCAATGTGTACGGATGGCGGGGAGGAATAAAACCTTGAGGAGATGTGCCATCAGGCCTCTCAAAGAGGACAATATCATGCACACGAGGTCACCCAAATGTGATAAGGCATTCTCTGTACAGACTTATCAGATATGAAATAACCAATATGTCATTAATAGCTATATTATGTGATTGAGTATGAGAGAATGATTTTATTTAAATTCATTATGAAGTTAAAAGCTCTCATGAAAAGAAATTTATGATGAAACATTTTATAGTCTTTCTAAAAAATAAGATAACGGAATTATGTTTACGTTTCTTAGTATGCCCTTTTATTATTATATGAAGGGAAAATGAAGTATTTTATCTGAAAGTCCATACGTTATTTTAAGAACAACGTGAATAGTACAAAGCTATATTATCAAAGCTGGCATATCCATAAAATATTTGATTTACATGCATTCTTATCAAGGGCCCATGGAGCTTAAAAACCTTACTGGGCTTCGCAGCTCACTCTTTTATATTTCAGTACACAGGTTCTTCCTAGAAGCAGCGAGAGTATTAGAGATGGCAAGGATTCGGTGTTTTCTCGTTTGTTAGAATGTATAGTTAGTTTTTGTTGTACAGTAGTTAGCTCTTGTTGTATAGAAGGAATCAAGATGTACTTGATTCTTGAGCACAGATGTAATTCGATATCTTAGTTTGTTTTAAACGCCAGATGTATGTCTTTGGGGTTAGGTTTGTAATAAGAGTTTGGTAAACGTTTAGCTATGTAATACTTACATGAATACCTGGCGTTTTTAGCCAAGTGGTAATCTTTCCAAGTTCAAAGGAAATGAAATTTTAGGTTTTCATCATTTTTGTATATTATGGTTTTATGTAAGAAAATAAGCAGGAATTCAAGAAACAAATTCTTGATAAGCACTTTCAGATCAGGTTGGTTCGTGTTAGTATTGAGGTAAACTTGATATTAACATGCCGGTCATGCTCTAAATCCTGACGTACAGGTTTGAGTCGTGACAATTAGTAAGTAATGAGTAATGAAAACTGGGTGATGAGTGATAAAAACTTAGTTTTTAGTTTTCTTTAGTGGTATTTATAGATTTTATTGCACTTTCTAATATTATTTATGAGAATGGTTATATCTACAATATTTTCATAACAAATCATAGGTTAGTTGTTATTAGTTTAAATTTGAACTTATTATTAAGATTACTTTTTTGTCCGAATAATAACAAACAATAACAATTTACCACTTGAGATTTGTTATGAAAATATTATAAAAATGTTGTGGATATAATATTTCTCATTATTTATGGATCTTATTGTATGATTCTGATAACTTTTTTTTTTACACTTTTAACAAAAAAAAATTTCATTTCAACTAATTAAGTTGTTTCTAAACCAACCAAAAATCTAGACCATGTATCATTAGTTCACACTGATCTATTTACAAAGTGAATTTCTCCACTTATTTACAATGCCCAAGGTGAATTTCTCCACATATTTACAAAGTAATGAACTTTTTAAAGTTCTAGTACTAGTGGAGTGTTGACCAAGATAAAGAGAAAAATGAAAAAGTTTCTTCTTTGAAGACAAACTCTTTTGGAATAGTTTATTTAATTAAAAATGAAATTTTTTTTGAAAGTATTGTAAATAAAATTAAAAAATAGTTAAAATAGTATAATGAAATCCACAAATAGTATTAAAAAGTTCAATAAAATCTATAAATAGTAATAAAAATAAGTTGAATAGTAGCAAAAATATGCTAGATAGTAAAAAAAATGACTTTTTAAGCCAATGTCAGACGCAACCTAATTCTATATATATATATATATATATATATATATATATATTTCTATTTAATGTAAATTTTAAAATTTTAACTTTTAGATTTTATGTTTTTTATACACATAAAATTTTGTCCAAATTAGATGTTATTTACTATTCAATCAATAAACTTATTTTTTATACAAAAATTTTATAGATTTTATTGTACTTTGTAAAAAAAGAGCCCAGAGAAGAGATAAGTTCGAGGCCCCACGTTAAAGTTAAACGAAATTTTATAGGAAAATGACATATTTTTAGGCTAGCCCTGCTTTCGGTTATATGGCCCACTTGACTCCACTATTCCATATTTCCCCAAGTCTTTTTTTTTTTTTTTTTTTTGGGGTGGGAAAAGAAGTCCTGATCTTTCTTATAATGTACTATACTTCTTTTTTCTTATTTATTTTATATCATTTGATGATGTTCTAGGTAAAATTTATTCCATTATTATTGTTTTTTGGATTATTATTGATATTATTTTATTATTTATGTTGACAACTGGTTATTTCAACATTTTAAAATATTTTTTGTGAAAATTTTTGTGATTATAAACTTTTATTGTCTACCATTTTGTTTGGAAAGCTCAAACGTGAAATGTTTGACCGTAATGACCGGTTTGGTTTTTAGAAAGTTCAATGACTTCTTTCAAGGTTTCACACAGTAACTTCCTTGATATTGCAATGTAATAAGCATTAATTGTCACTTGGAAGAAGTTTAAGAGGTCTCATGTGCATTTTAATAATTTTTTCTAAAACTTTTATTTGATTATTTACTGCAAGTTAACAAAAATATAGTGCACCTAGAAAAAGTGGGTTCTTTTTAATTTATTTATTAAAATGATAAAATAAATAAATAACCTAATCATTCGCTTTTTTTTTAGAGATAATTACAATATGATGCAACACCGTAGGTCAAATTGTTTTCCCCTTAAACACCCACTTACTTTGTGTATGTGATGGCGCCAATTCACCTAATCCTCCGAAAATTAGTCTAGGCTTACAATATTTTTTCGAACTATTAATGTCGCTTGTTGTAATTAGTAAATAATAAAAATGATATTAATAATGAAAATTATAAAAATAATGTTACTTCTATCATGGTTTAAATATGTTATGAAGTATCTTTAACTAGACTAAAATGCAAAATCAACACCAATAGTTGGAGAAAGCAAAGGCAACATAATTGTATTCCAGTACAAATTTTCAAAGGTAGCCTATCTTCATTTATTGCAATCTACTATTTTAAATCTAAGGGCCAACTTTGGTTTAGTCCACCATCAATTCACACCACGATTATCAAAATCAAAATCTGACATAGGATGAGAGAGAATCACATGGATTGGATTATAGGATTGAATTGAGGATAAAAAATTGCTAGAGGCTATATCTAATTATCAAGATATGTTAAAGAAAAAAATTTGACAAAAATTAATTATAAAAGGAAATAACTGCTACGTTACAAATTACTAATACATAGACAAACTTGAAACTCCAAATTTCAAAATTACATTTTCCAACACCCAAAACATACTTAAGTTCTAAATTAACAATATAATGCAAAGAACAATGTTTCTAACCATGTACACCATAGTAATACGTTAACACAAGCATATAAGAATGAATATTTTCTAAATGGTTATCTCTCACTAACTCTAAATACAAATGGGTCAAATTTGTATTCATTTTGAAGTCTTGGATATATACTTTAAGTAGCACTCACATTTTTTAAAAGTTAGTCCTACGTTCAGATGAAGACCACACTGTCACTATATAAAAAACTTGAGGCCAACTCTGGCTGATGAAGACCACACCAGACTTGATTAGATCACAGTTCATACTGATCTCTTCTCTCTAAACCCACCGACAAGTAAAATGAAATTTCCCCACATACTACAAAGTCATAAACTTTATTTACACCTTTTTCAAGTTACACCTGGTGTAATTTTTATAAACTTACACATTTTTTACACCATAAATTTCTAAGAGATCTAATAGTTAAAAAAACACCGTTGCCTGAGGTTAGACCGGAGATGATTGAGTTGCTAAAACCTAGGCCCAGACCTCCGCCTCTACTGTGCTTGGCGGCTGCGAGGGAGAGAAAAGAGTTTGCTCGTAGCCCGTCACGTTGAAGCTTGAGGTTGAAGAGTTGGTCTAGGGTTTTGTTGAAGGAGAGGTAGTATGTGGTGGAGTTGGAGAGTGGCGGTGGAGGTGAATCTGGGTCGGCTTTGGTGATTGTGGAGAGAGATTCAGATTCGGGTTCGGGCCATGAGAGGGTGGTTTGTGGAGCAGTGATGGAGTTCGGTGATGGAGCTCTGAAACGGTTTCTTTTTTTCTTTTTTCTTTTTTTTTTTAAATAGATTTTTCTTTTTTTCTTTAAATTCTGAAATTTATTTAAAAAAAAAAAAAAAAACGACATCGTTTTGGCTTAATTAACGGCAGCTTTAACTGAATTCTAACGGAGTCCTACATTAACAAAAATTAAAAGTTAGAGGATTAAAATGAAAAAACTAAAAGTTAGAAGATTAGTTTTACATTTTTACCTTAAAAAAGCTTCAAATAGCCTATCATTCACTAAACAATCAAACCTCCCATTTCATCAAAAAGCAATTTTTCAAATAGGCTAGGATGAGAGATCAATGAATATCTATTGATATTGTTGTCAGTTTAACTGTTGTTGATAAGATGTCTTGCATGATGACACAAGAGATCATATTGATGTTTATGCTGATATATTGTTGGTCAGGAGTTATGTCCTCTCTAAGGGTTAGTTTTCGAGGCATACTCTGAGAAGGAATTAATTAATGCTGTTAATGACATAATTTCAACATCTAGGATTTATCTTGTGATTTTTGCAATCTTGCTTTTGTAAATTCCTAAATCACTAGCTTTAGCAACACAAGGTGAATAATAATACATTTATAATTTTCCAGCAGTAACTTTGGTCTTCAGGAAAAAATAAAAAGAAGATAAAATAAAATAAAAACCTTGAAGATTCTCCTGGAGAAGTCAATTAAGTGAAGGAAGCAGGAAAACGACACCCCCCCTCCTCCCATGCCAAAAAATACAAGAATTTTGACATATTTCGTGATGCAATCCATTTATTATTTTTAGGGAAATCCTTTATATTATTTCTGTACACTAGGGTTTTTATTTTCTGATAAAATATTCATATTACTTATTAAAAAAGGAAGAATAATTAAATATAGCGTTCTCTAATTGATAGGCCAAAAACATATTGACCCCTTGTAATGAATTAATTGATTAATTAGCCAAGTTTAATTAATTAATCAAATTAACATGCAAACGCGTGGTAGTACAAACAAATCACCAATAACTAAATATGCAGCGGAAAATAAATTGACACAATAATTTGTTTACGAATGGGGAAAACCAACACGGCAAAACCCCACTAGGTGATTTTAAGGTCACCACTCTTGAGAATCTACTATTATCACAACAAGCGGTTACAAGTAAAGGAATCTTAGTACCTTATACCAACCTACAGTTGAACCCTTACTCCAATACCCAATTGGACTTGTTTTGTAGTAACAATCTCTCCTTGTAATGCACGGCTCCCAGTACGTGACTAACAAATTGCGCAGATTCCAATTCGCAACTTCAATCACCAACTAGAGAAGGTTGTTGGCTGCAAAGTTCCTTAATTCATCCACACGATGAAGATCCAGAAGATGCTTGATTACAAAACCCTACGGTGCATAAACACAGCAACTTCTTCACAAGAATGATGAACTAGGGCAAAACTCTGTCTCTGGTCACAATTTGCTTGAACAAACTTTGCTCAACACTTGTGCAACTTGTGTCCCATTTGACAGCCCTTAAAATAATCTTTTTATATGTCTAGAGTTGTGAGAAACTTTGCTCAACACTTGTGCAACTTGTGTCCCATTTGACAACCCTTAAAATAATCTTTTTATATGTCTAGAGTTGTGAGAAAAGAAAGTTCAAACACATAATCACGGATTAGAGTTAAAACAGAACTAAAAATCTATTTTTCTTAAACCTCGACAGATGCCTAGATGTCAAGCTGCTGTCAAGCCACAGGACTAATCAGCTCTTTAAACCTCGACAAATGGCTAGTTGTTGAGCTTTAATGACAAACACTTTCTTGGCTTGAAACTTGGACAGACTTGCATGGCTTCAACACTTGATCTTGGAACAAAATTTCTTGAAATATTAAACACATCCTAGATCTACCCAAATACAAGTAAAGTGCGTTTTGTCAAAGAATTAGCCAATTACATAAAATAGTGACATATGTTCCTAACAAGTGAATCACAAATGTCCTAACAATCTTCCCATTTGGCAATCCGTGACAAAACTACAACAAACAAATGAACATATGAGAGAAGTCATAAATCGCTCAACTCATACTCACTTGTTGAATATAATAAAATCTATCATAACACAAACTCTTGAAAAATTTTGTAAGAAGAGAGTTTATGGCAAGTAAACTTTGACAACCTGTATTTCTGAAACACTTTAAATAAAACTCATCAAGACATCTTTGTGTGAAACAGAAATAATAGATTGCATACACGTAATAAGAAGCATGTGCATAAAGAGAGAAAAGAAACAACACATGTAAGGGTAGGTGAAAGAAACATGCATCAACATATAAAGAAGATAAGTACAATGTATGTCAAATAATGGTCACAAAACCTAAGGTACAAGAATAAATGTATCTAAAATAGTGAAAATAAAAAGATACAAATAATCCTCACTACATCCCTTAACATATCAACACTCCCCCTATCAAAATGGTCTTATACTAACTCTCCTCCTAAGTATGACTACTCTCATATACAAAACTACTCCCCCTTTTTGTCATGAGTGACAAAGGGTAAGAGTGTCAAGTAGACATCTCATCTATACCGGAAAAGCTAGCATCTCCATCACCATCATCCTCAGCATCAGAAGCCTCTAGAGTATGTGGAGAAGAATCAACGAAGCCACCTATGACCGCCTACCATCGAGCAATACAACCAACACGAACATTCACCTGATACAGCTTAATGGAGAGTGTATCAAGGCGAGCATCCATGCGTTGAAGCTGCGTCATGATGTCTCCTAAAGTCACATTGCTCGTAGAAGAGGAGGGAGCGGATGTGGATGAAGCAGATCAGAATGGAGCCAAACGGGAGGGAGGAGCTATTGACCCAAATTGTCTCGACCTAAATTGCACTTCACTACGTTTAATGGTAGCGGCATCTATGGTACAAATGTGAGTAAAGTGGTCGGACACTGGAAAGGGAACAGAAAAATAGCATAAGATCCTTGTAATAGCGAAAGGAAAGATGAGCTTATCACGAGACGTCATATCCCTATAGACATCTAAGATAGAAAGAATAAAGTGAGAAGAAAAATCTATGGTAAGATGTTCAAGAAAGGATAACAAAAATCGAGCACGAGGCTCTATGATAGAATTATAGTGAGAGAGAAAGTGAAGAACAAAAGTGATAACCATGTTAAAAAACCGAGAACCTTTTGTAAAGTCCGAACAGTAAGTGAACTGACGCTCACCCCAAACAAAAGGACGCTCACAAAAAGCAGATTTGAGCTTATCTTTGGACATAGTTCCTCAGACGCTCACAACCAGGGTAGTCAAGAAACTCTACCCTAGGGACATGGAGCACATCCGCAACAAGCTGCGATGTGATAGCAATGTGCGTAGCTCGAACGCGAGTATGAAAGAGAGGTATTGAAAAATCAAATCCATGCATGTTGGAGGAAAACTCCTGAATCAACGCAGATAAACAAGTGACCAGAAGGTCACACAGTGACTCCCAACCCCGACTATGAATGACAGTAGGTAGGTCAATGTCAGTGAAGTCCACCGAAATGACTCGGCGTTCAAAATGAATGCCTTATCAAGAAAAGCTCTCCGAGAAGGCCTTACAGGCATCCTCATCACAGAACCGAATATGTGATGAAGTAGGATCAGAGGAAGATGATGCCCCAGAATGAAGAGGGTTTCGGGATGGAGCAGACTTACATTTAGGGGCCATAAACATGACTAACGTAAACGGAAAAGAGAGGGAGAGAAAGAGACAATCAGAAAAGTCCCAACACGGTTCAAATATAACAAGTATATTGAAAAGAGAGGACGTATGCATGGGAAATGCATAAACATGTGACATGCAATATAAAAAGCATCATGGGCTCAGCCCAATCCAATCCTACCAGCACACAATCAATTTGCACACATCTAAATGCATGATAATACTGTTATAATGCTTATGTGATGCACTGCATGAGATTTTAAACTCATTTAAGCAAAAACTCATCCCAAAATTTCAACAAAAACTCATCAATTTTGAAAAACCCCAAAAATTTTCGAAAACCACAAAACTTGCCACTATACGTTAAGAACCAGTTACCATTTCATTAGCTCCTCTCATGATCATCGGCAATTAGTTCTTTGACCTCCCAATTTTTGGGCACTAGTGTGGCTTAGTTTAGTCGGCACAACCACAAATCCCACAAATTTTCTAAAATCTAACCTACAGCCAAAATCCACTAATCAAGCCCATAAATCATAAATCAAACCCATAGATCCAACAAATCAAACCCACATATCAAAAAATTAAAACCCATATATCAAAACATCAAATCAAAGAGAAAATATGAAGGGTTAAAGAGACTCACTTTCGATCGACCTTAATTTGCTTCAAATTCACTATAGTTTGTTTTAGATATACTTTGATTATTTGGATTTGCTACAATTTGTTTTAGATATACATTGATTATTTGGATATATGGTACTAGCTTATTGGGTTTGGTGTGGTTGATTATTTGGATATATGGTACTGGCTTATTGGGTTTGGTTTGGGTTTTTAGGTTTCGTCTGATTGTGGGTTTTTAAGCTTGGACTTTAATGAGAGAGAGAGAGAGAGAGAGAGAGGAGGATGGGTTTTATGAGATATACATACATATATTTGTGCGGTTCAGTTTGTAGTGAAATATCATATTCAATTCCAACCACTTGACCGAACCAATGACAAAATGAGAAGTCGTCTCCGATCACCCATTTCAGTTGTTCAGTCGATCGGCTTGTTTTCTAGTGCAGCACCTCAATTTCTGTTCGAAGCTTCAGTGTAATTTTTTTTTTTTTTTTTTGATAGGACAGCTTCAGTGTAAATTAGTTGCTAAACACCACTACTCATAATGCCCCTTTCTTTTTTCAAAAGAAAAAAAAAAAACATTTGCTTGAAAATCAATTCAATCCTATAACTTTACTTTCATTTAACCAAGCCCTTTAAGTTTCAATTTTATTTAAATTAATTAATATGAAGCATTAATTTTTTTTAAAAGCATTAATATTTATGAAAAAAATAATAAAAATATTTTTCTGAAAAAATCAAGGCTCAAGTCGTGTTTGAAAAAACTTAATATGTTTCTGTACAAAGTTTATATGAAAGCTAGTGTAAAATTTTTTTTTCCAAACTAGGTTAGGTGGTACTTTATAAAGTTGACATATGTACTTAACCAGAGTAAACCAAAACCCAACCCCTTCTGTCTCTCTACCAGTCCGTCTCTAAGTAAGCAATCATATGATCTCCTTTCAATAATCACTATCTTTTATAATGGAGAGTTGAACTTTTTCTTTTCTTTTTTTCTTCTTCTTTGCTTTTCATTTTTATTTAGATGCCGTATGGTATGCGCGTGTGTCTGGGTCCCGATTAAATAGAAAAAGGAAAAGGAGAAGACAAGATTTAAAGGTGGTAGTGGGTAAAGCTAAAAAGCTAGCTCTAAATTGAAATAGTGCAACCACTCAATAAAGTTGAGATGGGTTGTGCGTGTTGGAAAACTTAGTAAATTACAAAACTAGGATGTCTTTTCTTTTTTAGTTTAGTTTAGTTTACTCTTTTTTTCCTCGATAAGAGTAATTAAGTCTCCTATCAGTTCTCAACTTGTTTGGACAATTGAGTTTTTTTTTTGCAGGAAATTTTTCAAGGTAAAACCTAAAATTTCCAATGTAGATCTTGAATTCATCTAAAACTTAACAGTGAATATACTTTTATTATTATTAGGGCAAAAATTTCTTAGATTCCCATTTTCAAATTCAGCTGTGGCAACTTTTTTTCTCAGAAAAAAAAAAAATAAATACAGCTTCACATCACAGCGTTAAAGCACCTTTTATTTTGTTCCTTGTGAGAAAACCCAGCCTTTTCTCATATGAGGAGAAGACTAACACTTTGTTTGGTTAGGAGGGATTTGGGAAGAAAAGAAAAGAAAATGAAGGAAATAAATTCCTCCATGACCCACCATACTCTTTCTTGGAAAGAGAGAGTACTTATGGTGGGTCCCATCAATAAGGTGTATTTCTCTTCATTTCTTCATTACAAACCAGACGAGAAATGAAAAAATTTGACCTTTCTCTTCCCTCTTCCCCCCTTTTCCCTTCCCTTCTCACCCCCCTTTGTTTTACCAAACACAGTGATAATGTAAACCCACCAAATTAAAGAACTCCAACATTAAATTGGACAACGAAAACTGAAGACACAACTTTTGCCCATTTTAAGCCGATTTACACAAAACTCAATCAAATACCCATTCTAATTATCAAAATTAGACAAAGGCCCTTTACTCAAAATTAAATTACAAGAAATCAAAGCTTCTCTAACACTGAAAAGGGAAGAGAACATTTTCGTAAAAGGAATACACGTCTTGAAAGATTCACTCTCATTGCATGAAATTCATAACAAATCAGAAAAGCTTTTGATTTGGTTTAATTGTTTTTTGAGATCTAAGATCTCAAAGCACAATCCTAGTCCTAAAAGAAGGGTTCTGGAACTTCTAAAATATGTTGTCCTTTCAATTCTGGTATGCTTGGCATCAGTTTTAAATTTTAGTTTTTAACTCTTACGTAAAGTTTTTTAAAATCTTACGTTTTCCTACTTCTTATCACTTTTTTCCACTTTTTATCACTTTTTCCAAGGTAGAAGTATACTTAAGTTGCATTTAAGATAACTTATTTTACTATTTAACTTATTTTTATTACTATTTATGGGCCTTATTGCACATTTTAGTACTATTCATAGATCTTACTGTACTATTTCAACTAATTTGGAGCTTTAACTATAGTACTTTCAGTAAAAAAATTTTAATTTCAACTAAATAATTTATTCACAAATGAACCCTTAAGCATACTTTCAATAAAAAGTTTTCAGCAAAAAGCTAAATAAATTATTCCCAAACCAATAATTTGAAATCTGATCTAAAAGTCACCATCAAATATCCTTTCTTTGGTTTTTACATCAACGTAAATCCAACTAAACATTTATTAAAAGCGAACACTATAAATTGGAAATTTCTACAAGTAAGCATTCAAATTTTGTTTAGTCTTAATAAGCCTAGAATGTTTCACTTACCACTAGAGGACAATTATTAGATTTTCATAGGATGGGATGTGTGTAATCACTTTTGTCAGTCTGACTATATTTTTTTTTCTTTTCTTTAGATAAAAATCCTCCCTATTTAGCAAGCAATCAAAGTATAAACAGAACATGAGCATCATCCTCTCCATACATTTCAATCATTATCATCGCCATATAAGTAAAAACTTGATTTAGTATGATAGTATAATCAAAACAAAAAATAATAATAATTCACTCATTAATAATCAGTATAATCAAAGTTCCTCCTTGCCTTCTCAGTTTTCTAGAAGGCATGGCACCATGGATTATGAAGTATAGACATAGTAGAGAAAGAAGGACTGTACAAACTATAGCTTTCATGTCTCAAATATTTACGATGAAAATTCTCTTGTTTTTGCTAGCACAACACGAGGTGAATATGAAAATTAGCATAATGCTTGAACATTTACAAATGGGATGACAAAATAGGTCTGAACCATCTATCTTAGCAAAATCCTAAAAGTTTGAAATCGAAAACCTCATGAAACGACATCGGAGTGGGCATTGTTACTTCTAAGAATTCAAGTAAATAGTAACAAAAATTGTTTCCTTTACTATATCTATATATTTACTAAACAAAGAAGCTGAGCTGGGAAAGTTAGCACTCAAAAAATTTAGATATAAAACAACAGAACAGCTTTATCTCTGCTTTCTCATCATCTAAAGAGGAATTAAAGAAGGTTTAAAAAAAAAAAATTAAAAAGCTAAGAATTCATACAGAGCATTGCTTAAGAAAAGAGAGAACCTTGCAGATGCGGATATCGACAGAGAGGCTTGAACGATTCATCACCAAAAAACTTTTGTTTTTAGGCACATACTAACTTGATTTAGGTAGATGACAACTGACAAGAGACAAATTGATAATGAGATACTATTTGTAATTTAATTTGGATGATAAAAAACAACGTATGTTTGTATAAATTTATCATTTTTATTTCAATTATAATTTGTGTAATTACGCACATATTGACATAATTTAGCTGAGGTTTTTGAGTTCAGTCAAACACAAAGGTAGTCTAGTTTCAACTTTCAACCATACCGAAGTTTGGACAGCCCAATAAACAATTGAGCTGAACAATTTTGCAACTTTGCTATACATTAATCATTCGTGATTGGTAAATCCAAAGGTGTGCCTTCTATTCTACGCTGATAAAAGAAGGGCGTTCACAAACGCAGAAGTCATTGGAAGGAAAAGAAAGGTGAAGTCTCCCATTTGACAGCACATTAATTTGGTTGGTCTGAACACTCAAGTCCAATAAGTGACAAGCCACAATCAAGAAGTGGTTGGTCTAATTGTAAAAACCTAAATACAATATGCTAATAATATCCTAACACATATTTAGAATCCTAAACATCATTTTTATGGCTTAATCACTTTTAGTCTAAAAAATTAATTAGTGAAATATAAGTAATTAACCAATTTCCATATATCAAACACAAAGCTACTATAAACTAAACAAGTAAATATCAAAATGGAAATAAGGTAAATGAAAGCAATTCAACACCAAACATAAAGAAGTGTTTAGGAAGAGGAAAACTTGAGACTCGAGCGAAAAACCTCTCCCCCGACCATAACGTCAAAAATCTCCGCTAGGAAAATAATTGCAATACGATAGACATCCTGAGTCCTCCAAATCCCAACTAGCAACCAACTACTTCTACCTCACTTGCCAGAGACACCTCCATTGAACCACCAATAGACAACCACTAATAAGATTGAATTTGAGATGGTTTCCTATATTTCCAAAACTTCACTCATATCTCACCATGATCTGTGTTTGTATGAGATGAAGTGAATAAAAATCTCTCTCAAAGTATGAGAGGGATGAAGAGAGGATGAGAGTTTCTTGGCTCAAAACTAAAAGCTCTCTCTTTTCTTACAAAGGTGACTAGATGGATAATAAGAATGATGTGTAGAGATTAAGTTATACTCTGATCATTCTCTCTTGCCACATTCAACATTCACATAATGTGTGTGCTAGCATTTTTACAGTGGACAGAAAAATATCATAAAACATAACAATTTGATTATGCAATTTGTGACATTGTCGCAACTTGGCTAGTCTCAAGACGCCTAGACAACACTTTGATTTAATTCTTTTGTCACATGTCACTCATGAGCTGAGTAGGTCGCCTGAGGTCGCGAGTTGGCCCAGAATGCAACTTTCATAAATATCACAAGGCTCAAGAACTTTTTACCCCAAATAAAATTAAGCCCAAAAAGATACATTAAAATGGGACAAAAAAATACACATAAATTTGTAATTGAATAAAGCCAATTAAAAACATGAAATTTACAATCTCCCTCTTTAGCTATTCTATGACAAAAATACACCTATATAGACTTTAAACTTAAATGTGAATTAGAAACCTAGGAACAACAAAAGCCTCACACCTAACTCTAATGACAATAGCAAAACTTGAACTTGAAAACCAATGAACCTAAGGCAAGTAGAATAAAGTAAAAAAGAATAAATAAATACAATGCTATCAGTATATATGAATGATATGCATGAATGCACGTGTTTAGAAAGGCTAACAAATGTGCAGACTTTTTGGCTATAAGGGGCTGTTGTATGCAAGCTGATTTTGCCATTTTTGATCACTCTCGCTCTGCTGAATTTCTTCCTTTATTGTATTCGGATATGTATGGTGTGTCCTTTTGCAGGCTGACAAGCCCATCTCTGGTGTCTATAAACAGTTAGTTGTTTTATAATAATTCCCTTTTAACTAGAAAAAAAAAAAAGAAAAAAAGATACGCATGAATGAAACTTTATCAATCAAACAAACAACCATTTTTTTTTAAATGGCTACAATGATCAAAAACACCAAGTAGTGATCATCCACACATGTAAGCAGTTAAGCACACAAGCACAAGTGCATGTCGAACATTAAAGAACAATATAATGGAAATAATTAAGCATAATATAAAGTTTTAAATCCAAAACACCACACAAGCCAAATAGGCCTAAACACAGCCACAAGTACATCCCAGCAACTAGAGTTATAAATACTATAAATAAAGACCAGATAAAAACAGTATGCGTATAAAATAAGTTACAACAAAAAGAAACGAGTTAGATTTGGTGTAGCTAGTCAATCTTCTCTCCTCCTGACTATGGACTCCCCCTTCTGTGAGCAATCCCTCTAAGTAAAAAAAGTCAACATTTAATGCTCTCCCCCTTTTTGGCAGAATAGGCAAAGGTAGTCCTCTAATCCTCCACAGGAAGTGGAGGAGGAGGTGGAGACGGAACATGTAGAAATTGCTCAATCCAACCAACCCTTGAGTCAAGAATGTCAAGTTGAGTGTACATGCCAACAAAGCGAGAATCCACATGGGAGAAACCCGATGCGAATCCACATGGTAGAAACCCGACCTGATGTGATCTGAATCAATAGCTCTTTAAACTTTGCTTGGATATCAGGCAGATCATATGGAGGAGGGGCACCCTACTCTACCATGAGTACCATCCTTCCAATCTCCGCATCAAGGTCAACATTGGCACCACCAAATCCAAGGGCCTCTTGGTGACTAGAAGAACCTTCCTATTTATTCTTCTCAATATGTGCACAAATCCTTGCAAGAATGGAGATGCCGATCGGCCCAACATGGGGAAGAGTTGTGTATGGATCAGGATAGTTCACCAAAAAATAGTC
Organism: Quercus variabilis; assembly: GCA_030445155.1. Lineage (NCBI taxonomy): Eukaryota > Viridiplantae > Streptophyta > Magnoliopsida > Fagales > Fagaceae > Quercus > Quercus variabilis. The sequence goes on from CP129451.1 coordinate 43,920,530, forward strand.
ACAAATCTTGAGCACAAGAGAGGGAAATAATAAGCCATTTCTGGAAGAAGTTTGGGACCTTTCTTGACAAAACCAATGATAGATGTAGTAGCAGATGTCAGTGGAGACGCACTTGATAAGATCATAGAGAAACCTTGAACGACCGGAGTTGAGAGTAGTCAAATGATCAATAGGATATAGATTGGTGCCCATGATGGTGAGCAAAGCCTTATTCTCAACCGAGAAACCACTAGTCATTATAGAACTACATCCAGCTGACACCGTCCACCAAGGAATGATGCAACTTAATCAATATTGTGGAGAAGTAGCCTTCTGTCTCGACTCTTGGAAGAAAATTAATAACAATGATACAAGATATGTCGCCCGGTGTGAGTTCAAAACGAACACCTCTAGAATAGCATAAAAGACTCTCAATACCTCTAAGATTTGCATATAACTTCCAAACTAAATTTGCTGTGTATCTAGACTTGGAAAAAATGAAATAAACCTTTCTCAATGCTGAAGAGAGCTTAGTGGAAAGAGCAGATGCATATATCACCATTGACCATACAACACTAAATAGTAACTTCTTCTGGACTTGGAAGTGTTTACCATATGTTAATTCAAATAAGTCATCCTAGTCTTCCTAGTGGCATAAGATTGATAAGTCGGAAAATTACCTAATTAACTTGACCAACTATATTTGGTATTATCATATTGATATCTTTTCTAAGTATGAAATATTATGGTAAATGTACGGTCAGTCTCGGATACGCATGGCAAAGTAAGGTCAAACACCCAGCTTCTCCTTCCCTAGTATGGAAAGCCAACAAGGCATTATAAGTTTTAGTTCCATTTGGTGGAGGAGACACTAATCCCCCTTCAAATTTGGGTCCTCTGTCTAACCTATAAAAAAGTAAGGGAAAAGGGAAAAGGGAAAATTGGTCAAAACAGACCGAACCACAGGTCTGCTGATTAAACCAAATTATTAATGAGATATTAGAAATCACCTAAAAGAAGTTTCGTCTGCTTCAATTCTACAGATCTTGCTCCATCTCTCATCAGCAAGAGTAATCATGCTTCATTCTAGCATTCACCATCAGCACACAGATGGATTTAAAACCATATGAAATGCAAACAAGCTCGGCCTTCCTTCACAATAACGCAACTAAAAGTCTAAAACCTGGTGGGTTACAGCATCATTGTGAAACATACATAACACGGTCAACTTTCTAAGTTTTTCATAACCACTTCATCAACAATCAACCTAAACTAGATTCAATGGCAAATCACATGATGACACCCAAAATTGCAAATGAACAAGGTGGCATCATGCAGTGGCAAATTAATGATAGACCTCTTTCTCATGCCAAACCAACTCACCATACAAGCCTAACTTCACAGCATACCTTACACTTTTAAGAGTAATCCTAACAATGATGCTGGAAGAATTTTACAGAACTAGGATGCACAAAAAACAAATCATAGGACAGCTAGAAATACAAGTTAGAATAGGAAACAATAATTCGAAACAAATTATATATACACTACAAAATTCATCAATTACTATCGTTAATTGCCATCACAATCTCTCTCTCTGAACAGTAAAACAACTCTTTATATTCTAGAATGGGTTAACAAAAGGAAAATCCAATGCAGAATAGAATTTTGAATAAAAATTGGTGAAGCTTTGAAGGGGACAATCAACCATGCCAACTCTACTTAAGCTTGACAATAATAGCTCTTCTATCCACTGAGGAAGCAATGCACAAATCATAGTATACTCCAATAGTATTCAATTCAATGTCATTTTATCCATCTGTAGAGGATCATATTAGCAATATCATTCAAATGAGTTAACCAAGTCAACCAAGATCACACCTGAAAGCAAATACAAAATTTGTTGTACCTAAATATCTCCGCACTAATTTCTTATTTAGATGAAAGAGCACAATTTTCTAGACAATGTTTCCTCTAAACCAATTTGAAGGGATGTCATTCAACTTAATATGTGATAATCAGACAATCCTTCATGTTTATTTTATTTACAATTTCTTAAACAAGTTATATTGCTTATTAGGACATGTGAATAATTATTCAAATTGTCACATACTATATTGGAGGAGAATTCTATTATGTTTTCATCATGTAAATGATGAGTTTCTTTTTTCACTAGCTGATGATGGTAAGGGACAATGGTGATGATAACATAACAAGAACGAGATGCACGCAAGCAGCAAACTGATTGACTTATTTCAAATTAGTATATTACACTAGACAACACATCTTTATTTTTTGTCGGTAGAGAAGGCTAATACTAACAAAAACTACTCGCCAATGTTAACAAGTACAATTCTGGAGACATCAACAAAATAACAGATATCAACCCTAGAGAGGGGATTAGAAAAAATATCTTCAGCTTGACCATGAGCCAATCAAACCAAAGCGCCAACAATTTAGTTAGCCTCCATAAACATATACAATATCATTTTACAAGAAAACTGGTGGAAGAGACCTATAATCAACAATGAGGCAAATAAACCAAGATTAGTTTTCGCCTAACCCTTTAGGAAGGACCGTCACTAGAGCATCTAATTCTACAACCAAACTAGTGAACCTCAAAGAAAGCACAAGATATAAACCATCCCTTTCATGCCCACAATTCAAACACAACACTAGAAGTTATGCCCCTTAGAAAACCCATAGATCCAAAAACCACAATGATCCCGCTGTAGGCCCCCTCAATTTGCCAGATCAAGACTACCCAACGCCAAAAATTCACATTCAACTTAACTCAATCAAGATCCAAATGAATCATCGAACTTCCATAGACATCTCTAAGTGATTAGATTTGGCATCCCTAAAAGAGCATAAAGTTCAACCGCTCTATGTATACAAAAGTGGAGACAAAATAGATCAAGAAGAATCTCAAAAGACTAAACTGGTTCTATCAAGCCAAAGACTCCAAATCCATGGGAGACAAGGATTTACAATGCACATCTTATTTATGCATTATGACCTTTACAGAAAGATCAACTCTAATTTGACTACACCTATTATCATCTTTGTACTATTTTAAGGAAACATGAATTACAATATACTCGAACTTCGAGTGCTTCCAAGTTCAATGGCTCCTATAAGAACCTTGGTTAAGCCTCAGTTGATTTGTTGTGTGTATTTTTTTTTTTTTTTTTTCTGAAATTCAACAGTTACGACTTACAACTAGGGGAGGTGGGTTATTTAAATGCTGTTCTCCTAATAAAGGAGACAATATTGTGGCATTGCACTATAAGGCTCTTGGCAGTTGATTTGTGTTTCTAGCCTGCCTTTGGGTCAAATCTTTTATTTTCAGGCAATGAACCAAAGACGCCTCTTGTCTCTTCGTTATGAATTGAAATCTTCCACAGTCAACACACGTGTAAGCTAGGATTTTTCTTCTATACACTTAACACAACAAACCAAATGGTCACAACCACAAACAACCCAAATTAAGCCTAATTACATTACAACAACTTCAACCAAAGTAACAAATAAGAATTCCAAACTGGGCTGCAATTTCATTTCAATGACTTAAAACAAAGGATGTTTTAACACTACAATGACATGGAAACAAAGAGTACAAATGGTCCTAACTCCTAAGAACATTAAAAAGCTTCCCTACAAGCCACATACAGATAGGAAATTACATACAGTGACACAAAAGACTGAATTTGTTTTAACACATTAAGCTTTCTTGGGCGATTTAGTGGCCCTGGCTGGAGACTTGGGCTCCTTTGTGGCCGCCTTCTCGGTCTTCTTCGGAAGAAGGACAGGGTTGATGTTGGGAAGTACACCTCCATGTGCAATGGTCACACCTGCAAGAAGCTTTCCAAGCTCTTCGTCATTCCTCACGGCTAGCAACACATGCCTCGGGATAATCCTGTTTTTCTTGTTGTCTCTTGCAGCATTTCCAGCCAATTCCAAAACCTAAAACCAAAAAAACAATATTCTTAAAAGCGAACAAGTAAAACTAATTTACACAAATTAAGTTAAGACCAATACACACAAATCATAAGTTTAAGCAAACATATAGCAAATGTAACAAATTCATTAACCTATTACGTCGTCATTGCTTTATATCATCAAACCAAAACACCAATTGATTTTCTAGTATAGGCATAAATTGAACCCCAAATTTATTCGACGATAAAAAACTTCACTAATTGAACTAAATAAAACCCGCAACAAATTCATTACTTGAGACTACAGTAATGCAAGATCTAACAGAATCATAGTTCAGACAACCAAACAAATAAACTAATTTAAATGTTTGGCTCTAATTAAAACCTATAAATGAACATTAAATTAGTTTCAAATTCTTAAGTTCCGAAGTTTGAAAACCTAAATTACTTCTCCATTACAAGTTCTATTTTTTTTCATATTTTTTATAATTAAGTCAAGCAGAAGCAACTAAATCAACCAGAAACCCTAAATAGTCAAAAGCAACAAAAAAATTTGGTTACCTCAGCAGCTAAGTACTCGAGCACGGCGGCGAGGTAAACTGGAGCACCGGTACCGACACGCTGAGCGTATCGGCCTTTCTTCAAGTACCGGCCGATCCGACCGACTGGGAACTGTAGACCGGCTTTGACAGACCGGGAGACGGGTTTCTTCTTTGGACCGCCGCCTTTTCTTCCTCCAGCTCCTCTCTTCACTTTTCCACCGGTATCCATGAAAAATCACACAAAAAAATTTTTCTCGAGAAACAAACAGGGAGTGAGGGAAAGAGAGTGGTTGGACTGGAAGTGGGAAATGGAAATGGAAATTGTGTGAGCGAGCGGTATGGTTGGGTGGGTGAGATTTAATACGGACTCGGCGAGAACCATAGTCTGTGGTTGGGGGAATCCGGACTGTTGAATCTGAGTCTAATCGACGGTTGTGAAGTGATGAAGTGGCGATCCGCGTGAAGTGGGATGGACCAATGAGGTAAGGACGTGGATTTAGATAATTTAAGACCAATTTTACTATTTGGACCCCATAATATAGGAGTATCTTTGCTTGTGTTTGGGGTTGACATGGTCAATTGCAATTCAAGAAAGTTAATTTCATATGGGTCGATCAATAATCATAATTGGTTTTGTTGCTGTAATTGTAAAAAAAAAAAAAAAACTGCGTAATTATATACACACACACACACATATATATATATTGTTTTTGAGTAGTATATGATGGGACAACAACAACAACTCTCTAGGTTCGTCCATGAAGCTCATCCAAATAACAGAGCATGCCTGTTAAGATACTCATCCAGGATGAGATCGTCCTGGTAGAGTCCTGGTCAATCTCGTCCTGGAGAGCACGTCTTGGACAAGCTCGTCCTAGGTAAAATCATGACTCTTCACTACGAACCGTTGCCAGCAACGGTTACAGAAAATAGAGCCAAGCAATATAATTTTCATAGCAGTTATGGAAGTTATCTCCAAATTTTCTAAACTCCGCAACAGCAGAAGAAGTTACATAAAAGAAACAACCGCTTATACACACTCTATAAGCATCTTACGAGAAGGTAAATGTATTCAGTTCTTTTTTCCAATATACTTGGAATTACACAAAATACTGACTTTGCCATCGGAGGTTTCTTGGCCGGCCTCCACCAGTCTCCTCTGATTTTCTTGTTTGTTTTTCAGAGTTCGCCAGTAGCCTTTTAATCGTTAGCGCCCAATACTTTTAGCCCACTGATTTCTAAAGAACTATCAGTATATATATATATATATATATTTGTTGAAGAAACAATTAGCTTTATTATATAATTGCATTTAGAAGAAAAAAAAATTAAAACTTGTGTGACAGACCACAAAATTAATTATTTTTCATAGAGACAAAAGAAAAACTAAACCAGTTGAAACACGACATACCCCAAAAGTTATAGGTACAATCCATAGGTCCATAAAATTTATACTTTTTAATGTCCTTTATGAGTAAGGAGTGGAATATTATAAGGTTTTATATTGAGGGTAAAATACAAAAACTACTCCTATAGAATGAATTAATGCAAATTATTATTAAAACTTTTCAAAAATATGTAATTTATCCCCTACGTACAAATAATACTTAACATTGTTTGAAAGTATCCTACTCCTTTAAGTTCTTTGCTTTCTTCCTATTGCTTGTTTTGACCATATAATTGAAACTATATATTATATACATGAGGGGGAATTTGAACAGCCAATGGTAGATACATAATAACCAGATATAGAGAATGAAACACAAGAAAAAAAAAATTTAAAATAGTGTTAAGTAACATTTATGTTTAGGGAGTAAATTGGATCTTTTTGAAAATTTTAGGTATTGCATAGCATTAGCCTGAACCTCAAAATTTTATTCTTTTATTTTATATCAATTTTGTTTGTAATCATATTAAAATCAATTTTTGCCTGTATTCATTTTCAAATTTAAAAATCTATTCTTCAAGGAATGTGCATGTAACTAAAAAACAATATATTATTGTTGTTTGATTTTGTTATACCAAACACTTCTTTAAAATGGGGGAAAAAAATGTATGTTGCAAACGAATAGGTTTATTTAGCCCAATGAATAAGTTTACGGATACAACATTTTTACGGTTATTGATGTAATGCATTGTGGTTGGTGAATAATAAAAGTGATGTCAGTGATGAGTTCAAATGAAAATAGTATTACTTAAATCACAACAAATCATTACAACAATTGCGAAAAATGTTGTATAATTTAGCACTACTCTTTTACATTTAAACAACTTATTTTAAAATAAATAAATAAAAAGTCCCATTACTAGATCATGGAGTTTAACCATGAAATTGACTTTAGAGATTTCGTGGAGAATCTGGAGATAGACACGAAAGTGGTACTTGGATTGCAACGTAGGCAAAGAAACACGATCGTTTTGGATAAGTTTTACTTTTGCTTTTGAATCAATGGGCTCTCAAGAGTGAGACTGCGAGCTTCGGGTGCTTTCCGCTCTGAACAATATCCGTTCAATCAGCCGTTCTAGGTGAGTTTCATTGCATGATTTTGGGTCGGGCCTGACTGAAGCTCGTACAGCAAGCAAACGATGTTCAATTATCCAGGTCCAGTTCAAATAAATATCTTGGATTGGAGTAGAATCTAAAGTTTTTGTTTTTGTTTTTTTCTTATACAAAAATATAAATGCTTATCCAATCTAATTTAAGTGTATACTATATAAGTGTGTAAAGCTTTTGAACACCAAATTTTCTACTTGTAAAGTAATCATCATGCTAAAAGTTCACAGTGATAATCTAAAAATTTGTTTAGTTTGGCTAAAAAATTGGAGGATAGAAAACTAAGAGAATAAAATGAAGTGATTATTATTTTTTACTCTTTGGTGATGAATAAAATCAACCAAAAAAAAAAAAAAGGATGGGTGGGTATATCCCCATTGAGCCCACAAATTTTTTCTTTCTTTAAAATAGAAATAAAAACCGCGAGAAAAATCTTTTGGAATTATGACAAGAATGTAAACTCACACAAACTATCTTTTCCATACTCTCATTCTTCCTCTCAAACAAACAATAGAAGTTTTTATTTATTTTCTAAATTAATTTGCAAATTACACCTTTTACATTTGGGGTCACAAACACCATATTTACAATCAATACTAAAATTTTAATTTAATGGTAAATGATCATTTCATAAACTCAATGGTAAAAATATCATCTTCGAGATTGAGAATTCATTTTAGAACATTATCAAAACTTTTGTTTATGTGAGATCAAAATCCTACTTTAGTTCAATTTTAAGTGTATATGTGTGTAAACTCTCTCTTGAAGATCTTGTATTTATAATGACAATCATGTCAAGGGTGCACAATGGCATCATCAAAACTTTTAATACTCAAAAAAGCATTCAATATTATTAATAATGTGTCACATTCTTAATGGTTAAAACCCAAAGAAATGATGTGCTTTAATGCATGAAATAAACTTAACAGAAAATTGGATGTTTTAATTAATTTAATTAATTATTTTTTTTCTAAAATGAATAATTTTTTTATACAAGATAAAAATTTTATTTTAGTCTAATCTAGGTGTATATGTGTGCGAAACTCTTTCCTGTAAACTTTAACCCCGACCCTTTTCCCCCACACCTCACACCCCACCCACAAGCTTCCTAAAATGAATAATTGATTACTAATTAAAAAACCTAATTAATTATAGGGTTAAAATATCATACAATGGCTCAAAGTAGGAGATAAACTTAAAATTATCCCCCTACAAATATTTATAAAAAATAAAAATAAAAAAAAATTAAAAAAAAAACTAAAGCAAAATCGGATGAACTTGAAAATAGGAGTTATAAGTGAGAATGAGACGAATGGGGTAGTGTTATTATCCATATAGCAAGGGTAATCCGTAACTTCAAGAGAATAGTGCATGGGTATTGGGTGGTAATGATTTTTTTAAGTTAGGTTTGGTGGTTGGACTTTCAACGCAGTGGTTCGATCGATTTGGCATGGTGCTCGGGTCGACTTTGGAAACATATTGGTTTATGGGTTTTGTTCAAGGATAGGTCTTGGTGAAATTGATCAATTCTAGATGGTGGCTAATGGATTTGGCCAAAGTTGTTTGCGTGATAATAAACCTAAAATCCACGATTTCTCAAGTGAAGAGGCAAATTTAAAGAATTAGATGTTAAAGAAGGTTGTGTAAAATGGTGACTAGATTGTTCGACCATGTTGGCTTGGATGGAGAGGGCCGGCGAAGGCTAGTGGGGGCGATTGGAGAGTGAAAATGGACATAGAAAAAGATAAATAATAAAACTAAAAATGAAGTTTTAAAATAGAAAATAGAAATTAACAATTTTTTTCTTTCTTGCTCAGTATATTAAAACTACATCATTTTGAGTTTTGAGCTTAAATTATCTTATTTCTTCTAAATATATAAATATTTTGTATAAAAAACTTCTAAAGATATTTAACGATCAATTCAGCAATGCAATGCGCATCCTTAAATAATGTTAAGATCTAAAACCCAAAATTTTAAATTAATTGGGATAAAATCAAGATAATTCCAAATTTAAAGGATTCAATTTGCAATTTATGATCCATTTGTTCCGGCATTAATATTTAATGAAAAATAAATCATTTTTCAAAAAATTATTTCATTTTCCTATATTTGGTAGCAAGCTTAAAATAAGGAAAAACAATTTTATCTTTCGCCAAGCTAAAAATGGGAGTTGGCATGCCTTCGGAACTATAGTGTTCTTGGACACTAAAAGTAACACATGCACAATGCATGTTCTAAAATGACCAAGTGCATGAGACAGGTTTTCATCGTTTCAACCAAGCACACCACAATAATGCTATAAATACAAAAATTCCACAAATTTTTGAGAAATTGTTAGTTATTAATGTGATAGATTGTGATTAAAATATCATTTTTTATATACTAATCACAACTTGCCATCTCACCCATTATGAAATATGAAAATTTAATGCTGATTTGAGATGCCTCATAGTGTTATTTAATCTATACCAAACCATTATTTAAACTGTTTAATCCATGAACCAAATCTCAAAATGTGCAAACCAACGAATTGCAACCCATAGATAAAAGAAAAAATATAGTGTGAAATTGTGAAAGAAGATTGAACTGAAGTTATTGAACTCTAAAGTCTAAATTGAATTATTGACCTACTGAAAATTGAAAAGGTAAATTGATAAAGATTAAAGACTAAAGAGATAAAGTAAAAGTTGTGCAGTCCATGAGATGAGAGTTGAGAGTGAAGAGATAAAGAGATAGTGATGAGACCGAAAGAGATAAAGAGATAGTGATAAAACTATAGAAGTATGTGATAAAGTGATGAACTCAAAAAAATAGACAAAAATGGGAGAACTTCTACACTCTAAAGATAGAGGTAACCTTGTGGACTCCATCGATTGGTCTGCATGAAACACAAGCGATCAATATCACAACGATAACCCCTTGTTTTAATCATCACTTGGATTTGGTGATTTAAATAATTTTGTTATGCTAGCTCTAGGGTTTAGTGAATAAGCTAAAGATTTATTTTGAACTTCTATAAGATAATATTTTTTTTTTTTTAAGACTGTTGGATTATATAACCTAGTTATTGGATGATTTACATATGAATGATGTGTTTCTTTTATTCTCTAACTTTATTTCATGTGATATATATATATATATAGTTATAATTTATTAATTTACGTAAATGAAGTATTTTTATTTTATTTTAGTTGCCTTCTATAATTATAAAATATAATATTTAATCAATTAATAAACCTAAAGTTTAACCAATGAACCAGTGAACCAATCTTTCATATGAGTTAACCACAGGTATAGTTTTAATAACTATAATAAGCTAGTTTATTGCTTATTTTTTCATAATATTTGCGGGTCTCACGTGAATCACCCATGGTTGTCAAAATTTCGATCTAAATCCTACGATCTTACGATTTTACGATCACTCCTGCCCAAAACAATTTGGATCTTTCAAGGATCTTTGCAATTGTTCAAGATCAACAGAATTGTACAATTCTGACGATTTCAAACAATCCTAATTTCTTGTAATCTTCTTTAACTTGACAAAAGGCTCAATTGGACCCAAATGAAAAATAGCATCCCAAATTCCAATAGGCCAAGTTTTGCTATTCTAATATAGAGAGATAAAGTGTCAATTGAACCCAAATGAAAAATAACATCCCAATAGAATGTCACGTTTTGAGATTTTTTGCCTCTTTAAATAATACTTACAAATGAATATAGTAATGTATGGTAATTACATCAAATTGATACAAATTTATGAATGAATATATAATTCATGTGATTATTTAACATACTAACGTGTTTTTTTTTTCTCAAATAATATAAGATCTTACGATTTTACTATCCGATTCTACGTAAGATTCCGATTTTTATCTTTTATCTATCGCACTTTCAAAAAAAAAAATTTTAATAAAAAGATAAATAAACTGTTCTCAAACGGACACTTTAAACTTATAAACACCCTCACAAACACACAAATGTGACAAAAATAAAGTCTTAAGTTTTAATATAAAAACAAGTCACAAACTCCACTTAGATAGAAGAAGAAAATATCTAAGACACAACAAAATGTCACAAATTTGTTATCTTTTATCGGTAGCAAAAATATTGCCACAATATGTTTTTTTTAGTGAGAAACGACAATAATATGTTGTTGTGTTCGTAGAAGTAGAGCAACAAGTCATGGTAAAAACGTGTACGTCCCTGATTTGGTCTGAGACATCGCCACACGTCTAGGCGATACACCCATTGGCCATTGACCAAAAGACTCTCTCTCTCTTTATCTCCCTATATGTATATAGTAAACCCTCACCTGCTCTTTCTCATTCCTATACCCAATATCTGCCTCCTTCTCCGATCTTTCTTATCTTCTTCTCCGATCACGCAAATGTCTCTCTCTCTCCCTCCGACCCATTTCATGCTTTGCCTCCAAACTCGCTGATTTCTCAGACCCACATCCCACAACTTGTTTTTACCTCTTATTCAACTCCAAATATCCGCTTTCGCTGATCAATAAAATCGTTGCAATTGTGGCTTATTAGAGGGGTTTCGGGGTTTTTCTTAACTGGGTTTCGAAGAGCATTGTGAAAATGCCTTCGGTACCCGTTGAACTCTTTATTCTTCCTTTGGTTCCTTCTTTGACTTGCTTTCATGGTGGTTCATCTTTTCATCGTCTGAAACGTCTTGAGAAAGGTGATCGTCGTGGTAATCTTAGTTAACATTTGCTTTCTTTTTCTTTCTCCTTCTTTGTTGTTGTTGTTGTTGTGTTTTTTTGTTCTTTCGGGGAGATATTTTCCCTGTCATTCTCGTTTCGTGAGCGATCTGTACGAGATTTGAAGTGGGGTTTTCGAGAAATTCAAGATCGAGAGGTATTAAGGTTTTGGGTGGACAAAAGCTGAGAAAGATAGTAGATTCTGTTTGGTAAAATACTAAATACGCGTTCCTGGTTTGTCATAGCTCTGAAATTTGTTTAAGGTACTTTTTCTTTATTCTTTTATTTTTAATTTCATGTAGATTTCAATGCATATGAAATTTCTGACTTTATTAAGTATTGATATGATAATCTTTAAGCTTTTTACATTCACTAACATGTTCAATAATAACATTATTTTAGTTTTATGACTTTGGGATTGTTGTGCGTTCAAAAATATTAAGATTTAGTTTAGTTGGATGTGCGTGTTGTCACTTTAAATTCTTTTGGATTTCAAGGTTTGTTTGGTTTTTGCTTTGATGGGAATGAGGGATATCTTCAAGATTTTACTGTTGCTGTTTATGTTTACTACATTGATTACCACTATAGTTGTCTTTTGAATATGAATGTGATGCTCTTGTTCTTGTAAAATCTAATGATTACCAGTATACTTGATGTTTCTAATCTTCATGTGTTGGGCTCGAATTTTTGTAGAAGCTGATTTTGGCAATGGACAGTCAATCTTCTGATGTAAATGCCCTTGGGGATGCTCTTCACGAGTCGCTAAATATCCAACATGTTCAATTGTCAGAACCTGCATCTGATGGGCATGAGGGGGAGGAAGACATACATGAATGGGAGGCAACTTGTGCAAAGAAGCACTTAATCAAGTCTGAAACCTTTCCATATCCAAAGTTAAGGTTGCCTCCTAATTCTTCTTCAGATGAAGAAGACGAAGAAGACGAGGAACCTGAAACAATATCACAGGGCCTCCACTCTGAGGAATCTAACGATCATGCCTACTCACGATCAATATCTTTGCCAGTAAGTCCTCATCTTTTTGCTAAACTTGTTACTGAACTTGTATATATTTACACACACACACACGCACGTATTTACCTCCTGCACTGTCTTTTCTGTTGTGAGCTCATAAGTGCCTTTCAGTTTTCTTCTAACTCAACATTCTTTGCTGCCATCGTATTTTGGCTGGAAATTTTTTTGGCAATAGACCCTAAATGTGAATTTTAGATGTGACAAAATAATGATGGGGAAATAACCGATAACACCTTTTGAAGGCTTATAAGAGGTGAGGGAAAGCTGGTTCTAGCATTCAAGCATTAAGTTGAACTGATTTTATTTTATTGTTTAGGAAAACCTAGATGTGATTGTTTAGAAAAACTTAGGTTTGGTTGCTTAAATTTTGTATTTCTGCTGTAAGATGTCTTTTAGATTTATCAAAATGGCTGCACATTATTATTATTTAAAATGATGCTAGTGAATCATTGTAATGCTTTTTTTTATTGACTTTGTATCTTCCAGACTCCTTTGAAGCTTGTGTCTGCAATGAAAGGTAGCCGTAGGACTGAGGGGATTCCGCCGAAGAAACTGCCTGTGAAATGGGCTTCTGATGTGTATGATCCAAGGCCTTCTTTGATGTCACACTCGGTTAAAAACAAGAGCTCACAGAAGTATAAAAACAACAAGAAAAATGACAAGAAAAATGAAAAGAGAAATGGAAAGAAAGTGCAGAAGAACTCTTCACATGGGATAAGTGGCAAGGACAAGAAACAATCTCGCAAGGCTGCTAAGGGTTCTAATGAATTTGAGGTTTTTGAAGTTGGCAGCTCCAACTCCCACTGTGGGAACAGCTTCCTTAGAAAAGCACACACTGATATGCACTACCCGGTTGCTGAAGCATTATGAGTCGACATTTCTGTACCATGTCCTATCTTTTGTTCCCATGTGTGTGGATAAATAAGTATTTGCCTTAACTGTTTTATTAGTTCTTGATGGGCTAAGAACTTTGGATGATACATGCACTACAGTGTGGTGATAACTTTTTAACTAAAATATATGGTGTTTGATGCTTTGTATATAGCAGTATTGATTTCAAAGTTTGTATTGTAGGTAGATTTGTATCCATGTCTATTCTTGATGAAAGAGGCCTCCTTAGTGCTAAGTAGTAATTATATGGTGAATTCCTTTTTGTTTCCACCACAGGTAGAACCTTGTTTTCATGCAAGTCTAACCAGCATTTTGATGGCTTTGCTGAAGCCTGGCCCCGTCAATTCCCACTAATTATACTAGAACGAAGGGTCAGAAATAACTAAATCAGTGTTTCCAGATCCAAAGCCTATCACAAGTCTTGTAAGTAGGTGATACTTTTCCTTTCATGGTAGAGATATATGTTCAGACCTTAGTGTGGGGCTGCATTGGAAGGGGAAAAGAGGTTCTGTTTCTGTTGCAGACTTACCACAAATGTGTTAGCTTATAGCCTATCGATTCTACTATGGTGTAGTGAATTATTAGGAGTTTTTACCAGAGACTCCCAGTTCAGATATTGATTTCCTAGACTCTCCTAATTTTTTCTTATGATAGTAGGAATGAGCTCCAAAATTTATTTGCAATCATGCAATGTTGATTGTTGAAAAATGTTTTGCGTAAGCAGATCTACATGAGATACAACAATGATAAAATATTAAATTAATAATCAATATATGATAAAGAGGGTTTAATTGTTTGGAAATCCTGAAGTGAGAATAAATAGGAGATGGCACAAGTGTTCTTTTATGTTGTGTATTCTGCATTTATTTTGACATAATCATAACTTAAATCACATCCCCAAGCTTGCCCACTTCCCAATCCATCACCTGTTTGAAAGAAGAAATGAGGGAAATTAAATAAGATAAACACAAAAAGATGTAAAATCTGATTATGCTCATTTATAGTTAAGTAGAGTACTGATGCAATGAGAGTATGAGATGGCAGATATCTTTCGGAATTTCCTTTTTAGACATTATCTGTTGGGTAACTAAACATGAGTTGTCAACTCTGCACTATATCTTTTTTATGATAAGATCGCGCTAAATCTTAATATTTGAGAAGATGGCTGCCCAAATGAGCAAATACTAAATTCAGCTAGCCAACTTGTTCAACCACAAGAAATACAGCCCAGATTAGCCACCGAATGGTAAAAGAGCTAACACATTGTATTCCGTTCTTTTTAAAAATGAATAGTAGTTATTTAACTTGAAGAGAATTCAGGAATCCTAGCCCTTTAACAACTAAGCAAATCTGCAGCCTAAGCAGGGACATGAGCATCACCCTAACTGAATTGTTTGGATTCAGTCTGGATCATTCAGATTATGGACAAACATTCTAAACCAATACTAGTATTCATCGTGTAAACAAAGGTTAGCAGGCAAAATTGCATTTATATTTTTTTTCTTTTTAATAAAATTATGTGGATCCCACCCTCTAGGGGAGTGTTATCCCTTAACTGGCTAATTTTAGTGGACTTGGTAATTTTGGCTTTAACTATAAATAGGGAGAAAAATTAGCATTTGTATGCTTCATGAGTACTACAGAAGCTTACCGACTGATATATGTATTTTAACTGTACTGTGGGTTTCACCAGCCTTCCTCAGATAGTTACTTGCTGCAGCCCTGAAAACATCTCCAATTACTTAATACCTTGTAGGTACAAGCTGAGAAGAATTTGTAAAACAGAAAGTGACATGCTTAAAAGGCAATGTGCACATGTAAAATGCTTAGAAAAAAAAAGTGCACCCGCAACATGCTTGCCTTCACAGAATCAAACCTGCAGTCATCTATACATAAGTCCTCTACCTCAAAAAATTCAGTTCTAAAACATGGGGTATAAACTAGCTTGGGAAACAAAGTGTTCGTACTGGAATTTGGATGATGGCTACATTCTGGGGCTCTCAAAATTGCAACTATTATCGCAAAGTTGATTACCTTTTTTAACACACAGCAACCAAAGAAGCATTGTTTAGAAAAATTTCAAGATGATACCCCGTGCTGTGACAGGTACCAGATTTTAGTGACACACCGATGGTAACAGTAAGTTAATCAAAGGAACCAGCCTATTCTCTCCCCCACCCCACCAAAAAAAAAGAGATAAGAATAGAAACTTATGATCAACTTCCACAGAGCATTGGAAATAATATATGTACACTGGGTGGAACTAAAATGTGGGGGGAAAAAAACATACGCAAGATCAAATCTTATAGAGAAAAGAACTAGTTCTTGGTTATGCCCCAGATTTTAATATAAAAGTCAAGCCTTAGAATTACCTGTCAAACGGTTGTGGTTCCCCAGCATCCATGAGCAGAATATCCCCTAGCAATACTCGAAGCTTGTTTTGGTGGAAAGAAATCCCTGCATAGCCTGCAGCAGCAGCAATGCGCCCCCAATTTGGATCTCTACCATATACAGCAGCCTGCTTAACAAAACTGACAGAAGATTAGACTCTAATGTGAGATATTGGAAGGTTGGTCAAGTTTAAAAATCATGCCTTAACAAGTGAAGAAGATGCTACTGAGCGTGCAATCTTTGCTGCTTCAGCCTCACTGTCTGCACCTGCCACACTTACCTATACACCAAAGATAAAATTAGATAGAAGATTTCAACATATCAGCCGGTCACTTCTCTAAAATCACAGCATATTGCTGAGTTTGAAATCATAATTAAGTCATAAAGATTTTTGTAATTTGCAAGTTACATACACACAATGGGTCTTTAACCCACAACGCATAGCCTCACCCTCCAACCCATTATTACAGGAGGAAGTGCCATTTGAACTAGAATAAGTCATAAATATAAGCTTCAATTTTTTTTTGTTTTTTCATTCTCTGTGAAAAAATCATGCTGGTTCTTTGTTTTTTTAATTAATTAATGCGTAAGAGGATACTGCTTCATAGATATGAGAGTTGTTCCCTCTCACATTCCTCCCCTAAGAGACTTGTTTCTTGTTCATAGTTGTGTTTATATCCAGTATTAGTTACAATCAAGAGTAGCTGTGGTAGGTTACTATTAGATGTCCAATTTTATAGAATGGGGCAAATGTACAGCATCAAATTTGGCTCATAAGCAGAGATAACATTAACTTTAGATGCAGACCTCTATTAAACATGTTGCTCCTTCTCCATCCCAAGCTATTGATTTGGCAAGACCTTGCATTACCTGAAAATTTGAAATTGATAGAACTTTGAATAAATTGAACTCAATACCTGGTTTAGATCCATACAATATTACAATTTGAGGCCTGTGACTAATTATGGCCCTTCTCATGAAATTATATAAAATGCAGAACCGAGTCCTAGGAACAAATTTGAGCACTATCAATTTTATTTTATTTTTGATAAATTAAAGCACTAGCAATTGAAAAGAGTTAAGTGCAATGCTACAAATTTTTTTTTTTTTTTTCTTTTGTTGGGTCAAAAAAAAAAAAAAAAACTTTTACAGTGAACAAAAAAATTTCAGTAATGTTGGATTAGGAGGTGTAAATAAATTCAAGGGTTTTGTTAGCACCAGGAGGAAGGGGAACAGAGGCATCCAAATACAATGGAAATTTGGTGCCAGTTTTGCAGAAAACAGTTCTTTATCAATGAGAAGATAATACTTGTAAATTTATATGATTAAGTGAATAGTTTAATAGCAGCATAACTTACCGCATCAAGGCATGCTTGGAGTTGCAATGCCTCGTAACTGTCTATGGAAGCTATCCTGGTTGATCCAGATAACCCGCTAGCCAAAGCAATAACAGTATCATTGGTACTAGTATCTCCATCTACCTGTTGCACCAAATCAACCATCTATTATATTTACAATTTTCATAATGTCCCAGAAGTGGGATTAATCACACCAGGTCAAAAAGGAAACTTGGGTACTTATTCATGGCAACAAGCGTGCTTGCCAAAGATGACATATAGATCATAGAACAGGAGTATTATATGCAAATTTATAAGATCAGAAATTAGGTCATGTATATGCCTATATTCATCAATGTGAACTGGGAAAATTGTGTTCATTAAATATCTAGGAAGCAAAAACCTCTCTGAAGGCTAAATTATTATGGGGAGAGGAGGAGCTTTCTGTTAATGAATAGTGGTGACTAGAAGAAATATTGGTTACACAAAGAATCAATAATCATTAGGAAAAATAAAAAACAAAGAGCAGTGAACAAATTAGTTAAACCTCTGATTAGCATCAACTGAATGTAAATAACTTGGAAGTTCACACACCTACAGCACACGTGATGGGCACTAGGAGAGCAACCATGAACAGAGGAACTGAACCAACCCAATCTAAAAGTTACCAGCTTGGTTCATTTTTCTTTGAATTTTGGTTATATTTGGGTTAATAAGTTTTCGAAACAATTGTAGTCAAATTCAGTTCCAGGTCAAGTAGTCAAACCCCAACAAGAACTGACCATTAGGTGGATCACACATCATTCAATAGAAGACATCACCCCACTCCATATAAAGAGGACAATTTTCCTTATCAAGAGAGAGAGAGAAAGAGGAAAACTTTACTTGTTTTGGCATTATGATTAATTGTATTGACAATGAAATTTACAGAGAGCTCTCTTATGACATAATACCAAGACAAAGATGCACATATAGAATATACAGAAATATTGCTATTAAGGAGAGGTAAAGGATGTGCAGGCCAAAGATTGGCATCTAAACATCAAGCAGTCCAATATGAGGTAAAGTTCATCCCATTGACAGGAGATAATAAGAGAAACTGTAAAATGGGTATTAAAGTTAACTCCAGTGTGATTTACTACATTCACAAATGGGTGATCATTACATGCAAGAGACAAAATAGGAGAGTTACATATAACACCTAAATTAAAGGAAGTCTGTGTAAAAGTGGGCACAGCGAAAATTACAGAAATGATAGCCAAGTCAATAATCCTATAAAACGGACAGGATTAAAGCAATGATATTCCATACAGTTATCTGGTTGAAACTCCTGTTTACAGCTATCTGCACCATCTTTCTCCAAATATCACTTGTAACCAGGGCATCAGTTGTTATTACCTGGAACACATAAAGCAATATAAAGGAATGGAAAAGAAATGTATGCTTCCCACAAAAGTTGCAAGAGAACCGTGAGGATACATACACCAAGCATGGTAGCCATATTTGGGTGGATCATCCCAGAACCCTTTGCCATTCCCCCAACTCTTACTGTTCTCCCTCCAACCTGAGGAATTTATAACTTTAAAGGCCTGTCTTTGCCGGGAAGTTAAATTTCCAAGATTAATAATATTGGAGAATCCTAATTTCCTGGGATGCAAGTTCTGTAAGGTTGAGATGAGGCTATTCTATATATCCAACAACATTTTCTACAAAGGAAGAATGTTAACTTGCTTATTGCTTTTTATTGACAAGACACAGCCCATTGCTGAATCAAACCATTTTCCTTAACATTAGATATTGTCCTTATTAAACTCTACAGAGTCACCAATTATGCATTAGAAATCAAGAAACCAACAAGAGTTGCTCCTGTTTGGTCCTTGATCCAGTATCCATATTCAATGCCTCATCTAAGCAAGTAGCACAATTACCTCTCAGGATATGAATGCTGATAATCATCGGTTTATATTTGTCACGGTAACACATATGCATGCAAACTGACACAGAAAACAAGAACTTTCACACCTGAGATTCAATTGCAATGCTCTTGCTAACAAGGTCAGTCGTCGTGATTGCCACTGCTGCAGAATCTGCCCTGCACGTGTGCTGATAATATTCAAGAATGTTTTAATAAACATGACATAGGAGACTAAACAACCTATCAAGGAGATCACTTGAAGCTTATACATACTTCGATACAATAGAAAAAATCAACATAGAAGATTGGAAGTAGAAAACATAGACAAGCAGGTGCCTTCATAAACATGGATTAACGTCAATAACACAAAAACTAAAATGAAGAAAGCATGAGCATTACCCCTCAGTTGATGATGAGAGCAAAGCAACTAATTTTGGAAGTGACTTTAAAAGTGCTTCCTGCATACGCATTAGAGTATCAATTATATGTAAAACATTGAAAGCAACAAGGCATGTTATTAATCTGACAAAAGAAATTGCAGCAAAAAATTTCAGCTGATCTATTCGGCAGGCATGGTGCATATCAATGTGATCAGTATAACATACATAAGGTCACCAAGTTACCTTCTTTATTCTTTGACCAATTACACCAGTGGATTCAATCAACACTTCTTCTGGTCTCCTTTGAAGTAGCTGCAGCAACGAATATTCTTAGTCTAATTAGCAAGAAAAAATTGAACCTGCACAACCACAATGATGGGAATGAAGTGTTCAAACTCTGAAGGTAGCATACCTCAGCAAGCATGTTGGCAGATTCTATCACATCCTGGTATCCTGCATCACCCTGGACATCATTGGTAGGTCATTTAGCCACATAAGACTTGGTTCACACTCAAAGCAACAACATTTCCCCCCCTATTCAATGAATCTCTCAAAGTAACAGGCTGACAGCAAATAATGTGGTTGACTTGAATAAACCCCTAGTCTTTGCAAGGACATGGCCTCAGTGCCCCCGGGGGGAGAACAACCATTAACTTTGGTATTGTACCACATTTTGACTGAAACTATGCAGTTACTGGACAGGAATGTACAAGCAAAGCATCTATATACTCAGATATCTTACCGTTGCTGCATTGGCTTGGCCTGCATTTATTAACACTGCACGTGCCTGATGAGTTGCCAAAATTGAGTCATTAGCAGATAGATAAGAAACTGAAAACATAATAATAAAAAATCTGAATAGCAACCACACAAAAAATCCCTATTTTGATTTATAGGCCATACTATGGCAAAATATGTGTTGAATGAGTAACTTATACATCAAATGTTCAAGGTAGCAAGCCCTTTAAAACAAAGTATTGTCGAAAGTATAATCTAGCCAGAAACAAATAATAATCATAATAATATCTAAAATTCATGCTAACTTCAAGTTCATCCCTCCCTTTATTGATTTATGGTTGACAGAAAAAGGAGTTGAGTACCGTTTTTGAAATGTCTAACGCCTTCTTGCAGTATAACACTGGTGCAGCAGCAACCACATTC
The DNA here is from genome assembly GCA_030445155.1 of Quercus variabilis. NCBI lineage: Eukaryota > Viridiplantae > Streptophyta > Magnoliopsida > Fagales > Fagaceae > Quercus > Quercus variabilis. The sequence goes on from CP129451.1 coordinate 43,941,367, forward strand.
GTTGTAAACGCCCCTATAAATAAATATTGACATGAAACAGTATCTCCAATCAAATCCTTTCCTTTCTTAAATTCTCAAAGAGCCAATATTGTTCCAAGTGCACACAACTCAAGAAAAATACTTTAAAGACCATAAACAACTGGAAAATAAGTTTTACTACAAAACAAAAGCATAAAAATGATCGAAACTAAATTTGCTAAGCAAAATGAAAGCTAGCTAACCTGCAGATGTGGCATCCACATCACAAGTGACAAGGGCAAGGTCAGGTTTCTCGCCTTTAGAACGCAAACCGCCATACATTCCGGCAGCTTTGAATCCCTCAGCGGCAGTAACTCCCCCAGGAATCTACACATTATTCCATTTTCCTTACATTGATTACATATTTTACCAGTGACATTAAAATTCTTTTTTTTTTTTTTTAAATATGTTTTCAAAAAGTACTTTTTTGACAAATATATGCAAATTATGTTTCCCAAACAAAGATAAGAAAAATGATCACCTGCTTCCATGGGCCTTCGGGGAGAAAAATCGGAGCCTTTGGAATGTAATTGAAGGCGTCAATATTCCCAGTGGTTGAAACAGCACGGACTTTGAATTCCCTCTGAGACGAACCAAACGAGCTCCAAATCTGTGACTGAGATATATATACAGTTCCTTTATTCAACTATTTTTAAAATTTTCTGAGCAACCAAACAGATTGTTGAGGCGAATGTTACAATGTGAGAGAGTGATACTGACCTTCGGAGCACTTAGTGGTGGTGGTGGTGGTGGCAGTTTCATCATGGAGACGCAGTGAGAATGAGGAGCATATAGACACAGATTATTCATGTTTGTTTGCAACTGTAAATGTAAAAGTATTGTTTCTTTTTTCTTATTTGTAGGCGTTTTAAAAAAAAAAAGACGAGTGTGACAACCTCGGAAGGTGACAAAAATTGTTCAGACCAGTTCACCACCTTCCGAGGACTTTCGTCTCAGCCCAAACAGGTATTGTCCTTTTTGGAGATGAAAATGCCGTTTTTAAAGATGACAATAATTGATTGGTCTATTACACTCATTCTTAGGCCAAAAAAGCTTATAAGACATGAGTGGAAGGCATCTCTCATCGATGTAAAATTGAGCAAATCTTTGAGAATAGGTACAACGCCGTTTTTAAAAAAGACAATACCTGATTAGGAGGTGAGACGAAAGTCTTCTCACAGTTTTCATAACTTTATTGAATTTTAATTCATCTCTAATTCTCTATTTGCCAAATTTTTTCCTTCGTGTGAGATAGTTTTAGTACAATATTCCTTTAGTAGGATGAAAGTCTTTTATCATCAGACTAATTTGATAACAAAATCTTTTACTAATTGAACTTTTAGTACAATATTCCTTTAGTAGGATAAAAGTCTTTTATCATCAGACTAATTTGATAACAAAATCTTTTACTAATTGAACTAATTAAAACACACAATTTTCTATTCGTCTTAAGCTACTAAGTTTAAAAAATGATTCTTAATTGTCCCACTATCTATTAGTTTCTTTGCCTAAGAGTTTAGCAAAACGTCTATAGTTTCTATGCCTATGTCTAATGGAACAATGAGGTATTATCTTTTAGGTGATATGACAACATTTTCACTATCAAACAATTACTCATCAGCTTAAACAAATCTGGAACAGCTATATCTGTTACCCACTCTGCCACTCGGATTCAAATCCACCTTTAACTAGGAAAATGAAAAAATAAAAATAAAACGCTTTCCACTCAAAACAAACGAAATGAAACCAAAAAAAAAAAAAAAACCGAGAGGGGGGGGGGGGGGGTGGCCTTTGACAACCTGATGAGAATCGTGGGATCCCCTCTCAATTCAACCTATGGAAAATTTTGAAGGTAAAAGGACTTGGTTGTGTCAACAGACATTGAACTATTATTCATTTTTCACGATGTTGATATAGGTACCCTGGGAAAACATTAGAGGGCCTTCTAAGATTCAGTGCATTTCAACTGAATTTGAAGTCGAAATCCTTAGAAGTTAGAACCAGTTATAACAAGTTCCATACCACGTAAACAAAATTTTAGCAACACAATGAATAACAAGGCCTAACAAGCTAAAAGCAATAGACCAACAAGGCATTGAATTAAAAAAGGTCAAAAAGTTTCATTTTTCTCAATGGTTAATGCAATAGAGTTCCATTTTCACCAATTCAACATGTATATTGGCTAAATAATGTGTAGTATAGTCTCAAACAGTCCTCATATCCCAATGAGATCCACTACAGCTTCTAATACATTCATCCACACCATCCAACAGTCCTGTTTGTTCTGAAACCAGTTTCGGAAGGCTCTTGCTGTGGCTGAGGTGGAGGTCTAGGCTCCCTTGGTTTGGCAGGGTCAACAAAAATAACCCATCCATCCAAGAACTTGGCATTCATTCCTTCTCTGGCCTTCTCAGCTTCTTCTATGGTTGCATATGAAACAAACCCAAACCCCTTTGATCTTCCAGTGGCTCTATCAGTTATGACTTTTGCTGCAGGATCATTAAGTCAGTTGGTCAGAGTGGAAGAATAAGGAAGGATGCAAGGAAGAAATATAACCAAAATATGTTTGCCTTTTACCATCAACAAGCTGGCCAAAAGGAGAAAATGCCTCTTGAAGCTTTTGATCTGTTGTAAGTCTGGAAAGACCTGTTTTTTTTACACAAGGATAAAAGACAGTCATGCTTCAAAATAAGAATTTCAAGTAAAATGTAAATTGTAGGTAGACTCCCATTATCTTCAGTCTGTTTTACGTAGCCTTGAGAAGAGACACTAGGCAATAAATTTGCTACTAATCCTTTAACTATTCCCTAACCCTTGATGCCATTATGATAAAATACATTAGTTTTAATAATGTAAGAAACCGATAAGTTACATAAGCTGATGATAAGTTGATAACCTCATAAGATGAATTAGAAAAGAAATATCAACTGTCCATATGTGCAGAATCCATTAGTACTAACTACAAGCCTTATACTGCTTCTCCAGTGCTAGTTTGATAGCAATTGCCAAATTTTGAGCAGATATGTCAGGTTGGCAGGGAAGATGCACCCAGCTCAAGTTATTGGGGGGTAAAAGCCAAGCAGTATGGTTACTACTGGGCCATGCTCAACCTGTCTCACCCACCTTTAAACCCCTAAAACATCCAACAAATCGTAATGCATTTAAAGAAATTTATACTTATGTAATAAACAAACAAATAAATGTTAGGTTTTAAGATCCGCCTCTTGGAAAATAAAATTTATGACTAACTTATTCACACAATCACTCCTTTGATTTTAGAACTAACTTAGATGGTTCCACACCTAGATTCTCTAATTGGTAGCACTAGATATAAAATGGGATTTGAGATGAATGAAGATTAATAAATATTTATCCAAAATGTCAGTGCTCTTAAGTAGCAACAGTCATCTACACCATCCTAAGGTATGATAATATTTCCTTGAGCAATAAACCAAGCTCTACATTCAAGTGACAAAGGGCAGATGGTATTATGAGAACTAAGCACCTGCAAACATGATCAGGTAGATATTGTGAATACTTCCACTTGTTTTTATCAGAAATAAATATACATATCCCTTACTTTGAACAAGCTTAGAATTCTTAATTTAAATAAGCATCACTGCTAAAACGAGAACAAGATCCATCAACAATGTCATCTAGAGATCAATTTAATTGGCACATAGCAGCACCATCCAGGCAACTTGAAACCACCCCCCCAAACTAAAAAAAAAAAAATCAAATGATTTATCCTAAAATTTCAGCACTTTCATTTTAGAAACCCCAAAATGAAAAGACATTTGAAATCACTTTGTTTGTTACAGCTATTCAACCAAAATAATGATCTATTTGATATTGACCTTAAAATTCAGAGTTTTGAAATACAGAAGATTTTAAATACTACAAAACCAAGACAAAGATAATAATCAGAAAACAGATTGCACAATTGGTAACTCACTTTTTCGTAATATAAATTACAACCGGCTGATTAGACTGCTAAAGCTAAATCACAAGCACAAGGCATTTCTACCCTCTAAAGAATCACCCAATTGCTAACTCGCTTTCTCTTGATATAGATCATAACACAAATATAGACAATATCAAAGTAAGACCCATGATAAACTAAGCTAAAAGAGACAGAAGAAACTAGAATTTCCCATTTGATTGCTGGGAAAATGGGGGCAAGAAAGAGATATAACTATTTAAAATAAAAATTAGAAAACTGGTCTATAATGGACGACCCAAGATTTCCAAATCAAATATAGACTCACTTTTTTAACATTTACCGTACAATTTTCCCGGGAACCAAACGAAAAACAAACTTAGAAAAGAGTGAATGAGACGTACCGCTGATAAAGAGCTTAGGGGAAGTGAGAGTAGTATTGAAACGAATGGAAGTGTAGTGAGATTGAAGAATCGAAGACGCAGTGGAAGATCCTCCACCAAGAACGCGTCGAATGCCAGAGACGAAGGCCATTGTAGGAATTTGGGAATGATATTGATTTGGGTTTTAGAGGATCCGCAAAACCCTAGTAAAACCCTCGATAGGACAGTAAGGTTGGAACTTGGAATGAGAAACGTGTTGAGTGTGAGAGAATCTTCTAGTCACGACATATAGTAATTACTATGTGCAATCAACAAATCTCAAACGTCCGATGTTATTCATTTGTTTTGTGAACCCTTCGATGTTGCTTTTTTTTTTTCTTTTCTTTTTTAGTAGTGTCTACAGACTACAGTCTACTACGCACTCTTGGACATATGTGAAGGAAAAAAGAAAAAAAGAAAAAGTGTATATTGTAATAAAATAAATATGAAACCGGGAGTGTGTATATATACGTATATATCTTAATTGGTCATCCATTCTTTCATATTACCCAAAAATACAAGAAAAGTTTTCCTATATAATATTTACAGCAAAACTTTTATATATGAGAAATGTAAATAGATATTCTTAGAATATTTGTTAACAATTCATTTAAGATAAAAAAAAAAAAATTAATGTTTTGATAGTTTTTTTTTCACTTCTCATAAAAGTGATGTCAACATTTTCTTAAAATAGATTGTTAACCATTGTTTTAAAGACAATCATTTTATATATATATATATATATGACCTTAGTAAGTCTGTTGGTTTTAGACTAATAGGAGATTGTAGAAGCAAATCAAATATCATTGGAGAATTATTGTGACATTATTAAGGGCCGAATTTTACTGCCAAAGGCCGCATTAGAAGGCCAAATTTGGGAAATGTATTGCAGTAAAATTCAGTTGGCACTCTTTAAAACTTATCTCAATTTCCAACATGTATTAGTGTATGTGTAACATAAAATTTTTTTTTTTCCTTTTTGTGAACCCTTAGATGAATTGATCCTTCTCCCACTCTTTTTTTTTAAATAATTTTTTTTATATACTAGAATTTCAATCTATATCTCGATATGGATAAAAACCTATGACAATATGGAATTGGCTTTATTTTAGTAGTGCTAAAATTCTTTGCCTACGGAGAGAAATGGATCCCTAGGAAAAGACAATGCATTTCCACTCCTTCATTATCAGTTTATATATACATTCCATACCTTTCTTTTTGGTTTTAAACTTTTAATCAAAAAAACTTATCTGCTTGTGATAGAATCCTTTCCTTCCACCTTTTACCTTATCTTGGATCTTCTCCACTATCCTGGCTAACAACTGTTGCTTTGATTTGTCTTGGCTTAAGGGGACCCAAAGTGTTTCGAGTGCAGAGTTGTTGATTTGAGGTCTAAAAGAGTAGACCGATGGATCTTTGGTTTAGAGACTTGCTTTTGTTGATAGAAAATCCCATGTGATTATGCTAATAGAGCACCCAATAATTTGCACAGGTTTAATTTTCATTTTGCCTTTTTGTTGGGTGTTAAAAAGGCTTATACATTATCACTCAATAAAAGAAAACACATAGTATAACAGTAAATCGAAAAAAAAAAAAAAAAAAAAAAAAACAAAAACAAACAAACAAACAAACTAGGCAGCATGAGGGCCAAAAACGTAAACCGAAAATAAGATTTATATAAATATGAACAACAATCTGACTTCTACAAGAAAATAGCTTTCTCTTTATCAGGATCTTCAAGTACACGATAATGCCAACTACATCAACTTTTCATTCCTTTTTTTGATAAATAAAGCCAACTAAATCAACTTTCTTCATGAACAAAGGGTAACTGAGTTTTTGATAGACATTTTTGTACATATATGGAACTAGAGGGCAAAAAAAAAAAAAAAAAGCAAAAGTTTCAATAATACAAAAATAAAATTTACCGCATGCATGCGCAATAAAAGGTTTGCATGCACTGTTTTTCTTGTTCTACTTCCTCCTCCTCCCTTCTTTCTTTCTTCTCTTTTTTTTTTTTTTTTTTCATTTATTTAACACTCCCTTCTCCCCCACTCTACTCCACTCTACTCAGTTCTCATTCCTAGTTTGTACAAGAACGAAACAATGTAGCTGGCTGCTGGCCAAAAACAAAATAGCAGCACCAATACATGAAAATAGAATCACTTATACAAAAATTAATGAATAAGTCTTCCCATCTTCATTGATGGAGTCATTTTGGACTTGAAAAAGCTATCACTCCATTCTTTGCTGCACAGACTTCTCTAGCATTGCTGTTCCCTTGAAAATTGTCAGCTGAACCTCCCTCATATACTTCGACAACTAGCCAGTAAAATATCAGTCAATAATTGTTTCACATTCACTATTTACCAACATGAAGATGGAATATGAAGTTCAATACCATTCTAAATAAGACTATAATAGTAAAAAGAAAATACGTCCACCATCATATTTTATAAACTAATGGGCACTTAAAAAAAAAATAAGACAATAGACACTCATGTCATACAGATCTCTAAAACAGGAACTTAATCCGACCCTTCAAACATTCGGAAATTTTCCCAAGTTTCTCCTTTTCTTTGTACATGTTATTTATTGGGAAAATTGTATTTTTTATTTAGGGGTGGTTTCAAATTAAACCCCATATTTTTAGAAGATTCAAATAAACCCTATAATTTATGAAAGTTTCAACTCAAACCATAAACCCTCTACACAAAATGTTGTAAATAAATAAATAAAAAAGTACTTATAAAATGACACCATACGTATTGGATTAAACAATGATCATATATAATAGACACATGTTCAATAATCACAAGGTGTTGCTTTTTTTAAGGGGTGTAGAGTTTCAATTGAAATGTCTTGCAAATGTAATGAAACTTCTGAAAGTAAAGAGCTTAATTTGACATCAACCCCTATGGAGCTTAAAATGTAACTTATCCTATTTATTGTGCACAGCTCCATGGCTAAACAGCACCTCCACCCTCCATAAGAATGAGACGGTGCACGGGGTCATGGGTTGAAGTCCCATGGTTCTTTCACTTACCGATCAAAAAAAGGAAAGGCAGCTTAATGTTTTCTCAGTGTTCTTTAACCTGTTCAGATGACTGTTTCATTCTTTTCTGTTTTTTTTTTTTTTTTCCCCTCTTAAAGTTGTCTGACATTCAGATGACCTATAACTAATTTGCCCAAAAAAAAATCAGGTAAATATATTTTTTTAATCTGCATGAGTCCACTGTCACAGAATTCACTTACTCTCTCCTCACTCATCTTTCTGAAGCCTAACTTCTTTGTCCAAATTGACTCAGCATCCTCAGCAGCAGGGAGCACCAGGTTTTGCACATCCATGGAAACCAGCAACCTCTCTATACATGAAAACAATGCTTGGAAATAACCCTAAAAATAAAAATACAATAAAAAACAAATCATAAGATTACCCATAAAAAACATGTAATATTCAGGAAAAGGAGGGAAAGAAAGTGGGTGGGGGGGCAATATTAACATCTACAACATAGCAAATTTAAAAAACAACATGAAACTGTGGAAGTACTGACTTTTCCTTGATGTTCTCTACTGGTGGCCACTAGAGGAAGCTCAGCGACATCTCTGCCAAAAATTCGGAGAAGACCAGCTGATACAACAACGGACCTGTGCATGCATTAAACCAGTAAATATATGATGATTGAAATGTCTAGAATAAATCTCAAGAAACCCTAAACAGAAACATAATCAACATTGTGCCACGAAAGAAACATACTTCACAATTAAAACAACACAATACATTCCTCCAAACTCTTGCCCAGATATATTTCTCCTGCAAAAAACAAAAGAAAAATAAAAACACATTATGGTAATTTCCAGAATAACCAAACATTCTTTTTTTTTTTTTGATAAGTAACGAAACTTTTATTAATAAACAAAAAACAGCCAACCTGAGTACATTGGGAATGTACTATGGGGGCCTAAATCAAAAACCAAGATTACAACAATCAAGTAAAACAAGAAGAGAAGAAAGAGAAGAATGACAAAAGATCACACTCCAATCAAGGAGAGTGTGTAAAAAAAAAGACTTAATCTCTAACATAGAGCGCTCACATCCCTCAAAGCTTCTAGCATTTCTTTCACGCCAAATACACCATAACAAGCAATGAGGCACAATTCTCCACAACTCTATATTTCTATGTCGTCCAAACATACCCTGCCAAGACTCAAACAACTCAATAACCTTCTGAGGCATAACCCAATGAATTCCAAACAAACAAAACACCAACGACCACAACTCACAAGCAATGGGGCAATGAAGAAGAAGATGATCCACTGACTCCCCACAATTCTTACACATATAGCACCAATCAAGAACTAGCACACGTCGTTTGCGAAGGTTATCTGTTGTTAAAATCTTACCTAAGGAAGCAGACCAAGAAAAGAAAGCTACCCTTGGAGGAACATTCGATTGCCATATCATTCTCCAAGGGAAGGAGAAAAGGGTAGGAGGGTAGAAAGAAAGATAGAATCCTCTAACCTCAAAACCTCTACTCCTTGCTGGCTTCCAACAAACCCGATCCGGCCCCAATCCTCGTACTGTTGAAGAGTAGACCAAATCCATAAACAAATCAAAGGATTCTTGTTCCCAATCTTGTGGAGGACGACGAAATTTAGCATCCCAATGAATCCTCCCACCAGACCAACACATAACCTCCGCTACTGAAGAATCTTTTGTCCTACTAATACAATAAAGTTCCAGGAACGCCTCTTGGAGAGTACAATCTCCACACCACACATGTTTCCAAAACTTCACTCTAGTACCATCCCCCACATCATACAAAAGGAGTTTAGAAAAACTCATCCAGCCACTCCTAATATGTCTCCACAGGCTAACACCATAAGCACTGGTCACCTTTTTCGTGCACCAACCACCCCAATCATTCTCATATTTCACCTCAACAACCCTCCTCCATAGGGCATCGGTCTCCATGCCATACCTCCATAACCATTTTCCTAACAAGGCAGAATTGAAACTCCTCAATCTTCTAATACCCAACCCTCCAACCTGTAGCGGCTTACAAACCTGAGCCCATTTGACTAAATGTAATTTAGATTCACCACTCATACCACTCCACAAAAAATCTCGTTGTAACTTCTCCATACGGTTTGCCACCTTTCAAGGTAAAGGCAAAAGGGAAAGATAGTATGTAGGTAAGGAGGAAAGAGTACTTTTAATAAGAGTTACCTTACCCCCCTTAGATAGATACAACCTCTTCCATCCTGCTAATCTTCTTTCCATCTTCTCCAAAATAGGATTCCAAATTGACACCTCCTTAAATTTAGCTCCTAACGGTAGCCCCAAATATCTCAATGGAAGAGAGGATTGCCTACAACCCAACATCTCCACCAAAACATCCATATTGTGCACCACACCAATAGGAACCAACTCAGATTTCCCCAAGTTAATCCTTAAACCTGAGACCTCCTCAAATCTAGCTAGAATTGCTCTCAAACTAGCTATTTGCGTAGGATCAGCATCACAAAAAATAAGAGTGTCATCAGCAAATAAAAGATGAGACACCATCACTGAGTCACCAGCCAAATTACCTACAGAGAAGCCTGAGAACTGACTAGTAGTAGCAGCTACATACAACATACGACTCAAACCCTCCATAACAATATCAAATAGCAACGGAGACAGGGATCCCCTTGCCGAATCCCCCTAGAACTACCAAAAAAATCAGAAGGACTACCATTGATCAGAATGGAGAATTTAACAGTTGAGATGCAACACATTATCCATTTTCTCCATTTTTCTGAAAACCCACAACGTTGAAGCATATACATTAAAAAACCCCAACTCACATGGTCATATGCCTTCTCCACATCCAACTTACACAACACTCCTGGAACACCGGACTTCAATCTACTATCAATACATTCTGATGCAATTAAAAAAGAGTCCAATATCTGTCTACCTTTCACAAATGCATTCTAAGAATCTGAAATAAGCCCGTGAGCCACCCTTCGAAGACGATTGGCTAACACCTTAGAAATAATTTTATAAATTCCACCAACTAAGCTAATAGGCCGAAAATCCTTAATATCCACAGCATCCACCTTTTTGGGAATAAGAGCAAGGAAGGAAGCATTAAAGCTCTTCTCAAACATAGCCTGAGTATGAAAGTTTTGAAACACGGCCATAATTTCAGCCTTCAAAATACACCAACAAGACTGAAAGAATGCCATAGAAAATAAACATTCAAAATAAAGTCATAAGAAGTTTAATATTAGGCCCAAGCATGCAATTAGAATTTCTAAACAAATTGTTTAAATGGACCTAACCGCAGTGTTTAAATGAAATGCTAAACAAATTGTTAAGGTTAGATAAGGAAAAAAAAAAAAAAAAAACGTAATTAGAATATTCCTGTGTTTAAATGCAATATTCAAAAAGGTATTTTATTTTTAAATCATCCTGGTTGACCAAGGAAAGATAATTTTATGGGTAAATTTCTTTTGCTTCTAAAACATCAAATAATAAAGAACATTATTTAACTTTCCCATATCTGATAGTAGTAGCCATAATAATGCATTTGCTTATAAGACCTAGGAGAGTATTAAAAAAAAAAGGTTGTTTGACATCAGTGAAATAGCAAGAGAGGTACCCACAATACCTGCTATATAATGGTGTTCCAAAATATAATGTCTCACACATCAACCGTTAAACAAAACATATGCTAGTAGCCTAGTACAAGAACCAAATGTCTCTACTCTTCTCACCAACTAGTCCCACATTAACAACAGTCATAAATTTAGCCACCTCAACTCTTTTTGGGGTAAGTAAATGAAACTTCAACTATCGCAAAATATTTATGGAAACCATCATAAAATGCTAGCAAAACACACACTGCACACACGCACCCACAAGAGAGAAGAATGAAAACAAAAGGTAGTGTAATAAGCACATGTCAAATACTACTTACCCATAGACCATAACAGGAATTAGATCACGACCCGATTTTGCAATAATAGGGTCAAAACACTCCTGGCAAAAATATAGGACAAAAAATTAGTCAAAAGAGGAGAACAATTAATAACTCCAATAACTACAGTATAACCAAGTTCTCCAGACACAAACACACAAATATAAGATTTAACAGCAATGGGGAAAAAGGAATGACAACTAAAATATTTTTCATCAAACAAGACTTTAAAAAGCAGATAATCAACAATGGGGAAATTTTGGTTCAAATTCACCACATTTTATCAATCAAGGTTCCAAGTGACTCTTTCACAAGATATCACTGTTTTGTTAAGACAAGTTGGGATCCAACACAGTATATAAACAACTACTTACTCGAAAAATAGAAGTAGCTGTTGAAAGCAAGGGTAGATGCTCTGGATAGCGACTTTTTCCACTCATAATTTGCCACTGAACATCATTTGCATCCCCATCAATAAATAATCCTTTCTCTACATGCTTGTTGCTTATTATGTTAAACAATGAAGCAGGAACTGTCTCTGTTCCATGGGAAACTGAATTCTGTAGAGCCACATGGATCTTATCACAGTCATCACAGCAGAACCACTTATCCTTAGGGAGTTCCTGAGATACGATTCAAGGAAAATATATAAGCCCCTTTAAACGGCCTTATAAGAAAAACCTATTACAAGGTTCCCAGACTTACTTCTAAATTGCATAGCCCACTGTCTCGCAAACATCCTACATGGAACTCCCTCTCACACTAAACAGAAATAAAGAGTTAGGTTAAAAAATGTCTAAAAAAATTATCAATACTAAAATTGATGCTTGCATGCTTAAGGGGAAAATGAGAGCCATACTTGGTCACAGAGCATAACTGTTCGCTCATCGAATTTAGCAACACTGAAATCATGAGCCCTAAGAACAAAACAAAAATTGTCAAACAGTTGATTAGCCTAATTATAAAATCAAAAGAGGAAGTGCATCGCTGGCACATAATATAATGCTAACTGATCAACATAAACAAGAAAACAAACGAATAAAAGAAACTTCCACTTCAAAAGGCAAAAACAGATCTTCCACCAAGAGGAAGCCCCTTCTTTACTAGTTTTTTCTTCTTTGATAGGTACCCCTTCATTAGGGCTAAACAATCCAGTCCATACACAAAACATAAGCAACTAATCTATAACATTTTAAAAACAGTTAACCCATTGCTTTATCATGTATCCATTTTTCCGCCCAACATTATTGATTTAAATCCACATTTATTCCATTAGTTCCCTGTACCTGCTCCCAATCACCAAAAAGTTCTTTCAAGAACTGTGTAGGACGATAATGACCAAGTGCCAAAATTAATAACAGGTTGATAAGAATCCCTTCCCAAGCAATTACAAAGTAAAAAAGTATCTAGCAGGGGGAAGAGAGATAAAAAAAAGATGAGGTGAACTAGAAAAACAAAGACCACAAATCCACAAAGACATGCACAGGAAGCATTTTTTATTTGGGAAGAATAGGATAAGAAAAATAAAACTCCCTTGTGTAAACTGAAAATGGCACATAAATGAAAACAAAAACAGGAAAAACAAAGGATAAATCTGTTTCAATCACCCACTACACATCAAAGGGGAAATATAAGGTTGATCATATCTTAAACATGATTCTCTCAGATGCCAAACAATTTAATCAAGTCAAAGAATGTCAGAGATACTATATTACCATGACCACATTTGGCACCAAGTCACAAAATTTTGTGTATCATCTTCTCACATAACCAAATAAAAAATAACAAACAACATTTTGCAATTTTCAGGGATAACAAATTATAAATTAGAGCAACCAACCTGCAAACAACACAACCACCATATTCAGATTCAGGAGCTTTGACAACTCGTGTCAACCGTATAACAATTGGTCTCACAAGACTTGAGGATTCTCCAGCAGCAGATTTTCTGCCAGGGCCAGGTTTTTCTACACAATTTGGACAGTGCCAATCACCTTCAGGAACACACTCTAAATCCAAACAAGCTGCAACACAAAAAAATCCAGCTGAAACAAAAATGAAAGAAAACTGTATACCGAAAAAGCATTAAGAGTAATTTAGACATAAAGAAGTAATCATAAATGAAAAGCAAAATACACACACACGCACACACATATGTATATATACAAACACACGCATACATATACATATAGAAGAAGAAGAAGCTGACATATCTTTCTAAGGTCTTTTTCTATATACAAATGTCTTTTTAAGGTAATTGGAAATGATATAATAAGGTATTCATCTCTGAGAAATTGGGCTGGCAATATTGGATTTAGAAAACTCCTCAACATAAAACAAAGACCATTCATTATCTAGTGGAAGCAATATGAGTCAAGTTATATGTCCTGTTAGTGCAAGATAAAGCTGAAGAAAGATGTGAGGCAAGACAGTATAAAAAGACAGGGTAGCCTTTATGTTTTATGCATAATTCAAGTGTACCTAACAAAACTTCAAACAAAATTGAGAAACCAATATAACACATATGGACAGGTGACACATATAATGTACAACTTATTTTCATTTTTGAACAGAATGTACAACTTTTCAAAGCATCACCTTTTTTAAGGTACAGCTGCACTTTTGCACAATAAATAAAATAAACTGATGAAAGTAAGCTCATCCAAACACACTATGATCTTTAACATCAACTAAATCCAAGCATAAAGCAATACAGAAAATCAGAAGCTAGGTACCACCTGCATGAAAAGACCGTGGGCATCTATCACAGGCAATCAAATCCCCCCCATCTCCACACACTGCACACATATCATCACTGCCACCTGTGGTAAGGTTTTGTCCACTTGCCAATGAAATAGCTATATCATGGAGTGTCAAACCATTAGAGATATAGATGTGGCGGTAGCTGCAATAAGACATATAAACTAATTACATTACAGCAAACTAACTCAAACAAGAATCACAGTACTTTAAAGGCTACTCACGGTTGACGCCTGGCAGCCATTCCAGCATGTGCTTCAAACTGTGAAGGGCTAATCTGTTCGCAGGTACAAGTGATAGTATTATTAAGCAATAGAGGGAGGGAGGTAGAAACAGGTAAACAAGCATGCAATGCAAATTTCAAAACTTGATGTGGTCCATACAACTCAATGATCATACCTCTCTGTCACAGCATCCACAGACAATACCATTCCCCTGCTTGTAGCCGCCTAATATTTTCTGTGAAAGACAAGAATAAAGAACCACATCAGCAGAACATCCACCATAAAAAGAACCAATCACCAACATTAAAATATTTCAATACCTGTCCTTTGACATAGTAAGCCAATTCAGCACCATCTGGAAGTCCATTTGGCATGAAAAGCAACCGGTGCAGATCATTATCCCTGCCAATTCAAGAAAACTCCCCAAGTAAGCAAGTATAAACCCCATTAATAAACATCCTATTGAAATTGGGAAGAAGCATAGTAGAAGATGAAAACAAATACCTTTTCCTAGTGCCACCATCAGTAGTTTTCTTCTGTTGTGTAATTGAGCTAGAAACATAGGAGTTCGGTCTACAAAACACGTATAATGTTGGCGTCCAAAACAGAACAACACATATAGTTCAATAAATCAATTTAGTGAAGAAGAATGTAGATTGCTGAATGAGAAATGTATGGAGAAAAACAAAGAGAGAGCATACTTTTTCATTGCATATTTCCGCTCTTCATATGCCTCTATCGTATACATTTTCCTTTCAAAATGGTTGTTCTGCACAAAGGAACATGAAGCAGGGCTAACACTTTCTTCAAAAGCTGGACTGGAGTAGCTAGAAGTTTCAAGAAAGCAACATTGTTAACCCAAACAATTAATCATAAACGAGTTCAGTTGCCATGCCCAAAAAGAAAATTAGAAATCACCAAAAACACAATCAAGAAAACAACTAGAATCTAGGCTTAATAAAATCATGCACAAACTTTATGCAAATTGATGGTGTCTTCCACAAATATCTACAGGTAGATAAATTAATTCCTTTGCTCTACATGAACCAAACCAACCAAGCCCTGTGGATCAATCCAAAGGGCAGCAGAGCTAGCACCCACTAATGGAGATTAATAATGTTTTACCTCATATGTGAATGAAGCAACGGAGGAAGCTTGCGGTTATAATTTCGATTGGATTCAACCTTTCCATCACTCTGTTGAAGACTTTCTGCAGGGTACAAAAGAAAGTCAAAGTCTGAACAAGACCATAAAAGAATAGACGCACAACATTTGTTTTCTTCAACTTCTCTCTTTTCCTATGCAAGTTCTCATTACAAGTATATATGTGCAACCTCTTCCCCCTCCCCCCCCCCCCCACTTTCTTTTTTTCTGATCTTTTGGTTCATGTGTAACTAAAAAAACATTTTAAATGATTTTTTTTTAATATTATTCGTAAGTCACACACGGTCACATGAACCTAGTGGGTTTGAAACCATAACACCTCACCCTTGACCAACACTCGTGAGGGAAGGAAGTGCCATTTGAGGCAGATTCCAAATAAAACAATTTAAAAGATCAAATAACAGTCATCACCTTTCCAAAGCTGAAAGAACTCCTCATTGACAGATGATCCGGCCGAATCTTTTATCACTTGATCAAGTATGCTGAGTGGTGCAGTCTTCAGTTCTTGTATAATACTATAAATTGGCCTCCCATTCTCCAAGTATATGTGATTATTTGGATGTCTGGTCTTGACACCAGCATGCTGCTCAAACTCATACGCACTTAAAACCTGTTCATACCATTCAATCAATCATTAATCACCACTACCAAACAAAAGCCCCAGTAACCAGAAACAATTAAAACTGCACAACTTACTCTTGAAAAATCACAAGATGAACAAGAACACAAATATCCACCACCATTTATGATTCCCTGAAGCTCTATCTGACATTCCAAAAAAATATAAAAATTTAAACAACAACCCAATGAGGTTGCGGATTCAAAACCCAATTGTGCACGCGTAACATACCAACAAAATAAAAAATTATATAGAACTACAATTTACCTTCCCCGAAGTAGAAACGTACTTCACTCGAGCCCCATCAAGAATACCAGTAGCTAACAGCTTCTTGACATTCGTAGGAACAACCTTCTCAGACATATTAAACTCAGTAATAGAACTACCTAAACCCGATTTTCTGGGTCCGAGATACTCCTTCCCATACGTGCTTTCTACCATGCCCCTACCAGAATCAATCATCGCCGCGGAATAATCTCGTTCAAAATGGACTCCATATGACATGCCAATAGCAACCCCATTAGTCTCAGGCTGAGACACCACCGAAGCATACGATTGGTTATCATAGTCCTCTCTTCTTTTACTAAACTTAAACGTAATTTTTCTTATTCCAGTAGACCGAACATCCTTGGGAATTTCCATCACAACCCGGGACGTCTCAACAGCACCGGAGGCAGAGGCCGAGGCCAAGGCCGAGGCATCAGCATCGTGAGAAGTGTCATTGTCATCGTGGTGGCTCAATGCCTCGTCTGAACTCGAACTCGAGTTACTTCCCAAACATGTGGAGGTGACTTCACCGCACTCCACCTGGTTGTTACTCCCATTCCCATTCCCATTCCCAAGTCCAGGTGATTGGCTAGTGAATTCCTGAACGCTACTAGACCCGTTCTGCTTCGGCGAACAAGTGTTGGGGTTCGAAACTTCTGACCGAATGTCTTCGTTCGAAACCTCCTTCGCTTGCTTCTTGTTTGGAAACAACGGTTCCGCCTCGTCTTCTAGAAGATACTGATGATCGCGCTTCAACTCATTCGTCGTGTTCTCGTTTTCACTGACTCCATTTGTCAGTACATCCAAACACACTGCTCCTTCCTCTCCCATTCAGCCACAAAATTCAATTCCTCCCAAACAGCAAAACTGAGCGAGAGCATTCAAAAACAAACAGCAGGAGAAGCCAAAATCCCCTCTTAATTATGAACTATGAACTCAAAGCAAAATATATTTGAATTTGAATTTGAACTTGAATTTCAACGTTGGCCTCTATATAACAGAAAAAATATATATATTTCGTAACCTCCACGCTAGAAATCCTAAAAGAAACCAAACACATTAAAAAACCGTTATTGTAATCAATAACCGCCTGAACTGCTTTTTTCTTAATTTGAAATAACGAAAAGAAAAAAAAATTACCTTCAAAGCTTTGAATAAATCCAAATCTGCAAAAAGAAATCAAATCGAGAAAAACAAAGGGCCCTTGGAGTGAAATTTGAATCTTACAGATCTGAGATTTGCGGAGAGAACGAAAGCTTTTTGGTTCTAAGACAAGAGATCCAAATAAGAAAATAGCGCGCGATTTGATAGGATTAGGGTTTTTGTGTTTGTGTTTGGGAAAAAAGAAAAGGTAAAAGAAAACGAAATTGATAAAAAGGCAACGTACTGAGCGGCAACAAACTGAAACGAAAAGCTGGTTTCGCGGTCGAGATTTAATTTCGAGGGAGAGAGATAAAAGAGTTGGAAAGAGTTGAAAAGACAGAATAAAATATTATATAGTAACAAAAAATCAGGAAGAAGTTTTGGAAGCAACGAGAAGAGAAGTGGATATCGTGATGGAGCCCACTTTAGCTGACCTGTAATGTGTCTCCACGTGGCATATATTGCGGCTTGAAACTGAGGACCCCTCAGCATGAGTAATAAAAGTCCAGATCACTATAGGGTGTTTGGCAGAAGGGATTGAATAATGCTGTTTAGGTGTTATATATATATATATATATATATTTATGTGTGTGTGTGGATGAGAAAGTGTATAATACTGTAAAATTATGTGTTAGTGAATTTAAAAAGCTCTAAAAGTTGCTTGAAATGGCCTACCAAACAGGCCTATCACAAATAATTTGACACAACTTAAACATGTGACAACTAGAGATTTGATTTTTTTTTTAAGACTTTAAAAAGTTTTGTGAGAATATTATTAAGTAGGAAATGTAAATTGTTTATATTTTTAAAATTTTTTTATGCTCATTAATTCTAAACTCTTTAATTTTATATAGTACTTTACTTTCAAGAAATCAAGTACTGTGTAAAACAAAAATTTCACTTTTTTTTTTCTTTTGTAAATTTTATATTATTAAGTAGAATATAAATATTTAAGATGATAATTAGTATTAAATTGTGGACTAGGAAATGATTTATCTTTATCTTTTTTTTCCTTTTTATATGGTACTTTACTTTTAAAAAATCAAATACTAGGTAATTTTTTTTCACTTTTTCTTTTTTTGTAGATTTTATATTATTAAGTGAATTATAAATATTTAAGATAGTAACTAGTATTTAGACTTTAAAGAAAATATATATATATATATATATATATATTGTGGGGGAGGAAAGCCCAACCAAAGACATTGGGCCCAAGGCCCTATATACGAACCACCACTACCCGAAGAGATGAGAAAGCCTAGTTAGAGGCCCTGAGAAAGGAACATGTCTGGTGAAGGGTACGGCCATGATCTGAGGATATGTTCAACACTCCGAATAGTCCAATACCCTCGGATCCGAAGAACCTTAGTCTGACGTTCAACCTTTTGCAGCCCGAGTGATCCCCTCGACAGACGAGGTGACGGAATGGTCCTCGGACGCGAACGAATATAACTGGATCGAAGAAATATCTAAGAGACAGACCTCAACCACCGCATTAAATGCACCGCACCTACTTCTCTGGCCGCATTAATGTGGAAGAGACCCCTAAACAGCATCAGCCTACTATCACCACTCGCATAAGACTAGGGAACACCCTTGATGGGACAAGTACTCAAGTGGATGTCTGGATGATGAACAAGTAGACGATCAAGATAAAGTGAGGAGGTACTATATAAGTAGGAAAGCCCCCTGATAGGGGGGGATCGAAAAATCAGGAGGAGAAAAGAGTGTATTATTTTACTGTAGCTCTAAGAATTGTAACCCAATTTCTCCAAGGAAAATCACTTCCTCGGACGTTATACTTACATCCGTCCGAGCATATATTAATTCAAATTCCCCCATTAGTGTGGCTGTTGCATACTGTTATTTTCGCTATTCGCCTTGCTCTTTCACCCACTCTCTACAAATTCATTGTTTTGGGTTCAGTGGGCTCCAAATCCACCCCTCCTTGGGCTTGGGCCGCAAAATCTGACCTTACATATATATTTAGAGTGTGAATTGTGAAGTGATTTATTTTTATATTTTCTATTTCTTTTTCCTTTTGTATGATACGTTACTTTCAAGAAATCAAGTACTAGATAAAAAAAAAAATTCTTTTATAAATTTTATTTATTTATTCATTTCTTGCAACTATATTTTTCAAATTCTCAACCATTATATTTTTTAAATCTCCAAAGATTATCATTTTTGCTAACATTTTAATTTGAAATTTATCAAATCTATATAATTTGGAATGAAATTATTCATTACTTTTTCCCTACAAATTTTTTTTTTTTTTTGCCTTGTTTTATTTTTTAGGTCATGATTACTATTCATTAACTTATCATTATCCCTTTCTAATTTTTCTTTTAAAAACCCTATCAATCTAAGGGATCATTATTACTATTTATTAGAAAATATATCAGATCATAATTCAATAATCTTCAACTAGCCTCTGAGCACACGCTCACGTGCGTGCTCAGGTACTAGTTTTACTAAATATTAATGAATATTGATATATAAGTAAGTAATATAATTCGAAAAGAACTTGTGTTTAGTATCCAATTCTACTAGACGGGTTGGGATGCATAAACATGTTTATATCACAACGTGTCCAATAAAACTAAACACTAAACAAAAGCCATGTCTATATAATTCAATCGCTAATTAACAAATGCCTAAATTATGTCAACACCTACCCAATATAATTTGACACAGATTAAACATTATAAATGGAAATATAACTATGACTTATTAACAAATATGCTGTCAAAGTATGTCAAACACCTACGAACATAATTTAACACAACTTAAACACATAATTAAGTAGTGATTAAATTATTTTTCATTAATGTATAAATAATATAATCCAATCCTTCGCTATCAAGCTGTGTTAAAGTATCTCTCAAAAAAAAAGCTGTGTTAAAGTGTGTCGACATATATAGTAACCGGACACCTGAGAGTTGAGACCTATTTTTTTGGATGCAGTGTCACGTCTTGTACAGGTGTACATAGCAATTCTCATCGAAAGGATAGACTGTGTTGAGGTTTGGTTCAGTCTCTTTCCTTAGTGACGTGTACGAAATAACACATGCCGCCATTGGTGCATCGGAGTTAGTATAGGCCGTTGGATGGTCCACGCAATTGCGTCACGTATTTTCAATTGCTTTCTGAGCCGTTGGATTTCAGAAAGTTAGTTGGGTGAAAGAGACGTGGGAGTTGGGACCATGTGAGATTTTGAAGTCTTGAGGGATAAGGCTTCTGCATGCATGCGTACGTGTGGTGAAATTAGGCCCAAGGTAAAACTGTACAGGGCCATTCCTCAAGCCAGCCTATTCGGGCCTCATATGGGCTTAGAAATTGCTCAGTCATATAAACTCTTACCAAAAGGATATTGGGAAATCTGTTTCTAACCCTAATGTTAGGAATTTATAAATGAATGGAATCAAATAAAATAGATAGAAAATAAAAGAATGAATTCTCAAAAAAAAAGAATATAAAATAATTAAATAATTATCTTTTTTAATTTTTGAAGGGGAATGAATGAAATGAAAAATAACCTTAAATAAAAACTAATTTTAGTATTTTTAATTTCCTTTTTAGGTTGATCGAGATATTTATGGATAAATTGTTGCTATCTCGAGATAATTCTCAGGATATGACAACTAGTTTGAAGCATTATTTAACTTTATAAATGGGTATGAGGTACGAAAATACTTAACCTAGCGGACTTTGAAATATGCACCACTAACAACTAAAGAGATTAAGAAATGTTAATTGGCAAAACTCCTAAAGTAACTAAGTTAACTAATTGACTATAAGACATGTTGCATCATCTCAAAATCAAAGGGCTTAAAGTAAATTATCTCGATTAAAAGTAAATCGAAGTATATCCTCTCAATTAAAGGAAAATCACAAGAATTCGATTAATTCAATTCTAATAACACAATGTTGCATTGAAATGGACATTCATACATATCAAATTTTCACAACATGTACATATCACAATAAACTTACAAGGACCTAATAACCTAATATAAGGTCTCTAAAACTGCTCTGATATGTGTTGTGAATAAGTTCTCTAGTTTTTTGATCTGATAGTTATGTTCCATCTTTAGCGCCACATGTCCTTCTCCGTTTTGTTCTTTTGGCTTTTGTTCAATCTCTAGCTTAATCTATGTGTATATGTGTATAAAATTCTTTCCTTAAACTATAAACAAAATAAATAACTTATCTGTCCAGAAGAACTAAAACATAATGACTAAATATTTCTTAGGAAACCAACATTAAATACTCTTTGACTTCTTGAAGAAAATGACTTATTATTATCCTTCAAATATCTTTTGAATTATTGGGAAATTCATTCAAAATAATGGCTTTATTTGTTGGGCTGGGCTTAAGAAATTAATTGGATTGGGTTGTAGGCTTGTCTGAATACTCCTCATGTTATCATGTTTATGGTTGCCACTTTACTTTGGTGCCATTATTTTACACTTTGTTTGGTTGTAGACTTGTAGCTAGAGAGAAGAATAAGAAAAGGAAAAAAATGAAGGGAAATAAAATGATAAAGAAATGGGAAAATAAAATGTTTTCCCTCAAATATGTATGGTTTCAAACACCAGAACGATTAAAGAATTAGGAAAGGGTCTGGTTCTTTTTTTCTTTTTCTTTTTTCAAAATTTTGGCCAGTTTTTCATGGTTTTAACCAATTTTTTTTTATTGGTTATTCTAGTTTTTACCTAACCAGTTCTAGGTTTGAGTCAATTAGCTGAATCGGTTGGTCTGGTGCAATTTTTAAAACAATGCGTACATGTCTAAAAATAGGGATGGAATGAGAAAAGAAAATTATATATATGTACTTATCTTTCTTCTGTTTGGTTTGTAAGGGGAAAAGAAATAGAAAGCAAAAATGAGTTTTTTTTTTTTTTACATATATATCCTCGTGAAGCAAAGAGAGGGATGAAAACTCATGGACGAAAGTGTAATTTTGTGAGCCACTAAAAAGTTTTCTCCCCATTTATGCCCACTTCTCCCTATAGCTTTACATATATAGCTTTCTCCCCATTTATGCCCACTTCTCTCAAGCTCAAACAACCATAATTTCCCTTCCCTATTATCTTCACTTCACCCAGTCCAAACACAGCATTAATGATTTTCACTTTATTTTATCATTTTCCATTTGATTAAATTTAACTCATCTAATATTTTCCAATGAGTTTGGACAAGAAGATGTTAACAATATTTTATTTTATTTTGTTATATATATATATATATATATATATTGAATAACAATTTTAAAATGGTAATATGTTTTGGTACACTACAAAAAGTCTTATTCTCTTATATAGTTTATTGGTATTATCCGATTCTTCACATAAAATAAATAATTGAATTCAAAATGTCAGTTCTTACTTGCTAGGGAAAAATTATTATTATTATGAGTCCCTTTACATACAAAAAATATCAGAAATAAAAGTTGAAATCTTTGTATTTGGCAATAACATATAGGCTCAAAAGGTTTGTTATATAAAGATGTGTATGCCCACATTTTTTTGAAAATGCGAGATAATTCATAGCAAGATTAATACATCAATATTTCTTAGAATTCATTTCCAATTACTTAATATGGTTTTAAGTAAACTCAACTCAATCTATTTATAAACAACTCAAACTTTACTTAGGTAAAAACTTATTTATATTTGTTTATTTATTATCAAACAAGTAAAATTCAAGTTTAGGTTTAGGTCCAACTATATATTAAACTATCAAATTTAAATGGGATAACAGGCTCATGAGTGTTGGTTTCAATTTGAATAAATATAATATTTTATGTTTATATAAATAATATTATCTATTTATAATATTTATATGTATAAAAATATATTTATATTATATATGATTTGAAATTAGAATGCTTACCTTTGCAAATACTTGCATAAGATATCAAATTATTACTTGTAATTTATCGATGATATAAATAGTTCATATTGTAGTAAAAAATATATGTAATTATGAACAATATAAGTTTTTTTTTTTTTGGTTCTATATATAAATTTAATTGTTGCAACAAGTGAGGGAGGGGGATTCAAACCTTAGTTTTTCTCATAAAGAACCAGGCAATATCACTTAGGTATGGGGCAATTGGCAACAATTCAAGGTCAGTGAATCTAGTTTTACGAAAGTTCTTAAATAAAAATCATTTTATCTAATTAACTCAAATGATTAATTTCTATAATATGTTATCGGCTAGAAGACTTAATGTAGCCCACATAGAGTTTATCCTAGTTGTTTGATTAATATAATTTTGGATTTTTTTTTATATATTTAATAATAGAAATAAGAGTGATATACAATAACAAAAAAAAATTGGCCTATCGTATGGTGTAATTTTTTTTCTCTTCATGGAATAAAACTTGGCCTATCAGTCTGGATTCTCAAAAAAGAAAGAATATGAGTGATATAAAAACTCATTTTATTAGGAGTCTATTTATGAACCATAAATTAAAGAGAAATTATATGTCATTAACAATTTTACAACATTTTTACAACAAATTCTAAGGCTCCGCTTGGGAGGAGGGAATAGAATGGAATGGAAAGGAATAAAAAAAATAATTTTAGAATATTCTTTCCTTCTCTTTTTTGGGAGTTTTAATGGAGAAAATGGAAAGTCCATTCCCTTGTTTGGGAGTTTAAGTGGGAGGGAATGGAATGGGTAGGAGGGAACACCCATTCCTTTCTATTCCCTTAAAATCTCAAATTTTCATTCCCCTCGAAATTGGGAGGAATGGGAGGGAATGGAATTAGATTTAATGATATTTTTACTAAAACTCCTAAAATACCCCTATATATTCAATCATTTATTTTAAAACAGGGGTTTAATAGTAATATTGTTATAAAATGATTCCATTCCATTCCCTCCATGTTGCTCCCAAACAGGATTACTTACATTCCATTAATTTTCATTCCTTTCCATTCCTTTATTTTAAAACATCCAAACAAGGTTACTTAATTCCATTCCATTCCATTCCATTCTTTTCCATTCATTTCCCTTACTTAAATACATTCCATTCCATTCCATTCCTTTCTATTCTCTTATGATTGTCTCATTCCATTCCATTCCATTCCTTTATGAACTCCCAAGCGGAGCCTAAGTAGCAGGTTATTATTGGTTGTTATTGTTGGAGGGAAAAAAGTAATCTTAGTGTTAATTTTAAATTTGAACTAATAACAATTAACCACTTGTGATTTGTTTTAAAAATATTGTAAAATTGTTGTAGACGTAGCATCTCTCTAAATTAAAACGTCATTTGCTGAATAGACGTTACTTTTGGTGACCAATTACTTGACTAATAACAATCAATGATACTTTTTGATGGGAGGATTGAGAAGTATAAATAGTGTATCGACATTAAAATTGAGGGGGTCTTTGGTAGGCCATAAAGGCATTAATGAAAAGAATTCCTTCACCATTATACAGTGGATTTTCTTTGTACATTAATTGATCAATAATGGCATGACGTATCATTTTAAATTTCTTACATGTAAACTATAATTCAGTTATTAATCATTAGATTTGTTAAAGGGTAATAGAAATTAGTTGCAGTGTTTACTACATAATATAATAGAAAATTATTTTAATCAAGTACTCGTAAATAAGTTTGGATTTATTCAACAAGAAATGACCAAAATTTAATCATGCTATTTAGCTTCGCAAGGAGATCAAATCTGACTTATGTTTAACATAAAATTAAATGAACCAATTTGGAAATTTTAATATATAGTTTGACTCAACTTGTTTACAACCTAAATCGTGAATTGCATGAGAATGTCAAATTAATTATGGAGTCACTCACCTTGATTATAGGCTCTATGTTGTCCAACACCCCCCACAACAAAACCGTAAGAAGTGGAGAATGGGAAATTTAAAACTAAATTCTCCTCGTAAGGAAACATGTCAATCATATTTGGTTACAAGGATTTTAGACTCTTTCTAATCCACAAAAAGGAGGAAAAAAAAGCATCAATGCCTTGCAGGGGCATTTATGCCATTATGAATTTTTTTTAATGTTTCATTGAAAATATTAATATGGTCTGATCTTGTAGAAATTATAAAATCTATATGATAAACAAGTGATGTGATCCACCATTCTATTAAAAAACTTCCACCTGTTTAAAATTGTTAGTTAGAATTTTTTTTTAAATAGAAATTAATTACTAACTTAGCAATTTTAAACAAGTGGAAGTTTTTTAGTATAATGGTGGACAAATAACGTGATCCACCAGAGGACTCTATAATTTCTTCCGATCTTAGTGCATGATATTTATCTTCCACTCAAAATAATAACTTATTTTTTTGTTTCTCTTTTAAATAGGGAGAGTTTGATCGGATTTAAGATACATAAATGAAGTATCACAAAGTCTATCACTTTAACCCAAAATAATAAATTAGGAATCTTATAAAGTGAGAGCTTTATACAAAGAAAATATATGTTTGGTGGATTACCCAAAATAATAAATTAGGAATCTTATAAAGTGAGAGCTTTATACAAAGAAAATATATGTTTGGTGGATTCCGCGTCATGGACAAAGTGCTTAGGAGTTTAAGGGTAAAAATATCTGACATTAAATATATGTGTTTCTAACAACCCCGAGGGAAAGGGAAAAAAAAGGATTATCAAGACATTAAATGCTCATGCTTTGCAATTTGGAATTATTGCATCTTGTGCAAGATATTGCCCACGAATCTCGGTGCATATTGGATAACCCTTTTAAGACATTACCATATACAAAAGAAGTCAACTATGTATTGTGCAATATAAATCTAGTGAACCCCCACCGTCTCTCTCATCAGCCTCTCTTGCTTTCCTTCCTCAAACTCCCATATTTGTTTCTGTGATTCTTACCAGTTTGCTTGAAGAAAAAAACAAGAAGAAGAAGAAAAATGTCTCAGAAAGTAGGTCGCCACCAAAGGAAGCCATCACAGAGTGTGTTCATTTCCCTTGAAGACCTCTCAGCTCCTTCTTCGGACAATGCTGATGCAGACAAGGCTGTTCCACCTCCACCACCCCATCAGGCTCTGCCACCGCAGCAGACTCTTGCTCCTCCTCCAAGCACTCCGGCTCCACCATCGGCATCGACCGAGTCTTTGCCAGAAAATGATACCAAACCAGCAGATTTGGGAAACTAAAACTAGTATTGTGCTTTATTTTGAATGAATACAAACTAGCATTTGATTTGGGTTATGGAAGTATCGACACAGTTGGGAACGCTCATAGCGGTTAGCTTTAAACTTTGATGGTATAATAGACAGTTGGAAATGTATTTCCTTTTCTATGTTTTGTTCTCTTTGCTGAAAGAAAAATCTGTGTTTGTTTTAGTACTGCTAAAATATATATATATTGCTTGCTTAATTGGAATCATGCGTACGTTGTTTGTTTGGTTTTTATTTTTCTGAATAAACTCATATTATTAACGAAAAACATATATATAACAGATCTCAATCATTCCCCTTAAGCTTACAAAATCACGGGCTAAGAAATTGACTTCTCTTACAACATGACTAAAGGCCAGAGAGGAGAGAACCAAAAAATAAAAAATAACCAATCTAGTATCATCAACGTGGTACGTTGTTTAATGGTTCACGGCCGTATCTGTTTAATCTAACAATAGATGATGGTCAATGGAGACACAAATGATAATAATGATGATGATGATGATGTCCATATTGACTAAAGTACGATAGCAAGGATGTACAAGAGCAATTACCCTAATAAAAATTTTAAAAAGTTAATGTCTATTAATAATATTCGAAGACAGCAAATTTTTTTTTTTTTTAAATTATTGATAACATAAAATATCGTTAAGACAAGATCGATCCTTTGAACCCATCCTTATATTTAAGTATATTATATCATACAATAAGGGTATTGGATCTATAAAATCAAGTCTTACTAATGTATGAACTCTTTAAGCTTTTAAGCTTTTGACATGATATGCGGTTTCAAAAAAAATGTCATAATGTTTTTATTTTTAGAAGAAGACGTGTTAAGTTAGTATAGGAAAAAAATTAAAAGATTGAAAATAAATCAAAGTGAATGTCTATTAATAACATTCAAAGACAACACGTTTTTATAATATTTTATTTTAATTTTGAATTATTGATGACCTAAAATATCGTTAAGACAAAATTCTTTGAACCCATCCTTATAGTTAAGAATATTATATCATACAAGAAGGGTCTTGGACCTATCATGTCCCATTAGTAATGCATGAACTCTTTAAGTTTTTGACATGAAAATATGTTGTTTCATAAAAAATATCATGATATTTTATTCTTTTTAGAAGTAGATGTGTTAAGTTATTATACAGAAAAAATAGAAGATTGAAAATAAATTAAAGTTCCTTATATTATGTACTTATTATATAATAAAAGTTAAGTCTTAGAAGTTGTAGTTACGTCTGTTGAATATCTTATTTGGTGTGGGTTTCAGTTAACTCAATTGGTAAAGTTTCTAATGGTTATATAAGAGATCTAGAGTTCAATCCTTACTTACACCAAAAATTGATTGGTGTTTTGGTCTGATGATACAGAGTTATCATAAGTAACGGAAGCCATAGACTGAAACTTTCTAAAAAAAATATCTTATTTGATTACAGAAAAATTACTAGGTACTTTCGGAGTACCATAAATACGTAGTCCCCCTCTTACATGAATGATGGGTCCTACCATGAATTTAATTAGTGAGACCCACCATTCATGTGAGAGGAGGAAGTACACATTTATGGTACTCCGAGAGTATACAATAATTTCCCTTGATTATCATACCATTGCGCCGAATTGCAACAGTTTTTTGGGATAAAATAACGGCTTAATTGTTTTATCAATTTTTGGATAAGTACAAAAGTTTAATTATTGTTTTGAAAGCTCACTACTTTGAGGTTAGATGCCAATATATATGGTATTACTTTGTTTTTGGTCATTAGTTATATGTCGAGATTTTGAATTATATATGGCTAGATTTTGTTGTTTGGAGATGCCTAATTTGGAGTTTTGAGAGTTTTGATACCATCTAGTCTCTAGAAGACTAGAATACGTAAATTATGGTATGTTATGAATCATTGATAATCTTTTAGTGATTTTTTTTTTTTTTTTTTTTTTGGAGAAGAAGTAGTGAAGGACTGATCATATTATTAGGGGATTGAGGCTGTTCAAATCAGCTTTTGTAGTGATTTTTATTGTTGAATTTTCTCGCCCAATCCTCTAATGTGGCCAAAAAAAAATCAGAGAGTAATCAATTTGTTGTTTGTCTATACTCTATATATATATGATATGACTCACTAGCTGAAGAGGTTATTATTTAGTATTTACTATTTGTATTACATATTTACATGTAGCTTGTGTATTTTGGAATAGGCAGTCATATATTAAAGAAAAATAATAATTAAATACTATCTAAAACAAAAGGAAAGACTCACGCTCACATAATTTGTTTTTCTCACATATTTACTTTTTTTTTTCAAAAAAAAAAAAAATTAAATGACTTCAATTCGTCTTCAAGTTTATGGTATCGACTTACTTTGTGTTTTGAGACTTTTATCAATTTCTCTGTATGTATGTTAAAAATACTTTGTATTCTTTAAAAAAAAAAAAAAAATTACTTTTTGTGCAAGAATGAACTTTGTCCCTTGCCTCAAGATTTTTAGTTAAACTTGCTCCAGCATGCTCAGCCATTGTGAGATAGTGCGAGTACAATTTTAGACTACACATATATATATATATATATATATATAGTTATATTTCGCCAAAAATCTTTTAATTCAACTAGTATCTCTTAATATTTTTAATAGAAATGTACATGGCTGAACTCTCTCTCATGTCCTAATTGTTGTAACTATCAAAATGAAATAATAATAAAAACTTTAGTTATAATTCAAATATTTTATGCATATTATCACGCAAAAATTGGTTGTAGGAAGTAACGTAATGTAACATTTTGATACATATTTGGTCATACAAAATACATTTCATCATATTACCAATAGACTATATTTGGTAGTTTATAGAGAAATAAAATGGAAAAACTTGTGTTTGGAAATTTATAAGAGAGGTGCTACATCCACAATATTTTTACAATATTTTCACAACAATTTATATATGGTTAGTTGTTATTAGTTCAAATTTAAACTTAACACTAAGATCACTTTTTTGCCCTAATAATAACAACCAGTTACTTATGATTTGTTATAAAAATGTTGTGGACATATCATTTCTCAATTTATAAATAAATACTTCCTTGGGTTAATTTTTGCTTTCCATGTTAAACTATATTGTATTTATAATATGTATCCAAAATTTTAAAATCTTACGGCCAATATCCCAAATTAAGAATAATTTGTGATATACACCCTCCATCCAAAATTATGGCTTAAATCAATTATGCACATTACAATGCCCTCTACAACATGTAACCATTTTGTTAATTTTTTACACTAATTTATATTTGAGGTAGAAATTATAAATTAACATCAAATTAGGAAATGTATTGTAAAATTTAGAAATTTAGTCTACACATTGAAAATACCCTTATAGTTTAGGGTTGATTATTATAATGAACCCCATGTAGTTTAATTGTAGTCAATTACGCAATGTTTGTTTCAATGGAAAACTTTGTATATAAATAGTTTTTCATATTTTTCAGTATTTGGTAGCATCTAAAAAATGGAGTCAAAGGAAAATTATATTTAATTAACATAAAAACTATGGTTTATTTTTAGAGATTGTTTTCCACAAATATTTTTGGAAAAGCAACTCTATTTCAAAGGAAGATAAAATAAGGGAAGTTGAGAGTTTCTTTTTTTTTTTTCTTTTTTTTTTTAACTCATTTAAGGTTGCTACCAAATATAGGAAAATTAGATAATTTGATAGAAAATGTTTTTTGAAAAATTATTCATTTTCTATGAAACATTATTACTAAAACAAACTAAGCATTATTCATCTATTAAAGAAATGAGAATAAAAACTTAATTTCATAGCAAATAATGAGAGGAATGATTCACTTTGCCAACATTTTGGATGTAACACGTATAAAATAATAAAATGAATGGGTACTAATGCATAACCGTTATATTTCTTCCTACAAAACGCCCAAACAAGAGGAGATTTCTGAAATGTCTCTTATAAATTTATTCGATTTACCTCCCAAACATATGGCTCAAATATTTCTAATCGGTTTTCAAAGATTAAAAAAAGCTCATGGTAGGCTGAATTTCACTATATGTATGACCTCTTTGGACCTTTTAGAACACAATCTAGCTAAGTTTTATATGACCCAATTGTGGGCTAGATCCAAATTAGGTGACCATATTTAACCTATAGGTGGATGGATTGAACACGAAGAGATTGAATTGCAAGGAAATTGTTTCGATTGATGAAACATGTTTTAGCTGCTACTGATACGCCTTTCTTTCTGCACGGAACAAAAATCCCTTAATGTGACATGGATCCCTTAATGTGACATGGGCAAGTTGGGGTGGAAGCTAGCTAAAGATACTTTGATAAGTACTAAGGGCTTGTTTGGATTGAGGGGGGAAGGAGAGGGAGTGGAGGAGAGTAGAGTAGAGTTAGTTAAAAATAGATTAATTTTGGGTTAATTCTACTATACTTTACTCTACTCCCCCTCAATCCAAACGGACTATAAGTTTTACAATATTTTTTTTTTTGCACTAAATTCCTCAAAATAATAGTGATCATAATTGGCTTGTCTTAGCCAATGGCCCAATAGGACTAGTGGGTTTTTATAGGGTGTGTTTGGAAAACTTTTGGCAGGAATCATGCTTCAAAAGTAGGTTTCATAAGTGTGCTAGAGATTGTTTCCTTTGGTGGACTAATGGGATATACTCTAGAATGGTGTGCATGAGGTAATATGTGGGGGTCAGTTTCAATTGCAAATTTGTATGCAATTAAAAGTTGATGAGGTACGGTAAATATTGATGTGAAGGGAGGTTGACACTTGATAGTGCTTGACAAGCTTTCTCTTTATGGAAAGTTGTACAAATCGATTGAAGGAAAGATTTCCTCAAGCACCTAGTTGATTTGTTACAAGTGATAGTGTGAAAATTTGGTTGATAAGGTGGTGGGGGAAGGTGATGGAGGCCAAACATTGTAGAGGTAATTTTGAATATTATAATGGTGCTCGATCCAAACCTTGTGGGGCTCAATATTGGGCTTATTGAACGACCCTTTCCCTTACTCCAACCATAATGATATATATCGAACACCATATGACTTTGTTCATTAACATAAATAATTTATTGTTGTAAAATGGACTATTGCTTAAAGAATATTTTGCTTTAGTGACAAAAGATAATAGGTGTACCATGTAGCCAATGGCATTTATGGTAGAACCTTCTCTTCATTTTTGTTGTTGTCCAATAATGAATGAAGTATCTTTTTCCTTTTTCCTCTTAAATGTACCATTTCACCTATGAATGGCAAAAATTCTCCATCTCGATTAACTCACCCTGCCCTACCCTACGCAGATTTTTCCTACCCTAAAAAGGTGACAGGGAAGGGATGGGTTGCCAATCCATGTAGTCCTGAATGTGCATACATATGTTTTTAGGCCAAAATATTGTTTTCATCCCTAAAGTTTGCATGATTTTTTTTTTCATTCCCAATCTATCGAAAATGTTACATTTTCTATTTTTAGACTAAAGTATTTTCTTTATTGGTTTTATCCCTAGACTATTAAAAATTAAGTTATTTTTTCGTCCTCATTTTGCTCCTAAATTATTGGGAAAAAAAAATCCAAAATATTACAGGAGCAAAAAACAAACTATTTAAAGTTACATTTTTTTTCTTTTTTTTTTATTATTATTTAAATTTAGTATAATTTAATATTTTTTATTTATTTATTATAACATATTCTATTACCATCCAAAAGCACTTGCTTCATCTCTTTCGTATCACTCTCAAGATTGTTCCTCCCATTTTTATCTCATCACTACCTTGTTAATGTTGAAGTCATCTCATTAGGCGTGACAAAAATACTTCCAACCTACCTTGAGCCCGGTTTGCCCCACTTCTACCTCACACGAGTTTCCCCATCCCAAAAAAGCTACGAAACACCCCTAATTTGACATACTTTTCATTTAATTAAATTATTGGAAACACTTGCAATTCAATAAAACTTTTAAAATTAGGTGATCACATGAAAGAACATGCTTGCAATATAATTAAAGTTAAATATTTGTATTTGGTATTTTTTTTTTTGTGAGAGTTGCTAATTATTATTATTAACATATTATGTTATTTATTATCAAAATTCAATATTCTATTGTGTTGGGTCGATGCAGAAAAATAATCTTGATGGGCCCTCGCCCAAGCCAAGTTTGAAGGAAGTATCCAAAATTTTAGGATCACGATCAGTTCTACACCTCTTTTAATAATTTTTTCAGTCGATATGTAGTATTTTCTCAAACTTATGATGTATGATGTAGGTAATTAGTTCTACACGCATTTTAATAATTTTTTTAATAGATACATAGAATTCTCACACTTATGATGTGTGATGTAGGTGATTGTGAATTTTTGAATTAAAAAAAAAAAAAAATAGGAGCACAATCAATTCACAAAAAATCAAGACAAGATTCTAAGAATTGCCCTAAAAAAGGGCATTATGTTTTCTCAACAAATCTATGTTTCTTGGTCCTAGGAAAGATTCAGTCCTAAGCACTTTTTAAGGGGTGAAGACCAAGAGGTGTTCAAAGAGGTTATTTGGCCTTGGTAGCAGTGTGCTCCCCAGGTAGTTGCCATGGCCTTCAAGGGGTCCCAAGGGCATGCCAAGGCCTTGGCAATCCACCCACAGGGCACATAGCCTAAGCCATGGCGTGCCTCGCGTGTGCACGCAGTCAAGGCCCTGGCATATACACTGCCTAGGCAATGGTAGCCCAACATGGGCACGCGGCACACTTGTTTAAATAATGTTTTTAATAGATACATAGTATTTCTCAAACTTATGATGTATGATGAGATGATTGTGAATTTTTGAAAAAAAAAAAATTAAGAGCACAATCAGTTCTACACCCGTTTTAATAAATTTTTAGTAGATACATTTATTTCTCAAACTTATGATGTATGACGTAGGTGGTTGTAAATTAAAAAAAAAAAAAAAAAATTTAGGACCACAATCCGTTCTACACTCATTTTAATAAATTTTTAATAAATACTTATTATTTCTCAAACTTATGATGTATGATGTTAGTGATTGTAAATTTTTGAAAAAAAAAAATTAGGAGCAAATCAATTCTACACTAGTTTTAGTATATCTTTTTTAATTATAGATATGTAGTATTTCTCAAACTTATGAGATATATACGATGTAAGTTGTGAATTTTTGAAAAAAAATAATTTTAGGAGCATTTTTAGTTCTACACCCATCTATATATCTATGTATATAATAATAGGTGAAGTTGAGAGAAAATCCAATTAAATTTCAATTTTGCACTATGTGTTTTTTTTTTTTTTTGGTTAAGTGAGTTAATTAGGTTCTCAATTTTGTGCCATGTGTCCTATTTAAATTTTTAAAATTGTTGTGTCAAAATAAATAATACATTAACACCTAATACAAAACCAAGAAAACCACAAAGATAACCTAAACGAGAACATTTCACCTGGACACTTCTATGTAGACTCTCAACCTCCTCTCTCTCTCTCTCTCTCTCTCTCTCTCTCTCTCTCTCTCTCTCTTAAATGTTTCTCTAAATATAATATCAACCTCTAACCACCTGCTACCATCAACAAACAATTATTAACAACAAACCGGCAACCCCCCCAATGCACAACAAACATATTTGTAAGTAAACTTGCAGCCATTTTCTATTCATATTCATTGACTTATGAAACATTGTCAATTCCTTTTCTCACATGTTTTTTTTATTATTTTTTTTTTAATTTTTTAATTTTTTAATTTTTTTTTACGGTTTACAACTCTTTTACTTCATAACTAACCATTGAATTTAACAATATAAATATTCAAATGTATAAATGAAACTTAAATCCCATATGAGGATTAAAATAATCAACCATACAAATTCGAAAAATATGGCTTTTGGAAACAATACTTCATTATAATGTAGTTTAAAATAATGAGTTGTTTTCCTTATACTATTTCTTACTATTTCGTGGCTTATATATATATAATAATAAATGAAACTGATAGAAAATCCAATTAGATTTCAATAGAATTCTCAATTTTGTGCCACGTGTTTTTTTTTTTTTTGGTCAAGTGAGTTAATTAGATTCTGAATTTTGCGCCATGTGTCTTATCTAAATTTTTAAAATTGTTGTGCCAAAAAAAAAAAAAATACATTAACACCTAATACAAAAACCAAGAAAACCACAAAAATAACCTAAACAAGAACATTTCACTTGGACACTTCTATGTAGACTCTCAACCTCCTCTCTCTCTCTCTCTCTCTCTCTTAAATGGTTCTCTAAATATAATCTCAACCCCTAACCACCTGCTACCATCAGCAAACAATTATTAATAACAAATCGGCAACCCCCCAATGCATAACAAACAGATTTGTAAGTAAACTTGCAGCCCCTTTTCTATTCATATTCATTGACTTATGAAACATTGCCAATTTCTTTTCTTACATATATATATATATATATATATATATATTTTTTTTTACGGTTTACAACTTTTTTGCTTCATAATTAACCATTGAATTTAACAATATCAATATTCAAATGTATAAATGAAACTTAAATCCCGTATGAGGATTAAAATAAGCAACCATACAAATTCGAAAAATATGGCTTTTGGAAACAATACTTCATTATAATGCAGTTTAAAATCATGAGCTGTTTTCCTTCTACTATTTCTTACTATTACATGGCTTCTATATATAATAATAATAATAATAATAATAATAATAATTATTATTATTATAATAATAGGCGAAGCCGAGAGAAAATTCAATTAGATTTCAATTGAATTCTCAATTTTACGCCACATGTTTTTTTTTTTTTTTTTGGGTCAAGTGAGTTAATTAGATTCTCAATTTTGCGCTATGTGTCCTATCTAAATTTTTTAAATTGTTGTACCAAAATAAATAATACATTAACACCTAATACAAAAACTAAGAAGACCACAAAAATAACCTAAACAAGAACATTTTACATGGATACTTCTATGTAGACTCTCAAGCTCCTCTCTCGCTCTCTTAAATGTTTCTCTAAATATAGTCTCAACCCCTAACCACTAGCTACCATCAGCAAACAATTATTAATAACAAACCGGTAACCCCCCAATGCACAACAAACATGATTGGGTGTATAAGAATGCTAACAGAGCTACACGTCTTAGTAAGATGGTCTTTCAGTCTTTGTCAAACTCTTTTTCAAGTTATTTTGGTGAAAGGATTGGTCTCTTAAGAAATGTTGTATTGACATGACTAATTCTATTTTTACGTTTATTATTCTAAATGTTAATTTTAATTTATTTTTTAATTCATAATTAGTAAGTAAATAATTTATATATATATATATATATATATATATTTGTGATTATTTTTAAATGGACCATGCATATACACAGAGGTACACGTTACTTTACATTCCCAAATTTATGATGTATGATGCAGCCATGCAGGTGATTGTGAATTTTTGAAAAAAAGAAAAGAAAAAAGAAAAAGAGTGATTTTATGTGAAAGTGAATTACTTTAGTGACTACAAAAACTCAAATTTTATACTACCAAATCCAAAGCCAACGACCACCCAATATCAGTCTGTGCAAATAGTACATCGACACTAGCTGAACTCGCTAAGCCAGCCCAGAATCAATTAAGATCCCATCGATCACTCCCTCATTGAAAGGTTTCTTCATAATTCTTCTTCCTTATCAAGATCTATGAAGCACATTACAAATACACACAATTAATGCTTTAGTCAGTCGGGTTTTTTTTTTTTTTTTTTAATTTTAATTAATTTATTTATTTTTATGGTTTTGCAGAGAGAAATGGCATCTGGGGATGGTGGTACTGAGAGATGGTGCGTGGTGACAGGAGGTCGTGGTTTTGCTGCTCGTCATTTGGTTGAAAAGCTCATCTCATATAACATGTTCCTCGTCCGAATTGCCGATATGGGTCCCACCATTAGCCTTGACCCTCATGAGGAGAATGGAACTCTCGGCCAAGCCTTGCGTTCTGCTCAAGCTGTTTATGTTTCCATGGATCTTCGAAACAAGGCCCAAGTTCTCAAAGGTTTGCTCACCCCTTCCAACTGTTTGATAAAATGCCTAGCTGAAAATTTTTCTGCATAAGTTTTGAAATTTTTTTTGTTTTTGTTTTAATAATGATAATAAACAGCATTGGAAGGAGCTGAGGTTGTGTTCCACATGGCTGCACCGAATTCTTCGATCAACAATTACCAGCTACATTATTCGGTCAATGTGGAAGGTACAGAGTGCTAGGCGTGATGGGTGTTTAGCCTATTGGCTTTTTTTGATGTGCTTTTGGACTTTGTTGAATCTTTCTTTGTTTTGGGTGTTTGAGTTTGTTTGTCTTATTTTGCTGTGGTTGGTTTATGATTTATTATAGGGACCAAGAATGTTATTGATGCTTGTATTGAACATAAAGTGAAGAGACTGATCTATACTAGCTCTCCTAGTGTGGTCTTTGATGGGGTTCATGGCATTTTGGATGGGGATGAATCAGTGCCCTACCCGGCTAAGGTACTCACTTCACTTTAAAAGTGTTGAGTTTGTTGTTGTTGCTGCTGCTAACCCATACAGGGCACCAAAAAGCTTGTCAAAAAATTTTAAATCTATTACTTATATTAGAATAAATCTAAAAATAAATAAAAATTAAAAGCTTTCAATTTATATTATTATGTCTATTACTTATGAACATCGAACAATCTCTTTGCTTGTGTCTGTTTTTTGTGCTGATCTTGTAAACTTTAGTAATATTATCTATCCTCAATTTATAATGTCCTTTCTGTTGGTTAGAATGTCTACACAATGCTTATATTGTCTTCACCTGTTTCAGCACAATGATTCATATTCAGCAACTAAATCTGAAGGAGAGGCATTGGTTATCAAATCGAATGGGACTAATGGACTTTTAACATGCTGCATACGTCCTAGCAGCATTTTTGGTCCTGGAGATAAGTTGTTTGTTCCATCTTTAGTTGATGCTGCAAGGGCAGGGAAATTGAAGGTATGTATATATTCATTGTTCTTCTTAGTGATGAATTTGTCTCCATTTTTGTTTTCTGGTTGTGCATGTGATATACAACAAATTGGACATTATGATGGGTTCAGTCATCCACATCTATGATGTGATACGTGAATGACACAGATTTTGACTAAGACATTGATCAAATAATTATTAGACAAGAAATTTGACCACTAAAAACATTGATCAAATCATCATTTGATCATTTAATTGTGCCTCTCTGCTTGGTAGGAAGTTCCAGGTTTGGGTACAAGAATCTTCTAAATCATATAAAATTGGGGTACCGAGTGGTGAATACATTTGGGCTATATGTATGTAAATGTATACAAATGCAAACACTCACACACATACACATATCACGCTTGTCAAAAAAGAAGAAGATTATATTACACAGAAACACACACATAAGTGCATTACATTAACATTCAATAAAATCTATTATTGATTCCTTTCTTTTCTAAAATGATCAGTTCATTGTTGGAGATGGCAACAACATTTATGACTTCACTTATGTTGAAAATGTGGCACATGCCCATATATGTGCTGAGCGAGCTCTTGCATCAGAAGGGATGGTTGCAGAAAAAGCATCAGGCCAGGTTCATATATGCGTGTGTGTGTGTGTGTAGAGAGAGAGAGCTTCTTCCATCAAATCCAATTGTCATCTACGGGGAAGATTTGAAAAGCAAAGTTACTGTTGGGGGGGGGGGTGGATTCTAAGTTTGAATGCATTTATTTTTTGTTCTCAAATGGGTTGTGCTTCTTTGCTTATTCTGGTTGTGCTAGAACCAATTTTGATTTATCCAATTTATTGCATGTGACTATATTGTTGGAATCTTTGAGACTTAAAATATGAGATAGGCTGTATTGTCAAATATCCATAGATATAACAATGCAGTGTAGTGATAGGCTTTAGGTGGAGATGTATCATGCATCACTTAAAATGATTTGATGGTTGAAAAACACCAATTTGAGAGGAGAATTGACTGACCTGAGGAAGAAACTGGGAGGAGGCAGTTGAATGGGACCAATGGGTAGCTTGGACCCATTGACTTTGTGTGAGTGAGAACATGGCCTGAACAGACTCTAACTTCCGTAATTTATGGGGTGCATATGCTTGGTTTGGTGAGCTTATGGTGAAGCCCAAAGGCAAGAAAACCTCATTGGGGGTGGACTGGTGGAGGCAGTCTTGGTGACTTCCTGCACCATGATAGGTACTTTGAAGCTTTATGGTCCCTGTTCTGGATAGGCATTAGGCATAACAGTGCATTCTCTGCATCCTTAAGCAACTTTAAGATTGAACAAAGGTTTTTGCTTGAACTTTCTGTGTACGCAACCACCTTCAATGGTATTTTATTTTTGGGCCGGGAAGGGACCGCCCGTGGGGGGGTGGGGGGGAGGGGATGGTTGTTTGTAATTCACTGTTGGGAACTTTACTTGCAGCTAGAATTTTATTTTTATACTTCTCTGTCAATTCCATTGAATTCTCTGATGGAATCATATCTTCTCAAAAAGGGGTATACACTTATGGTGCCCCCCCTCCCCTTTTATCATCTGTGCCAAGGCCCAGATGGCATGTTCTTGGGATTTTTAATGCATTTCGTAGGTGATGAAACAAAAATAGAATGCCAATGTGCAAGCTTTATGATTTGGAACCAACCTGCAAAAGGATTTATGCTGGACAGGTTCAAACATTTTTATTCAGATACTTATAAGAGAAGAAATTTGAAGTTTTTGGGGGATGATTATCAAAAAAACGTGTCAATATGTCTGAGTTAGTTTAGAGGCATACATCAATTTAATATTCTGTTTCATGGCATTTTCTTTACAATTGCAGATTTATGCCTCAAAATTTAATTGGAATGTCTCCTAGGAAAGTTAAACAAGAAGATAAATATATGAGTGAGAACATGTCCAACTAGGATGTTATAACTGGGTTTTGGCAGGTTTGTTAAATGGAGATTGGTTTTGCAGGCATATTTTATTACCAACATGGAACGCATGAAATTCTGGGAGTTTGTCTCGATTGTCCTGGAAGGTCTTGGCTATGAAAGGTATTGCTTTTAATTAATACCTTTTCATTTTGTGCAAATGTGCTGTCATAATGTTGGTCCTCGTCTTCTTCTTCTTCTTTGATCTTTGTCTCATTTATGGTCAACTCAACCAGTTCTTTGTTATGTTAAATCTTCAACTTGTCATCTGCAGGTCAACATGACAAAGGTCATTTGAGTTAGTTATGTTACATTTTTAAAGCTGTCATTTCTGTATTAGAAGCAACAGATGCATCCTTATCCACTGCTATAAGGAAGAAAAAATTTATCCAAAGCTATAAGGAAGAAAAAACAAAACGAGTTAAAAATGAAACTGGTTCTATTTTCTATCAAGTTTGTCTAGATTAATGAATCATTTGTTTTAGTGGAAAACGTTCCACTCATTTTCTGGGATTTGGTATGGCAAAAAACTTTGGTCAATAGGAAACTTGTAGCCTAGTCAACTGAAAAAAGCGGAAAATGTTTTCCACCCTTTTACCTAAGCTGTCAGAGATAAAACACTAAAACAATTTCCATTTTGACATGTACTATTTTTTATAGTTATTTAGATGGGGCAGAGCTAGGGGGTTTCTGCCCCCTTGGGGGGGGGGGGGGGGTTTGCCCCTCCCTGCCAAAGTTAAAAGAATACCCCTTAGTGTATAAGCAATTAAATATGGAAATAATTATATAACAAACTCCATAATTTGATATTGTTTTCGAGTTAAACTCTATTTTTTTAGCTTAAATATTTATGATATTGTTTAAATTGTTACAATTTGATCTTTTTCTGAGTTCAACAAAAAGTGATGTAATCCAATTACTAAGATAATTCCACGAGAATTGTAGAATTTTGATACTGAAAAAATTGCAACACAACATATTCATATGCAAAATATTCCTAATAAATAAACTTAATATAACGGATATGCTATATTTTTATGGATTTTATAACATAAAAATTCTGTTTAGTATTCTCATTAGTGGCGATATATATCATCTAGTATAGGCCAATGTTTTGGTTGGGACGGAACTAAGGGGTTCTTGTACCAGTTTGAGAATTAGTACTAAAAAATCCGGCCATATTGGTGATTGGGGAATGTTAATTATAACAAGGAAGCTTGGCTCAAGTGCTTAAGCCTTAAACAACTAATGATTACTCTTATCTGATTCACATTTTATGTTTCTTGCCCTAATAGTCCATTAGTCCCTTGGAAAGCTGCTCTTCCAACTATATGGCAAGAAAGGAATAGCAGGACCTTTGTTGGTGCTGAATGTTCTATTCACTTTATTGAACAATGCTTTTTATATTCTTTATATGATTGTATGAATGCATTAGGAAACATTTCTGTTGTATCTTTTCTTAGATTTACTAGACTCTGAAATTTCAGATTGTAACTGGTTAGGCTACTTAATACACACTCCATGTGATCCAACTAGTTCTTTATTTTATTCATTAAAAAGGAATAAAACATAGTTATTTAATTGTCGATTTCCCTTCACGTTTTGTCTGAACCAATGTAGTTTGCAGGCCAAGAATAAAGATTCCTGCCTTTGTGGTGATGCCAATTGCACATATGGTGGAGTGGGCATATAGGCTGTTAGGTCCATATGGGATGAAAGTTCCACAGTTGACACCTTCAAGAATAAGACTCCTCTCCTGCAGCAGATCTTTTAATTGTTCAAAAGCAAAGGATCTACTTGGCTATGCGCCTGTTGTACCACTTCAGGTTCTTTTTTGTTTCATTAGAAAAGATTAATAAGTTGCTAAGAGAAAAAAAAGGGATAGAAAAGAAAAGAAAAGAGGTGGGGGGGGGGGGGTAAGAGTGAAGATACATTTGTTTTTCCATGTGGAAATATTTTCTTGATTGTTTTGAATCTAGTTGCTTAATTCTTTGGTATTGGATGAAGTTGTATAAGGATTTACCAAAGTTCTCTGTTTAGTATATGTCATGTCTGCTGAACCTCATAACCCCTAGAGTTAACACAATTAGTTGGGGATCATGCCTGATGAACCAGCGCTCACTCGTTTGAGTCTTCCCTTTCCTTCCCCTCATCTTGGGGCCAAAAAAAACTTATATATGTGTGTGTATGTATGTATGTATGTATAAGGAAATGTTTTTTGCTGATCCACATGGGTTAAGTAGCTATGGCCCCATGATTTATCTTTGAACTCAACATCGAGGATTTGCTCTCATGAGCTGTGCAACCGTTATAATTGCTTGGCAATAACCTTTTAAAAAGAAATTTTTGGATTGCTGATGTAAATTTCCCATAATGATTTGTCTTCTACATATTTAGATAATTGTGATGTGGTCTATTTTTGTTGTCCGAGTCTTAAGTACATTATAAACTCTGGATAGTTCTGCTTGATAAACACTTACCAATAACACTGAGAAAGATCCATTCACCATTTATATTCCAAGTTAAGTCCTTGTGTTGGTATAATACATGTCACAATTAGATTATTATTATTATTATTATTTTTAATTTTTAATTTTTTTTTCCTGTAGGAGGGTCTAAAGAGGACAATTGAGTCATACTCACACTTGAGGGCTGAACATCTACCCAAAAGAGAGGGGCCTTCTAAAGCTTCCATATATCTTGGAAAAGGAATGGGTAAAAATCATCAATTTATATTCATGTTACTACGTTTTGGTATATTTGGCTATGTTGCATTCCCATATGCTATTCTTTGGACGTTCTGCTTATATTGGGTTGCAGAATTCAGTCATTCTGGGTTAACTTGAGTTGTAAATATGGATGATAGTTTACTTATAAAAAAATATAGATACAATTTTTTTGATAACATAACTGTATTAATGTAAAATAGAAGCCCAAGTACACAGGAGGTAAACTTTATACACACAAACTCTCCAGGTAAAATGGTTAATCATATAGAAGAGAGAAGTAAAAGAAAAGGATTTCAAAGCTAGCAACCAATCAAACTTCAGATCAAGAATGGTCCATTCACAACCTTCGAAACTTATAGCATTTCATTCCTTCCAAATGCCCCACATTAAACAATGAGGCACAACTTTCCAAATTGCTATGTCTGATGAGGACCAAAGCAGCAACCTTGCCAAGAAGCTAGTATATCCAAAACTCTCTTCGGCATAACCCAGTGATCTCCGAACCAAATACAATAGTCCACATCTTAGTAGCTAAGGGGCAATGCATAAATAAATGGTCCAGTTTCCCCATTACATTTCACACATATAGCACCAATCTATCACACTAATACGTCTCCTTTGTAGATTGTCAATAAGTCAGAATTTTCCCCAAAGCTGCTGTCCAAGGAAAAAAGAAACTCTAGGTGGTACCCTCGATCTCCAAATAATTTTCCAGGGAAAAAATGCGTCAATTTTAGACATTAAAGATCAATAGTACCCTCCAACAGACACACCCTGATCCTTGGCCACTTCCAGCAAGGATATTAAACTTATGCATAAGCAAGTTCCCATGAAAAGGTAACCATCATGGATAGAAAAGTCTAAATATTGTGCTCGTTGCCCACTCAATAATTCAGTGTATATGATGCTGACATCCTTACACAAAGGATCAAATCCAATCACTTGTACAGCCAATGAAGTACGGATATAGACCACCCGACTTAATGCATCTGCTTCCCTATTCCCAATTCCAGCTTTGTGCTTGAGAACAAAAGTGTATTCTTGCAAAATGGAAACCCACTTTTCATGCCAATAATTCAACTTCTTTTGAGAGTAGATATATTTCAAAGCTTCATAATTTGAGTAGAAAAACATTGGAATTGATTCTCTATTCATAAAAGAGCCTGCAAAGGTGGCTAAAATCTGATCCTCTGTCCTCTCCACATCCTCAAACACACGCCTATTATTTTGTGGAGCATATGGCGGAAATGTGATAGGCATACATTTGAGGATGTGTTTCTTGAGGTGTTGTAGTGACTGGATTGCTCTTTTATTTGGCCATAACAGCAAATACAACTCTACTTTTTTAACTCTTGCGTTCAAACTTTTATTGTTAAGAATGAAGAGATGCTTATTTTGAGTTTCAGCAATATTCTTGAGAGTTTATTTATTTATTTATTTTTTATTTAGTTTCAGCAATATCCTTAGGCTTGACCACTTGTTTTAGAAATATGGTTACATTTTCAAGGGAACTAGCTTATGTTAGTTAAGAAGATGACAAAGAATAGATTTTGGATAGTGAAGAATTGGTGAAAAAGAGCACGTTTTGTCTTGCATACTTTTTATGGTTGGATGTCTGTGGCGAGTGACTTCTCATTTTCTTTGCTTATTGATTTTTAGATTTGTGTTCTTTTTGTTGATTTTCTTGGCCCTACCTAGTACACTACCGGTGTATATGGGGAGTGGTCTGTAATTTTTTTTTTTCTCTCTGTTTTTAATAAAGTTCACATTGCTTGTAAAAACAATGGTGAAAAAGAATACTTCTGGCTGACCAACCCTGATTAGTTGTGATCCCAAAATTTTGGGATTAAGGCTTGTTTGTTGTATCATACTCCTATTCTGTTGTATTTTAGTTTTT
Source organism: Quercus variabilis (assembly GCA_030445155.1). Classification (NCBI taxonomy): domain Eukaryota; kingdom Viridiplantae; phylum Streptophyta; class Magnoliopsida; order Fagales; family Fagaceae; genus Quercus; species Quercus variabilis. Next base: position 43,985,669 of record CP129451.1, read on the forward strand.
CTAGAATAACTATCTTGCAATGTTTGTATCATATTAGGCCAGGACTGTATCCATATTGGTGCTTCATAGCCCGTCATAATCTTGAGGCAACTAACAAGGAATCCATTCCATGTTATCACCATCGATTCTATGGCACCTACCTCATGTTCTTGTTATGTAAGCTAAAGGGTATATTCAAGGTTCAAACGTCCAAAGGGATATTATATTCAATCTAGTTGTTGTGCAACGTTGTTCATGGACAATTTTTTTTTTTTTTAAAAAAGAAAAATCTGAAGAAGGCCCAATTTATCGATTTGGGTTTTCATATGACCTTAAATTAGGGGGTTTGAAGACTTAAAGATGGACAAGCCAACCCTGCGGATGTTGCAATTGAGTTGAAAAGAAAAGCATATAAAACTTGTATCTCTTATATGACCTGAAATTTGGGGATTTGATCAAAATGAACAGGCAAACTCTAAGGAGGTTTCAATTGAGTTCATAAAACAAAAGGCATATAGGAATTTGTTTCTAACATATATACGTGCAAGCATCCACATGCATATGAACATGTATGTATGCACTCTAGCAGAAGTAGTGAAAAACTTGCTACAAGTACACCCCAAGCCTTAGCCTTCTTAAGCCTTTCCTTCCTATGAGCTATACTCAAGATTACTGTAGCACGTGCAGCGAGAAAAATTTATTTAAGAGCTTATTATTTTAGATTTTGTCATTTGAGATACCAAATTCACGTTTTGAATTGTGAAATTGGGCTTCATTGCGGTTGTGGATTTCATGGATTGTTGTTAAGGATTTTATGAGATGTACTTGTGACTTGATTGGGAGTCCCCTTGTTGATGTAATCCTTGAAGCCTATTAAAAGAGGCTTCAGCAATAGTTTGGAGTGGTGCAAGTTGAATACAATTTTTCCCGAGTTTGAGTTTTTCTACAGCTTGGTGGTGATTCCAAGTACCTCTAGATGGTGAAGCCTAAGGTTTTGGGCAGGGTGGTGAAGCTAGGGTTGTTCAATTTTTCTAATTCTTTCTTATTCTCAGTCTCGTGCTCCATCAAAGACCTCCCCTCTTTCAAATGGAGAGATATAGACTTGGCTACAAGGACTGGTATAAACACATACATTTTAGTGTTTTCAAAATTCAACACAGTATGATTGTTGACAATTGACATGTCAAATGCTGACGCATTTAGCTGTCTGACAAACAGTACATATGTGCATTGAAAAGTGCTCAGATACCTTATTTATTTATTTCTTATGGTTTACAATATCAGATGCTGATGCATGTTGGAAATAAGCGCTTATATTTCTTATTAAGTTTATAAATTCTATTGTGTTTGGACATCTAGAGGAAACATAAGGATATTCTTATTTTATGGGACTTATGATTGTTGTACTTTTGTCAAAACATAGTTTTTAGTCCAAACATTGGGATTGAAGTTGTAATATACATCAATTCATTTAAATTTAATGATGAAGTAATCCATTAACTGCTATATCCTTTTGCAGTTGCTGACACATTACTCTGGAGGGACAAAAAAAGGACACTTACTGCATTGTTAGTTTTGGTTGCTATTTACTACAACTTCATTGCATCTGGATTCACCCTCCTGACTACCCTTTCAAAACTTCTCTTGGCAACATCAGTTTTCTTGTTTATCCATGGCATTTTACCAGAAAAAGTGTATGTCTGGCTATTCTCTTCTTGGACGTGTCAATATTCCATTTAACATGATTACTGCTGTTTAACATGTTTCACCCATGGTTGAAACTTGTTAATGTGTTCTGACTGGATGGGAGGCTGTCAGAACGCAGAAGCATATAACTGATGTTATTAAACGCATTGTCTACTATGGCAGATTGGGATATACGGTTGAGAAAATACCCCGGTCACGTTTTCACTTGTCAGAAGAGATGTCAAGAAGAGTTGCTTTGTCAGTGGCTTCATCTTGGAATGTTGCTGTTGATGTTTTAAAATCTCTTTCAACAGGACATGACTGGACTCTGTTCCTTAAGGTATTTAGCACTCTTTGAATGTTTACTTGCTATTTATCTCAACTAGCCTATGGATTGTGTGGTGCATCTTGAAATACTTTGTAAGAAATTATCTTATGACCCATGTATGATATTTATTATGTATGATAATGTTTGTGGAATTCACTTTAATCGTATTAGATGTCATTAAAAAAATAGGAAATGCAAATCTACTAATACAATTTTTTCTTACCGATCAAAAAAAAGAAGAAGAAAAAGCATGAGAATAAAAGCATTTGTCCTATTAATACTTTTTTTTAATCACAGTATGTAGTCCACTACAGTATTGTCCCCCTTCCCCCCCCCCCCCCCCCCCACACACACACACACACACATGTTGGATTAAGGTTACATATGGTATATCTTTTGTCAGTATAACACCGTGGAATAGCTTTTTATTGGATGTGTTTTTGACAAACCCATTGTTGAATTACATTCACCTTTTACTCTACACCTTCATTTTCACCTTATACTCTACATGTTTGCAAAATATTAAGGTTATCAAAATCAATAACTATCTCACGAATAAAATGTTAAAATTTCAATTTTAGTGCACTTTAAAATTGTCGTATGAGTTTATGATTAGTGGTACATGGTATCAGATTTTTATTTTTTTAAAATTAAAATTTGTATAGTTATGATATGATTTAAACCTAAGGTGTTCACTGCATGATGATTTCTTGTATCATCTTGCCCAAACACTACTTGGTTTTGGTGTAGGTGGGATTAAAACCTAAATCCCTTGTTCAATGACAAGAAACTTTATTTGTTGAGCTAACTAGAACTCATGTGAATAGTATCAAATTATCTCTAAATTTAGCTTGCATTTTAAAGCTAAAGTCTAATCCAATAGTAAGAATTTCAGAATATTAAATGCAACAAAAAATTCTTGACCCAACCTTATATTTTATATATATCACATGTAATTACAAGGAGTTTTGAAATGTGAATTGTTATGATTAATATAATTAAAAATATGAACATATCATTTAATTAAATTCATAAATATTTAAATATTTTGACTAATTTAAGCTCATAGTTATATTTTATTTTCCTGATTGCATGCGTTATTAAATTTGGTTTTGCCTTTTTATTTCAGTTGTTGCCAAGCAACTAAACATGACGAAGAATGCCGTATTCCAAATGAATTATTTTTTGATAATAAGTATTCCAAATAAATTGTTTTTCTTTTTGCTAAACTAAATTGTTTCTTATTTAAATTTTATAAAATTAACCATATCAATTCCTTTTATATAAATAATTAGTGTATCTTCTATCGATAATTGATACATGAAAATAAATGCATCTATCCCATTAACACATAGCAATTAGCTAATACTGTGTCAGAAATGCAACGTTTTGGTGAGGTGACGGGCTAAAAGAAGAGAATTCTCTTTCCTTTTCGAGGATTGAGTCACATGGCAGAACCTTAGACTACTATAATTAAGGTTCTTTATATATATATATATATAAGAGGATTCTCTTCTTTGAACTGGACTTTTAAGTGGTTACCCTCATTAATGAATGGTAACTTCTCTTAAAAATAGGATCATAAATATTAAATAATAAATTTCATTTTAAATTAAAAAAGAGAACTTCTAAAATTTAAGATTTTTTTCCTTCACGTTCATCTTTTTATTCCCTAAAATTTAGCTGTTTATTCCTTTTTCATCCTAATAAAAGTAAAACACCCCCAATTTAAAAAATAAAAAACTAAAAGAACTCCTAAAATTTAGCCTTCTTTACCCTCAAGTTTATCTTATTTTTCCTATCCAAACTTTTCTCCATATCATTACACCACTTTCAACCACACATTTAAAAAAGAAATTATAGTTATTGCTTATCTTTAAAGTTTATTCTTCTTATTTGTTTATTTTTTTTTTAAAATTATAATAGATGCAAATTATTGACTTTTAAAAAATAAAAATAAAAATAGAAGAGCCTTTGAGCACTCACAATGTGCGTGCTTAGAGGCTAGTATATATATAGAGTTGGGTTCAAATTACACCTGGTATAACTTTAAGTAATGTTATATTACTCAATATTTTTTAATTGGATGTGAATTTTGACAAATTCATTGTTAGATTACATTATTTTCATATATTCTCCATACTTGCAAAATTTCAAGGTGATTAAAGATTAACAGTCATGTCATCAATCAATTATTTAAATTCAAGTTTTTATAGTTTAAAATAATGCTTAAAAGAAGAGTTTATGGATCGAATGGTAAATAACATCCAATTGACATGTCAACTGGTATGAATGTTAAGAACATATAGAACATGTAATTCAATGGTAAGATTTTCAAAATATAAATTTATAACAAGTTATTGGGTGGTGTAATTTTGCTTAGAGTTACATCAGGTATAACTTGAATCCAATTTATATATATATAAAAGCAAAGCCATCCTGTCAAAAGGAAAATTTAAAACCAAATATTGAAGTAGAATAAGTTTCTAGCTCTAGCTCAAATGATACCATCTTTCCATTAGAATGGGTGGAGGGTATGGTTGTGGGTTCACACTAGGTGCATATGTAACTTACCAATAAAAAACTATTAATGACCACATTGTATTGGTGCATTGTCCTCTAACTTCTATGTTATAAACTGGCATAGGATGTGCGAAGCAGTTTTTTGATAATATTTATTTCAAAAAATTTCATTTAGGCAGACTAGTAGTGATAAAAGTTACGTTATTTAATATGAAAATGTAAACTGCCATAGCTGAGGGTTGTACTACACAAGACAAACAAAGAACTCAAAATGAAAAAGAGAAAAAAAGTTGAGTAGTATTAAAAGTTACTTTATTTAATATGAAAATGTAAACTGCCATAGCTGAGGGGTGTACTGCACGGTCAAACAAAGAACTCAAAATGGAAAAGAGAGAAAAATAGTTGAGTATGTACTTTCTCAGAAGGAATTCATAGGCTCTCAGAATGAGTACCTATATATGTGGCAAGTTTGGTTTTATTTCTATGAAGTCAACTTTAAAAGGTTTCTAGGGTAAAATTTGTGCAGCATGTCACTTTTTTTTGGTTGATTTAATCCCCAAAAAAGAGAGAGAACATAGTTTAGTTGGTACTTGGACAGTTTTGGTAACCAATGGAATTTCAAGAAGGAAACTATTTGGTCTCATGTCCATAAATACGCAGGGAAACCAATTCTGTCCCCATTTATGACTTTTTCAAAGTCATAGTCCAAACAATGCCTCACTCATAAATTCTAAGAATGAATACTGTGCCCCTTTCGTCTAGAACGAGTTGAAAGGTTTTTGATTCAATGTGAAAGATTCATAACCCTACCATGACATAAGAAAGTCTCTTGGCTAGTTCAAGGTAGTCGTGGCCTTTCTAATGGTGATGAGAGGGGGAGAGAGATAGAGTTGTTGGAGTCAGCTGCCAAAATTGATTTCTTGATAATTTGATATTTTACAACTGGGGGAGGGGGGCATTCAAACCTTGGTTCTCTTAATAAAGGACAGCTAATTATGCAACCGAACTACAAGGGTTAGCTAATGGAACCACCATATTTGAGATGATTTTTTTTTTTTTTTGGATGATGTAGGAGAACTTCACTCAGATTAATTGCATATCGTAGAGCATACTGTATAACAATCCTCACTGTTAATCAAACTTCTACAGGTAATTGACCCACCAGCCAGAATCAGTTACTGGGTAATCCAAGGACTTTTCACTTCTGAGAATAATTAGTTGTTTCATTCAACCAAAAGCATATGGTTGGAAGGGAACATTCAATAATGTGGACTAAATATTGGAGATGAAATCTTTGTTGGTCAGATTGTTGTTTGAATGGTCTAGGACCTGTGGAGCTAGTGATATGTGTTCTATTGTAGACATTATAGGCTTGCTGGTGGTGGATGAAATCTTCACCAATAGAATTTGGTGGGAGGAGTACAAATGAAATTGTAACAATGTTGCAGACTCAGTGGCGGAGATGAAATCTTTGTTTGAGAGATTGTTCTTTGAATGGTCTAGGACCCCGTGCTTGGTAATATGCGATATCGTAGACTTTGATCTCCTTTTGTAAATCTTTCATATTCCTAATTCTTTAGGAGATATTTTGTACGCATCCGGTGTACATAAATTTTTCCTCATTCCATTAAGATTTTATTACTTATTATACAAAAATAGTAGCGGTAATGATGAGGGGTGAGTATGCACTGATAGATGATCACCATGTTTTTATTAGTATACTATTCATAATAAGGCAATGCCAGGGCCAGCACTAGAAAATAGTTAAAAGAGCTACTTTCCCAAGGTCCCCTGTTACCATCCATTAATTCTATATTTGCTTCCAAATTGTTTAATGCACATATTATCTGGTTCATTTCAGTAATTCTAATTGGGGTTATTGATTCACTTTAGCTGATACTTTTCCTTGCTCATGTTCATACTAGGTTGTTCTCTCCCTATTGCTTCTTAGCTTACTTGGAGCCGTTTCATTTCAGAGCCTTTTTGTTATAGGTTTGCGCTCTCTCTCTCTCTCATGCATGCCCTTTTTCTGCAAAGTTTTTGGAAGGTATTGGCATTTGATCTGATCTTGAAGCCATAGCTGTAGTTCCTGATGTTGTCAATCTAAGCTCAAACTCATTTAGTATAATTTAGTGTTGTTTTGGATAATTGTGATTATAAAAAAGAAGTCAACACCACAAGTTAGAGTGTCCAAATTTTCTGGGAGAAACTGATATTAATTGGGTAAATTGCCTTTACTTCAGGAGTTCTGAGCATAGCACTCATGAATCTCAAACAACATTTGGTGATTCTTGCCCATGAAATGTTAATTCTGTTAATGAATTAGCTGGACGGTCTTGAGGGAAGCCTGCCATTTTTTATAAGTAAAAATGAAGCTGATGGTCCCAGATAAAAATGTTAAGGAAAATTGTACTTTAAACCTTATACTTTAGAGGTGATAACAAATTAAACCCAAAATTTTGAAAAGGAACAAATTAAACCTGAAGTCAAATTAATTTAACACCGTTAAGAGAGGGGGGGGGGGGGGGGGGAAGAGTTTTTTTTTTTTTTTTTTTTTTAAGAGAAACAGTTGAGAGAGATGCTGCCACACCCCACGAGCTGCATAACTCCCGCCACTGCACGCCATCCACTGCTTTTGGACCACTGACCACTAGCTCACAGCTAATCTCCACAGGTATGCACTGGACCAGCATTTCACAAAATCTGGTCCTCCATTGCACAAACCTGTAAAAAATACTCAATCACAAACCATGCTCTTCACAATAAAATCAATACCAATTTAGCTTTTTGTTAAGGTAAAACAAATCTTCAACTCAAACCCACTTTCTAAACAAAGCCCCAAACTGAAACTCCAAAATTGTCACTTAGAAATTCAACCAAATTTCCCAATTTGCATTCACATTACCAAAATAAACCATAAGTCTCTATGAATTACTAACATTTCCCAAAGCATGCACAATTAAAAAATACAATTAAAAAAAGGTTAAAGGGTTACATACCACAAAGAAAGAGGAGGGCTTTGCTGTGGTTGGACTGTTGAAGGATGGACCGTACAGGGGTCGTTGGACAAAATGGTGTTGCCATGAATGCTCAGAGAAGAGATTGAGAGAAATAAGCTCAGCTAATCTTTTCTTTCATTGGTACACCATGAAGGCTTTGAGAACAGAGAGAAATAAGCTGTTTATCAAAAAAGGAGAGAAATAAGCTTAGCAAAGTTTTTCTTTCATTGGTTAAAGATGGAGTTAGTGAGCGAGTATTTTCTTTTTGTAATTTCTTCTGGTTTGCTTCATGTTTGGTTTACTTGAAAAGAAAGAAAGAGCTTACCGGTGGGGGTGGGTGGTGGTTCGACGGTAGTGGGTGGTGAGAAGTGCTGAGGTGTGGTCACCTCTTGCTTGGTTTGCTTAAAAGACACCCCCTCCTCACGGTTTTAGATTAACTTGACGCCTGGTGTTTCTTGCAGTTTAAAAGTTTGAAGTTATATTTGTTATTTTTGAAACTTTTGGGTTTAATTTATTACCATCCCTAAAGTATAAGGTTTAAAGTGCAATATTCCCAAAATGTTATAATGGTTGTTACTCCATTAACAGACCATTTTCCACACTGGTTCCTTTTTATTTCAGTAGTTGAGGTCTGAATATGAGATCATTTCTGTCCTGCCTTGGACTGCAGGCCACTTTCATATTGGACCAATTTTGTGACTTTATTCCATTCTGCATTGTCTTGTATAAGGGGGATTTTGTTCTCTGGATATTTTGCAGGACTTCCTGTTGCCTTTTTAGCCTTCTATGTATATGAGAAAAAGGAGCAGGAAATTGATGCTATGGTTATGGATGCTCTCACTCTTGGATGCAAGTTAAAATCTGAAATAGTCAGAAAATTTGTTACTTCCAAGTCCAAGAAGGATCAGTGATAGCTGGTAGCCCAGAGTTTACATGGTGCGAGCATCTTCAATTTTCTCATATGGAGCCGTTTGCCTCATATTTTGACGATTTGAAAAGTGGGTACTGGCATGTAGCCTTGTAGGTGCTGTTAGCCTGTTAGTGTTAGTCTTTGAGATTTCACAAGAGAAGGTGAGGGACTCCATGTTATGCTTGTGCAGCAGATGTGTTACTCTCTTCCCAAGTAATGACGTTCTTTTAATTGATGTTTATTTTTATTTTGATAAGTGACGTTTTAATTGATTTGTAATAATACATTGTATTTTCTTATAGTGTAATATTGGTCTCTTTATTTCAATGGAAGATAACCCCTGAAGAAATATTTGGATTTTGCTTTAATTTGGTTATCTGATCTCTTAAAATGTTTTACACGAATTCTTTTCTTAACTCGTCAGGCTTTTTCGAGTTGCTTATGGAGTTTTTCCCAAAAAAAAAAAAAAAAATCTCTCTCATGCATTCAGAATCCAGGCAAAAGATTAATCACATTTTTGCTTGTAAAACTACCTAGACCTATTGAACTGAATATTTTTTGTTTTATTTTTTGTTTATTTTCCCAGTGTCACTTGAGGCAACGCTGGGTGGAAACTAGCCAAAGATGCTACGGCGACTAAGTTTTACTATATCTTCTACACTAAAATTCTCAAAATAATACTGATCAGAAATGGATTGCCATAGCCAACAGGAATGGTGGGTTATTATAAGGTGGGGAGGCGCTACTTTTGGTGGGAATCATGCTTCAAAATTAGGTTTTTTTTAGTATACTAGAGATTTTTTTTGTTCGGCTGATGGGACATACTCCAGAGTGGTGTGCGGGAGGTAACATCTGAGGGATAGGTTCATATTTATGCAATTGAAAGTTGGTGAGACACAATAAATACCTATGTGAATAAAGGTTGATGGTGCTCATTAGGCTTTTCATTTCAGAATATCTAAACTAACTGATTGAAGGAAAAAATCCCCTTAGGCTCCAAGTTGAGCTCACTAAGTGATGTAGTTTGTTGCGGGTGATGATGTAGCTAGTTGGTCGAGAATGTGGTGGAGGAAGGTAATGCAGGCCAAACATTGTAGAAGTAATTTCGAATATTATAATGGTGCTCGATTGGAGATAATATTGGGCTTGATGACTTCAATTATGAGCTTATCAATCACCTCTCCCCTACTCCCAACCCTAACCACATATATTGTTCATTGAGTTGTTAAACCATATCGTTGAAAAATGGAGTATCACTTACGAAATATCTTGCTTAAGTGATAAAAGATAAAAGGATGTACTATGTAGCCAATGACATTTTTTAGTAGAATTTTCTCTTAATTGTTTTGTTGTCCAATAATGAATGAATTATCTTTTTTATTTTTCTTTCTCTCACCCCGCTTGACCTGCACTGTCACCCAAAGAGGTTATAGGGAAGGGGCGGCTTTGCTCACCTGTCCCACCTTGAATATGCACATACGTGTTTTGATGCCAAAATATTGTTTTCATTCCTAAAGTTAGCCTTACATTTTTTTTTTTTGTCCTTAATCTATTGAAAATGTTACATTTATCCTTAAAATTAAAAAAACCCATTTTTTTAATCCCAAACTATTATAATTCTTTTTGTCCCTATTTTTGCCCTTATATTATTGAAAAATTTTCTAAAATTTTTAAGGACTAAAAACAAACTTTTTAAAGTTTAAGAACAAAAATAATATTTTTATGTTCAATTGCAATCCAAAAACACTTACTTCCTCCCTCTCTTAGCACTCTTAAAACTGTTTCTTCGTTTTCAATCTCATTTATACCTTATCAATATTTAAGCCACCTCATTAGAGATAATAAATTATCTCCAATCCGTCTCCGATGTAACTTGCTCTAATCTTTCCTACACAAGTTTTCTTGCTCTAGAAAATAGATGAGACGAGAATGAGGCACTCTTAATCCGACCCCAACATGTTTTGTTGTCATCCCTATTTTTACCCACTTTTGATACAATTCTTTTTTTTTTTTTTTTAGCCGAATCACTTTTCATAGAAATCAATTATTGGAAACACCTGTAGTTTGATACAGCCATTAAAATTAGGTGATCATATGGAAGAATGTGCTTGCAATATTAATTTTAAGTTTAAATATCAATGGTAGCGTTGGGTTGACGCAGAAAGAGAATCTTGATGGACCCAAGCCAAGTGTTATTATGTTCCTTATATTTAAAGTGGAGAGAAATGGTTTGGTTTTGAGGGAAGTATTCAAATTTTACACTACAAAACATAAAATGTCAACGACCACCAAATATCTGTCTGTGCAATTGTACATGTACACAGCTGAACTCGCCAAGCCAGCCCTTATGCGGCTTCCCAACTTTGGATATTTCTTAAAGGATCTTGCTCTGTTTTTTTTTTTTTTTTTAAATAATTTTTTTAAATTAATTTTTTTTTATGTTCTTCCCCCAATAGCTAGGATTGATTGCTATTGAAAATACCAGGATAATTTAATAAAGAATCAAAGTTATTCTGTTATTCATTAAAAAAAAAAATCAAAGTTTACTAATCTAAAAATTGTCTTATCACAATGGAATATTAGTATATATTATTAGTTATTTCCCTCATTCAAGACTTAATAAAATAAAATAAAAAGGGCAATAATCACACTTTACAATTAAAAAAAAAACTGCAATAACCCAAAGTTAGATATTATTAAATAACTCAATTTATGTCTTATGAGATTGCTGTTGAGTTATTCTCAAAAAAAAAAAAAAAAAAATTGGTATTGTAGTTGAGTAAACAAATATAATTTTGCCTCCATATAATTATCAATTAGATTTACTTCAATTGGATATCTTTTATGTGTGCATGTTGGAAAATTATTGTGTACTCCCAGAATACCGTAAATGCGTATTCTCTCATTTCACATGAATAATAGATCCTACTAATTAAATTCATGATGGGATTCACATTCATGTGAGAGGGGGCACTACGCATTTATGGTACTCCGGGAGTACCTAATTGTATGCCCTTGGAAATCTTGCCGATGTAGGATTCCAAGTCTTGGGACTGAGACTATGAAATCCTCTTTACTTGCCTACACTTGCTACTGAGTACAAAACCGTGAGGGCTTGGTTCCCCAAAGCGGACAAAGTCCTTACATTAAAAGGGCATGTGAGTAGTGGTACACTAACGCAAGCTCCAAGGGCATATAAAGTGTTAGTGGGAGAGGACTCTTGCTGATGTGGGATTCCAAGTCCTGGGGCTGAGACTATGAAACCCTCCTTGCTTGCCTGCACTTGATATTGAGTACAAAACCATGAGCCCTGGGCTCCCCAAAGCGAACAAAGTCCTTACATTAAGCTTCCTTTTATTGTGGGTACCTTAGGCATGCATAACAATATCCTAGGCATGCTTGGCAATGTTTTAGGCCGTCCTCGGCATGCTTTGCAACGTCCTAAGCATGCATAGCAATGTCCTAGGCATGCTTGGCAACGTCCTCGGACGGAGTCCTAAGAGTCCCACATTGAAAGAGTCTTCCCCCACTTTCTGCCTTATAATCAATTTGTTATAATTCATAACATTGTTTCTTAACATATCTACAAAAAATGTTATTGAGACTATAAACCTCAGTATCCCCTCCACCTAATTTTCAAGTCTATGTTATGTCAAATGTAAATGTCTTTTTAAGATCCCTTTCTTGTTGGGAATTTTGCTAAGTTTCTAGGACGTTAAGCTTTTTGGCCCATAACATTGCTTCTTGGGCAACATTTTGTAATTGGGATGGACCTATAATCGTCCCTAATCTTCTTGATTGGATTTTCTGCCTAGAAGGTAGAGATGGGTTTGAGCCTGTTTCCCCACTCTCGTCTTAATATAATTATTCTTAATTATTAAAAAAAGTTATCTTCTCTTTTGAAAATAATGTTAATTATAAAATATTATAGAATATTGATGGAAAAAACGCATTAAAATTATAAAATATTTAACATGGTAGTTCATAAAACCATATACATGTATTAAATCATATGATTGTTATTTAAATAATAATATTACATGCATAAACTAATTTGAATTTCCACATAATAGTTTGGAGGAAGCCTTCAAATTAGTTTGAAGAAAAATTCTTTCTCCTGAATTGTCTTTGCTTAAATTAGATGCATTGATTTTAAAATTTCTTATTACTAAAATGTTTTTTTCCCCTTCATTTTATTATTTTCTGTGTCAAGAAAATCACTTTCAAAAGAAAGCAATAAATCCAATGATACAATTTTTATTTAAGAAATACTCATATAACTTCTTGTGATTAGAGTATTTTAAAAAAAAATTGTGTCTTTGATAAGTCCATATGAAACTGATATTACTTAAATTACAATTTATCAATTTACAATGAGAATATTTGTATCTAGATTATTGTTTAAAAGAAAAACTTAAGAGTGGATTCCTATTAGATATTTGATATTTGATTCCCGTCTATGTGAAAAACTAACTAATGTCTTGAGCTTCTTAAAAAAAAAAAAAAAAAAAAAAAAAAAAAATCAAGGCAAGCGACGTCGTATAGTGACCATTGATCTTTAGCCGAGTCTCACTCCACTCAAGAGTCCAGAGCGAGCCGACCCGTACAAATCCACCGTCCACCCATACGGGAGAAATTCTTTCTCGTGTATATGTACTAAAACGTGGCGCCACGCCATTGGCTAAACGGTTTTCCACGCACCCCTCAGTCGTAATCGTAGTCGTATTATACCACGATTGATACTTAAACTTAATTCTTGCCCACCAGAGAGAGAGAGACACCTCTAAAAATCTACTACGTAATAAAAAGGGCATTTCAATATTCAACTTATTTAAGCAACCAGATATCAAGGAGAACACTCAAACCCAAACCCAAACCCATAGCCTTCGTCATCGGACGATTCTCCCATCTCTCTTTCTCTCTCAACTTCTTATATCTTCTCTTCCTCAACTATCCACCGCAACAACAAAAAAGAAAGAAGAAGCCGAACAAACAAAATGGTCAGTCTCTCTATTTACTTCTTTTATCCTAGGGTTCTGACTTTACTACTCCGATCGTACTCAAAATTTTCTTTTACTTTTCTCGCGGTTTCTTAGCAGCCAAACGGATCTTCGTTTTTGAAAAAAAAAAAAAAAAGTTGTTGTTGAAGTCGGTGTTTGATCTGTGCTCGATCTGATTGTTTGAACTAAAAATTGACTGGAATTCTAGAAATCTGTTTGGATTTGTAGCTCCTTAACCGTTTTGTTGTACTTCGTTTGCTAGCAGATCTGATTTTCGTTCCGATGTTTAGTATACGATTCGCGATTTCTGTAGCGGACTATTCTTTTTTGTTTTTTGTTTTGTTTTGTTTTGTTTTGTTTTTTTGTTTTTTGTTTTTTGTTTTTTTATAAGTTTCTGATCAATGATTTCTCTCAAAATTTGAGTGATTGTAAATTGTATGGATCTACTGTCCTTAGTCAATGGATCGTCAATGGATCCTGCTTGCTTTGCTGTGCTTTCTGTTTAGATTTTCTTTTTTACTCTAGATATTTTTTTTGTGTATGTGTGTGTGCTGGTTTTGGATGTAGTGAATGTGCGTTATCCTTTGAAAGCGGACGGTTCTGACTTTGCATTGCGTGTTAATTTATTTTTATTTTTATTATTATTTAAAGAGTATTTTAGTGATGGCTATGGAAGTGTATGCTTGTTTGATTGGAATTTCATATTTCTATAATATGAATATGTTTTCAGTTTTGAACCGAACCAGAACGCAGTAACCAAACGGGCACTATCTACCTTAAGCAGAAATGTTAGAGGATAAAGAAGGCCAAATTTTGATTGTTAGAATTTTACAACAACAAAGCCTTAGTCCCAAACTTTTGGGGTCGGCTATGGATTAGTTTGTTTGAATTTCACACTGATTTACAATTTATTTTCTGCGGCCCATAGTTCCGGATGGATCAAATTAGACTAGAATCATTTTAATCTTCATGATCTCATTCGTGTCTGTCATGTTTCTTTCTCTGTCATTTCAGCAATCAAATGTAGGGTAATAGAATTTAATTTCTCGATATTTTCAATATTTGGGAATGCTACTTATGTCAGTATTCTGCGTATCTTATGTGGGTCTTACCGAGTTACGGAATTATGTCAAGTATTTTATCTCTATGATGTGCATGGGATTCCTCAGGCCAACGCAGCTTCGGGTATGGCAGTGCATGATGACTGCAAGCTGAAGTTTTTGGAGCTTAAGGCAAAAAGGACCTATCGCTTCATTGTTTACAAGATTGAGGAGAAGCAAAAGCAAGTTGTTGTGGAGAAGGTTGGTGAGCCAAATCAAAGTTATGAGGATTTCACTGCAAGCCTTCCCGCTGAGGAGTGTCGTTATGCTGTCTATGATTTTGATTTTGTCACTGAAGAGAATTGCCAAAAGAGCAGGATTTTCTTCATTGCGTGGTAACTATGATCCGTCTTTACTTGATCTTTGATACCATGTTCTTGGTGGTTGTATGTTCTAATTCCTTTCCTGTTCTATGAAGGTCTCCTGATACGGCAAGGGTTAGAAGCAAGATGATTTATGCAAGCTCCAAGGATAGATTTAAGAGAGAGCTTGATGGAATTCAGATTGAGTTGCAAGCAACCGATCCAACTGAGATGGGTCTTGATGTCATTAAGAGCCGTGCCTGCTGAATACAAATCGTAGCCCTTGCGACAGGGAGTTCCTCCCTTCATCCCTTCTTTACTTAAGTGAATTGTTTATAGTTTGTGAGATGGTAAACTTGGCTAATTATGGTCTTAATTTCCAAGTTTTTCCGTGGAGTCTATTATTCATCTTGGACAAGTGTTTCCCACCTCCTGCCTCCCTGGCGGGTCTGGTCTTGTGTAAACAAGTATCGCTGGTTTCTGAAATATCATGTTCATGTGATTTGTTATCTATAGAACCTATGTACTGTCGAGTGGCCTTTCATAGTCTTATTCCTACTAGCTAATATGTAACTGTTCGTGGGGGTTAGACGACACCTTTAGAGTTCATTTCAAGTTTTGAATTGATCCCTGTCATTTAACTTTGGAATGCTAAAGGCGAATGGTTTTAAATCTTCAAATTTGCTGATTTATTGGTTTGTTTTGTTTTACATAGATTAATGTTAAAATGTATCAAGAGAACTGATATCTGTTTTTGCAAAATTTTCTATATTTTTAAAAAACTATTTCTACTTTCTTCTTAAATAAATATTCTATTGAGTTATTATGGGTTGCGGAACAGGGTTTGCTTACTTGTCGCTCTTTGAGAATTTTAAGGTCAATGACAGCTTCATCCCTATTATCTTACTGACTTCTGATGAGCCTTTGTTTGTGTTAATTGTTCAAATACCTACCTATAATTCCTAAAGAACAATTATAGGGAGAAACCTAATCACACATTTAATTTTACAATATGTTGATGTGTGCCACTGTTAGTGGTGTACATTTTTAGCCCACTTTTATTTACGTGGACTCACCACTTTTGGTTGATTATTTACAATTGTACAAGTCAGCAAGCTGTGAAAATGAGTGTCCATATTATTGTTTGTTAATTCCTAAATGATGGGGAAGCTTGTCTGTGTCGCGATGTGTCTACCACTCTATATACGCAGTCAACTTTAGTAGGAAAATGTTACCACTCTATATACGGAGTCAACTTTAATAGGAAAATGTTTTTGATGTAGACCAGGCTAGTATGACTAACCTATTCACCTATTGTTTCCCCATAGGCGGAGCCCATCCTTTACCCCCTCCTTACGGTATGCGTTGTGTTTCACAACTAGTATTGTTTCGTCTTCTTCTTTAATGAATCAAACTAATTTCATTAAAAAAAGCCCAACTTACAGCACTCATAGGAACAGGTCAAAGACCCTGCTAGTACAACTTCATATTGAACTCTCAAGTACAAAATCAAGTATAGTCAAAATAGCTATTTTTAGAACAAATAACTGCGAACCCCACTTGCAGTAGAGGGCTCTGTTTAAGATAAAGTCATTGAATCCCCCAATGGCCATCACACGAGCTTTCACATCCCATCTTATGGACTGCAACACCGCTTCCTTAGTTTTAGAGTGACCATGATGAATTCTAGAATACCTATGTATTTATATGTTAGAATATGCAGCTCCCCAAGCAAATTTTCTTGTTTCTTTCAAACTACTGCCCTTCAATTTATGACCACCCTAGCATGCTAAATCTTCCCAACAAAACTCAAGGCTTAATGACAAGGCACCAGCCCATAATCTCCTTTCAAAGTATTCTTTGTAAAGTAACATAAAAAAAATAAACCTACTCTTAGTCCAGCTGTTCTTGAAGTCCAGCTTGCACCTAAATGCATATGTTGGAAGTGCGAACCAGACCAACCTCCACCAATTCACCTCTGGTAGCTTGGTTCTAATTGCATTCTAGGTTTGGGTGCAGTTAAAGCCTCCAAATTTTGCAAAGCCATACATCGTATATTGTCTTTATTCTTTCTCATGTGCTTTTGTCCATTTTATTTTTCCTACTTTCGTACATTTTTATTAGTTGAGTTTAGGTGTCTCACTACTTGATGCCAGTAGAGATACTCTGTGCCTTTACGGCTGTACCTAACTAGAGATTTCATGCTCATTGGGCATCCTCACTAAAAGCCACCACCTCCATAAACCCCAAACCATCCTACACAAGACCCACACTATTGGCACAGACCCACTGCCGATTGAGATCCATACTACTTCAATCCCCATTCCTTATTTGCTTAAATACCAAAAACCGTCACATTCAAAAAAAAAAAAAAAGAAAAAAAAAAAAAAACCACCATGTGCTGATGATGAACATGGTTCGGGCAGCGATGCGATACGAGGGGCCTAATGATGAGTTCATCCACAATCTAGCCCTATGGGCTAGGAAGCAAGATGGTGAAGGGGGTTGTCGGCAGGGAATGGCATCGTTGTCATTGAGAGGTCAATGTAGGGTGGGACGTGGGTGGAGAGGAAGAAGTTTGAAAAAGAAAAAGAAAAAGGAGAGGACAGAAGGGGGAATAGATTTAAAGTATACTTTTGGTGTTTAAAAGTAAAATTTCGTTAATTTTTTGGTGCAGTCCAAATTTTTTTTATTAAAAAAAAAAACAATTTTGATTTTTTTTTTAAAAATATCTAAAAGGTAACAATTTAGTCATTTTGTTAATTTTTTTTGGTCTGCTTCTTTGCTTACAATATTTACGCTATCTAACCTATTAGAAGAAACTGACTGGATCTAAGTTGACTACTGGTTGACCTAGCTATTTCGATAGTTAGTGGTGGGTATTTTCCTCTAGAAATTGACTCCAATAGGTCAGTTTAGGTTCTCCTCTCCTAAAACCCAAAAAACCCAAACCGACGGACTTACTAAGCAATTTTCAACAAAAGTTTATAGATTCAATGATATTTTAGCTAGATTTGACGAGATTTCGATTGGATCTGGCAAAATCTCGTTGAATCCAGTGAGATTTCTACTAGATCTAGCAAAATTTTATCGAATCCAGTTAGATTTTCATTGAATTTGGCAAAATCTCATCGATTTCTTATCATTTCCTAGATCTTTAACTCCGATTGACCCGCTTGCCACTCGTTGGAGGTCTGATTCGCTCGATTCGATCATCATCTTGATCAATAGCAAGTTGAGGGCTGCTCTACTCGACCAGGTTGGGTCGAATGCAGGTTAAGCCTAAACCTAATTCGACCCGACTTGTGGACTGCCCTAGCTTATGTTACATGGCTGGTAATTTAGTTGCAATCTCTTGACACCTTAGCCCTATGTCTCCTCCTCCACCCCACAACCCCCCCAGCGCCGCCCCCCCCCCCCCCCCCCCCCCCCCCCAAAAAAAAGAAAAGAAAAAAAAAGCTCACTCAAAAGTAAAAACATGATGTAACCAATCCCAAATTTTGCATTTTTCCCATAGTTATGAAATATAGTTTTCAATTAGGTAGCTGATTCGGGTATTTAATTAAACCTTTTTTGCAAGTGATTCACCTAGACCTAGTCAAACTTGGTGTTTTTGTGAGGGACCATTCAATCGGTTGTGCTTGTGATTTTTGAGAAAAGGAAGTTGTTTTATAAATTTCTGATAAAGGGTTGACAAAAAGAAAATGAAAAAGAAGTTTAGGCTAGGATAAGAAAAAGCACTTGTTATTATTGTGGCAAATCACCCAACCTTAGATGTTGTTTCTTCTTAGTTTTCAAAGCTACTTTTCCACAATATGCAATAAGATTCTTAAGAAGATATATATATATATATATATATTTTTTTTTTTCTTTTTAAAAAGCAATTCTTACCATATTCTTAATCAAACAAAACATATGTAATTATATTCCCAAACATCCAAATTTCTAAACATCACATTTATGAGAATTTGATCAATAGGGCATAATAAATTTCCCAAACTAAAGTTTAATGTCCAATTTATCAATCATAATTGTACTAAAGATACGAGTCATTTATGAATATATGATAATAATTATTTTGTCATTTTCTTTATAAAATTAGTGATGTCTTTTATTTCTATTTTGAGCTAATCACAAAACTATAAAACAAAGTCAAAAGTTTTGTAGTTTAGTGGCAGCATTGGTTTTTTTTTTTTTTTTTTTTGGGTGAAAAGGAAAATTAGATTAGAACTAAGTTAATTAGTACAACTACAACCTAGATCACATAACACCCCAAGCATAAGCTAAGAGCCGGTACAAAATACAAGGAGGGGGATTATAGTACATTACAAAAATATCACTAGAATTGTTTCCTTCCTTCGCTAAAAGGTATGTGCACTATTCCCCTTCGCAATGGATGTAAGTTTTATCAAAAAGCTAAACTAGGGACTTGTAGCAAAAAATTAGGGCACAACAAGGATTAGAGGCATCAATCATAGGGCTATATGATGCGAGCATGCTAATAACACATTTTGCATCTATCTTTATAAGTAGCTTACAAATATTGAGGTTGTTTGCAAGGGCAAGTCCATCTTTAAGTCCCCAAAGCTCTATCACCATAGAGTGAGTGAGACCAATACTTCTAGAAAAGAAAGAAACAAAGAAAGAACCCTCCATGCTCCTTTGCAATTTCTAATGAGGCCACCAGCAGTAGCCTTGCTCGAGTTTCCACAAGTAGACCCATCAACGTTGAGCTTGAAGAAACCCATTGGATGAGTTTCCAACCAATAAGATTGATGGCTTGACGATGCTTGCTTGTTTTGTAGGGTCAAGAGGAAAAAGAGAATCAATTACAAGAGATTTGATCACCTTTAAGATTGTGTGTGGCTCAAAAGGTTGACCTTCTTTAATTGTTTTATTATGGGTAGGCCAACATTGGATTCTTTATCTTTGGTGTGGGTAGGGGTGTCCAAACTCGACCCGCACCTGCCAGACCGACCAAACCGCCCGATCCCCACCGGATTTTAGCCTAAACCGACACTCCTATCGGTTGGTGGCAGGTTTTTGCGCCCAAGACCCGACGCTAGTGGGTCGAGTAACAGGTTTTCTTGTCCAAAACTCGAGCCACTTGACCCGACCTATGTTATATACAAATTCGGCCAACTTCAACAAGATCAAACTCAGTTTCTAGGAGATTCGGCGAGATCTCAACCATATTTCGTGAGATTTAGCCAAACCCTAGTAGATTTAAGAGATTTTGGTGCAGATTTCGACGATTTCAATGCAGATCTAGTGAGTTTCTGCAAATTCTAGCGACTATTTGCAGATTTCGTGGTATTTGCAAGCTCCTGCGACTTCCTCCACCGACTGAACTAACTTGAGCACCACCCGAACCCGAAACTGACTCGATCGATTGACGCTAGCGGTTGGTTTCGAGTCCCTCCGCCTTCCACTTGACGCCAGCGTACCGGGTTCGGCCTGACCCGTGGACAACTTTAGGTGTGGGCTTCAATTAATTTAATTAATAAAGTCTCTTCTTGTTGAATAACTTAATTAGTAAAGTCTCTTCTTGTTGAATAACAAATTTAGGGTTTGAACTTCATCTATACTAAAACTTATTGGTGCTTTAGTTGGATGATAAAGAGTAATTATCATAGAATGAACGTGATAAGTTAAAATAAAAATATTACCATATCTATCAAAATAATAATAATAATAATAATAATAACATCCTCCTTTAAAAAAATAATAACAATAAACGACAAAATATAAGTCTGCATTTCCTCTATGAAAACGGTGGGTCGTTACGAAAACTGCCAAACCCAAAACTCTATCACATTGTAAAGTCTTCTCTGCCAATTTCCTATCTACTCTCACCGCATTCGCCAGTTGCCACTCAACTCTCTGCACCTTACATGTTTGTATAATTGCCCAAATGGCTTTCTCTTCCTGTCTAAAATGCTACCCTTTGTCTCTCCCACATTCCATAAACTACCACCCATCACCGCTCTCATTCTCTCACAAACCCACCTCCAATTCCTTCATCTCCTTCGCCTCCACACAACACCATGACCAAGTCACAGCCCCTTCTCCAGTCTCCAATTCAACTCCACCCACTACTCTCTCTCAGCTCCCTTCAGACTTCACCCCAAAGCAACTCCTTGACACCCTTCGCCGCCAAACCGACGAGTCTTCAGCCCTTCGCATATTCGAATGGGCCTCGAAGCAGTCCAGCTTCACACCCAGTTCGGCCATATACGAGGAGATTCTTCGTAAGCTTGGAAAGGTGGGGTCTTTCGAATCGATGAGAAGTGTCTTGGAAGAAATGAAACTCGCGGGGTGTGAGATTAGTACAGGTACTTTCTTGATTTTTATTACGAGCTATGCAGAGTTTGAATTATATGATGAAATTGTTGGTGTTGTGGAAATGATGGAGAATGAGTTTGGCTTAAAACCTGACACGCATTTTTGTAACTTCTTGTTGAATGTTCTTGTTGATGGTAATAAGCTTAAACTAGTTGAAACCATGCATTCGAGTATGGTTAGTAGAGGAATTAAGCCAGATGTTTCCACCTTTAATGTATTGATAAAGGCTCTTTGTAAAGCTCATCAAATTAGGCCGGCCATTTTGATGATGGAAGAGATGCCAAACTATGGTTTGTCGCCAGATGAGAAAACGTTCACCACGCTAATGCAAGGGTATATCGAGGAAGGTAATATTAGTGGTGCATTGAGAATTAGAGAACAAATGGTAGAAGTTGGTTGCCCATGTACCAGTGTGACAGTTAATGTTTTGATTAATGGGTTATGCAAAGAGGGTAGGATTGAGGAAGCGTTGAGTTTTGTTCAGGAGATGTCAAATGAGGGCTTCCGTCCTGATCAGTTTACGTTCAACACTTTGGTTAATGGTTTGTGCCGGGCGGGACATGTCAAACATGCTTTAGAGGTTATGGATGTAATGCTGCAGGAAGGGTTTGATCCGGATATATTTACGTACAACTCTTTGATTTCTGGGTTGTGTAAATTGGGTGAAGTTGAAGAGGCAAAGGAAGTTCTTAATCAGATGGTTTTGAGGGATTGTTCCCCTAACACTATCACTTATAACACTCTAATTAGCACCTTGTGTAAGGAGAACCGAGTTGAAGAGGCCACTGAACTTATTCGTGTTCTTACAAGCAAGGGAATTTTACCTGATGTTTGTACGTTTAATTCTCTGATTCATGGACTCTGTTTGACTAGTAATCATAGAATGGCAATGGAGCTATTTGAGGAGATGAAGAAGAAAGGGTGTCAACCTGATGAATTTACTTACAATATTTTGATTGACAGCCTCTGTTCTAGAGGGAAACTTGAGAAAGCTTTGAGCTTGCTGAAAGAGATGGAGTCAAGTGGTTGCTCACGGAATGTTTTTATATACAATACTTTGATAGATGGGTTTTGCAAAAACAAGCGAATTGAGGATGCGGAGGAAATTTTTGATCAGATGGAACTCCTAGGGGTTTCAAGAAATTCAGTGACCTACAACAGCCTTATTGATGGTCTTTGTAAGAGCAGGAGGATGGAAGAGGCTTCTCAGCTTATGGATCAGATGATAATGGAAGGATTGAAACCTGACAAGTTCACATACAATTCCCTGCTCACATACTTCTGCAGAGATGGTGATATAAAGAAGGCAGCAGATATTGTTCAAAGTATGACTTCAAATGGGTGTGAACCAGATATTGTCACTTATGGGACTCTTATTGGGGGTTTGTGCAGGGCAGGTAGAATTGAGGTTGCAAGTAGGCTCCTCAGAACTGTTCAGATGAAAGGAATGGTCCCGAGTCCACCGGCTTATAATCCTTTAATTCAAGCACTTTTTAAGCGAAAGAGAGCAAAAGAAGGCATGATGCTTTTTAGAGAAATGATGGAGAAGGGTGATCCTCCTGATGCCGTTACATATAAAATTGTTTTTCGTGGGCTTTGCAATGGTGGAGGACCAATTGGAGAAGCTGTTGATTTCGTGGTTGAGATGATGGAGAAAGGATTTGTTCCACAATTTTCATCATTCATTTTGCTGGCTGAAGGACTTTGTGCTTTAGCCATGGAGGACACCCTAACCAAACTTGTTGATATGGTCATGGAGAAAGCAGGCTTCTCTGACAGTGAAGTTTCCATGATAAGGGGGTTTCTCAAAATCCGTAAATTTCAAGATGCCTTGGCCACTCTTGGTGATATCTTAGATAGCCGAAATCCCAGAAAAGCTTACAGGTGAAGATGCAATTAAAATGCTACGTGCTAGTTGGTAGGAGGATAGAGGCCATGTTTCCTGGTTTGTAATTTGAAAATTTTGGATTACCTTCAGTCCAGTAGGTTATGCTGTGCAAAGGTGAAGCTAATGAAAGGGATTTTAGAGGATGACATGCTGGACTTGTAAGGGGTTGAGTTAATATAATAGTAATGTTGGTTCTCTTTAGTTGGCCTCATGGGGGAGACTCCCTCCTACATATTCATCTGAAAAAAGACTTCCTCTTGCTGAAGTGTCAACATTTGCAGAAGAAAAAGATCAGAAATTGTCGTTGTATTAAGTTGGCACGTGTACCATTTCAGAACGAATACCATTGTTTCTGGCCCTGAATTTCTTGTAATAATGTATGAATGCATTCAGGCTGTGGGGTCAACTTGTGGATTGGTACAAAAACATTGCCTATCAACAGGTTCAAGCTTCCAGTTATACCTATGAGGATTACGTAAATTAGACATAAATATTAAAAAAGAACGAATTTATCAAGCTTGATCGAGTAGCATGTAGTATGTCTTAGGCATTACTCCCTTCTCTTCAATGCATTGTTATTTACTTATTTACGGGTTTGGATTATATTTTTTTTTCGGTTTCTCAAAAAAAAAAAAAGGATTATATTTTTCACCGTTTGCTGTTCTGTTGGTCAGCTTCCTAATACATATTCGCCGATATTCGTGTGTGTGTGATTTGCACCCATTTTGGAATCTTTTGGCTGAGTGCCAAAGAATGCTCGAATTTTTGAATCTCTTCTCTTCTTTTATTTTGAGTCATGTATCATAAAATGAGTACAGTGGAAATGAGAAAATTATGATGGATTAGCGGGAATACACAAAAAGATAGGATTTGAAAAAAAGAGAATCCACTTAAAGATAGCGGTAGCCTAAAGATGAGAGAGAGGCGTTTGAGATAGTTTGGTTATGTTAAAAAGAGAGCAGGTAATGAACTGGTAAGAAAAATTAAGTTGATCCAAGTTGAGAGAAACGAAAAATATTGATGAATGTCAAAAATAACATTAGTAAAAGTAAAAAAAAAAAAAAAATGACATGTTAATTAGGAAAGTAAAAGAAAGCATGACTTCAAATAGAATAGAATAGAGAAAAAGATTTGTACTGACTCAAGATTTACATTCTCCTGAAAATGAATGCAGTACAATTCTTGTCCATACACAGTAGCACATGTAAACGAGAAGGAGATTAAAGTACATGGCAAAGAGTTACCGGAACCCTGAACCAACTTTCTCCATCTCTCACCGTTGAGTCATGGATCAAAGACAAAAGCCATAAGCTGTAAATTGGTCGATAGAAGTTTCTGTTTTATATAATATTGATCTTAAAGGACGAAAATAAAATCTTTCAAGCATCATGCTTGAGTAAGTTTGAACAGAATGTACTTATCAAAATAAACAATTTGAATAGATTACTCAACCTCCGATCTCTGTCTTTGGCTGTTTTCTTTACTCATGCACGTTAGATACCCTTCATCCTAGTGGCGGCTCTAGGAATCCATTCCATCACGTTAGATACACTTGTCAAAAAAATAAACTATTTTTTTGACAAGTGTATATATACATTTTTTTACAAGTCAGGGTGGTCCTGTGACCCCCTGACTTGTATGTAGAGCTGCCATTGCTTCATCCCGTATTTACTACCCGCAAAAATTGCGGTCGCATCAGAGATTGGCACCCTGCTCCATTCCATTTTCCCCACTATCATTTTTCTATTTTCCTTCTTTTAGGCTCCTGAAAAATGCTAAGTTTCCAAAGAATAGAAAAATTCTATTGTTCAAAATTTATTGTTTGAAGGACATAAGATAAGAATTTAAGAATGGTCTTCTAAATCAACTTGTATTCCTAGTATTATCATTAAAAACTTCAGGGTTTAAATCTTTTATTTCCCAATCATCAAATTATCCATGGATCAAAGAATCTATGGAAGATGCTCTTAGAGACCATCTGATCAAAACTCTAATCCTTCAAATTCTTATAACAACGAGGTGGTATCTCATGTATCATATACATGCGATATCTCTTTCAAATAAAACAATCTCCAAAATAAAAGTTTTACTATAACACTTCAGAATGAAATTGAATGGTGTAGGGGCTTCTTCTTCCCTTTTTTTTTTTTTTTTTTTGCCAAATACATGTGTCGGAATATTTGTGGACACTTCCTGAACAAAGGCTCGTGGGGTTCAAAATTGGGCTTGGTTCATTTTGCAGAATTGGCCCAGCTAGAAATGGTCTTGATATGTCCTGTAGAATTGGCTCCGCTGAACCAGTCAATAGCAGAACAAACACTCCAAACAAATAATAGAATACAACCCAGTAATTTGTTAGCTCATAGCAAAATCAACATATTAGTAAGTGTTTAATGACTATATTTTGTAGCATATATATAGACAAAGGACTATTATTTGCTGAGTAGAACTTAGCCTAAGACAGAACTTTGCTCCAATTCTCATAGTCTTATTGCTTAAAGTCAACACAAAACTATGGATTTTGGAACTTGAGTCAACCTTGGCTGTGGAGAAGAAGCGTCTTTTTGTGAGAGAGGGAATACTTTAGTGGTGCATGCCAAAAACCAAAAGACTCCCTCCCCTCCACCAAGCCACAACTCCCGAGTTTCAATTAGTGGTAAGTCCTCCTCTCTTTTCGGGTTTGGGATACGAAGGAGCAGGATTCATCCTTTTCTTCACATTGCTCGATGTCTGAAATTACGGAATGTTTTTACTTACCTTCGTGTTCAGCAGCTCTCTTTGTTTTCCCTTACCCTTTTCACGAAGTGCTCGGAGCCTGCAATTCTCTTATATAAGGAGTTTGGGAAGTGCTCAGAGCCTCCAATTCACTTATGATATAAGGGGTTTGGGGCATACTGGGCTTATTTCAATTCTTTGGATCGTTTTGCAGAAGCTCTTTTTGTGGGCCTCTTATTTTGTTTAGCATGTTTGGGCCATCTCTTGGGCCTATTTTTGCTTTTCCAGCGGGCTTGTTAATGAGAGCTGCTCTCTCTCTCTCTCTCTCTCTCTCTCAGCTGTGGATAACCAGGCCTCTACTGATTTCCTCATTTTAAGATATATTACAACAAACCCTTTTCTTTGGTTATTTAGCTAGCTTGGTTAGGACGTGGGTCTAGTAATAGGTTTTTCAAGCCCTTTCTTCCTTGCTTTTCTTTAGTGGGCTTGGGACTTTATTTGCCAGCCCATAGCGTAAAAAAATGGGTACCAACAAATGGAATGGATAAGTCATAAATGAATGGAATAAAATTGAATTGGATAAAACGTATTTAAGCAATGGAAAATAAATGAATTAAATAGAATTATTAATCCTTGTTTGGAAGTTTTAGAATAAAGGAATGAAAGTTAATTGTATTTAGGAGTTATGTAAAGTAAAATAAATTGAATCATTAATCACAATATAATTATTAGACCCTAATTTAAAAAGTGTAAGACTTAGTTACAGTACTTATGTGCTATTCTTTAGGTTCCTATTTTAAGGTTTTGTTATGTGATTTTTTTCTCATGAGATGGATGCATATTATTTAGTTAAGTAGTCATATAGCAGAATCTTAAGAAGGGAACCTAAAGTACTGTATATAAGTTTTTTCCGTTTTAAAATAAAAGACTAAATATATATAAGAGTATTTTTGGAGTTTTAGTGAAAATTTAAAGTTTTAAGAGAATAAAAAAGAATGTGTGTTTCCTTAAATTCCTCCTGCCCGTTCCATTTTCTGAGTTCTCTCTCACTTAAATTTTCAAATAATAGAATAGACTTTATTCTATCCATTAAAGCCACTGAACAAATTCCATTTTATTCTTTCCCTCCCCTCAAACGATAAGATTTTCCATTGAATTTTATATAGTTTTCCTTCGACCTATTTTTTTCAATACGACCTAAAACACACAGAACGCCGAAATATAAAAAAAAAAATTACGATTAGAATAAACCCCAATATTGTTCCTTTCTAACAGTAAAAAACTCATCAAGTGCCAATCAGCGTTACTTTTTTTTACAACACAGTCGCCATTATAGTTCTCTTGGCATTTCCTTTCGAGCAGGTAAACCCTCAAATGAATGCTGAAAACACCATTCATGTCTTAGGATGTTTTTTTTTTTTAATGATATTTTTGATGTGGGTATTTACGAATTTACGTTGGTGTTATGCTAGTAAAGCTTTACATCATCTCTCTTTAAGCAAAGTCTTTCAAATTAGTGTCATTGTTACTGCAAAACGCTTTGGACATATGTTCTTAACACTGTTACTAATTCAAAGTTAATCTCAGAGGTGAATACTACAAAGCATACATTTTTTGGGGGTGTTTGGTTGGTAAACATGTATGTTTTTTCAATTTTGTAGTGGCTGATAGAAAAAGGATTCCAGAATATTTTCACATGGCAAATGTCAACTGTATTTTGTTGTGGGAACTCTGATAAATTATTGATTGTCTACAAGCTTAAACTTCCTTTTAACATTCCACCTCACTTGTGGGGCTCAAATTCCCTTTTAATAATTGACTCTTAATACATGAGATTTTAAACGTGAGGTAGAGTGGAGAAGATAGAAATCGAACTCTAAGGGGGTGTTTGGTAGAGTAGTTTGAAAATTATTGTTTGTAATTTTTTGAAATACGTAAAGGAAAAAAGTGTGTTGAAATACGTGAAATACTGTTTGAAAACTAAAAAAATATTGTTTGAAAACACAAACCAAATGGGCCCTAAATTTTTTATTGTTCTAAAAGTTTAAGCTATTGAAATATGATAAATTTATTCATTTAATCACATATTTTTAACATGCTTTTTTGTAATCATTAGGAGTTCTTGACTTCCTTGTGTGCAATTAGTTTATTTATGTAATCTTTGGCTTGATTAATTTAATTATGATTGGTAATTTACATAGCTGATTGGTCTGGAAGCCTTGTCCTCACCATTCACCTTACACTAGAGGAGGTGCCACTAAAACTAGAGCTCATTGGCTAGTTGTGCATATTTTTTCAATACAAATTTAAATAACTTTATAAATATTAAAGTAATCTCAAGCTACCAGAATTGGCGCTATGAAAACATGAAGTGCCAGCATTGGAATTAGTGACTATTGTTATTCTCATCTTCAGGCTCCTCTGTGATCATTTGCCCTTGTATCCCTCTTAATAGTTACAACGAAAAGGCTCATAAGTCTTACTGTTCAACTTACTTTTCTTGTTCATTATCATGTTTTCTATAATGCTTGTTTTGAGGGTGTCTTGATTGTGAAGTAACGTAGTCCCTAATCTAATAATGATGATGTGAATTATTCTATTCTTTCATTGTTTTTGACACACATGTGAACGTATGATTAACATAACTAAGTATCATGTTAACCAGAACAGCATGGTGCTGCAAAGAGTGGAAAAAACTTTATTTTGCTACTGTCATTTTGGGGGAGAGCTAGTGGTGAAGAAAGATAGATCTGTTTTATATAAAGGTGGTTTGGTAGATGGCTTAGTGATTGATCAAGACACCGCATATGAAACATTTGTGGGTGAGATATGTGAACAACTTTGTATAACTCCTACTGGAAAGTTATTTCAGTACTCAGTTAAATTTGACAAATCATGTCTGTTGCCCCTCAAAGATCAGAATGGCTTGAATAACTTGTTATATTTCAATGAGGGTGTTGGATATGTATACGTGGTTGAAGCAGCAGAAGTTGCAAACCCTGCACTTATAAGCAACAGGTATATTCATTTGTTGTATTGATTTTTCCATGTATGTCAATTTTGTCTATCTGACTTGAATTTGGAAAAACATTTTATTTTTAGGTCATCTAACAAAGAAAGCCCATTGACGTCAGATCAGGATACTGAAGTTGAGTATGCTGATAGAGATCCAGTCAGGTACTCCAACACTGAGAGCCAAGATCAACATGATGAGGCTGAGTATGCTGATAGAGATTTAGCCGGGTGCTCTGACACAGAGAACCATTTAACTTCGGACCAACATGGTGATGAGCAGTATACTAATGCTGATGATAACTACGCCCATAGAGCTCAACCAGTGTCAATGCAGTGCACAACTAGTGAGAAATCACCATTTTTGCTTAATGAGTGGGAAAGAGAGCTAATTGGAGGAGGTCAGCAATTTCAGAGTCCTGCTGCTTTCCGTTTAGCTTTATACAAGTATTCTGTTGCAAAATGCTTTAAATACAAGTTTAAAAGAAATACTTCTAAAAAAATACTTGTGAGGTGTGCAGTTGATAGGTGCCCATGGAAAGTGACAGCTTATGGCGTGAGAAACACTAACTTAATTAGAGTAAATACATTAATTGATAAGCATGAACACTTGGTACAAGGTCAAACCAATTTGAAGCCTTCGTTGAAAACTAGGTTGGTTGCAGAAATGATTAAAGAGAATATGAAAGAAAGTCCAGATCATGTATCTAGACAAACTTGCATGGATTTCCTAGGTGACCTTTCTGTACCATCGACTTATTTCTACTCATCTAGAAAGGAACAGTTGATTCATGGAATGAAGAACGTTGCATACAAGTTAATACCATCGATGTGCCAACATATAATGGATGTAATGCCAGGGTCAATTGCTACATGGTCATCAACTGAAGATAATCAATTTAGGCAGTTGTTTGTTGCTTATGGTTGTTCAATTCGAGGATTTCAGCTTGGATGTAGGCCGCTGTTATTTATAGATGACTATCATTTAAGTATACCATTTAGAGGCACTTTATGGTCTGTGACTGCGCTGGATGCAAATGATGGAATATATCCAGTAGCTTATTGGATAGTTGCTACAGATAATGATGTGGATTGGTCATGGTTCTTTGAGAAACTTAAGTTGATTGTCGGTATGCGTGAGATTGCAATAATATCAGACAGAAATCAAAGCCTGCTAAATAGGCTCAATAAGGTGTTTGGTTTTGAAACTCATTCTTATTGTTATCGCCGCCTAAAGCAAAGTTTCAGCTCTTACTTCCAATTGCAATCCAATTGGGAGCAAACTGCACTTCAACTTTTGGATGATATTGCTTTTGCAAGATTAGGTGCAGAATATGAAAAGGCCTTAGTTACCCAGCATCGGTATTGTAAGGAAATGTATGAGTGGGTTATGGCCAATCACCCAGAGCATTGGGCTAATGCACAATTTAAAAGAAAGCGATGGGACAAGTTGAATGCTGATGAAACAGATGTGTTTTATTCATGGATGTGGAAAGAGTGTCAAAAGCCAATTTTAGAATTTATGAAAGCACATCAATGCAAGTTGTCGAATTTGCTACTTGGTAGGCAAAGGGATGTTATGACTTGGAAAAGTCCAGTTGGCTACAAAATTGAACAGAAAATAAGAGAGAATATGTCTAAAGCAGAGAGTCTAGTGGGCAGTCAAATGTCTGAGTTTGTATTTGAGTTTGAACTGCAAAGCTGTAAGTTTAAGGTGGACTTGTCAAGAATGGATTGTACATGCCTTGAATGGCAGATGACAGGCATCCCTTGTCTACATGCATGTAGTGCACTTCAACATGCAAATCGTGATGTGTACGAGTTTGTTGAGAAGTGGTATCATAGAGACACACAGCAGACTTTATACACAGAGGTAATGCCTGATTTTTCAACCCATGATATGCCTATTTTAAGGCCTATTGATAGCAAAGGACCACAACCTGGGTTTTCACACAAAGGGCAAACTGAGTCACAATTGAAGCAAATATCGCAAATCAAGTTCAAGAAATCAACATGCTGTTCTCGTTGTAATAAAAGTGGACACAATCGGAAAACTTGTAAGAGCACATTGCAAGAGTAATTAAATTGAATGCTTCTAACTATAGCATCATTTTCTCTCTAACTATGGGATGCATAATTCTCTCCATATACCTGCATTAGTCTAGTAGAATGCCTATGGCACAATTACATTTTTCTAAAAAAATTGCATTTTTTATTATATTGAAACTTTTAGTGAAAGGTCGCAAATTCTTTTTTTTTTTTTTTTTTGTCAATAATAAAGTGATTTCCCAATTTTTATTTTCTTATATAAATACTTAATTTTACATGCATATAATCCTATTTCAAATCATATATGTATAATATATTAAAAAGGAAGCTCAATAATCCAAATTTGATTCTAATTGCATCCCAATTTTGTACAAAGTGTTTTTTAAATTGACTATAATTTGATGCCAAATGTCTTTTGATTTTAAGTGTGCTCAAATTTCTTTTATGGTAGAATGTGCGCTCCAATTTCATACCAAGTATCATTCAAATTTGTATCAATTACATTTATATACAAATTCATGCATCTAAAATTATAAAATATAAACAAACTCAATTTGGATTTATTATGCTTCTGTGTAATACTATGAATGTATGTTACTTATTAGGTAGAAACGTTTTATATATAGGTAAATTTAAGGTATAAAGGAACCGTAACTTAATTTTACATTTATTTCAAATCTTTTTGTAAGCTTTTTCCAAACATTGCAATATTTACTAATTTAAAAATCCAAAATTTTCCATGCCATCATTTTAAAATGTATTTCTAATTTGGTTTTCAGAGTTAACAAATAATGCTAAATTATGCTAGTTTAAATTAATTAAAATCACTATATTAAATCATGTTTAAACTTCTCTAATTAAATTAGGTGTGATCTTTTATAATCAAATTATAATTAGGTAGTTTATTTTCTACAAGTTATCTAATTTTACCTTTTCATTTGTTAATTTTGATTAATTTCACGTGTATTTTATGAATTAGTGACTAATTTTATATAGAATTTAGATCCAAAAATAAGGATACACATCATTGTGAGTCATGTCCTTTTATTGTTGTGACATGTGTCATTTAAAATGTCTTCAAAACTACCTCATCTTGATGTATCTTTTATCTTAGATAAGCATCGTGGTTTACTTAAAGTATTAATGGTCTGTGGGTTTCAATTTGCTCAACTGAGAAGTTTTGATGGTTGAATAAGAGACTAGGGTTCAATTCCTGCTTGCACCAAAATCAATTGATGTCTTAGTTTGATGATAAAAAGTTATCATTAAGAGCGGATGTCATAGGTTAAAACTCTAAAAAAAAAAAAAAAAAAGGTAATGGTCTATTTGGTTGGGTAGAAAAGGGGAAAGCTAGAAAATGAGAGCTTTCCATTATTTAGTGTTATGAAAATGAGGGAGGTTGGGAAAGGAGGTCGGTAGAATTTTCCACTCAAGTCCACCAAAAACCATCCTCTTATATTATGAGGAAAATATGGAGAGAAAATGGTTCTTAAATGGAATCTACTATTTTGCCCCTCTTAATTCTGTTTTTTCTAGGAGAATATTTTCTTTTAATGTAATAAATGTATAACAGTAAATTTATTCAAATAAATATTTTTTTTCCACATTTTCATCTTCCTTGCCAAACACACGTGAGAGAAGCTACAACATTTTCTATCATTCCTACATTTCTATTCTCTAACTTTCTATATCCATCCTCCCAACCAAACCTACCTAAAAACTTAGAAAACTTCAATGATTCAAATTCTCCAATGTTAATGCACTTCAAATTCCCTTCAACTTCTCCACCGCAAAAAAATGCTAACTTTAAATTATTTTATTAGTGTAATTTGTCACTAAACATTATTTTATTTTAATCTTATTTAATACTTTCTAGAAAGGATCCATTCTATTTAAATTCTCTTATTTTAATCCAGATATAAGATACATGATATTTGAACAATCAAGTGGTCATGAAACTTCCAAATTTCAAATCATTCACCATTCATTTGTGCATGTGTGCGTATATAAAGTGATCATAAAACACCCAAATAAACCACAAAATCAAATAACTCTCATGTGTCGTTCATTTAACAAATATTTGGAGGGACTTAAAAGATTTAAATGATTAGAGATCATATTATAATACTTTTTATCTCAAAAAATCTACAAAAATATAAATGTTGAGATCTTATTCTAGTACTTTTTACCACAAAAACTCTACTACAACAATCTCATACAAACTTTAAGTAAATGAAAGATATGAATGAATAAAGCTTATGGATACTAGTCCAAACTTACCACAAAATGACTAAATTAAGCCTCTAACTCATAGTTTAGACACTTGTCTAAATTGAGACACTTATAATCACATATCCTCACTTGCCTCTTAGCCAAGACTTCATTTTGTTTTATTTATTTTTATTTTTTTAAGTTTACCTCTAAGCGGCTTTTTTCATCTTACTACGTGGTGGTTTAAATGATTAACCACGTGTATTTTTAATTACATAACATTTTTAGTAAGTTATATAATTAATTTAATTAATATACATGGATATTTTGCCCCACATGGTTGGAGGAAATTCCTTCAAGCCAATTCGAAGGAAAACCTTGTCCTAAAAATATACATATTAAGATTTCATATTTATAATAATTTTTAAAACAATATGCTACATATTGAAGTTTCAAATATCTAGTCTAGCATATTGTTGGTATGCTCCCTAAAAGTAAGGTTTGAATCCCCTTGGCTGCAAACAATTTTCTAGGGGCCACGTCCCTGAAGCCGATAACTTACTTCATCCATGTGATGTGGGCATGCTAAATGAATCCAGGATTTAACTAGGTAAAAAGATACTATACTCTGCACTGTCTCTAAGGTTCCTTGTCATATAAAAACAAAAAAAAAAAATCTAAATATTGAAGGACTTAAAATCAAGGATTTATATGGAATGCAGCCAACTTGCCAAAACCAATCGACCTGATCCAACCCAAGTTACGATGTTAAGTTAGTTTTTAGGGATTGGTGGGCTGGATTGGGTTGTGAGAATTTTTTTACAATGGGTCGGGTTGGGTTCAAGTCATAAGATTCACAAATCCATCTAACTTGACCCAACCTGCCTATATTTAATATATATTTAAAATTTAAAAATATATTAAAAAAGATATTACGTAATTTTGTTATTTACTTTTTTGCCAATTTTCCTAAATAAAACCCAAATGCTAAAAGTTTTCCTTGTATAGTTTGTGTTGGTTTGGTGTTATGCTTAAAATTATTTGGTTATAAATTTGATCTTATATGTGGTGGGGTTGTTCTAATGCTCAATTTAATAATAATAATAGTAATTAAAAAAAACTAGTCGCTAACTTGTGCGATGCACGGGATAGTTAAATAAAAATTAAAAAAACTTATTTTGCTTAAAGGCTATGACTTAATTTTAAAAAATGTATAACTTGAAAATGAATGAAAATAAATATTTTTTGTTCAAA
This sequence comes from Quercus variabilis, assembly GCA_030445155.1. Lineage (NCBI taxonomy): Eukaryota > Viridiplantae > Streptophyta > Magnoliopsida > Fagales > Fagaceae > Quercus > Quercus variabilis. Next base: position 44,019,970 of record CP129451.1, read on the forward strand.
ATAATGGTTTATAAAAATTATTTGTTTTTCACGTCATTGGTTCTACATAACACATTTCGGTGTGGTCTATTCTATGATGATAACTTCACATAATACTCAACTGCAATTAAATCTACTATCCACTGCCAATCTAATCTATGTTATCTTGATAGTAGATCTACAAATTGCATTCTTATATCCTTAGAGCTTGTCACATCATTATTATTATCTATATATAATATAAAAATCAAAGTTTTTGACTTTTTGAGAAACTTATGTTGGTTAAAAAAATAATTATAATTTTTTTTTTAATTAGACCTCACATTAGATTTTTTTTTTTTTTTTTTTTATTTTAAAAGGACTCACTTTAGGTTTCAAAAAAAAAAAAAAAGACTTGCGTAAAAAAAAAAAACTTTAGGATTAAGGAAAAAAGAGAGAGAGAGAGAGTCTTGTTAGGACTCTCTCACCATTTATTTATTTATTTATTTATTTAAAAACCACACGTTAGAAATTTTTTTTTTTTTTTAAAGTCTCACTTTAGGTTTCAAAAAAAAAAAAAAATGAAAGACTCACTTAAAAAAAAAATTTGTATTAAGGAAAAAAGAGAGAAAGACTCATGTTAGGACTCTCTCACTATTTAGTTTAAAAAATTTAAAAAAAAAAAATTATATAAGAAAAGACTCACGTAAAAAAAAAAAAAAAATTAGGATTAAGGAAAAAAAATAGAGAAAGGCTCCTATTAGGACTCTCTCATTATTTAGTTTAAAAAATTAAAAAAATTTATTTAAAAAAAGAAAGAAAGAAAGACTCAAGTAATAAATAAAAAAAAACTTTAGAATTAAGGAAAAAAAGAGAGAGACTCCTATTAGGACTCTCTCACTATTTAGTTTAAAATAATTTTTATAAAATCCTAACTTGATTATGAAAGTATACAATCCATTACTTGAACGTGTAATGACTTGCAAATAATTTGCTAGACGTTTTCAGATATTGCAAAAAAAAAAAAATTCGAAAATTCAAATATATAAACTTCCAAAATGCCAAAAAATATTAAAGAATCAAAAGATTCACTATCTATAAATTATTGAAACAAAACAAAATATATATGTGACTACACAATAGAAAAACATAAGAGAAAAATGTGTTATCTTCAAAAAAATGACCTATGGTTATAAAAGTTGAAATCTGCCAAATTGTTTTAGATATTACCCCCCCCCAAAAAAAACCCAAAAATATTGATGTTAAAACTTCCAAAATGACAAAAAAAATTAAAGAATCAAAATAGTCAAAACCTACAAATTATAGAAACAACATAAAAAAATGTGACTATAGTGTTACCTTTAAAAGAAATAATTTATCACTATAGTCGTGGAAATCTGTCAAGTAATTTCAATATTGCAAAATGATATCTCAAAAATTCATATGTTAAAACTTCTACAATACCCAAAAATATTAAAGAATTAAACTGAAAACAATTAAATAAATGTTCTAAGGCATCCTATAAAGGAAGAGACAATCTTATAATGATGTAGCCTATAATAAGATTCACAATTAATAGAGATAACAATGATTTATAACATGATCCCACAAAGAGCTTTTAGACCTTCCACCGTAGCTTTTGAGCCATTGTGTTTTCAGCTAAAAAATTAGTTTATTAGCTGAAAACAAAATCATCGGACGAACGCACCTTCAACTTATTTGTATTAATAAGAATCTTAAAATTAATGTTTGATATGTCAAAACTCAGAGAGTCCAGTAAAAGATGGATTTCAGTAAGAGGAAGAACTACCCCTCCATAGCTTTGTATATTTTCCATTAATGTAGCTAAACAATAACTTAACAGAAAACAGTCATACATATAAATATAAGATATGGACCAATCTTTATAAAAATATATTAGTTTCAATATTCACTTTGTGATGAGGGTTCTCAAACATCATCTTCTCTGCAAATAGTTTTGGGGTTTTAAGTCTTTTACACATCTTAAATAGGAGAGAGTAGAGGTTGTGGGAGAATGTTATTGTATTTGGCTAGAAGTCTAATTTGCATTGTGAGTTATTTTTGTTATAGAATTTTAGTTGAAGTAGAATCTTCAAACTCTTGAAATATATATCTAATAGAGTTTTACTTAAATTAAACTATTGTAACACAATAATTACATGTTGAAAATAAATAATAAATATATATGATATAAAACCTAAAAGAAAAAGAAAAAGAAAATAGTGATAACGTGAAAAATTGTAAGAGAACCAATCTTTATAAAAACATATCAGTTTCAATATTCACTTCGTGCTGAGGGTTCTCAAACATCATCTTCTCCACAAATAGTTTTGGGGTTTTAAGTCTTTTACGCAAGCAATTCTTAAATAGGAGAGAGTAGAGGTTGTGGGAGAATGTTATTGTATTTGGCTAGAAGTCTAATTTACATTAGGAGTTATTTTTGTTTTAGAATTTTAGTTGAAGTAGAATCTTCAAGCTCTTGAAATATATATCTAATAGAGTTTTACTTAAATTAAATTATTGTAACATGATAATTACCTGTTGAAAAGAAATAATAAATATATATGATATAAAACCTAAAATAAAAAGAAAAAAAAATAATAATAACGTAAAAAATTGTGAGAATTTTAGAAATTTCGGTTATATGTATATATATATATATATTGATTATCCAACTCCATCCACGTTGGGTTGAAAAAACCCTCATCCTTTATCTAAACTTTATAAATTAATAAAAAAAATCCTTAAATTTTAGCTAAATTATATAATTTGCCCATGAAAAAATTACATTTTCTTGGATGAAGCCCCTGGATCGGTCACTGCTCGGAGTAACTGGTTATATCTTTTCTTTATTTATATAAAGGCAACTAAAAGCTGTTCATTCCTTTCATCGTCTTCGGTTGGGTTTTAGGGCAACCTCGTCAGACAGACAGAACTACACGAAGAAGCGCCTCAGTGAAAACATCCTGCTCTAAACCAATAGCGTAAACCCAGGTCTCTCTCTCTCTCTCTCCGAAACCTATGAATTGAAATAATTAACGTTAACTTATAGATCCGATTGCTACGAAATACTGCGTTTTCTATTTGTCTCTACCCAGTCTTAGGATTATAATAATAATAATAATAAAAATCTACGGATTCGTTCATGATAAACATGCACTCTATATCATCAACTAGTTCTTTGTTTGTTTGTGTGTGTTTTGTTTTGTTTCGGATTTCAAAGAATTGTATTTTTTATTTTATTTTTTATATAGAAATCTAATTCTGTGAAATCTACAACACTCTCATCCCAATTGATATGTGGAGAAAACACAACATTTATTGTGTTCTTTAATTTATGTCTTTCAATCAAAAAGATATTCTAGATGTTAACTAGCTATCTCATAATGGACGTGAAGTCACAGATCTTTGGGAAAAAGGATTTTGTTTGTGTTTTATTAGAATTTGATTATTTTTAGTTATATTCACTTGCAATGTTAGGCCATGATTTGATCCTGAAAATTGAGTCTAGTACTAGTAGTGGAGTGTGATGATGATCCCACTTTAGTTGGCTCCTGCAAAGAATATGCGTTGGGTGCACATAATAAAAATGGACTTAATAGTTAAATTATCTAACACCAAAGATTTAGGATTTGCATATGCTGATAGTTTTTCAAGCAACAGTGACTGTGTGGTAGTGGCATTGTGCATAATTTGCACAATGTATCATTTAGGGTATGCCTAGTGCAGGCTTTGGTAAACGCAATGCTACATGATCATTCATTAATGCAAATGGCCAGACCTAGTCGATGCTATATGTACTCATTTGTTGGTTAATTCACTTAAATAAAAATTAATGGTTTGTTTTACTTTATAAGCAATTGTTGTAGCGATGACATCTTTTATGCAGTTTTGCACAAAATTGACATTACAACAAAATAATTTAACTGTTAAGTCCATTTTTATTATGTGCACCCAAAGCGTATTCTTTGCGGGAACCAACTAAAGTGGGATCATCGTCGCACTCCACTACTAGACTCAATTTTCAGAATCAAATCATGGCCTAACATTGCAAGTGAATATAATTAAGAATAATCAAATACTAATAAAACAAAAACAAAATCCTTTTTCCCAAAGATCTGTGACTTCACGTCCATTATAAGATAGCTAAGTTAACATCTAGAATATCTTTTTGATTGAAAGACATAAATTAAAGAACACAATAAATGTTGTGTTTTCTCAACAAAACTGCATATAGCATCTTTTATGCAGTTTTATGATGACATCTGTCCCCTGCTCGCCTGGGGGTACACGGTCTGGGTAGTAATCCTCTATATGAATTTTTTCCTCTCTCACTTATGTTCTAATTTTCTGCCCCTTGTTTCTACTTAAGTTCACATTGCTAAAGAAGTTTTTATGTTCTTTTGTACATAATTCTTTTGTATTTTTTTGTAATTCTTTACTGTAGTTTATGTACATTGAACATGATGTAGTCTCTGTTTAATAAAATTATTCTTACTTATCAAAAAAAAAAAAAAATGCTAAAGAAGTTTTTGTAAAAGAAAACAAGAAAAAGAGACTCCAATAGTATACAATCAATTTCCCAAAATTTTCTTAGCCACCAATGAAGTAACATATTCTTAAAGTGGTCTCGGTACTTCACTGATTTTAGTTACAGTAATATTTTTATTCATCCATGTCAAAGATGGGGGTAAATGGATCGCATAAATCAATTGTCTGGAGCCCCCTTTTCCATGTGAATATTGATGTCATCAACTTGGCCTTTTAAACCAGACAATTCTTTCCTTTCTCAGGGGTAACAGTGCAGATGCTTTGTTTTTTTTGGTAGATCATGAGTTTGGTTGACTTGAAGTAATAATGTAATTTACATAATTTATATCTTTTATTAATTTGATGTTCCATGCTGTCCTTTGAGCAGGCAAGGAATCTGATCTGCTCGATTTGATTGATATGTCGAATTTTGCGAAACCAGAAAATGCTTTGAAACGAGCTGAAGGTAAGTGACAGATATTATTTTGCGTTTGCTATGTGGTAGTACCTTGTTTTGGGATAATTTCTTTAAATGATGGATCTTTATCTTGAAGTGTCACTTTATTGCTTGGAACTATAGGTAAATATTCAAAATCAAAAGAACAAGACTATTTATGGTATGTTTTATGGTGTAATTCATGGGATGTCATTTTCCCCTTATCATTATTTATATACCTTGGCATAGGACAAGGAGGAATCCAAATCAGATTTTGAGGTTATGGATATCTAGGATTTTGAAGAATTAGGGTTAGGGATTGGTAGGAAAAAAGCTGGTAAGTAGTAAGGAATGTAGGGTTTCTAATGGTGAAAAAAAGTATAGTCAGATTTGGGGATGAAACAAAGGGGAAGGTCTTGGTTGCCGTTCCAGGGCTGTGAACATTAACATCTGAACAGTACTTTGTCTTCTGTGGGTTTTTTGATGGGTAGTTTAGGATTTTGAAGTTTTGAATATTAGGGTTTTAAAAATGACAAATCAATGTTTGGTTGCTAGGGGTCCAGTTGCTGATTTAGGGATAAAAAAACAAAAAAGCTTCTAAACTTCCTAAGCATTGCACCTAGCATCACACCTCAAAGAAGATTTTATCACACAAATATTAGACAGAGCTTTATAGCCTTTGAGAATTTAGAAAACATATTATTTCCCCCCTAAAGAGAAAGCTTACATACATATAAATAGATGACTAATACCTAACCCTAATAGGACTCGGACTCCTTGGGCTTTGATTACTAAGTCCAAACTAAATGACTAAACTCACAAGTAAAATCCAATAAAATATTCAAACCCCAAAATAAGACCTACTAGGCCAATATTTCAACCCACATCCAGGTACCAGAAAATTATAGAACTGCTCTTGACACTTAAACATAAATAGTATAAAATAAAAGTGAAATTGGATTCACGCTACCTGCGCTACCTTTCTTTTGGCCTGACTGCAAGCTTAAAATAACTTCTACTTGTGTTTCTGAATACCACATGGGTTGGCAATTTTTCCTTTTTTAGTTGATAGACTCTTCAGCTCTTTTTTGTCATGTTCCTGTAGATTGAAATTGGAGATTGCATCTTTTCTTCTTCGTAGTGCATTAGTTCTTCTGCTATGTATGCATTTTAGCACTTGATGTAGTGCCTTCACTGAACAAATAAGGACTCATTTGTGGCTTGGTCATATTTTATATTCTTGAACTGATCCACTTTGGTATTCACGGTGCAGAGTTAATAAATGTTGGACAAAAGCAAGATGCATTGCAAACACTTCATGGCCTTTTCACCTCAAGGAGACACAGAGCATGGCAAAAGCCACTTGAAAGGAGTATGTTTAAGTATATAGAGCTGTGTGTAGACTTGCGGAGAGGTCGGTTTGCCAAGGATGGACTCATTCAGTATCGTATCATATGCCAGCAAGTAAATGTTAGTTCTTTGGAGGAGGTAATCAAGCATTTCATGCATCTATCAACTGAGCGAGCTGAGCAAGCTCGTAGCCAGGCACAAGCTTTAGAAGAAGCTCTTGATGTTGAAGATCTAGAAGCAGATAAAAGACCGGAAGACTTAATGCTAAGCTACGTGAGTGGAGAGAAAGGGAAAGATAGATCTGATCGAGAGCTTGTGACCCCATGGTTTAAATTTCTATGGGAAACGTATAGAACAGTGCTTGAAATCTTACGGAACAATTCAAAATTGGAAGCACTGTATGCGGTGAGCAAATAGAATCCTTCTTTTTGTTAGTGTTGTTGCTAGGAGTTGCATTTTGCTAATTTTTAATGGAGAAGGGGAAAAAAAGAAGGGGGGGGGGGGTGGCAGCTCATTTGTTTATAACTGCTACATCTTGACTTATTATATATATAACTGCATCATGTGGATTATGTCACTTATCAAAAAAAAAAAAAAAAAACTGCATCATGTGGATTATTATTATGTTTGCTGCTATAGATTTTGATAAACATATAGTCTTTCAATCGTGAAATAGTGTCTTGTATTCATAGTCTTCCTTCTTGTGAATGTGATCATATTCAAGTTTAGTTTTATTTTTCCTCTCTTTATTGCTAAAGAATGTCACAGTTGTGCTTGCGATACATGATGGCATGGTTACTTATTTAGCACTTTTTCTTTTATTGTTTTGGCATTAGACAAAGTAATAGTGTGGTATGTGTTATTAAAGGTCTTGTTGACTTGGTAAAAGTGCTTAATGGCTGGTTAAACAGCAAGTAAAAGATGGAGTCCCCATTGACTGTTCTTTTTTATTTATTGATTTTTTTTTTTAAATGCCAGTGATTTAGTATGCTTCTATCATCAGCAGTCATGAACTGTTCAAATTCAAGAAAGAGGAAAGTGGTTAATATACCTGATAAACTACCAGTTTGCTCTTTGGCATATGTGGAAAAGAAATTTTATATTGAATTGAATGTTGTGATTTTCTTTTTTCCCACTATATCTAGCAGCACTCAGAAAAGCAACAAATTCAAACTTTTTGGAGGAAAATATCTGCTATACTACTTGCTTTTGTCATTTTTTTTCATATGTTATATGGTTAGTTTTAATTTAATTTTATGTTTATGCAAATCATATTGGTACACACAATGCCCTGAACTATAACTATATCAGTGGATTGTATGGGCTTTATAAAACTTCATATGTTTTTTGTAGATGACAGCGCATCGAGCTTTCCAGTTTTGTAAGCAATACAAACGAACAACAGAGTTTCGCAGGCTGTGTGAGATCATAAGAAATCATTTGGCAAATCTTAACAAATATCGAGACCAGAGGGACCGACCTGATCTCTCAGCTCCTGAAAGCTTGCAACTGTATCTTGACACGAGATTTGAGCAGCTAAAAGTTGCCACCGAACTTCAACTCTGGCAGGTTTGCCTTTTATTTTATTTTTTTGTTTGTTAACTATCATGTGTTTTTATACGTTTTTGTTAAGTGTAAACAAAGAAGTACTAGCACACAGTTCACCTATTTGTCATGGTCAAAAAACCATGTCTCTTTTGTAATAATTTTTCTGGTATTTTTTTGCAGGAAGCCTTTCGATCAGTTGAGGACATTCATGGATTGATGTTCATGGTCAAGAAAACGCCCAAGGCATCCTTGATGGTTGTTTATTATGCTAAGCTAACTGAAATATTTTGGATTTCTGCTAGCCATCTTTATCATGCTTATGCATGGTTCAGGCTTTTCTTATTACAGAAAAGCTTCAATAAGAACTTGAGCCAGAAGGATTTGCAATTGATAGCATCATCTGTTGTTTTGGCTGCTCTTTCAGTGATGCCTTATGATCGCATCCACAGCGGATCTCATTCAGATCTTGAGAATGAGAAAGAAAGAAACCTGAAGATGGCTAATCTCATAGGATTTAATCTTGAGTCTAAACTTGAGAGCAGAGAAGTGGTAATGTAAATTAAGTAATTGAATTTTGTCTCGTATTAGTTGATACATACAGTTTTCCAGTTCTGACTACTTGCTTTCTGTTCCTTTATTGTTCTTCCAGCTTTCAAGGTCATCCCTTCTCTCCGAACTGGTAGGTAGCTTTTCTTTGTTCCTTTTTAATTATTAGTTGTCTGCTTGTGGTAAATGTTACATACTTTCTGATGCAGATGAAGTGAAGTTTTAAATATTCTTGTGCACTACTTTCTTTGATTATTGTTGTTCAGTCTTAGAATGTCGGTTTTATGGATTCTTATAATGTTATTATAAATATATATAGGGTTTTTTTCCAAGATTTTTTTTTTTGGGGGGTGGGGGTGGGAGTGGGAGTGGGGAATAGGGACTGCTTGTTATCAATTGATGCTCTGCCTGTAAACAATTTACCTTTTTGTTTAGTCTTTTGAGATGGCCCATACACTTGTGGTTATAGCTCTTGATCACAAAGTCACTTGGAGTTTTCTTTTTGTTTACTTTTGAGTCATGGAAATAGATTCCAGCTGACATTAATAAAGAAATAGTTGTCCCACATTACCACATACATCTTTATCCTATTTGTTATTCTTATCTTATGATCTTTGTTTCTGTTTCGGTGGGTTGGACTTGTCCCTGCTTAAATGTCCGCTTGATCATGCTTGAATATGTGATGTGATATGATGTTTGTACCTTTCTTTGATCTGCCTCCAATACATCCTCCAATTATAAAGAGATCCTCAATTTATCAGTTTTAAAGAGGAAAAAATCTAGGCTGTAACTAATCTAATTCTTTTCAATTATTTTTCACATGATTTTGTTCTCAATTAAGTTCTTTATTATGGGTTTCATTGCAGGTGGCCAAAGGTGTAATGTCTTGTGTAATTCAAGAAGTGAAAGACCTTTACCATCTTCTAGAACATGACTTTTTCCCTCTAGATCTTGCATCAAAAGTTCAGCCTTTGTTAACCAAAATCGCAAAATTTGGTGGCAAGCTTTCTTCAGCTTCTTCTGTCCCAGAAGTACAATTGTCTCAATATGTTCCTTCCCTTGAAAAGCTTACGACTTTGAGATTGTTACAGCAGGTGCATTGTTTTGTTTCCTCTTTTTTTTGGGGATATATTTGCCATTTTTTGTGCATCTCATCATGCTTGTCACTGTACTGTCTTTTTGCTTTCCAGGTATCTCAAGTGTACCAGGCAATGAAGATTGAGAGTTTGTCTAGGATGATCCCTTTCTTTGATTTTTCTGTTGTGGAAAGGATATCTGTGGATGCAGTCAAGAATAAATTTTTGGCCTCAAAAGTTGACCATATGAAGGGTATTGTTACGTTTGATAATATGGTAAGCTTCTACTTGTGCTCTCAAGTTTTGTGCTTATGATGCTTCCCCAATCAGTTGAATACAAGTGTCCACATTGTGATGATGGGAGAAATGGTTAACTTTTTGATGTGGCTAGGTTGAAATTTCTTAAAACAGTATAGATGGCGATGTTTTATGGGTGGTAGTTTGGGTAAAATTTATTTGTTTTCTCTTTTCTATTTGTCATCTTCGTTGTAATGATCAATGTACCACCATACATACTAGTTTCTCAAGCGTCATTCATTTATAGTTTTCAATTTAATTTCTTGAAGTCCCTTGTTTTAGGTATTCAGAAGAGAAAGAATTGACGAATAATTAAAATCTGTAACAATGCTGGTAAAATTTGATGTGGGTTCAGCAAAGTTTAGGTTCACTTGGGAACCCAATGGTTTTCACCCAATTTGATTTTGTGAAAACCATTGTGGATTGGATGGATTTGCTAATATTTGTAGGACCATACTCCTTCTTTTGTCATTAGGGAAGTAGAGGACTTTGTGTTTCTTGCTCACATTATGGGCCGTAGGTGTAACTCCTGCAGTCTTATGTTAAAGGTTCAACAGTTGGAACTACCGTTCAAACCAGGTTGTACTTGATTGGACTCTTTTGGGTTAGGATTTGATTTAAGTAGCTTTACTCTAATGATTTTGAAAATATGAGTCTATTGTAAGGTTTAAGGTATTATTTAGGCTTTAGTGAGTTTAATTTTGATTATTCCCTGATGCCTTGATTTATAGGCCTTTTTTTTTTATCAACTGCATCTTGTTAGGCCCTATTAGGTGGGGCTTTTCCAGGGGTGCTTCAGCTTTTAGGAAGCAGAAGTTACCTGCATGTCATTAGGTAAAACAACGGTGCTTCAGCTTTTTTCAAAATCTTTAAGTGACTCGTTCCTTTTAGGAGGCTTTTGCGAAGTCATCCAAGGGTAGCTTAGTATTTTAAAAAAGATGCAGTTAGGAATGTATATCACAGTCGAGCTTTAGCTCATCAACAAACTAGATCATATGTTCAAGCTTGGTTCATCATCTTGTCAAACAAGCTAGAGCTTGATCACGAGTTATTTAATTAATTTATTCTTTTTCTTGATATGGTAAACAACACAGATATAATTTTTTTACCTCCGTGATAGTGAGTTTGTTCATGGGAAGAAGGCTAGGTATACCTGTAGTGTGCTGCTAGCCACCTAGCTCCCAGACAATAGTCAAAGAGGGTTTCCCCAGTCTAATGAATAACTATTATGGTTGAAATTATATTTTTGGAATTAATAAGATAGAAAGATTTTCATTTATGAACTTATAAGAACTAGATTCACCAACCTTGAAATGTTAAAAATTATAAATAATCTTTACTAACATTTATGTTATCAATAAATTACAATAATAATTTAATATCTTATGAACTTATTTACTATCTCACACAATCCAACATCAAGTATGTTAGTATATTTTTATACATGTATACATATAAACATATAACAACGTATATACTTAAAATAGAGCCTTTTTACTCATGAGCTTATTCGTGAACAGGTTATTATGTTTGAACTTGGCTCGTTTAATAGTTGGGCCTAACTTGGGCTTGAGTTTGGCTCATTTTCTAAATAAAGAACATAAACATGTTTTTTCTGGAGTTGGGTTGGATTTGTTTAAACAGCTTGGTTCATTTACAGTTCTAGATTGACCCTTAGGATTGGGTTCAAGATGGGTCTTTTGTAACCTCAAATATATTGCTCTATTATGCTTTTGCATTTTGCATGCACCAGTTCTTGTTCACCATTCAGACTACATTTCCATGTTGCATCTACACCTCCAGCTGAGATACACCAGACATTCTGTTGTGCCTTTTGTCTTTTGCATTGGGATGAATTCTGTTAAGTAATCTTATCATGTGAACAAATGTATTGTTTGTAACCCAAGCTACATTCCTCCGGGTTTTGACTGTTCCAAGTTACAATTGATTCTATGTATCGAGTATAGTCGATATTACTTGAGTAATTCCAGGCTTGGATTTTGTGTTGACATTAATTTTTCATGTCTATCTGGAATAAATCCATTCTAGGTGGATCATTCACTAAGAAAAACAGATGAACTTCACAAAGGTGGGAAAATAATTAGTATGTTAGTCATGGATCTACCGTTAAATACACTCTGCACACAGGTTGTGCTTCTGTTAGTGTTAGCGGCCTAGTTAGCAGTTTAGGGTTATGACAGAAGTTAATGGAACTAATTTTTAAATAATTGTTCTTCAATCAGAGGTTTTTGGGGGCCTTTCTATAATACAAATATTTGTACGTTTACCTCTGTAAATGAAGGTGGCTTTCTATTGTTCATCTCGTGGATCTGGATTACATGTGTCTGTTTTTGCTTTCAGGGCCTTGAGTCTGAGATTCTAAGGGATCACCTGACCATCCTTGCGCAAACTTTGAATAAAGCTAGGGCAATGATTTATCCTCCTAGTAGGAATGCCTCAAAACTTAGTGAATTGCTTCCCAGTTTAGCTGAAACTGTGGATAAGGAACATAAGAGAGTTCTTGCTCGAAAATCCATAATTGAGAAACGCAAAGAAGAAGAAGAACGCAAACTTCTTGAGAAGGTAATCTGTAAACTAATATTCTGGCTTATGGCTTACAACATGATATCTAATTATTTTTAAAGTGAATAAATTTGAACCTTTTTTTTTTTTTTAATCTTTGAAGGAACGTCTGGAAGAGTCAAAGAGGATAGAACTACAGAAGATAACTGAGGAAGCAGAACGAAAAAGGCTGGCTTTTGAGTTTGAGGAGAGGAAGAATGAAAGGATCCGCAGGGAAATAGAGGAGCGGGACCTTGCAGAAGCCCAAGCTTTGCTTCAGGAAGCTTCACAACGAATTAAGTGGAAAGGAAAGAAGACAGGCATAGACGGAGTGAGTTGAAGAATTGTTTTGTTTTATGTCTCATTAGGATATGATGGGGTAAGTATTGACATTTTCTGTATACAGGAAAAACTTACGAAGCAGAGTGTGATGGAGTTGACTTTGACTGAGCAACTCCGAGAAAGGCAGGAAATGGAAAAGAAATTGCAGAAACTTGCAAAGACTATGGATTATTTGGAGAGAGCGAAAAGAGAAGAGGCTGCTCCCCTGGTTGAAGCTGCTTATCAACAGCGTATAGTGGAAGAGAGGGCTCTACATGAGCACGAGCAACAGGTAATTTTAAATTCTCTAAAGTATCTTAACTGATTGCTTACTTGCATATTTGTGGCACCTGAAATGAAGAATTTTTTAAAGATTGGGGTTACCCTTATTGAGGAAAAGAGGAGAGAGAGTCACTTGAGTGGGTATGGTCATGTGCAGAGGAGAGGAATTAATGACAATAATGAGGAAGAGTGAGTGTGTTGATTCAAGTTGAGAAATGAACAAAATAGAGGAAGACCTAAAATAACGTTAGTATAGGTAGTTAAAAAATGACATGCTAATTAAGGGGGTAACAGAGTATAATTTTGGATATATGATAGAATTGTGGAAAAGAATACATAAAGTTGACTTGGATTAGTTCGTTGGGAATAGCCATCCCTAGAGTTTTGGGAGTAAGGCTTGGATGTTATTTCTTTTGATTTCCTTTATTTAATATGTGAAATGCTAACATATGTATCATGTGCTTGAAATTGGTTGGCACCTCTCGTTTTTGTTCAACAAAAAAAATTTATATTGAACCCCAGATGTTAAACTTACTGGGTGTTCTGTTCTACTCTGCAGCAAGAGATTGAGCTTAGCAAACAGCGCCATGATAAAGAGGTAAAGGAGAAGGAGAGGCTGGCTCGCATTAAGAACAATAAGGTCAGTACCTGGTTGTCTTAACTTGTAATCATTTGCCAAATCCCATGAGTGCATAATGCCCTTTTCAAAGAATAGGAAAGTACAGAAAATGACATATCTGGAGAACTTTACTTGAAAAATTCAAAGACTGCTCAACATATAACTTATAAACAGAGTGGGTCTTGGAAGTGATTTTGAGGACTCCTACTTATCAGCTCCCATAGTTTACCATGGAATTTTTTTCAGATCATGTTTCTTATGTTCTTATTTGATCTTCTGTTTCATGACATGGCTTATCTTTACCTGGACAGAATTGGCTGACAATGTGTCTACTCGATGACATTTGGGCAGTTTTCAGCTGTACCTTCGACTAACTACGGAATCTTAAATTGTTTGTACAGGAAATATTTCAAGAAAGAGTTGTAAGTCGCCGGCAGGATGAATTTACCAGGTTGAGAAGGGAGAGAGAGGAGCAGATCGCACAAATTTTGATGTCCAGGAGACAAGAAAGAGAGAAGATGAGGAAAATGAAATTTTATTTGAGTTTAGAAGAGGAGAGACAGAAAAAATTGCGTGAGGAGGAGGAAGCACAGAAGCGTGAAGGTGAGAGACTTTTGTTCAAATCATACCACTCTCTTCTCTTCTCTTCTCTTCTCTCTCTCTCTCTCTCTCTCTCTCTGTTTTCTTCCAGTTTTAAGCTAAAAAAAGGGCATCATTCCAGTCACCATCAGATAATATGTGAATTGCTTTGATATTTTAGCCAAATGGTAAAGAAACTAACTACTTTTTTGATGTTGTAATTTTTGATTACCTAGTTATTTCCTGATGCAAAGAATTATTGGATCCTACATTTCATTTGTTTGTGCATGCACAAATGGTTTATCTTTCTTAGTATATTTTAATGGTATGTTTCTTGCTGTTTTGGAACTTCCAGAAGCTGAGAGGCAAAGGAAAGAGCAGGCTGAACGCCAAGCAAAATTGGATGAGATTGCTGAAAAACAGAGACAGAGAGAAAGAGAGCTGGAAGAAAAAGAGAGGTTAAGGAGAGAAGCACTTTTGGGGAGACCCACTGAGGGACCTTTAAAACCTTCTCAACCTCCTACTTCACCCCGCCCATTGGATACAGGATCTGCTGCTGTTCCGGCTCCTGCTGCAGCCGCAGCAGCAGCTGCACCATCCTCTGGAAAATATGTCCCCAGGTTTAGGCGGGGATCAGAGGGCTCAGGCCAGGCCCCACCCCCAGAATCTGATCGGTGGGGTAGCAGTAGCAGCAGACAGGATGATCGAATGTCTCAAGCAGGTGACAGGTGGCGCAGTGATGACCGCAGATCCTCTGGTGGATCCTCCTTTGGTGGGGGTGGTGGCTCAAGGTCAACATGGTCATCATCCAGGATCCCTACTCGTGGCTCTGAACGTTGAATTTAAATTTAAGCAGCTTTGGAGGTTTTAACAGTTGCATTTTTGCTGCCGAAATGTGGTTGTGGTTCTAGCTGGGCATTCTGGTTCTTTTTGCAACTTTTGGTTGTTTTTTTGTTTGTTTGTTTCCCTCCCATTTAGATTTATTTTTAATTAAATATAACTTGTTCCCATCATGCCCAATGCATACGATTCCTCGGATAATTGCGGGATCTAATTTTGAAGCGTGGCAATGAGAACTCCATGTGAGCTTGATGAGGAAATAGTTGTCCAGAATATCTTATACATCGTGATGCTAACTGGGGCTGTAGCTGTTACTCTTGTTAAAGGTTGTATTTTGATTGTTGGGACTCGTTGTTTGACTTCTTTAAATGGTTGTTTATTTAGAGCAGTTTTACTATCGTTCAAGGTTTCAATTTTGACCCGGTCAGATTGGCGTATTTTAAGATGGCATGTTAGCCTTATGTATACAATATTTTTAAAACATTTTTCACAAAAAATTTTAAATAGTAAGTTGTTATGGATGGACGAAAAAGTAATTTAAGTTGTAGATTTAAATTAGAGCCAATAAATTTACCACCTATGATTTGTGGTGAAAGTGTTGTGAAAATGTTGTGGGTGTAGCACTCTTTTGCTAAAATGTAAGATTATTTTTTGGATAAGTAAGGATATCTAGACCTCGACTATTTTCTTGGATATTGAAAGTGGTGCAATTAATTTAGTAGTATTTTGACCTAATATCATCTTAGAAGAATTAATAAGCAAATCATACTTTTAGATAATTCACACATCTCAGAAATTCAAATCAAAAGTATGCATA
The DNA here is from genome assembly GCA_030445155.1 of Quercus variabilis. Lineage (NCBI taxonomy): Eukaryota > Viridiplantae > Streptophyta > Magnoliopsida > Fagales > Fagaceae > Quercus > Quercus variabilis. The sequence goes on from CP129451.1 coordinate 44,035,752, forward strand.
TGCATAACCGAGCTCAATGCATCTGTTTCATCCAATGATTTGTGTACCAACGATAGGAAAAATTATCTCACCATGTGTAAGTGGTATAGGCACGTGAGGTCTACTAAATGTGAGGGACACTATATAGTTTAGTTTATTACTTTTAAAACCATAAGGTTTAACTTGTAGTATTAATTATAAGGTTTAACTTGTAATATTCCTACTGATTAATAAAAATTTTTATACCCTTAAACTATGGGTTTGAATTGTATTTTCCTAGAGAAATATATATATATATATATATATATATATATATATATATTTCAGTAAATGACTTATTACAATATAGAGGTCTTGATAGACTTTAATTTTTATAGATGTGCAATATTATATATACGTATTCTATTTAATCCTCTAGTTTTTCTTTTATTTTCATTTTAGATGTAAGACACGTGGTATTCAAAAATCAAATTAATACCATGTGTCATAGATCCGACTTAAAATGAGAGGGAATTGGAGTAGTATCCTTTCCCAAACAATTTTATATATATATATATATATATGTATGTATAATATTGTAAATTACATATCATGTGTTCAATGATTTATAAGTCATGTGAGTGTTATATAAAATACTTTCTTTAGCAATTTGTTTGACAACATATTAGACAATGATTGAAATAAAATCATAAAGTGGAGAAATGTGATAAAAAAACAATTGAAAAGCAAATGGCATAATGAGAAAGGAATAAAATTTGGGGAGGTATTGTTATATTTTACTCAAAAGCAGTTTATACTAAATTTATACCCAGTTATATTTTTCAATTTCTTTATGTGATGTCCCAATTTAATTGATTTGTGTGATGTGTGTCGGTATGTGATGAGTCCCACATCGGGCATATATTGGGTTGAATTATGCTTTATTAACAACTACAAAGAGTCTCAATTGTGATTAGTTATTTTGGGTAGGGATGACAATTTTTGCCCGACCCGTGGGTACCTGGCTCGGTTTGACCCTAATGGGTCAAGTTTTACCCGGTCTGATTAGGAATAGGGTCGGGTATGGGTTTAAAAAAAAAAAAACCCAAAGCGGGTCCGGGTTTTATCAAAAAAACCCGAAACCCGACCCGAATAAAACCCGGTTTCCCTAAAATTACAAAAATACCCCCCATATATATATATATATATATATAGCTATAATCTAACCCTAAATCTCATTTCTCCTCAGCAGCAGCTCAGGCCTCCCTTAGTCCTCATTGCATCACTTTCCTCTCTCATTGTCACTCACTCACTCTCCTCTCCTCTGTCCACCATAGCCACAACCAAGCCTCACTCACTCTCCTCTCTTCTCACCACGACAGCCCCAACCAAGCCCAGAAAACCTGTACACTAGCGATGCAGGTGCATCATCATTCGACGGCATTTCGCACTCAACATTTCCTTCACCATCTGATCGAAACCCCCACTGTTCCTCAGTGAATTCGAAGCCACCAAACCCCTAAACAACTTGTCGTTGAAGAACATCTGTCGAACCGCTGTATTGTCTTTGCAATTCAACCGAGAAAAGAAGTTGAGAAAATGGGTTGGTTTGTTAGATCTTGGATTAGTTTGGATGGCAAGAAAATAGCCGAGAAAATGTTTTAATTATTTTTATTTGAACATATATATTCAATGATTTCTGTGTTTGTGATTTTGGGTTTGTTAATTATGTACTATCTCTGCACTTTTAAGATTAACTTTCCTATTGTATGAAGCAGTCCAATCGTGAGTTTTGATATATTGGATTTTCAGGAGGAAAAAAGAGGAAAGTGTGATTAGATTTTCATTGCTCTGTTTAGGCTTCGATTCTCTTCTTCTTCTTCCTTTTTTTTTTTTTTTTTGGGTTGGGCCCAAATCTGGTTGGTCTAAACAGGGCCCGGCGGAGGTGGGTCCGAGCCCTGGGAAAAAAATCCGTTTAGTAAACGGGTAATTGATTTTTCTTTGGTAGTTACACTTTATTATCACTTGACATATATTGTCTATATTTATAATTATAATAACAAGAATATAAACATAGAAAAAATTTTGACTAAGTGATTTTTTCTTAAAGATAGTGTAAATCTATCAATATTAGCAAAAGTAATAAAAAAAAGTTTCAAAAGGTTTGAAGGGGCCATGGCCTTCGGACCAATATGCACGATGATTTAGGTTGGGATTTCAATTACACTAAAAATTAATTAATATTTTAACGTAATGATAAATAGTAATTATATAAAATGGATATTATAGATTCGAATTTATACCATTTACTAAATGAAAAATGGGGTATAATACAAATGTCACTCTTGAGGTTTGTGCTAATGCGAGGCACTATGCAAACTTTTTGAAAATATCCAATTTACCCACTTAGCACAAATCACGCTTAATGTTGTGTTTGGTAGAGTGGAGTAAGGGAGGATGGAAAAAAAAAGCAGAGAAAACCTTTTGGCAAGTGTTTGTTTGGGAGGAGGGGGGGGGGGGGTGATGATAGTGGGGCCTGGGTTTTTTTTTCCTTCCTGGTCTTACCAAAAAGTTTTCTCCACAAATTGGAAAAAAAACTGGGTGTGAGAGTTTTATAGGTAAATGACAAAAATGCCCATATACACTTGTACATGGGCTTTGTTCTTAAGTTGTTCTTATTTATTTATTGTTTTGTTTTGGACGTTACCTCTTCCCTTTTTTTTTCCTTTCTTTTGTTTAGACGTGATTTTTTTTTTTGACATGATTTTTATTTTTTAATAAATTTGGGTAATTACTTTTTTTGGTTTGTCACTTTTTGATTTTAATTGCAGAGTGAACAAAGTTTCTCTCCAAACTAGTTTGGAGAGAAACCCTACAAACTCACTATATATCTTTATATTGAGTGTGAATTTTGAAAATCTAACCGTTGAATTTCATGTTCCTTATGTCCTTAACATGCATATCAAATTTCGTTCAAATCGGATGTTATTTACTATTTGATCAATTGACTTATTTTTTATACACAACTTTAGATTACAAAAACTTGATATTATAACATTTATTTGATGACATAGCAATTGATCTTTGATTTTCTTGAAATTTTATAAGCATTAAGGATGTAATAAGAACATGCAATCTAACGGTTAGATTTTCAAAATTCACACTCAATATAAAGATATATGGTGAGTTTGTAGGGTTTCTCTCCAAACTAGTTTGGAGAGAAACTTTGTTCAGAGTATATGAGTAAATTTATAAAAATTTATTTTTTCCATCCCTTCACTTTTTCACTCTCAACTAAAAAATAAAAAAAAAAATTAAAATTTTTCCCATTCTCTCTTTATTTTCTATCCTCACTTTTCTACCCTAACTGAACGGATCCTTAAAGTTGCTACGGTAACTCTCTGGAAGAAAAGAGCACAGTAGCAACTATCTCTCAAAGAAGAGAGCACTTTAATAACTCCACACCTTTTTCTCTCATTAAAAAAATCCCTAGTTAAATAAAAGAATATTTTTTTTTCTTTCCTCTCTCTCTCTTATCATCACAGACTCATAAATTCATAATGAACCCAGTCCTCCTCTCTCTCAAACAAGCCACAACTAATAACACGAACTAAGCTTTTAAACAAATCCAGCCCAACCCATTAAGTCACCGTTGTTCTCTCTCCTTTTCTCACCCTTGCCCATCGTTTGATTCAACCCAACCATCGTCGTTCTCTCTTATCAAGTCACCATTGTTGTACTGGTGTTGTTTTTTTTTCCTTGAATGATTTCGGTTGTTGGTTGATATAAAGGTTTGAGGTTATATATTGGTTTTTTGGAGTGATGTTACTGGTAATGGTTTGTGATTAAATATGGGGTTGTGGTTAAATATGGTTTTTGGAGTGTTGTAAATGGAAGGTGGTGTTACTGTTTAAAGGAAACACAAAAATGACAAGAGATTTGAATGGTGTATTGATGATGGCTATGGGAGTATGGGTTAGATCGAGGAGTTAAGAAATTTGGGGATGGGGAAAGGGAGGAGCACTCAGGGCCAGCTCAACCATTTTGGAGGCCTTAGGCCAAAATTTTAGGTGGATTCTTTTGTTAAGTTTAAAGTCTAAATTTGTACAAATAAAAATTAATTTATTATTTGGTTCAATAAATTAGTATTACTATAATACAAATAAGTTGATATAATATATATCAAATAATTAATTGATATGATAATTTATAATAATTAATAAAATGAGAGTCTGCATTAAAAAAATATGATAACTTATTAATTAGTATGGAGTCGTGTGGGGGCCAACTTGGTTTAGGCTTTGTGATGTGTTCGGGCTTGTGGACAAGACTGCACAGTGCTATGTGCATTGTACAGTCTTATCCTATCAAGTTATGTGCACTGTTGTTGTGCAGTATATTGGATTTTAAGATACAATGTGACTTTTTTAATGCATTTTATTGACCAATAAAAATACTTAAAATATTTTTTTTGTAATTAAAATATATAGATAAATATATTATATATATATATATATAAATTTTTTTTTTTACAAGTGGGGGCCTTTTTTTATTTGGGGTCCTTAAGCAATTGCATCAATTGCTCATATGGTTCAGCCGGCCTTGGGAGCACTCACAGGTGAAGAATAGTTTCACAGGAAGACCCACTAGGGACGATTTCATAAGGGACAGGAGAGAGAGAGAGAGAGAGAGAGAGAGAGAGAGAGAGAAATAATACTAATAAAAAAAAAAGAATATTAAAATGAGATTGAGAAAGGGAAGAATGTTTTTTTAGAAAATGTATTTTAAAAAAATAAATAGGCAAAAGATAAAAGTAATTGTTTATGTTTTAAATGCACAAAAATTTATAGAAACCACGTTGTACATGTTTTTATTGGACTTTTGGATGAGGCAATTTAGATATCTCTTGTACATGTGTTTAATCCATGCATTTGACTTAGTTTTTTTTTTTTTTTTTTGAGAAGTTAATTTTGAATTGAATAAGGATTAAATAGATGCATAGAAATTAAAATAGTCATTTTAATTATTTTATAATACTAGTTCCACTCTCCTCCACTAATAACCCACATGAAGATATACTCTTAGGTTCGTTTAGATGAAGGAGTGGAAAAGCGTGAGGATGAAAAATTGTGGGAGGATGTAAAATATTTAGTGTGCGTTTGGAAAGCGCGTTTCCAAACGCATGTTTGCGTTTCAGTTGAATTTTTTTTTTTTTTTTTATTGCTTTTTGAGCCAAAATAGTTGATTTTTTCTGTGAACAATGCATAGTGTGTATTGTTCACGAATCCACAAATTTCACTTTTTAACAACTTTTTCATTAAAAATGGGTTCCAGGGTACTATTCACACATTTAAAAATTATTTTGCTACAGTGTTTTTCAGTTTTCAGTTTTCAACTGTATCAAAACGGACCCTTAGTTTTCCTTCTTATGTGTTTGGTTGGAGAGGTGGAAAAGTGGGAGGGTGAAAAACTCTTTTGTTTGGTTGGAGAGAAAAAGAGAAGGATTGAAATTGTAATTTATATAAATTAACTATTATACCCTTGTTACATAATATGTAAGAAATAGATTTATTTATACTCATTAAATAATATAAAATTTACCACATTATATATATAAATTTATATTATTATTTATATTATTATAATGTAAAAATTACAATAGTGTACATATAAATTACAATAGATCACGTTGAAAAAAAAAAGATGAAGAAAAAAAGAAAAGAAAAGAAAAGAGAGGAGAACTTGGACCATTGGACGGTGTGCTGAAGGTAAGACGAGAACATGAGAAAAAGTGATAAGGATCTGTGGGCAAAAGTCATCAGGTGGGGTAGGTGAGAAAGTCATGAATGAGGGTAGGTGGGAGGGCATTATCGTAAAAGTGCTATGAGGCACTTTTCTCTCATGGCTTTTTCTCCCGATTTAGGAGGAAAAAATTTGTGGGCTCGGGAGAGAAAATTTTCTCCCGGGTTTTTCATCCTTCCTATTTTCTTTCTATTCCCAAACAGTGTGAAACTCAGTTTTCTACCATATTTTCCTTCCTATGTTTTCCATCCTTCCTAAATTCACCCTAACCAAACACAGTGTTATCCTTTGTCCCATTTGCTTTTGTCGGTTTTACAAATACTTTCGTTTGTTTCACACTACAATACTCGTTTCATTACATCTCCAGCAAGCACTAATGCACAAGTATCATTTCATAAATCATTCCGCGAAAAAAAAAAAAGGTATCATTTCATAAATCATCATATCAATTAATATAAATTTAATGTTATAATAAAATATTATTTGAAATTTTAAATAGTGTGATGCACTATATTTTTTTTTGGTAATAGACTATTCATTAACAAAAACTAAAAGGAAACAAAAGGTTTAGGACATATCCTTTTAAAATAAATCCCATTGAGGTCATCCTCATAAACATCAATCATGTCCACAGGCGGACTATCAAATAAAGAAAAATCAAGAATCTAACTGAAGCTCATCCTAGCAAGTTTATCAGCACAACGGTTTGCTTGGTGAAAACAATGCTTAATCCTAATCTGATGCATATTATTGTAGGAATATAAAAGTTTTCCATTGTAGACTTTTGACGCTTAAAGAATATGACTTGCCAACTAATCAAATTAGAGTTTTTAGTACTTATAGCAATTTCACAACATTAAGACCAAACCCCAGTGTATCAAATTCCATAGTCTCCTGTTACATTAAATGAGTGTTTAATTTTTTTCGCAAAGTATTGAATAGTAAAGTTTCTAAGCCATAGTTTCAACTACAACTTTCAATCATGTTGGACTTGGATGACACCTTTCCACAACATATCATTATGAGATGTAGAAAAAATTTGGAGTGTACACAATGATTAGTGTGGATGGGAAGAAATTTCATCCTATTCCAATTGGTTAGGTTAGTAAGGTCCTATTCCAATTTAATGATCATGGAATTTTGTATACAAGTAATAATCAAGGAAACTTTCGCCTAAAATAAGTCGGACTTTCGGTAAGAGAGAAAATTGATGTCTACACAAATCAAGCTAAGGCCAACAAAAATGGACCATATTCTTAATTTCTTATCTCAATTTATTCCATGTACAAGACTTATAGTTAATGCTTGGTATATAAAAGTTGAACATCTTATCTAAAGTCCATCTTTTGAAAGTTTGAGAAAAAATTCAATTAAACTAACACAATATATAAATTATAAAGGAATCAAAGAAAAATTGTTAAAAATAATGAAAATTTAATCTGTGTTTAAATTCTTATAAAGATGAACACAATAGCAATATCCTTTCAAAAAAAAAAAAAAATAAATAAAGAAAAAAAAATCTATACTTATTTTGTATGTATGAAAAAGTCCTATCACAAAGTTTTTTTTGACACTCATGCTGATTAGTGATTAGAAGTTATAAAGGAATAATCATCAATATATATATATATATATATAAAGTAGAGATCTCATGCGGGAGTGCATGAGGTATTGCCAAGTGACGCTTCAATTTTGCATTTAACATTTTTTTTACCTCATTCATTAAGTTTTTTTTTTTTTTTTTTTAACTTTTATTCAAAAGTTTACACTAACTTATTTTACTGTTATCTCATTAATCTCATATTTTTTTCCTAAGCTTACATTACACCTTTCTCTCTTTTTTATGTCTTTTAGAAAACCCACCATTTTAATATTCTAAAAAAAACAAAAAAAAAAAATAATTAAGGACTAATAGTACTAACTAACCAGATAAGACATTGGAGAGAGATAGAGATACAAAAATGTTGTGGGTTTTAAATAAAACACATTGTATATATTACCAAAATAAAAGACTTGAGATTGACAAAACATTTGAAAGAGAGAGAAAGAGAAATTTGAAGGGTGGCCACCTCTGTCATATTGGCCTCCCACCACCATCAAGACGCCGAAACCCCTGTGGATATTTAAAAAAAAAAAAATTAGGGGATTAAATATGATTTAGGTTTGGGTCATTTGGTTGGATGATTTTTGTTTTGGGTATATAAGTAGAGGGAATACTTGGTACGCAGTGTAAAGCCATATTCTACCATGATTTTAAATCACCTATAAGACACATACATACACACTTACCCCCACCATGTTTTAACGTCGCACTATCGACGAGTGAAAGACAGTGAAAGAGTTCGACATACTTTTATTTCATAGTATTAAATATGTGAACACAACACAATGTAATTGATTTTCATGGTCTCGTTACTCTTTTATATTTATTTTTGGTTTCATGATTTAAAAAAAAAAATCTTACCTTGAAAGGGCTATCGATATGCAGTGAAACTACTAAATTAATTTTTAATATCTCAAAATGTATATGTTTCTTTACTCTAATTTAATTTACTTTTTTTTATAATATATATATATATATATACACAACATTATCCAAAACCGTCTTATATAAAATATTACAAAATTATCCGTGCATTACACGGGTAACTTACTAGTTATTTCTTAATTAACAAAATATATCATAACAGAAAATATTTAATTAAGTTACTAATTAGTGAGAGTGACCACTTGGCTCAACCATGACTTCTAAACCTAACTTTTATTATATTTTATATGATTTTTTTGAATGAATCCAACTATTAATTAAGGAATTTATTTGAACTATATGAACTTTCTCAAGCCATATTAAAAAAAAAATAACAAAAAGGAAAGTCAGCAAAATCAAAGATCATAGAGTGGAAAAGTAAAATTAAGGGGGAAAAAGAAAATCTCACCAATAACAATCCAACACGAAGTAACATGTTGCCACAAACCGCTCTTATAAAATGATGCCCAGGTATTAGTTGATATTGAAAAGAGTTTCAGTTATTTCAGTTCAATCTAAATGGGCACTTAGTATCACATTGAATACGTACTGAACTTGAAACTTCTCTCCCTCTCCCTTGTTTTGACTCACATACACAGAGAGAGTGAGAGAGAGAGAGACAGAGAGCATCACAACTCTTAATTTCTTGAGGATGGACCAGCTAGTTGCAGAGGAGGGCATGGAAACTCTTTCAAACCAAAATACAACAGAGCAGTCATCAAGACCCAGCAGAAAGGGTGGCCTTAGAACTATGCCCTTCATCATAGGTAATAAATATATCTCAATCTCAGTGCACACCTATATATTTTAGTTACTATAAGCAGTATACTAAAATGAGTTTTTGTTGACCATATTTTTTTCTTGTTCTTGCTGTTGGAAAATAAACAGTGAATGAATCATTTGAGAAAGTAGCCAGCTACGGACTGATGGCGAACATGATCTTCTATTTGACGAAGGGATATAACATTGACATTGCAACTGGAACAAGCATACTGTTATTGTGGTCAGCCATATCCAATGCCCTAGCTATTGTGGGCGCTTTCCTCGCTGATTCTTTCTTGGGCCGGTTCTGGGTCATCGCCTTGGGATCCTTCTCTACCCTTCTGGTTAGTATTTTATGACTTTTCTTCCTATAATCCACAGCTCGATCTGCTAGCATTTGATAGTAGTAGTACTAAGCTACAACTTACAATAACTAGCCAAAGCTTATGTATATTTTTTTGTTTTATGTCCATGCTTGATTATTATTGATTAGACTCATGACAAACTGTTGTGATCGAAGATTTGAATTGCTAATAATTGGATCCATTGAAATTCATTTTCTCATTGATTTTTGCAATTGATTCTTTTCATTTCTATTCATTCAGCCTTAAGGAATATCCGACAATTGGGATGGTTTACAAATGTATATTAGAAAAGTGGTTCTTCTCAATGACTACTGCAGTTCGAGTCCCTAGGAACCCTATTGCATGTGATCATGTTAACTTCGAATCATGGTTATATATCTCTATTAACGTGGGAGATATGTTAAATCTAATAAATTAGAATGTAATAGCTATTTTAATATTTGAGCAAATATACCACTAAAGATTCAAAAAAACTTACGCATTAGAGCATGTCCAATAGGCTATCTAAAGCCAAATATGGAGAGCAAACACACAAAAAAATCCTTCCAACAGCCTCTCCATCTCCAAATTTTTTTAGGTTTGCTACAATAGCTCTCTTAAGAGCATTGTAACAATTACTGTGGCACTTCTAAGCAATATTTTCCCTTAAAATAATACCCGGTTGAATAAAAAAAAAATTCTTTTTCTCTCATTCCTTTTCTCTTTCGTTCTTCACTCTCTCTTGCTTCTCTATCTCAATGGTTACAAACTAAAATATACCACAATCAAAACAAAAAAACAAAACCCAATTGAAAGATTTGAAACACAAAAACAATCTTTCTCATAAGCCTAATGAAATCTGAACAATAAAATAAAACTAATCAAACCAGAACCAAAAAAAAAAAAAAAAAACATGTAGAACGTTGACTTGTGTAGAACGCCAATCTCCACTTCTCTGCCGGTGATCTATGTGTGTATGAGAGAGAATTTGTTTGTGTTAGAGAGAGAAAGAAAGAGAGAGCTTCTTGAATGCTCTAGTGTAGATGAAGTGCTAGAGAAGAAAAGAAAAAAGAAAAGTGAAGATAGTGATAAGGGAAAGGTGTTAAGGAGAAAAAAAAAGGGAAAAAAGGAAGAAAAGAAAAATGTGAATGAAAAAAAAAAAAAAAGATAAGGGAAAAATAAAATAAAGAATAAGAAATTAAAATTGAGAAATATTACTACAATATTTTCACAATAAATCTTAAGTGGTGGGTTGTTACTAACTAATTCTGATGAAAAAAAAAATATTTTAGCAATGTATTCAAATTAAAATCAGTAATAACTTCTCACTATGATTTGTTGTGAAAATATTGTAAAATGTTAAGAACGTAGTACTTCTCATTAAAATTAGATGAATGAAAGAAGATTGAAAAAGAAATATTAAAGAAAGAATGAATAAATAATATTTAAATGAGATAGAGAAAATGATAGAAAGTCAGTTGGAAAGTGTATTTGAAAAAGTAGGTAGGCAAAAGGTAAAACGAACTGTTCACTTTCCAAACAGTAAAAAAATTTGAAGAGGCTATCGGAGATACTCTTAGTCTCACCAAAGTAGTACAAAATACTTAGAGAGGAGCAGTTGGCAAGCAACTTTCCTCGCCAAGCCAAAATCCTTTTTTTTTTTTAAATTATTTTTTTGTTTCATCTCTCTCTCTCTCTGGATTTGGTTCTACAGTGAGTTAGACTTGAGGGGATTGCAATGAAGCAGGGGCGGCGCCAAGAGTTAATTAGGGTGGTCACATGACCACCTTGAATTTTTATTTAATATACCTCAAAAAATTTTGAGTTTTAAATTAATAAAGGTCTTTTGACCACCCTAGAAAAAAAACTTAACCACCCTAAAAAAAACTTGAACACCCTTAATAACAATCGAGTGCATTAAAAAAAAACTTCAACCTCTCCAAACTTTTGGTTCATTGAATGTTGAACCAAAAAAATGTGAGAAATGCTATGTTCATAGCATTTTCGTAATAAATTCTAAGTAGCAGATTATTATTGCTGAATAGAAAATTAATTTCAGTGGTAAGTTCAAATTAGAACTAATAAAAACTTACTGCCTATGCTTTGTTGTGAGTGTTGCAAAAATGTTGTGGACATAGCACTTCTCAAAAATTGTCCAAACAAACAAATAGCCTAAAAACTCAAATCAAACACGTTTAATTGTGATTTTTTAAATTATGTTTTCAAATGACATATTTTAAAATTGCTATTTTTTTATATATAAAAGATACACACTTTTCAAATAGCTAGTCTGTTATTACTTGCTTTATTCTTTAGCCGAATTTGTTAGATTTATGTGATACATTTTAAAAAAAAAGATAATTCATTTTGTTTATATTATTACTTATTTAGCCAATATGGTGGTAATTGAATGGGAGATCAATAACTTAATAATTGCTTGGTTGTGTACATTAAAAAAGATGTAGTAGATAACATTGATAGTGAAACTATCATATCACACAACGATTTCAAAATATAAAAACTTGTGAAATGAAATTTTAAAACTTTGTATATTTGCATATGTTTTTATTTTGTGACGTTAATATATTCAAATTTTATTTTTATTAAATTTTTTTAATTACCATCGTGAAAACTTTTTTTGAAGCTGCCACTACAGTGAAGGTGGGTGTTTCAACTTTCAACTCTGTCTCTCTCTCGTGTGTTTTGTTTGGCTGGTTCTCCATTGCTGGATCTGGTTCTCTAGCGGTAGTGTTTTGTTTGGCTGGGTTTCTGGCGGTGGAAAACACTGTGACTGATTTTTTTTTAGGTGAGCAGATTTGGTGATGGTGGTGGTGGTGGTGGTTGTGTATGGGTTTAACCGTGGATTGTATATGGCGGTGGTAGTGGTTGTGTTTGGGGGGTGGTGTTGTCTTTGGTGCTTGCGGTTGTATATATGGAAATGGCAGTGGTGTTGTCTTTGGTTGTAGAGAAGATTGGAACCTCATCGTTTACTTGTCAAAGAACCGTAAAATTGTAGTTACAGTGCAATATGTGAGAATATAATAGGAGATGCAAACATTGATTTCACGGAGCATAAGATAATGAAATTTGGAGCCCAACTTTATTTGAAAGGGAAGAAGATCGACTTTCTAGGAATATCATTGTCTTTCATAGTGAAAGTTAATTTATCTGTTGTGAAATTGTGCAATTTGTGTGTTGGAATGCTTACGATTGAAGAAATTTTATTTTTTGGAAAATCACCTGTGAATTTTGGCATTTGCTAGGTTGTGGGTGTGGTGAGTGGTAACCGGTGGTGTTGAATCTGGGGATTAAAAATGGGGAGAAAATAATATTTAATTGTAATAATGATTGAGTATTAAGGTTGATGCATGTGTATGAAAAAAAGAGATAGAAAAACTAGTAAAAGTAGAGTTTTTTGGGTTAATTTATAAAAAAATTGAGGAGACTGGTGTAAATATTCTAATAGAAGCAACTTACATGATATTTTGGTCAAAACTTTAATTTTGACTAGCCAATTGAGGTCTAAGTTCACACTTATACATAAATGATTAATTAAAACATACTTGTCTTTATTACTTCTTTTAAGTTAGCAGTTAACTCAATTGATGAATTCTCTCATTATTAATAAAAGCATTTATTATTGTGCACTCTTGGCGTGATGGTCACTTCACAAGTATAAGTGTTTGTAGGGTGTGGGAGGTAAGGAACAGGGTTCAAGTTTTCAGGAGAAGAAATTATAAGATCCACATGGTGGACAAGTGATGTGGTCCACCATTCCACTAAAAAACTTTCACTTGTTTAAAATTGCTGAGTCAGTAAAGTTTTTTAATAGAATGATGGATCACATCACTTGTCCACCAGAGGACTCTATAATTTCTCCTTTAGGAGAGAGCTTTATACACTTATACACTTATATTAAGTTAGAGTAGAATTTCTATCTTGTATAAAAAAAATAAAATAATAAAAGCATTTAAAATTAAATTCCACCAAAAAAATTTATTATTGTTTTAATCTAATGATAAAAAATAAAGGAAAAGTTAATGAATGCTTTAAGGACATTTATTAGTAGTGAACTAATTAGAAATTTTTTTTATGAGAAAAGAAAAAAAAAATTAATATTTTGACAAAATTTTCAATTTCTCATAAAAGACTAAAAGTAGTATAAAATTTTCCTAAATTGATTTATTAACAATTCCTTTAACATAACCCAAAAATTAATAATGTTGAAATACACGACATAAATTCAAATCCTATTATATATAACCCATTTATTATTTTCCTATCTTTTTTTTTTTTTAAATATTAAGTATTTTTAATACACACATGGAGAGAGAGAAGAAATTATTTTCATCTTAATATTGGATTTTATCCAATGCTATAATTTTTTTTTTTCATAAATTGTTGTCATAGGGCATGACACTACTATGGCTAACAGCCATGATTCCAAAGTTAAAGCCTCCTCTTTGTGCCGCCCAATTTAGCAGCAATTGCGACTCAGCCAGTCCTGGCCAACTCATTGTCTTGCTATCCTCTTTCGGGCTCATGTCCATTGGGGCTGGCTGCATCAGACCATGTTCCATAGCCTTTGGTGCAGACCAGTTGGACAATAAGAAAGGCAACCTCAAATATGAGAGACTTTTACAGAGCTTCTTCAATTGGTACTATACATCAGTAGGAATTTCATCAGTTCTTGCATTGAGTATCATTGTCTATATTCAAGACCAATTGGGATGGAAAGTCGGTTTTGGAGTTCCTGCAATTCTAATGGTGGTTTCAGCCCTAATGTTCTTGTTTGGCTCTTCTCTTTATGTAAAAGTGAAGGCTGAAAAAAGCTTGTTTACTGGTTTTATTCAAGTACTAGTGGCTGCCTTCAGGAAAAGAAATCTTCCACTCTCGGCCAAGAATGTGGAGTACCATTACGGGAAAGACTCAAACATCATTGTTCCAACTGATAAACTAAGGTACCATATCAATGTCATTGTTAAATTTTGACATGCAAACACTACAAAACTGTGCAGGAACATGTTTGGACATGTTCTTGAAAATAGTAATGCGAGAAACAAAAAATTTACCATCTTTTTCATAACTGGGGATGTGAAAAGTCATGGCTAGAACAATATCAATGTTGATATCATATACTTTTATGGCAAAAGTTAATCAATATTGTAAGGGTATTTGATATAGGAAATATTTTTAAAAACTTTTAATAGGAAATGAAATAAATAATTAATTTTTTTTGACAACTTTTTATATTTCTCATAAAAATAGTATAAAGAATCTGGGAACTCTCTCTCTAAATAGAATGAGTGATCTTTATTGATTGAATATATGAGAATACAATTAGTCTATACACTATAACTATCTATATATACAATCTGTGGAAGCAAAAGAAAATAACTAACTCTGTGAAGAAGGGAAAATTAGTTACAACAGTCCCAATCATCAACGTGTACAAGCTGTAACCGCTGCTTATGTCATGCTCCTATCCATGTGACAAGGCTCCTTCATACGTGTGAATAAAGTATTCATGATAAGGAACTGATTCAATCACTTCTAATAGTTCTGGACTGATCCAATTCCTCTGAGTTTCAGTTCCTTGAGTGCTGCCCTGTTCACCATCTCTGTTCTTTTATTTGCTATTGACTTGAGTGCATTCTTCCTTGCTTTTAACAAATAGTGTCCAAATTTTCTTAAAATAGTTTATTAACCATTTCTGTAAAAGTACCGGTTAACATAATACTATTTTTATTAGCACCAATTATAATATATCACCTCAAAAGTTGCGAAAAAATTTATCTTCAGACTTTTTGTTGAAAGCCTGTTTGAAAATGTTTCCTTAAAATGACTCATTTTAAGGAACATCAAAACAGTACTGTCATTGGTTTTGTTTTCTGTTGTGTGCAAGGAAATCCTAGTTTTTAAAAGGACATTTACGGAAACTGCGAATGCAATAAGAATTTGGGAAAAGAAAAGGTATACACCAACAGGGAAATTTCTCTTACCATGTTTTTGTCCTTTGAACAGGTGTCTCAACAGAGCTTGCATTATCAGAGATCCTCAGAAAGACTTAAACCCAGATGGCTCTCCTATTAATCCATGGAACCTCTGCACAATAGATCAAGTAGAATCACTCAAAGCACTGCTAAGAGTCATCCCCATGTGGTCTACTGGTTTCGTGATACAAGTTACTTCGAATCAATCCACATTTACAATCCAAGCTAACATGATGGACCGACACCTTGGTCCCAAGTTTCAAATTCCAGCAGCATCATTCTCTGTGTTCATAGTTATCACATTAACTATCTGGGTTGCCATATATGATCGTGCAATTGTTCCACTGCTAACAAAACTTACCGGAAAACCAGGCGGGCTTGGAACAAAAATGCGCATGGGAATTGGGTTAGTACTATCTGCCTTGGCCATGGCTGTGTCTGCGATAGTTGAGAACATAAGGAGGAAAATTGCCATTGATCAAGGCCTTGATGATCAGCCAGGGACGGTGATGGACATGTCTGCAATGTGGCTAATTCCACAATATTGCTTGATTGGGTTGGCTGAGGCTTTCAATGCAATTGGCCAGATTGAATTCTATTTCTCTCAGTTTCCAAGAAACATGTCAAGTATTGCAGTAGCTCTTTTCACACTGGGAATGTCTGTGGGTGGCTTGGTGGCTAGTTTTCTGGTGACGATTGTTGATAAAGCTACAAAGAAAGGAGGGAATGAGAGTTGGGTTCCTAACAATCTGAATAAGGGTCACTTGGATTATTACTATTGGCTCATCACCATAATGTGTGTAGTTAATTTTGTTTATTTTCTTGGTTGTTGTTGGGCTTATGGACCTAGTGAGGATGCAAGGGATAAAATGAAGGACAATAGGCTAAAACAAATGGAAAGTAAAGAAGATGTGGGCAAAACAAGAACACCACCCTCGGCTTGATGTGTAGGTATAGTTCTTGATGTTGATGAACCCAATTTACATTGATGTATTTCAGTATTTGTGTTCACTTCATTGGGCAGTGCTTGAGCTTCTTCAAGTTTCAAGTTTCAAGTGCCTTGTTTTGAGAGGTCATCGCTTAATATTTTAGCATGGTAGTATAGCATAGTCATCAAAGAGTGGACAAGGTGGATGAAATCATATTGTTTGTAATTAAAAAAGGAAAACCATCTTTTCTTATCTTAGAATAAGATGCGACTAGTCGATGTATAATATAATACTCATCACGATGTAATGGCACACAACATTCATTTTAAAATACATAGTTCGATTTAAAAAATAAAATTGACTGTTTATATATAATACTCATCATGTGTTATAAACTTATAATACATGGGAAATCGTCTCTTAGTTACATTACATGTTACTAAAAAGAGAAGAAATTGAATTTGTTAAGATTAATATAATTAAGAATATGAACTTAATGATTTTTTTGACAAATATTTAATTACTTCCTCTAACTTAAGTGCACATTATTAATTATATTCTTGATTGTATCTTATTAAATTTAGCTTTGCCTTTTCCTGAATTTGATTTCAAGTGTTGCCAAAAATAATTGAATTTGAGTAAGAATGTTATATTTCAAATCAATTGTTATTTATATAAATTTTGGAAAAATAATCATAAAAAATCATTTTATATAAAAAAATTAATACATAAATGAATTTATCCTAAAAATACTTTTAAAAGTAATAACACAGTACAAATCTAGCCTACTATAACCTTGGTTCCATATATACTATAATTGAGAATGTGAGCATATTGTTTTGATGAATGAGTAATTTATGATCGAACCTTCCATAATAAAATTTATGCTAAAATACATCATTTATGTGAGAATAAAGAGTACTACTGCTCAGTACCCTAAAGAACCTAATAGTAGGCCTATTACGGAATTGGACACTCATATTTCACAAAGAAAATGTTTAGCCAAAGCCATATAATATCTTTTGAAGGATTTTAGTTACATACAAATATGGATGGCAACAAGGTGGAATGTGGTCAGATCAGGGATGGCAGAAAAAACTCGTGCAAAAGAGGAAAGACAATTATGAGAGTGCTAAAAGAAAGGAAAAACAAGTGTTTTGAGGATGCTAACAAAATATGCATAAAAAAATTATAAAATTGATATGAATATGATTAAATTTGTCGCTAGGGTTAAAGCTCAAATTTAAAGGACCATCACTAGAAGTAGTGGGAATTGTTGAAATCCAAAATGATCAAAGGTATCAACTATTCAATATTGGCTTTGATTGAAGACCTATAGTCTCTAGATTTCATTCAAGTTTTCGGTGCTTCTTCACATGTATTGGCCTCATTAGAATTACAGTAACTCCAACTCTCCAACATGCTTAAGAGTTTCAACCTTGATCCTTCTCTTTGTGATAGTCTTTAGGCTAGTGATTGAGTCATTTGTCATTGATACCTCTCAAGCTTTTGGGGTAAAGGACTTTGTGGTAGAAACCAAGTTGGAAGTCAAAAAGACTAAGGTGGTTCATCAAAATGAGGTTGCTCGTTTGGTTATGGGCCTTAAAGGTATGTTTGTTTTGAGGGATTTTAGGGAGGACAAAAAATTGAGGAGAGAAAAGTGGAAAGAAAGTATTTTTAGCAGGTGTTTGGTTGGGAGGAAAAGAGGGAGGAAAAAAGTGGTGGGGCTCAAGTGTTTTCTCTCAGGGTCTACTAAAATGTGGAGATTTTAGGGGAAAAAACAAAGGGGAAAACTATCATGGTATTGAGCAGACCAAAATACACATGTGCAAGTGCATGTGGGTTTGTCGTTTCTTTGCCAATTTGGCTTTTTTTTTTTAATTATTTTTTTTCCTTTTCCTTTGATTTTTGTCTCCAGGGGAGAAAACTAAGAGGAAAACTCACACGATATGGAGTAGACCAAAATAACCACATGCAAGTGATAATAGCTTAAGTTTGCATATTTATATCATTATTAGAAAGTATTATCATACTTATTTTGAGTTAATTCATGCATTTTATAGCTGATTTTGAAATAATATTGAATAATCAATTTTGTACTTAATTGAATTTTAATAAGTGAATTTGTCTTTTGTAGGATAATGAAATTAAATAAGTAGATTTGTGCAAAGAAGAAAGCTAATGAATTTATTTTTACAAGGGCTATGATGAAGTCAAATAAAGCCAACCCATTTAAATTCGAGTCCAATTGGAGCAAGAAATCAAAAGAAATTTGAATCAAATCCAAGTCCAATTTGGATTAGGATTTCAGCCTGCGCACCAGTTAGCATTTGGAGCATAACTTTCCGCTCAGATATCCAATCGAGATGATTCAAGTTGGGATGGAAAGTAAACTTAAAGAACTACAACTTTTTAGTTTATCGTAAGTCCGAATTCTGAAGTTAAGTGGGCCGAAAATGTCGGTTAAGTGAAGCCTAAAAACCTGGGATTTTCTTCAAACGGGAATTCAATTTGCAATAGGATTCCTTGATCTATTGAAAGGCTCTTTAGGGCAAAATTCAGGAGTGCTGCTGTAGAACATAATTTGGGTTTTCTTAAAAAAATTTTTATACAGTTTTTAAAGTTTTATTTGTGTTATGGCTTGCTAGAAGCCTTGTTAAGGCAAGGGGTGAAATCCAACCGTTTATTGGTATATTCTTAACAATTATTTATTGGTTTTAATACTTATGTTTTTATATTTTTGATTGTTTTACATATCTAGAAAAGTATTTAGTTTTATAAAATTCTTTGATTTATCGTAGACTCTGGGCACGTTGAAGTAGTTTAGTTTTCTTTTAGAGAAAAAGGAAACAACTTCAACCTAATGCTCTCTTCATTACATGATTGGTCATAGAAGGTAGAGCATACCTCCTCAA
Source organism: Quercus variabilis (assembly GCA_030445155.1). Taxonomy (NCBI): domain Eukaryota; kingdom Viridiplantae; phylum Streptophyta; class Magnoliopsida; order Fagales; family Fagaceae; genus Quercus; species Quercus variabilis. The sequence goes on from CP129451.1 coordinate 44,054,982, forward strand.
ATTCCTTAAAGTGTAGGTATGGATTTTCAGAATCTAAGCCATGAAATTTAGGAAGTAATGAAATCATATCGGGCTTAAAAAACTAATTATTTGCATTAGTTGGAAAAATGATGCATGATAGTGTACTACTCCTAGTAGGTTGCAAATAATCATTGAGAGTTCCAATGGGTTGGTGAGCATGGAAGTTTTCATTATTTACATTATTCTCATCACCATGATTACTTTCTAAGTCTGTCATGATATCAAGTGTGTGAGAATGTGTGAAAGAATTAGATAAATTGCCAAACAAATTATTAGACTCAATTCTAAAAAAGCAATTATCACTATCACAACACCAAACACGCATGCAATAGTAAAGCAAGAAAGAAAAAGAAAACATAGGAAAACAAAAGAAATACCTTTAACAATAAAAAGAAGTAAAAATAAAAGAAAAAGTCTAAAAGAAAACTAAACTACTTAAAAAGAAAAGATTTAGAGAGATATTACCCAATATGTGAAGTAATTTAATGCCGAAAACCTCTCCAAACGAAGTGGATCGCTTCTCGAATCGCCTAGTCCCTAGCAATGGCACCAAAAACTTGCTGCGACTTAAATAATGCTCCCAAGTGCAGGATTGTTGCGAAGTAATAACTCGGTAAGTCTGAGGTCGAATCCATAGGGAAAAGTGAATTGATTAGCAAACTACAAGAGAATAAAACTAAAATAATAAAGTTTAATTGAAGAGATTTTTTATAGTTTAATAAAGTTAATTTAATTTGAGAGAAAATAACAATATATTAAGGCGCTAAGGGTTAAGGATCCACACACAACACATCTATTTATTTTATAACTCAACTAAAATTCATATAAAGGATGATCTTAGTCGGATGATTTAACAATAAGAACTTAAGAATTAATTGTTTAAGGTAGTTTTATGAAATTGATTGAGTTTAGGCAAAACAAAACTAGTGAATTAGTTCGTAGGGAATACTAAGCATTTAACATGCCCGGAGTCTACGATAAATCAAAGAATTATACATAACTAAATACTTTTCTAGATGAGTAAAACAATCAAAAACATAAAAATATAAGAATTAAAACTAATAAATAATTGTTAAGAACATACTAATAATTGGTTGGATTTCACCCTTTGCCTTAACAAGACTTCTAGCAAGTCATAACACAAATAAAACTCTAAAAGTTGTAAAGAAACTTTAAGAAAACCTAAATTATATTCTTCGGAAGCTCTCTTGAATTTTTTCCTAAAGAGTCTTTAAATAGGTTAAGGAATCCTATTAAAAGTTGAATTCCCGTTTGGAGAAAATCCCAAGTTTTTAGGCTTCACTTAACTGACATTTTCGGCCCATTTAACTTCATAATTCTGACTTTTAGTAAACTACAAAGTTGTAGCCCTTTAAGTTAAATTTCCAACCCAACTTGAATCATCTTGATTGGACATCTGAGCCAAAAGTTATGCTCTAAATATTAACTGGTGTGCAGGCTAGAATCATATTTTGAATTGGACTTGGATTTGGTACAAATTTCCTTTGATTCCTTGCTCCAATTGGACTCGAATTAAATTGGGTTGGCTTTCTTTGACTTCATCATAGCATTTGTAAAAGTAAAGTCCATTAGTTTTTTTCTTTGTACAAATCCACTTATTTAATTTCATTATCCTGCAAAAGACAAATTTACGCATTAAAATTTAATTAAGCACAAAATTGATTATTTAATATTATTCCAAAATCAGCTATAAAATGCATGAATTAACTCAAAATAAGTATGATAATACTTTCTAATAATGATATAAATATGAAAAATTAAGCTATTATCACACTCCCCAACCAGCTCATTGTCATTCCCCAGCAATTTAAGCGACTCGAGACAAAGACACAAAATAACAAAAAAATTATTACTTTAGAAGAAATAGTGAATAAAAGGTCAAAACACTAACAACTACCAAAGGTATTCCACATGCCACCAATACTCAGTGTGTGAATAGTTTAGCCAACACAAACACAATCTTAGTCTTAAGATAAAACATGTATTGAATTTCTATCCAAAATTATGCTTTAACTCAAATCTCATAGTTGTTAACACTCAACAAATGAAATCACTTTGAAAAAGGTGTAACACTCTCAAACACATATGAGCAGAATAATGTAGAATAAAGGCTAATATCTCACATATAAATAAGATGAAGAACGGTGAAGCAAAATAAATTACATTTATAGTCTCATGAAAGGATGCCAAACACGATGAATATTACACTACACATATTGATTAGTCATGTCAAGATCCAAACCATACCTTCCTTAAGATCAAATAGGACTTTCATCTGATGTAATGTAGGGTAAAAAGGAGGAATTTAGAACAAAGGGTATAGGTAAAAATAAAAAGTGTTTCCAAAAATAATTAGAGAGATAACTTCTTTTGAGTATATGACAATTAATTTATCCTCTCAAGTTTCTTGAATATTGCACTTTCGCTTTCTCTCTTTTTTTTTTTCAAAGTTTCATCAACAAATTTGTGGGGCCCGTGGGCCTGGTAGCCTCGGCCCATCTTGCATTTGGCCCATGACCCATGCCAAGGAGGAATGATCGTCCGAGGATGGCGTATGAAAACCTAAGCTTTTTTGGATCCACGTTGAAGACATCCCTGTCCTCAGCGTACTGAGGCTAATTCCAGGCGGGGGAGCGGGCCAAGAACAGGTTGTCACCTCCACACTAAATGCCCTCACCTAACCCCCTCTGGCCGCATTAATGGGGATGTAAGCCCTAGACAGGGTAACATTGGTCTTTGTGAACCACTCGAGTACTGATAAGGCCTCTGATGGGACGGATGGTCAGAGGGAAGACAAGTGAATGGTCAACAGATGGAAGAAAGAGATAGGAGGAAGAGGACTATATAAGAAAGGCAAGCAAAGCAGTTGTGGTAGAGGGAGAAAGAACCTCCTCGGACAAGGGCCGAGGAGCTACCCTTAGCACTAAGTTGGCTTCATCCCCCTTCAATGAGAGAAGGTTCTGGGTGTAACGTTGTTAGTCTGTTAGGGCCTAATTCTTCATCCCACTCTCTAGAAATGTATTGTTAGGGCCTAACTAAATTGAGTCCCTACAATTGGCGCCGTCTGTGGGAAGAATTAGTGCACTAGCGGGCGCAACGGCCGATTGCTTCTAAGGATCTATTTTACGGAAGGTTGACAACGATGAGTCGCAAAAAAAAAAAAAAAAAAGAAACATTGCAGAAAAATAGAAGATTCAACAGAAAATAGAGGAAATATAATAGTATTTATTAAATGAAAAGAAAATACAGAGTACAAACAGTGGCTTAGGCAGGCTTGTTTTAAAGCCAATTCTACAAACAGAGGCCCAGGCGGACCTATTCTAAAACTAGTTAGAGGGAATGGGGCTGAGGCAAGCATGCTTTAATGCTACCAACAACTCCTTGGCCGATGCGGCGGAGCTAGAACAAAAAGAGCAGTCGACGCAAGGGCACCGGGAGGCCCTTCCCCATGATGTTCCCTTGATTCTCTCCAGGCCTCATGAAGGTTGGCCATCGGAGACGGCAACACTAGGGCACCAGACATGACGTGATCTTGTGCACCTCCTCTGGTAAGGGTGTGCCTCGGGGAAGAGCGTTAGGTACTTTAGGGACTTCCCTCCTGGCCACCATGCACGGCACTATCAGGGTAACGCCAAGGCTCTGCCGCGCCGGAAGTCTGGCGGGGACAACGGCCACAACAGCTCTCGTTCGAGAAGGTAGGGCCTTTGCCTTGTGTGTCCTCACACCCACCCAGGGCTGCCCCATGTCTCCCAACTCTGGTCATAATCCTGGCAGGGTTGTTGAAGGGGCTCGGGGAGCTGAAGGGACGTGTTTTTAGTTGTGATTGGAGAGTTCATGGAGTATGGAGAGGCGTTTCCCTCCAGAGAGCCTTATATAGAGGATGGAGACTGGTGGGAATTGATCCACACAGAGTTTGAAAAGGGGATTATCAACGGTATTAATCCTGACCACATCCCAAGGAGACCGTAGACCGCTGGATTTATATCAATTCACGAGGACATTAATGAGAGCGCGTCTCGCGCATCGAAACGTCGAGCACGGAACACGAATAGTCAGGGGACGCCTCGTAATTAAGGTGGACGGGAGCTTGAGATAAAGGCGAGGTCATTGCCATATATAAGATCAGAGTCCGAACCGCCCCTGCCCCAAGCACCGTAGAGTTAATGGCCCGACCCGAGAAGGAATCATTTCCAATAAAGCGGGTTTAAGGACGTCATCATACCAAAAGTAAGATTCTAAGAGCCGAGGACAAACTCCTTCATTCCACGTGGAAGTGTTAGACAGAACCAAGGCATTGCATGGTCCTCGGACTCAAGCCTGTGGGAAAACTAACCACTCAACTATACCTGGATACTAAACAGAACCAAGGTATTGCATGGTCCAAAGACACAAACTTATGGGGAAACTAGATACTTACAGAAGAATGGAAGTGTTAGACAGAACCAAGGTATTGCATGGTCCTCGGACTCAAGCTTGCGGAAAAACTAACCACTCAACTATACCTGGGTACTAGACAGAACCAAGGTATTGCATGGTCCAAAGACTCAAACTTATGGGGAAATTAGATACCTACAGAAGAATGGAAGTGTTAGACAGAACCGAGACATTGCATGGTCCTCGGACTCAAGCCTATGGGAAAACTAACCACTCAACTATACTTGGGTACTAGACAAAACCAAGGTATTGCATGGTCCAAAGACTCAAACCTATGGGGAAACTAGATACTTACAGAAGAATGGAAGTGTTAGACAGAGCCAAGGCATTGCATGGTCCTCGGACTCAAGCCTGTGGAAAAACTAACCACTCAACTATACTTGGGTACTAGACAGAACCAAGGTATTGCATGGTCCAAAGACTCAAACCTATGGGGAAACTAGATACTTACAGAAGAATGGAAGTGTTAGATAGAACCAAGGCATTGCATGGTCCTCGGACTCAAGTTTGTGGGAAAACTAACCACTCAACTATACCTGGGTACTAGACAGAACTAAGGTATTGCATGGTCCAAAGACTTAAACCTATGGAAAAACTAGATACTTACAGAAGAATGGAAGTGTTAGACAGAACCAAGGCATTGCATGGTTCTCGGACTCAAGCTTGTAGAAAAACTAACCACTCAACTATACCTCGGTACTAGACAGAACCAAGGTATTGCATGGTCCAAAGACTCAAATCTATGGGGAAACTAGATACTTACAGAAGAATGGAAGTGTTAGACAGAATCAAGGCATTGCATGGTCCTCGGACTCAAGCCTATGGAAAAACTAACCACTCAACTATACCTAGGTACTAGACAGAACTAAGGTATTGCATGGTCCAAAGACTCAAACCTATGGGGAAACTAGATACTTACAGAAGAATGGAAGTGTTAGATAGAATCAAGGCATTGCATGGTCCTCGGACTCAAGCCTCTGGGAAAAATAACCACTCAACTATACCTGGGTACTAGACAGAACTAAGGTATTGTATGGTCTAAAGACTCAAACCTATGGGGAAACTAGATACTTATAGAAGAATGGAAGTGTTAGACAGAACCAAGGCATTGCATGGTCCTCGGACTCAAGCCTGTGGGAAAACTAACCACTCAACTATACCTAGGTACTAAATAGAACCAAGGTATTGCATGGTCCAAAGACTTATACCTATGGGGAAACTAGATATTTACAGAAGAATGGAAGTGTTAGACAGAACCAAGGCATTGCATGGTCCTCGGACTCAAGCCTGTGGAAAAACTAACCACTCAACTATACCTGGGTACTAGACAGAACCAAGGTATTGCATGGTCCAAAGACTCAAACCTATGGGGAAACTAGATACTTACAGAAGAATGGAAGTGTTAGACAGAACCAAGGTATTGTATGGTCCTCGGACTCAAGCCTGTAGGAAAACTAATCACTCAACTGTACTTGGGTACTAGACAGAACCAAGGTATTGCATAGTCTAAGGACTCAAACCTACGGGAAACTAGATACATGCAGAAGAACTGGGGGGTTAAACTAACTATTTGCGGAAGAACCAAAGCGTTAGCTAGAGCCGAATTGTGATCCAGTCCTCGGATTCATGCCTGAAGGATAGCTGATGGTCTCATGAGACTAAGTCCAGAACAGAACCAAGGTATTGGGCAAGATATTAAAGTGCGGCAAGTAAAAGGAAGCATCAATAACTAGAAGCAAAGTATTCAATATTCATTTCAAATAGAAAATGTATAGTTTCATTACAATGCTTCCGAGGCAAGAAGCAAAACGAAATGAAAAAGAAAGCAAATAAAAGTGTCCTATGTCGTATGCCATTTCCAACTCAGTAGGCCAATTGTCTTGAGGGGGCTTGTCAAAAGGCTTCAACCAACACCTAGGGACCATGTCTCGGAGGGGCTGCTTCAGAGGACTCTTCCACGGTAGGGGAAATCGGAGGGATCGTAGAATTGGTTGGGGAGTCAGCAAGAAGCCTCACCATATCTTGGGACACTTCTTGGTCCTCGGTTCCGGCCCCCTCCAACGCTCTATGGGGCTCAGCCTCCTCAAATGGTCTGTCAGCTGAAGATGTGTCCCCAGCGGTTCTGTCATGACTTTCACTTGCCGCTGGTAATGTAGACCCCTCCTCGGAAGCAACAGGGACAACCTCGTGAATTGTGGAGGGGTAATATACTCTCTCTGCCCTCCGAAGGTCAGACAAGACATCAACCCCCGCTTGGTTAAGGGCATCATGCTAGGTCTCATAACAGAAGCGCCTGCACACTACAGGAACTTGAGCTTTAAAGGTGGCTTCAGTCTTAGCCATCCCTTCGGCAAAAGCCTCCTCTTCCGCCTGTTCTATGGAGCGTTCAGCGTCTGTTCTCGCAAAAACTGCCTTGTCTTTGGCCCTCACAGCCTCGTCCCTGGCATGCTTGGCAATGCCCCTCGCGCTGACTGCCTCGGCCAACTTTTTCTTCAGGTCGGCGTTATCCTCCTTAGTAGTTTGTAGGTGACCCTCGACATCCTGCAAGCGTCTTGTCTGATCCCCGGCATGCTTCGTAGCCGTGGCTAGGTCAGAGGTTGCATTATCCCTAGCCTTTGTCATCTCCTCCAGATTTTCGATCGACTTTTTTAGATTTGCCTCAGATCTCTTAAGGGTACTTGTAACTTTCAAGAATTTGTCACACTCCTACACTAAAGCGTTACTCTGGCCGTCGACCTCCTCATCTAACCTGAAAATGGCTTGGACAGTCTGCCAACAAAAGCAAGTGCACCGTAAAGAGAAGGGAAGGTGCTGAGCAATAAAATTCGAATAGAGTAAACTAGTACCAAGGGACCCACCATGCCTAGATATCTCTTAAGGCTAAGGGCAACCTCTGGCCCGCTCATGCTCCCAAGCTCGGCCATGTCGGCGGGAAGGAGAAGAGACTTCTCCAGGGCGTCGGCTATGAGAACCCCCTCACCTCCTCGGGATTCCCGGATCATTGCATCATCCATCAAGGGTTGACCATGGAGCATGGCAGCAGGCAGCCAGGCCTGGGCCTCGGACTGCTGGGCGACCTCCTTTCCTTTACGTTGACCACTGAGCCTCAGTTGTTTGGAAGGCCGGGGGATTCCACCTTCCTCTGGCGGAGAATGGGATTTGCCCCCATCCACTGGGTTCTTGCCCTTAGAAGATCTCTTTCTTTTTAGGTCGGAAGACTCGGACTGAGGGACTGAGATTGGAGGGATTAAGGATGACCTGGTGCGCACAGGTAAAGGCTGGGGCAAAGGTGATGGGGGCTTGGGCTGTGACTCTCTTGGCATACCCTTCTCGGAGTTGCCCTCAAGCAGGTCAAGAAGGCTGGTTTGGGGTTGTCTCTTTAAACCCATCTCGGCTTGAATACCAACCCTTGGGGGCTGAAGATCGGCTTTGGACAAACGGGGGTCTCCCAAATCACTGGAGGGATCTTCGAACTGATCAGCTAGGTTAAACACGCTAAATTCATCCTCGGACGAGCTCAGTTTGACCACCTCGCCTGCCTTCTTAGGTTTCCCTTCCTCGATCTCTGTTGCTTGACGAGATGAGGAAGAACCCGCCAACAGAATGCCTTCCGGAGTATAAGATCCTTCGGGAAATGCAAAACCGTCCTCCACCACAGTAATTTGCTTAAGCCGAGGATCACGAGCCCTAATAACGTGCTTTGGGACCGGGAACAACTTCTGGGCTGGGTCGCATCCGAGGATCTGGTGGGCGGCTCTAACCTGGTTATCAGCCTCGTTCAGAAAGAGTTTCGCCCTAAGAGCGGCTTCCAAATCCTCTTTATTGACCAGGTGAAAATGACGTGCGAAGGCGTGCGGATCTGTAGAAACAGAAACAAAGCTCCTATGATTAATCAATCAAAACAGATACGCAACAAAAAAATAATAATACAAGAATCTAGACCGCCCCCTACTTCGAATACCCTACCTGGCTCTCCCTCTACTGTCGGGCAGTGGAGACTGTCGTGCCATTCCCCCGACACAATGAGAAAGTCTTAAGTCAGCCCCTTATTAGAATCGGGAAGGCACTAGATAAGTCGGACCCTATCATCCCTCGTCTTCATATAATACGTTTTACCCCTCAAGTGCTGAAGGTTGTAGCACCAGTTTACGTCATGGTGAGTTAATCTCAACCCCATTTTCTCATTCAATGTGTCTACACACCTTAGTATCCTAAATTCATTAACAACACACTGGGTAGGAGCCAGCCGAAAATGCCTAAGGTATCCGCTCGTCACTGGCCTCATAGGGATTCTCATCCCTCCCTCTACGAAGGCGACTATGGGGATCACAACCTCACCCTCGTTTCTCTTAATATGCCACTCTCCTTCCTCACAATACCTCAAACTCACATTACTGGGTATCCCATAATCGGTAATGAATTTCTTCATCATCTCGTCGGACTCAACCAGCTTCTTAAACTTACCTATTCCTAGCAACGACCAAAGGATCCGAAAGAAGGAAAGAAAGAGTAGGATCAAAGAAAATTTTGTGCTACTAAGAGGAGAAGACTTACAGGAATGTAGGGATCCTCCTCGGGCAATGTGGAAGTTGAATCAGATTCAAGGTATGCGCACCAAAGTTTGTGAGCGCACAAATAAGGAAGCCCAGCGGTTCAAACAAGTATTTATATCCCCAATTTAAGTTCACCAAGCGTAGCTTCCCGCCCATAAAAGCAGGAAGTCCCCACCGAACGGTTACCATCACACCTTTGGAAGTGGGGAACGTGGAGCCGTTAAAATTTAATGCGGGTGCACACTGGGTCTCGAAACGCCAAAACGTACATTGGGCGGGCGAAAAGTCACCAGCCCCGATGTGGGCTGAGGTGGGGCGAATTGTCCAGAGGGCCCGTGGATATCAAAGCCCTCCTCCCTGTCCGAGTGAACGGGCATCAGGATTTTGAGGGGTTATTGTGGGGCCCATGGGCCTGGTAGCCTTGGCCCATCTTGCATTTGGCCCATGACCCATGCCGAGGAGGAATGATCGTCCGAGGATAGCGTATGAAGACCTAAGCTTTTTTGGATCCATGCCGAGGACATCCTTATCCTTGGCGTACCGAGGCTAATTCTAGGCGGGGGAGCGGGCTAAGAACAGGTTGTCACCTCCACACTAAATGCCCTCACCTAACCCCCCTGGCCGCATTAATGGGGATGTAAGCCCTAGACAGGGTAACATTGGTCCTTGTGAACCACTCGAGTACTGATAAGACCTCTGATGGTACGGACGGTTAAAGGGAAGACAAGTGAATGGTCAACAGATGGAAGAAAGAGATAGGAAGAAGAAGACTATATAAGAAAGGCAAGCAAAGCAGTTGTGGGAGAGGGAGAAAGAACCTCCTCGGACAAGGGCCGAGGAGTTACCCTTTGCACTAAGTTGGCTTCATCCCCCTTCAATGAGAGAAGGTTCTGGGTGTAACGTTGTTAGTCTGTTAGGGCTTAATTCTCCATCCCACTCTCTAGAAATGTATTGTTGGGGCCTAACTAAATTGAGTCCCTACAAAATTCATTCTCTATTTCTTCCTCTTTCACATTCCTTTTTTTTTTTCAACAGCAAGTGCACATAGGTTTGTCGTTTCTTTGCTAGTTTTGGCTTTTTATTTTATTTTTTTGTTCCTTTTCCTTCGATTTTTGTCTCTCCATCTGCTGTACTATTTGTGTTTTTTTTTTTTGGGTTATTAAAAAAAAAAAATCTGTCTTTTTGCTTAGCGTTTTTTTCCTCTATTTTTTTCTTCTTCTTCTTATTTGTTTTATTTGTCTTTTCCTATATATCTCGCTATTAATTTATTTATTTTTTGGTGCTCATCTTTCTTTGAATTGTGCTCCTTAATTTTTTTTTTTTGAAGTGTACATACACAATTGTTTTAATAAAAAAAATGTGTTACCTTTTGTTTTATTTAATGAGTATATAATTGTAAATTTATATGAACTTCATTTCCATCCTCTCATTTTTCCTCTGAATCAAATAAAAGAATTTTTAATCTTTTCCCTTATTCCATCTCTCCAACCAAATACACATGAGGGAAAACTAAATCTTTTCTATTCTTCCACTGTTTCATCCTCCTACTATTTTCTATTCTACAACTTTTCCACCTCTTCAAGTAAATGGGCCCTTAGAGCCCATTTGATATATGTGTTTAAAAACTGAAAATTGTTATTTGAAAATATTTGAAAAAATACGTGTGAGTGAAAAGGTGCATTGAAATGTGTGAAATGTTATTTAAAAACTGAAAATGATTGTTTGAAAATACAAACCAAACACCCCCTAAATCTTATTGTTTATGCTCATTTTCCCAAAACTAATTTTTGGTCAGTTTAATTGTCACAACATAATCCCACAATTATTGTATTGTGACAATTATATATACGAGAGAGTGTCTAGATATTAAATAACATAGTTTTGAAATCTGGACTATTCAAAAAACCAAAAAGGGGAGAAGTTTATGGCTTTTGAGATCGGACTAAGGTTCAACTGAAATCAAACCATGAAATTTTTTATTAACTTTAATTCGTAAATTGTGTTTATATATAATAATTTTCTATATCTTACCAACACCAGCCTTATAGACTAATTTCAGCATTTATTTTTTCAAAAATTAGCCTTTGGGCGGTTCTTAATTAGGCATTGTACCGTCACTGAAGTATAATAAGTTTCTTAATCAAATTCAAACACCTTATTATTTATTTATTTATTTTTAGTAAGTAAAAAACATCTCATTTCATTAACCAATAAGAGAAGAATAATATTATCTTTTTAAAAAATAATTAAATTCAAAACAACTAAATATTTAAATTCAATCGGGGAATCTGAACTTTAATTTTAGATAAAAGATTTTTTATTTAAAAAAAAAAAAATGTAAATAGTGGGAGAGAAGAAATGGAGTTTTAAGTTTTAACTTAAAACCACGTAACAAAGAGGATTTCATTACCACACCTAACAATCAGATCAAACACAAATTAACGTTTGCAAATTATCTTCCGAGTTTTGAGTTCTGAGTTGTGAGAGCTGACCCAGTAACCATTTTTGTCTTGTCTTGAATATCTCCCAAAAGTCAGCAACGAATCGAAATTATTGGATTCGATTCCACCAACAATAAAATAAGCGAAACCCCAACTCTTTTCATTCATCTTCTAATGCTTGCTTTCATTATAGCCGGCACTCCTTCGCTTTTGTCTTCACCCTCTTGGACTCTCTCTCTCTCTCTCTCATTTCTGAGGTTATATAGTGATTCTGTGGTCAATTGAGTCGAGCACTCGATTTGAAGCCATGGATGAAGAGGCGCCATTGGTTGGTGATAAACTAGTTGAAATTCCAAAGAAAAACCATGCCAGAGACGTTCATATTCTCAGCTCTGCCTTCCTCTTGGTCTTTCTTGCCTATGGTGCTGTTCAGAATCTTGAGAGTACCCTCAACACCGTGAGTCTCTTGTCTCTGTTCTTCGCTTTTGCAATTTTTTTTTTTTGCTTTCCTAAGCTTGGTTGCTGAGAATTGTTTCATTTGCTGAGGGAACTGAAAGTTTTGAATATAGAAAACTTGTTTCTTTTGGAATGTTTTATATTTTAGCTGGGTTTGATGGTTTGGGTATGAATTTCAATTTTCATATCAGGAAGAGGATTTGGGTACGACTTCGCTTGGGATATTGTATGTATCTTTCACATTTTTCTCCATAGTGGCTTCAATGGTGGTTCGGGGACTTGGGTCAAAGAATGCTTTGGTTCTTGGGACTACTGGTTATTGGTTGTTCTTAGCTGCAAATTTGAAGCCATCATGGTAACTAATTGCCGCTATTAGTATAGTGCATTCGGATCATTCACTGTGGTTTTATTTTTTGGGTTTTTCTACACACTGATTTTTTTTTGGAATGCTTTTCTAAAAATTAAACCTCTTTTTATATGATCTGTCTGCAATGTTGAACTTTTAACTTGCTATTCCACTGAGAAATTACCAACAGTTTTGACAATCAAATGAAATCGATAAAATTATATGCATGTTTGGCATTACTTCAGGAAGAGAGTTTTAATTATAGAGTTTTAGTAGTTAGTAATATAGAGTTTTAACTGAGAAGCTCTTTAGCTTTTTTGGCTTTTGAGTGTTTGACAAATTGCGTTAAACAATGCTTTAAAGTGGTAGATTTATAAAGCATGATTAGTGAATTGTAGAGTTTTTTTTCCCTAAAAGCTCCAAATTTTAGCTTTAGCCAGCTTTAAGGACCCCCCTTAAAGGTCCTCCCAACCAATAAAATAATGCTATTTATGCAAATGTGTGAGTTAGCTTCCTAATCAGCATAAGAAATAAAAAATAAAAAATCACAATGTCACATTTGCATGAATGACAACGTTTCATTGATTAGGAGGACAGGGAGCTCTTTAGCAAAATTGCTAAATATTTGGCAATTTCAGCTAAAAGAGCTTTAACCACCTTATAGCACTTTTCATCCCCTCCAAAAGCAAAACCAGACAGGTCCTATGGAGAAAAATGAGTTGTGGATGCCATATACTATATTGGATTAATGTTTTATCTTCATTTGTTTCAAGAGTCGTGACTTTGCATTTATCTAAAGCCATATTCAATTTTTGTAGGGTGCTTGATGGGAAGTCAATGAATTAGTTTATGTCTTATTTATTTTTACTTTTATTTTTTTTTGGGATAAATAACAATATTAATTAATCAAAAAGGTGTGTAGCCCAAGTACACAGGATGCATACTATGGGTACATCAAAATCAAACTCTAAAAGTTCAACAATCAATCAAATGTAATAGGGGGAAAAAGGAAAATGATCCTATCACTGAAATCAGATCAAAAAAATATTTTATGAACAACAGTTTTAGTTTATATTCTATGCTCATTAAAAAGGTAAACAAATTATGCAATGAGACTTATCATTGATTTCAAATTTACCATCAGATAGAAGATAAGATAGAATTATTATGATACTATCTACTTGCTGGGCTGAACTTATGTGTATATAATTATGAAATATTGGACCAATAGATCTCGGGAACAAAAATATTTTATACACACATGGGGTACTGCATTGGGATGTCAATTTCATAAGAGCTGTGCAGGATAGGGAATTCGAGTTTTTGTTGAATTTCTTGGATATGATTTATGGTGCATCAGCAAAAGGAAGTGGGGAGGATAAACTGTGCTGTAAACCAGATAAAAACAAGGGATTTACAGTGAGTGGTTCTTACAGGGTTCTCCATGGAAATGGTGATCAATCATTCCCTTGGAAGAGCATATGAAAGTCTTCCTTCTAGAGTTGCTTTCTTTATTTGGATTGCAGCTTTGGGGAAAATCTTGAAGATTGACAATTTACAGAAAAGAATGTGTGACTTTTGGTTTTGGATTGGTTTTATGTGTAAATGCAATGGGGAATTTGTTGACCATCTTTTACTCCACTGTCCTATAGCTACAGAATTGTGGTCTACGGTGTTGGGTTTATTTGGAGTTTGTTGGGTGATGTCAAAGACTGTTCTGGATGTCTGCCCAACATTGCTTAATGTGGTGTTTATGGAGGGAGAGGAACAATTGGAGTTTCGAGGACACAGAGAACTATGCCTGATTTCAAATTAATTTTCTTTTGAACTTTGTTGGATTGGATGTTTGTTTTGCATGGTTTGTCTTTATGTTCTATTATTGATTTGATAAATTCTTGTAACTTACGTGATTGATTGTATGGTCCCCAGTTGTATACTTCCTATATACTTGGGTGGCTACATTTTTGATATTGATAAGAATTGCATTACTTGTCAAAAAAAAAAAAAAACTCTCAGATTACGATCATTTTATTCATACCCTATAAAATTTGTGAAATTTTTATGACTTGCACAATGGTATTGATTTGAATTAATCAGTTGTCTTGTGAATCCATAAACTAATTTAGTTTTTACTGTTAATCTCTGGCATCTATGACTGCATTATCTCAGCTCTTAAATTTGACTATCAATTGTATCTTATTTTGTGATTAATATACATAATAATCTGAATCACTTTTTACCTGAATTTTGAATTTTTTTAACTGCATGTGTTTTAACATCAGCTGTTCCGTCTTTAGGTATACAATGGTTCCAGCTTCTGTTTACCTTGGATTTGCTGCTTCAATTATATGGGTTGGGCAGGTGAAAGTCCATGCTTCAGATTTTTTGAGTTTCTTGGTAGTTTGCAGCAATAGTTTGTAGAGCCAAATTTTTTTTTCATAACCCCTCGTATGACCGATCAGGGTACATATCTCACTTCCACTGCCCGCAGTCATGCAAGAGATTATAACTTACATGAAGGAACAGTAATTGGTAAATTCAATGGAGAGTTCTGGGGACTGTTTGCGAGTCACCAGGTGAACAATTTAATCTTTTTCGTGACAAGTCTCATTATGTGTTATTTTGTTAAGAATATTATTATTTTATCAATTATATTTAACTTGCCAAAGTGAAGTTTTATTGTGTAATATAATTTTTATTCATTTTTCTGCAGTTTGTTGGAAATCTTATCTCACTTGCATTGTTGAGTGATGGAACGGTACGTATTAACCTCAAAGTTAACTTTGGCTGTTGTACTCCATCCTTCTGGTTTCACACTTAACTCACTGTGTTTATTTAGTCGTTAAAGAAGACTTATCCTTCCATCCAGAAGCTCCCGGACTCTCTCTCTCTCTCTCTCTCTCTCTCTCTCTCTCTCTCTCTCTCTCTCTCTCTCTCTATATATATATATATATATATATTGATCGCATTTATCTCCAATAAGATATTAGGTGGCACTAAAATGTTTAATATATATATATATATATATATATATATATGCATACACACACACACACACATATATATAATTTGAGTATATAAAATATTAGGATTCAAAGTAATTGAATATGAGGAGGAACTGGTGTCTTTGACAGATTTTTCGTAGAATAATTGAGTACATAATAGAGTATCATCCAAATAAATATGGAATCAAACAGATATATCATGATATGTGCTTACCCATCATACATCTATATCTTCCCCTTTCACTTATTGCCCCTTGCACTAGTTGCTTAATATACATCATGCATCTATATCTTCCTGAACCCCAAGAGATAGCACCATCAGGCAGAGGTCACTATTTTGAATCTCTCCTTACCCCTTCTTTTTAGGCCAAAACTTACTTATCAATATATAAATTCTCCTGGGAGGAAGATTTTAGTTTGTGTAGTATATGGAAATTTAAAAATCATTAAGGAGATACACTAGCAAACATGGCCTGAGCTTTCATACCCATCTCTGGATTACTACAATGGATTCTATTTAATAAACCTTAATTAGACAGGCACAATCATGCACATATGTTCACTTCAATTTGGAATTCTTATAGCATATGCATAGCCTGTGCATTTTTGGGTTTACAATTTATTATTTCTTTCCATTCAATCTCATGGTTTTATTTTCTTTCACATCACTGCAGGAGGGAAGTACCAGTGGCACAACTTTACTGTATGTTGTGTTTCTTTGCAGTATGACCTTAGGTACCATACTCATGTGCTTCTTAACAAAAAAGACTGATGAAGTAGAGAGTCGGCAACCAGATTCATCTGTCAGCTTTTACTCTAATGTGGTATCTTTGTCAAAGTCAGTAATTAATCCTTTGTTTGATGTACGGATGCTACTGGTCATTCCTCTTATTGCATACTCAGGATTACAACAAGCGTTTGTATGGTAATTACTAGGTTAACTTATGATATACTTTCTCATTGCCATTCTAGTGTCAATTTATATGTTCCCTTCCAATTTCTCTTATTAAGATGGATTGTTATATCTTAGGGCTGAATTCACCAAGGACGTTGTAACCCCAGCACTTGGTGAGTCTGGTGTGGGTGGTGCAATGGCGGTATATGGAGCTTTTGATGCAATAGTAAGTAAAAGAATGCAGTAACAAGTGGTTCTTTACCTTTCATTCTAGTTCAACTGAAGTAGCATGCCAATTAGTAAATTGGTTGTTTTGTATTTCTCATAATAATTTTTAATGCACGAGTAGCAGCTGTGCCTTTTCCTGTGATCTGATTTCTAACATGATGTGGAACTCAGTTGTTATAACAATTTTTACTTGCAATATATGTTATAATCTCAAAGAAATATTTTTGAAAGCAAAATTCAAATTTTCTTTGTATTGAATTTAAAAGCTCAATGTTGTTGTTAAGTGGCAAGTTCTCACATGCCATGTTGGAAGTGCAGAATTGTTGTGTAGATAAACTTGTTATATAGATATTTTAGTTAAATCATTTGTATTTATGGTCAAATTTATTGTTGGAACTTGTGCCAGTGTTCATTGGCTGCTGGTCGACTTACCTCTGGTCCTAAGTCTATCACTTTGATAGTTTCTGGAGGAGCCTTTATTCAGGCTATTGTATTCCTCTGGCTTCTACTAGCATACAGGTAAGCAATAAGCAATTTAGGGTACTAAGGTTTCTTTAAACTCAAGCTTTTTGTTGTAATGAGTATTTTGAAGCCATACTTATGTTGCGTACACCTTATTTTTCCATGTCATGGTTCAGGTTAACTAGCGGAGTACTTGGCATTATGTACCCACTTCTCATGGCTGCCATTTTGGGCATTGGTGATGGAGTATTTAATACACAGCTTAGTGCTTTGCTTGGGATACTCTTCAAGCATGATATGGTACATAATTATATGTGATAACTGATAAGCCTTTGTGTGTGTGCGTGTGTATAAATGCATGGGTGCACCTTTGATGTTTTACTCCTCTGGGGTAACTTTTATCCTGGTATTCTCACCCTACGTAGCCAAGGATAAGGTGTTAATGCTGAACTCACATCTTGACTGCATGTATCTCATGTTTCTTTGTTATATTATTCAGGTCTTCTAGGTTTTCATCCACATTTTATTATCATTTAATGCTCAAAAGAGTGCACTCTTTTTTTTTTCTTTTTTTTTTTTTTAATGTTGGTAAATATTTCCTTATTTCATAATATTTATGTAAAATATCTCATTGCTAATTCTTCTGTATCTATATTTACATATCAATACTACATTTCCTTGCACTTCTAAATTTGTTCCACAACTTACACTTGCACATGAGACACATTTTTTGCTCGGTCATGTTTTTTATCAGACCGCTGGCATTTATCACTTTATTTGATTTCTTATTATTGCACTTGAAGTTCTAGCGAGGTGTTATGATCTGGATTTATGATCACAATTTCTGTACAGGAAGGGGCATTTGCACAGCTCAAGGTCTGGCAGAGTGCTTCCATTGCAGTTGTATTCTTCCTGAGTCCATACATCTCATTGAAGGCAATGGTGGCGATTATGCTTGCTGCCCTCTGCATCTCGTATGCTGGATTCCTGTTTTTAACTCTCAAAGTAGAGAAAGCATTTTCCTCCTCCAGTTTGTGAAATCGGTGTTGCTCATAAAATCATAGTTGTTCATGTCATACGCGTGTTAATATGCTCCATTGATGTGTGCAATACCTATTCTTTCACAATTTGTTGTTGTGAAATGTAAAATTTGAAAGAATGTGCACAAATGCCTTGTGCCGTTTAGGCCTTTAGGATGAAAAGCTGTATACCAACCTCTTGTAACCATTTCTGGGAGAGATGATGAAGTAGTTATCAATGGTTAAAGTTGTTGGCCCACCCAAGGTTGGAGAACAGGTTTTAATCATCTCCTGTTACGGATCTTAATTTGTTGGCATACAAATTTGATATTCCTATTTCACATTGAATTTTTTTAGTAATGTCAATTTCAAAATTTTCTTGTATTTGAATACTTTTAGAGTAGTTCACAGTGTAGGGGTTTTTTTTTTTTTTTTTTAATTATAAAGAAGAAAACTTGGACTTTAGTTAAAAAAAAAAAAAAAAAAAAATCAGCCATAATCAGCTATCAAAACATGATTGAGTTGTTAAGAAATATACCCATACATATTGATAAACCGCTAACATGTCTTGCAAGTTATGAGCATATTTTAATTAAAAGAGTATTTGTTTAATTAGCTAACAAAACATGATTGAGTTGTTGAGAAATATCTTCTATCTACCCTAAAAAACTACTAACATGTTTCACATATTATAAGCAACTTTATGTTAAAAGGGTATTTGTTTATTAGTTTTTGTTACTTTTCAATGCAGCGAAACTTGCTGTTTTGTTAAATATAAATATTCTTTAAAAAAAATATAAATACCTGGTATGAAAATGTGGAATGTAATGAATGTAACTCAAGAATATCTTGAGAAACAAACAAAAATTGCGTAGGTAAATTCAACCCAAAACATCCTTATAATGGAAGGGACCGTGCTTGACTTGTCAATCGACATTCTCAATCACTAGCAAGGTGAAACTTTCCACTCCCATACCATATTGACACGTGTATATATAGTATATTCCAATGTCCACAAATTTTCTTTTTTTTTTTTTTTTTTTTGATAGGATGTACACAAATTTTCTCGTCAATGGAGTCGCTCTCCTATTTAACCGAACCCAACCCCACGCACTCCTTCTTAGTCAACATAGATATGATCTCTCTCACTCTCTCTCTCTTCTACCTAAACTACCATTATCGCAAAAAAAAGCAGTTGTGATTAGGTTCACTTCCTCACCTTCAAATCAAATTCATATAATAACATCATATAACTATGTAAAACTCCAAGTCCCAAACCCCACTACTCTTTCCTTCACAATTCCAACTTTAACATACAAACACAGACAATAACGAAAACCATGTTTCTTCCACTGCTCTCCTCAATACTCTCGAACCTCAGCTCCCGGAGGCCACTGCTTATATATGCGGCCACGTGGACAACCATCCTAACGTTAACGGTAGCGGTGGCTTCGTTCGCGCCAGAAGTGGCCTTCGTGTCGGCGATATCTTCGACGTCTCGTTTCTCGAAGCTGTGCGAGACGGAAGGGTCCGTTAGGTTGCCGTTAGATGTGGCGGGAGAGATCCTGTGCTTGCCAGCTCACCTGTTCGTTAGGTCGAAGGTTGATTTGATTGTCCCTCCGGTCTTTGCGGCTGTTGTGGTTGCTGGCTCTGCTTTTTTGGTCCGGGCCGTGGGCCTTTGGGAGCAAGACCAGGCCCATTAATCTTGTAGACCCAAGTAAAGAGGAAAAGAAATTCACACCGTTTGATTGATCAGTTTGTGATTGACGGTGGTGATGTGAGTCTCGTTTGGAGATTTTCGAGTTTTTTTTGGTAAGATCTCACTTGCAGCCGCCATGATTTTAGTTTCAACTATATAATTTTTTTAAAATTTTATTATTATTTTAATATTGGTGATTGAAAATTTGAAGCACTCTCGTTGTCATGAGCATAACTTTGGGATTTTGCCAAATATTTAAGAAATTTTGGTAGCTTCCAAACTTTATATATTTGGGGCCTTGATGTAAGCAACTATAATCTATCCCATTAATTTCCAATGAAATATTGGAAAAGCCGGTTGTTTAATTTCCTGTTTGCAAGCGCAAACTACTTTTTATCTCAAATTTATTTTATATAACTTAATTTTTATTTTTTTTGCTCAATTATGTAACTAAGCTATCCAAAATAAGTAATTCGCAAACAGAAATAAGATTATTTGAGAGTATAGCTTATACTGTCTATCTCTTTAGCTTGTCAAGGTGAATATGAGTACTGTTGAATTATCCGACAATTGTGGTTCTGGTGGATAGAGTCAATTGCCAAAAAATATTATAGTCTATCTAGAAAAGTTGCACGGTCCAATGATATATATAGCGTTTGTTTGAAATTTGCTTATTTTGTTGAAATTGAAAATTTTTTGTTGTAAGTACGGTTGATAAAGATAAAAATTAGCTGAAATAGTACAGTGAGACTCATGAATAGTACCAAAAAAGTGCAGTGAGGCTTATGAATAGTATCAAAAAAGTGCAGTGAACCCATGAATAGTAGCAAAAAATAAGCTAAATAGTAAAATAAACTAACTTTTTAATTTGGAGCTAAAGCCTAAACACACACATGATCAGTGAATATTGAAGCACTAGAACTTGCATTAAAAATGAACTTGGTAACGGGGAACTGAAAATTCTTAAATAAGAGATTTAGTATAGCAATTTAGTCGGTGGATGAAATTCTTACGAACGAAGTACATATATTTGAGTGAATCTTTCACCCGTACCAACAGAACATTATACATTAAAAAAAAAAAAAAAAAAAAACAAACAAACAAACAAAAACTGGAAATGCCTTGTCATATACTTGTTGACAAGAGAGATATATTAATACCAAACAAGCAGAGCAGCTATGTATTTTCAAGGTTTCGCAGCTGAAGAAACCAACTTGTTGCTGAAGTCCCAGAGCTTTTTAGCCAACACTGTATCTCTTGCAAACGCACTTGGTTCCTTCTCATTGCAGTCCACATAGTACTTTCCAGTAACACCTTTCAGATTTGGGTGGAGTGCGACGTAGCAAGTCGTGGATGCTCCCTGCAATAAACAAAATCCGGTTTATACCTTTTTAACCCTTTTCTTGGAGTGCTTATGCTATTTGGCCAATAATTATCTCAAATATATGCTTTTTCCTCCTCGCACTACTTAGGTTTTACATGATTGCAAGTCGCACAAATTATGAGGAAGTATATATCAAATGCATAAGATATCTCCTATTTAGTATATATCTAGTTTGAATGAGTTGAGAGAGACAAATATTACAAATATTATAGATCGTGTGAACTACCTAATCTTAATCGTTCATTCATTAAACATGAGGCAATTTTACTTTAAACATATATTTTTTTTTGGAGCAATGATTCACAATTTTAATTAAAAACAAGCATGAGTATACGGTATGTACTAATTATTTCCCTTTTATCAAAAATGTATATTGTTAAATAAGTAAATATCTTATATTTACAGTTCAGATTTATATAAGTACCAAAAAAAGAAAGAAAAGAGTATGGTAGAATTCTCCTACAAATGGATATAGGTTATTTTATGATGATTGATAAACATTTAGTTTCTACAAATGTCAAGGTTTTATATAACTTTATAGTGTTGCTTTATTTAAATACTGATAATCAATGGTAACTAATTTAAATGAAGAAAATTGTTGAAGTTATTACAAATTTTACTAAAAAAAGTGAATGTAATTGGTGGACTTCAACGACTTAGTAAGTGAATGTTTAAATTACTTTTTTTGATTAGTGACAAATCAGTCTGTAAATTTTGTTGTATCTTTAACATCATTCTTAATTAAAATAAAACTGTACACACCTTGAGATTTATAAAAATTGAGAAGATCCTTATGAGTTTATTTGTATGTGTGTGTTTGTGCGTGCTAGCTTTAAGCATAGATATTTATCCATGCATTCCATAAACTTTAAAGAACTCAAAATATAAACAGTGCCTTGATGCTTAAAAGTTGTATTAATCTTTGCTAAAAAAATTGTATTAATCTACCTGAGGTACGTTCTTCCATAGATAAAAGGTGAACACCCGTAGAACTCCTGCATATAAAGATGATCAAGTTATGAAAAATACTATGCTTTTCTTTGCATATTTTGTCTATATTTTGAAACATAGAGCAAGAGCATACTCATCAGAAGTTTAGAATATCTCATGAGAGGAGTCATTATCACTCCTGGATGGACTGAATTCACAGTAATGTTTATACCTTCTTCCTGCATCTCATTAGAGAGGATCAATGAATTAGTAAAATACGTGATAATGTATAGGATTACATACTTAAATCGAAAATCCAGGATCAAATTGACACTTTAGATGAAGTAGTGGCCTGTGTAAAATCTTCAAAAGACAATAATAAAGATTACCTTAATCCTTGTTTTAAAGATTACGGTTGCGTTTGGCATTGACTTAAAAAACCAGTTTTTTTTACTATTTATCGTATTTTTGCTTTTATTTATAGGCTTCATTGCACTTTTTGGTACTATTTATAGGTCCCACAGTACTATTTCAACTACTTTTTAGTTTCATTTACGGTACTTTCAGCAAAAAATTTTCAGTTTCAACTAAATAAGCTATTCCTAAACAGACACATTAAAATTACCTGGAAACAACGAGTGAGTTCATTCGCATGTAATATGTTTGCTAATTTGGATTGTCCATATGCCCTTTTGTCAGAATAACTGATACAAAGATATTGAAGAGTGTTAGACATTATATGGCACAAGCAGCCCAAACCAATTGTAAGCTCATGTACTTATAGAATAAATGTACTCATAGAATAAATATTAGCCTAAGATTATTAGTTATATAAACCCTACATTGGGTTCATTGTAACATAAGTGCTTAATATAAAATGTAGCCGTCAAGTGCAAAGATTGCTCTCTTTTTCATGCTTCCACTTATTATTCAATTATCATCCACAATCACACAACAACTTTCACAAAGAGCAAAATCATGAAGCCGCTCATAAGCAAGTAAAATTTTTTATGTAATGCATTATCATTATGAAAAAGCCAGAGAACTAGCAGGGGTAACATTCTTAGCTTTTGGGTCCTGACTAGAGTGATTAGCAATGAAATCATATTGGTTAATTTACATCATTACGAATTTGCACCTATTAAAATAAAAAGAAAATTTTGACGTACCCACTTTCATCATTGATCTGATCAAATCGGATCCCATGTTCGTAAGTGTAGTTGTGGGCTACTGATGACAAGTTCACAATCCTGCCCTCGATACCGGTTAATCTTGCTGTGTTCTTCATTTTCTCAAGAAGAAGATTCGTTAAGAGGAAATGACCTGAGAAGTGAAGTGAGATATAACCGATTACTGGCAGAGTTGAAATTGCAAACCAAATTATATATACACACATAGTGAGACATCAATTATTTTACTACCAACCTATATGATTTGTAGCAAATTGCATCTCTATTCTATCTTTTGAAAGCTGGAAGGGGCAGAACATGACACCGGCATTGTTTCTGAAATATTGGCCATATTCAAATATTATTTGTATGCAATAGTGTGTGTTCATAGAAGAACTGTATTAGTTTGGTAAAACTATACAGACTAGAGAGACAAAGATAGAGAGAGAGAGAGAGATCACATCAAGATGTTAAGGGGAACGTTAAGAGCATCGAAGTCGTCAACAAATGCTCTAACAGACTTCATGGAGCTCAGGTCGAGCTTTAGGACATCCACACGCGCAGTTTCGTTGTCTTTAAAAATAAGCTGTTTTGCTGCATTTGCAGCTTCCATGTTCCTTGCAGCAATGATGACATGAGCTTTCCGAAGAGCCAACACTCTCACGGTCTCCAAGCCAATTCCACTCGCTCCTCCTGCATATCATGAGAGTTTAACAATTGAGTTAATCAGAACATATGAAACATTATTAAGTAATACTACATTCACAATATTACTACTGATGATATATAAGTTGTTATTAATTTTGATCTTAAGTTAAATCAAGCGACATTAGAACAAACTTTGGATAACCATTATAAATCACCACCCCTACACATACACAGAGTCACAGACACATGCTTTGAGGTCCGCATCACATGTTTTTTTTTTTTAATGAATGAGGACCACATAGTACGGGGTAACCGCTATATATATACAGCTAATCTACAAGATAATTATTGCAATTAAAGTGCTTCCATTGAAGTTTGAACTCAGTTGGGCACATTATTTCTCAAGTATTCAAGCTCACATGTTGCGAGGGAGTAGCTACATGCATTATCACAATCAGAGGGTTCGACTAGGGCCAATATGGTTGATTTATTTCTCTATCACCAGGGACGAAACCAGTATTTTGATTGAGGGGAGGCTAGAATATGAATATATTTTTTTAGTGAAAATGCAAATTACTCCATTTGGCACTAACAAACTATCAACGTGCTAATTTGCAATTAGAAAAATGCTAAAACTATTAGAAATTTTTTAACAAAAAGTTTACAAATTGATGTGGTAATTAATGTAATTGGTGTCATTTCAACAAATAATAAATTAATATTTATATTAATTTTTATAATTGATGACACATCAATTTATAAGACTTATTTAGTAAAATCTATATTATACCTAATATCACTCATTCAATTAGGAGAATGAATGAGAGTTGAGAGAGGGTAGAGAGCTCTCGACTGAGATTAAAAACAAAAAAAATGAGTCAATTTCGTACGGTGGTCGCTTTGGTTTGGTTAAGGGAATAATGTGTTTGGGGATCAATCAAATACCATTTCGGGTTTATTTATAACAATAGTTTGGTATAAAGTTAATTTTTTTTTTAATTATTATATAATTTGTTAAGCTTTTAAGAGTCTTTAAAAATGATATATCTTTGTTATCCCCAAAAAAAAAAAAAAAATGATATAACCAATAATAACAATTATTATATTTTTTTTTTTGAAAAACCAATTTTTATATTATAATAATATGTTCCTTTTTAAACGTGTATGCCTAGATATATTGAAAAAATTAGATGGAAAAAGGTAGAGGTTAAAAGCTTAACACGTGTCCTGAATGTGGTGGAATCAAAACTATAAAAGACAACATGTGAAGGGTTATAGAAATTACTTCCATTATTTATTACTGTCATGTGTGCTAAGCGGATAAAACAAGAAATGAAAATTAAGTAGACCAAACCAGATTTATTGAACAAACAAAGAAAAGGACAAAGCAGAAGGGATAAAATTTTGAAGAAGGCAGCTCGGTAAAGGGTGGTCTAATGAATTTTTGTGCACTAAAGGGTTTTTTATGAAGTTGGGGGGTGGGGGTGGGCATGGTCCCCCTCAGTCACAAGGTAGGTCCGTCTCTATCTATCACTATTAAAATTGTAGTGTAGGCTCAATCAGCCATAAATCACTCCCTCAATGAGTAGGATTAGGATTCAAGCTCACATGTTGCGAGGGAGTAGCTGCATGCATTTTCACAATCAAAGGGTTACACTAGGGCCAATATGGTTGATTTATTTCTCTATCACTATTGAAATTGTAGTGAGGGCTCAATCAGCCATAAATTACCCCCTCAATGAGTAGGATTAGGATTCAGTACATAGGGTATTGCATCGGGTGCAATTCACATTATTTACGCTCACAAATTTTTTTCATTTTTCACTTTCTTAACTTTAACTATTTACTTCTTTTATAAAACTTTTTTAATCAATAATTGAGATTGAATGTTGCTTTTTGCTACTATCAGTCTCAACCATTCTTTTAGGAACGGTAGATCTCAATCCCCAAGGGGAAAATATTTCATGAAATTATGGTTCTAATGAAGAAGTTCACCAACTTTTAGATATAGTTGCCCAATTATTGGTCATCGCAGGTGGAGCATTACTGACATGAGTTGACTGATCTTGAAGAAAAAGGCCCACCTATAAAAGGCATGCCTAACAACAAATGGATTTTTTTTTTTTTTTTGGGTACAAACTGCAAATGGAAAGTACTGAAAGCCCGTGTAGAGGAAATAAAACTTACACAATTTCTGTATTATATTAGATAATTTAAAAATAAACTTTACATTATTAATTTATTAAAAATTATTTCAAGACATCCGTTTAAAGAGTCATTTCTAACTAAAATAACATAAACTCAACTAAACTGCATTTGCAATGTATCTAGATATTAAAAGACTCTTTAGCTTAGAGAACGATAACATGTTCTTCTTTTTTGTTTATGTGTTCTTGGATTTAAAAACCGTTTTGTTATCTGAATATTATATGCGATTCATAAAGGGAGGTTAACTTCTTGTGTCCAAATAAGTTCTCAGTATAATTTTTTTCAATGAATTTAAGTTAATAATAATTCACATAATTGTGGGTCCTATTAATTAAATTTATAGTGGGACCTATAATTCATGTGAAGAGAGAGAATACACATTTATTGCACTCCTAGAATATTCAATAATTTTCAAAGATATATGGGTGGTCAGGTATGTAGCGGCTAAAAATAATGAAAGAAAATTCAAACAAGACAATGAGTAAAAGGTCAGATTTGGACAAGGAATTTTTGTTTTTTTTTGTTTTTTGGATTGAGATATTTTGGATAAAATTTAACATTTAGTGCCATTTGTTTTGATATAAAATATTTCCCTCATTTTCAAATATTAGGACGGCAAAAATTAAATTTGGTCAATAAAAGAATTTAATATGTAATAGGTTTCATTTAGTAACATATGTAAAATTTTGATTACAATGAATCAATGATTAAATTGATGAAATACAACTAAATATTATTAAGTTTTATCCACAATTCAAATTGATCAAAGATTCATAATGCTGTTATAAAAATTAGATTTTACATATAAAGAGAAACTTATTGAAGTGCGTTAAATTTTTTTTATATTTTATTTATTCAATATCATGTATGGGAGATGATGGGATTTTAAGTAAGTTTAGCACCACACCAATTTTCATAACTTTGTCATAA
The DNA here is from genome assembly GCA_030445155.1 of Quercus variabilis. NCBI lineage: Eukaryota > Viridiplantae > Streptophyta > Magnoliopsida > Fagales > Fagaceae > Quercus > Quercus variabilis. The sequence goes on from CP129451.1 coordinate 44,081,831, forward strand.
TTTTGCCACATGGTAAGTTGTAAGTGGTGAAAACAAAAAGTTTGGTCCATGTGGGTCAATGATTTCATCATTCACAAGTCACCATGTGGCAAAATTGTGACAAAATTGTGAAAATTGGTGTTGTGCTAGACTTACTCTGGGATTTTAGTCTTGTAGTTCTAGGTTTCCACCAATACAATGATTTTTGTTTCCTTTTTAAGAAGTTGCACCTAGACCAGAACAAATTAACACTTTTTTTGAAACTAAAAAAAAATAAATAAATAAAATAACACTTCATTTAAGAATTCATAAATGAATGGAATGAAATAATTAGTAAATCATAAAGGAATGAAAATGAATGAAATGAAATTAAGTAAATTTATTGATGTTTTAAAATAAATGAATGAAAGATAAGTAACCTTATTTAAGATTAGTTCTATTTACTTTCTCAAAAAAAAAAGTTCTATTTATGAAAATAAATGACTGAATATATAAAAGTATTTTGGATGTTTTGGTGAAAATTTCATTAAAGTTAATTCCATTCTTTCCAACTCTTTCTAATTTTTGAGGGAATGAAAATTTTGAGATTTTGAGGGAATAGAGAGTGAGTTCTCTATTACCTATTTAATTCATTACTACTTAAACTTATAATCAGGGTAAGACCTTTCTTCTATTAAAATTCCCAAACAACATAATAAAATGAATATTTTTAAATAATTCATTTCATTTTATTTATTTCCCTCCTCCCAAACGTATGATAAATTTTGTCTCATAACTATAAAAATAAAGCTGATAATTACAAAAAGAAAAAGGCAAAAATAAAACCAGATGAAATAGAAGCAAAACAACTTAGTTCACTGGTAATTATGAAACTTTCATCGAAAATGTCTAGGATTTAAATCCTACCTTCCAAGACCCAATTATGAAATCATCAAAATAAGAATCCCGCAATTATATATTGATTTCACTTTCTTTTTCTCATGATCTCTCTCACCTTTTCTTTATCCCCATATTTCATAGATATTAAACAAGAGCATGAACACCACGACAGACTATCAATCAAAAACAAGTAAAACGAAACAATAATTGACTAAATGAAAGGGGAATTCAAAGCTGACCAGTAACAATAGCAGTGAGATTACTGGCATCAATCCCTTCAGTAACTTGTTCAGCAGTCGAAGCTGAGCCAAACCCACTTGGGCCTGGCCTCCCTGTAATCAATGAGAAGATGCTCATTTCCTTGAATAACGCAAAGAAGCTCACAAACAAGGACCTCTAAACAATATATGATTATATATGTGAGAGAGAGAGAGAGAGAGAGAGAGAGATCTTTATATAAAGTTTTTCAGTCAGTTGGGAAATTAAAGGCAAAGCCAAGAATGGGCAGAGAAAGGGGAAGCATATGCATGAGAATAAATAAGCAATTTTAGCGGGTTCTAGGTAGAGTCCGTGATTTAATTCATTTTAGACTTAAGGTGTGGGCTGTAATATGTAATAAGTAATAAGTAATAAATGCTCGCTGGTGAAGGGCTGTTAATAACCTCAACGTCCTATTCAACTATTCTTCATCATTTCTTTTTATTTTATTTTTCCTCTTGCGAAGAAAGCTGGTGCGCTAAGCTCTACCTGGATAGAATTGTTTAAGTAGGCAGTGAAGGAAAATTATTGTATAATCCCTGTCCATACGCCCCTCTAGTTGCGGCTCTAGGAATTGTCTTTAGAGTGGTAACTAAAAAACTTAAATTATATAAAATTTAATAAATAACCAATTTGAATATATCAACGTTACCAAAAAAAAAAAAAAACATGAAATATTACAATGTTTTTGTACTAGCAAAGAGAATAAGAAAAAAAAATTACACTAATAAAAGATAAAATGCAAATTGAAAATGTTGATATGAGATAATAAAGTGACCATAACAATTTCATAACAAATCTTATGCAACAAGTTGTTAGTTTGTTATTGATGGGTAAAACATATCAATATTGAACTTGAATTAGAATTAGTAACAACTTACCACATAAGATTTATTGTGAAATTATTGTAAAAATGTTGTGGATATAGCAGTACTCTTATATTTATTGAACTCAAATTCTTATGATTCTTGAGTAAAAGTGTTCAACATTTTTATTAGAGTGATCAAAATAGGTTAATTTAGTATATTATATATATATATATATATCTACATTTTTTCAAGTCAGGGTAGTCACAAAAAATATGAATTTAAAATAATTATTTATATAAATTTTTTTTGCATGTACAATTTTTTTTTTCTTTTTTTGACAAGTGAAGGTGTTCCTAAGACCACCCTCACATACAAGTAGAGCCCAGTGCTCCCCTCTCTTATAGAGGGGCGGGCCCCATGGTGGGTGGGACCCATCCCTCTGGGAGTATAGTCCGGGATTACACAATAACAACCCAACAGTAAAAGTAAAGGAAAATTCTAGGTACATCCAAATTCACAACATGTTTAAGTATTTGTAAAAAAAAAAAAAAAAATCTAAAGCAGTGGAAGAAAATAAATCACAAAAATTTCCAAACCTAGGGGCCTAGTAAAAGTCTCATCTTAATGCCTAATTTACCATCTTATTCCAATAAATCACAACAAAAAAAAAAAAAAAAAAAAAAACCCTCCCTATGGAACCAAGTCATTACCTTCAAGAATTAATTGCCACTTAGATGCTTTTATTCTTAGATGCCTTTACTTCTAATGAAATTTTTTATTTTTTTTTATTTTTTTGAGATGAGATTCCTAATGAAGTACCATTAAAAAAAAATGTAATTATCATCATGTCTTAAGATGCTAAGTTGTTATTGGTTCAAATTATAGGTAGTAAGTTGTTATTGGTTCAAATTTAAATCTACTACTAACTAAATAACTTTTTTTCCTACGAATACCATCCTCTAATAGTCCGCTACTTATAATTTGTTATGAAAATGTTGTATACATATCATTTCTCATTATTTTTTTATATTGACAGTGAAGTAATAACATTGTAAACAACCTATGCATTCTTGACTTGTAAACAAACCCACAACGTATGCACAATACAAACACCATGAATTACAATATTGATTTACCGAAAGAATAACCAAATGGGCAAACAAATCAAAACCAGTAAAACTATCACGACCGTAAAAACCCAAATATGCACAGTTAAAGCAACCCACAATATTTATGAACAAAACATGGATTTGCGAAACCATCATTGACCAAAATTAATCACAACAGTAAATTAAATAAAATATCCTAGAATCATGTCAAATAATTTCTCAAATGAAAATCACTAAACAAGACAGCATTAAGGAGGCTCTAAAATCACATGTAAAAAAAAAAAACAAAATCTAAATCAGTAGAAGAAAATGAAACATACTTCCAGCCATTGTTATTCAAATGATATGTAAAGCAAGGAATTACAAGAGATTCTTCTAGTCTATGACCTTCTCCTTAGAAATGGTTTTTGATGGAGAACATGGGCTTTTTAACTAGGGATTCTTTCAATTTAACGTTAGTATTTTATTTATACTCTTCCCATTAAAGAGTATGTCTATTCACCAAATATAAGTGTTTTTTCACAAAAGACTCCTAATAGGATGGATCTTTATCTATCACTCTTATCATCAAATAAATAATAAATCCAAATAAATAATAATTAAATACTAAAAATAAAATGTATATGGGCCACATTAAGTCTCCTATTGGAGATAATTTTACAGTATTCACTTGTGATTGGTGCATTTGAATCTGCTTGGTATGACTCATATTTTTTTTCACTAACCAAAAAAATATTAAAATTAAAAAAAAATAACTTGATCATATATATATTTTTTTCTATATAAATAAATGAACAAAAAACTCAAAAATAAATGTTAAATAACACATTAATTCTTAAGTTTACATTGTCCAATGTTCAATAAATGGAAGCCTTTAAGTCTTGGCCTTGTGAATAAAGAATTTGTAAGTGCTTATGAGAAGAAAAGGACTTAGAAAGAAATGAAATAAAGAAAAGAGTAAGAAGTAAAATTGCAAAACTATTTTACACAAAGTCCAAAAGCCAAAAATCTATATACATAACAATAAGAACTTGTATGAGTGCTCTATGTATCAAGATTTGGGTATTTTGATTAGTGGTACCTTGTTTTCTCAAAAAAAAAAAAAAAAAAGGTTTAGTGGTACCTTGCCAATTAGTTTAAATGATAAAATCTTTTCTTGCCAAATAAAAAACTATGATTAAATCTTGCCTACACTAAAAAGAAACCAATTGATATTATGGCGTAAAAAACAATTATCATAACATGCCATCCAAAGATTTCGAATCTTATAAAATCTATTAGAAAAATGATATATATATATATATATATACCTCTTTTTTCTATATTATAGTTGAAACAATAATGTTATAATCGCTAAATTTTTTACTGAAATTGTAGGTTTCAGTTAGTTTAATTAGTATAGTCTCTTATTGTTAAATAAAAGATTTGAGATTTAAATATTGTTTACACCAAAAATTGATTGGTGTTTTAGCTTAAAGATAAAGAGTAATTATCATAGAACAAACATTATAGATTGAAATTCTATCAAATCTATTGATGACAAAATTTCACTGAACTTTTACACAACCTCTCACATACACTTGCCATAAAATCATATTTCATGTAAAAACTTTTTTCAAAAAAGTATCAAAGCATTGTTTTGCACACTCATTGTAATTTCAACGTTACATATGTAGCTAAAATACTCAAGTTAATTAGCCCATTTGTATATGACCACAAATCCATGTATAATTTTTTTTTCTTATATCGATGATCTGCGATGTTTCCTCTTTCCTTAGGTCATTCTCTTATGTCAAGAAATAACATATGAAATGAATAACGCTACAGACACAACCATTTTCAAAACAAATTTCATACCTGCTTAATTGGTAAGTTGTTATTGATTTTTATATAGGTCCATTGCTGATACTACTTTATTATCCACTATTAACAACTTGCCACCTTAGATGGTTGTGAAATTTATTGTCAATTTTGGTGTGTCTCTAGGCTTATTGATATAGAATTCTATGATTGAGAGAATTTTTTGGAAAAGAAAAAAGAAAATTGAAGTCATTATCATATCAAAAATGGGAAAATAAATTTAATTTCTTACAAAAAGATGCACCTTTATTAAAGAGTTTTTTTTTTTTTAATTTTTTTTTTAGTTTTTTGTCTTAAGTTTAAAAAATAATAACAAAATGATATTTCAAAAAAAAAAAAAAAATTAGCTTCTAACTTTTTGTTATATATTTGACAATTAATATGATGGACATAACAAAATCAAAATTTTTTTATTATATTTAGCGAATAAGTTATTAGAAATTACCTTTCTCAAAAAAAGCTATCAGAAATTGAAGTATCCCCAAACAGACGCTATAGGACCAAAGAAGTGTGAATCCTTTTAAGTTTTTATGAATGGAGATCTTATTAATTATCGATGTTGTTCTGTCTTGAATAGAAGTCTCTGTATTATTAATAACTATAACCATTGAAAATGAAAGATGGAGATATATCACCAGCAAAGGAAAAATTATATTAGGTTTCAGGTGTATATGCCATCTCTCTCACAACAGTTGCGTCCCATAACTGTGTGGGACCCAGCAGTTGTGAGAGAAATGACATATACACCCAAAATATGATATACTATCTCCCAACAAAGATAGTCATAAATCGTGGATTGCATTGTCTAAATATAGGATTCTTAATTTTAGGAGATTAACAAGTTGGTCATGCAAAAGAAAAGAAAAGGTGGAGGTGGAGGCAAATCATTGTCTAAATATAAAGTAAGGAAACGTTAATGAATGCTCTAAGGACATTAGTTTAGCATAAATTTTTTATGTGTAAAAAAAAAATTAATTAATTTTTTTTGATGGTTTTTTACTTTTCTCATAAAAATAGTGTCAAAATTTTCGTAATTGCTTTATTAACAATTGCCTTAGGAACACTCGTTAGCAAGATTAAAAAAAAAAAAAAAAAAAAAAAAAAGGCCTAAAGAAAGAAGAAGGAACGTACTTGAGATTTGAGTAAATGATCTTTAAAGAGCATTAATTTTGATTTCTTATGCTCCTTTCGTCTCACTTTTTTATCCTATTTGAAAAGTCAAACTTTTTAAAGGAACATCATTTATTGTCTTGTCTATCTTTTAAAAATGTATAAGTTTTCAAAACTACTCTTAAAAAAATTTATCAAAAAATTGAATTAGTAAATTAATAGAGGTATAATAGGAACATTAGTAAATTAATGACTTTTTTTTTAGAAACAGAACAATATTTTGGGACATCTCAAAATAGAATAAAGGACAAAAAAAGTAGGACAAATGAAGTATTTGAGAATAAAATTAAAGATAGGCTATCAAGACAAGTCATCTCCATTTCTGTGCCCTTTACCAAAGGACTATGTTCAAATAATACACCACCTTCTTTTCCAAGTCTTCATCCAACAACTCATATCTAATAAGTTGTGCTCAATAACTTCATCCTAAAAAAAGAATAGAAATATCATAGAATTTAAACTCCCAAGTAAAAGCCAAAGGTGAGTCCCACATTAAGGTTGAAATGCATTTATTTTTTCTCTTTCTTTGTTGATAGAACAATCAAATTTCTAAAAACCCACGCAGTTCACAACTTATAACCTAAATTGAAAAGTGTTGGTAATTTATTTTTTTTTTTAAAGGAAGTTATAATCTTAAACTACAATTAATTTTGTAGCTAAATTTTGTTTTTTCGAGTATCCAAAATTTGAAGCGACAGCAATGAAGAGGAAGAGTGCTTTAGAGAGTTCAAGGATCCATGGCTTCAAACTAACTATATTAGTGCTTTATAGTTTATAGAGTTCAAGGATCCATAGCTCCAAACTTTTTTTTTTGGACAAACAAGAGTATTCAAACTTTTTTGAGTATCAAACTATTCTCTCGGGTTTACACAGCCCTCCGTCTTACATGCACTAAGTTATTACATGAAGAAATCCATGAAAGGTAGTCTCAAAATACTAGCAAGAGGTTTCGAACTTAAGATCTTAGGAATCTTACAAGGCCTTAAGAACAACTTAGCCAACCCCTTGAGTTTCCAAACTTCTTTTTGAACTTACCCTCTTCTTGTGCAATTAATCCACTATGCATTATTACCTCAGGAAACTGAATTGCTCAAAATCGGTCTGAAAATGAATAACGGTTTGTGTATTCCGTGGAGGCTCTGAAGAGAGCATTGACGCATTTGTAAATCAATTTTATATAAGTGTGTTCTCATAATTGGCCTTTGTTCAACCTCTTCCACTCCGAAGGGGAAAGAAAGTAAAAACAAAAAAATTAAAAGGCATCTAGAGGGAACACATCTCACATAACTATACCAGCCAAAAGAGTAGATCATCGTGTCCACCTCCAAATGATGAACACAATGGCGAGTGTCAAAATCATGCCTGCATATTTGATCCAATTATCAACACGGTGCCGCCTCTCAATCAGCCTCAATACAGAATTTGAGAGCCCCACTGTATTAAGGACATCCAGTGCTTTCCGCTGTGCATTCTGAACCAAGGAAAAAGCATATCAGCAGTACTCAATAGCATCAGGACTCAGGAGCAACCTCATGTCAATGCATTACAAACCATTATTTATTGAAAGACATGAGCTATTCCAACAATTTAGACCATTGTTTTCTTCTAGGTATTCTACCTCAGTCCAAAGGATTAAAGACCATACTACTAAATCCTGAATCATGCATAATAATTAAGATATCCAAATTTCCTATATATATAGATTGAATTCAAATTAGACCTAGTGTATTTTTAAGTAATATTACACCATCCAATATTTTTTTAATTAAATACAAATTTTGACAAATCTATTGTTAAATTATATTATCTTCGTATAATCTTCATGCTTGCAAAATTTTTAAATGATAAAAAATTAATAGTCATGTTATCAATTTATTGTTTAAATTTAAGTTTTTGTAGTTTAAAATAATGCATAAAAAACAAATTTATGGATCGAATGGTAAATGTCATCCAAATAACATGAAAATTGGCATGAATATTAAGATCATATTGAACATGTAATTCAATGGTGTGATTCTCAAAATATGAATTCTATAACAAGTTATTGGGTGGTGTAATATTGCTTAGAGTTATATCATGTGTAACTTCACAAGCGATACACTTTTTTTGGACCGTTGATTACTATTAGATCTACGGGTCAAAAAACACTCATAATAATGTCATTAATGCTCTCTAGAAATTAGCCAATTAAGCATTAACTCTTCTTAATAAAGGAAAAAAAACAAAAAACAAAAAACACAACGTTAACTTTCACTCCTCTCCTTGTCATCATCTTCTTCCTATCTTCCTATCTCACATCACCTTCTTGTTCTCATTGAAACAAATCATGAGGGAGCAAGATAGATGTTGGTTGTATATTTAGCAACTTAGGTTTTCTGTGACTTTCGTTGTAGAGGTTAGCAATTGAATTGTTATTTTGGGGTGTGTTGAGCATTGGAGAAGACTGTGGGGCCATATCATATTATCATGGAGGACATTAATCATGGTGGTCCTTGGAATGTTGCTGTTGAGTGTTGATTATCCAAAGACAAATAATGCCACAAAAGTACTAGCCTATTTTGACATAAACCATGATGCTTTGCATATATTGATGAAAGAGAGCCCATATTTTTTAAGATCTTTCAAAAGACCATGGTGGGAGATGATGACATGGCTGAAACATAATGTTGTTAGAGCACTAATTTTTTTTAATTGACTTTGTCTGTGTTTTTAATCCTTAGAAATACTCAGCCTCAACAATCATTCTCTAAAACAATAGTGACTTTGGCCATGTATTTCTAAAATTTTCCAGTACCTCAAGACAGTACCGTAAAGAAATAAAAAAAAAAAGATGTGAGAGAGGAAGAAGATGATGAGGAGGAGAAGAGTGAATGTTAATGCTGTGTTTTTTTTTTTTTTTTTTTATTTAATTTATTAAGAAGAGTTAATGCTTAATTGGCTAATTTCTAGAGAGCAATAATGTCATTACCAAGAGTGTTTTTTGACATTCAGATCTAATAGTAATTAATGGTCCAAAAAATGTGTAACTATTGTAAAGTTACACCAAGTATAACTTGAACTCATCTATGTGTGTATATATATATATATATAAGAATTCCAAATTCTCATGCAGCATATCTAACTATACCCAATTAATATTCAAAATCTCAATCATTTATGGCTTTATCCCAGAGAAGTTCAATGGGACCAAAAATACCACATACACACAATAATAAAGCATGCCAATTTTGTAAGCTTCTATTTTGAAGAGAGAAGAAGCGATGTGGGGGAGGAATTTGAGATGCAGGATGAAGAAAAATAAAAATAAAGGATGTAACCACCACAAAGGGTGGTGGTCTAGCGGCCATCATTCTTGCTCCAATGTAGTTTGGGAGGTGGAGGTTCCAAGTTCAAGTCCTGCAATGAAAAGCACTTTGGAAAAAACCCCACAGCCCCGGCTCAATGCTCACTAGTGCCCTCATAGGGCTAGGATAATAGCTATGGCTCACCGGTTCAACTGCTTGCAGGCCTGGGTCCAGCAAGTAGGTTGGGCTCTGGGTTAGGGTCCGGGCTTGCAACTTGTTGGGTTAGGTTCTTAATACCTGAGTGGTGTATATAGCCTTGAGTGCAAAAACTTGTGAGAAGTTAACAATGTCCAAAAATAATGACTACCAGTGCCAAGATCTAGGGTAAGAATCAGCAATATGTGAAGGGGGCTCATGGACAACATTTGGAGCCACTGTGATACACTGAGAATTAGAAAAGTAGGGCGCCAATGTGAGGAAGGCCCAAGTTCATCGATTTGGGGTCTTTATGGCTTGTTTGGAAGTTTAGAGAGGGAGAAGAGTAGAGGGAAGGGGAGTAGTGGGGAGAAGAGTAGAGGAGAATGATTCACCTCCACCTTATTTGGATGTTTTTAAAATTAGTAAGGGGGAAGGGAGTAATTAGCCCTTCCCCTTATGTAATTTTGTTAACATAATAAGGGTAAATTAGGTAATTTACTTGGTCAATAGTTTATGTATTCTACTCCCTCTCCAAATCTCTCCAATTTGGGGGAATTAAAATTGGGGGGCTAGAGGGAGTCCAAACCCCTCCAAACTCCTCCAAACTCCTCCCCCTCATTCTTTAAAAAACTTCCAAATAAGGTAATTGCATTACTCTCCCTCCCTCTACTCTACTCCCCCTCCTTTTTTAAACATCCAAACATGCCATTAGAGATTGGTCCTTTTTCTGTTTAGTGGAATGAATTGTAAGGTGTTTGGTTTGAAAGGGTTTCGACCTGGGTGTGGATTGATGGTCAAGTTTGTGGCAGTTGGGTTGTGGCGGCTAGAGGGTGATTATTTGAGTCTTATAGTCATCGGTGTGTGCGTGTTTTAATATAAAAAATATTGGGTTGCTCTTGGAGGCAGCTTGGGCTCAATGACCGACTTAGGTTTTGGGTTGAAGCTCCAAGAGAAGTTTTATTAATCAAACTGTAAACTGTCTCCCTAGGAGTACAGTAATATGCTTATATAGACTATGACTTGACCCAAATTCTAGTTAACTTAGGAAATCCAAATTATTGAATTATAAAAATAACTTCAATACTAGGAAATTAAATGAAACAGTAATAGCCTAATTAACTAATAAGACCTAAAATAAAATCTAAGTGACCAATAAAACTACAATTGACTTCCAAAATTCAACAAGACTAGATTAAGATAAAGCTTTCTTTGCACTTCCCATTTGGTGGTATTTTTTTTTTTTTGGGGGGGGGGGGGGGGAGGGGTATATTTTCAACACGAACGCCATCAAATCTATTGATGAATGTAAGAGAAATTTACATAAAGAATTTAAATCTATTAACTCAAGAAAAAAAAAAAAATTTTCAAAACCACTAGCACTACCAAATCATAAAGCTGCAACCAGGTCAATTACCATCGGACCATAGATAAGTGAACACAGAAGCATATTCCTAGCTAATAACCTAGCATGTCAAACAAGTCACTACAGAAAATCATGATAAATTTTTAATGGAATTCAAGGGAAAAAAGTTATTATGCAACAAGGACAATGTTTTGCTTATATTGCAATATCACAATCCCATTACTCCCATCTTTCATTTTTTATTTGGTTGCAGTCCCATATTTTATCATTTAAACTATATGTACACATGTATCTGTGATTGCAGAATGGTGAACACGTAGATATGTAGGGGCTTAATTGCAAATACCTTAAGACGTTCCCTTGAACCTGACATTGCAGACAGGATGGCCTCTCCTGTTAAACTTGCTTCTTCCAACATCCTAGCAGAACTACGAACTGACTGCCTGGCTTGCGCTTCCTCATCAAATATTCTCAAAATATGAGACTCTCCATTCTATAACATAAAATATTTCCATAAGATACTAAAGTAAAAGAAAAAAAAAAAATAGATTCCAAATAAAAAGAATTTTATCTGCTGGTTTGCTGCATCAACCAAAAAAAAAAAATTACATACAGCTCTTCCAAGCAATTCTGCCCTCTCTTTGGCTTCCATTGTTCTTTTCTGATTCCTTAAGAAATACTTATCCAAACTTTGTTTCAAAGATTCAGCCTCTTCTGTTACTTGTTCCACTTTTCTGCATAATACAAAAAGAATTGCATTGCATCCAGTCAAGATAAAAGATAATCAAATCGCATCAACATTGCATTGATTGAAATATACAGTACAAATCTACACAACTGCAGTCTGCAGATCATATAATCAAACTGCACCAAACAGTTATGATATACTGTAAAGATTCATAAAAATTTCAGATACAATGCTGGTAATGCAAAGATGGAAAGATAATAAAAACGTAAATTACTTTTGATAAGTAATAATATTTATTAGAAAAACAACCATCAGCAGGGTTGTGCACTCGCGTTAATAAAAATAAATATTCAAATGTTTGGGATTCAAATGTTTGTGACTCCAAATTGCCACCGCTCGAGTACTCCACACGCTCCACTCGCTCCAGCGCGCCTCGACTTCTCAATTGTAGCTTCTTCGCATTCTGGTATATTTCTGATAGCGTATTACCTCCTCCTCCACCTCCTTCTAATGCTGTTGCTGCTGTTGCTGATGCTGATTCCATTTCGAACACACACTGACACCAACAGAGAGAGAAAAGGAGAGATGTTGAGAATGGTGGTTTGTTTTCATGGGATCTGGACACTGCGATTGTACCGTTCAGACACTTAAACCCAATTTAAATTTATTATGATTTCCTCCAGGATTGGTCTAATGACGTAAAGTAATAGTGTAGTGAAAATAAATAAAAGGTAAACCAACCTTTTTTATATTCATTTATTTATCAACTTTTTTTTATATATTCTTTAAAATCATTTATTTCTTTTTGTATTTGAGTAAAAAAAGCATTAAAAAAATATATTTGGACTTATTTTCCTTTTGAATTGGATAGAAAAGTGGCCCTTATTATTAAAAGTGAAAGTAAAAAGGCGTAAGTAATTTTTTTACCATGCCATTGTTTTTATCCAATTTGAAAGGAAAATAAACAAAGGACTCAAGTGAAAAACTTGATTCACATCATTTTCTTTCCTCTTATTTTTACTTCAATCAAATAATAAAAAATCACATTTTTCTCTTTTTTCTCATTTATTTATTTTTCACTCCAACGAATCCTGTAGTAAGTCTAGAGAAAAAGGGTTCTTTGTTAGTTTCTTTTTCTCCAATTGCCTTCATTTACATTTTGTTTTAGGATTTTATTATGAATGACTTTTTTTTTTGGGCAAATATATATATATATATATACACTCTGTCAAAGTACATAAATTGTTAGTGCTTTTTTTTTTTTTAAGTAAAATGTTAATGCAATTTTTATTAGCTTAAATAAATGAGATGCCTAAAGAATGAAATTAATGAATATTTTAGAATTATGAAGTTATAAGTCACATCATTTTAGAGTATTCGAATATAAACTATTTCATCCAATCACAATCTCCAGGATATCTAAGAAATTCTTGCAGCAGTTTCTTAAGCTATTTCATAAGCTATATCATATAACCTTGGTTCTACAACCACTATATCCGGTACGATTATATGATACATGAATGCTATTCCACTGCTAAAGGTTCCAAGTGACCGACAATTTATCCTACAGTTTTCCAAGTCCTAAAATGAAACAGCAAGTTCACTAACGTCAATGTTGCTAGCAATATAGCACTATTTTTTTTTTCTTTGCATTAAAATCAGTAAATATGTATGGGCAAAATCAAATTATCTTTAGAAAACAAACAAAAACTACTACACTAAAGGTTATGGTAAGAAACGCAGCAAAGATTTTTATTTATTTATTTATTTATTTTCTTAATTGGAAAGTTACACATGTAACCTGCAGGTCTTAAACCCACAACCTTACCAACAAATTACTCATGGAGGAGAAAGTGTCGATTGAACTAGATCACATTAATGGTTTGCAGCAAAGATGCACAGATAGAGAGGGTTGTCCTGTAACTAAAAAATAGTAATATACCTCTGAACAAAGATGTGTGCTATTATATGACAAAAAATGAGCAACTATCTCACTACCATGATTGATTCTTATAAATACATCAACGATTCAACTCTCGCTCATCATTTATGAAATATGATTTCAATGTTCCATATCACCTAAATCTGAGGCAAACAAAAAGAATTGAGTACAAAAACTACCCTACTTTTTTTTTCTTTTTTTTTTCTTCTTATTGATCGGTAAGTTACGCGTGCATCCATTAAATCCGGTCACAATCACACCCTTCACCTCATTCTTATGTTGGGGGGGGGGGGGGGGGGGGGGGGGGGGGGGGGGTTGTTGGAGATGTGGTGAAGGAGATGCTAGCTAGCTCATGGTACAATCAATAATAATAAGGTTACAAAACTGTATCAAGAAAAAATGCTTCACTCCTTTGGCCTTTTACTCATGGCTTTACGCTTGTTAACATCCAGGTATTTCTTGCTTAACCGAATGGCCTTTGGTGTAACCTTCACATAAAACATAAGATGATATCAGAAAAGCATCATAGCCAGTAATTTGGTCCCCAAAAAAATAAATTAAAATCCAGGAATAACAAGACCAAACAAATTAAAAAGCCACTATCAGCAACAAAATTCACCAGAACTCAAAAACGTACACCCTTCCCCTACAGTGAACCCAAGACTTCTTGTGTTATTTGAGTCATGGCTCATTTCAAGGGCACACATTTTTCGTTGTAAAATTTGAAAAAGAATTAGGGAGGTCTGCAATAAAGCTAGGATACTAACATCTGTGGTATTACAGTAACAACAAAAATATATGAAGAAATGGAAAGGCCAGAAATAAAATTAATTTCTTGTATAAAACGGATAAAGGAGAACTGAAGTAGTTTTGTTTATTAATTGAAAAAAGAGAAATAAAATAATTCAATTGCTACTTACCTCAATAAGCTCATCAGAAGCTACATAGCCAATGGCTTCTTCAAGTCATCTGCACCCAAATACATTCAGATTAGCAACTGCGTACATGTCAAATGTGAAGGTGGAGAAGCTTTTCACTCATGACCATAAAAAAGTTTCTTACTGCTTTCAACATCAACTTAAAAACTTCATAACAAGGTAGCTTCACTAATTCAACACAGTTGCCAAAAATTATACAAAACAGTCACACTTCATGTTGTATGAGAGTTTTCATGAAGGATGATCAAGAATATCCAGTCAATTATTTTGGCATAAATGAAGACCGAAAGGCCCTAAATGGGTTCAATCTACTAGTGAATCACGCTCTTATTTCTAGGCATATTAGCACACAAACCACTGGAGGAAATAGAAACACATAACACGAGGGCTAATAAATACGTACTAGACTAGGTGGTGATAGCTTCACATTCTCATCCTTGCTAGCAGCACGCACGTTAGTAAGTTCTTTAGCCCTACTTGGATTGATCTGCACAAAAGCAATCATTGCAAGTTAAGTCACTAGTGCTTAACAAATGGAGATAATGAAAGGTATAAGTCCTCCTTACATCTAGATCAGTATCCCGTGAATGTTCACCAACAATCATGCCATCATATGTCTGTACACCAAAGAGTCAAACAATCAGCGTTGCTTCATACAAGAGAACAGGAATTAATGCAAGACAGTTTACATATTAAGGTAGCTGTGGATTTCAAACTTCCTTGAGTTGTTTAATCTCTTTTACTAAAATGTCATTGCCAAATAACATCCATATCATCCTATTGGAGGAAGGCAAGAGGATCAAGAGGACCAATAACCCCAGCCATCCATTATGAGCCAATTAGTGCAGAACAAGCAGACAGTCATAATTTTCTTGGCTATGTAAACAGTCAGTCAATAATGCTGCCCTTGCCTCTTCCTATTGCTATTTCATCATTCTCAAACATGAAGTGGGCATTGTGGGACAAATAAGAGTCCCCCTTGTATCTGGTGTAAAAAAATATGGCAATACCAGCAAAACTAACAGCATTTCAGATACATGATCATGACCACCCCACATATAGCAATTAAAAGGTGCAATGGTACTGTCAATCAAGGCACATACTGCAATGTTATGGACAATTTTATAGAAATTCAGGACTTAATTTTATTGAAACCCCCCACAGGAATGTGAATGAATTTTTTTATTATTAATAAGTTACACATGCACCAAGTGGGTCTTGAATCTATGATCTCACCCTCCACTTTGCTCTACAAGGGAAGCACCATTTCAGCTAGAGTTCACTGGCAAGAATGTGCTTGATTTTATTCAGATAAATTTACTGTATTTTATTCAGAGGAAGTTAATGTAGTTATAGATTATAATAAAATATAAAAGCAGGAGACCGATATAAGTCCCATATAGGTAACAACTAATGGAAGTTAGAAAGCACAGGGGCAAACAAAAGTAACTTAGCAAAACTAAAAACCTCCATCCCGGGAGTCACAAAGAGAGTTCCACGAGCTTCTAAACTCATCAGTGCATGAGCTGTAATTGTACCATAGCCCATTGATACCTGGACAATGTAGAGCACAAAATACAATCAGGTTCATGACTGAGAAAATGATAGAAATCTGAGTACAATCAGCTTCAAGATCAACTTCAATCAGCCACGCCATAATACAACAAAATAAATATCCCCCCACAATCATAAATTGACCCAATCATAAATTTAGTTATCCAGCAAGGTGTAGCTTGAGTTTAGGCTCAAAGGGATTTAGAACTCCTTTTTATTATATTTTATGTTTTAAACTGTATATCATGGTCAGAAGATCATACTATCACCAATATTATTAAAGATTACATCCAAGAAGGCATACACATATACAAATGTATCTATGTATCTATGTATCTATGCATCTAATGCTCTAACGTTCCCAAATACCCAAAAAGTAAAGGGGGGGGGGGGGGGGGGAGAGAAAAAGAGCGAGTTCTTTAAATTTGAACACCAAAGATCCATGATGCATCAGAAAAGATACATTGCAGCAGTAATGCAAATGCCAATGGAAATCTGAACATCTTCCAGTCAGTAATTCATACCCTCTCATTCTTTTGCTATGGTGTTTAAATTCAAACACCAAAGATCCATGATGCATGAGAAGAGATACATTGAAGCAGTAATGTAAATGCCAATGGCAATCTGAACATATTCCAATCAGTAATTCATACCCTCTCATTCTTTTGCTATGGTAATTAATAGAAGAAAAGCTAAATCAAGTCAAGCCATCACATAACAGAAAGGCAATAGATAAACATACCAATACTCCTTTCCGAACATTTCCAAGAGGACCACGATATTTTTCGTAGGCTGCAAAAATAGATAGTGGTAGGAATGAAGAAGATTGCTAGAAAGGATACAACACTAAACAGCTAAAAAGTGAGAAGATCAAAATATTCAAAATAAACCCTGAAGACAAGGAACTTAATAAATCTCACAAGTATTCAAGGTCGGTAAATTACTTATGACAGTAACAAAAGGGTAGCCGGGGGAGGGTGGGGGGGGGGGGGGGGGTGGAGATCACCCTATTCTTTATATCTTGGATCAAATCAGTTTTAAACAGAAGAAAACAGAATATTGGGACAGATTGGTAATGAGCAGGTACCACACCAGAGCCACAATCACATTTCTACTTACAAAACCAATCTGACTCAGAACTCGAATAAATTACAAATCCAATTTCTCATATTAGATTTATAGAGAATTTCTGACTTATGTATCTCTATTTTTTTATTAGTAACAATATATTATAAAGAGACTAAGTTACTTTATGTTCACAAGGATGAAGACAAAAGTAACCTAAAAGAATTACAAAGAATTATGCTAAAAATTTAAGTGATTCTTTGAAATCTAATATGGAATTGCTGTGTGTAAGACCCCACGCACATGTATCTCAACTTGATGTTTCTTAATCTGGGTCAGCCAAGGTCAGTTGAAAGAAAATTTGGCACCCATATTGATGACCCAATGATATGATACCAAGTTATGAGGGAGACCTAAAAGGTGATGGACGAAAATGAAAAAGGAAATGGACATAAATATGTTCGAAGGAACATGCAAAAAGATCTTTAGCAGAACATGCATACTCAGGAAAGCACGGTGCATGAATCCAGTTCCACGTGTATCGCTGCTAAACACACTTCTGTAACCAACAAGACCCCTGAAGAACACAAAAAAGAAATTATTTATTTCCTTTCAAGACTATGAAAAAGAATCTCTATAAAATATATCATGAAGAAACAACCTTTTACTTAGAAACAAAAAGATTGGATTATTAGGAGGGTGTTTTTTATTCATCCCTCCAAACCCTAAGATGGGAGGGGGTTGCAATAAAGAAAAAGAATACTGTCCAGTTAGCTTTAATGCTCTCTGGGTTTCTTTGGTCATTTATATGTCCCCATTTGTATTGGACATGACACTTGTATATATATATATATATATATCACGAAACTTGTAATATATTCCCGCAACACATTACAAATATTTAAAAAAAAAAATATCTAATTTGTTTTTTTGTTTTAATATGTGTGCACGCTAAAGGTATAACTAGGCACTAACCTGGAATTAAGGACAGGTTAAAGACAACCTAGTCCTGCCAAAATTTCCCGGGACAGGACCCATGTCAATAACCTCAGCTCGCCTATGAGAAAGGGCTTCCATTATTAACCCCACATGCTCATCATTTACCTATAAATCAGACCTCTATTCTTAAGAGAAAACTGCTGCAAATTGAGAGATTCTTACCTCAATAGTGACTTCTTCAATTGGCTCCAGCTTTTGACCCTTTTCAGCTTTATACCTGGTACAGTACAGGAACATTGAGAATTTGAGAATAAGAAGCTTATTGGTAAGGATGATTATGTAAATATATGACCAAATCTAGGCACCTTATGATATCAAAAACTGGGAAAAACTACAAAGAAAAAAAAAGAGAGTTTTAATTGATGTAATAAAATCAACCTTCCAACTCTTAAATTTGTCATGCCCACCCACCCCCCCCCCCCCCCCCCCGGGGTTCCCTCAATTTATACATTGACCAGCAGCAGTGAACATTAACTCACTCTTGCTAAGTTTGATTGAATGACTACATGTTTGTAATCAAAATATTTCTATGATCAACTTTCACATTTATGGTTCTAGAACATCGTGGTCTCCAATACTGTCAACAGTCTATTCCATGGAACTGCGTTTGTGTATTCAACATAAATCATACTGCACTAGTAAAGAATGAGATTGAAAAGGCCAGCATATTGAAAACTTACATGACCTTTGGCGGTGAGAAAGACAGTTCAAATCCTTCACGCCTCATATTCTTGATTAAGATACCTGTTTCACCCAGAAAGGAAACTAAATTCAACATATACTCAAATGTAAGAACAACCAAAAGAAGAGATGCAAGATCAAAAAAACTCTTGTGGGCCAAAAAAAAAAAAACAGTCCTCTTTCTTTGCTCAATCTTTAGAAATTATACAGAAAGATAGGAACAAACCCAGTTGAAGTTCTCCCCTCCCCTGAACTTCATATGACTCTGATAAGCCTGGAAGAACATTTATGGCAAGATTTGTTTCTGCTTCAGCCATTAGCCGATCGCCAATTCTCCCTCCAGTCAACTATAAATACATCAGCAGTAGCACATCACCTCATTTAGAACAATATTATAGAGCACACAAGAAAACATACAAATATCTTAAAATGTTCATGTTGAGGAAGAAAGCATTCAATTCAAGGTGAGTACTGCACTGAAAAATTAAGGGGCGACCCAAAGTGAAATCAGACAGAAAACAATGCAAGATCTGAAGCCACACAAGAATAGGATCAAGTACAACTAATTTAAAATGTAGCCACATCACATATTATGAAAACAGTACCTTGAGAGGCTTTAGATAGGAAAAGAAAGAATGCATTATCAACGCTTCAGTTTGTATAAAGGCCTGGTTATGTTTTGTTTAGCATATAGCAAATTGCAAATTCTTTAATGTATTTGCACATGGGAAGCTGTTATGGGATTCTTTACAAAGAAATTGCAACGCTTCACTTTCGGATGGCATAAAAATAGTTCCATGTGGTAATGGCCGGGTTGTGTATAATTTGGCAACTGTTCAGCAGAATACAAATTAATGCTTATTGCAGTCAGAATGTCTTTTTTTTTTTTTTTTGGAAAGTTATTGTGGTCAGAATCTCAGGTGTGACATCAGAAGCAAATCAAAAAGAAAGAAAGCATAAGAATAATTAATACATCAAGTAGAAAGTGAAAACAAATATGGTCCAAAAGGCTGAATACAGTTTAGGAAGCTCCCCTCACATACAGTTCCCATAATGCCAAAAGTATGATCTAGAGGTGGTAGAAATCTTTTTTAGCTTTGATTAATCTCAGATCTTTTCTTTTTATTCATTTTAAGTGAAAGAGGGAGGGGGCGTGGAATTTGAACCCTGAACATCTCCACTGGAAATACCACGAAATGTAAAGATGGTACAGCAAGGCTACCAATGGCGAAAATATTAGAAATAAGAGAAGAATAATTCTTATAGAAGAAAATTAAAAAATAAAAATTAATTGTATTGTTTAAGCACTGGCAGGTATACTCCCCCATAGGTCAAACTAAAATAAAACATTCTCTTTTCAAATGAGAAAAGGTACAGAACAAGGAGAGGGTACGTACACAAACTCAAACACAAATCACCATGTCATTGTCATATGCACAAGCACAAATCGCCATGTCATTGTCATGTATAAATCCATTTTTTCTTTTCTTTTGTAAATTTTCCAATTTAGTATCATATTTGTTCATGCATTGTCTACAGAACAAAGGATTTGGACTTCTCTCTTTTCCTCTTAGCATAAGGAAAATCTTCCCAGAAAATTAAGAACACGGTAACAAAAAATCAACAGAATGCATTACTGAGACATAAATGGTAGCAAATAGAGCAAATAACAACACAGATTGCAATTGATAGAAACAAGAAAGGAAAAAATGATGAGTCACATGGGTACCATCACGACCAGCCAATGGACAGTCATTGACTCCAAAAGTCATAGAAATGGTCGGGGGATCCAACTCAACAGTGAGCAATGCCGTCATAACCTTGGCAAATAAAATCATAAGTTCAAAACAAATCCATATAATTTATTTGGATTATCAATAAATATAACACTGAAATGATTATAACTGAAAAATGCAAATAACACACTATAATGTAGACTATCATCTACAACTTGAATATATATATATATATATATATATGATGGTGTCACCAAAAAAGCTAACTGCTAAACTCGTCCATATAGCTCGTCCACAGGAAAACAATGAACCATTTGTTAAAGCAATGAACCATTTGTTGTAAGCTCGTCCATCCGTTTGTCCGGATGGACGAGCTCATCCTAGGATTGGCTCGTCCATCAAACTAGCAAGATGGACGAGGGTCCTGAAAATCTCCTCTGAACTCCACTTGTCTATTAGAATGTAACCGTTTCTCCTTTGAAAACGGGTATAATCAGTGGAAATCAAAATGAAGTAACCTCCAAAGCAGTTATGGGAGTTACCTCAGAATCTTCCGAACTACACAACGCTTGGAGAAATAACTGCCTCAAAAGACACTATATAAAGGCTCTTCTTTTGAAACGCAAGAGGTAACTCAGAAATTTGACACCCAAAAAATTCTTTCCCTTCCTGAGAATTGAGAACTCACTGACTTTACCATCGGAGGATTTTTGGCCGGCCTCCACCGGTCTCCTCTGACTTGTTGTTTCTTTTCTTCAGGATTTTGGCTTACAGATCATTACGTCCAGAAATTTTAGCCTACTGATTCTTTGGATTCATCAATCTATATATATATACCATTAAAAATGATGTTGAAGATGACAACATCATTACCCAAAAATACAGGTTCCATAGCCAAATTAATGCCCATATGTCCATACAAATCCTAGCATGTGTATTTGTGTGTGTGAACAAGGTACTAACCCTAAATGCAAAAATTGCAAGATGAACATGGGGAGCACAAAAACATGGAAAATATTTAGAAATCTTTAGATTTTCAAAAAGATCCTCAAACAGAGTAATTATTTGTGACTCCAGAAAGAAATTCTTGAGTGCCTTGGACTTAGACCTCTGATCTAAATTACATTATTTTAGAAAGCCAACCCACTATCAAACTTTTTTTCCTCCATTAATGCCCACTATACTAGAACCATGGTCAGTTTTATCCATTTTTCTTTTGAAAGGTTGATAGTAACTAATAATCTTTCAATTTGAATTAAAATCAAGGAACAAATAATAGTGAAATCCCTAATTTTATCTTTAGTTTTCTCTCCTTTCTCCATTTTCTCTCCTCTATCTCCCAATTTTCAGCTTTCCTCCTTGTCCTTATTTTTTCTCTCCTATTATAACTATAAGCCACGTGTTAAATGACAAAATTACCTTCATTTATCCCAAAATTGATTGGATTGATCTGAATGAATAGAATGAACTCTGGTTTGGGCAGAACTATAGAAGTTATTTTGGTTAGAATGATTATTTTCCTACAATGTCACATTCTGTAGCACCTAATATCCAACAGTGGTCATGTCCAACACCTCATGTCCTTGTATAAACACAATACTCATGTCCGGGCCCACGATATAAGGAAAATAATATTTTCATAACAGTGTCAGTTTCTTTTTTCATTTAATTTGAAATACCACATCAACTTATGTGCTAAGATAACACATACTGGCCAATTCAAAGAACATGGTGCCAAAAGGGAATAACAAAAACTGTCAATGACCTCAAAATTCGAGGTTGGGGCTTCTTCATGCTTTATCATGGGAGAAAAGAAGCAAAAACAGAACATAAATGACTCTGTGGAACAATAAAAATTGCATTCATTTACCTCCACATTTGCCACTGTATGGCCCATTGATGGACTTGCCAAACCGGCCATTGATATTATATCACCTGCTCCAGCACTATCAATTGGAACTATGGCCGTACCCTTCTTTTTCATTAATTTCACCACCTACTAGACAAAACCTACAAAGTCAACCCATATGGTACCGGTAATGCTTGTGATCAAGACACATTGTTTGAAAAATAGAGTATTATATTGAAATCAACACTAAAATTGATATCAGATATCTTATATAAATTGTATTTATATGGCAATTTGGCTTAAGTAATTCAATTACTCTTTTGAATCTTTTGCACATATTATAAACTTAAAGTAAATGAAATAATAGGTAATAACTTCAGGAGAAGAAACAAGGTTCACAACCCTATTGCCATTTGTGTAGCATACTATGAGAAAGTGGAGGGGAGTTAAAACAATAGAGATCAGGATGTCCGTTGAAGTTGGTCATACTCACTATGGGATCCACATTCTAGACATGAATGTTATATATCTGTGTGTGTGTGCACATCATGAAATAATACTATAGAGCGTTGAAAATTCACCGCCACTGCAGAGAAATGAAGAAAATTGAAGGTTTGGTGGTTCCCATATAGTGGCAAGTACCAGTGAATCTGAAGTTATATGCATCATTGTTATCCAGTTAACAAACCATAAAAGGACAGGTCTGATGAGGTAGATATACACCTTATAGCTTCTTCAATTTTCTCAACTCCAGAATCTTTATTACGAAGTCCATGGACTCTGTCAACGACACGAATGATTCCAGAAGAAACGCGTCCAGTTAATATTCTTCCAAGATAGAAGTCACGTTCCATCATCGAAACCTGAATGACACTGTCAAGTGTGTTTCTCACAGTTTCCAAATAAGGAAGAAAAAAAAATATAAACAAACCAAGTCAAGGGGAAAATGAAACTAAATTATGCCAGATGGCCCACAAGAATTACATTCTTTTATTCCTTCTCAAAGAGATCCCCATCATGTGGCCCAGAATTTTAAAGCAAGTTGTACTATAAAGTTTCCATGTATACAGAACACAGTATTTTTTTTTTTTTGAACACAAAACCAAACACTAGTAAAATATATGCAACTCATGTGTTTTGTGTAATAATTTCTCAACTTAAAGCACTTCAAGGACAAATCATGGATAGAGCAAATAACAAATAAGCTACCACCAATATTTGTATTCCCACTTTCATATATGCAACCTCGAAAGGACAAACCTAATGGTCATAGAAGGTAGGAAATACCTCCTCACATTCCTTAAATTATAGGTAATGATTTTCAGAATCTAAGCCATGAAATTTAGGAACTAATGAAATCATACCGAAGTCCCAAACCCCACTACTCTTTCCTTCTTCACAATTCCAACGTTAACATACAAACACAAACACAAACACAAACAAAAACCATGTTTCTTCCACTGCTCACCTCAATACTCTCGAACCTCAGCTCCCGGAGGCCACTGCTTATATATGCGGCCACGTGGACAACCATCCTAACATTAACGGTAGCGGTGGCTTCGTTCGCGCCAGAAGTGGCCTTCGTGTCGGCGATATCTTCGACGTCTCGGTTCTCGAAGCTGTGCGAGACGGAAGGGTCCGTTAGGTTGCCGTTAGATGTGGCGGGAGAGATCCTGTGCTTGCCAGCTCACCTGTTCGTTCGGTCCAAGGTTGATTTGATTGTCCCTCCGGTCTTTGCGGCTGCCTTTCTGGTCCGGGCCGTGGGCCTTTGGGAGCAAGATCAGGCCCATTAATCTTGTGTTGATTGACCAGTTTGTGATAGACGGTGGTGATGTGAGTCTCGTTTGGAGATTTTCGAGTTTTTCTGGTAAGATCTCACTTGCAGCCGCCATGGTGGATTTTTTTTATAAAATAACTATAAAACCCAAAGTATAATATTAATTAGGCAAAGTTTCAAAATATTTGGTTTTTAACAATTCGAGTCCAGATAACTTGATTTTTAGGTTAAAAATCAAGTATATTGTACTCAAGTTTCTTATTTTTGCCAGCAACTGAGGTGAACACAGTTCCATGTAGGCCCAGAAATTGAGTTCATTGGACTCCGTTTGTAGGCGCAGAAATCAAGTTCATTGGACCCAGTTTAGTTTAAAGGAAATCGAGTTCATTGTACTTGTTTATGGAAAACAAGTCTATTGAACTCAATTTCCTTTCGGCCATCCACGTGTCCATCAAAAAACACAGATCGTGCACACTCAAAAACACTAAGTTCAAAACACATAGTGTCACTCTCACTCTCATTCCCTCTCGCTCCGTCGCCGTCATCGTCGCTATCAGTCCTCATTCCCTCTCACTCTCAGTCTCATTCCCTCTCACTCTCATCCTCTGTCGCTTCGTCGCCGTCGCTGCCTCTCGCTCCTATCACTCCGTCTCCGCCTCAGTCAGCCTTTCTCCCTCAGACATTGATTTTGGTTGGCTCCAACTACCCCACAAAAGTAAGGACTCTCTTTCTATTCCTTGCAACTGATAGCATCATATATGGGTTTGCTTTGATTATTTCTTTTTTCTAGGTTTATTGGTAATTGATGATTTTCTATTGGCATGCATTGGACTTGATAGATTTTGGGGGGTGCACAGTTTGCTGCAAATACCATTTCTGATACTGTGAGGCATTTGTAACTTTGTATGACCAAATTTATGTGAGGAAATGATTTGTTCAATTCAAGTAAAATGTAGGATTTTGATTATGGTCATCTAGCTCGCCTTTAATAAAATGTGCTCAATAGAGCTTTTTTTTTGGGGAAGTTACATATTTAAATCATAGTCAGGAATTAAGATCACAAATGAAGAAATTATATATATGATGGGTGTCTTCATTTTGAACTCTAGTGTAATTCTAGGAGTTTACATAGAGAAACTTGTCTTGTGTGATAAAATTGAGCAATGTTATTGATACAACATTTTTGACAACAAATTTCACATATGTTGAGTTCGCATATTATTATTGAATCTCATAAGAGTTCATCATTAAATACTATTTTATTATCCACTATTAACAACTTGCCACCTTAAATAGTTATATTTTTGTTTTGCTTATATTTTAAACAAAATAAACCAATAGATATAAATTAAATTATACTAAATTACCACTTAAAAATAAACCAATTTGACACTATAAATCCCAAAGAATTAGGATTATCCCAAGTCAACTCAAAGTTACATTTTCGTTTTCTTGCCTTTAAAAAAAGGTTACATTTTGTTTTACATCTGGCCCAAAGCTTATAATGAAGAAATGTAGAAGGCTTAATTAATTAGCTCATACTGAGTTTTTGGCAGCATATTGAGTTTTTTATATGTATTTTTATTCCATGTGGTTGATTGTCATACTTATCGTTTGTGCAAGAAATTAGGCTATACATTGAGATCCTTGCCAATTTATCTTTAACATGTGCTTATATTACTCTTGACTCCCTAAACTTCGTGTAGTATGGCTGCTATTCCTACTCAATCCCTGATGAGTTTGGTCCTGGTCCCATTAAAGATTTGGTGTTAAGGTTTCTAAAAGAACATCGATCGTGCGCTGTTTGGGAAGGCAAGGTAAAATTAAAACCGACCACCTGCTGAATATTCTCTTCTTATCCTTTTACATTATGTTTATGACTATTGTATTTACTACTTGTAAAATAGCTCATAGTCGAAAATAATAGAACATTGCATAATGTGTTGCCCTTTTATTTGGCTATTTCAAGTGGTGTGGGAACCATATAAAGATGAATTAGCCCACCTGCCTCCGTTTTTTGTCGTAGGAAGGGACGTATGGATGGCGAGGGTGCCGCTTGTATGTTTCTGGCTAGTAGAGAAACATACACCGGATTGTATTCTTCGTCAGTTTGGGATGGTACAAGAAATCCCCCCATATGTTGATACTGACGAAGCCCTTCATGCCATAGACCTAAGGGGGAAGATAACGGTGAATTGGAGGGACAAACATTATGGCCATATCCAAGTATGGAATAGTCGAGCACGATCTCTATGTCATTGAGCATGACTAGAGGGTGATATGTTGCCTGCTTATCCATACTTCGATTGGTACGGTAGGGTGACTTGGAGGTTCGTCGACCACACTACCGCTTCACTTCTTATTATGGTAATTGCTTCGACCTTTCTTTTCAATTTTTGTTGCGTATCACCATTTTTGTGTTAGATGTACTAATTTTATTTATTTACTTGTAGGTTGCCAGTCACAAGTAGATGTTGATGCGTTATACAACAGGCAGTCCTAAGTACAAGCATATTTCAGCTATACTTAAGATATCAGAATGCCTTTATCGTATAACTGCCCAACTTCCCTTGGAAGAGACCGATGGGGCAAATCCAGATGCGCCAGAAGATACTGGACGACCAATCATAAGCTCAACTTGTGCCAGCCATAGCCATGGTCAGCGTGCTGCACCCCATCAGGTTGTCAGTAGGTCGGATCCCCCTCCACCCCCACATGCATCTCCTGTGCCAGAGTTCCTTCCACCCCCACATGCATCTCCTGCCCCAGAGTACCCTCCACCTCCACATGCATCTCCTTCCCCAGAGATCCCTTCACGTACTACTCATGCAATTCCTGGCCTAGAGATCCCTCTATCCACTGCTCATGCATCTTCTCACCCCGAGATCCTTTCACACACCACACATACATTTTTTGACCCGGCTCATCTTTCATTTACTCCGCCATCCTTTGATCTCGGCTATGATTTCAGTCAGACCCCTCCTGTCATGCATATTTAATCCCCCTCGTATAGCATTGGTCATATAGACCATGTACCACCCTATAGTCACTCCATGTCATTCATGCCCACTCCTGGACTACATATAGATCCCATGACTACGGGCCTCACTCACATTTCATCTGCTACTCCATCCTTCCTCACAGTTGTAGGATCTTCAGTTGTTGGGAGTCAAGCAAAATAGTCAGATGTGCATGTTGAGAATGAGCAGGTAGTTGGGTTATAGTCACCCCCACAAGGTCGACCTAAATGCACAACAAAAGCACCTCCTTGTGGGACATGTGGTCACAAAGCAGGACACAAGGCTGGCTCCACGGTATGACAAGTCATTTAATGTAATGAATATTGAGTAACTGCTGTTATGGTTGGTATTAGAATTCATGTAATCCATTGTTTGGTTGTAACTCCATCTTTGTAGCAACACGAGAAGTCTTACCAAGGAGATGCAGTACCCCTTCCCCCACATACCAGACACTATACGAGACAGCATAAGCGTAAAATGCATTAGGATTAGAACCCCATTTGAATGTGTATGTGAATTTTGTTATTGGGTATGGTGTGATACCAGTTCCGGGTGCCAGTTTCTTGATCCAAGTATGCCAAAAGTAACTTTCTCAACCTTTGGTAAGACTCTTCCCAATCCCTAAATATCTTTGCAATAGCTCGTTGTTTCACATCTCATATCTTATAGTAAGAAAGCTTATGCCCATAATACTTCCCTTTAATAAAATCTCTGAGGTGATAAATTGTTGCCATGTGTTTTTCTTGCAACAATGGAACAAATTCTGCTGCAAGAAAATTACAATCCATCATTCTACCATTAAGGGCCGTGGCAAGGGGTATAGAATTGTGAGGACCCCTATAAGATGTGACCATCCATAGTCCATGTTCAGGCTTCGTGACTGCCCTAACGTACCACATGCATGATTCATCGATGCATTTCACAGACATTCTACTTTTGGTCGACCTACTAGTCATAATGTTTCTATTATGCTTTGTAGTGTAAATTGTTAATGCACGTTTCACCGCCTCTTTATTCGCAAAAATCAACCCTTTCGCAAAATTCATGTCCACATTCCAAGAAGAAACAAATGCTTGCTGAACAACTTCAGGATCAACCATATTTTTCCAAGTATTTTCATAAAATGATGAGGCAAGAGGTTCATAAACGGGGGTCGTATTTGTAACATGCTGAACTCTAACATTAGTGTCCGCATCATCTTCATCACATTCAGTCATATCATCAACATGAGGAACGAGAGTAATTTCATGGTCATCAACACCTCTGTCAAAGTCATCTCACTCAATCCTCTCTTCATACTCATCTCTATCATCAAGATCTTCCCCAAAACAGTCTTTGCCTTCATCTTTAACTACTGGAACTGTAGAGGATTCACGTCGATATGTACAAAATTGATCTTCATATCTATTTCCAAGTTCGCTCTCAATTGTTGTTGGTATCTCTTGAAAAGGGGGTGTATAGCCTCCTAATGTGGTGCATCGATCATCTAGGACTGCAAACTGTAGAATTGTAGTTGTTTGTACAATTTCTTCCTCTACGCTGACTTCCGCACGCGGCTCCAAAGTGACGTACAACTCAAAATTTGCTATTTGTTCCCATTTCTGCATCTTACTAAACATGAATTTCACATGTTTGTCCTCTGTTATCGCCATATATCTGTAATTAATGCATTGATTGAGGACTTCATGTGGAAAACAGAAAGTAATATGTAAGTCATGTAAAGCATGATTCACTTGCAACTCTTCCATAATTTTTACTTTCAATTCATTCAGGGTCTTTAGCTTACAGCATATCATCATATAGCAGCACTGGATACCTGGACCTTGAAATGAGAATCCGTCATAAGGGTTGGCATTGCTAAGGGGTTCACCGTAGTATATATTTATGTGGATCATTATCAACCTATAGATCATCAAGTGCAATTGTGTTAGTGACAAATTTATAATGCTTAATCAACATCAATCACAAAACTTTGCATATGAAATGCCAACAATACTAACCTCAACCAAATTTGCATATACTCACCTTAGGTCACATACAAAAATAGTCATTACCAATTTCATATTATTTTAAAATTCCAAATCATTCTAGGGGCATGACTTTCAAAACCCATTCAAATAAGTTATGATAAACAAAAATATTATATACCAACCAGTTATCCATTAAAATCTCTATTACAAATCTTAAACAAATATATCTTGAAATAATTTATGGTAAAAAGAGTGCATAGGATTAATGCAAACAAGGAGGTAATGTGCCATAAGCATCACTGAGGTCATATGCTATTTTTTATAGCCATCAAATCCATGAGGCAGGAACTTGCATGGTTCCTTTGGTGTCCTCTTATGGGACAAAAGTAAATGCAATAGCTACTTGTTGACACACTTATGCATAATGCTTTTAAGGTTCTCAAAGTTAAGCCACGAACTGTCCTTGTTATAAAACTTTAGAATCATGAAACCAGCATCCCAACGGTTTTGACAGTTAGGATTTGATCAATTAAAAAACTAACCTGAAATTCAATCTTACAAAATAAAAATTAAGAAAAAAGATAAATTTGATAACAATATAATTTGATCCCAAGGATAACCTAGAATTGTAGTGGAGGCATTGCAAGGAGTAAAATGGGATGGATTCAATATAAAAGTTGATCAAAAGGAGAAATTCTCAATATTTAGTACTAAATATGCCCAATAATTAATCACAATATTAATTTTTTAAAAAAACTTAGCATATTATCACAATATTTACACTAACAAACAAAAAAAAATTCCCATATGTTGTAATAACATAATTAATCACAATATTTGGTACTAAATATTCCCAATAATCACAATATTAATTTTTAATTTTTTTAAAAAACTTGGCAAATAATTTAATCACAATATTCCCACTAACAAAAAAAAAAAAATCCACAATATTTAATACTCAATATTCCCAATAATTAATCATAATATTACTAGTCATTATAAACAATTTTTTCTTAAGTAGATTCATGATCTTATATAAATGTGTCCAAATATTCAGACATTGGTTTGGCAGTAAGTAATCAAGTTCATCAAAATAATATTAATGTCAAAAGAAATACTAGCAAATAATCACAATATACTAACAAATAAAATTAATCACAATATTTACACTAACAAAAAAAAGAAACAAAACTTTTCCTAATATGTTCTAAATTTTTCTTATAAAAAAAAACTAGCAAATAATCATAATTTTGTAAAAACATTACCTGAGATGAGTGTTGTGTGAGACAGTTTAGGAAAGTAAGGAGTGAAGAATCTTGAGAGCTGAAGGTCTGAGAGCTGAAGAGACGGGTAAGGAGGAAAACAGGTCCCAGTTGGAACCCACAGCAACATGTGGAGGGCTGGGGACCATGCACATAAATCGAGTCTAGTAGGCTCGATTTCTAGCTCAATACCAATGTAACCAGAAACTGGTGGATGAGACTAGTAAATCGAGTTCAAAGAACTCGGTTTTTGTACCCAGAAATCGAGTTTAGAGGACTTGATTTCTACCCACAAAAACCGAGTCCAATGAACTTGATTTCTGGGTACAAAAACTGAGTCCTTTGAACTCGATTTGTGGTCCTACGTGGACACTTCTTCCACCTCAGCTGCTAGCAAAATAGGAGACTAATAACCCGAAAATCGAGTCCTCTGGACTTGAATTGTTAGAAACGAAATATGTTTGAAATGTTGCCTAACTAATGACATAGTTTGGGTTTTATAGTTATTTTCTAAAAAAATTCCTGCCATGGTACTCTATTTTAGTTTCAACTATATAATTTTTTTAAAAATTTATTATTATATTAATTTTGGTGATTGAAATTTGAAAATTTGAAGCACTCTCGTTGTCATGAGCATAGCTTTGGGATTTTGCCAAATATTTATGAAATTTTGATAGCTTCCAAACTTCATATATTTGGGGCCTTGATGTAAGCAACTATAATCTATCCCGTTATTTCCAATGAAATATTGGAAAAGCCGGTTGTTTTAATTTTTTTGCTCAATTATGTAACTAAGCTATTCGAAAATAAGTAATTTGGAAACAGAAATAAGATTATTTGAGAGTATAGCTTATACTGTCTCTTTAGCTTGTCAAGGTGAATATGAATACTATTGAATTATCCGACAATTGTGGCTCTGGTGGATGGGGTCGATTGCCAAAAAATATTAAACAGTCTATCTAGAAAAGCTGCATGATACAATAATATATTATACAGTCTGTTTGTGATTCTCTTATTTTGCTGAAAAAGTTAGCTGAAATAATACAATGAGACTCATGAATGGTATCAAAAAGCGTAGTGAGATCTATGAATAGTAGCAAAAATAAGCTGAATAGTAAAATAAACTGACTTTTTAATTTGGAGCCAAACGCACACATAATTAGTGAATATTGATGCGTTAGGAGTTAGGACTTGCATTAAAAATGAACTTGGTAACGGTGGAACTGAAAATTCTTAAATAAGAGATTTAGATAAGTATAACAATTGAGCCAGAGTCATGAAATTCTTATGAACGAAGTACATATATTTGGGTGAATCTTTCACCCATACCAAAATAACAATATATATTAAAACAAAAAAACGAAAAAAAAAAAAAACAAAACAAAAACAAAAACTGGGACTGCCTTGTCATATGCTTGTTGACAAGAGAGATATATTAGTATATTACCAAACAAGCAGAGCAGCTATATATTTTCAAGGTTTTGCAGCTGAAGAAACCAACTTGTTGCTGAAGTCCCAGAGCTTTTTAGCCAACACTGTATCTCTTGCAAACGCACTTGGTTCCATCTCATTGCAGTCCAGATAGTACTTTCCAGTAACACCTTTCAGATTTGGGTGGAGTGCGACGTAGCAAGTCGTGGATGCTCCCTGCAATAAACAAAATCCGATTTATACCTTTTTAACCCTTTTCTTGGAGTACTTATGCTATTTGGCCAATAATTATCTCAAATATATGCTTTTTCCTCCTCGCACTTCTTAGGTTTTACATGATTGTAAGTCGCACAAATTATGAGGGGATGTATATATCAAATGCATAAGATTTCTCTTATTTAGTATATATCTAGTTTGAATGAGTTGAGAGGGACAACTATTATAAATACTATAGATCGTGTGAACTACCTAATCTTAATCGTTCATTTATTAAACATGGGGCCGTTTTACTTTAAACATATTTTTTTGGGAGCAATGATTCACAATTTTAATTAAAAACAAGCGTATGTATACCTTTTATTAAAAATGTATATTATTAAATAAGTGAATATCTTATATTTATAGTTCATATTTATTTAAGTATGAAAAAAAGAAAAGAAAAGAGTATGGTAGAATTCTCCTACAAATGGATATAGGTTATTTTATGATGATTGATAAACATTTAGTTTCTACAAATGTCAAGGTTTTATATAAATTTATAAAGTGTTGCATTATTTAAAATCTCATTAAAAAATGATAATCAATGGTAACTAATTTAAATGAAGAAAATTGTTGAAGTTATTACAAATTTTACTAAAAAAAGTGAATGTAATTGGTGGACTTCAACGACTTAGTAAGTGAATGTTTAAATTACTTTTTTTGATTAGTGACAAGTCAGTCTATAAATTTTGTAATATCCTTAACATCATTCTTAATTAAAATAAAACTGTACAGACCTTGAGATTTATAAAAATTGAGAAGATCCTTATGAGTTTATTTGTATGTGTGTGTTTGTGCGTGCTAGCTTAAAGCGTAGATATTTATCCATCCATTCCAAAAACTTTAAAGAACTCAAAATATAAACAGCGCCTTGATACTTAAAAGTTGTATTAATCTTTGCTAAAAAAATTGTGTTAATCTACCTGAGGTACGTTCTTCCATAGATAAAAGGTGAATACCCGTAGAACTCCTGCATATAAAGATGATCAAATTATGAAAAATACTATCCTTTTCTTTGTATATTTTGTCTATATTTTGAAACATAGAGCAAGAGCATACTTATCAGAAATTCAGAATATCTCATGAGAGGAGTCATTATCAATCCTGGATGGACTGAATTCACAGTAATGTCTATACCTTCTTCCTGCATCTCATTAGAGAGGTAGGATCAATGAATATGTAAAATACATGATAATGTATAGGATTAATTACTCAAATCGAAAATCCAGGATCAAATTGACACTTGAGATGAAGTAGTGACCTGTGTAAAATCTTCAAAAGATGATAATAAAGATTACCTTACATCCTTGTTTTAAAGATTACGGTTGTGTTTGGCATTAGCTTAAAAAGTCAGTTTTTTTTACTATTCAACTTATTTTTGCTACTATTCATAGTTCTCATTGCACTTTTTAGTATTATTCATGGGTCCTATAGTACTTTTCAACTACCTTTTAGTTTTATCTATAGTACTTTTAGCAAAAAATTTCTAGTTTTAGCTAAATAAACTGTTTCCAAACAGACACATTAAAATTACCTGGAAACGACGAGAGAGTTCATTCGCATGTAATATGTTTGCTAATTTGGATTGCCCATACGCCCTTTTGTTAGAATAACTGATACAAAGATATTGAAGAGTGTTAGACATATTATATGACCCAAGCGGCCCAAACCAATTGTAAGCTCATGTACTTGTAGAACAAATATATTGATCTTAGGTTAGTCTATGGTTAGCCTAAGATTATTAGTTATATACTTATATATTCTATAGCATATAAACTATACATTGGGTTCATTGTAATATAAGTGCTTAATATAATATGTAGCCGTCAAGGGCAAAGATTGCTCTCTCTTTCATGCTTCCACTTATCATTCAATCATCACACACAATCACACAACAACTTTCACAACGAGCAAAATCGTGAAGCCGCTCATAAGCAAGTAAATTTTTTATGTAATGCATTATCATTATGAAAAAGCCAGAGCACTAGCAGAGGTAACATTCTTAGCTTTTGGGTCCTGACTAGAGTGATTAGCAATGAAATCACATTGGTTAATTTACATCATTACGAATTTGCACTTAATAAAATAAAAGAAAATTTTGACGTACCCACTTTCATCATTGATCTGATCAAATCGGATCCCATGTTCGTAAGTGTAGTTGTGGGCTATTGATGACAAGTTCACAACTCTGCCCTCGATGCCGGTTGATCTTGCTGTGTTCTTCATTTTCTCAAGAAGAAGATTCGTTAGGAGGAAATGACCTGAGAAGTGAAGTGAGATATAACCGATTACTGACAGAGTAGAAATTACAAACCAAATTATATATATACACATAGTGAGACATCAATTATTTTACTACCAACCTATATGGTTTGTAGCAAATTGCATCTCTATTCCATCTTTTGAAAGCTGGAAGGGGCAGAACATGACACCGGCATTGTTTCTGAAATATTGGCCATATTCAAATATTATTTGTATGCAAGAGTGTGTTCATAGAAGAACTGTATTAGTTTGGTAAAACTATACAGACTAGAGAGACAAAGATAGAGACACAGAGAGAGAGATCACATCAAGATGTTAAGGGGAACGTTAAGGGCATTGAAGTCGTCAACAAATGCTCTAACAGACTTCATGGAGCTCAGGTCGAGCTTTAGGACATCCACACGCGCAGTTTCGTTGTCTTTAAGAATAAGCTGTTTTGCTGCATTTGCAGCTTCCATGTTCCTTGCAGCAATGATGACATGAGCCTTCCGAAGAGCCAACACTCTCACGGTCTCCAAGCCAATTCCACTCGCTCCTCCTGCATATCAAGAGATTTTAACAATTGAGTTAATCGGAACATATGAAACATTACTAAGAAATACTACATCCACAATATTACCACTGATGATAAATTGTTATTAGTTTTGACATTAAGTTAAATCAAGTGACATTAGAACAAACTTTGGATAACCATTATAAATCACCACCCCTACACATACATAGACACATGGTTTGAGGTCCACGTTTTCTTTTAATGAATGAGGATGACATAGTACGAGGTAACCGCTATATACAGCTAATCTACAAGATAATTATTGCAATTAAAGTGCTTCCAAGTTTGAACTCAATTGGGCAAATTATTTCTCAAGAATTCAAGCTCACATGTTGAGAGGGAGTAGTTGCATGCATTATCACAATCAGAGGGCTCCACTAGGGCCAATATGATTGATTTATTTCTCTATCACTATTGTAATTGTAGTGAGGGCTCAATTGGCCATAAATCACCCCCTCAATGAGTAGGATTAGAATTCAGTACATAGGGTATTGCATCATGTGCAATAATTGCACCCTTATTTACGCTCACAAATTTTTTTCATTTTTCACTTTTTTAACTTTCATTTTTTACTGCTTCTATAAAACTTTTTTAATGAATAATTGAGATTGAAGGCTGTTTTTTGCGACTATCAATCTCAATCATTCTTAAGAATGGTAGATCTCAATCATTCTTAGTAATGGTAGATCTCAATCCCAAAGAGGAATATATTTTCTGAAATTATCGTTCTATTAAAGAAGTTCACCAACTTTTAGATATAGTTGCCCAATTGGTGGTCATCGCAGGTGGAGCATTACCAACATTAGTTGACTGATCATGAAGAAAAAGGCCCACCTGTAAAAAGCATGCCTAACAACAAATGGGTCTTTTTTTTTTTGGGTCATGCTAACGAGTGCTAATAATTCATTTTTAGAAAATTTTGATATCATTTTTATGGGAAATAAAAAAAGCTGTTAAAATATTAATTACTTTTTTTTATTTTCTATAAAAACTTTCTTTAAATAGATATTAGGGCACTCGTTAGCCTTTTTTTTTTTGGGTATAAACTGCAAATGGAATGTACTGAAAGCTCGTGCAGAGGAAATAAAACTTAAATTTATAATGAGACCACAATTCATGTAAAAGGAAATGTACTTGTGAAGTATTCAATAATTTTCAAAAACATATGGCGGCCGGGTACGTAGCGGCCAATAATGATGAAAGACAAGTCAAACAAGATAATAAGGAAATTAAAGGTCAGATTTGGACAAGGATTTTTTTTTTTTTTTTGGATTGAGATATTTTGGATAAAATTTAACATTTAAGTGCCATTTGTTTTGATATAAAATATTTCCCTCATTTTCAAATATTAGGACGGCTAAAAATTAAACTTGGTCAATAAAAGAATTTAATATGTAATAGGTTTCATTTAGTAACATATATAAAATTTTGATTACAATGAAATGAATATTTTAAAATAATTCATTTCATTTTATTTATTTCCCTCCTCCCAAACGTATGATAGCTTTTGTCTCATAATTTATAAAAATGAAGCTGATAATTACAAAAAGAAAAAGTCAAAAATAGAACCAGATGAAATAGAAGCAAAACAACTAAGTTCACTGGTAATTTATGATACTTTCATCGGAAATGTCTAGGATTTAAATATTATCTTCCAAGACCCAATTATGAAATCATCAAAATAAGAATCCTGCAATTATATATTGATTTCACTTTCTTTTTCTCATGATCTCTCTCACCTTTTCTTTATCCCCATATTTCATAGATATTAAACAAGAGCATGAACACCACGACAGACTATCAATCAAAAACAATTAAAACGAAACAATAATTGACTAAATGAAAGGGGAATTCAAAGCTGACCAGTGACAATAGCAGTGAGATTACTGGCATCAATTCCTTCAGTAACTTGTTCAGCAGTCGAAGCTGAGCCAAACCCACTTAGGCCTGGCCTCCCTGTAATCAATGAGAAGATACTCATTTCCTTGAATAACGCAAAGAAGCTCACAAACAAGGACCTCTAAACAATATACGCTTATATATGAGAGAGAGAGAGAGAGAGAGAGAGAGAGAGATCTTTATATAAAGTTTTTCAGTCAGTTGGGAAATTAAAGGCAAAACCAAGTATGGGCAGATAAAGGGGAAGCATATGCATGAGAATAAATAAGCAATTTTTGCGGGGTGTAGGTAGAGTCAGTGATTTAATTCATTTCAGACTCAACGTGTGGGCTGTAACAACTAATAAATGCTCGCTGGTGAAGGGCTGTTAATAACCTCAACGTCCCATTCAACTATTCTTCATCATTTTTTTTCCTTTCTTTCTTGGGAAGAAAGCTGGTGAGCTAGGCTCTAGCTACCTGGATAGAATTGTTTAACTAGGCAGTGAAGGAAAATTATCGTATAGACCCATTCTATACTCTCCACTCTTATAGAGGGGTGGGCCCCAGAATAGGTGGGACTCATCCCAATGCGAGTATAGTCCGGAACCACACAACAACCCAGTAGAAATGTTTAGCAAAAAAAAAAAAACCAGTAGAAATAACAACCCAGTAGTGAGAGTGAAGGAAAACTCTTGGTACATCCAAATTCATAACACGTTTAAGTATTTGTAAAAAAATAAATCTCAAGCTGTGAAGAAAAATAAATCACAAAAATTTCCAAACCTATAGGCCTAGGAAAAGTCTCATCTTAATGCCTAATTTACCATCTTATTCCAATAAATCACAAAAAAAAATAACCTCCCTATGGAACCAAGTCTACCTTCAAGAATTAATTGTCACTTAGATGCTTTAATTCTTAGATGCCTTTATTCCTAATGAAGTTTTTTATTATTTATTTTTTGAGAAGAGATTCCTAATGAAGTACTAAAAAAAAAAAACTAACTTTATGTAATTATCACCATGTCTTAAGATGCTAAGTTGTTATTGGTTCAAATTATAGGTAGTAAGTTGTTATTGGTTCAAATTTAAATTTAATACTAACTAAATAACCTTTTTTGCCTACCAATAACATCTCCTAACAACTCGCTACTTATAATTTATTATGAAAATATTGTGTACATATCATTTCTCATTATTATTTTTTATATTGACACTAAAGTAATACCATTGTAAACAACCTGTGCATTCTTGACTTGTAAACAGACCCACAACGTATGCACAATAAGAACACCATGAATTACAATATTGATTCACCGAAAGAATAACCAAATGGGCAAACAAATCAAAACCAGTAAAACTATCACGACTATAAAAACCCAAATATGCACAGTTAACACAACCCACAATATTTATGAACAAAACATGGATTTGCAAAACAATCATTGAACAAAATTAATCACAACAGTAAATTAAATAAAATATCCTAGAATCATGTCAAATAATTTCTCAAATGAAAATCACCAAACAAGATAGTATGAAGGAGGCTCTGATATTACATGTAAAAAAAAAAAAAAAAAAAAAAAAAAACTAAATCAATGGAAGAAAATAAAACATACCTCCAACCATTGTTATTCAAATGATATGTAAAGTATGGAACTAGAAGAGATTCTTCTAGTCTATGACCTTCTCCTTAGAAATGGTTTTTGATGGAGAACATGGGCTTTTTTAACTAGGGATTCTTTCAATTTTTCGTTAGTTATCTATTTATACTCTCCCATTAAAGAGTATGTTTGTTCACCAAATATAAGTGCTTGTTCAAAAAAAGACTCCTAATAGGATGGATCTTTATCTATCACTCTTATCATCAAATAAATAATAAATCTAGATAAATAATAATTAAATACTAAAAATAAAATGTATATGGGCCACATTAAGTCTCCTATTGGAGATAATTTTACAGTATTCACTTGTGATTGGTGCATTCGAATCTACTTTTTCTCTATATCTCGTGGTGGTCTCATGTGTAACCATATAAGTGTTATAATCTAATTATAAGGGACAAAATTGCAAAATGCCCCTTTTAGGAAAACTAAGAAGCGTTTTGCCCTCTTTCTCAAACTAATTAGGAAAATGCCCCTCTTTTGAAAATCAAGTTTCTCAAAATTGATTTAGTCCCTATAGCGGCGTTTTTAAGGAGCCTATAGTGACGTTTTTAGGACCTATAGTGACGTTTTGTAACTCGATTTATATAAAATTGAGTTATAGGTAAAAAAAAATTAAAAAAATTGCCTATAACTCGATTTATTGGAAGTCGAGTTACAAAACGTCACTATAGGTCTTGAAAACGTCACTATAGGTCTTTAAAAACACCACTATAAGACTCCAGAATTTTTTTTTTTAATAACTCGATTTTGAGAAAATCGAGTTTCAAAAGAGGGGCATTTCCCTAATTAGTTTGAAAAAGAGGGCAAAACACTGCTTAGTTTGCCCAAAATGGGCATTTTGTAATTTTGTCCAATTATAAGTTGACACTTAAGCATATTATGAAAATGAGTGTAGATTGAGTATCTATGGCCTATAGGCTATAGGTGGACTGGTAAGTGAAAGGCTTCTAATAGTTGGACCTATTAAACAAGTTTTAGATGCAGGTGTGACACAGTTGGGTTTAAGTTAGATCAGGTTGGGATTAAAACGAATCGTCCTAAATAAATTGCAAAACCTATGACCCTTACTTGGTTTTTTGAGGGTTGGGTCAACTTTGTATGACTTGTACTTTTCTTTACTAACCAAAAAATATAAAAATTTAAAAAAATAACTTGATCATGTTTTTTTTTTTTTTTTTTCTATACAAATAAATGAACAAAAAAAAAACTCAAAAATAAATGTTAAATAACACATTAATTCTTAAGTTTACATTGTCCATTGTTCAATAAATGGAAGCCTTTAAGTCTTGGCCTTGTGAATAAAGAATTTGCAAGTGCTTATGAAAAGAGAAGGACTTAGAAAGAAATGAAATATAGAAAAGAGTAAGAAGTGAAATTGTAAAACTATTTTACACAAAGTCCAAAAGCCAAAAATCTATATACATAACTATGGGGATAAAAGCCCAGGTTCGTATATTGGGCCTTGGGCCCTATTTGAGGATGTGGGTATGTTCGAGGAGGAGTAAATGATTGGGATAGGCCTCATAGTGGAGTATATCCCTCTCAGATACGATAAATATCGGCAAAGCAAGTACTAGAGCAATTTAGGTGATCTTACAGGAAGTTCCAACGATAAGGATGAACTTCAGGCACGTGTAAAGATGATAAGAATACAGAAATATCAAAAAGGAAAAACTGCTACCATCGCATTAAATGCACTGCAGCAACTTTTTTAACCGTATTTATGTGGAGAAGGCCCTTGAACAGTACAATCTGAACCACCACCAAGCATAGAAAGCCAAAGAAGATGCCTGATGGGACATATACTCAAATGAAGGATTAGATGATGAACAGGTGTATGATCAAGATGGTCTGAAGAAAAACTATATAATGTAAAAGACCTCTCGTAAGAGAATGAGGAAAAAAGAAGAGGAGAGGGAAAAACATATTTACTAGAACTCTAAGAATTGTATTAACTTTTTGAAATAATAGTTTAGTTCATAGTTCATCTCTTCAGACACTAGTTTAATCAAGATCTAAGTGTGTTTTTGTACTTATTCATACTTTAAATCCTTACTAGCCGTTGTTTAATTCACAAATAGTCCAGCTCTTTCACCCACTCTCTACAAATTCATTATATTAGGCTCATTAGGCTTACATCCCATCTATTTTGGGCTTGGGCTACAAATTGTAACTCTACAATTGGCGCCGTCTATGGAAAGAGCTTGAGCAAAAGTGAGAGCAACGGTTGATGATGGCTGAACCAAGTCAACAACCGGCAGAATCTAGGGCATCCCAACATGTTGATCCTTTTCTCAACCTGGAGCAGAGAGGTGATCATGAATGTAGTGTACACACCACACATACTGACCGAAACCAACCTCCAGGTGGAAGTCATATGTCTGATGCTGAGAATAACAAGAACATACAACTAGAGATTAATCAGTTAAAAAGGGAGTTGCGCCATGCAAAGAGGAAGCGGACTTCTTCGAACTCTGATGACAATTCTAATGATGAACAAGATGTTAATTATAGGCGAAGGCCTCGAACCCCAGCTAGTGAATCCTTTTCCTATGAAGATGAACATTATCGTAAACGGTAACCTCAAAACCCATCACACAAAGGTGTAAGGAATGACGCTATAAGCAAGGCCCTGAACCAAATCTCCAGATCGCCTTTCACATGTAGGATTGAAGAGGCAAGACTTCCTCGTCGTTTTCATCGGCCAACGTTCACTATCTATAATGGTTGAACAGACCTTGTGGAACACGTGAGCCATTTCAACCAAAGAATGGCTGTCCATTCCAAGGATGAAGCTTTAATGTGTAAGGTTTTCCCCTCCAGTCTAGGACTAGTTGCGATGAGGTGGTTCGATAGCCTGAAAGAAGATTCTATTAGCTCCTTCAAAGAGCTCACTCAAGCATTTAGTTCTCGTTTTGTCACTTGTCGAAGAGTTGCTTGGCTCTTAGCTTCCCTGCTATCCTTGAACATGCAAGAGGGTGAAAGCCTGAAAATGTATTTAGATAGGTACTAGGAGATGTTTAATGAGATAGATGGCGATTTTGACGAAGTGGCCCTCAATACATTTAAGTTCGGCCTCCCCGCTAACCATGGTTTGAGGAAATCTTTGACTAGAAAACCTGTCACCAGTGTGTGTCAACTGATGGACAGGATTGATAAGTATAAAAGGGTTGAAGATGATCAACAGCAAGGAAAAGGGAAGGATAAGGTTATCCCTCACGAGAGGAGGGATTTCAAGTCGGATCGTTACAGTAACAATAGACCGTGGAGAGATTTTGCTGGACAGTTAAGATCGGCGAATCTTCAAGCAGTTAACGCTGTATTCCAAGAACCAGTGCATCAAATTTTGGAGAAGATTAAAAATGAACCGTTTTTCAAACGACCGAATAAGATGATGGGAAATCCTGAAAGACGTAATCATAACCTCTATTGCCAGTACCACCAAGATCATGGGCATACCACAGAAGATTATGAGCAATAGACGTAATCACTTGGAATAGCTTGTTTGCAAGGGTAAGTT
This sequence comes from Quercus variabilis, assembly GCA_030445155.1. NCBI lineage: Eukaryota > Viridiplantae > Streptophyta > Magnoliopsida > Fagales > Fagaceae > Quercus > Quercus variabilis. The sequence goes on from CP129451.1 coordinate 44,123,789, forward strand.
AAAATAACTCCTGCATCATTCCAGTGGTCAGGAGAGTCAAGCAAGCTCAGAATCTTGAAGAGATGTTTCTTCAAGACCCCCCTTGGGAACTATCAATGTCATCTTCGCTGCACCAGGGAGAACAAGATCCTGCCCGTCCAGGGTAATGTCCGTATCCCATCTATCCACAGGAGACATTAATCAAGATCCGAAAAAAGCTAAAATGGATATTCCACCAGTTCTAGGATTCTCGGATGAAGATAAGATTGGAACTATCTAATCCCATGACGACGCTTTAGTAATCACCCTCAGAATTAGGGGTTATGATGTGAAGAGGGTAATGGTAGACCAGGGCAGTGAAGCTGAGATAATGTATCCTGATCTCTATAAGGGGCTGAACTTAAAACTTGATGACTTAATGCCTTATAGTTCCCTCCTGGTGAGTTTCGATGGAAAAGTTGTTATTCCGAAGGGCCAAATACGACTACCTGTGCAGACTGGTCCGGAGGTAGTAGAGGTAGATTTCATTATCATAGACGCGTATTCACCCTATACTACAATCGTGGCCAGACCCTGGTTTCATATGCTAAGGGTTGTTTCCTCTATTTTGCATTAGAAGGTTAAGTATCAATCTGGAGGCTAGGTTAATGAAATTTTGGGAGATCAATCTATGGCCAGACAATTCTTAACGGCTGCCATTCAGCATAAGCCTGAGACTGAATCCTCGGCCCATGCTGGAAAGGATTTATAGTAGTTAAAACCTTTGGCATTGCCCATTGATGATTCAGCCGAGGGTGCGAGGTGTGAAGATTTGGTAAAAGTTACTATCAGAGATGATCCGAAAAATTTTTTTCAGGTTGGATCTCAATTACCTCTTCAAGAGAAAAAAGAGCTGATAGAATTCCTTAAAAGAAACATTGATGTATTTTCCTGGAATGCTTATGAAGCCCCGAGGGTGGATCCAGAATTCATATGTCACCACCTGAAGGTCAACCCATTGATCACTCTTAGGAAACAGCCTCCTCGGTGCCCATCTAAGGAGCACGCTGATGCAGTGTGAGAGGAAGTAACGAAACTCAAACAAGCTTGAGCTATTAAAGAAGTTTTTTATCCTGAGTGGCTAGCGAATACTATGGTGGTGAAGAAGAAGAATAGAAAATGGCGAGTATGCGTAGATTTCATGGACTTGAATAAGGCTTGCCCTAAGGATCCATTCCCTATGTCTGAAATAGACCAGCTAGTGGATGCCACTGTTAGTCATCTTCGGATGAGTTTCCTAGATGCTTTTCAAGGTTATCACCAAATACCTTTAGCCCTGGATGATCAGGAGAAGACTGCTTTTGTCACCTCTATTCGGAATTACCACTACAAAGTGATACCATTTGGCTTGAAAAATGTGAGATCCACCTACCAAAGAATGATGACAATGATGTTTGAGTCGCAGTTGGGTAAGAATATTGAGATTTACATAGATGACATGGTGGTGAAAAACAAGGTTGTTTATGAGCATGTGAAGGAATTTGAAAACATTTTTGAAATTCTTAGAAGGTACAAGTTGCGATTAAATACTTCTAAATGCTCGTTTAGTGTGGGATCAAGCAAATTCTTAGGTTACATGGTAACTCACAGGGGAGTTGAGGTCAACCCTGATCAGATAAAGGCCATCAACGATTTACAACCACCTCAGAATACCAAAGAGGTCCAGAAGTTGATTGGAATGGCTGTTGCTCTGAACCGATTTATCTTTCGATCAGTAGATAAGTGTAAACCTTTCTTCTTACTGATCAATAAGTGGAAAGGATTTGAGTGGACTGAAGAATGTGCTTTAGCTTTCCAATAACTTAAAGACTATTTGGCTCAGCCACCAATCATATCCAGCCCTGAGTCAGATGAAGTCTTGTTTGCCTACATTGTTGTGGCTCCTTATGCTATAAGTTTAGTGTTGGTACGAGTAGATCGTGGTGTGCAGAGGCCAGTTTATTATATGAGTAAGTCGCTGCATGAAGCCGAGATTCGTTATCTGCCACTGGAGAAAGCCATCCTGGCAGTAGTGCTTGGTACACGGAAGTGGCCTCATTATTTTCAAGCACATACGGTTTTTGTTCTTACCCAACTTCCGCTTAAAACCATACTCAGAATTGCTGACTACATAGGAAGAATAGCTAAATGGGGTACTGTCCTAAGGGCTTTTGACATCAAGTATATGCCCCATACCTCTACAAAGGGACAGGTCTTTGCGGACCTAGTGGCTGAGTTCACTGAGCCCTCGTTAGAAGAATTGCAACCAGCACAGAACATGGATGAAAAATCGGTTGGCATGATCATTCAATAAAGCCTCTCATTTTGGGAGGTGTATGTCGACGGTGCAGCAAATTAGAAAGGTTCCAAAGTGGGGATAGTGTTAATATCCCTAGAGAAGATCGTTATTGACAAGTCATTAAGGTTGAGCTTCACGGCCACAAATAATGAAGCTGAGTACAAAGCTCTACTGATGGGAATGACAATGGTTCAAAGAATGGGAGGAAAATCAGTGGAAATGTTCTCGGACTCAAGACTAGTTGTCGGTCAAGTAAAAGGGGAATTTGAAACGAAAGATGAAAGAATGCAAGGGTACTTGAGCCAAGTTAAATGTCTACAGTCAGAGTTCAAATCTTTTAACTTGCTGCACATCCCCATAAATGGTAATGCATATACTGATTCTCTAGCCACGCTTGCAACCTCCTCGGCACAGAATCTGCCTTGGGTTATCCTCGTCGAGGACTTGCATAAACCCATGGAGATAAGAAAAAAGGCAGTTCGAGTTCATCAAATTAGAGTTGAGCCAAGTTGGATGGACCCTATAATTCAATTCTTGAAGGGGGATATTTTGCTTGAAGAAAGGTTAGAAGTTGACAAAGTTCGGAGGAAGGCTACTAGATTTTGGCTATTCGTGAACCAGAAATTGTACAAGCATTCCTTTTCAGGGCCGTATTTGTTGTGCATACATCCTGAAGCAGCTGAATCACTCCTCGAGGAATTAGATGAAGGAATCTATGGAAGTCATACTGAAGGCAGATCCTTGGCACATAAAACCATTACCCAAGGCTATTAGTAGTCAAATATGCAAAAGGAGGCCCATGAATATGTTAAAAAATGCGATCGGTGTCAACAGTTTGCACCAAACATACACCAACCAGGGGAATCCTTAATCCATTATTCAACCCATGGCCATTCACTCAATAGGGCTTAGATATTGTAGGTCTATTCCCTAAAGCAGTAGGAAACAAGAAGTATCTTTTAGTTGGTACAGATTATTTTACTAAATGGGTTGAAGTTGAACCTCTAGCTAACATCAGAGATATGGATGTGAAGAAGTTTGTTTGGAAAAATATTGTTATGCGGTTTGGGATTCCTCATACACTCATCTCAAACAATGGCCTTCAGTTTGACAGCAAAACGTTCAGAAGTTATTGTTGCGAATTGGGAATCACGAATAGATACTCCACCCCTGCTTATCCCCAGGGGAATGGGCAAGCAGAAACTGTTAACAAGATCATAGTAAATGAACTAAAGAAAAGACTAGATGACACGAAGGGTAAATGGGTGCAAGAACTGCCACACGTCCTCTGGACATATAGAACTACACCTCGTAGGTCTACTAGGGAGACCCCCTTTTCAATGACTTATGGGGCTGAAACTGTTATCCCCCTGGAAACTGGTTCCCAACATTAAGAACTAGTTCATTCAGTCCGAGTAATAATAATGAGCAGTTAGAGAAGAATTTGGACTTGATTGAAGAAAGAAGGAAAATGCAATGGTCCAATTGGCATATTATTAACAGAAGCTCAAACAAGGTTATGATGCCAATGTAAAGTAAAGGCCTTTAACACCCGGTGATCTAGTGCATAGGAAAGTTGTGGGCACTGCAAAGAACCCAGCTTGGGGAAAATTAGGACCCAATTGAGAAGGGCTATATCATATTAACTTAAGGGCTGGCATTAGGGCATATTTTTTAGAAGATTTAGATGGTCATGTAATACCACACCCCTGGAATGTAAACAACCTTAAAAAGTATTATTATTTAACGAGTTTTTTTTTTTTTTTTTTTTTATCAATATGTTTATTTATTACATAAAGGTTTTGGGGAAAATGTTTAAACTTAAATTCAATTATGTCTAAAGTCCTCGGACCAGATGATCTGGGTTAGTTAACATTCCATTACAATTCTTATAAGTGTTTAAACCTAAATTCAATAATGCCTGAAGTTCTCGGACCAGATGATATGGGTTAGTTAACATTCCATTACAACTTTCATGAACGCTGAAATGGATCTTAAACCATGCTAAACTTCTTGGACCATATACTGGATTTAAAGTTAACGATCCACGGTGTCCCTTGTAAGTGCTGTGCATAATCCAGTTCAGGTAAAGTCTTTAATTATTTACTTAAGTTTTAGAGAATACATAATACCTTTATACCTGTCATTACTTAATAAATCCGTTAACAATTCTTATAGAACCTAATGTTTGCCCATATTTATCTAAGTTATCTGCATCATTAGCAAAATATTGTTGTTGAGCTTGCTCAGATTAAGATAGTTACAGGTTAACATTACTTACAATAACAATAAATTTTATAAAGTGTGCAATGAAAATGTAAAAAATAAGAGAAGCACACTTTCATTGATCTAAAAGATAATATTTTTCAATTCCTTACAATGCCAAAAAAAAAAAAAAAAAAAAAAAAACCCCTAGTATCTAAGTCTTCTTTGTGGAGACTACGAGGTCAATAGTTTGGCTAGACTGGGTGGCAGCAGCGTCTGGGGCTTGGTCCTTGGGTTCAGAAGGAATTTTCTTCTTACCCAAGCCCTTACCCTTATCTTGAGGATCCTCAATTTGCTTGCCTTGATCACTAGCTTAATCAGACTCCTTAGGAGCTTCAGGAAGGGCAGGATGGACTTGGCCAATCAAGGGCTGTTCTGATGCCTCTGGAAATTGTTTGGAGTGAGAGGAGTCAGGACCTGGGAGTTCGCAAATTTCAGGATCGTAGTAAACGCTCCCAAGTCGCCTCAAGTCCGAATCTGTAGGGACCCCAGCAGCATCAAGGGCTTTACCCCAGGTTACATCACAGTACTCCCTGCAGACTGCAGAAAGCTCCTCTGTGAGTCTGGTTTGAGTCTCCTCCACCCCAAGCTTGTATGCTGCCTGCTTTTCAGCCTCGGCTGCTTCCTTGGCCAATTGGACAGCTTCCTTAGCTTTTTGAAGCTCGGCTTGAAGATCCTTCACCATTTGCTTTTCTGTTTCCAGATTAATTTCAGTCATATGCAATTGACGGCATTGGTCTTTGGCCTGCTTTTCAGTATTCTTGAGGCCTGCATCAAGACTGTCCCTGGCCCTAGTCACCTCTTTTAGTTGCTCACACAGTTGAGCGTAATCATCCTTAAGATTACCTAGTTTTTTCTCAACCTCGGACCGGGAATAGGCCTCCGCCTTGGCTTCATTGCGGGCGTCTTTATTCCATTCCTCGGTCACATAAACTTGCTAGGTAATCTACATAATAGAAAGAAAAATTTTTAGTATAAAATAAAGAAAATGGACGAATAAAAATGACCAATAGCTTAATTGGAGAAATGGATCAAGTCACTTATCATGGCCAAGTCCCTCTTAAGGGATAGGAAGAGTTCATGCTGGCTGAAACGCCTGTGAGCATACATATCCTTTGGCAGGAGAAGTAGTTGCTACAGGGCCTTAGCAATGAGACCTGCCCTCCCCCCTTGATAATTCCTGATTGTGGTGTCCCAAGGGAGGGGAGCACCATCCAACTCCAGTTTAGGGGACCAAATACGCAGTCCTCGGCACACATCAGCGATGAGAGCATCCTCTCGACTTTCAACGGAAGAAGCCGTTTTGTTCCGTTGGTTCTTGACCATTTTTTGTTGTTTACTCCCTTTTGGGGGTTCCACCTCTCCCCCCTCAAGAGCTATATTAGGCATTTTCTTCTTCAACTCAGGAATTGGCTATAGACCGAGGTTAGAAGGAAGCTGAGGAGGGGGTAGGGGAAGATTAACAGCGGGCTGGGACTTAGTGGTTTCTTTGGGCACAATTGCCTTATTCATTGCCTTCATAAGATCCTTTAGGCTCTTGCTCCCAGTATTCAACGCCATTTCTTCTTCTTCTTCTGAAGATTCATCTAGAAGGGCAGTTATTAAAACATGAACGTGGACGCTGGAATGCCTATCAGTCTCTTCCTCGACGTCCGAGAGAGGAATCACCTGAACCTCCCTGGATGCCTCTCCTTCAAAACGAAACTGGTCAACCTGTTCCTCTAGAGAAGAGGTCGAGGAAGCAATTATTTCCCTTGCTACGATAGCTTCAAGGGGAATCCGTTGAACTGAAGGGACAAGCAATGGTACACCCTGCGGAATCGGATGTGGTATAGGAGGAAGATCGAACGGAGCTAAAAAATTAAGCCGAGCTACGTCTATTCGGTCTATCCGATAATCTCGTTGCCTTATAGCGTTGCCGATCAGTTGAAATGCATCCGAGAGAGGCTTGAAATCTAGAATAAGATGGACGGCCTGAAGTTGCCTGTCTTCACTTACAAAGATCTCTGATCTCAATAGATAGTTAAGAGCGGCAACGTTAGTTAGGTTGAGCCACCACAACAAAGTTAAGCATAGTCAGAAACTTAAACCATTGATAGGAAGAAAAGAAAGACAACACTAATAATGAAAACCCTAAATCTATTGTTAGGGAACCTAAATCTAAGATATCCCACCTGGCTTTCCTGGTTGGGTTGGGCAAGAAAGACTGTCATGCCATGCTCCCAAGACGATCAAGTAGTCGTCTTTCATCTCCTTGTTAGACTTGGGAAGACAGGAAATGAGCGTAACGATGTTGGATTGGGATTTAAGGTAAAATCTCGCCCTTTTTTGTTGGTGGCATTCGTACATATGGACTAGGTCTAGCCAAGTGAGCCCCAAGCCTAAGTGTTGGTTCAAAGCATCAACTGCTCCTAAGATCCTAAAGAGGTTCGGTGCGCACTAGTGGGGCAGATTCTATGGTTACGTAAGTAATCTCTGGTAATGCGACCCATGGGAAGAGTCATTCCCCCCTCTATAAAGATTATCATAGGGATTATAACATCTCCCACCTCTCGGTCAGTGTTTATTCCTTCCGGGGGACAATACCTCAGGTTTACTTCATGTGGTATGTCATATCTTTCCTTAAATGTCTCTATCAAAGCAAGACTATTAACTAAATACTTAAATCTACCCATTCTGGATAAGCAAAAAAGGGGAAGCACTAAAAACGGCAACTGGGAAATGAGAATTTAAAGGTCGAGGAAGTTGGTCAAGGAGATAAAGCAGGGTTCGAAGAAGTGAGAACTTACACGAACTGAGTTGGAAAATGATCCTTTAAATCTTCAAAAAAAATTTCAAGGATTTTCAAAGAAATAAGATTGGTGATTTGATAATCTTTGTAAGTTTGAATGCTTGAGTTCGTTGGAGAGTCTGAGAAATTGTGAAGTACAGAAGAAATGATCTCATTTGAGGTTTTATATAGGGGCAAGAAAATGAGTGGGAGTTATCTCGCCCAAACCCTGAGGAAAAATGTCGTTTGTTAAATCAATGGTTCACTGTTGGATGTCAAAGACATAGCGTCGCCTGGAGCAATTAACAACGCTTCATAAACACTGAAACGTCAGCAGCAATGATGAAGCGTCTAAATCTATGCTCCCACATGTGTAAACGCAGGTATCTTTACATTTTTAGCCTTTATTTTTGTGGCAGATCAAAATCCCATTTTTTCTCCTCGGATGCGAGGGAAAAATTAAAAATTCGAGGGGCTATTATGAGGATAAAAGCCCAGGTTTGTATATTCGGCCTTGGGCCCTATTTAAAGACTATTTGAGGATGTGGGTATGTCCAAGGAGGAGTAAATGATTAGGAGAGGTCTCATAGTGGAGAATCACGTAAGTAAAGAATGGGAGAACGTAGTCCAAAGAGTATATCCCTCTCGGATACGATAAATATCAGCCAAGCAAGTATTAGAGTGATTTAGGTGATCTTTCAGGAAGTTCCAACGATAAGGATGAACTTCAGGCACGTGTAAAGATGATAAGAATACAGAAATATCAAAAAGAAAAGCTGCTACTACCGCATTAAATGCACTGCAGCAACTTTTCTAGCCGCATTTATGTGGAGAAGAACCTTGAATAGTACAATCTGAACCACCACCAAGTAGGGGTGTGCAGAAAACCCACCGACCTGCCAAACCTAACTTGACCCAACCCGACCCGTCAGGTTGGGTCGGTTTTTAAGGCTTGATAGGTTGGGTTGGGTTGGGTTGGGTTACAAATTTTTTTTTATAGCGGGTCGGGTTGGGTTTGGGTCATAAAATTACAAACCTGCCAAACCCAACCCAACCCACTCATATTTAATATATATTTAAAATATATTATATTTAATAATATTTAAAAAAAAAAAATCAGCTGTAGGGCACTTATATATATATATATATATTTAAATATATATATATATATTGTATTTAATAATTAAAAAAAAAAAACAACGGTAGAGCAACATTTTCTCGATTCCTCCTACTAATACTAATTTAATATATTATATAATTAATAAAATTGTTTAAATAACCAGTTCTTTTTATCCTATATAAAAGCCAATTAGTTCACACAAATCCTAATAAATTACTATTTTTGTTTAGTCATTAGTATTGTTTGCCTTTAAGGAGTTAGATTGATACTAATCTTTAGGTTTTTTTAATATATTAATATTTATATTTTTTTATACTCAATTTAATAATAATAATAATAATAATAATAAAAATTTGTCAACCCATGGGTTCAATCCAACCCAACGTGGGTTGGGTTGGACTTATGTGATGGGTTGGGTTGGGTTGAATTTTTTTGACCCACCATGGTAGGTTGGGTCAAAAAATCCCCTCAACCCGACCCATGCACACTCCTACCACCAAGCACAGAGAGCCAAAGAAGACACCTGATGGGACATACTCAAGTGAAGGATTAGATAATGAACAAGTGTACGATCAAAATGGTTTGAAGAAAAACTATATAATATAAAAGACCCCTCATAAGAGAAGGAGGAAAAAAGAAGAGGAGAGCGAAAAACAGATTTACTGGAATTCTAAGAATTGTATTAACTTTCTGAAATAATAGTTCAGTTCATAGTTCATCTCTTTGGACACCAGTTTAATCAAGATCTAAGTGTGTTTTTGTACTTATTCATACTTTATCAATGACATATTTGATTATTCAATTAGATTTCTTTTGATGTATTAGTTCTTCCATGCTTTCAATAAGTTAAATCATGTTTTTCTTATTGTTTAGATGAATTTCTAATAGTTTCAAATAGAAATCAGGTTTTAAAGTGAATGGGTTTTTCTGAAAATTTTTCTAACCGCATTAATAATCGAGGTTATAATGCGTTCTTGAATTGTCTCAGTTCAACCGAATCATAAGTTTTTAATTGTATAAGAACAATCAATTATGAAATTTATATTTTCTTACATCACAAAGAATCTCATATTGATATGGGAAAACACCCTGATACCCTGGTATTTACATTATTGATTTAAATCAGTTTTTATTCTTATTCTTGTTAACAATCACCAAGCAAAATTACTTTTCTTCTTCACCCAAATTTTTGTTTAATTATATTGTCTTTGAATCTATCCTACTCCTTGTGGTTCAACCTCGATACTCTGAGAATTATATTGCTACGATCTCCTGCACTTGGGAGTGAGCAAGCATCCACCCTCTTGTATACTCTCTCGCAGTTTAGAGCATCTACATTTTGACAACATTGTTAAAGTGTAACTATCACATTAAATGGGATGTTGGGAACTCTCCTCAAGAGATACCAATTTAAAGTTGTTTTGGCTTCTTAACTGTTGTTTTTGGTTCTTTTGTTAATATAATTGTTGATTATTAAAAAAAAAATTGCAGTTGTTTTGTTATCAATTAATCGTAAAAACTACTTGATCTCTTAAGAATCTAAGTATGAATGATTCAAAATTGATCTTTATTGTGTTCTCAGTTGTGCAAGTCTCTTTCTTATATAATGAACCTCTATTTATACTTGAGGCATTGACAATTATGCCCAATTCCACTTTCCACGTCTTGCTTTCTTGTTAATTCCCATTGTCATGTGTCTCATTTCCTTTTGGATTCAATAGCCTTTTGTAATTTTCTTGGAGCAACTACCACCTTCTTGTTGGTGATCATCTGGCACATGTCTTGGTATCGAAATGACCTTGAAAACGCTTGAGGTAACTACTAGTAAGTTTCTCGGATGAAGTATACCCTGTTACGGGTGTATACTTCCTCCCACTTAGCTGGTGGGTCCCATAGCTGGTGGGTCCCACCAGCTGTGAGTGTGAGGAAATATACACTTGTAATAGAGTGTATTTTTTTTTTTCAGATTCTCAAGGTAACTACCCTATTTTTTGGTTGAACTACTTTGAATTGTCACCAATTGTCATTCATTTAGGCATTATCCCTTTTCATGAGCAAATCTCACTAGGTAGCTAGTCACATCGTTATTATCTTTCCCACATGACTTTACCCTACATCTCATTAGTAAATTATTTATTACAATTATGAGTCTCACTTATAACATATCTATAAACAAGTTAGTCAGCCATTGAATATGGAGTGTAGAGAGGGAAAGATTTGCTTAGAGAGAGAAAGCTTCACACTTGGAATGAGAAAGTGATTTCCAAATAATCAAAAGCTAGTTACATAGATGAAATTCAAAGATTTATCAACCACTCTCCTTTTTTATCCTTTCCTTTACTACTTAGAATAACAAAAATGAAAAATGGAGATGGAAAAAGACTTCAATATGAAACAGTTTCCTTATTTTCATATGATATTTTGACAAAATTAAGAGTCTAAGACCTAATATGAAACAGGCTATAAACTCTATATGTTTATGTAGTTTCCCTAAAAAACAAATAAAGAAGGCACCATTCAGCAAAAAAGAAAGAAGCAAAAGAAAGAAGCACCATGATGTTGTAATCATCATCAGCGTCACCGCATGGTATACAAGCAAAATGTGCTACATAACTACGTATGAAGATTCGTACACAACCTCTTCATGTTTGAAAGCAAAAGCTTTTGCTGATGTAGTACTATAGTCTATAGCAGTAGCAGACGCCACAAAGAGTGGTGGAAATTGGAAATGACGTCCTACCTATAACTATAAGCTGTAAATGGTGGATGGACAACCTTATTTTTAACTTACAATGCAATCAGTTTTTTTTTTTTTTTTTTTTTAAAATGAAAACACACAACTTGTCGCCCTCACGACCTTCACCCAAATAAATCGGCTGGGACCCCTGGCCTTGACGTAAAATTGAAAAATACCAGCCAAAGATGAGTGTACGGCGTAATCAATTCCATGCCCCCGATTGGTAGAAATTAATAAGTGTCTAGTCTGATAGATGATCATTGGAACTGATTGGGAAACTCAGGTACAAATTGAAATTACTATGTTTGAACTGTATTTATTTTTTGTTTTATGAAATGTTTGAAATGATTAGGTAAGCAGTATCCTTCTATATATTGTAATACATTAGAGCATTCTCATCAGCCGTTGCATAAAAAATGTCATTTTAACACATTAAAAGCTTACTTTATTATTTTACAACATCATTTTACAACATCTCATTTATCAGATGTTCTATTTTCAATCCCATACATTAAAATAATATTTCCATCACATTAAAATACCATTAAAAAAAAAAAAACTTCAGACGGTTTCTCCCTGTCATTCTCGTCCTCGTCCTCAACAACAACAACAACAACCTATACTGCCGCAACAACAGCCACCAACAACCACCTCAAAAAAAAAAAAAAAAAAAAAAAAAAAAAAAAAAAAACCAGAGAGAACACAACCAGAGAGATCGAACCCACATCCACCAAACCCACCACCGGCGCACAAACCCACATCCACCAAATTAAACACCGGCGCACAAACCCACACCCACCACCGGCGAGACGGCGATGAGACGGCGTGGCGAGACGGCAATGAGACAGCGTGGGCGTGGGCGTGGGCGCGGGCCGGGGCTGCGGAAAGTCCGATGAAGATGAAGATGGCGACGAGGTGGCGAAGATGGCGGAAAGTCCGATGAAGATGAAGATGGCAACGAGGTGGCGAAGATGGCGAAGATGGCGGAAAGTCCGATGAAGATGAAGATGCCGATTTGAAGAGGAAATTGTATAGCAAACTCTGAAATCTAAAATTTGGAGAGAGAGAGAGAGCGAGAGTGAGAGAGAGAGAGATCGGTTTCAGAATGACCAAGAGAGAGAGAGAACTGAGAGGGGGAGAGAGAAAAAAAGAATTAAATATGGCAACAGTGAAATGGCATGGCTGTCCGTACGCTCTCATATTTGAGAGTGTACTGTAGCATGTCTTATATTTTTGCAATATTTAGCACACCTCATAAGAGGTTATTTTTGTGTCTGGTGTGCTAAATGTGTCAAATATTTAGCATTTGACACATTTAGCACACCTGATGGTAATGCTCTTATACTTTTTAATGGCACACTAGGAGCCATTAAATCTCTATGAATGACTATCATTCGGATCCTCCTCTATATATCCCAAAGTATAAATAAAATGTACACATATTTTCTGTGCACAAAATTAACATTATGTCTTTTGCTCTCTAAGAATAACCAAATTTTATGTCCAAAACATAAAATGAATAAAGAGAAATTAAACACCAAATAATCTAACAAGTCCCGTATGCACACCCAAATAATTTTTTTTTTTTTTTTTTTGGGTAGTAATCGAATAACATAGAACTGGACAGAAACATCATTAAGAGGCCTAAACCTCTCATAATATAAACCATAGTTATCATGAAATAAAAGCATACATAGATCCACAAATGAACTCTCAAAAAGCATAAGGTCTTTACTTGAACCGGATTCCTTCCTAGCCAATGCATCCGCACATTTGTTTACTTCACGAAAATAGTAATTTATCCTCACTTAAGGAATTTAGTTGATGAGAGTGATTCAATCTAAATAAATTTATTATTTTTATTTTTATTTTTTATAAGAATATTATTATTTTTAGGAAGAAAACTAAAACAGTGTTATCATAGAAAATCTTTTAAGACTGCACTATTGAATCGACAACCTTGACACTTACCCGTTATGTACGTCTAGTAACTTCATAGCATATATCAATGATGAGTGCAAGTATACATATGAGACTAGGAAGAGGAATATACTCCCGCAAACCTTATGGAGACCACTTAAGCAATTAGATTTCTCCCACCTTTACACAATTTTCTCATATGGCGTATGTCAATTCTAAATTTTAATTGACTCCTAGCTCTTGAGGTTTTCATATTGGAATGAATACATAAAGTCGTCACCAATCCTCAGATTTTTTAAGTGTGATTTGTTATTTAAAAAGTCCAAATACAGGATAATATGAAGTCTTTTATCCTAAAGGGTTGGATTTGTGTTCAGTAGTCAGTTTCATTAGACACGTTGAGATGCAGATATATGTCTAATTTTAAATACATATCCATATTCTAGCATGTCTAGTGGAATTGATCACTAGTCTCTATCCTAAAAACCTTTGATGTTGATTTCGGAAATTCTTGCCAATATCTGTGAGGATGGCTCTAGAATGAGTATTTAATGCAATTAAATCAACGATGCTTTTGCTCTGATTTCGTTGGAGAGGGTCATATCATTTTTATTAATTTCGGTTGAAAACCTCACCACCACTGCAGTTGAGATTTGTCAAAAAATAATAATAACTAAACGAGTCATGGTTTGGACTTTTGAATTTTGAGGGCCAGTAAACGTAGTGCAATTCTGTCCACAAACTTGTGGCCTTGTGGGAGGATGGCTCTAGCCTCCAGGAGACTAGGATGAGACTCGCAAACTACATTTCATTTATAATTGCATTTTAATATAATTTTGAATTTTGAGGGCCAGTAAACGTAGTGCAATTCTGTCCACAAACTTGTGGCCTTGTGGGAGGATGGCTCTAGCCTCCAGGAGACTAGGATGAGACTCGCAACTACATTTCATTTAATTGCATTTTAATATAATGCTTTTATTTTATAATTTGATAGTTACATTAATAGAAAATTGAGGATTTAAAGATATTGAGAATGAGTAATTTAAAACTAAATGGCTTTGTTGAAAAGCAGAGGAGTTAATAGTTAAGTTACAAGGCTTATAACAATATAATACATTTTAAAAATTCATTACGATAGAATGTATATTTTAAAAAATTACACTTGATATTACGTTAAAAAATTATTATATTGAATGTTGACGGGACTGACGGATTCATTTATTGAAGACGACGTCCATGATACAAACGAAGATATCCCTGGACGAGAAAATTAATACCCACATCATTGACGAAGGCAGGAAGGCCATTCAATGCAGTACAATTACACCCAGAACGGTTACAAGGCCAACTGTATGAACTGTTGGAGCACATTAAAACTATATTACACAACACCAAATATTACCAAGAGGAACATTAAGACCTCCATAACTACCCCAACGGCTAGAAGCTATGAAAGCATATATAAAGCCCACACATTGCCAAGTACAAGATATATACATACATAGACACTAAGAGATTTCTTTGGTTTTGTTACATTACATTGTTTATTCCCAAAGAGCTTCATATACTGACTTTGGTATCGGAGGCATTGTAGCAGGCACCACATCGGTGACCACCTTCGAGGGTACGTTCGTACAAGCTGAAGATTGCTTCCATCTGACTACCTTAACTGACGAACTTACGTTTCATCAAATGTAATTATGTTTGGCTATTATTCTTACTTAATGAAATTTATTTTCAATAATAAGAAAATATTATTGGATAGGTATAGTTAATATATATATATATATGTGAAAATTTAAGCTTTTTTTAGAGGAATATTTTTTTTTTTTATAGAAACAAACTGATTGCTAAACACACACACACACATAATTACACTCTCTCACCAAGCTTAAATATATTATGAAAATTTAAGTTGATCATGTGTGTATGCGACCAATGTTTTATAATAACACATAAAAATTCACATGCAAATAACAGAAATTACATAAAATCCAACATTAAAAAATCTAAAATGTAGTCCATAATGAATTCTTACATCATATAAAGCTTACATCCTAAATTTAGTGCATCAAGGTGGATACATAGTTTCCATTACATTAAAAAAAAAAAAAAAAAATACTCCTTTTTTTTGGGGGGGGGGGGGGGGTGTTAATAAAATAAGATACTCACACTCATGGAAGACAGACAACAAATCAAAGTAAAATATGGACTAAAACAAAACAAAATACAACCCCATTGCTTTGCTATCAATCATTTTGCACACTAGGCCCCAGTAGAAAAAAATCCATCATTTGAAACAATCTATGAGAATATAAAATGGATGGCTAGTAAAAAATGACCAATCTATTAACTTCTGGAACGATAATTGACATAATTGACAAAAATTCCCTTAAATCATTAATGATTATTTCATTTGGATGAACGTAAATGTTTCTGTTCTAATTTAAATCTATGCGTGTTAACGTTAGTTTTAAGAAAGAACATGTGAAATGTTGGATTCAAGCATCACATTAGTATTTATCAAATATAGTGAGAATTTACATTTCCTATCTAAAAGGTGACCAAATTTTTTTCATTTCATTAGCATTGAGATGTTTATGACTTATGAGAATTGCAATTCTCAAGAATTTGTCAAAGCACAACCAAATTTGTAATAACTTTTGTGAATTAACAATTTTTATTCCAAATTCAAATCCTAAATAAAAATATACAAATATTGACGCCCCTTTTTTATGCACATATTGAGACCCTTAATTAAGGTTACAATGTTTTAAAATGGACTTGAAACGTATTAGGCTCTTTCCAGGCCCATATGTGGGCTTGTCCTCAGCAGAAGCATAAAGCAGGCTGGACAGAGAAAGGTCCATTCTTTGTACTACCTGGGGCTAAAAAGATGGTTTAAGGGAAATATAGGCCCAAAACAAAAACATTGTGTACAACTATTAATCACAGCCATTAGTTCTTTTACCTACTGAGATGGAAAACAAAACAGATTTATGATCAATATGTTTGAAATCATTCAACTGCACATAGGCCAAGTTCCTCGGAATTAAAAAAAAATTCCCAACTGCACATTCTACCATTTCCTACACTACATAAATTATTAGATTCAACATAAGCATGTGAGTAACATTTGAACATCCATCTCTACATAAATTTTAGTAAAAGAATCGTAAGATTGAAGTATTGTATTGTGATATGTCATAGTTCCATTTCACATCATGTTCAGAAATTTATAATTTTTTTTTCTTTTGAATTCAGAAATTTATAAGTTAATAAGTATTTTGATGTGCCACTAATGTCCTTTTATTTGTTCTTAAAATAGAGGTGCCTATTTAAAATATTATATACTAAAGGTGAGTATGATGTCACGTCATTAAAATTAATTAACATTTCTTGATTTGAAATAAGAATTTTGAAAAAAAAAAACACGAAACACAGTAATTTTCTTGCAAAACGTAGAATTTTTTTAAGATTTTGAGTGTAACATTTAACATCTCTATGATATTGTTTCTAGCATAAACTATTAATTTGTAACGCTTATGACTTAACCCCTAAAGTTTTTATGAAAATGCAGTTTTAAAATATATACACGTTATCACATGGGAAATTTACTACTTATTTTTATTGATGATTTATAGTTTTCACATAAAACAATATCACATTGAAGATTAAGTGCTACAATCAAAATTTTTGAGAAATTTTTGGGCCTGTTTGGTACATATGTTTAAACAAATGTTTTCAGTTTTTAAACAATATTATATGTATTTTCACATTTTTTCACCCACACGAGTTTTCAAAAAAATTGAAAACTATTGTTTAAACATACGTACCAAACGAGCTCTTTGTATTTTAAGAAGAAATTACATAAAGGTTTAGTGTACATTTTGCTATGATTTTACATGATGCAGCGTCCAATACCATAATTTGCATGCTCTTACTTTCCCTGATATATCATTATTTATTATTTAGAATGGGGATACACTTTTTTTTTTTTCTTTTTTCTTTTTTTTCTTTTTTTTGAGAATAGAATGGGGATGCACTTAAATTGCACTTTTTGGCACTCTGGCTATTACAAAATACCAAATACCCATCTTACCTTACACCCAACCGTAGGAGAAATATCTTCATTCCACCCTTGGAAATGGAGCCAAATGAGTTAAATTTAAGTCAGTCGAAGGGAAAATATATTTAAAAAATACCATTGATCAAAAGTTGAAATTCTGGCATGGATACTTGTTTGTTAAACTTTGAAATTCACTGATTTTTTGATAAAATATATTTTCTGAGACACTTTATCAAAGTTGACCGTTTGACTACGCTTGATCAAAGTTTGAATAAAAATTATCAAAGTTTGATCAAGATTTGACAATAAACCAAACCGTCCGATGGAATTAAATTGATATCCATATTAAATTGATGCAAAAAAATAAAATCCCGTTAAAATGAATGCTCATGGGGCCAAATCAAACTTAATTCTAGTGAAATATTGCAAAAACATAAAAATTAAAAAAAAAAAAAAATTGCCCAACATTTATTCATTTTTGTTCAGGTGTTGCTAAATTTGATCATTGACTTGATCATGATCAAATGATCTTGGATTAGTGCAAATGAGATGTCATCAGAAAGATATTGAGATAAGCTTTAATTTGGTAGGATTGGATCATGGAAAATACACATATGCAAAGAAAAATTACTAAAAGATGAAAAGTTGGATTTCGGACCAAAACATGATTAATTGCCCATGTTCACAACCCTGTAATTTTTCAAATCAAAATCATTGAACTTCAAAACTAATACATTAAGAAAATTGGTTTAACAAGCTTTTCGATGATACCTTGTTTAAGCCAATTCAAGGTCAGGAAGGCTAAGAACCAGGTCTGTGGAAGTGGGGGAAAAAACTTGGAAAAATCTCATATTGGTGTATAAATTTAGCTTGAGGTACCTACTTTGCGCACATATGTGTTGCAAACAAAGCATATTTGATCCAAAAAGCTTGAAGTTTAGGAAATTACTATGTTCCTTTACATTTTGGTTAAAATGGCATCACTAGAATTATCTTTGGATTGCTGAAAATCGATTTGGAATGAGAAAAAAAAAAGACCATTTTCAAAATCTGATAGTTTTAACCATCCGACTTCTCACTTGAATAACATTTTGATTACTGTACCAAATTGCACAAATTTGGTATCTTTAAAAAGTAGACATCATAAGTTATACAATGACACCGAGAATACTAAAAATGGAGGTTGAGAAGGCTGTCAATCAAGTGCACAAAGTTGATACATCGAGTATGACAAAACTGTAAATACGCTGAAGGCTAGAAAAAGACGCTCGTTACACACTACTGGAAGGGCTCAAATGGGTTTGGCTCCCCTCTCATTAAAAAAACTTCCATTTTTTAACAATGTAAAGACACATAACAAATGGAAAATCTAATGGTTTTTAAATAGCCACGGAAAATATACAATTCTCCAATTTAATAAAAGTTACCCAATACAAACAAACCCCTTAATCCTCACGTTCTCTGCTTCCCGCAATCAATCGTAGCTAAAATACAATAAAAGGCTATCCCACTAAAAACCTATGAGGCTATGAAAATTCCAAAAATATCATATCATTCCAAATTTTTTAGTGAAACATGACCATTTTTCTAGCCGTTAAAACCGTATCATATCATGATTTGATTGGAAATCCAGGTTCGAGGGGGATTTTAAGAGGCGTTTCAACGATAAGTTTTTCTTTCTCACTGTTCTAATTTTTTGTTTCTTTTTGTGGGAGTAAATTATTCGAGCACATTTTTAGGCCATGGGCCTTGTTCGAGGATGATTAAAGATCCACATATATGTTAACCAAAGTCTGACACGTGGACCAAGTTTGAGGAGGGAAGACGTCAAGATCATTTCGAAACAGACGAAAGCTGTGAATGAGAGGTCTGAGGAGAAAAGGTAAATTGGTCTGCCAACCGAGGAGCAAAGACACCTTGAGAATACTTTAAGTAACTCCCTACACCAAAAATTAAAGCCTCAGGGAAGACAACAAAGTCATGCAAGCAACGGAAGGGGGAAATATATGGGAAGGTGACTGCCACCTTCACATTTAATGCACTACACCAACTAAACTTGCCGCATTTATGAGGAAAAGACACAATAGTGATTTCACAGCTCACAGCCCTCTCTACCACCTCCAGAAGGGTCTTGATGAGACAAGCATTCAAATGGTTCCCCTGAAACGTACAGATGAAGGCCTGAGATGCAATGGAATGGTCTATGTAAGGAAAAGAACCCCACAAAAATAAGGGAGGAATACCTTAAAAGAAAAAAGATAGAGAGAGAGAGAGAGAGAGCACAACATCATTATGTAAACACATCACTCCTGTTTATTAATAAGAAACCCATTCTCAGACTTGCCCGAGGAGGAGCTTATATTGAATTGTTGTTCTTTTCAATCATACTAACCGCTTTGGTTCTATTGGTCCTATGTTTGTAATTTCCTTAGCATTGCACTTGACTTAGAAGCTCACTCTCTTAAAAAATTCATTGTGTTGGGCTTGACTTGAAGAACTAGGAGCCACTATTCTAAGTGGGCTTGGGCTTTTCTTTTTGAGTCCTTACACTTTCTTTTTCGTATTTGTTAAGTTTTTCTGCCAAGTGTTTAATTGATCTCTAAGCAAATCATGAATTCTTTATTTGATTTGGAATAATTCTCTAAGTAAATCATGAATTCTTTAGTACTCTATTTGATTTGAAATGCCCAATATTGGTACTCACTTCTTTTTAATTTTTTTTTTTTCATTTTAACTTTTGCTTTACAACCTGTGGATTAATACTCTATTTGCTTTTGAAAAGTTTTGTTATATTGCATTATCAATTAACTAAGGAATAGCTTATTTAACTCCCTCATCCAATATATATATATATATATATTTAGAGAGTTTCAATCTATGACATCTGCTTTTGATAATAACTCTTTATTATCATATTAAGACACTAATCGATTTTTTGCGTAGGCGGGGATTGAATCCCAAATTTCGTATTTAACAATTAGAGATAGTTAAACTAACTAAAATTTTTTTTTTTTTTTTTAAATCTAGTTGTGCATGGTTGTGTCCTATACCATATCAATTATTTTTCCTTAATTATTTCACTTCTTACCACTCTCAATTTGGATGGGACTTCTTTTGCCATTGGAATGATTTTGTCAATTTCTTTAGCCTTTAGGTGTTTTTTTTTTGGTTTGATTTTCGTATGATTGATGGCTTGATTATAAAAAATAGTAGGTTGTATTTCTTTATCATTGTTGTATTAAGAACTTATAAATCTAGTATTCTATTACTTACTTTCGTTAGTTTTATTGTTACATCACTAATTGTTTAATAATTATATGACACTACTTTGCCCATTGCTTGGCTTTTATTTATTTATTTATTTTCTGTGGTTGATACTTTAACCCAACAACAACACAAATTTATTTTTTTCTTTAATTTGGTTTTTGAATTTCTAATTGGGTGTTCTCTTCCCTATTAACTTAATATTCTATTTAAATGGTTATAGAGAATGATAAACAAATAATGGTCAAGATGATAGAAAGGATGATATTCAACTTGGATAATGAAGTCTGACTCAAAATAGCATTCTTTGTATAACGAATATGCTAGAAGTTGGATTTAGCATTAGAATAACCTTTTGAGCATTCCCATCAAGGGTTTTAAAAATTTTACCATTTACCATCTCAAAAACCAATTTTATAGCGTTTGACACATCATTTTACAATTCACCTTACATCAAAATTTCTATTTTTTTACCACTTTATTTAAATATTATTTATTTATTATTTTTTTACTCATTTTTTATTCGGTCTCTCTCTGTCTCTCTCTCCCTCTGTCAAAACCCAATAGCTGTAGAAGACTAGAACCTTCTCCCTCTCTCTGATCTGCTCTCAAACCTGTGCTTCGTGTCTCTAATCTGCTCTCAAACCTGTGCTCCATGGCTAACCACCAAGCTCCGTCGGCCTAAAACACTTCTCACCCTGCCACTGTCACCACCACCCACGCCAATCACAATCCCAAATCCCAAATCCACAATCCAAACCCCATCGATCACAATTCCAAATCACAAACCCACAACTCAGACCCACGCCGATCACAATCTGAAATCACAACCCACAACCTAGAGTCCCACGCCAATTACAATCCGAAATCACAAACCCACAACCAGACCCATGCCGATCACAATTCTAAATCACAAATCCACAACCCACAAAATCAAATCACCCCGCCGTCAAGCTCTATCTCCATATTGGTAGCAACACTCCGAAGGCGTTTGGACTTTGAAGTTCTTGAGAACCCAAGAGAAATAGAAGCTACGGGAAAGAGAGAAGAGGAAAGTGAGAGAGGAGAGAGAAGAAAGAAGGGAAAAATAAAAAAGAAATACATGTAGTTACCAATGGGAATAAAAAAATAATTTTGGGTTTAAGATTTTTGCTACAGTGAGCTGCTATTGATAACAACTCACTGTAGCTGTGTCTTAAAATTTTTGAGATATGAAATCTTTGATGGAGTGGATTTTTTTTATGTATTGGTGCTAAAATTTAGCTTTTAGCATCCTTAATAGGAATGCTCTAATGGCTAAAGAATCTAAAGTTTTTTCCTTACTTTTGGACCCCTAGGCTGCTTTTGGTTCTATGTATAAAAATCTGTAAAGTACTCGTAGAAACTCTCAAGTGTCTGTAGCCTTGAAATACGAGTTTTCAATAATTTTGATTTGTCCATGTTTGCTCCCTTGAAAGTCTGGAACCGAATTAGGAATAGTTTTCTAAACTTATTACGATAGGAGTTTGAAGTTAGCTTCTGAACTTTTGATATTAGATTTATTGGGTTTTTTGTACAAAATTTCAATCTCTTCCAAATTTAGAAAATTAGAATGTAGGTGATTAAAAAATCACATATAAATTTTGTATGAATTTTGATTGTTTTTTGTTTGAATCCAAATTACAAATAAGGCTTCTGTCAGGAACTCAAAAGTGACTCAAAATTTGTGTGTTTCTGCATCATCACTTGTCTCTTGCAATTCTAAGTCCTTGCTGGCAAGATACCTGACAAATTTTCTTATGGCAAATTTGCTATTGGTTTTTTGCAGTCGACAAGCAAAATCTAGTAAGTCGTGGTGTTCTTACTGGCTTCGTCACTGTTTTGATCCATTTGTTTTCGTGGTGTTCTTACTTCATGTATACCTGTTTGACTAAAATTCATTGGTGTAGAAGATAGGGTGAAAAAAAAACATACCTATCATGTTAGTAAGTCGAATTTTGTATAATACATTTT
Organism: Quercus variabilis; assembly: GCA_030445155.1. Classification (NCBI taxonomy): domain Eukaryota; kingdom Viridiplantae; phylum Streptophyta; class Magnoliopsida; order Fagales; family Fagaceae; genus Quercus; species Quercus variabilis. The sequence goes on from CP129451.1 coordinate 44,146,222, forward strand.
TCGTGATTATGAAACTAAATCCACAAGCCAGATTATTTGCTCAAATTCTTAAACATTACTATAATAATTTTAAAAAAAATGAGCCAAAGTTGACTGTTACAGTGGTACTACTTGTGTGAATCCTAAAATTTATGTTAATAAATGCTTTGTCAGAATAATTTTTTCCTTAAAAATTTGAGCGACATGAGTTTGTGCTAAGATTGTCACGCCCTAACTCCCAACTAGAAAGATATTGTCCAAGGCATACGGCTAGGGGTGTGTAACAACCCACTCAATATGCCTAAACCGCCAACCCGTTTTGATCCACACCGCCATATTATACTTCTTTCCAAGCAGGTTGGGCAGGTTCAATTAACAAAGTAGCAGGGTAGGTTGGGTGGCGGGCTGAGTTTTTATATATATATATATATATATAAACGCAAAGACCCAACCCTATGCGGATACATGTCTCATATTAAATTTAATTTTTTTATTAACTTTATAAATTTACATATGTTAATATGGAAAATGTGATACTTTTTCAACATATTCGTAACTAGTAAGCATACATAATGATATACTTATGCCTAAAAGCTTTATTTTTTTTTTTTGGAGAAAAAGAAAAATACTCAATGATAAAAATAATATTTGAATTTTAGTATATAACACATAACTAAAACTAACTCGCATAACTTGCCCAAATTTGGCAAGTTAAAAAAAAAAAAAATTCCCCCTCAATCTATCCAATCCAACTCGCACACACCTTACATACATCCTTGCGGGAAAATGCCTTTTACAATTTTCCTTACCAATTTTGTTTTTCCTCATGTGACATACAACCTTGTGGAAAAAAGCCTCTTATTAGTTAGAGTCAAAGGTAATTTCATATAAGGTGCATAACCTCTTCTTAACTAGGTGATTTGGAACTTAGCCAAGATTTGGTTTTCCCGCACCTCACCCCTTTAATTCCCAATTGGAAATATATTATTGGCTTTGGCCACACAAGCTGCACGGTTTTACTCTTCCTAATGTGACAAAGAATTTTGTGGGAAAATATCTTATACCAATTAGAGTCTAAGGTATTTCATATAAAGCGTATGACCCCAATATCAATGTGGGATTAAGCCAAGATTTGGTTATCTCTTATCTCATTTCACTTAAAAAGAGGTTTTTTTTTAGCTTTTTTATTTTTATTAAGTTTTCACAAAAATTCTAATAGAAAGTTTAAATATAGAATAAAATATATATTAAAATAATTACATCCAAAATTAAAAAATCTTAAAAATTTACGTGATACATTATTGTGATATCGGAAAAAAAAAATATTCTATTCTTAAATGGTATTTACTATTTATTGGAGTAGAGGAGCCATTTTGACAAAAAGGCTTTCTAAAACATAAATATATTTTTGGTAACGAATGCGTAGTTAGCTACCAAAGAGAAAAATGAATTTAATTGAGTAATTGTGCAGCACAGCACCTGTCATCGAAGACACCAAAAAACGTTTGTTACAAAACTAACGGTGTCGGTGATCCCCAATTATCTCCGATAAAGCAATCTACAAACAAATCAGGTACGGCCAAACACCTCTCTCTCTCTCTCTCTCTCTCTCTCTCTCTCTCTGTCTCCAACGTATACGTATATAACTCCCAAGCTCAGACGAAAAACTTTCCAAAAGCTTTTTCTCTCATTTCGATTCATTTCTCGTTCTGCTCTGATTTTTTTTTTTTTTTTTTTTGGATTCGGTTCAGCAGAATCCGATTTGAGAACGGTCGGATCGGACCCGAATGGCGGCGTCGAGGCGGCTACGGGATTTGCAATCGCAAGCGGGGAACAAGGTCTGCGTCGACTGTTCGCAGAAGAATCCGCAATGGGCGTCGGTGTCGTACGGCGTGTTCATGTGCCTAGAGTGCTCCGGCAAGCACCGCGGCCTCGGCGTCCACATCTCCTTCGTCCGATCCGTCACCATGGACTCCTGGTCCGAGATCCAGATCAAGAAAATGGAGTCCGGCGGCAACGAGAAGCTCAACTCGTTCTTCGCGCAGTACGGGATCGCTAAAGAGACCGATATCGTGACCAAGTACAACACCAACGCCGCCAGCGTTTACAGGGACCGAATCCAGGCCCTGGCCGAAGGGAAACCCTGGCGGGACCCGCCGGTCGTGAAGGAGAGCACCGGATTCGGCAAATCGAAGCCGCCGTTGAGCGGCGGCAGGAACGGTAGTTATGGGAGCAATGGAGGCGGAGGAGGAGGGTGGGATAGTTGGGATACTGACGATGGATTCAGATCTTCTAGCGATATGAGGAGAAACCAGTCGACGGGCGATGTTAGAGGCGCCGGAGGCACGGGCGGTGGGCCCGTGAGATCGAAATCAACCGAGGACATCTACACGCGGGCGCAGTTGGAGGCGTCGGCGGCCAATAAGGAGAGTTTCTTTGCGCGAAAGCGGGCGGAGAACGAGTCCCGCCCCGACGGGCTTCCGCCGTCGCAAGGCGGCAAGTATGTCGGGTTTGGATCCACACCTCCGCCTTCTTCCCAGAGAAATGATGCTCAGGGAGATGTCTTTTCCGTTGTTTCTCAGGTTTCATGTTTTTTTTTTTTTTTTGCCGTTGAATGTGTTGTTGTTTCTATTGGTGCTGAATGATTTGAATTGATCTAATATGTTATGCTATTTTTTGATTTCGTTGTAGGGATTTGGTAAGCTATCTTTGGCTGCTGCTGCTGCGGCGCAGTCGGCGGCCACTGTTGTCCAAGCTGGTACAAAAGAGATCTCTACTAAGGTATTTGGAATTGGTTCTGTTGATAATTTGATATGATCATTTATCTGTTTTCATGTTAGGGCGTATTCATTCCGTGTTCTTAGTTTGTGATCTCTAATCTTGATGTTTAGGATTAATAGTAATACACATGATGATTTAGGATTGTAAGGCATCCTTTCAGCGAATTAAAATTAGAAAGAAGTAAGAACTATGAAATCTAAAGAAAATATTTTGTTTTTTGGCTGATAAATTACAGATTTTTTTGAAACAGGGGGGGGGTGTAAAGCGCATATACATAAGAAGTGCACAATGACCCACAATTAAACTAGGAAGTTACAATGATTAATCAAATCCAATAAATGTCAATAAAAATAATCCTGACCCTGCCATCCATTCTAGCAAAGCTTTTATTTTTATTTTTTATATCTTTTTGAATGGACATTATAACAAATATATGAAGAATGGTAATTTCAAATCTAAAATGGTCCTTGTTTTTTCCCCCAATGCTTCTTGCATTCCTTTCTCTCTGTATGCACCACATCTAACAATGAGGAATTGCCTTCCAAAATAGAATTGCAATGTATACTTCCCAAACCTCACAGCCGGTCCAATAGAGAACATAATTAATGCTTTTTAATTGTGTTCCCATTCAGCTCTACATTGTTGAAAGTACAAAACTGTACCTTTTCTGCTAAATGTGCACATAATGCAAACAGAAACCCCCCCCCCCCCCCCCCCCCCCCCAAAACAAAAAACCCACAAAAAAAATCACCCTTTCCAGCAGCATGCCTTCTCACCTTTTCTCATACTTTGAGACATAACCCAATGCACTTCAAATGAGTTAAGGCAATTAATCACAATCGACTAGCGACATCACAAGGTAAACAAAATACACTATCTGTAAAGAATTACATATGTTGTCTCTTTTTGAGGATCTAAAATTTCCATCTACATGGAGCTGCATCATTAGTTAAGACTTCAAAAATTAATACTATTACACTTTGATGGCAATATTTTCCAATTTTTAGTATCTCCAACAAACTACTAATTGCAGTAATGTCCCCTCTAAATTAATGATATGATTCAAATTGCTGCCTCTGACCATTTAGTCTAATGTAATGGAGATTGAAGGAAATTACCAATTTGCATTTTATCTTGCAGTTTTGATCTTGATTATTGGGAAGGATCTTGTTAATTAGGATATCCGAGTAAATTAGGGTCAAAAGGAGAGAGATTGAAGAGGAGGGATCAAGTGAGGTGAACCAAAGAACAGTGCAACCACTCAATTGTTGATGACAATCTAAGATAATTGTAAAGTTTTATAGATATCGCACTGCCATGGTGCCCATGTCAATTTACAAAAGAGTTTGATGTATGAATAGGTTTTCTCTTATAGTAACAAGCCTGTAAGTAGGGCATAATCATGTGTAAGTGTTAAGAATCTTCCCCCATGCTGCCATCCAAGCAAAGAAAGAGACCCTCTAAGGGGCCTTAACAGTTAACACACCAGATACTCTTCCAAGGAGAAAGGTACTGCACAATTCACCCATAGTGCATTGTAGTATGAATGGACAGTAAAAACACCCCTCCCCTGCAGCCTCTAACTCAGTCTATCATAATCCTCTAACCTAGGGGTGTTAGATTGAAGAAATTAAGGAAAGTACTTGCAGAGTCCAACTCCTAACTTATCCAAAAAAAAGAGTCCAACTCCCAATCATTGAAAGCTCTTTGAAAACTGACATTCCAACTTCTTTTTGTCTCCCCTTCTACAGTATAAATAAATTGATGCAGGGAAAGTAACTCTTATAACATATAACAGGTGAAGTATATGTACCTCTAATGAGATGTCTTTCAATTTCACCGACATCATGTGGACACAGCCCTCTAATTTATTTTCCTATACAATGAATCATGGAATTTTTTTTTTCTTTCCAAAACACATCTGTTACCAATGAACAAACTTATTTGACTTGTTTTAGCTAGTATACTTAAATTTGGGTTACTGAACTGGAAGATAAAGCCATTTAGTGTTTGTCATGTAGCTGAACGACGAGATCTGCCATAAACAAGTCATTTTGGCCTTCTTATATTTGACACTGTTGCCATGATGGCTTCCATTCTTGGCGACACCAAATGTCCCAGGCACTTAAGATCACATGATCAATCCTTATTTGGTCAGTCTTTCTTATCAGATTAATAAGAGAGGGTATGAAGGAGGGGATTTGGGAATCTTGACTAAATAAGAGTTTTTGATGGGTGACTCAAAGGGACTGAGTATGAAGAGAATTGGGGTTGATTTGGATAACATTTGCCAAGAGTTGTGCACACCTGAAGTTGGTTGTTACTAATATTAGTGGTGGAACAACACTAAAATTGTGACTTGGCAATGATGGTGGTTGTGTTACTTTGGTAATGACAGTGAAATAGGCTGCCAGGGGATTAGCTAACCCTATATTTGTATAAAGGGAGATGTGGGGAAGATGAGAGGAGAGGGCAAGATGGCCAGAATGGCAACTGAATTTTAGTATATTCTAGCCAGTTTCTCCTCTACTTTTCTCTTTTCTTCCTCCATCTCTCTCCATTCCAAACATACCATGAAGGTTAAGAGTGGGGAACTACATTTGATGTGGAATTGACAATAATTGTGATTGTAATTTAATATTTTCCTGGGGATTGAACTAGTAGTGAAAGTGGTAGATCTTTGGTCGCTGGTTGATGGAAGTTATGGTACCACCTTTTTTTGGGTGTTGGCTATTTAGTAGTTAGGCTTAGGGCACATTTGGTATGCTAAATAGGGATTACAACAAGAATTGCAATCTTTATTACTAGGAATAAAATGTGTTATAATGGAATAACTAAACCTATTTATAAGTTTAGTTGTGAGTTGTAATATTAGAATAAAACTTAAGATTTATTTTAAGAAATATCTTACTCATTTAATTATATTTCCTTAAAAATAATATTTTTTAAATTTGAGAGAAAGATGAGTAATTTTTTATGATTTTTTATTTTTATAATTGTTACATATGGAAAGTTTGTTTATTTGGAAATATGTTAATTTTAGAAATTATTGCACCTACCAAAGAATAGTTATTACAATCCTTTTAGTTAGTCCTCATTTTGAAGAATAACTATTCATAAGGAATTACCATTCCTTGTAGTAAAAACATTACCAAACTAAATAATAGTTAAACCATAGGAATAATTATTACATTACCGTATCTATTATAGTCTATAAAAAATGCCATTAGTAGCAAAAGACTAGGATGTAATATTGATGGGAATTATATGGACCCTAATAGTATACGTTCCAATTTCATTTATTTTGAGTTCGGTTGATATTTAATATATTTTTAACTTGCACATTTATCTATCAAGCCTTTGTATGGATCCCAAAAACATGGTAAAATGGAAATTATGTTGGCATTTAAGTCTATATTAATGTTTTTTCTTTTTTTCCCTCCTTATTGTGGTCATCAAGCATGCAAAAGAAATAAAATATACTATTTATTTGGTGTATCTTAAGCTTGTGTTTTGCAAGGTGAAGATATTCAGATTTGCATTTGTTGCGGACAACACACCTTATGGGATTTGGTTTCTTATGTAGTTGGATTAGTGTAGAATTTCATTTTATTTTGAGTTCAGATAGGGATTAGTATTTTAGATTGTTATCAGTTGAGAGTCTTTTGGACTTGATCTTTTATTCTTGGAAGCTTTATAAAAAGGCTTCAGGTGGTTTTCTTTTAATTAGATGATTGATGAATAAAATTTCAGATTGGAGATTTTCCAAACTGTTTGGTGCTGATTCCTAAGTTTCTTGCTTGGTGTTGATTCCAGGCAACCCTAAGTGATTCTTAGGGTTATTTTTTAATTTTTGTTATTTTCATCTTCCTTTTGATATTATCCTGCATCAACTTGGTATCAAAGCTAAGTTTCGATCTTGGGACCCATGGTTTATGACCCTTCACGCTTCCACACAATGTATAATCAATACTATGTTGCTTAATATGAGCACAGTTTTTTTGCTGCAGCTCTTAACCTTGTTTGTTATAGTTATTGCTTTATCTGCCTCCCCCATCCCCCCTTTTTACTATAGATTTTAAGGATGGACAATATATGAAATTAGACAAACAAGGAGCATGAAAAAACATTTATTACAGGTGAAGGATGGCGGTTATGATCACAAGGTAAATGAAACTGTAACTGTTGTCACTGCAAAGACATCAGAGATTGGACAGAAGACGTGGGGGATCATGAAGGGGGTCATGGCAATGGCTTCACAGAAGGTTGAAGAGTACACTAAAGAAGGCGTTAACTGGAAGACTGATAACTGGCAACGAAATGATAGTGAGACGAATGGATATTATCAAGAGTTTAAACAGGAGAACAAAGGATGGAATTCTTCACCTGGAGGAGGGCAGTCGTCATCAACTGGGCACAATTCTTACAGTTCAAGTTCTTGGGATGATTGGGACAGCAAAGACAATAGGAAGGAAGAATCAACAAAGGGGGCAGCATCTCATAACAGTGATGGTTGGGCTGGCTGGGATGATGTCAAAGATGATGGATTTGATAATTTTTACCAGAGTGCCTCAGATAAGAAAGCTGTTGGTCACAATGGGAAACCAGATTCAACTTGGACAGGGGGAGGATTTCTCTAAGGTTAAGGTTAGTACACAATGAAAACTCCTCTCTTATTTTTTCCCTTCATTTTTTTTAAAGGTTTTTGATGACTCGTTCGAAGGGGTTGTCTTTGAAAGTACTTTATGTATTTACAACAATCAACATGGGGGGAAAATTAGATAGCTTTATGTGAGAGTACTGAGAAACATTGTTTGTAGTGTTAATATTCAAAGTCATTCTGGACATGTGACAGTTATTTGTTCTTCAGTTTCATTCTTGTTGTCATCCATTTGTGCTTTATTTGAAACTAAACACATTCTTGTCTGGCCAGGTGGAATCATTTCACAATTTTACCAAATTCTCGGTTTACCCGTATACGGTGGACAAAAATTATAGTAGTGTTCAAACTAGTGACTGGTAAGGGAAATTCCAAAGATGATGAATATGAAAATTAGAATTCAGCTGATGGAAAGTTGGTTGTGATTGGGTCATATCCCATGTGGATAGGTGATATGCTTTTCCAAGGTTAGCATATTTCAGCAAGTCTCTTCTATTTTCTTTTTATGTTCTAAATCTTTTAAAAGTTTTATGTTATTTCCGGGGGACATCTTGTCTGTTTGAGAATAGTTTATATCTGTACAACTGTATTCAGGAAAGGGTAATTGCCCATTCAAAAGAGGACTGCTGTCTGTGTGTGAAGAAACATTATTTGTTGACTTGAAAGTCCAAAGTTGCTTTTGATTTGTAATGACTAATTGTTCCCTCAATATCTTTTGCTGTGTGTGTTTCATATTGAATTTTTGCAATAAGAAGACATTTTTCCTTTCAAAATTTCATGGAAATTGTACTATGTGGTCGGTTCAGATCTTCAGAAAAATCCTGGTCTACCTTATTGGTAGACAGTTATTTTTGGGCTTGTTCTCAAATTGATGGGAGTTAAAGATAATTGCCAAGAAACAAACTAAGCCGTATGAGAGGCCAACAGAAAAAGGTCAGGTTAAAAATGCTCATGCCCTAAAGGTTGTCACCAAAGAGCTTAGCTAAAAATTAACATTGAGCCATTCAGGGAGTCAGGGTTTTGGTCCTGCAGCACTCTAAAGGGGCTGGCGTAGAGGCACATCTCAATTATCTGCTGTGGGACATGGGTGAAAAAATGAATATGTGGCTTTAGGCAAGTCTTGGTGTGCGAATGGCACAACTTGTAGCATAGAAATGTGGGGACTAACTATTACATCCTTTAAAATGTTCTCATCAACTATGATGGCCAATAGTTTTTAAACTGTGTAACCTTGTTGCCATGCCAACTTAAGTTCTGATGCAGGACGTGTAGGAGAACAGATAAAAGAGTAAAAAAAACGTAAACAGAACAAATTCTAAGCTTCACCACCTAGAATTTGCCTAGAAATCTTAGGCATTACCAACTCATAAAATTCTTATTCAAAATACAGTCTTTCACCATTACAAGAGTCCTAGTTTTATCGGGTACAGGGATTTCATCAATAGTGGGGGAAGTTGCCGCACATCAAGCTGCAAGATTGCCACACATCAAGCTTGCTTTGAAAAACAAGTCAACAGTTTCAGCTAAGCATGCATTTACCATCCACGCATGCTTCCAAATTAAAAAAAAAAAGCTTTTTGACTTTGGTGCTCCTTCCATCAAGTTCGCTTTCTCAATTCTTGCCCCCAAATGTGCCAGACTCCAATTCCTGTATTTCCCCTTCCATTTGGAGTCTGAATCAGTTCACGCAGGATTGGAATTTATAGAACTTCATTCAGGTGTCCTTATTCTTTCAAATCACACAAAACCATGAGCATTTATATATATATATATATATATTTTACAAGAACTACATTTAGAGCGTCCGTATTCTTTTTGGTCACACAGACGGTTCATTATTTGTGATTGAAGCATCAATTGTTGTTTCATGCTTGTCCTGGACCATCCTTGAAGTGGCAGTCTCATCTGCATTTGGTTTATCCTGTTGTATGACCAGGACTGAGGGCACTATGCCACAGTCCGATGAAGCTAAAATGTTTCCAATGGGCCCCAACTCAGCATGCTCGATCTGATTCGCTGACAACTCAGCCCCCATGCTTGATGAGAATTGTCCCTTTCCCACAATAACCAACTCATACTCCCTACTCTGGCCTAATTTTAACACCTCTTCCGTGATGTTGTCCACAACCTTTTCTTCGTACTTAACTGATTGATTACACCTCCATATGGCCATTGTAGTCTCATCTATCTCCTGGTCCAAGCATTGGAAAAAAAGAACTTTAGTTTACTACACTGGAGCCCTCAATAAAGTCAATAGAAAACTCTAAAATTAAGATATCACAAGGAACAAAAGGTCACCTTCTCTCTCTCATCGTTTATCGGGACAGTTGAGCTGCTATGACTCTGCTTCATACTCTCATCCTTAGCTTTTTCCAGAAACCTCAGAATGGTAAGACTAACTGCTGGATGTTCTGTCATCCTTCCTCCCAACTCTAGAGCCTCGCGATCATCAGATCCGCCAAAGAACAAAATGCAAACTCTTTTCAGTGTTGGGGAACTAGGTTCTGCCTCCTGCTTTAACCCACCACCGAATCCACGGTCCACAAACACTGCCACTGAGCATGGTGCCCTCTTCAGCGCACTCTGATTGACCATTCTCCAGCCATTGTTTACGTTCTCCATAGCCTCTTCACCCTCTCCTCTCCAATGTTTGTGGAAAGGCAATACGATCATCGCCACCCTTTTCTCCTGTGCTATGTGGCAAATGTCCTCTTGCATCGTGGACAATGCGGAGATGGCTATTGAGTGACGGATATTGACGCGGTTGACTTGGCCGTAGGCCTCAAAGGCGGCAGCAATTTGGTCTGGTGTTGCACTTGCACCTTTGCAGAAGCGGTTTATGAAGGGAAAACCGTTCTTTCTAGCACGTTGAACCATCATGATGGAGGATGAGCGATCAGTCAGTTCAACAAGGTGCATGACATAGAGTTTGAGTGGGGATCTTTTGGGGTTACGAATTGACTCCACGAGATTGATGAGTGAGGGAACATTCTCAGGTCCATGGACACAAGCAAGGACTCGAAGCTCATCTTGTGAGTTCTCTGTGAGGGGCAATTGTCGCTGGAGTCGGCGATTGGTTTGAGAATAAATTCCACGCAAGGGTTTGTATATTGCCATGACTGTTGGAGTTGTCATGAATGTGGTAAATAGTGCCATGAGGACTAATATAGCAAAAATCTCGTCATTTAGAACCTGTGGAGCAATTATAAGATTTAACACACCGATAGTAAGTTATTGGCAAAAGATTTAAAAAAAACCATTGAAAATCATTATAAGGACAGTGGCTTATGAACCCTGCAATCATCGATTGATAAGGTTTTGTACTTGAATAGTTCTTAATAGATAGATTTTTTTTTTTGGTTAAAAAAATTATAAATTCTAATGATAATAGACCAGATTTTTTTTTTTAATCATTATTATTATTACATATAGGCATCCATTTCGGCTATCCATCTGGTGTTGTGGTTCGGTTTAAGGTGAACCTACCTATTTGTTATAGTAGTCACCGGTCTTCTTTGTACAATCAAACCATTTTAGCAGAGATATTTGCCACTTGGGACAAAAGCAGGGGGATATGAAAAACAGAATTCAAATTTTCAACATGCTATATACTTCTTTTTGATAAACATATTCTATACTTCTACGCTTACGGAAAAAATTACATTTATATGGCAAAGTTACACAAAAAAAAAAAAGTCGATAATTATAAAACAAAGTTACACAGAAAATAGAAAGAAAAAAAAAGTCGATAATTATAAAACATGATACTGAAGTATGAAGAGTACATTAATTGAATTGGGGGATTGTTAGTAATATTTTTCTTCCACTCCTAATTATCGATGTATTAAAAGAAAATTAAAAAAAATCTCCCAAATATTTTAGGAGGCAGAGAGAATACTATCTATCTTGGAGGGAAGAGAAAACGCATCATATTATGAATATATTCTATGAATATGGAGGAAATCTTTTGGGAAGTGGGGAGGATATCCATGCATCTTGGAGGGAAGAGGAAGTGACAACATACGAATATATGATGAATTAATATATGAATATGAAAATGAAAATGGAGGAAATCTCAACAAATATATTCATACTATCTATCTTGGAGGGAAGAGAAAACACATCATATTATGAATATATTCTATGAATATGGAGGAAATCTTTTGGGAAGTGGGGAGGATACTATCCATGCATCTTGGAGGGAAGAGGAAGTGACAACATACGAATATATGATGAATATATGAATATGAAAATGAAAATGGAGGAAATCTCAACAAATATATTCATACTATCTATCTTGGAGGGAAGAGAAAATACATCATATTATGAATATATTCTATGAATATGGAGGAAATCTTTTGGGAAGTGGGGAGGATACTATCCATGCATCTTGGAGGGAAGAGGAAGTGACAACATACGAATATATGATGAATATATGAATATGAAAATGAAAATGGAGGAAATCTCAACAAATATATTCATACTATCTATCTTGGAGGGAAGAGAAAATACATCATATTATGAATATATTCTATGAATATGGAGGAAATCTTTTGGGAAGTGGGGAGGATACTATCCATGCATCTTGGAGGGAAGAGGAAGTGACAACATACGAATATATGATGAATATATGAATATGAAAATGAAAATGGAGGAAATCTCAACAAATATATTCATACTATCTATCTTGGAGGGAAGAGAAAATACATCATATTATGAATATATTCTATGAATATGGAGGAAATCTTTTGGGAAGTGGGGAGGATACTATCCATGCATCTTGGAGGGAAGAGGAAGTGACAACATACGAATATATGATGAATATATGAATATGAAAATGAAAATGGAGGAAATCTCAACAAATAAAAGCCCTTTTTTTTGGAATAATGGCAAGGAGCACCACTGAGAAAGCACATACGATGAGTTTTAAAAAATTCATGAGATTCATTATTATGTCTAAATTAGACATATTATCATATTAAAACCTGTGGTTCAAAGCATAACATGCATAACACTCAAAAATCAGTATACTAGTATAGTGTCAAATTACCCTAAAAGAAACTGACCGTGACTCATATACTTATTTTTTTTAATTAGACTTTCAGAACAATCACTATTCCGTGATTCTCCATTGACTACCTTCAGTGATAAACAATGAAATTGAGATTACATATAAAAAAACAAGTTGCCCACCATATATAGAAGTTCCGGTAATAATTGGTAGTATGATTAACTAATAAATTGTTAAAAACTGATATGGTGGCTATGAAATTATACAAGGAGGTACAAGTCAGCCACCCAATTATGGTCGTGGGCACCACTATAGCGACATGTATACTTATTTTTGTTTATTAGACTTTCAGAACAATCACTATTCCGTGATTCTCCATTGACTACCTTCAGTGATAAACAATGAAATTGAGATTACATATAAAAAAACAAGTTGCCCACCATATATAGAAGTTCCGGTAATAATTGGTAGTGTGATTAACTAATAAATTGTTAAAAACTGATATGGTGGCTATGAAATTATACAAGGACGTACAAGTCAGCCACCCAATTATAGTCGTGGGCACCACTATAGGGACATGGCTTGACGGTATACGTGGTATTTATCCATCGTCGTGTGATTCCGATGAGTTTACATTGAAGATATCCTTTATCATTTAGCAACAACAAAAAAATGTCGTGGGCGTTGCCTCAAGGAATATTGGTTGAGGTATTCTCATCTTGCTCTTCTTTTATCTGGTAAAAAATAACTAATCCAAAAATAAAAATAAAAGTTTGAGGTATATATTTTTTTGGACTTTATAAAAGGTCCCTTGTTTACAGATATTTTTGCATGTATGAGAATTTGATCTTTATGTTAATTATTGTAAAGTTAATTACATTATAGAAAAAAAATCGTGTATAAGGCACATCTCCAACTCTTATAATAATGAGACAGTTGTTACATTTGTATATATTTATTCAATATTTAAAAATGGAGTTGAACACTTTGTATATCTTCATATGCAAAATTTAATAATATAAATTGTATTTCTCGTTTTTTTTACTAATTAATATGACAATTACCAATTTCATGATTGACTAGCTATCTGTGCGCGTATATTCGTTGAGTGGGCCCCATTGAACAATTTGGCTCAAGTGGTATCGAATCCCAGTGCCAAGAGTGGCCTCGTAAATTAACTTTTGGATGATAGTGGCAGGCAAAATTTGTGCTAGATCTTAATATATATATTGATGTATATCTATTTTAATACAATTAGCGAGAACTTGACGACTTGAGCAAAAAAGAGAACTTCATAACTCGCTGTGTCATTAGCTGGTTCTCCTTGCAATGGAGAGAACCTGGATTAATTTTCCTCATTCCCCCACGTGTACTTTACAATTAGTACAAAAACCCATGAATTATGTATAAAAATATTGATAGGCAAGAAAACCGCCCGAAAGTTTTTCCTCATTTACTTTGTTTTCTTAGGTTGAATCATTCACTTTCCAAAATTTGTTTAGCCCAAACACAGTAATATATATATATATATATATATATATAGGATTATGTGCAGACTTTAAGCACTAATTAGTTGTTGTAACTTATATGTTTATATAAGATTAGTTTTTTTTTTTTTTTTTGATGGGATTTATATAAGATTAGTTGTACCCTATATGTTTATATAAGAATATAAGATATGTGAATATATACGTATAAGCAAAAACCTGTTGCACATTACGTTAATGCAGGCCAAAAAACAACTAAAATCGTGACATGATTTTAGTTGCTTTATAGCGTATGTGTAAAGATGTATGCATTAACGTGTAATAAACATGACTCAATATAGATATATACTTAGCTAACCTTTTTTTCCTTGCCAATGTTGAGAACAATAAGCTCCACCAAGCCCTTAGTGTTCATAAGAACACCTAGCGCCAAGGAATCCCTGACAGGAATCATGCAGAGCATGGCCACCAGAAATGTTCCTAAAATCTTTCCCGCGCAAGCTGTAGATATCACAAGCACTAAAAGCCCCCAAGCCTCAGCCCCATATATTTTAGCCACATCTGTCTTCAACCCACTGGAAGCAAAGTAAAGTGGAAGAAGCAAACCCGACACAAAATCCTCAATCCTCTTTATCACTCTCCCAGCAAAATCACCACCTTTTGGAATCGTTAATCCAAAGACAAATGCACCAAAAATTGCATGTATACCAATAAGGTCAGTCATAAACCCAGACACCATAACCCCAACTAAGGTCAAACATATATAGGCTTCGCTAACAAAATCATGCTCGGAGGAACACTTTCTCGCGACCCAGTTCATGATTGGCCGGATTAGAAACAACATGAAAGCAACAAAGGCAAAACTAGAGATGAGAATCCAAATGAATACTAAGGGACTCTTGTGTCCTCCACTTCCAGATATTGCCACAGTTGGGGCAAGTAAAATCCATGCAGCTACGTCGTTGAAGGCTGCAGCAGCCATGGCAGTTTCGCCTACGTGAGTTGTTAAGAGTTTGAGTTCTGCCAATATGCGGGCTAGGACTGGGAAGGCTGTGATGGAAAGAGCTACACCCATGAACATAAGGAGTTGGCCGTAACCGACTATGTCTTCGCCGTGGATGGCTTTGCGGAGGAGGAATGTGATTCCGGCTCCGAAGAGGAATGGGAGGGAAATTCCGGCAAGTGCTATTGTGAAAGCTCGCTTGCCACTGCGGCGAATGGAGCTTAAATCGAGTTCAAGACCCACAAGGAAGAGAAAGAAGAGGAGGCCAATACTTGCTACCGATTCCAGTATAGGAGTGCTCCATGAAGGGAAAACCAGGTGGACGAATTGCTTGTTGCGTCCTAGCGCGGAGGGTCCAAGCAAAATTCCCCCCTGAAACCAATAGCAAACTCATTGGAAAAGAACTCTGAAAAATTATAAAGTCTATAAACACACATTTTTGTACACACTTTGTCACAGTTAGTACACATGTCAAGTAAAAATGACCAAATTATAATTTTTACAAGTACCAATAGTGGCTTTCATGTGTAATTGATGTAATATAATGTGTAAGTTGTGTCAAAATGTATAGCAAAATTTGTATCTATAGGAGAACTCTGGAAAAATTGTAACACGCATGAAACGGAAAAAAGAAATCTTTATTTGAAAACATACTATGATTTCGGCAATGACTTTGGGTTGGCGGAGAGGTTTGAGGAGAAAGGCAAGGCAGCGACTGACAAAGAGGACTAAGGTGGTTTGGACTATTAACAACGGGAAGGCATAGTTTAATGGATTATCGCCTTGCCAAACTCCATCCGAAGAAGTTTTGATGGTGGTTGTGTTTGAATGCATGGTTGCTAAATGAAACAATTAGATACTTGTTGAAGGGGGGCTCTTGTCAACAATTTTGGTGAAGACAAGTGTGAGATGCCTAGGGTTTTATAGAAGATTGGAGGAGGGATTAAGTGGATATGAATTTATATGGGGGAGAAATGGAATCATGAAGACACATAGTTGGTGGACCATTAGATATATGATATATATATATATATATATGTATGTATATGTATATATATCACGATAGTTTGCCATTTATATGGGCATTGATCTTCTGAGTGGGATGCAATAGGCACTATGAGATTAACCATTATGAATGGATAGAACATGATCTCTTTGAGGGTAAATAAAAAAATAAAAAAATAAAAAAACACCTGTGGTGCAAAGCATAATAAAGTGTCAAATTACCCTAAGAAGAAACTGACATGACTAGCCCATGTAAGTTAAAACTGATAAGGTGGCTATTGAAATTATCCAAGGACGTAATGGTTGAGGTATTCCGTGATTTGAATCTCATTCTCAAATAAAAAGAAAGGAACATTCTTAATTTATATTGTAGATTAAACAAATGTGTGTAGCATTGTACACATTTATTTAGTTTATAATTTAAAATTTACATTGCTAATACAATATAAACATATAATTACCCAAAAAGAAAATTTTGAGATATATATATGAATTATGATTGTTATTGTAGGGCATATAGGTTAAGGTATTCAGTGATTCGAATCTCATCCCCAAATAAAAAGAAAGAAAAATTCTTAATTTAGCTTGTACACTAAACAAATGTGTACAACATTATACACATTTTTTTAGTCTATATTATAAATTTATATTGCTAATACAATATAAACCTATAATTACCCAAAAAGGAAATTTTGAGGGATATATTTGATTGTTATTGTAGGGCATATTGGCTGAGGTATTCAATGGTTCGAATCTCGTCCTGCTCTTCTTTCATCAGATAAAAAATAACTCATCCAAAAAAAAAATTGAAGTATGTATTTGATTGTCTAAGATGTAGGTTCTTAGGATTTTTTTTTTTTTAAATAAAATTTATAAAGGGCCTCTTATTTACAAATATTTTTGTATGAGAATCTGATATTTATGTTAATCATAGTAAAATTAATCAAATATATAATTTATAGAATATATAATTTTATTGAGACATAATAATTAAATGAATGATTATTAAGTAATTTATGTATCATCCATTTCTATATTAATGGTCAGCAAGTCAAGTGTTAAAAAAGGCTTGCATAGAGATTAGTGATGGAAAAATACTCATCCTTGTCAACATAGTTCCTTTTATTGGAAATATTTAGTGAAAAGCAAGTTTTAATTTAACAAAGAACATCCCAAATAATAAGCAAGAACGGACAATAAAGAAAAGTTTAGGAACAATCTTACAATGCTATAAAATCATGAAAAGAACATCAATATATATATATATATATATATAACTAGTCGCATCAAGGTTTATTACAAATGACATGAATCAACCTCAGCCCATATATGTGACGGTAAAAATATATTCCTATAAATTATTGAGTTATAGTTAAATAATTTAATGCGAAAAAAGGTTAAAAAGACTAAATGGAAGTTTAGAGTGCCTCATGGCAGGACCTCATGCATTCTCGCATAAGGTCTCCACTTTTATATATATTAGCCTCTAAACCCGTGCAAATATACGGGAATTACATAAGTACATGTATTTTTGGGTTCTTGAAAAAAAAAAAGTACATCTATTTTCAACAAAATAAAAATAAAAATAATGAAAATTTTGTAAGAGTTCACAAATAAATTTTTATATATAAAAATAATTAGACTCCAAGAAAGCAAATATATTCAAATAATTTTAAGTAAATATTTGGAGAAAACATTTTGTTTTAGATCTCATGCAAGAATGCATGAGATCCTGCCATGTGGCACTCTAAGCTTCCATTTAGTCTTTTTAACATTTTTTCCCATTATATTATTTCACTGTAACCTAATAATTTATAGTAACTTATTTTTACCATCACATATATTGGCTAAGGTTGATTCATGTCATTCGTAATAAACCTCAATGCGACTAATTCTCTTAGCCAAAAAATACCCCAAGATCAGACTATAGACCTTTGCAATGGACACACTTCCACTTATGGAGGTTCAAGAATAACCTTTTAATGCCTTTTCTTAATCACAATTGAGCAAAACTTCAATTGCCCACGAGAAGTATAAGGGTAAGAAGATAACGCTTTTAGGAAGGGGGGGGGGGGGAGAGAGGGGGGAGGAGAGCTCGATTGTTCTATTCGAGATAGAGAGAGCAATATATTCTGGTTGATAAGTGTACTGATGGTACATTAAATAAGCCACTAGTAACAATAAAATAATAAGTTAGCTTAAAACAAGTAAACTAATCTCCAGTAAGGGGCATCACCACCTTTAAGGCCACGATGGTTCTAGGACCACCTTGACCTGAAATTTATATATATATATATATATATATATATATATATATATATATATATATAATAATTTTAAAAAATTTATTTGTCTACCCTTCAAGAAAATTTTGGGAACACCTTCAGTTTTTTTTATGCTAATAAAATTAAATTTTGCTCCATAATTTGTTATATATTTAGTGGATGAATGATTACTTGGTTGTAAATATTGAAAAATATGTAGCTTATAGCATCGATAATAACACTATCATGCACTGATTTCAAAATATGAAAACTTGTAGAAGGTAATTATAAACTTTATGTATTTATGTATTTTTGTTATTGTTATTGTTGCCAATATATGAATTTATCTTTTTATTAAATTGTATAATTTATAGTTCTTAAGAAACATCCTGAAAAAAAAATTTGAAGTCACCACCGTCTCCAATGAGTTGATCCAACAGTCACTGATGGCCCATTAATGTTCAATGGGCTGGAGAAAAAAAAAATCTTAACCTCACAAGCACGAGACAAGGTGGAGCTAAGAGCATGATATGGATAAAGCACGAGACAATATGGAGCTGACTCCAAAGCAACGTGGGAAACAATGGACAGAGTATTTGGATTACACACCTACACCAACACTTTTTAATGTGGCAGCCATGATGATTAATGAGAACAATGCATCTGTCAACTGGAAAAAAGAAACTAATAATAACTTTGGATAAGAACGAAACTAAACTTTTCTATGAGTTGTAGAAACCTTCTATGAAATTGTCGTGAATATATATATATATATATATATATATTTTTTTTTTTTTTAAGTTGCCCACTAGAGAGTCAAGTCCCAGAAATTGGTAGTGATTAACTAATAAATTGTTAAAAACTGATATGGTGGCTATCGAAATTATCCAAGAACGTAAAAGTCAGGCATCCAATTATGGCCGTGGGCATTGCCTTGATGCTGTAGGGCATATTGAATGAGGTATTCGGTGATTCGAATCTCATCATCAAATCAAAGGAAAGAAAAATTCTTAATTTATTTTGTACCCCAAACAATTGTGTATAACATTATACACATTTGTTTAGTCTATAATGTATAATTAATATTACTAATGCAATATAAACCTATAATTACCCAAAAAGAAAATTTTGAAGTAGACATTTGATTGTTATTGTAGGGCATATTGCTGGGCAAAGCTATGTTCAAAGGTGGGGGGCCCAAAATTTTGAAATATATAATATAGTTATTTTAATATTTTCAAAATTTAGTCTACAAAAATAAGAGTCACTCCCCCAAGTATTTGAATTAGGTTGTGTTTGGATACTATTTATTTTTTTAAAATTAAAAATTATTGCTGAAAGTACCGTAGATAAATGTAAAAGTTAGTTGAAATATTACAGTGGGGCCATGAATAATATCAAAAAGTATAGGAAGACTCGTAAATAATAACAAAAATAAATTGAACAGTGAAATAATCTTTATTTTTCATCCTAACCCGAACGCACACTTACTCTTAGTCCAATGATGCTCTAGAACTTATATTAGAAGAATGAAAACTTGCTTTTCCCTTTGTTTAATATATATTCTCTTTCTCTCATCACTCTCCCTCTATTTCTTCCATCTCTCTCTATTTGTTCTGTGCTTCTTTTGGACTTCCCTCTCTCTCATGATTGATGTGATAATCACTCTATAGGTATAAATGCTTATGGGGTGTTAAAGGCAAATGATTTAAGTCTTCAAGAAAGAACTTCATATTAACCACCATATAAGATTATCATAAGACTGGCATATTGAGAAATGATAATTAATGTCCTTGTTATGATTAAATGTGAACAAATCTTGGTTTTTGCATATATTCCTTGACATCATAGTGAAGGAAATTATTATTATTATTATTATTATTTTAAATATGAAAACCAAGATAGGCATCTGCAAAGCATGTATGCACAATAACTCAATAGATGTAAAGTAATAAGATTGTTGTCATACATGCCATAGGCCAAAGCTAGTCTGCATTAAAGTTTGGACTTGTTCCTTCACTGTCTAAGTTACTGTGAACCACTAGTGCACAACCAAATATTTTTTAACAAATCCAAAATGATATTTGTGATTCAAAAAAAAATTAAAAATATCAAACTGTCGGAAAATGTTGATAAAGTTTCACAATACAGGTATAATTTCTTTAAAATATATAGGTAACTATAAATTTTGATTTTAACCCAGAACCTCGCCCTCTGCCCATTTTTATGTACTAAGTTCCACAGTTCATTGGCACCCATTCATAGAACTTATCTCCATTCAATCAATTGGGTAGTGGGAAACATCTTTTGCGAAGGCTTATTTCAATGTGTCACAAGTATTTCAACCTTTTTACCCTCGTTTTCTTATCCTTCCTTGGCACCTAGACATGCTATATCCTACAAATACATGGAATCTCATTTTTGTTCACAGCTGTCAAGCTTGTCTTAATCTACTTTATCCATAGAATCCCTTTAAACTGGAATGCCAGGCAGAGAATAAAATGAGTTAGGCACAGCTTGCACAAGGAATATATGTTTAAGGACTATCCCAAGAGAAAATTGATGGGCCTTGAAATCAGTGGCCCTTGTGAATTATGTGGACAACCTACCTTATGACAAAGAGACAATCTATTCAAAGACTTAGAAAATATGGGGAAAGAAATGAAGCAGACAGCCAACTCCAAAAATGAAGTTGCAATTCAGAATCCTACTCTCCCTTCTAATTATACTGACCATTCTACAAACTCTTATCAAGTGGGGCATTCCAATGTTAACACACAATCAAAATGGCTTTGATGGGCGAGAATGCAAATAATGCAATCATGTGTATCTACATCATTCCCAGTTTTAAAAACAATTGTACAATTCATAGCTTAACCCATTTCTTTCAAAACTCAATTTCTCTGTGCCACACAAAATAAGAGAGAGTAACCTGCTATAATGCTATCATAGATTGAGTCTATAATTTCCTGGCCTTCTCACAAGTTCCTCTGGTAAAAACAAGGTAAGTACTAGATAAATACAACACTTTCCAAGAAAATGAAATTAGATTTGACAACGACTCGATTACATACAAATTCTTTAGTGAAGAAAAAAAAAAAAAAAAAAAAAAAACAACAACAACTTTGTTGAGCTCTTTATTGATTTCTAATTCTTAAGCATAAATTTTCCTTAAGTCAGATTCAAATTAGGCCCTTCTCTAATTTTTTCTAGATGGGTTTCAAACTTTGAACACAAACCAAACAAAACTTGTTTTAAAACCCCACAAGTGATTATTAAAAAACAGGGTTTTTTTTTTTTGCTTTTTTTTTTTTTTGGGTATAGCCACTAGCCAGTGAACATGATAGTAACTACAATTTCCATTAACATTCACAATGGAAAGGCTACGCAGGAAATGCGCACATGACACACCTTTGAAACAAAGAATGGAGAGAGAGAAAGAAAGAGAATGGAATTGACATGGTTTAAACTTATAGGCCTAGATTTACAATAGAAAGATCTTGATGACTATATATCTTTACTATTAAGTTTTACCTATTTCTCTTCTAAAATAAAGTTCTATATGTTATAAACAACCCATTAAAGGGCAAATTAATATTAATAGTAAACTAAATTCTAGACAAATCGATGATTAATATAATTACATTACAAGTAGAATTAAAATTACTTTGTCAACACTCCTAGTAAAATTATTATTATTTTGTTAGCATTCTAAGTAGGATTAGATACAATGACTTTGGATAATAGAGTTGGACATTGGCTAGGATTGGGCCTAGATATCTTTTTAAAAAAAAAATTAAAAAGGGAAAAGTTGCATTTTAAACTTTATAATTAAAGGGTGTAACAAATTAAACCTTGTAGTTTTAAAAGTACTAAAATAAACCATGAGGATTTAAAAAGTAACAAATTAATCCCTCAATTTATTTAAACCCCAAACATGGTGTCATTCCACTTAAATAAGTAGATTTTTCCCAAGATTTGATTTGTTACTTTTGAAAATATAAGATTTAATTGGTTATAAAATCCCAAGATCTAATTTGTTACTTCTAAAGCTATAGGGTCGAATTTTTAATTTAAAAATATAATTTTATTAAATTAAAAAAATATAATTTTACTAAATATTAATTTGTTTTGTTGTTAATGTGACACTAATTACAAGTATTATCACTTTAATTTATAAGTATTCAAATTTCAAACAATTTGGAAAGAATTTTCTCCATTTTAAAATTAATCTATTTAATTCAAATTATATATCACAAATTTCACCATGTATATAATGTTTTTAAAATTTAAATAATGTGATATTCAAGAATAAAATCTTGGCCCTATATCCTCAACATTTTCCTCCTTTTCAAGAAAGATCTTGGTAAGCCTAGGATTAAGTTCTCTAAGAGCATTCGCATCCGGAATGCCATCATATCTTATTTTACCATCCCAAAAAACTACCTTATCAATTATACAATACTATTTTACAATACATCCAACATCCCAACTTTTATTTTTACCTACAATATATTAAAATAATATAAAGTAATATAAAAATATTCTCACTTCTCTCTCTAATCTCTGTTTCTCTCTCTCTCAACCACCCACCACAGTCACCACCATCACCACACCACCACTAAACCAACCCAAACAGACCAATCTGAATCCAAAATCCAAAGTCCAACCATGCAGAATCCGCTACTTGATCAAAACCTATGACCCACCCAATCTCCACTACTCGATTAAAACCCACGAACCATGCCAATCTCCACCGCTAATCAAAACCCAAGAACCACGCCGATCTCGATCAAAACCCACGAACCACACCAATCTCCACTGCTCGACGATCTCAACCCATCAAATAAACCCACCATCACAGACCACCCCAAACCCACCAACCTAGACCCACTCCGTGACCATCGAGACCACCCCACGTCGCTGCTATCGATCACCGACCCAGACCCATCTCGACATTGATCACCGACAAATAACCCAGCTCCGGTGGCATGCTTTGAACGAGAGAGAGAATCAGAGAGGGAGTGAGAACTGAGATGATGAAAAAAAAAAAAAAAAGAGGAAGAAAATTGAGTGGCTGAGAGAGAGAGAGAGAGAGAGAATATCATAAAACTTTATGCAAGATGCTACAGTATCTACAGTACTATCATAAAAGTAAGATGGTACTGAAGTAGTATTGGAATTTTTTTGCAATTCTAAGCTTTTACAAGTCCAGGTGTTGGGGATTTTTGGACTTTAATGCTAAATCTGTTCTACATATCCCATTTGGCAGTCCGGATATGAATGCTCTAACAAGACCAACAATTGAAATGAAGAGAGATTAATTTACAATATACGACAATAGCTCTAGTACCAAACAATTTCAGACATAAATTGCAAAAACTATCTTCTGTGACAAATTGTAATTGACAGTCTGTCACTAAATTGTCTATTACTATAATATGAACTCATCATTTTTTCTTTGCCACTCACAGTTAGCCACATTGGATAGTTGTGGCAGTGTTAATGAAAATGTATGGTGCTAGCATTGATATTGTGACAACTGCAGTCTCATCCAGCTCCTGAACAAACAAAATCCTTTGAAATTTCTGGCACACTTGACGATTCATCAGCTGTAAACTTCTCATACTCAGTTTGCACTACTACCTTTGACACAGGAGCCTCCTCTGCATGGGCAATATCATGTTGTTGAATCACAAGCACTGATGACACAATGTCATGGGCTGAAGAGGTCAATATATCTCCAATAGGCCCTAGCTCTGCATGCTCGGCTTTACGCTCTGCTAATTCAGCTACCATATTTGATGGGAACCGACCCTTCCCTACAACTATAAGATCATAGTCTCTCCTCTGCCCTATTGTCAACACCTCCTCTACGACATTGCTAACCACTTTCTCTATGTAATCTACCCCGACACACTTGCTTTGAAACTCAGCAATTGCAGTCTCATCCAGCTCCTGTTTATGTATAGAAATTAATTGAGTTAGTGCATGCTATATGACCAATTAGCTGTTACAAACATATATAAGGTTTTTTTTTTTTTTGGGGGGGTAACAAGGTTGCATAAACAAAAATTTTACAACTTTTTTCACAACATTCGATGTAACAGATTATGATTAGTGTAAGAATTTTCAGGTGGGATCACTACACTAATCATAATCTACCAACTTTGTAGGCATGAAAAGAGTTTGAGAAATTTATTACGTATCTAAGCTTAATGATAGTACTGAAGTAGTAGTCTAATAGAATGACTGATGACCAGTTTTAATAGAGCAGGAGAGAGGGAGTGTAGAGTAAAATTGGCAAAAAATATGGACATTAATCTTTCTATAAGACTACTACATCTCATTAGATCTAATTTTCGGCCAACTCTATTCTGCTCTCTCTCTCTCTTCCCCTCTATGCAATCTCTCTTCCCCTCTATGCAAACTGACTTGAAAGAGTATCTTACCCGTTCTTTCTCACGATTCATTTCAGCGGTGGAGAAGCTATAGGTCTGATCACTACACTGTGTCTGGGCCGGTGAGAGCCGCAACATCACGCCCTTAGCCTTTTTTCCATCCTTCTCAACGAACCTTATAACTGTCACCTTAACTGCTGGATGATCAGCGATCCTACCACCCAATTCCAACGCCTCGCGATCATCAGGTCCACCGAAGAAGATTATGCAAACCCTACGAGCCACACTAGAATTAGGTCCTGGATTCTGGGTCTCACTACCAAAACCACGGTCCACAAGCACAGCTACTGAGCAGGGTGCATTCTTTAGTACCCTCTGGTTCACTGCTCTCCAACTTTGGGACACATTCTCAACCAACCCATCTCCCTCGTCTCTCCATTGTACATGGAAGGGCAAGATGATCATCGTGATCCTCTTATCATCTGCCACGTGGCAAATATCCTCATGCATCGTAGACATGGCCGAAATGGATGTGGTAGGCCGAACCATAACTCGGCCTAATTGACTATAACCTTGGAATGCTTCAGCCATTCGGTCATGGCACTCGCCTCGGCGAAAACGATTAAAGAAAGGAAAGCCATTCCTACGGACCCGTTGGACCATGACGATAGAAGAAGAGCGTTCTGTGAGCTTGACTAGATGCATGACAAAGAGTTTGAGAATGGAGTTCTTAGTGCTTCGAATGGACTCAATGAGGCTAATGATGGAGGGTACATTTCGAGGGTCATGAACACAAGCAAGAATACGAAGCTCGTCTTTGGAGCCATCGGTCGTGGTCAAGTCACGCAATTTTCGATGAGTTCTGGTGGGGATGCCACGAGCTGGTCTATAAATGGTCATTACTGTTGGAGTTGTAATGAAGGTGGTGAACAATGCCATGAGGACTAGAATAGCAAATGTCTCGTCATTGAGTACCTGCATATTCAACAATTTACAGAGTTAGAATCAAGACTCAATAGATATGGAACTCATTCAATTTACTCAATTACACTCCTAATTTAAAATAAGAAAAAAACATCTAGTTCTTTATTCATGAATTATCATGTGGTGCGTTGGTCTTGTCATAAAGTCGTTACAACACTTTAAAGCGTCTATTTCGATACCGCTTATTGTTGAAAGTTGAAAATTAAAAACACTGTAGGGAAATAATTTTTAAATGTGTGAATAGTGCCGTAGGACCCAGTTTAAAAGTTAGATTTGCGTTTTTTCATATTTGCAGATCTCGTGAACAGTGCACGAGACCCACAAAAAAAACGTAGACATGCGGTCTACCGCTATCCAAACCCAGCCTAAGCCTAAAGGCACTTTGCTTCTTACTTAAAGGGATTGTTTGATTCGTTTCATATCAATCAAAGTTGTCAATTGCACAAGACCCACAAAAAAAACGTAGACATGCGGTCTACCGCTATCCAAACCCAGCCTAAGCCTAAAGGCATTTTGCTTCTTACTTAAAGGGATTGTTTGATTCGTATCATATCAATCAAAGTTGTCAATTCCCTTGTTTATTCCGGTTTATTCATTGAAATAGAATATTATGATGTCAATTTACTTCATGTACCGTTTTGAGGTTATATATATTACAAAATAAATATATCAAAGACTTCATTACATAATGCTAGCTATATTATATCAAATTATTAATTCAAAATCAAATAATATACTTTTTTAATATCATCATTACATAATATAACATATCATATATATATATGACTAAATGAAACAAAAAACATACATACATACTCTTAATGATACGATATATGTATCATGTGAGTAAAGTAAAACAAGAAAAACACACATTTTTAATGAAAATAATGGAACAGTTGAGCAATCATGTCAAATGACTCAAATTGAGAATCAAACCTATCGGTTGGAAAAGGTCTGTCATGCATCTTTGTTCTCCTTATTTCTGGATTCTACAATAGAATCTAGCTATAGTGAGATAAGTAATGTTACACATAATTATTTTCGTATTATTTTTTTCCAATATTGAATTGATAAATTTTTATCGATTCTTATCAAAGTTTACTTATAAACATCAATTTTTTATTTATTAATAACAATTTCTCACCTTAAGCGTTTTGTATTTTTTTCCTGAATTTCTATATTGTTGTGTGACAGATAATTATCACTCTGTTTCGGCTGCTAAATTTTAAGACAACTTTTTAACATTTTTTGTTTATTGAGAATGTAAAATTTTAACCTAGAATGCTGAGCATAATGACCTACCTGGGTGGGTATTCTATACTTTAGTCACAGGTTTTAACTCAAAAGCCTTATATTGGGACCCCTTAAAACAAGATAATAAGAATGGCAAGACCTTGACTACCTGGCCCTTGGACTTGCATAATCAACTTGTATCCACAAAAAGAAATCAACTTTATTGTATTCTACCCTTAGTGCTGAGAGACACGAAATGATCACCTTATTTTCTTTAAGTGGTTCCCCTCTCTCTTTATAAGGTTCAAGGTTTGATCGATTAATATGAGGAAATTTGATGCTAGAAAAGATTTCAATGGAATGAACTTAGACTTAATTTCCCATCTATTTATTATTTTTGTTTGTTGTCGATGTTATTCTAATATAGATTCTTTTCAATTATTTTATTTTATTTTAGATAAAGCGGTATCTTACCTTGATTCTACTTTTTATTTATGAAATACTTAAAATTTTCTATAAACTGATAATATAATAGATCAAAATTGACATTTCTAAATTTACAACTCATCATTTAAGTTCTTTAAGTCCATCTCCTAAGTGTTTCCATTCGAACCATAAATTCTTAAATCTTCATTTTTCATGGTTGCACTTTAGAGAAAATTTGTTGCCATACATTAAAAAGAAATTAAAATCAACTTCCTATGTGATATTAAAGCAAATTTTAAAGACACGTAAAAAGGAAATGGATTGGAATAATGTGTTTTGAGAAAGGGAATCAAATGGGGACAAACATATATAGTGAAGACAAGATCTAAAAGGAAATTTCATTGGGTAATTCCAAATGTGGTCCGCACCACAATAATGTATAATAAAAATCATAGAGACATAGTGATTGGATCATTGACGCGGTGCAGAAAGCCAAAAAAAATAAAGTTGGAAAAGGTTCTGTTGTTGAGATTGTCTTCAAATGATTTCCCATAATAATGGGCAGTTTTTGATAATCCAAATTCCACCTATATATGACTAACATGTAGCGATCCCATATGGATCCATCTAGACCAGACGAACATTTTTTATTTTATTTTTATGAATAAAGAATTGGACTCGTTACATTATAAACTGTATAAAGTACGTAATCATCATTTTTACTTTATTTTTTATGAACAAGTACCTTTTCATCATTATAGATGCAAGAAAAGAAAATTGTAATAGATGTATTAAGAGTATTGATTTAGAAAAAAATTTAAAAAAAATTTATGGGAAAAAAATAATTACTTATTTTGACAATTTTTTATATTTTTCATGAAAATAATATCAAAACTTTTCAAAAATAATTTATTAACAAGGAAAATGTTAACGAAATTCCTAAGGGCATTTGTTAGTGAACCATTTTAAAAAAGTTTTTATGAGAAAAAATAATAATATTTTGACAGTTTTTATTTTTATTTTTTATAAACATAATGTCAAAAATTTTCTAAAATAGTTTGTTAACAATTTCTCTAAAAACATCTGTTAACATGATCCTATTAACAACTACCCTAAGGGCACTAATTATCATAACCTAGGTAAAATTGCACTTTATTTCTTTGAGTTCTCAAACGAAAAGTTATAAATTGTGATACCCTTCCAGATCTATTGTTATCATTATTACATGTAGTAACCAATTTAAAATTATAATTACTTAATCAATTAACTCTATCTTAGTAAATCAATGGACTGTAAATTTTTATTTTCTTCTAAAATGTAAAAGTGTAATTACCATGCATTTTTGATGTGTTAATTACTCTATAAGTACAGAGTTCTTGTGAGATGGGAGAGTAAGAGCTCGAGTTCAAATCTCTAAGAAAAATTTTTATACATATATACACTTAAATTATTCTAGAGTAAGATTCTACTTTAAAAAAATAATAATAATAAAAACAAAAAAGAAGGAGTAAAGGTGTATCTAGAAACTTTTAAGGAGTGCCTACTTTTTCTTTCCCTTTTTTTTTTTTTTTTTTTTGGGACAGGAAGTTGTGTCTACTTTAAGAAAGCTTTGTATAGTGGAGAATCTAACTTTTATACTTTAATAATAATAATATATGGGTCCAATTAATGTGTGCTCTTAGGGCACACATTAAACTTTCTATTTTTGAAAATATTTTTTTAGGAATTGAAAAAGCTGTCATTATTTTTTTAATTCTCGAAAAAAAAATTCCAAAAATAAAAATTAATGTGTGTTCTAAGGGCACATTAGTAAAATCCTCTATATATATATCTTCTGAGGAAATTCGGTGGAGGGAAGATTGATCAATGAGAAGGCTAGAATATGAATCTATCCAGAAAACGTGTTTTTCACTCCCGTTTGAACAAAACCAAACAAAACAAAAACTTTTTTTTTTTAGTCTATCTGTTTGGCAAAATTAGGCGAGCTTTCAACTTTGGTGGTTTATTTTTTTATTTTATATATATATATATATAAGCTACGAAAACTAATATTTTAAAAATAATCTAACTTTTATCTTTTAGATTTTGTTAATGGGTGTTCAGATGCATTCATTAAGAAAGAAAAAATCTAATGGACTCAGCCACATAGGAAAATAACAAAAATGGTAAATTAAGAGTAATGTTATAAGTACAAACTATTTCACAACATTTTTACTAAATGTTGATGTTGTCAACTTTTTATTAGTTTTCATCTAGGTTCATCATTAATATCACTTTTTCATTTACCAATAATCATTCAGCACATTAATAGTTTGTTAAAAAATTTGTAAAATAATTTATATCTCTAGGATTATTCATAAATTAATATCCCTTTAATTGAATATTAAGCAATTCCAAAAAAGAAAAAAAAATGATTGATTGTAATAACCTTAACCAAGTATTTTTTTTTTTTTAATACAAAATAGAAATTCTACTCTAACTTAATTTAAGTATATATGTGTGAAATTTCCTCCTAAAGACTTGAATCTCAATTCTTCCCCTACAAGAACTTATACTTGTAGGATGACCATCACACCAAAAATGGACAGTTGTTTAACTAAGCTCTTTATTCGTTCATCAAACTGTTATCTTTTAATGATTATCGCACAAAAATACGCAGTAATTTTACCAAATGGGACTCTTATCTTTTACTCTATCCTTAGTAAATAAATTATTTAAAATTACCGGATATGCTATTTATTAGGAAGGTGTGTTGCCATGTGATTTTCATTGTAAAAACTTCACTATCTTAATATTTCATTATTTCTATGTTGAAAAATCAACCCCATGAGCTGTCCAACGTACTTGACTAATAATGTTTTGTAATTTGACGAAGGAGACCTCTGGGTATTTTCCAAGGGTTCAAATTTCCCATCTCTAACTTTTTTTTTTTTTTTTTTTTTTTTGATAATCTCCCATCTCTAAAGTCTACTAAAGTATCTTAAAAATATATATTTTATAATTTGTATAATAACACCATTAAAAAAAAAAAAAAAAAAAAAACTGAAAAAGAAAAATGAACTAACCTTCTTCTCCTTGCCAATGTTGAGAACAATGAGCTCAACCAAACCTTTGGTATTCATTAGCACACCTAGCGTCAGTGATTCCCTCACTGGTATCATAAACATCATCGCCACAGCAAAAGTCCCAAGAATTTTCCCAGCACACGCAGTGGATATAACCAGCGCCAGTAGACCCCATGCCTCTGCGCCTCTTATTTTGGCCACATCGGTCTTTAACCCACTTGCAGCAAAGTACAGAGGAAGAAGCAAGCCTGCAACGAAGTCCTCTATCCTTTCTATCAATATTCCAGCAAAGTTTCCGCTTTTTGGGATTGCCAATCCGAACACAAATGCTCCAAAAATGGAGTGAATTCCAATCAAGTCAGTGATAAACCCAGAAACCAACACTCCAGCCAATGTTAGACAGATGTATGCTTCATCAACCGCACCTTGTTGCGGCCCGCATCGACGAGCAACCCATTTCATTGCAGGTCTCATGATGACGAACATGAAAGTAACAAAAGCCGCGCCGGAGAGAAGAACCCAGACTGATACCAAGGGGTTCTTATGGCCTCCAGTGTTGCCGTCGGCAAGTGCCACAGCTAGAGCTAATAGGATCCATGCTGCGACATCGTTCAACGCAGCTGCAGCCATGGCAATCTCGCCCAATTGTGTGGTTAAGAGTTTGAGTTCAGCTAAAATGCGTGCAAGGACGGGGAAGGCGGTGATGGAGAGAGCAACTCCCATGAACACAAGGAATTGGCCATAGCCGGCTTTGTCAGCTCCATCTATGGTTTTTCTGAGGACAAAAGCGATGCCTATGCCGCAGATGAATGGGAGGGAAATTCCGGCGAGTGCTATGCCTACAGCTCTTTTACTACCCCGACGAATTGAGCTTAGATTGAGTTCAAGACCTACAAGGAAGAGAAAGAAAAGGAGACCGATACTGGCTACAGATTCAAGTATGGGAGCGCTCCATGAGGGAAATATTCGGTGCAAGTACTTTTTGTTTCTTCCGAAAGCCGACGGTCCCAGTAGAATTCCACCCTGAAAACAAATAATTAAGTTAATTAATCAACGAGTATGTTCGAATAGATGCATCTTTCTCTTACCACTTATGAATCTCATATTGGGACCCACATATTGTGAGAGTAAGAAAATTACACGTATGTTTATAATTATTGATCTAAGAGAGAGAAAGAGAGGGTTTTACGACTATCTCTGCGATGACTTTGGGCTGACGGAGGGGTTTGAAGCAGAAGGCAAGGAAGCGGCTGACCACAAGAATTAAGACGGTTTGAACAATTAGGAGTGGAAAGGCATAGTCTAGGGGATTATCGCCTTGCCAAGCTCCATTTGATGAGGTTTTAATGGAGGTTATGTTGACTGGCATGTTTAATAGTGATAAAGCTTTGCTAGGATTGTGTCCGTGTGTTTCATCAAAGGAATTAGATTTGAGGGGCTCTGTTGGTGAGGAGAGATAGGTCGGATTTGGAGATGAGCTAAGCAATTATTGAGAAGGGTTGGGAGCGTAGAGCATTTTATAGAAGGAGCCAAGCTTGATCATGGTCCACTACACCTGTCTTAGAGTGACTACATGTTCTTGGGCTGGACCAAAGCACAATTAGGACCGTGACTGGATACAGCCAAGAAATTTCCTCCTTCACCTAAATGTTCAAAATTCAAAATTCATTGATGTTAGGAATATTATAAATTTCACGATTTAGAACTTAT
The DNA here is from genome assembly GCA_030445155.1 of Quercus variabilis. Classification (NCBI taxonomy): domain Eukaryota; kingdom Viridiplantae; phylum Streptophyta; class Magnoliopsida; order Fagales; family Fagaceae; genus Quercus; species Quercus variabilis. The sequence continues at coordinate 44,178,231 of CP129451.1, forward strand.
TACCGTTGTATAAGAAATCACACCAAAATACACTTTAAACATTTATTTATTGAAAAATATTATATTTAAAATATTTTTATAATAAATTTTGAGTGGCAGTAATAATAAAGCCAAAACTTTACTCTTAGGGGCCTAATAAATAATAAAATAGTACTTTCTTTTTTTTTGTTGTTGACCGGAGTACTTTTTTTTTTTTTTTGGTATACACTATATTCATATTATGTACATAATTAGTGTAAACTAGTATTAGAAACACAATTTAATATACAATATATACAAGTTAAATAGTTTGTATTGCAGGAACGGTAGTAGCCTGTGCTGCCATGCTTAGTTTTTCTTTTTCTTTTTCTTTTTTTTTTCTCCTTTTTTATTGTAGGGTCCGGTTAATGTATGCCCTTAGGGCACATATTAATCTTTCTTTTTTTGAAAATATTTTCTCAAAAATTGAAAAAACTCTCATTACTTTTTCAATTCTCAAAAAAAAATTTTCAAAAATAAAAATTAATATGTGCCCTAAACTTAGTAAAATCCTTTATTGTATTCAACTTTACCCCCAAAAAAAAAGAGTTCTTGGGAGAGGAGAAAAAGTAGTGATTGTTACTGACGGTTGCAAAGTGTATGGCTTTAGCCACACACGTGTTCTTCTGGGAATTGATGCAAGAAGTAAAAGAATTTTCGACTTGCAATATGTATTTTGTGAAAGAGAGATTCACTTCTTGAGAAAAGGAAAAGAGTCAATGATTCACTTATGGGCACCATGTGCATTACCTATAAGTTCAGTTTGAACTGTTCAGACGCAGATTTATTAGTGTGTTCCTTGTTATTGTTAAGGATGAAGAACAATACACAGAAAACAGTTCACGGAATTTTCAAGGTATTTGACAGGACTTTCACAATTATGGCTTTGAAATTCTTAATCAGACAGCACAATCTGAATTGTGTCCAATTGGTAGTTGAAAGAGGAATTGGTTCTGGTTAGATATTTCCAAGGAATAGCAAAGAGTTTGGAAATAAGGGAAGATAAACAATAATTAGAACTCAAACCATTCTTTTAAAGGGAGGTCCCTGGAGAATCCCTTTGCAACCTGGCAGTCACGTAGAATAAAAAGAATATTAGGGTCCATTTGGTTCCCGTAAAATATTTTTCGGAAAATACTCATTTTCCAAAAATGCTATTTTTCGAAAAAGGAAAATATTTTTAAGTGTTTGGTTGTATTATGCAAATTGTTGTGGAAAATATTTTCATGTATTTGGTTCTATTAGGAAAATGCTATTTTCCTACAATTTTTTCACATTTTCTCAGCATCCAAACAAATTTTATTACAAAAAATTTCAATACCACAGCCAATTCAACAACAAATTCCGGCAGCAAATTCCGACAACAACAACAGCAAATTCCGGCAACAACAACAACACAACAACAACAATAATCAATTCACCAAAAAAAAAAAAAAACAACAACAATCAAACTTGAAAAAAAAAATGAGAGATTGAGGAAGAGGAAGCGATGGGTCTGGGTTGACGACGATCAACAATCGACGACGCGGCGCAGTGCAACTCATCGGTGCGAAGAGCGCTGGGTTCTGGGTTCGACAGCTTTTGGGTTCGCCAGTGCAAGATCGAATGTCAGATTGCGAGATTGAAGGCTAGATCGCGAGATCGAGTGGAGGTGATCGAAGGCGATCGCCGGCGAGATCGGTGTAGTGCGATCGAACGTGAGATCGGCACGGTGCTCGAGGTTCGCCGGCGACGTCTCCGGCGTGTTTGGGCTCCTCAGCTTAGTGCTCTTGCTCTCTTTCTCTCTTTCTCTCTCTCTGTCTTCGTGCTCTCTCTTTCTCTCTGTTTTTCGGAAGTTATTTGAAGTGAAAATGATTCCGAAAATCATTTTCACCTTTGACTCACAGTCGATTGAAAATGATTTCCGAAAAATTGCTTTTTCCGGCACAACCAAACACCTGAAAATATAGAAAACCATTTCCGAAAATAAATTTCACCCAAAACAAACGCAACCTAAAACCGTGTGTGTAGACCATAGATGGTCCAATTGGGATCATGGCTTAAACCTCTTGAATCTACAAACTTCACAAATAGGAACAGTTTTTCGAGAAAAAGTCAAAGAAAAAAAAAGTTAATTCCTAAAGTTGAATGTGATTTCCAAATCGTAGCAAGGTTCAAATGATTTCCTCTTCCCTTTTCTATCATTGATAATTTTCAACCATTATTTTTATTAATACAAAAAGGGCTAGTTCTTGACAAGGATTATTGAAAGTATCATTTTCATGCAACAATTAATTTATATATATATATATATATATAAGATAGAAATTCTGCTTTAATCTAATTCAAGTTTATATGTGTATAAAGTTTCTTCTTATAAACTTAAATCACAACTCTTACCCTTCACACTCTATAAGGGCATTAGTACAAGAACAACAGTCCATGGTTGATTGGACTTTAGGGGAATGGAAAAGAAATAAGAGAAAATCGGTGAGAAAATGTTTTTGAGGCATTTAGTTTGGTGGATTTCAAAGGGAAAAACTGGCAGGGCTTAAGTGTTTTCTCCTAGATCTACCAAAATGCTATCTCTCCAATTTAAGGGGGGAAGGAGAAGAGTAGTTGTAACCAAATGACTAACCACCTCTCTTTTCATATTTTGGTTTTCTTTTTCTTTCTTTTTTGACGTGATACATGGCTTCTCTTCTTGTTTCTTGTTTTTTGTTTTTTGCTTTTTTTTTTTTTTTTGGTGTGGTATTTTTTTTTTTTTTATAACTATGCATCATTTTTTAATAAGGGAATATGAGTAAATTTATACAAACCATATTTTCTATCTTCCCATTTTTTTTATCAACCAAATTAAAAAAAAAAAAAAAATTATTCCTCCATTTTTTCACCACCCAACCAAACACAAATGAGGGAAACTAAATTATTTTCTATCTTCCTATTTTTCTATTTCTTCATCATTTTCATTAGATCCCAAACAAAACAATTATACAAAAAATATGGACATTTATGTTAGCTTCAATGCATACATGACGCAGATGGACGATCCAACCACACTCTAATTAAAATTTCTTTTTCAAATAGTTATTGAAGACATTCTTCCCATATGGTCTATTTTATATGGTTTAATATTCCTGATCGATGGAAGTTCCTTATGATATCACAAGGGAATGCATTCAACATTAAAGTTCCTCTAAGAGAAGTAATCGAGATTGCAAAGACGTCACCAAATTTGATTATGTTTGTTATTTTTCTAGTATACTCTTTTACATCTTTCCCTGAATAAAAAATAAATTCTTAACTTATTTTCTCATTTCATTTTAATCTCATATTATTTGTGTAATTTTAATACTTTGATGCACAAATTAAAAAGTTTGTGTTGGTTTGGTGCTATGCTAAGGTTTGTAAGGTTAAAAATTTATTGTTATTTGTGTTAATTTGATGCACTAATCAAACCAGCACAAATAAGATTATAAATTTTTTATTATTTATGTTGATAATCTTATAAATTTATTGTTCTAATGCTCATTTTTTTTTTTGGGTTAAAATATTGGCCAACCTATGAGTCCAACCTAGATCAACTCAATTATGTGGGTTGGGTTGAATTTTTTTCGACCCAAACATGGTGGATTGGATTGAAAAAAACTCCTCCCAACGTATGCATACTCCTAAATTCCATTGACAATGGAATTAATGTTTCTACTACATTGCATGGCTTTGAAACCCAGACCGGACCATACAGTCCAACTGAGAAAACCTCAAATTGTTCATTTTTAAGGTTTGTTTAACATCAAGAACTATTCTATGCCAACAACAACAACCAAAAAAAAAAAAAAAAAAGTAGGGACCCATATGAACTGCAATCCGACTTCCCAATTCTAAGAACCATAAGCAGTTCTAGTGGTTCGCACAGATCCCTTTTCTTAAGCCTTAAACAACACCGTTTTCTCTTCAAAATCACTGTCTTCTTTTTTTCCCCCTACACAGCGTCATTTGGATCCTCAAAGGGTCAAGAATAGAAACTTTCATTGCCTCACTCTCACAGTCTCACTCAGTCACCCTTTGAGCTCTCTCTCAACTCTGGCTCGACGCCTCAACCTTGTTGCCTTAGCCTTACTCTCATCTAATCTTTGCCTCTCTCCCTTATTGGCCACCAGAGTTCTCAACTCAGATTGCAGCTCTCCTCACTCTCATCTCTGCCTCTCTCCCTTGTCAGCTACCACACTCCTCTGTGAAAGTTGATTAGGTAAAATAAATCTTTTAAATGTGAAAGTTGTGATTTATTCTTGTTTTTTATGGCTGAATCTCTGAACATCAAAAGTACCTAATAGGTACACAAAATTTGCCTTTGCATTGAGTGTAAGATATTTGCAAATATCTAAGAGCATTGGCTACTGATGGTCATCATTTCCTTAGACTTGATTGCAAGATCAATTATATTATGTGACAATTGCATGTGAGAGTATACATATGTTTGTGTTTGTAAAGCTATATGTTGAAAATCAACTATGTATTTGGATATTTGGGGTGATGGGTCTATTTTAAAATATCAGAAATTGTATGAAACTGTAATTCTTTGACTCTGTGTATTTCAAAAATTGATGGGTCTGAGTGTTTGACTAGTTTTTTCGTCTTTTAGATTAAAATGGAAATAGAGACTGGGTCTACTCCATCACATGAAGTTGATTCCAATGCAGTGGAGTTTAGCTCAAGAGTAAGGGAAAAGGTTGATCCGGCTTGGGAACATTTTAGTTGACTTGGGAAAAGTTTGACATTTCTTATTTGTCTTGTGAAAGTTAAGATATAAAAAAATAAAAAATAAAAAATTTGAAAGATAGATCTCTAATTGAATTAGATTACTTTAGTTAATATTTTTATTTTTATTTTTATTAATTTAATGTATTTATATATATTTAAAATAATTATTAAATTAATTATGATGTCATCACAGTTCGACTCCGATTCGTCCTCAAAAACCTTGAACCTCTCCCTTTTACAGTTCAATAAATAGTCCGGGTCTAAAAACTATGTTGCATTGCAGTATGTTGCTACTATTTTAATTTTTGATTAATTACCATTTTCTTAGGATAAAAAAGAAGAATGAAAAGAAAATGGAAGATTTGCAGTTTGCCTAGAATGCAAAACGATCAAAACACATATTAAATTATTAAAAAAATTTTGTTTTTATTTATAATAATTGGGAAATGTGGAGTACATATTCTCTACATTAAAAAAGAAAACGAAAAGAAACAATACTAACCATTACAAGAATATTTCCTATTAAGCTTAGGTGATGTATTACAATTTTACCATATAAGTGTTATAATTTTCTTCTAAAAAAGGTGTTATAATTTGATGTATTAATGTTAAAATACAAAACCAAATGTTAATTAAAATTTTATTTGTTGTGCCTTTTACATAACATCAATAAGAATCATCATTGACATGTTAATTTACCCAATTTTTATAATAAAGTTAATAGTATCTTGACCTTCTTCAATTCTTTTTTACTTTTTCTTTTCCTCGATAATATTCTAGAGCGCGTTAATATATCGACGAGTGTAGCTAAAGCTTGGTACTTCCGTGCAGATTAATGCTTAAGGCTGGTTTTGGCTGGGTGTAAAATATTTTCTGAGTGTGAAATATTTTCAAGTGTTTGGCTACATTACGAAAATTGTTTTGGAAAATGTTTTCAGGTATTTTGTTGCATTCTAAAAATGCTATTTTCCTACTAGTTCCTCACATTTTCTCAGTCATTTTCTCAGCATCCAAACAAATTTTATTACAGAAAATTTCAAAATATACACTTAACACAACCAAAAATAAAAGTAAAAACATTGAGGGAGAGGAAGAAAGAGTGAGATCGGAGGGAGAAAGAGTGGCAGATTGAGGGACAGAGAGATAGATTAAGAAAGAGAGAGATCATAGTGGATGGAGGACGATGGCGGCCAGATCGGGTGGGGTTGGGGGTGGAGTGAAGTGGGTTGGTGGTCGATGGCGGCCAGATCGGCGACGTTGAGCAAGAGGGAGAACAAGATCGGTGTGTCAAGAACGAGCTCGGTCTTGGGTGGGTCAAGGACGAGATCGGTTTTGGGTGGGTCGGTCTTGGGTGGTGACGATCTAGATGGCGGCGTCGATGAGCTTCCAGCGGTGACTATAGGTGTAATCTTGCTGGTGCTTCAGGCAACACGATCTCGCCAGTGCTGGGGTGCGATGAGACCGGTGCTTCTAGTGCGATCTCCTTGCTATTTCTCTCTCTCTCTCTTCTATTTTCCAAGAATGGAAATCATCTGAAGGTAAAATAAAACCTGAAAATGAATTACGAGTGAGGCAAGGTATTTTACAGTCAACGGGAAAAATGAATTCTATCTAACCCAATTTTCTATAGCTACCAAACACAAAGTCTTCAAAGTCTTCATAGCTGTCCCATCAGGGGGGAAAAAAAGTCTTCATAGCTGCCATGCTTAGAAAGAAGCTGCATCTTCAATCTCCGATGATGGTAACACGTGACCGGGTCATGGAACTAAACTGAAAAGCGCTACTCAAGACTGCAGAACCGTACAAGTAACAGATATGGGAGTCATTTGACACATCTAACAAAAATGCCAACGTTCCCTTTACTCACTCGTATTACTCTCCAATAAGGTAGTTTGAACTGTCGTAACAAATGAAAATGATGTTTTGAGATTGTCTAGGGACATTCTCAAAAAAATCTTACATAAACAAATAAAAGAACATTATTATCCTACAAAAGAGTTTTTATTTACAGTTACTCATGTTGATTTTCGTAGTCATAAGAATGATAAATTGAACTTAAAAAAGAAAAAGAGTAGCGGCATAGTTTTGGTCATAAGTGGATGCCCATTACCCAATTTTTCATTCCAAGCTTCTTGTTCTTGAATTTCCTATATTATTCTTCAAACAAACTATAACATTAGGACTATTTAGTGGTAGACACCATCATAGTTTCATAGGCCAGTATTCTGTAAATCTTGATAAGGTTTATACCATTTTCACTTATATTTGTAAAGTTTTGTAACGATTTAAGATATTCAATATTTTATAGAAGTGAAAATAATAATTTAAATAAAAAATAAAATACTATGAATTCTCCCGTAAATATGCATTGTATTCAAATTCAAGTTGGAAAAAAAATAATAGAATGGGTGAATGTGGGGGATGATAGATAGAACCACACAAGGAAGAGGGTGGGAAAAACTAGTACTATAGCAAGATCTCATTCAATAACTCGCCTCTTCTCCTACAAAAGGAAATTTAAATCCAACTTAGTACTTAGTTTGGTCGACAATTGACATGACAATTAGTTAATGTGCAGAGAAATTAGATACCTTGTTCTAGTGGATGGGCGTGGCTTTAATAAGGATAGTTAAACTGCCCTGTTTAATGTAATAGACATGCTCATTTAAGGAGCTTGTCTTTCATGTTTCTTAATTCTTAGGCGTGGGACACGCTGAGGAGAAAAAGAGAAAAGAAAGGGACCGCTGCATTAAGGCTATTCGGCCTAAAAGGGACAGCCGAAGAAAAAAGAAAGGGGGATGCTACCTAGGCTATTTAGGGTAGTCGTTAAGAATCTATTTTAGAAAAATTTTGATATCATTTTTATAAAAAATGAAAAAATTGTCAAAATATTAATTGTTTTTTTTTTTTCTTTTCCTATAAAAACTTTCTTTAACTGAATTTTTAAAGCACTCGTTAACATTTTCCAAAAAGAAATTGGCTGAAGCAAAGTCAAGGCAAGTGAGTTGCATTATTTATTGTCATTTGATGTCAGGAGTGTGAAAGGAAGAAAAGAATAAAAAGATGAAGAAATAAAAGGAGAGGCCATTCGGCCAGTGAGTAAGAAGTTAAAAGAGGAGAAGTCCCAATGAGTGAGACTGAGAGCAGTGCAGTATTAAAGAACTGCGTGACTGAGAGCAAGCAAAAGAGAAGAGAAAAATAGAAAGAGTAAGAAAAAATTATGAGAGATACATAGTGAGGAAGAGAGCAGTAAGTGAAAAGAAAAGAGAGTTTTTTCTTTGCTAGTTGTATTTTAAGTATTGTAATATCTATTTAATATAGTGAAATTATTCAGAATTTATTCCATAGCTTTTCCTTTAAAAAAAAAAGAATTTTCAAGTAAATCTTAGTGTTTTTGTGTGGTTGTACTTCCGCTATACTTGCTAAAATTTATTCCCATTTATATATAGAATTTTTGCCAACATTCAAAGCATCAGAAGTGAGTCACTTTGTTTGGCTAATGGAATATCTTTGAAAATGGCAAACCTCAAGTCGTAGGCAGGGGACCCGACCATCTAATTGAATGATACTAAAGTTGGGTGAAGCCTAATAAATCAAAGCATTAGTGCTTGGATAATAGAAAAAGTATCACATTTTAGCCAATTAAGTTTAAAATTTACCCACATCAGACTATGCAAAATTATATTAAAATGCAAAATTATATAAAAGTACATTGTTGCTACAGTAACCATGTAAATTAATAGTATTCAATTATGTATTCTTTCTTTACGTATCTTACACAAAAAAAGAAAAAAAGAAAAAAAAAAGTAGATAGTAGTTGATGTGTGTGAAAAAAAGAGAAACAATTAAAAGAATAAAGAAAATTGATATTTTAATTAAATGTAGAATAAAATAAATAATCTAACATATCATGTTTTGAAAAAAAAAAAAAAAAACTTCTTAATCTAAAATAGATATAAAATTTTGCCCCAGCTCATGTATTTGATCAAAGATTGGTTGGTTAATGACCCAAAGGACTCTCCTTCTGAGGAAATATGTTCATTTGATCCATCATTGGTCTCTTTAGAGTGTTGAACTGATATTGAAAAATCAGTGAAATATAAATGGGTTTGGTTAATGTGTGCCCTAAAACCATTCACTTTTAGAAATATTTTTTCAAAAATTGAAAAAACTATCAATACCTTTTCAATTTCCCAAAAAAAAAATTTTAAATGAAAATTATTGTGTACCCTTCGAGCACACATTAACAAAATCCAAAATAAATTTATTGTTACCAATTAAAGGCCTTATTCTAAGACCTATAAAGCCCTAGCCCTTGGTTTTATCATGCTCTAATCCCTCCACATTGTTTCAAACGACAATAGTATTAGGTTTTAGGTTGGAAAATTCCATGACGTGTAATCTTGATGAGTCTATAACTTATCATCATAAGTCAAGTCAAGGTCAGTGTTAAAGAAACAGCTTAAAAGTTAGGAGAAATGAAGATTTTTTTTGGCATTTTATCGATGCTCAAATCAATTGAAGTGTTGGTTTCATCAGACTTTCGACTGTAGCTTGATTGATCGAAACGAGGTTTTAACACTTTCTAGAAAATGGCTCAAACGATCAATAATCTCCTGAACCTAATTAATCCATTGGATTGAGAGAATTTTTTGACCCGACCCACTATGGTGGGTCAAAAAAAATCGACCCGACCCAACCCAACTCAACCCATCACATAAATCCAACCCAACCCATATGGGTCGTGTTGAGCCTATGGGTTTGAAAATTTTTTATTATTATTATTAAATTGAGTAGAAAAAAAAATATAAATATTATTATATTAAAAAACCCAAAAATTAGTATCAATGTAATTCCTTAAGGGCAAACAACAACAATAACTAAATAACAATAGTAATTTACTAGAGTTTGTGTGAACTAATTGGTTTTTATATAGGATAGGAAGAGCTGGTTATTTTAAAAAATTTATTAATTATATAATACATATTATATATATAATTAGTATTAGTAGGAGGAAGTGAGGAAGTACTGCTCTATAGCTATTTTTTAAAAAATTATTAAATATAATATATATATATATATATATATAAGTGCCCTGGTTTAAAAAAAAATTATTAAATATATAATATATTTTAAATATATATTAAATATGGGTGGGTCGGTGGGTCAGGTCAGGTTTGGCTGGTTTGTAATTTTATGACCCAAACCCAACCCGGCCCGCTATAAAAAAAAAAAAAAAAAAAAATTTGTAACCCAACTCAACCCACCAAGGCCTAAAAACCAACCCAACCCGGTGGGTCGGATTGGGTCAGATCGGGTTTGACGGGTTGGTGAGTTTTCTGCACACCCCTAATACTCGGGCTAGACTTTAGGACTAGGCTTAAGATTTCCATTACAAAAAATCTCCGTCGCTATTATGAAAAGATCCAAAATTTTATGATAAGAATTGGTTTTCAAAAAAGTCGTGCACTATTTATCTCATTTTAAAATTGATATTTTTATTCTTACATTGACGTGGCATTTATTATTATTTTAGTTGTTATATAAGTATTAAGTGTGCTAACAGTATTACACACCATTTGTTATCTAAACGTTTTTTGTTAGTGATTTAACGATATGGATCAAATTGACTACAAGTTAAAAATAATAAAAACTAAATTAATTGCTCCTAAAATGTATAGACTAAATTAACTGTGACTCTAAAATGTGAAGATCAAAATAAAATTTTCACCTTTATATATATATATATATAAATGTTGTAAATGTGTCAAATCATAAATAACAATTAATTCTCCCTAATAACTCAAGGTTTTTAATTTTTTAAATCAAAACCCTACAGGGTAAATTGTCTATATTAACAGTTTAATCTTCCACATCGCCATCCTGTCTCTATCTCTTTCTCAATACTAAAATCAAAATTAAAGTTTAGATTAAAAATTTATTTAACCATGCATCGACTTATCCAAGATAAAGAAAACATCATTCAAAAATATAATAATAAATTTTCATTTCTTTTTGTTAAATTTCATACTTTTTTTTTTGGAGAATGTGTTAAATTTCATATTTGATTATCTACATGAATTTAACTTTGGTTTAGTTAGTATTAACTCATCATTAAATTAACCTTGAGCTGGTTAATATAGTATTAAATAAATATATTTAATTGATATTTAAATATAAAACACCTCAATTAAATTTATCGTCTTCTACCTCCAGCTCTATCGAGCTATGCAACCCTCCATCACAGATGATAAAAAAAGAGCCTTTAACTCTCCACCACACAATTTTTTTTTTTTGATAATCCCCATCACACAATCCTATTTCCATAAAGAGTAGATAGAATTATGTTGTGTCAAATCCAAATCCAACCAGATTTCCCAGCACTGGAATCAAACTTTTCACTTTGTCGATCAATATTTACATGACTCTGGAAAAGAAAAAGGGTGTTTAAACTTTAAAGTAAGGCTGTGACTTCCACTGAACTCGTTTAATGGTGGATATATGTTTAAATTCAGATGTGTTCAGTGAAAATGTTCAAATATAAATGTGCCCTCAAAGTAAATAGCCACCGTTAATAACAGTTTATTTGCCTAATATTTATTTAAAAGATTAGTTTTTAATTATATCTTTTTAGTTATTTACAAAGATAAGTTTCGCTCCCATGCTTCAAAAATCATCGTTCCAGTTTACCAAAAAGAAAAAAAAAATCCTCGTTCCACAAAATTATATACTACGAAATTTCACATCCATCAAGATCCCCCGACACACCAATCAAACTTTCTGCTTTGTCTATCAATCACATGACATGACCCTTGAATTTTTAAATTTCTTACTTTTTTTCTTCCATACGTAAAACAATATTCATTTACCTAAGTGGAATCGAAGAGTCTGTTTGTCATCATCATCTTCTTCTTCGTCTTTTTCTTTTTTTTTTTCCTTTTTTCAATATTAAATATTTTTAACGTAAACACAAAAAGAGATGAAATTTTTTTAAAAAAAATTTATAGTAGTATATATCCTAAAATGCCTTTATTTATTTATCCTATTTGGTTATGTATAATTGTTTAAATTTCTATTTTTGTCCAAGGTAAAAACTATACTCTAAGTAACTTTCAACAAATACGTAATCAACAATAAAAAAAAATAAAATAAAATAAAGTATAGTTATGTCTAATTTCAAATGGACAAAACATAGGTCCATTCTAGTTCCATCCTGATATCATAGTTAGGGTATTTAGTGAGTCCAAATCTTTTGTCTTATCAGTTGTACTCCACTTCATGCTCCACCAATAAAACTTGGACAACTAACCTCTCTCATTAAATTAAATAAATCTGACTTTAAAGAGAGAGGCTAATTGTCTCATTTAATGAGATATTTCATTTAATGAAAAAGGTTAGCTGTTCAAATTTTATTGGTGGAGCATGAAGTGGAGTACAATTGATGAGACAGAGGATTTGGACTCGTATTTAGTAGCCTAACAATTTTTCGCATATTTTAGATCACATTAATTTCCACATTTTGTTTTGGCAAACTCTAAACGCCTTTTGAGTAAATGAAGTGGTGAACCTTGTGTATGTTTGGATTAGTTTTTTTTTTTTTTTTTAATGAAAATTTTATTTCTTAGAAATAGACAAAAGTATAGTTATATCTTTAAAAATAAATAAATAAATCTCGTTAAAAAAATTCTACATATACTAATACAAATGCATGCTCTCCAATATCAAAAGAACTTTCAGAGTGAGCTTTGTTTATTTTTGGAAAAATTGCACTTTACCCACTTATGGTTTGGCTCGTTTTAACAATGTCCATCCGTAGTTTAAAAATTGTCACTTAATTCACCTGATGTGGCCTTCGTTAGACCCCTATTACCCACCTTTGCCCTTTTTGTTAAAAAATCCTCTTTACTATATAAGCCAAAATTAAAATCCAAATAGAACCCTAAAAAGAAGAACAAGCTCTCTCCCTCTCTTTACCTTAGAATCCCTAAAAATCCCCAAACTCATAATCCCTTTCTCTCTTCATTTAGATTGCCCTAGTGAAATTTGAACATTTGCAAGCAAGGAGGTATATTGAAGCTTGGGTTTTTTTGTTTACTTTTTCAAAGTGCTATTTGGTTGTTTTGAAAATATAGAAAAGAAAAGTAAATTCAAAAATTTAGAGATCTGGATTTCTTTTTTCATTTTTTTTTTTTACATTATTTGGGACCTGAATGAAATGGGTTTTTAGTTTTTCCTTGCCTTTTGGTTATTGTGTAATGAAATTTGTTAGATGTTGTACTTGTTTGATTGGTGAGAATGTATTCGTCTATTCAAAAAGAATAAGTAAAGTGAATATTTTATTACTCCACTTAGATATGAGATTGTTTGAGGACTTTGTGAAGACTATACCCTATAAAGGTGGAGCTTTTATTGTATAATTAGAAATCAAGCTAGATTTCCTCAAAAAAAGAAATCAATCTAAATTCTTATCTTTTTTTGGGGCGGGGGTATAGATTTGTGTAAAAATGAATTTCATTCTTAATTGTTGTTGATGGCGGTTTTGTGAGAAGTACTTTATATCTGATTTTGGTTGATGGAGAAATTTACATCTTGGAGATTTTTGATCCTGTGGAGTTCAATAAGTGGGTCGCGACTACCATGGCTTCAGAAATTGTGTTACAAATTAGGTTGTAAAATTACTTGTGTGTTCAAAGGATTGTGTTCATTTAAGGTGTTGTTCTATGAAGAATTAAGTAGTCAATTTGAATAGATTGCTGGGTTTTTTTTTTTTTTTTTTTTTTTTTTTTTTTTTTTTTTGCATAATTCTTTTTTTTAACTTGCAAATCTAGGTTTTTTTTAGAGAACCCAGCAAAAGAAAGTGGATTAGAGTTTTATTTTATGATTGTTCTATGAAGAGTTAAGTAGTCAATTTTTGGATTTAGCAGTGGAAGGCTAGCAAATTTGTGGGTGTATGTTCACATGGATTTGTGGCTTTGTTTGTAACTGTAGGTGTATTGGTTTTCTTTTATATTTTATGTGAAGAAAAAGAAGAAGGAGAGAAAAGAGGAGAGAGACATAAAATATAATGAAAAAGACATATTTACCTCTATTTTTAACAGTGAAAGGGGAGAGGTGGGTAACAGGGGTCTAACGGAAGCCATCTCAGGTGGGTTAAGTAACAATTTTTAAACCACGGGTGGGCATTGTTAAAACCAGTCAAACCACAGGTGGATAAAGTGCAATTTCTCCTTTATTTTGCACTTGATAACAAATTATCAAAGGTGTTTTGTGTAATTGTTACAAATAACATCTCTATGAAATAAGGACATGTCTTATATTTGTAAGTTTCCTTTTCATATGCCAGGAATATTATATGTAATCATAATAAAAAGAAAGGCAAATTATAACTTACCCACTTGTGGTTTAGCTGAAATTTAAGTTGCCTACCTGTAGTTTATAATTTGACACTTTACCCACCTAAGGTTTAACTAAAATTTAAGTTGTCTACCTGTGATTTAAAATTTCATTATGCAAGTATTTCGATGGATATTTTTTTATCTTATTTGATTTTGTATTTTTATGTCTTTTGTATTTTTGGGGAAGAGAGACATAAAAGTAAAGTAAAATAACATATTTAACTATGTTTTTAACAAATGTGAGTTATAGAAATCTAACTGAGCCAATCTCATGTAGGTAAAGTGTCAAATTTTAAACCATATGTAGGCAACTTAAATTTTGACCAAACCACATTTAGGTAAATTGTAATTTACCCTAAAAAGTAATATACCTAGACCAAAGAAAATGGAATGTATTTTTAGATTTCGTGTTATAGATTGTAGGGTCCATATAGCTGGAGGTGGAATAGAGAAGATAGAAAAGAAATGAAAGAAAAGTGGAGAGGAAATATTTTTAGTGAGTGTTTGGTTGGAATGAGGAAATACATTAGGGTCCATATATTTTTTGTTACTCGATTGTGCCTTTTCTCTTTAGTTTTTTGGTCCTTTTCTTTACTTTTCATTCAGTTGGTTTTTTTATTTATTATTTTTTGGTTGTACTTCATTTGTTTTATTTTGTTTTTCTACTTCGTCAAGGTTTTTTTCTTTCTTTCTAATTTGTTACTTTTTTAACTAGTATGAGCATAAAAGTAAATTTATACAAAGTACATTTTCTATCTTTCTACTTTTTTATCTCTAAATCAAACATAATGAGAGAAAACTAAAAGTTTTTTGTCTCCTCCCACTTTTCTATCATTTCTCCATTTTCTATCCTCTCACTTTTAACCTTTCCAACCAAACTGGTCCTTATAGAATGCATTAAGTTGGGGTGAAAACACGAGGGATAGAAAATGTGGGAGAAAAAATAGGGGAGAGGTGGAAAAATGGTGAAGAAATTGGTGTAGCCAAAGCAGTTTTCACCTCGGGTCCACCAAAACTCTATCTCTCCAATTTAGAGAGAAAATAGGATGGAAAAGCAAAAGCTCCTTGCTATTCTAGACAATATTACCCTTGCACCATGTTCAATATTTTTTTGAAATTTTTCATTGTTTCTTTATTTTTTAGTTTTTACTTTTTTTTTTCTTTTTCTTATGTTGTCTCATTCATTTCTCTCTTCTCCCTCTTTTCTTCTTAATCTTCTATTTTTGGTACTTATATGTTATTTTTCTCGTCAATTTTGGTTTTTTTTTTTTTTTTTTTTGTTCTTGAATTTCTTATGTTTTGTTTTTTATTTTTTTTTTTTTTTATTTTAAATGTGAAGTGCTCATTCATAGAATTTCAAAAACAGTTTTTTAATAAAAATATAATTAGTTACTTTTTCTTTTATCTAATAGGGATATAATGGTAAAATTCAAACAAATTTTTATTTTCTATTCTTTCTCAACAAAATAAAAGAGTTTTCCTTCCCCTTACTTTTCTACTCCAACTAAATATCATAAAACTAAAATCTTTTATATTTTTCAACTTTTCTATTTTTTGTCCATTTTTAATTTTTTTACTTTTTCATTCTTCCAACCAAACCACACCTTAGGATGTGTTTATTTGGATGTGAAATAGGATGGAAGAAAATTTTTTGAGAGAAAATAAAAAGAAAAACTTTTTAGAGTGTGTTTGATTGGGTATGGAGAAAGGTAAATAAATGGTAGAACCAAAGCATTTTCTCTCCAGACCTATCAAAAAGTTTTTTTCCAAAATAGAGAGAAAACAAAGATGAGAAAGCTCATGGAATGAGCTTCAAAAAATACCCCTCCAATTAGATTTCACCTCCGAAGTGTTGGTGTTTTTTTTTCCTTTGATTTTTTCTTTTTCTGTTAACGTGTTGGCTTGTCTATTCTTTGATTTTTTTTTTTTTTTCTTACTCTATTAACGTGTTGGCTTCCTTTTTCTTTCTTTTTGCTTGTTATCATCGTGTTGGCCCTTTTTTTCCTTTTTCTTTTTTTTTTTTGGTGTTGGCTTCTTTTCTTTTTTCTTTTTTTTATTAAATTTTAGAAAACACTTTTGGTTTTTTTTTTTTTTAAACTTTAATGAAGTATCCGTCTATATACAATTTTATTTAAAGTATAAATGTGTTATCTTTTATTTTATTTTCATCTATACACAATTTTTTTAAAATAATAAAATATTATAGTAAATTTATATAAACTTTATTTTCAATTAAACAATAAATTTTTCATCTTTCTACTTTTTTTACCATTTCAATCAAACATATCTTTTCACTTTTCCGTTACCCCTTTATTTTATACTCTTTTATTTTTCCATTCTCTAACCAAACTGGCTCTTAGAGACAGTGACCGTGGGATAATGAGTAACTTAAAATGGAAAATATGACCAGAATTGCATTGTCAACCAGAAAGAAATCAATGATTCTCCACCTCGGGCTAATAGAGAACTATAATAATAGAAGCTAAATTCTCTTCTTGCCGTGTCTTGCTTGAGAAAATGATATTTCAAGTGCTTTCCATTGTACTTTAACAAAGGTCACCAAGATGCACATGCATTTGTTTCTTTACGCGTACAAAAATATCAAATATGTGCTGCTGTGATGCATATTTCATTGTACGTCCAGTTGCTTTATTATTGTCTTCTTATCGTTAGTCAAGTAGTCATTGAAAAAAAATCCCAGAAACCTCAAATTGTATAATTTTATGAATTATTAGGTTCTTCACAAATGAGTCGGTATACCAACCATGACCAAAAAATCCAAGAAATGTCTCCCTAAACTAGCAAGAAGAATAGGAGTCATGGTCATCCCAGTGAACATTTGAAAAATATATGCCTCCACTCAGAGACAACAGCAGCCAATGGAAGTTGGTTTCTTTCTCATATTTCACCTCCTTTGTAATTTATGTATATAAGACACACATTAATCATTTATTTTTAAAAATATTTTATAAAAAATTAAAAAAACTTTAAAAAAATGTACACCCTACAAACACACGTTAGTAAAACTCTTTTATTTTATATCACGGTAATATATCTAATTTATCAAATCTCTCTCACAAGATTTGGTATGTTAGTTTATGAGAGAGATTTGATATATTACCTTTATATCAAATACCTTCTCGCACCAACGGTCATCGTCAGATTTGATATATTACAGTGATACAAAATACCTTCCCGTGCCAACGGTGGTCAGTGACCGGAGCTTTCAGTTTGGCACTGAGAAGGAGTCATGCGTGGCATCCGTGTGATACCTTCTGACAAAAGAAAAGAGAAAGTAAGCAAGTGATCTGTGTGAACGCAAATTTCTCCCTTTTGTGAGTTTTTTGCTTTTGTTTTTTTCTAAAGAAGAAATTTGGTAAGACGTGTGACAGAAAGAATGCAGCTTTAATCATAATTTTTGAAAATGAAAACAAGACAAGAAATTTAGTCAGACCGTGTAGATTTAGTCAGACCGTGTGACAAGATAATGCATCTTTACTCGTATGAAAGTGACAAGTCGAAAACACGGTTACCCAAAAAAGTGTGGAAAACACACCTACCAAAAAAAAAAACGAAAGGTGGAATCTGAAGACACGAGCACGTGAGAACTGAGAATGGCTCAAGCTTTTGAAGTTTGAGGCCTGGTTTGTCTGTTAGGCCCTTTCAAGCAATCTTATTATCATTTAAAACACACTAACATATTTTTTTAAGTAAATATATATTAAAAACATCCGAATAATATTATATAAACTCCTCTATTAAACACTTTTTCACACACTTATATGTTCGTTATTTTTTTTTAAGTCACGTATTAAATGTTTCTGGAACAATTATTAATAAATTATATCTAAAAGGTATTAATACTACTCTTATAAAAAATATAAAAAATTATCAAAAAAAATCATTATTCTATAATTTATCAATAAAATGTTTATAAAAATAATTTTTAAACCAATATCTTTAGAGCATTTGTTAGCATTTTTCTTTTAATGATGGGATTTTGTACATAATTCTTTTTTGTTTCCTTTTTTTTTTTTTTTTTTTTAATTATAGAAGAATGAGATTTGAATTATATACTTCTCAATTGAAAATATTAGATTTTGTTAATTCAGCTAAAAAATTGACAAAGTTCTTATAGTTTAGAATCTCATATATATATATATATATGGGTATAATTTAATAATAAAATAAAATATAAACACGTACCGAATATATAAATTTATATCTAATAAATAATGATTGTTTATTGTATTATCAATTATGGAAAATTTTGATAAATTTGAATTATTTTTAGCTAAACAAACAAATGGTATTGAAAATCATAATCTTTCAAATATCTTCTTCTGATGTTAGATATTACATAATTAGATATATGATTGAGGTTTTTATGGTTCATTTATATTATATTCTTTGTATTTTGCACCGAATTATACTTCAATTCTAATTGGATTTTATTTCAATTTTGGCTTTAAATAAATAAATATATATATATATATATATATATAAAAGTGAAACTGTAAAGTACTTTAGATGAACTAAATTAGGAATTCAGGATGATTGCTGCATTGTTTTTAGGAATTCAGTTTATTCATCATATGCTTAGAGAGTGGCACACTATCTAGCAAGAAGAACCAATTAGCTTCGTAGTATTGTAAATTGGTGGGTGGGAGGGATTCCATATTTTTTTACATAGTAAACTAGCATATGAAGTACTCCATTTTTAGCAATGAAATGAAATTATTTCTGATTATAATTTTTTTTTTAAAGATATGACAATATAAGTTAGCTAAAATATACATTTTGGGTGAAATTTTCTTCTCGGTTCTTACGTAATATTGGCGTGTTTCATTGATATCCTTGCACTTAAAATATTCAGATGATGATTAACTGATTCTTAAAAATAAATGATGATTAAGTACAAATAGTCTGGGCCAAGAGCCTTTGAAGCTTTATTGGCACACCTCTTAATATTTCTAACGAAAACTTCTAGAGTTCAAAATCCTTCTTTGCTATTGTAACTGTTAAATTATCAACCAAAAGAAAAATACTATAGATTGTCGTAGTTCGACTCAGCTTGTCTTTTAATTGCAGTATATGACAAGCTTGGTTGATTATTCCAGTTTGCAAAGAAATTTAAAGATGCTTCATATTTTATGTAGGATTAGGCTGAGCGTTCTCAATTTTATAAGCATTGGCCTTTGAGAAAAAAAAAAAAAAAAAAATATATATATATATATATATATATATATATATATATATAGATGCTACTTTCTAGTGTGCTGTTTAAATTATACTGATTTGATTCAGAAATGTAGCATTAAATTTGGTTCACCATAATGTTACATTATACCGTAATATTACATTAATATAATTTTATATAAGAATATAGCATTACATAGTTAAAGAATGTGATGAGATTAAGCTAAGATGTAATATATTTTATAATTTTAAATTATGGTAATGTTTTAAAAAAATAAAATAAACAAAAAAATTTAATGTCATATCATAGTTATGTGCATCACATTAAGAACACATCACAGTGAACCAAATGCCCCCGTTAAGTGTTTGTTTTTCTCTGTCACTATAAAACTAAGAACCATACCGTGGAGATGATTCCATTTCTATTCTTCACTTAGGTGTATCCATTATTACTTTTATCAATTAGCTAGATTTTACAACTGAAATTTAATTTTGTGCCATGTGTCTTAAATTATTTATTTTTAGAAAAAATTTTATTTCTTAATTTTGGAATCAAATATGGGATCACATCATAAATATTTATCCAAGTGAGTTATTGCGTACAAAAATTAAAGAATCTAGAATTAATGAACATAAAAAAAAATTAAAAAAATGGAAAATGAAAAATTTACATTTTCTATATAATAATATTCTTACAAGACTTTTTAAAAAGTTAAAAAAATGATTATCAATAATACTTAAATTATATATGTGAGAATTATATATATATATATATATATATATATATATATATATATATATATATATTTTAATATATCAATACAAATGTATGGGCTTATAAGCTAATAAAATTATGGATAAGAAATCATTCAGGTCAATGTTATTACAATGTGGACTGAATCGGGAATATAATTTTTTAGTTTCACGATTAGAACGATAGAACACATCCTCTGACATAACAGCGATTATAGCGGAATACAGATGTTACATCAATGATTCTGCCGAAGAAGAAATTAATCAATAGGCCTTATAGAGGATAAAACAAGCTGGGGGATCTTTCTGCGTGCATAGTAAGAATTTATGAGATAAGAGATTCGTTGGAGTTGTGAGGGGAGAAAACCCAGCCAAAGGCATTGGGCCCAAGGCCCTACCTACGGCCCACCATTTCCCGAAGAGCTGAAAAAGCCTGGTTAAAGGCTCGGATAACATCTGGTGAAGGGTGTCCATGATTCGAGGATGGGTTCGACGATCCGAGGAGTCCAATACCCTCGGATCTGACGTTCAACCTTTTGCAGCCCGAACGATTCTCTCGGCAGGTGTAGTGACAGAATGGGCCTCGGACGCGGGGGAACGTAACTGGATCGGAGAAGCATCTAAAAGACAGACCTCAACCACCGCATTAAATACACCACACCTACCTCCCTGGCCGCATTAATGTGGAAGAGACCCCTGAACAGTATCAACCTGCTATCGCCACTTACATAAGGCTGGGGAACACCCTTGATGGGACAAGCACTCAAGTGGATGTCTGGATGATGAACAAGTGGACGATCAAGATAGAGTGAGGAGGTACTATATAAGTAGGAAAATCCCCTAATGGTGAGGGAGAGAATTCACAGAGAAAAAAGTGTATTATTGGCTGTAGCACCAAGAATTGTAACCCTCCAAGGGAAATCACCTCTTCGGACGTTGTTCTTATACCCATCCGAGTAGTTATTAATTAGAATTCCTTCACTAGTGCGGCTGTTGCACACTGTTATTTTTGCTTTTCGCTTTGCTCTTTCACCCACACTCTACAAAATTCATTGTTTTGGGTTCAGTGGGCTCCAAATCCATCCCTCCTTGGGCTTGGGCCGCCAAACCTGACCCTACAATTGGCGCCGTCTGTGGGAAGAACACGTGCAGGAGTGAAAACAACAGTCGACAATGGCAGGACTAGGCGAACAACAGGCAGAATCCAGAGCATCCCAGCACGTGGACCATTTCGTCAACTTAGAGAGGAGACAAAACCGCGAGGGGAGCGTGCACACTGTGTGTCTTAGCCAGAGCCAATCACAGGGCGGAAGCCACATGGCCCATGCAAAGGAGAACCGTGATCTGCAGTTGGAGGTGGAAAAACTAAAGAGGGAGTTACGCTACGCGAAGAGGAAACGGGCCTCCTCATACTCTGAGGATGATCTTGATGACGAACAGGATGTCTCTTATCAACACAAGTCCAGGACACCAGCCAGTGAGTCCTACACTTATGAGGAGGAGTCTCATCGTAAGCAACAACGTAGGATTCCATCACGTGGAGACATGGAGAACGATGCCATGAATAGGGCTCTGAACCAGATTTCTAAATCACCCTTCACCCGCAGGATTGATGGGGCTAGACTTCCTCGGCGTTTTAACCAGCCCACTTTCACCATCTACAACGGTAAGACTGACCCCGTAGAGCATGTGAGTCAATTTAACCAAAGGATGACTGTCTACTCCAGAGACGAGGCTCTTATGTGCAAGGTCTTCCCCTCCAGTCTGGGACCTGTCGCCATGAGGTGGTTTGATGGTCTGAAGGCAGGCTCCATCAACTCCTTCAAGGAGCTTACTCAAGCATTCGGCTCCCGTTTCGTCACGTGCCGAAGGGTGGCCAGGCCTTTTTCTTCGTTGTTGTCACTGTCTATGCAGGAGTCTGAGTCATTGAAGGCATACTCAGACAGATACTGGGAGATGTTCAATGAGGTGGAGGGCAACAATGATGCGATGGCCCTCAGCACGTTCAAGCTAGGCCTCCCCGCCGACCATGGATTGAGGGCATCTCTATCTGGCAAGCCGGTCACGAACGTACGACAGCTAATGGACCGCATAGAGAAGTACAAGAGGGTTGAAGAAGATCGGCAGCAGGGCAAGGGAAAGGACAAGATTGTCTCTCAGGACAGGAGGGAGTCGCGGTCAGACCGTTATAATTACAGCAAGCCCAGGAGGACTTTGCCGGGCAATCAGGATTGACGAATCCTCAAGCGGTTAATACCGTGTTCAAAGAGCCAGTGCATCAGGTCCTGGAAAAAATCAAGAATGAATCGTTCTTCAGGTGGCCGAACAAGATGGTAGGAAACCCAGAGAAACGCAACCACAATCTATACTGCCAGTACCATCAGGACCATGGGCACACCACGGAAGATTGCAGGAGCCTGTGGGATCACTTGGACCAGCTGGTTCGCGACGGTAAACTGAAACACCTCTTGCATCCCTCCAGCGGCCAAGGGCAGGCGGGTTCAAGGACGCACGGAGTTGATCCCTCAAAGCCACCGCTAGGCACCATAAACGTCATCCTCGCCGCGCCGGGGAGAACGGGTCCTGGCCATTGAAAGTCATGTCGGTAGGCCGACCATCAACTGGGGAGCCATGCCGAGAACCGAAGAGAGCTGAGTCGGTTGCCCCCTTTATCATGGGATTCTCGGATGAAGACAAGATCGACACCATCCAACCCCATGATGACGCACTAGTCATCACCCTCAGGATAGGGGGGTACGATGTGAAAAGGGTGATGGTGGATCAGGGCAGTGCTGTGGAGATAATGTACCCGGACCTCTACAAGGGGCTGGGCCTGAAGCCCCAAGACCTGACGCCGTATGATTCTCCCCTCTTGAGCTTTGAAGGACGTCTGGTCATCCCAAAAGGCCGGATACGCTTACCCGTGCAGTCTGGCTCCGAGGTGGTAGAACTGGACTTTATAGTTGTGGACGCATATTCGCCCTACACGGCACTCGTGGGCAGACCCTGGATTCATGCGCTTGGAGCCGTTCCTTCGACTTTGCACCAGAAGATCAAATATCCGTCGGAAGGGCAGATACATGAGATCCGAGGGGACCAGTCCGTCGCCCGACGGTGCATGGTGGCTGCCATCCAGCATAAGGCCCCGCCCGAGTCCTCGGACGTGACGGGGGGGAATTTATAGCAATCACAGTCCCGAGGAGTTCCCTCTGGAGTGCCAGATGAAGACACTCGGTGTGAGGAGCTAACCAGAGTGGTCATTGGAGACGATCCTGACAGGTTCTTCCAAGTCGGATCTCAGCTGCCTCTTCAAGAGAAGGAGGAGTTGATAGAGTTCCTCAAGAAAAATCTCGATGTATTTGCCTGGAGTGCGTACGAAGCCCCCGGGGTTGACCCGGAGTTTATATGCCATCACCTGAAAGTGAATCCCCTAATCACCCCCAAGAAACAGCCTATTCGGCGCCCATCCAAGGAACATGCCGAGGCAGTGAGAGATGAGGTAGCGAAACTCAAACAAGCTGGGGCTATCAAAGAAGTTTTTTACCCCGAGTGGCTCGCAAACACCGTGGTGGTGAAGAAGAAGAGTGGGAAGTGGCGAGTGTGCGTAGATTTCACGGATTTGAATAGGGCATGCCCCAAAGATCCGTTCCCTATGCCAAAAATAGATCAGTTGGTGGATGCCACTGTCGGCCACCCTCGGATGAGCTTCCTGGACGCCTTCCAAGGCTACCACCAGATACCATTAGCCCTAGAGGACCAGAAGAAAACTGCTTTTGTCACCCCTATTGGCAACTACCACTATAAAGTGATGCCGTTCGGCTTGAAGAACGCGGGAGCTACCTACCAGAGGATGATGACCAGGATGTTCGAGCCATGGCTGGGCAAAAATATCGAGGTTTACATAGACGACATGGTAGTGAAGAGCAAGGTCGTAGCTGAGCACGTAAGAGACCTTGAAATTACTTTTGAGACCCTACGAAGGCACAAGCTACGTTTAAATGCTTCTAAGTGCTCGTTTGGGGTAGGGTCCGGCAAGTTTTTAGGATACATGGTCACCCACAGGGGAATTGAAGTCAACCCCGACCAGATAAAGGCCATCAACGACCTACGTGCTCCTCGGAATCCCAAGGAGGTCCAGAAACTGACCGGAATGACTGCGGCCCTCAATCGGTTCATCTCCAGGTCGGCAGACAGATGCCGTCCTTTCTTCTCTCTACTCAACAAATGGAAGGGATTCGAATGGACTGAGGAGTGTGCTCTGGCATTCCAGCAACTCAAGGATTATCTGGCTCGGCCACCCATCATGTCCAGCCCCGAGCCCGACGAGGTGCTGTTCGCCTACATCGCTGTAGCCCCCTATGCAGTGAGCCTAGTGCTAATACGATCGGACTCTGGAGTGCAGAGGCCTGTTTATTACGTAAGCAAGTCGCTGCATGACGCCGAGGTCCGTTACTTGCCTCTAGAGAAAGCTATCCTTGCAGTGGTGCTTGGTACGCGGAAGCTACCTCACTACTTCCAAGCCCACACGGTCATCGTTCTAACACAGCTACCACTCAAAGCGGTGCTCCGAAGCGCCGATTATACTGGTCGGATTGCTAAGTGGGGTACAATCTTAGGGGCTTTTGATATAAGGTATATGCCCCGCACTTCGGTTAAGGGACAGGTTCTTGCTGATCTGGTGGCTGAGTTCACGGAACCCCAAGCAGAAGAAATAGAACCCCCGTCAGGCATGGATGAAAAATCAGTTGGCATGATCTCCCAACAGAATCCCCCCCATTGGGAAGTGTACGTCGATGGCGCGGCAAATCAGAGAGGTTCCGGAGTTGGGTTAGTACTGATATCCCCTGAGAAAATCATTATCGAGAAATCGTTAAGGCTGGACTTCTCAGCAACGAATAATGAGGCGGAATATGAGGCTCTGTTGATGGGAATGACTATGGTCCGAAGAATGGGTGGGAAGTCTGTGGAGTTGTTCTCGGACTCGAGACTGGTAGTAGGCCAAGTACAAGGCGAGTTTGAGGCAAAGGACGAGAGAATGCAGGGGTACTTGAGCCGTGTTAAACACCTCCAATCAGAGTTCGACTTTTTCAAATTGCTGCATATCCCCCGAAGTGGCAACTCACACGCTGACTCTTTAGCCACGCTTGCCACCTCTTCGGTGCAGGACCTGCCGAGGATCATCCTCGTCGAGGACTTGCTCAGGCCTACAGAAACAAGACCAGAGGCAGTCCAGGTTCACCAGGTCAGGGCAGGGCCTTGCTGGATGGATCCCTTAATCAAATTCCTCAAAGAAGATATCTTGCCTGAAGGGAAGGATGAAGCCGATAAAGTTTGGAGGAAAGTGGCAAAGTTCTGGCTATCCGAGGACCGGAAACTGTACAAACGCTCCTATTCGGGACCATATTTGCTGTGTGTACACCCCGAAGCGACTGAAATACTGTTGGAGGAGCTGCACGAGGGAATCTGTGGGAGCCACACTGGAGGTAGGTCCTTGGCTCACCGAGCTCTCACCCAAGGCTACTGGTGGCCTAACATGCAAAAGGAGGCGCATGAATACGTCAAAAAGTGTGATCAGTGTCAACGCTTTGCTCCGAACATTCACCAACCGGGAGGAAATCTCAATCCGCTATCTAGCCCATGGCCCTTCGCCCAATGGGGCTTGGATATTGTGGGACCTTTCCCCAAAGCTGCAGGAAACAAGAAATTCATCCTGGTCGGAACAGACTATTTTACCAAGTGGGTCGAAACCGAACCGCTAGCCAATATCAGAGACATTGATGTGCAAAAGTTCGTGTGGAAGAACATTGTCACTCGATTTGGAGTTCCTCACACTCTCATCTCAGACAATGGCTTGCAATTTGATAGCAGGGCATTCAGGAACTACTGCAGTGAGTTGGGAATTACGAACAGATACTCCACTCCTGCCTATCCCCAGGGCAACGGACAAGCGGAAGCCGTCAACAAAGTCATACTGAATGGCTTAAAGAAGAGGCTAGATGATGCGAAGGGCAGATGGGTAGACGAGCTGCCGCACGTACTCTGGACTTACAGGACTACGCCTCGTCGGTCTACCGGGGAAACCCCCTTTTCAATGACCTATGGGGCCGAAGCTGTCATCCCTCTGGAAACCGGGTTCCCAACGATAAAAACAGGCACATTCAATCCAACCGACAACGATGAACAATTGCAGAAGAGCTTAGACTTGATTGAGGAAAAGAGGGAGAATGCAATGGTTCGGCTGGCACACTATCAACAAAAACTCA
The DNA here is from genome assembly GCA_030445155.1 of Quercus variabilis. Lineage (NCBI taxonomy): Eukaryota > Viridiplantae > Streptophyta > Magnoliopsida > Fagales > Fagaceae > Quercus > Quercus variabilis. The sequence goes on from CP129451.1 coordinate 44,204,599, forward strand.
GGCAAGGTTATGACGCTAACGTAAAGGCAAGACCCCTAGAACCCGGTGATCTGGTGTTGAGGAAAGTTGTGGGCACGGCGAAAAACCCAGCTTGGGGAAAATTGGGACCTAATTGGGAGGGACCATACCGCATCACCTCTGGAGCAGGCATCGGAGCATATTTTTTGGAAGACCTTGACGGTCATGTAATACCACGTCCGTGGAATGTAAACAACTTGAAGAAGTACTTTTATTAATCAAGCCTTTTTCGTCAGCCAGCATGTCCACTGTGTGTCAACTCAGTGTTTAAACTTAAATCCAAATCATGCCTGTAGTCCTCGGACCAGATGATTTGGGTTAGTTAACACTCCATCAGTGTTTAAACTTAAATCCGAATCATGCCTGTAGTCCTCGGACCAGATGATTTGGGTTAGTTAACACTCCATCAGTGTTTAAACTTAAATCCGAATCATGCCTGTAGTCCTCGGACTAGATGATTTGGGTTAGTTAACACTCCATCAGTGTTTAAACTTAAATCCGAATCATGACTGTAGTCCTCGGACCAGATGATTTGGGTTAGTTAACACTCCATCAGTGTTTAAACTTAAATCCGAATCATGCCTGTAGTCCTCGGACCAGATGATTTGGGTTAGTTAACACTCCATCAGTGTTTAAACTTAAATCCGAATCATGCCTGTAGTCCTCGGACCAGATGATTTGGGCTAGTTAACACTCCATTAGTCTTCCTCAGTTATGTTCAAATCGAAACCGAGGGACAATAACCTATGTTTAATCTGGAAAGGGACGCGAGACTCGCATAAGTATTCATTCCAACCATTACTCATCAACAACTCTTATTTGGCCTATCCTTTTCAATGTTAATTCCGATTACTCACGTCATCAATATGACGTATCAATCAAGTTACTTGCATTTTTATGTCATAATTGCAACGTGTAGTTATGTGTGTGGCAATAATGAGTAATAAAACATGTATCAAAAACATCGAAGGCAAATGGGGAACTATTCCATTAAAGAAAGGAGGTCTACATATAGAGTCAACAAAACAAAAAAAAGGGAAAGTTACAATTCCTTAAGCAAAGAACAAAAAGTACAAGTGCAAAATGAAAGCCCTATGTATCTACTTTTTCGCTGGAGGAGGCCCAGGGTCAGCAGCGTGGCCTGTCCGTTCAGATGCTTCGGAGGCTTAGTCCTTGGCTTCAGCAGGAACTTTCTCTTTGCCCGAACCATTGGCCGGCTCAGCTGGTTTGCCCTTGTCGTCCGGCTGTTCCTGGAGGGTCTCTGGAGTCTGAGTGGCAGGGAGGTCTGATTCTGGGAGCTCTCGGATCTCAGGATGATAATACACGCTCCCAGGCAGCCTCAGCTCCGAATCGGCCGAAACCCCAGCGGCATCCAAGGCTTTGCCCCAACTTACGAGGCAGTAGTCTCGGCTGACCGAGGCGAACTGCTCCACAAGCTGGGATGTAGTCGTCTCTACCCCCATCTGGAACGCCGCCTTCCTCTCGGCCTCAACTGCCTCCTTAGCTAGCCTGGCATTTTTCTCAAACACCTGGGCACTCGCCTTGGCCTTCTGCAATTCAGCTCTTAGACCTTGCACTAGCTCCCTCTCGGTTGCCAGGTTGATCTCGGACATGCGTAATTGGCTACGCTGTTCCTCGGCTTGCTTTTCAGCAATTTTAAGCCCGGCCTCGAGGCTTCGCTTTTCGGTGAGCGCCCCTTTCAGCTCCTCGGACATCCGAGCATGCTCCTCCTTCAGCTGACCAAGAGATGCCTCCGCCTCAAGCTGGGATTGGGATGTCGCTCGGGCTTTAAGCCACGACTCCTCGTTCATTCCCTCGGCCACGTAAACCTGCTGTGTAAGCTGCATAACAACGTCTCCAGCATCAAACTAAGGAATAAAGCCGATCAAACATAAAACCTATACTTAGGGAGGGTACACTTACCAGGGCCAAATCCCTTTTAAGGGACATGAACAGCTCCTTTTGGGAGAAGCGCCCGAAGGAGGTCATATCATGTGGGAGGAGGAGCGGCTGCTGTAGGGCCTCGGCGACGTAGCCTGCCCTCCCTCCATCGTAATTCCTGAGGGAGGTATCCCACAGGATTGGAGCGCCATCCAGCTCCAATCTTGGCGACCAGATTCGCGGTCCCCCTCCTCGGCGCACGTCTGCACCAGTGGGCTCCTCTCGGCTCTCGAGAGAGGAAGCCCTGTGCGTCCTGCTGTCCTTCGCCACCTTTTGCTGCTTGCCCCCCTTGGCCGGTGGCACCTATTTCCCCCCAACCTCATTGTGGGGTCTCTTTTTCTGAAGGTTTGGCATCACCTTTAAATTTGGGTTAGGGACTTGGGTAGGCGCAGGAGGCGCAGGAGGAAGTGTCGCCACTGCCGTGGAGGTCCCAGCACCTTTCGGATCGGGCTTTTGGCCTCTGCCCTTCATCAGGAGCCTCAAATCCATGTCGTCTTCGTCCGAGGAGTCCTCTAAGTGAGCGGCTAGCAAATTAAGACGGACGTCCGGCCGATCGTAGGTTTCTTCCTCGGCGTCAGAGACCTCTACCACCTGCTGAACTCCTGAAGCGTCTCCCTCGAACCGAAAGCCGTCTATCTGCTCTTCTAGTGAGGAAGTTGAAGAGCCGACCCCCTCACCTTCAATCTCTTGTCCGGGGAGAACTTGCTGGAGGGGTTGAACAATGGGAGGCACGTTCCGAGGATTTGGGTGCGGAACAGGTTCAAGATCGTATGGCGCCAAGAAGTTCGTCCGACCAACGTCAATTCTTGCTAGGCGATGATCTCCCTGTACGATTGTGTTGCCGGCCGGTTGGATACTCTTCGGCTTTGCTGTGTATCCGAGGATGAGGGGAGCAGACCGCAGTTGCCCGTCCTCGCTCACGAAGATCTCTGACCTCAAAAGGAAGTTGAGGGCGGCAACGTTTGTTAGGCTAAGTCGAGGAGAAACGTGTCTTTTATCTGTTGCATGGCAGTACAAAAAAGAGGGGTCAATCTCAAAAACAGAAAAGTAAAAAAAAAAAAAGAAAAAACGTCAAAAAACGAGATCCCTAAGCCTACAGTTAGTGAGCCTAGATCAAACGTCCCACCTGGCTCCCCAAGCCTGGTCGGGCAACCATTGCCGTCATGCCAGGCGCCCGAAATGATCACGTAGTCGTCCTTCATCCCTTTGTTGGACTTGGGAAGACAGGAGATGAGCCTGACAACATCCGACCGGGATTTTAAGTAGTACCCGGCGTCTTGCTGGCTGTGGCATTCGTACATATGTACTACGTCCAGCCAGGTGAGGCCCAACCCCAGATGGCGCTCAAGGTCCTCAATCGCTCCTAGGCTCCTAAACATGTTGGGCGCACACTGCCAGGGTGTAAGCCTGTGGTTCCGAAGGTAGTTGGTGGTGATGGGACCCATGGGGATTGTCATTCCTCCTTCTTTGAAGGCGATGAGGGGGATCACCACCTCCCCCGTTTTGCGTTCTGTTAGTATCTTTTCCGGAGGGCAATACCTCACACCCACGTTAGGGGGTATGCGATATGTGGCCCTAAACTCCTCAAGTCGTTCAAGGCTGTCCACCATGTACTCAAGCTTTCCCATAGTGCTTAAAAGAGACGGTGGGCCGAAGAGAGAATTAAAGGAGTTGTGCGATGACTCACCGGGAACAAATCTCTGAAAGGGTTTCAGGCTCGTAGGAAGGTTCGTGATGATTCTGGGGAAGCTTGAAAGCAGTGACTGAAGGATTTGTGCGGGGCAGTGCGTCTGTTCTTGCTGGAGCGTCTGAAGATTTGCAAAAGTGGGGAGGAAATAACTTCCTCTGAGGCTTTATACCGGGTCAAGCGAAAGGTCAGGGCATTCCCGCCCAAATTCCAAGGAAAAGACCACCACCGTCTGATCAATCGCTCACCGTTGGATACGAAAGACAGGGCGCCACCTGGTGCAATTAATGCTGCGGCTTGGGAGTGTGGAAACCGCAATGGCATTAATGAAGCATTTATCCCAAGGCCTCCACGCACGTGCCAGCTCGAGTTGGCCTGCACCCAAGCTTCTTGTTCCGTGGCAGGTCAAAATCATATTTTTTCCCTTCGGATATGAGGAAAAAAAATACAATTTTGAGGGGCTATTGTGAGGGGAGAAAACCCAGCCAAAGGCATTGGGCCCAAGGCCCTACCTACGGCCCACCATTTCCCGAAGAGCTGAAAAAGCCTGGTTAAAGGCTCGGATAACATCTGGTGAAGGGTGTCCATGATCTAAGGATGGGTTCGACGATTCGAGGAGTCTAATACCCTCGGATCTGACGTTCAACCTTTTGCAGCCCGAGCGATTCTCTCGGCAGGTGTAGTGACAGAATGGGCCTCGGACGCGGGGGAACGTAACTGGATCGGAGAAGCATCTAAAAGACAGACCTCAACCACCACATTAAATACACCACACCTACCTCCCTGGCCGCATTAATGTGGAAGAGACCCCTGAACAGTATCAACCTGCTATCGCCACTTACATAAGACTGGGGAACACCCTTGATGGGACAAGCACTCAAGTGGATGTCTGGATGATGAACAAGTGGACGATCAAGATAGAGTGAGGAGGTACTATATAAGTAGGAAAATCCCCTAATGGTGAGGGAGAGAATTCACAGAGAAAAAAGTGTATTATTGGCTGTAGCACCAAGAATTGTAACCCTCCAAGGGAAATCACCTCTTCGGACGTTGTTCTTATACCCAGCCAAAGGCATTGGGCCCAAGGCCCTACCTACGGCCCACCATTTCCCGAAGAGCTGAAAAAGCCTGGTTAAAGGCTCGGATAACATCTGGTGAAGGGTGTCCATGATCCGAGGATGGGTTCGACGATTCGAGGAGTCTAATACCCTCGGATCTGACGTTCAACCTTTTGCAGCCCGAGCGATTCTCTCGGCAGGTGTAGTGACAGAATGGGCCTCGGACGCGGGGGAACGTAACTGGATCGGAGAAGCATCTAAAAGACAGACCTCAACCACCGCATTAAATACACCACACCTACCTCCCTGGCCGCATTAATGTGGAAGAGACCCCTGAACAGTATCAACCTGCTATCGCCACTTACATAAGGCTGGGGAACACCCTTGATGGGACAAGCACTCAAGTGGATGTCTGGATGATGAACAAGTGGACGATCAAGATAGAGTGAGGAGGTACTATATAAGTAGGAAAATCCCCTAATGGTGAGGGAGAGAATTCACAGAGAAAAAAGTGTATTATTGGCTGTAGCACCAAGAATTGTAACCCTCCAAGGGAAATCACCTCTTCGGACGTTGTTCTTATACCCATCCGAGCAGTTATTAATTAGAATTCCTTCACTAGTGCGGCTGTTGCACACTGTTATTTTTGCTTTTCGCTTTGCTCTTTCACCCACACTCTACAAAATTCATTGTTTTGGGTTCAGTGGGCTCCAAATCCATCCCTCCTTGGGCTTGGGCCGCCAAACCTGACCCTACAGGAGTCATTTTCAGTTAAAGATAACGAAATCTTTTGAATATCACAATGAATGTGTTAAGTGTTTTTCATCATTTGTTTCTTGATATGGAATAATTTTAGTGGCGACAATATAAATCAAAGAAGGAACCTTTTTTTCCCTTTTTCTTTTTTTAAATCAAAGTATCGAACAAGAAAGGGATAGATTGTTTCTTTCACCAATATGGTTTGCATTTCTTTTTATTTAAACATGAAAACGTTATATTGGATTCATATAAGCACGCATGATCCAAAAAAATAAAAACAAAAGCAAAAGAATTTTTAAGCCAAAGATGAAGTGACCATCATTGATTGAAGAATGTTGGAAAATTTAGACCCCGGTTAATAGAATTAACAAGTTTTAAACTCAAATTGTTAATTAGATCTATTATAAATAATCCTTGTTCCAACAACCAAACATCAATATCATGCATAGCAGAATAGTAAATAAGACAAGAAATGATGGCCCAAGAAAACCAATGAAACAAATTAGTTTCACAGTAAAAAACCTAGAGGAAAACCTTCCCAAAAAAGCAATCCACTATAATAAAAAAAACCTAATTCAAAACATTTGTCCATAAACTCTACAAACCTAGTAGATAAACTTATAGCAGAAACCTTCTACCGCTTTAGAACCTCTGAACTCTCCAATATATGAACGCTTTACCCACAATCACAATTGGAACCTCCAATTGACTTCAAGACCCTTTTGAAGGTTTTTCTCACAGTTGCAAGTTTGTGGTGGTTGCTATGACTTCAACTTCTTCACCAATAAAATTTTCAAATATACTTTGAAACTCTTTGATTTGGTGAAATAGAGAAAACTTGGTTACAAAACTCTAGCCACATAAACAAAGCGTTTCTCTCTCTAAAAATCCTTCTAATAGATGGCTTATAATATCCTTTCAATATCGGTTTAAATGGATCTCAATTCGGGTTTCAAATGAATAAATTATGGTCCTTTTCGTGTTGCTGATTTTTGCTAAACCACGACGCTCGATCGATTAAGCTTGTGTCAAGACTTCTATTGAGGAGATAGTAAGTTTCAAGCTTCTATCGAGCTGTTATTGAGGTGCATGTTGAAAATGTGTTTTTCTTGACCTTTTTTTAGCAAACTTTATGTCTTCAACTTGGTCTTCAATTACAACTTTAAGACACATCAAAAGACACATAACTTGGCATAATTTGACAATACCAAAATACATGACCCTAGAAATCTCATCCTTTGTCAATCCATGACAAAATCTCAAATACAAAAGTAAACCCAATACAATAACAACCTAAATACAATTAATGAACTCATATTCAAACAAACTAGCCTATCTAAAAACAACTAGTCTTAAGAAATCATAACATGAACTAGGATTGACTGTTTTGATTGGCTCCATACCTTTCTTTTTTGAAAACACTTAACAAACATGTTATGCACACCATGTGAAAAACAATGACAAATACTAAACAAGAAAAATGCGTTTTGTCATAAGATATACCAATTACATAAAAATATAAACCTAACAAAGAATACAAGAAGTTCGAAACAAGACGCAATAAAATTTTTGTACAAATGTTTATGATGCTTTAGTCAATAGACTTGGATTATATTAATGTTGGTAAAATTTCAAGCCAAAAGTTTCACTTGTAATTACAAAATTTTATTGTATTCAATTTGTGTTAATTGTAATTGGGTTTGGTGTAGATTTGGGAGATGTCAAAAGTTTCTATTTTAGTGTGCTATTTTGGAGAATCTAGGTTGAGAGAGATTTAGTTAGAGGGGCTCAATAGTCCCTTGCTAGTCATCTAAGTCGAGCGAGATCATCAGTGTGGATTTTTAGAGAAGCTCGCATAACACCTCAATTGAGCGAGTTTTGCGGAACGACACTGACTTTAGCATTTTAATGGGCTCTTTGTAGCCAGTTAAATCCCAAACCCTACGTATATTTAAAATTAAAATAAATAAATAAAAACATAGTTTTGTATCCCTAATTTTGAGAAGAGTATTGGGTTAAAAAAGCTTGACTCCTGTTAATTAATTCAATTATCCAAGTTGATTAATTAGGTCAAATTACATGCAATTCGTGGAGGCACCAACAAATAACCAAATAAACTAAATGCAATGGTAATTAAATTGACACGATGATTTGTTAACAAATGAGAAAAACCTTTCGCAAAGCGAAAACTTCTACTGGGTGAATTGAAGATCACCACTCCCTAGAATCCACTGATCAATAGGGGTGTCCATGAGAACTCAGGAACCAACCCACCTGCCCAAATTAACCGGGCCAACCCGATGCCGGTGTCGGTGGAAGATGGGTCTCCGCCACCAAAAACCGACTTAGGTGGGTTAGATGGTGGGTTTTCTTCTTCAAAACTTGATATACCCAATCCGACTGATGAAACCCATGAAAGAAGGCCGGAGTTCCTAGATCTGTTCAAATTCATCAGTATTTCGGTGAAGGTTTGGTAGTTTTTGGTTAGATTCATTGAAGATCTATGTTTTCTTGCTTAGATTCGTTGGTGAGATGAAGATTTTGCTCGGATTTGCTTGTGCTTTTACTTCGATTTTTCTTAGATTTGGTGATGAGAAGAAATTTTTGCTCAAATCTGAACTTGATGTGGGGGGTTTTTACTTTGATTTTTACTTAGATCCGATGATTTTTGCTCAAATCTGAGCTTGATGTTGTGGCTTTTCTTTGATTTTTGCTTAGATCCGGTGATTTTTGCTCAAATCTAGGCTTGATGTTGTGATTTTGAGCTTGATCGGTGATTCAAACTCAGACCGAGGTCAACCGACCCAACCATTGTCCATCGGAGACCAATCTGACTCGACCCGAGGTCGGCGACGGTGGGCGGCGAGTCGTTAAGCAGTTCACCCGATTCTGGCGGGTCGATTTCGGGTTAGGCATAAACCCGACCCAGACCAACCTGTGGACAACCCTACTAATTAACAATCAAACGATTACAAGTATAAGAAATCTTACCACTACCCTGGCCTATCCCAACATACCAACTTACAATTGAACTTTCACTTTAATATTCAATTGGACTTGATCTTGTTGTAGCTTTCTTTCATTTGATACACAAATCCAACTAATTATTTTGCACAAATCCTAGTATGTGACTAACTCCAACAACTTGAATGATTGTTGTTGGCTTTAAACTTCTTCACTTCATAAGCAATGAAGATCAAGAAGCACTTGGTTACAAAACCCTATTGCGTACAAACGCAGTAACTTCTCATAGAGAAAAATAAACTCTTTGTCTCTATATTCATGTCTAACGGCTTTTAAAAATAAGCCTTATATATATCCAAGATTGTGAGAAAAGAAACTCAAAACAAATATCACAATAAGGGTTGAATTTCAGATCTAAAAATTTTGAAATCGTAATTCTCGAAAGATCGATCTTGTGTCAAGCGCTTGTGTTGAGCTTCCCATTTAGTCTCGATAGCAACTATTTGTTGAGCTATTTGTCGAGTTTTAATAAGAGAGCTTTTCTTCATTTGTTTCTTGGTTTAATCTTCATGTTTTTAATAATAACACTTGATATGTTTGAACAACATATTTCTTGATATATTAAACCCAACTTGTATCTACCCAATTATAAATAAAGTGCGTTTTGTCAAAAGATTAGCCAAGCACATATAAAACATGACCCTAACAAAGAGGAAGACAACTACAGAGCAAAGAGAGACTAGAACTAAGAACTTCTAACCTTTTCCAACCATCTTCCATTAAATATCTTTGAGAGGAGATTTAGTCCATCACCTTGATTAAATATTTAGTGCTTCGGAGTGTTGGAAAACACAAAGACCATCTGAAATTTTTAAGAGGCCTTAAAGTAATCATGAGATTGGTTTGGCAGTCATCATCTCAAGTTACATTTGAAGACCGGGAAGAGAAACAATTGATGCAGTCCATTGTTAGCAAGAGCTAGATGCTCAAGTACATATATATTACAAAACTAAAGGCTTTGTAAGTCATCATGTATTGCAACTATTTTCATAGTTGCAATAACTATTTTCATATCTGTTTTATTGGCTAGGGCCAGAAAGTTTGTCCCTTAAGAGTTTCTCTCTGCAATCACAATTACCCTAAAAAAAAAGGATAATGGGTAATTGTTATATCAAGTTTTTTAATTATATATGGGGAAAAAAAAAAAAGATTAGATCCGTTTTCTTTATTTGCTCTATAAGGAAAATTTTCTCTAATCATAAAAACAAAGGTTTCGAGAATTCGTTTGGGCCAAAATTTTAGAAAACTCAACTAAAAATCTTAAAGAACAAATAAAAAATAAAAAATAAAACAGACCTAAATTTTCTCATGGCTAAAGGGTGAACCAACTCCTAGAAAATTCAATCTTTCCCGACGTATGGAGAAAATGGACTTTCGCCCTTTTTTTAAAAAAATATCCAATAAAATGCCCCATATCTGAAACTATTTAAGAAAATGCTCCTATTTTGAAACTCGATTTTTGGACAATCGAGTTATAGCGAACTGAAAATTTAAAAAAAAAATTATGGAACTCGAGTTTCTTGAAAAAATTCAAATGGAACTCAAGTACTTCACATGGCACTCGAGTTCATGGAACTCAAGTTCCAAAAAAAAAAAAAAAAATTCTAAGTCCACATTCGCTATAACTCAATGTTTCGAAAATCAAGTTATATATTGAAACTCGATTTTTAGAAAATCGAGTTTCAAAATAAGGGCATTTCCCTAATTAGTTTCAAACATGGGGCATATTGCTAGATATTTTAAGAAGAAAGGGCAAAAGCCCATTTTCTCTATACAAATAGCGGTAGCTAGAATCACCAATTGATAATTTGATTAGCTTTATATATATATATATATATATATATATATATATATATTAAATCTCACTTTTTGTTGGATTCATTATTAGTTATGTGAGGGTAAAAGCCAAACATTGTGTATTGGGACTGGGCTGCATTTTTAGGTTAAGGTATGTTTGAAGAGAAGAAAATGATTGGGAAGGATTCCACATGGGAGAGATATACCTGGAAATAATCAAGGAGTATAGTCTGAAGAAATCATCAGCAGGCCGAAGAGCGTATTCTCCTTGGATACAGAGAGTCTCGATCAAACAAGCACCTGAGAAGTTCAAGTGATTTTCCTAGCAATTCCAATAATAAGGATAAACTTTGGGCATGTCTGGAAATGATAAGAATGGAGAAATATCTAAAGGAAAAAGCTGCTACCACCGTGTTTAATGCATTGCAGCAACTTTTTTGGCCGTATTTATGTGAAGAAGATTCCTGAACAGTACAACCTCAGCTACCAGCATTTATGGAGAACTAAAGAAAATACCTGATGTGACATGTACTCAAGTGAATGCTTTGATAAAGAACAAGTATACGATGAAGATGGTTTAGAAGAAGACTATATAAATGGGAAAGATCTGTGAAGAAAGAGGATTAGGAAAAAGATAATAAGAGAAGGAGAAATGTATTACTGTAGCTCTAAGAACTGTATTCACTGTTCAATCAATAATATGCCTCTTTGGACATCAATTTGTTTAGCCTTTAAGTGTGTTTTTACGTTGGTTCATTACTAGATATCATAGCTAACAGTTGCTAAATTCATAATTAACCCAGCTCTTTTATCCACTCTCTACAAATTCATTATTTTGGGCTTGGGCTACAAATCCTGACCCTACAAGTTATTTCAGCTTATTAGTTATGTACAGTTTTTTTAAATTTCTCTTTTTTTTAAACATAATAATTTCTCTTAATATGTTTGTGAGAAATTGTTTTAATTAACTTTCATGGACCCAGGCTCATGTTATATATTATGAATATTTCAAATTATTAATCAAAATACCAAGAGTCTTATATATCAAATGGTCGGTAGTTGATAGTCGGTAGTGGCACCTTTTGGTTTTTCTAAGAGATCTAGAGTACATATGTCATAGGTACATTTGTTTATGACATGGTTTAAATTCTTGGCCTCAACTTCTCAAGCATGTTTTCAAAACCATGCGCACAGGAAAAAAGCATGTTTTCCTCTCACCGTAAAGAATAAGTGGTAAACATGTTTCAACACCAAAAGAAAAAAAAAAAGTGCTTATATAATTTAAGAAAAAAGAAACATATTGTTCACATAATAGTGCATCCAAAACTCCTAACCAATCTCGGTCATATATTTGCTCCAGAGCTTAATATGTAAGGACTCGAGTTGCTTCAGAGCTTAATATGTAAGGACTCGAGTGAATATGTTCTTAAAACTTTGAATAAAGTAACCTTTAAGGACTAGAGTTGTGAATATGTTCTTTAAACTTAGAACAAAGTAACCTTTAAACTTCTCATATATATTTTTATTGAATGTGAATTTTAAAAATCTAATTGTTGAGTTACAAGTTTCTCATGTTTTTAACATGCATATCAAATTTCGTTTAAATCAAGTGTTATTTATTATTCAATTAATAAACTTATTTCTTATACACAATTTTAGTTCACAAAAACTTGAAATTTAAACAACTAATTGATGACATGACAATTGATTTTTCTTCTTAAAATTTTGCAAGTACGAAGGATATAATTACAACATGCAATCCATTGTTAAGATTTTCAAAATTCACATTTAATATAAAGATATATAAGGAGTTTAAAGGGTTTCTCTCAAAATTTGTTTGGAGAGATGAAAGTGAGAGGGATATAAAAGGGAGAAAAGAAAATAGGGTAGAAAATGTTGTTTTCCCTTGTTTGGTTCAAGAGAGAAAACAAGAGGGAAAGAAAACAAAGTCGAAAAAAATCACTTCAGGCTCACAAATTTTTATTCTCTTGATTAATATGGGAGGAAAATTGAGGAGAGAAGAAGAGGAAAGAGACTCCAAATATTGAATTACACATTTATCCTTTAAAGTTGTAATCCAATTAAGTCAAGTGAGTCAAAATTACTTGATTTGCTTTTGGGTGGAAGACATCCCATTATGCATAGTCGTGGATCAATGTGTAGAGGATGAAACCTAGTCAACGTATTTTTTTTTAAATTTTGTTTTTGTTTTTGTGTTTTTGTTTTTGTTTTTTATAAAACCTAGTCAACGTATTTTCTTTTCTAATTTGTGTTTGGATATTTTTATGAGAAATAATTTGTGTAATTAAAAAAAGTAGAATGGTATACTTATAAATGTAGTTAATATATTTGTGGGAAATATAATAAAAAAATTATAATGTTTTAATAGTTTTATATAATAGGGGCATGAGAGTAAAGTTATCTGAATTACATTTTTCACCCTCTCATTTTTCTTCTCAAACACAACAATTTTCTATCTCTCCACTTTTCAATCTTACCAACCAAACACATATGAGAGAAAATTATATCTCTTCTATTCTCCCATTTTTCTATCCCTTCCCCATTTTCTATCTTTACATTTTTCATTTCTTCAACCAAATAGACCCTAAAACTTCCACAAAACCAAACACATATCCAGTTTTCATTAGCATTTCATGAACAAGAAAAAGTGCAAACATGTTTCACATTGAAGTGCACCAAAGTAGGTAAAGAATGTTAATTTTTAAGTAATGCTGCATGCACAACAATTTTTTTTAATAAATTTTACATATATTGAATTGAGAAGTTATTCTCACTCCAAACAACTATGAAATCTGTTGTGAATTTTGTTATGACTAAAACTTAATATAATTTGTTAATTACAACTTATTTCAAGTCAAGTCATTTGTAATGACTCGTAAGCAAGCCAGTGAAAGTTGCAAAAACCAATAGGCCTTCTGTATTATGCAACCTCCTCAAAAGAGTCATTCCACTAGTAACCAAACAATTAATTGTGAATGGTTATATACTTTAATTATGGGTTATAACTAGTTTGACGAAAGAAAGAAAAATTCCTTAAGGCTTCGTTTGGTTAGGATGAAAATGGGAAGGATGGAAAAGAGTGAAAGAAAAATGGGGGAGAAAATGTTGTTTTCTCTTGTTTGGTTCAAGAGAGAAAACAAGAGGGAAAGAAAACAAAGTGGAAAAACATCACTCTGGCCCCCGTAATTATTATCCTCCTGATTTGGGAGGAAAACTGAGGAGAGAAGAGAAGAAAAGAGACTCTAAATATTGAATTACACATTTACCTGTTAAAGTTGCTATCCAAGTCAAGTGAGTCAAAATTACTTGATTAGCTTTTGGGTAGAGTACATCCTATCATACGGCTAGTCTTGGATCAATGGACAGAGGATGAAACCTAGTCAACGTTTTTTTTTTTTTTTTTTTTTTACATGAAACCCAGTCAATTTATTTTCTTTTTTAATTTGTGTTTGGGTTTTTTTATGAGAAATAATTTGTGTAACTAAAAAAAAAAAGAAGTAGAGTGATATTCTTATAAATGTATTTAATATATGTGTAGGAAATATAACTTAAAAAAGTTATAATGTTTTAATAGTGTTATATAATAAGGATATGGGAGTAAATTTATCTAAATAAATTTTCATAATTTCATCTTCTCATTTTTCTTCTCAAAAAAAAAAAAAGAAAAAAAGAAAAAGAAAAAGAGTTTTTCATCTCTCCACTTTTCCATCCTCCAAACCAAACACTTATGAGAAAAAACTAAATCTTTAATATTATCCTATTTTCCTATCATTTTCTCATTTGTCATCCTCTCACTTTTCCACCCATCTAACCAAATAGACTTAAAACTTCCACAAACCAAACACATATCCATTTTTCATTAGCATTTCATGAACAAGAAAAAGTGCAAAACATGTTTCACATTGAAGTGCACCAAAGTAGGTAAAGAAAGTTAATTTGTTGAGTAATACTATAAACAGAACAATTTTTATAGTAAATTTCACATATGCTGAATTGACAAGCAATTATTAATTCTTATAAGGGTTTACCACCAATACTATTTTATTATTGTTCATCATTAACAACCTATCACTCTAGACAATTATGAAATTAATTATATTTTTTGTCGTCACTAAAACTTATTTGTAATTTGCTAATGGGTTGTGTTAACGGGCATCGTAAGGTGCCCGTTAACAACTCTTTTTTTTTTTTTTTAACTTTCTTTTGGTAGTTTTTTGTCTTTTTTGCAGTTTTATGTCATTTTTGTCAGCTTTATGAAGCTGGCTCCACAACTTCATAAAGCAAAAAAATATTAAAATAAACTATGATGCTACTTTTATGTTTTTTTTTTTCTTTTATTTATCTATTTTTTTTTATTAAGTGAGATTCATAGTAAAAAAAAAAAAACCTTAACAAGCACCACACGATCCTTGTTAATATTTCCATTTGTTAATTACGACTAATTTTAAGTCAAATTTCCAGTCTAAGTCGACTCGCAATCATGCCAATGAAAGTTGCAAAAACCAATGGGCCTTCCGTATTATGCAGCCTCCACGAAAGGGCCATTCCACCCGTAATCAGACAACCACTGGTGAGTGGTGAGTGGTTATTTTCTTTAATCATGGGCTATAACTATTCGTCAAACAACCACGTTACCCTCCTGCTTTATCTGTCATGAATCATGTTTTCCAAACTTTTTTTCTTATCAAGATAATCGAGTATAGATTTGAAATGACTCGATGAAAAGTACTTCAATAATGTAATGATAAGTGATAACAATAGATTCTCAAAAAAAAAAAAAAAAGTGATAACAATAATGATAATGATAATGTAAATAAATTAAGATGACGAGAATTGATAGTAAGCTCACTTGCATTGATTCGAGAACATGATGCAATGTAATTTACGAGTAATCCCAATTAAGTTCTTTTTTAGTACAAGAGTTAAAACTAAGTTACACATTTCTAAGAGTAAATGAAAGATAGACTACCACCCCCAACAAACAAACAAAAATTATGGAAAATGAGATACTTTTTCCTAGCCATGTACTTACTCCACAAGACAAGGAACTAGTTTTCAACTTTTTGATAACTTCTTCTCTTTATTATTATTATTTTTTTTTTTAAAATCACTTAATTAACTACTAGATTTCACCCAAAAAAAAATCGCAATTGCTGAGGTGGCAAAATGAGAGCTAATGAAATTTATTTTGTTTGTATCATTACTCTTCCAAAATATATAATTTTATTATTTTTGGAGCTTTTGATTGATATTTTTTTTAAGTGGTCTATATTCTTTTAATGATTATTATTATGTATTATATTTTCTTAATTTCTTTTGGTTCAACAAAAATTTTCGTTTCAAGTTTATTATTCAAATTCCTTAATTGATAGGCATATTCGAATACATATTCATGTAGATTGTATTTTCATATAAACTCAAAATTTCACTTCCAAACTAACTAAAATTAACTCAAAGATCTATAATAATAATAAAAGATTAACTCAAACAAAAATTAAACCAAAGTTATAAGAAAGAGAGAGAGAATAATTATAATAAGGAACTCAAAAAACACACCACCAAAATATATTAACCCAAAGTAAAGATATTTAAAAAAAAAAAAATCGTCAACATAAAGGAGAGAGAGAGAGAGAGAGAGAGAGAGAGAGAGAGAGAGAGAGATCACCTTCTTATGTGGGAAAATATGGATTGAATGGGAGAGAATAATATATTTATAATAAAAAAGATGGGGGATAAAAAGAGTAAAAATAATATAGAGGAACATTAACCGTACACATTGGTCCATTCGGTCCATTTTGGGCCAATTCTTTCCACTTCAATCATTTCTGTTCAATTCGCTGCATTTTGTTCGATTCGGTCCACTTTAGTCGATTCAGTCCACATCAAATCATTTCGGTCCACTTCACTTTGGTTCATTTGGTATTTTTCGGTCTATTTCTCTACTTCAGTCCATTTGGGTCCACTATGTTTATTTCAGTCCACTTTGGTCCCTTTCGGTCCATTCGAAAAGGGAATTATGATGTTTTGTTGCGATGGAATGGGTGCTATTGTTGGGTTAAAGTAAATTCCTTTTTAAATTTTACGATAAAAATGTGTTGGATTATAATTTAATGTGTATTCGTAAATATTTTTAAATATTTATATTATAATAGGAGTATTAGGTTGAAAGTCATAGATGAGCGTTTGAGGCGGTGTCGCCAAGATTTTGTTTTAAACGTTGCAATTTGCATATGAATGAATATGTTGGTTAATGGTTAGGAGCTGAATGGATAAGTTCAATATAACACATGGTATAATAGGAAGAAGATTAGCTTGCAAAGCAATCGTATAACTTCTATGAGAGGAATTGAGGTATGCCATCCAACAATTGTGAGCCAGTATTTTGAATTACGTATTTGGTTTCTAACTTTTACGTTGTATTTCAATTTAGTTCTTGACCTTTTAAATGTGTTAATTTAGCTCTTAACTTTTTGGTATTATATCAAAATAGTCTCTACCATTAAGTGATTAATGGAAAATAATAACATGGTCAATGGTCAAAATAAAATATAATTTTCTTGCTACATAGATTGCTACTTGGATTGCCACATGGCCTAAAAAAAAGTCCAAATGTAAACACATTATTCTTTTTTATTTATTTTTTTTTTTTGGCACTTTCTCATCTTTCCAGTAAATTTTTTTTGAAAACAAACACAAGCATGCTCGTTGATGATGCCGAAAATCTCACCAGTGAGTTGCATGATGCTTGTACGCTCGAAACAACACCTGCACAACAAAAAGGAGATGACTTAACAGAGAGCACCGGTGTGGTGCCGGTCAAATACCCTCCGAATGTCAAGTTAGAACTTCTTTCAACTCTAGAGTGCTAGAGAGGATGTAATTATGCGTACCTTGATTTGTGAGGGTATTGGGGTTTTTATAGTAGTCGAGGATTGACCTTTTTCCTTGGAGCAGAAGTCTTTTCCTTATAGGAATCCTCATAAGCGTAGATTGCGGGATCCTTTCCTTATAGGACTTTGATACTGGGCGTGGAATACAAGCAACTTCCCATGCGTGGTGGCCAAGTCTTAGCTTTCACATAACCGTCAGCCTTGAAACCGTCAGCTTGCTTTCTCCCCTTCAGCCAAGTTGGCGTCAGCTTCTTGCTATACGAGTAGCCAAGGAGCTTCGAATTACCGTCGGTTAGACCTGGAGCCTTCAGCCCACCAGTTTATCTTGCTCCTGTCAGCATGACTCCATTAGTTGTCCGTGATTGACCCGTCAGCCAAAGCAGGAGCTGACGGGTTAAGCCCATGAATCCTCATAAGCGTAGATTGCGGGATCCTTTCCTTATAGGACTCTGATACTGGGCGTGGAATACAAGCAACTTCCCATGCGTGGTGGCCAAGTCTTAGCTTTCACATAACCGTCGGCCTTGAAACCGTCAGCTTGCTTTCTCCCCTTCAGCCAAGTTGGCGTCAGCTTCTTGCTATACGAGTAGCCAAGGAGCTTCGAATTACCGTCGGTTAGACCTGGAGCCTTCAGCCCACCAGTTTATCTTGCTCCCGTCAGCATGACTCCATTAGTTGTCCGTGATTGACCCGTCAGCCAAAGCAGGAGCTGACGGGTTAAGCCCATGACACCTGCTATAATAATTCTTCCATATCACTCGTAAATATCATTGTTGAATAATTTTTTCTGTCATTCATTTTTTTTTTTTTGAATTTCTTTATCGTGGACTAATGTTTGAAATTGTTTCTTTTCCATATTCACTCTTTCCCTTTAATTTTTTTTTTTTTTTTTTTTTTTTAATTTGGTGGTCTTATTTGAGGAGGGAAGAGTCATTGGCAAGCGGAGAAGGAGGATGACGAGGCTTAAATCTTTGGTTTTGAAATTTTTGTGTGTTTGTTTCCAAATAAAGTGTAAAAAAATAAAAATAGATCTCAAGGTATGTTTACTCATGCGCTTCATTTTTTTTTTTTTTTTTTTTTTTTTTTTTAAGTTTAGTCAAGTCCAAGTGGCAAAGCAATTTATGTGGCAAGAAAATTAAATTTTATTTTGGCCATTAATCACATCAATTAATGGTAGGAATTACTTTGATAGAAATTACACAATACCAAAAGATTAAAGATCAAATTAACGATCATTGCACACCCTTGGTGTGAAACTCCTTCTTGAACCTCGGTACTTGTCCCCCACACTTCACAAGTATAAGTGCATGTGAAGTGTGGGAGACAAGGACCGAGGTTCAAAAAGGAGTTTCACACAAATATACACTTAAATTAGACTAGATTATAATTCTATCTTGTATCAAAAAGAAAAAAGAAAAAAAAGACCAAATTAATGCATTTAAATGGTCGAACATTAAATTGAACTACAATGTAAAAGTTAGACATCAAATATCTGTTTTACCCCTTTTTCTTTTTCTTTTGACCCTGAAGGCATCATATGTTTCTTTTGACTCTCAAGGCATTATAATTACATAAAAGATTGCACCGAACATGTTGTTTCATCGATTGTTTCTATAAGGATTGTGTTGCTCTTGAAGAACTATACTTGAGCCATAATGGTATTTGCCAAGATGGAAGGCCTATCATCTTTAGTCAAACTCCGGGTTTTGGATGTATCATCAAATAAGCTAACACAAGTGAATGACATTCAAAACCTGACACAGTATGTATAATTATTCCTATGGCTTAATGACAACCAAATAGAATCATTTGAATACCCTGGCCTATCCCAACATATCAACCTACAGTTGAACCTTCACTTCAATATTCAATTGGACTTGATCTTGTAGTAGCCTTCTTTCATTTGATACACAAAACTCCAATTTGTGGCTAATTATTTTGCACGAATCCCAGTATGTGACTAACTCTAGCAACTTGAATAATTGTTGTTGGCTTTAAAGTTCTTCACTTCATCAGCAATAAAGATTAGGAAGTACTTGGTTACAGAACCCCATTGCGTACAAACGTAGTAACTTCTCACAAAGAAAAATAAACTTTTTGTCTCTGTATTCATGTCTAACTGCTTTTAAAATAAGCCTTCTATACATCTAGGATTGTGAGAAAAGAAACCCTAAACAAATATCACAACAAGGGTTGAATTTTAGATTTGAAAATTTTGAAATCGTAATTCTCGAAAGATCAATTTTATGTCAAGCTTGTGTTGAGCTTCCCATTTAGTCTTGATAGCAGCTATTTGTCGAGTTTTAATAAGAGAGTTTTTCTTCATTTGTTTCTTGGTTCAATCTTCATGTTTTTAATACTAACACTTGATATGTTTGAACAACATATTTCTTGATATATTAAACCTAACTTGGATTTATCCAATTATAAGTAAAGTGTGTTTTGTCAAAAGATTAGCCAATTACATATAAAATATGACCCTAACAAAGAGGAAGACAACTGCAGAGCAAAGAGAGACTAGAACTAAGAACTTCTAACCTCTTCCAACCATCTTCCATTAAATATCTTTGAGAGGAGATTTAATCCATCACCTTGATTAAATATTGAGTGCTTTGGAGTGTTGGAAAACACAAAGACCATCTAAAATTTTTAAGAGGCCTTAAAGTAACCAAGACATTGGTTTGGCAGTCATCATCTCAAGTTACATTTGAAGACCGCGAAGAGAAACAATTGATGCAGTCCATTGCTAGCAAGAGCTAGATGCTCCAGTACATATATATTACAAAACTAAAGGTTTTGTAAGTCATCATGTATTGCAACTATTGTCATAGTTGTAATAACTATTTTCATATCTGTTTTATTGGCCAGGGCTAGAAAGTTTGTCCCCTAAGAGTTTCTCTCTGCAATCACAATTACCCTAAAAAAAAGGATAATGGGTAATTTTTATATCTAGTTTTTTAATTATATATGAAAAAAAAAATGATTAGATCCGTTCTCTTTATTTGCTCGATTAGGAAAATTTTCTCTATTCATAAAAACAAAGGTTTCGAGAATTTGTTTGGGCCAAAATTTCAGAAAACTCAACTAAAAATATTAAAAAACAAATAAAAAATAAAACAGGACTAAATTTTCTCTTGGCTAAAGGATGAACCAACTCCTAGGAAAATTCAATCTTTCCCGATGTATGGAGAAAATGGACTTTTGCCTTTTTTTTTTTTTAAAAAAAATATCCAATAAAATGCCCCATATCTGAAACTATTTAGGGAAATGCTCCTGTTTTAAAACTCGATTTTTAAAAAATTGAGTTTCAATTTAAAACTCGATTTTTGGACAATCGAGTTATAGAGAACTAAAAATTAAAAAAAAAAATATATATATATATATATATATTTCTGGAACTCGAGTTTCTTGAAAAAATTCAAATGGAACTCAAGTACTTCACATGGTACTCGAGTTCATGGAACTCAAGTTCCAAAAAAAAAATTCTGAAGTCCATATTTGCTATAACTCGATGTTCCGAAAATCAAGTTATACATTTGAAACTCGATTTTTAGATTATCGAGTTTCAAAATAAGGACATTTCTCTAATTAGTTTAAAAAGAAAAGGCAAAAGCCCATTTTTTCCGTACAAATTGCGGATGCTAGAGTCACCAATTGATAACTTGATTAGCTATATATATATATATATTAAATCTCACTTTTTGTTGGATTCACTATTAGTTATTTCAGCTTATTAGTTATGTACATTTTTTTTTAAATTTCACTTTTTCTTTAAACATAATTATTTCTCTTAATATGTTTGTGAGAAATTGTTTTAATTAACTTTCATGGACCCTGGCTCATGTTATATATTATGAATATTTCAAATTATTAATCAAAATACCAAGAGTCTTATATCTCAAATGATTGGTAGTTGATACTTGATAGTTGGTAGTGGCACCTTTTGGTTTTTCTAAGAGATCTAGAGTACATATGTCATAGGTACATTTGTTTATGACACGGTTTGAATTCTTGGCCTCAACTTCTCAAGCATGTTTTCAAAACCATGCGCACAGAAAAAAGCATGTTTTCCACTCACTGTAAAGAATAAGTGGTAAACGTGTTTCATAAAAAAAAATTTGAAAATTTTTACAAAACCATGCGCACAGAACAAAGCATGTTTTCCACTCACCGTAAAGAATAAGTGGTAAACATGTTTCAACACCAAAAAAAAAAAAAAAAAGGTGTTTATATAATTTAAGAAAAAGGAAACATATTGTTCACATAATAGTGCATCCAAAACTCGTAACCAATCTCGGTCATATATTTGCTCCAGAGCTTAATATGTAAGGACTAGTGTGAATATGTTCTTAAAACTTTGAACAAAATAACCTTTAAACTTCTCATATATATTTTTATTGAGTGTGAATTTAAAAAATTTAATTGTTGAATTACAAGTTTCTTATGTTTTTAACATTCATATCAAATTTCGTTCAAATTAAGTGTTATTTATGATTCAATTAATAAACTTATTTCTTATACACAATTTTAGTTCACAAAATTTTGAAATTTAAACAACTAATTGATGACATGACAATTGATTTTTCTTCTTAAAATTTTGCAAGCACGAAGGATATACTTACAACATGCAATCCATTGTTAAGATTTTCAAAATTCACACTTAATATAAAGATATATAATGAGTTTAAAGGGTTTCTCTCAAAATTTGTTTGGAGAGATGAAAGTGAGAGGGATAGAAAAGGGAGAAAAGAAAATAGGGGACAAAATGTTGTTTTCCCTTGTTTGGTTCAAGAGAGAAAACAAGAGGGAAAGAAAACAAAGTGGAAAAAAATCACTTCAGGCTCACAAATTTTTATTCTCTTAATTAATATGGGAGGAAAATTGAGGAGAGAAGAAGAGAAAAGAGACTCCAAATATTGAATTACACATTTATCCTTTAAAGTTGTAATCCAAGTCAAGTGAGTCAAAATTACTTGATTTGCTTTTGGGTGGAAGACATCCCATTATGTATGCTAGTCGTGGATCAATGTGTAGAGGATGAAACCTAGTCAACGTTTTTTTTTTTTTTTTTTGTTTTTTTTTTTTTTTTGTTTTTAATAAAACCTAGTCAACGTATTTTCTTCTCTAATTTGTGTTTGGGTATTTTTATGAGAAATAATTTGTGTAATTATAAAAAGTAGAATGGTATACTTATAAATGTATTTAATATATTTGTGGGAAATATATTAAAAAAATTTATTATATTTTAATAGTTTTATATAATAGGGGCACGAGAGTAAATTTATCTGAATTACATTTTTCATCCTCTCATTTTTTTTTTCTCAAACACAACAATTTTCTATCTCTACACCTTTCAATCCTCTCAATTAAACACATATGAGAGAAAACTAAATCTCTTCTATCCTCCCATTTTTCTATCCCTTCCCCATTTTCTATCTTTACATTTTTTTCATTCCTCCAATCAAACAGACCCTAAAACTTCCACAAAACCAAACACATATCCATTTTACTTCCACAAAACCAAACACATATCCATTTTACTTCCACAAAACCAAACACATATCCATTTTTCATTAGCATTTCATGAACAAGAAAAAGTGCAAACATGTTTCACATTGAAGTGCACCAAAGTAGGTAAAGAATGTTAATTTTTAAGTAATGCTTCATGCACAACAATTTTTTTTAATAAATTTTATATATATTGAATTGACAAGTTATTATCACTCCAAAAAATTATGAAATCTGTTGTGAATTTTGTTATGACTAAACTTAATATAATTTGTTAATTACAAATGATTTCAAGTCAAGTCATTTGTCGTGACTCGTAAGCAAGCCAATGAAAGTTGCAAAAACCAATAGGCCTTCTGTGTTATGCAACCTCAAAAGAGTCATTCCACCAGTAATCAAACAACTAATAGTGAATGGTTATATACTTTAATTATGGGTTATAACTAGTTTGAAGAAAGAAAAAAAATTCCTTAAGGCTTCGTATGGTTATGGTGAAAATGGGAAGGATGGAAAAGATTGAAAGAAAAATGGGGGAGAAATTGTTGTTTTCTGTTGTTAGGTTCAAGAGAGAAAACAAGAGCGAAAGAAAACAAAGTGGAAAAACATCACTCTGGCCCCCCAAATTATTATCTTCTTGATTTGGGAGGAAAACTGAGGAGTGAAGAGAAGAAAAGAGGCTCTAAATATTGAATTGCACATTTACCCGTTAAAGTTGCTATCCAAGTCAAGTGAGTCAAAATTACTTGATTAGCTTTAGGGTAGAGTACATCCTATTATACGGCTAGTCTTGGATCAATGGACAGAGGATGAAACCTAGTCAAAGTTTATTTTATTTTATTTTTTTATATAATTTATGAAACCCAGTCAATGTATTTTCATTTTTAATTTGTGTTTGGGTTTTTTTTTATGAGAAATAATTTGTTTTATTAAAAAAAAAAAGAGTGATATTCTAATAAATGTATTTAATATATGTGTAGGAAATATAATTTAAAAAATTTATAATGTTTTAATAGTGTTATATAATAAGGATATGAGAGTAAATTTATCTGAATTAAATTTTTCATAATTTCATCTTCTCAATTTTCTTCTCAAAAAAAAAAAAATGTTTTTCATCTCTCTACTTTTCCATCCTCCAAACCAAACACTTATGAGAAAAAATTAAATCTTTTATATTATCCTATTTTCTTATCATTTCCTCATTTTTCATCCTCCCATGCACTTTTCCACCCATCCAACCAAATAGACCTAAAACTTCCACAAACCAAACACATATCCATTTTTCATTAGCATTTCATGAACAAGAAAAAGTGCAAAACATGTTTCACATTGAAGTGCACCAAAGTAGGTAAAGAAAGTTAATTTGTTGACTAATACCATAAACAGAACAATTTTTATAATAAATTTCACATATGCTGAATTGACAGGCAATTATTAATTCTCATAAGGGTTTACCACTGATACTATTTTATTATTATTCATCATTAACAACCTATCACTCTAGACAATTATGAAATTAATTATATTTTTTGTCGTTACTAAAAGGTGCCCGTCAACAATAACTTTTTTTTTTTTTACTCTCTTTTGGTAGTTTTTTGCCTTTTCGCAATTTTATATCATTTTTGTCAGCTTTATGAAGCTGGCTTCACAGCTTCATAAAGGGAAAAAATATTAAAATAAACTATAATGCTACTTTTATGTTTTTTTTTTTTCTTTTATTTATCTAATTTTTTTATTAATTGAGATTTATAGTAAGAAAACCTTAATAAACACCCCACAATACTCATTAACATTTTCCTTTATTAATTACGACTAATTTTAAGTCAAATTTCCAGTCAAGTCGACTCGCAAGCATGCCAATGAAAGTTGCAAAAACCAATGGGCCTTCCGTATTATGCAGACTCCACGAAAGGGCCATTCCACCCGTAGTCAGACAACTACTGGTGAGTGGTGATTTTCTTTAATCATGGACTATAACTATTCGTCAAACAACCACGTTACCCTCCTGCTTTATCTGTCATGAATCATGTTTTCCAAACTTTTTTTTCTTACCAAGATAATCGAGTATAGATTTGAAATGACTCGATGAAAAGTACTTCAATAATGTAATGATAAGTGATAACAATAACAATAATGATAATGTAAATAAATTAAGATGACGAGAATTGATAGTAAGCTCACTTGCATTGATTCGAGAACATGATGCAATGTAATTTACGAGTAATCTCAATTAAGTTCTTTTTTAGTACAAGAGTTAAAACTAAGTTGCACATTTCTAAGAGTAAATGAAAGATAGAATACCACCCCCAACAAACAAACAAAAATTATGGAAAATGAGATTCTTTTTCCTAGCCATGTACTTACTCCACAAGACAAGGAACTATTTTTCACCTTTTTGATAACTTCTTCTCTTTATTATTATTTAAAAAAAAATCACTTAATTAACTATTAGATTTCACCCAAAAAAAAAAAAAAATCTCAATTGCTGAGGTGGCAAAATGAGAGCTAATGAAATTTATTTTGTTTGTATCATTACTCTTCCAAAATATACAATTTTATTATTTTTGGAACTTTTGATTGATATTTTTTTTAAGTGGTCTATATTCTTTTAACGATTATTATTATGTATTATATTTTCTTAATTTCTTTTGGTTCAACCAAAATTTTCGTTTCAAGTTTATTATTCAAATTCCTTAATTGATAGGCATATTCAAATACATATTCATGTAGATTGTATTTTCATATAAACTCAAAATTTCACTTCCAAACTAACTAAAATTAACCCAAAAATCTATAAAAATAATAAAAGATTAACTCAAACAAAAATTAAACCAAAGTTATAAGAAAGAGAGAGAGAATAATTATAATAAGGAACTCAAAAAACACACCACCAAAATATATTAACCCAAAGTAGAGATATTAAAAAAAAATCATCAACATAAAGGGGAGAGAGAGAGAGAGAGAAATCACCTTCTTAAGTGGGAAAATATGGATTGAATGGGAGACAATAATATATTTATAAGAAAAAAGATGGGGGATAAAAAGAGTCAAAATAATATAGAGGAACATTAACGGTACACATTGGTCCATTCGGTCCATTTTGGGCCAATTCTATCCACTTCAGTCATTTCTGTTCAATTCGGTGCATTTTGTCCGATTCGGTCCACTTTAGTCCATTTGGTCCACATCAAATCATTTGGGTCCACTTTGGTTCATTTGGTCCTTTTCGGTCTATTTATCTATTTCGGTCCATTCGTTCCAGTTCAGTCCATTTAGGTCCACTATGTTTATTTCAGTTGACTTTGGTCCTTTCAGTCCATTTTAGTCCATTCGGTCTTTTTGGTCCCTTTCGGTCCATTCGAAAAGGGAATTATGATGTTTTGTTGCGATGGAATGGCTGCTATTGTTGGGTTAAAGTAAATTCCTTTTTAAATTTTACGATGAAAATGTGTTGGATTATAATTTAATGTGTATTTGTAAATATTTGTAAATATTTATATTATAATAGGAGTATTGGACTGAAAGTCATAGATGGGTGTCTGAGGCGATGTCGCCAGGATGTTGTTTTAAACGTTGCAATTTGCGTATGCATGAATATGTTGGTTAATGGTTAGGAGCTGAATGGATATGTTCAATATAACACATGGTGTAATAGGGAGAAGATTAGCTTGCAAAGCAATTGTTTAACTTCTATGAGAGGAATTGAGGTATGCCATCCAACAATTGTGAGCCAGTATTTTGAATTACATATTTGGTTTATAACTTTTACGTTGTATTTCAATTTAGTTCTTGACCTTTTAAATGTGTTAATTTAGCTCTTAACTTTTTGGAATTGTATCAAAATAATCTCTACCATTAAGTGATTGATGGAAAATACTAACATGGTCAATGGTCAAAATAAAATATAATTTTCTTGCTACATAGATTGCTACTTGGACTGCTACATGGCCTTAAAAAAAAGTCCACATGTAAACACATTATTCTTTTTCTTTTTCTTTTTTTTTGGGCACTTTCTCATCTTTCCACTAAATTTCCTTGAAAACAAACACAAGCTGCTTGTAAATATCATTGTTGAATAATTTTTTCTGTCATTCATTTTTTTTTTTTAAAAAATTGAATTTCTTTATCCTGGACTAATGTTTGAAATTGTTTCTTTTCCATATTCACTCTTTCCCTTTAATTTTTTTTTTTTTTTTAATTTGGTGGTTTTATTTGAGGAGGGGAGAGCAGAGAGGGTGAGTTGGTGGTCTTTGATTGGATCTTCTTTGGGTAATGAGGCTTAAATCTTTGGTTTTAAAATTTTTGTGATTGTTTCCAAAGAAAGTGTAAAAAAATTAAAAATAGATCTCAAGGTAATGTTTACTCATGCACTTTTTTGTTTTTTTGTTTTTTGTTTTTTGTTTTTTGTTTTTTGTTTTTTTTTTTTTTTTTAAGTTTAGTTAAGTCCAAGTGGCAAAGCAATTTATGTGGCAAGAAAATTAAAATTTATTTTGGCCATTGATCACATCAGTTAATGGTAGGAATTACTTCGACACAAATTACACAATACCAAAAGATTAAAGATCAAATTAATGATCATCGCACACAGGGTGTGCGATGATGTGCGATGAACACTGTACAAGTATAAGTGCTTATAAAGTGTGGGAAGCAAGGACCAAGGTTCAACTCTCCAGAAGGAAGCTTCACACACATATACACTTAGATTGGGCTAAATTAGAATTCTATCTTGTAAAAAAAAAAAAAAAAAAAAAAAAAGACCAAATTAATGCATTTAAATGGTCAAGCATTAAATTAAAATACAATGTAAAGGTTAGAGATCAAATATCTATTTTACCCCTTTTTCTTTTTTCTTATTTCTATTGACCCTGAAGGCATCATATGTTTCTTTTGACTCTCAAGGCATTATAATTACATAAAAGATTGCACTGAACATGTTGTTTCGTCGATTGTTTCTATGAGGATTGTGTTGCTCTTGAAGAACTATACTTGAGCCATAATGGCATTGCTAAGATGGAAGGCCTATCATCTTTAGTCAACCTCCGGGTTTTGGACGTATCATCAAATAAGCTAACACAAGTGAATGACATTCAAAACCTGACACAGTATGTATAATTATTCCTATGGCTTAATGACAACCAAATATAATCATTTGAATACCTTGCTGAGACTGTTGCTCACCACTATCTACTTAGAAAACAATCCATGTGTAAGCCCAATCACATCTTGGAGAACTTAGGTCCCGTTTGCCAGTATGCTTAGCCATCTTTTTGACTGTTCACGTATGTTGCTTCTCACGTTTCATTCCCTCTGGTACTGCTTCCTGTTCTAGTTGTTCATTTGTAAATCAGAAAACGCTCGTCCTGACTATTTTTACCTTTGAGCTCTTGTTGGGGGCATAAATTGTATCACTTGTAGGCCATCGCAACTTGATCCACGATCTCTCGACTGTCCTCTTGTCCTGGAATAGCTTTAAATCAACACACTCCCAACTGGTGTACTATTTTTTTTTTTTTATTATAAAAAGGTGAGTGAAAAAAAAAAAGAATAAAAAGATACATACTTTTCTATTATTTATTATTATTCGGAATACAAAGAAGCACAAAAGCTATATGCCGTAAGCAGGAATTTCTAATTATGCTGTAGACAAAGTTAAACCAATATTTTTTCCCATGAAACCTCAGGCTTCTAGGACAAATTTGCTTTTGTATCGCCACTGATGAGAGCCTCACAATCAGAGCAGAATGTTGAACACACACATATCAAGCGATAGTTACAAACGAAAAATAACTAGCCACCACTAATAGGAGGTATAATAGCCAACTCATCTTCGTCTTTAACGATTGCTGACTCGGTAGTGTATTCCTCATTTAGAGCAAGAACAATACACCCACGGATTTCTTCCAAGCTTGGAAACCTGGCAACAAGATTATTTAAACAATCATTGGCAGAACTACCAGATGACACCTCCAATAGCATCTCATTCAAGCCAGTAAGATCTCGAGCTCTTGCGAAAAACAGAACTTTTATCGTAACAGATGAACCTTTGTTCCCCTCAAGTGTATTGTCCACAGTTTCAGTTTTAATATTTGCTTCCATTGTATCCATCAGAAAACACCCAACCCAATAGATTATTGGAGATTAAACATATTTTCCAGCTACAGTAACACTGCAATTTCAAATTTAGTATCATGACAAAGATTAATGCTCATAAAAAATTAACCGCTACATTCAAATTACAATTAATAAATCAATATGCTAGAAGAGACCTTTGGTTTTTACATGCTGAATAAATATCATTTGCGAAATAACAATTTGAACATTTCCCATAGTGGCCCTACAGCTTGAAGAATAAATTGCAAATTCAAGCCGGTAAGTAACCCCTAAACACATTGATTATTAGATAATAAACTCATCTTGGAGAAATGAATCCTCAAGATTCTAGGTGCTAAAATAAAATCCATGCAAAAGGTGGGAGAAAAAAACAGTTTCCCATCACAAAGATGGCTCAGTACCTCAGAAGGAAAAATCTGTGCAAAATGCTTGCTTGAGATACATGACAGAGTTTCTTTCTGACAAGCATATTACTTTTCATGCCTGTATTTTCACCCCAAGAACAGATGATGTAACAAATAACCATAAATTGACTACATGTAAATAACCTCAGTCAATATTACCAAGGCCAAAATAGGCAAAATGGTCTACCACTTTGATTAGGACAAAGCTACATCTTTTGATGACCCCCACACAGGCACACAGCGTACATCTTTTGATGACAACTCATTCTCTAAGAATACCGATCTCCCCGGTATAAACTATTAACAAATGAAGAAGCAGTATGAACATGATAGATTGAAATTTTTTGGATAGGTAACATGAAAAATAGTAATATTTGAAAGACGAATATGGATTATACCAACAAGTGGGATTTTCACAAACTTCTCGGTATCAGGCAGTTGAAGGGGGAACAATTGAAGAAACAGCCTTGTTAGGCATAAAATGAAAGTCAAATCTGTTAGGTGTTGCAGACAAGTTGTCTCAAAGAAGAACCAAGAACCCCTTGTGGATTTTTAAGAAGTTCCATGCGACAAAACACTCAAATTTACAGCGTACTCAGGGCCGGCACTTCCCTTAGGCGAGTTAGGCAATTGCCTAAGGCCCCCACCAAAAATTTTAGAAAAGAACCGGGTAGTATCAAATGAATTACAAAAATAATCTGGCACATCCTTTTAACCAAAAAAACAAAAATTTTGGTAAATCCTATTAAACATTGGTTCTAAACAAAATCATTGACCAAAAATCAACCAGATAAACTACAAATCCGGTCTAAGAGATTAACCACAAATCAAAACAAATAAATCCACTCAAAACCCTAAAAATTTTACCTTTCTCTCTACTCTCTGCTCTCCGCCTCTCTCTAGTCTCTAGTCTCCAGTCTCCACTGTTCAGTCTGTTCTCATCTGCTCAACAGACAACAGCTCAAGGCTCAAGCAAGGCCTCAGCCTCTCTCTGATTCTCTGCTCTCCGCCTCTGTCAAGCCTCAACTGCTCACCTCACCTCAGGAATCAGGTATAAAATTATAAATATTTGGGCACAGCCTGGGGCACTCCATTTTATTTGTTAAGAAGTTAAGATAACTTTGTTTATTTGGGCCCTCCCTGGCTGGTTTTGTAACTTCGTTTATCACTTATCAGTTTATCATTATGGCCGCCTGGACCATCCCTGGACAGGGCGTTAAGTTTGGGCCTTCAAGGTTTTTTTTTTTTTTTGGTTATAGATAGGATTTGCTTTGTGTTTTTTTTTTTTTTTGGTAGGTGAGTCTTATTAATAAGTCTTGTGTCAGTGTTATGGCTGTGCTTAAATTTTTGTTACGGTTGTGCTTATTATTATTATTATTTTTTTTAATTTATGTAGGTTGAGATTACTAAAAACTTGTTATTGTTCAGTTAAACTACAACAATATTTTTTATATAAATAAGGTTCTATTTCTCATTGCCCTACACTTGAAAGTTATTTTTTATTTTAGTCTTTATAAATATATTGTATGATTAGAAATGTTTACTAAAAAATATGCATCTGGATATGAAAAACTTAAAAAAAGAAAAAAAGAAGAAAAATTAATTGAGTCTCAAAAAGGATCAATGGATAAATTTGTTATTAGTAATAAACGAAATATAACACAAAATTTAGTTGAAAATATCACAAATGAGCAAGAAATTCAC
The DNA here is from genome assembly GCA_030445155.1 of Quercus variabilis. Lineage (NCBI taxonomy): Eukaryota > Viridiplantae > Streptophyta > Magnoliopsida > Fagales > Fagaceae > Quercus > Quercus variabilis. Next base: position 44,235,518 of record CP129451.1, read on the forward strand.
CAAAATAATTTAGCAGAAAATGATGTTCAATTTTGGAATACAACAAATCTTGATAATGAACTTCAAAATAATTTAGAAGAAAATGAAAATAATGATGAAAAATATAATATAAAAATATTAAATAAACAGTAATTTAATTAATATATAAGTAAAAAAAAAAAGGCCCCATTTTTAATTCACGTCTTAGGCCCCAAAATGTCTAGGGCCGCCATTGTTTCCCTCTCATCCTCTCTCTACCTCAACCCACGTCACACTGTGCTCCATGGCTGACCACCAAGCTCTCCATTTAAACATCCATGGCCGGAACTTTTCAAGCTCATCACCTCCAACCACGCACCACTGTTGAAACCCAGCCAAAATCAAATCACAACCACCACCACGGCCAAAACCCAGCCAAAATCAAATCGCAACAAAAACCCAAAAGTCCACAAAATCACAAATCAAATCACACTCGCCGAAATCAAAGCACAAAACCCACAAAACAACCAAAATCACAAAATGAAAACACTGAAAGTGAACTCACCATTAAAAAAACATATATTGGTTTTGTTATTATATTTTAGAAGAAAAATCATCTTGTTAAACTAATTTTAGATTCAAATTAATCAAACACATACCACAAGCAAGAATGATAGACTGAAAGCAAAGCAAAAAAATGGAATTTCTCAGAAAAGTGTTTTCAAAAAATAGAAAGGGTAAGCAAAATAAATAACCAAAAATCACACACCATAATTCGGTGAAGCCTCGTGAGCTAGAATTTCACCTAAGAGGATCGTTTAAGTTGAGAGCAAGAGATTTTCATAGTCTTTGGCTCGGCAGCACAATCTTCGATTTCCTTTCTTGATGTGGCTTTCACTCGCTCGTCTCCTGTCAGCCTATGCGACGTATAAAGAGAAACAAAAGGAAGAAGAACAAAGCAAAGCATAAAAAAGAAGAAAAGAAAAATGGTGAGAGAAAAAAGATGGACTGAGATCAGGTGCACTGTCGTAGGTATTTTTTTTACATTTTTACTCTTTTTTTTTTTTACTTTTTATCTCTCCTTTAATATATTTTATTTAATGGTTGAGATTGAAAGTTTTTTTTTTTCAACTTTTAATCTCAACCATTAATTACAATTGCATCAGGGTATTGTACCTAAATCTGAAAAAGACAAAGAGACCTACACATACACATACACATACAAATACACACACACATACACATACATAAGCACGCATAAAAACATACACATACACATAAACATACATAAATATAAGCACGCATAAACACATACACATACATAAGCACACATACACACACACACACATAAACATACACATACATATTGATGTGCATGAAATATATACAATAAAATACTCACATATCTACATATTTAGCTTTACTTTTATATTATTTTGTTACTGATTATATAATATCTTTGTGTTGCAGGTAACAAGAGCTTTACATGCAAAGTGGGGCTAAGCCAATTAAATTCAAATCCAAATTGGAGCAAGAAATTAGAGGAAATTTGCACCAAATCCAAGTCCAATTCGGATTAGGATTCCAGCTTGCACATCAGTTAGTATTTTTGGCATAAATTTTGGCTCAGATATCCAATCGAGATGATTCAAGTTGGGCTGGAAAGTTAACTTAAAGGACTACAACTTTGTAGTTTACCAAAAGTCCAAATTCTGAATTTAAATGGGTCAAAATCGTTGGTTAAATGAAGCCTAAAAATCTGGGATTTTCTCCAAACGAGAATTCAACTTGTAATAGGATTCCTTAACCTATTTGAAGGCTCTTTAGGGTAAAAAGAAGAGGAAAAAAAACCTGAGAGGAAAAGGAGACGCCGCATTGAAGAATATTTTTTGGGAGTCTTTCTGAGGAGGAGGATCTGAGGACAAAGGCGAGAACTTCATGTTGATTAACTAATGCAGATAAAAGACATAAGTTTTATTTGTTTTCTTTTCAATTTTATTATGAACTAAATTTCATTTTCTAGAGCATTGATGTAGTCTAGCAATGAACACACAATTTATTTTCTAAGTTATTTTATTTTTAATATTTCCATGATTGAGTGTTTAATTCTTATTCTTAATGTTTACTATTTTTTACAAATTATAGTTTGATCAATTGAATTACAATGAGACCGAGAGGTGATTTGTTATTTTAGTTCTAGAATTAAACACCATTAATTAAGCGAAAGTAGAGATGCTTTACCGCGATTAGTATGATTTTTCAAAAAATTCAAGTATGTAATGAGTCTCCAGTTAATTAAATTTGCATAAAAATATGAAATCGTTAACTAAAAATATTTTTGATATTATTTGAGAGAAGATATTGAATAGTTAAGGAATTTTTAATCATCAATGGGAGATTATTAGAATTTAATAATTGGGAAAAATAAATTGTGTGGGTTTATGTATATATTTGTTTGTGTTTGTGTTCATGTATGTTTATGTGTATGTGTGTTTATGTTTATAAATATAAACATACATAAACATACACATATACATGAATGAACATAAACATAAACACACATGTATATAAACATAAACAGACACATACACATACACACTCATACACATATACATACACACATACATAAATATAAATGAACATAAATATAAACACATATGCACATACACATAAACATAAACATATACATACATACTCATACACATACACATACATAAATATACACATATACACACTCATACACATACATATACATAAACACACATACACATACACATACATTATTAGATATCGCCGTAAGTCCCAAAATGTATAAGGCTGCCTCTGAGTGTACTAATTAAATAAGAGCCTGAAAACACCATGTTTTGTTTATAAGAAAAAACTGTAATTCATATTCAACGTGTTTCATTGGATTTATCCCAAAAAAAAAAAAAAAAACATAAAACATGTTTCATTGGACAAACTAATTCCTTATGGTTTTATATTCCATTCAAAGTGAAACCCACACTAGAAAAACCAAGAGGAGAAACCTAAACAAAAAAAAAAAGTCAACCCAATCCATAATTATGACCCAAAACAAAATACCAACAACAATTTCTTGGTTCTTAATACAAATCAGAATAATGGAAATGAAAAAAATCAAATAAAAAAATAACACAACTTTACAACAATACAAGGCCCAAATGAAAACAACCTATAAATCCCACAAAATAGAGTTTATTTTCCTTCATTTTCTCAGCATCCAAATATATGTTATAAAAAAAATGAAAGAACTTACTGGGCAGTGCAGTCAGCGCAATAGTGGATTTGGGATATACTTCATCGATGATGCAGAGTTCACCGAAGATGTAGAGTTCGAGCGGGAGATAGAGAGAGAGAGAGAGAGCGAGAAGAAGCGAATGGTTTACTTTATGCTAAGTCGGTAGGGTTTTTCAGATTTGTTTTTTAAACATGTATTTTTTTTTTTAATTTAATTGTATGTTTTGCTAAGATTTTAATGTTTTTTTAGTTGTCTCACTATCTGTGAAATAGTTTGTGAGCATAGCTTTCTTTCTTTTCTTTTTTTTTCTTTTTTTTTTTTTAATTAAGAGATGAATGCTTTTAGTTTGGAATTTAAAAAAAAAATATAAAAAAACTAAAGTTATTCCTTACCATTTTTAAGATAATCAACTACCTTTATAAGAGATAAATGGCCAGTTTATACTCTATAGTTTATACCTAATAATTTTCATAAAATTTGAAATGGCCAGTTTACCTTTCAATTTTATTTAGACCCATTATAAGGATTTTTTTTTTTTTTTAATGGTTACAAAATTGAGTATTTACAAACTACACTATATATAGTTAGTAAAATACGGTAGGTGTTTGATACGATAAGTATATGAGCGAGTATGATTTAACATCTTTTTAAAAAGTATGTTTCAGCATCTTACTTGTTTAATATAGTAAGCATAGTTGTCAAAATCGCGATCTGGATCGTAGGATCACATGATTTTACGATCTCACCTCACCAAAACATTTAGGATCGCACTAGGATCATAAAAATGGTAGGATTGTACCTAGGATCGTATGAGATCCTACCGATCCTACCAAAAACATAAATTTTTGGTTTTTTTTTTTTTTAGGGGATAAATTTTTTGTTTTGATGAACCTTTAAGGTTTTTTTATTTTTTTCATGTTATGATGGTATGACATTTTATTTTAGGATAATTATACATAACCCACCTGTGGTTTGGGCAAAAATAACTTTGCCTACTCATGGTTTGAAAAATATCACTTAACCCACCTGTGGTATGTTTCCATCAATCTCAGTAACCCACCTCAAGCCCAGCCATTACAAAAACACCTCTTAACCCCAAAACACAACATAACGCGAATCAAAACACCAAAAACTCAGAAACTTTTCGAGAGAGAGACATGTGGTGAGATCAACGTGTTCTTCATGGTTTGGAGTGTTTGGAGGGGGAGAAAACACTAGTTTCGCAACATTGAAGCTGGGGAAGGTAGTTTCAGTAAAGAAAATCAAGGTATTTGTGTCTGTTCTTGATTTAGGGTTTCAGATTTTGTTCAAGTGCCAACTTACCTTGTGAAACTCTAAATTTGTACTTCAAGTGGAGCTGTTTGCTTGTAGAAGCCATTGCAAGGCTTGTACTGTCGCCAAATCAACTCACTACCAGTATCAGCAATGCCTAGGATTTGGACTAGTGGTGTACCAACAGCGTGTTTCAAGAGGTATTCACCTCCATTTGAGATTATATCTACTTGAGCTACATTGGTAGAGAGTGAAGAAGTTGGCTTAAAATGATTGACACAATTAATGGAACGATGCAAAGCCTTGGCTATGCGCTGTGAAGGAGTTTCTAAAGGGTCATAGAAGGGAGAGTTTGGAGAGTCATGATGGATTAGATCTTGGTAGATCTGGGTTATTTGGAGACAATATTAAAAAAAAAAAAAAAATTAAACCCAAAAAAGGAATAACAAATGTTATTTGGTTCCATAAATTGCAAATGTTGAAAAGCTGTAGGGGGTTTCCACTAGCCCTTGAAGTGATTGGTGGATCATTCCGTGGGCAGAGTGCAAAGGTTCAGCTCAGTAGATTGAGGAAATGGTCTATTGACGACATTATTTCCAATATTGATCTGCATATATGTCTCCAAAGAAGCCTAGAATTTTCAGGTCCTGAGGTCAAATTCAAAAAGTTTTTCATGGATTTAGGTTCACTTCCTAAAGACTGAAGGACCTACATTGCTGCCCTCATTGATATGTGGGCAGAATTATATAATCTAGGTGAAGATGGCGTTGATGCTATAGCCACTTTACAAGAACTCAACATTCGACATCTGGCTAGTCTTGTGATGACAAAGTATGGTGACTTTTTATTTCAATAATATGATTTTTAGTACCATTGATGTGGTTGGTGATTATTACAAAGAGCTTGAAAGAAGGAAAGTTGTACAAAGCTAGAAACAATGAGGGATTTCAACTACTCTACCTAGGGAAAGAAGGGGTTTCCAACTTCTATTTGTTTGGAAAAAATTTTTTTTATAGATGTTTGAATTCAATTATTGTAGATGGAAATTGATTGTATTTATTTTCCTTAGTTGTCATTTCCTTTTTTGGGTATCCATTTTTGGGTTTAAAAATGGATTAGATCTGGGTAGGTAGATCTAGCTCTCCTTGAATCAACGAATGGTACATCCCATCATAGAGCTTAAAACTCTTATACTTACTCGCCGAAGAGGAAAGCTGGGAGGAGTTTGCGTGGCTTGCTGTTGCGAATGTGGAGGAAGAAAGATAGGGAACTTCCGGCGATTTTCTCCATGTCGCCTAAGTAGCAGGAGGCCGTTAGATCTGCTGTGGTCGAGGAGATCGACGGCAAAGACGGCGTAGACATAGGAGATCTGGGTAGGTAGGTCTGGGTTTTATTTTTTTTGGGTATGTTCTTCATGTTCAAGATTTATGTGAATTGAGAAAGAGACCAATATCACTTTTTGATCTTGTTTCTCTTGTATTTTTGTGCTATTTTTTGTTTTAAGAGGAGAGAGACATAAAATTTGAGCAAAAATACCTATTTACCCCTGATTTTAACAAAAGTGAGTTACGAAAAATAAAAGAAACATACCACAAGTGGGTTAAATGATACTTTTCAAACCACGGGTAAGCAAAGTGATTGACGCCCAAACCACAAGTGGGTTTAGTGTAATTACCCATTTTATTTTATTTTTATAAAATTATGTTAACCTAAGCAAATGTTTCCTAATTTCTAATTCACTTGTAATCAAAATGAAGGAATGCTTCTTCATTTCTTAATGAAGAATTTGATGTTGGCTTTGCTACCTTTTAAGCTATAATGTTGTTAAATTTGTTTGATTAATATACTAATTTGCGTTTTAATATTACTAATTATATATATATATATATAATTTTATCAATTATGCTTATACATTTGTATTTGTATATTGATTAATTGATTTTTTTAGCATGCTCTTTTAATTGTTGCTGAGTGGTATAACTTGAATAGTTAAGTGTGAAATTGTATCTTGATATCTTTTGTAGCTCTAGTATACAAATATATAATGTATACATAGATGATGAAATATATGATGATGATTAGGAATTTAGGGTGGTGGTTATAAGAATCTTAGAATGAGAATAATTAAATGTTCACTTCACCTTAATATTTATCTTGCTTTTGGATTTCATATTATAATTAGCTAGTTTCCATTTGCTAACTTATTTTGGATTTCAAACTTGGAACTTAGAACTTGGAAAATATTTTCCATATGTTTTGATAAATATTTTGGTATTTGGTTGCTAATTAAATATTTATTGAACTTTTTAAATACATTGGATCAAAACTTAAATATATTTATTTCGTTAGTATAGACTTAGCGATATATAACATGCAAATTACATTATATGATGCAAATCTTAGTTTTTTTATGAATGAATTTATAGTTTATGTGATTATTCAATATACAAAGTCATTATCAATGTGTTTTTTGCTTTAAATCTAAAAATATGTAGGATCTTATGATTCACGGTCCGGTCCTACAATTTACGATCTCACTTACCTTCAACGATCCTACATAAGATCCCAATTTTGACAACCTTAACAGTAAGTATACAGACAGTATAATTTGACAGCTTCTATTACATATGAATCTTGGTGTTAATAGGATACTTTTCATTTTAAGATTGTTTTTGTTAATATTTAAGATCATTTTTGTCTCTACTTAAACATAGGAGGATAGAGGCATTTTTGAACTAGATAACGCATTTAGTTCCATGCAATTGGGAACTAATCATAAGACACGAGTTTATTTCAGTTTTATAGACATATACGTAATATATGAATCTTGGTGTTGATAGGATACTTTTCACTTTAGGATTGTTTTTGTCTCTACTTAAACATAGGAGGATAGAGGCATTTTTGAACTAGATAACGCATTTAGTTCCATGCAATTGGGAACTAATCGTACGACACGAGTTTATTTCAGTTTTATAGACATACACGTAATATACGTGTATATTACATGTAGTTACTAACTAGAGTATGTAGTATGTACTATATAATCAAATATTTATATTTAAAAAAAGAATCTGTATTTCTTAATATATTTTTCCATCAAACCCTAGGCACCCTAAAAGATATATAAACCCATAATTATACTTGCTTGCTAGCAAGAAAGCCATAAATCCCTTTTTCTTCTCAACATTGTCATCACCAAAAAATGGCAAATTTTCGTTCAAAATTTTAGGGAAAATTACACTTTACCATCCAAAACTATATCACATATTACAGTTTGCATCCTAAACCTTTCAAGTGCACGTTTTGCACAATAAACTATGACTCTTGTTACACTTTGCACTCTAATGTTAAGTTTGGTGTAAACTTGGATGGAAATCCAAAGTTTAGAGTGCAAAGTATAATAAGAAATATAGTTTAAGGTGGTAAAATATAATTTTTCATTTGTTTTTAATGGATTAAGTAGAGGAGCAATTAGGTATTTTCACAGTGTCATATTTTTCTATCCAAGTTAACATCAAACTTAACATCGGGGTGCAAAGTGTAACAAAATTAATAATTTAAAATGCAAAACGTGCATTCAAAAGTTTATGATGCAAACTGTAACATAGAATATAATTTTGGATGATAAAATGTAATTTCCCCGAAACTTAATTTAGTAACCAAATCCCGTAAACTAAACCCCTTTATACTAGAAAATTACTTTATGTTAGATAGCCAAAAGCACAGTAAGACCAAGTTTTCATAAAAGTCAAAAGTTAAAATAGGTTAGAAAATTACTTTATGTTACATCGCCAAAGCACATTAAGCCCAAATTTTCATAAAAGTCAAAAGTTAAAATAGGTTATGAATTGATATATACTATGTTCCTATTTAGGACCCGTTTATTTTATTAAAACTAAAAACTTTTTATTAAAAGTACTATAAAGTGTAGATAAAAGTAAAAATTAGTTAAAATAATACAATAAGGTTTATGAATAGTACTAAAAAGTACAATAGAATCTATAAATAGTAGCAAAAATAAACTAAATAGCAAAATAAAATAACTTTTTAATTTAAAGCCAAACGCACCGAATATGATATCAATCTCCTTTGAATTTTGAACAAATACTAATATTGGGCTCACTTGCAACCACATCATCTACAAGTTACAGGTTAAGAACTTTTTTTTTCTTTCTGGTGGGACAGACTTAAAAGGTGCACCCCATACAGAGGACTGAAAATTGTGCATTTTCTCATTCATGAATCAGTAAAATAGAAAACATTGTTTGGAAATTATGATACAAAACAATGACAACTCAAGGCGCTGAGATGAAAAAAAAAAAAAAAAAATAGCAAGTCACTGAAATCCATTTGCCCGCACCATCCACGAGGAAGAGTAAGAATGGCAATAATTCTATTTGCATAAGGGAATGTTTCAAGTCACTTCTCCATTGTGAGGAAGGTAGAAAATATGAATACAATTAGAAACACCAGAAAGCCAGCATTTCTACAAAAGATGTCGGAAAATAACAAGAGCCAAGTTGATTCGGATTCAATAAAAAAGGCTTAATGCATACTCAACTGATAGAACCAGCTTTTCATGTTCCAATTCAACACATAAGTTCAGAATTAACTTTTCTTGTGCACAATATCCATTAGATGTATCATACTCAACGCAGCATCCTCAGATTGGCCAAATAGAACTATTATACATATAACAGCTAGGAGATAAATTCACAATTACGGGTTAACATGTAATAGGTGCTTTGGTTAAATTACAATTCCTAGTTCCTACACAGTATAGGCCATGGGTTTCAAATCCCTATCACATGACAAAACAAATAAGGGTTAGCATTTAAAAAATGCAAAATAAACCCAAGGAAGTCCATGGCTTGAATCTTGCTCCTATACATCTTGCTCCATCAGATGTAATTTTCAAAATCTGCTAAGTATCAAACTATTTTAGAATGAAGATAATCAAGTAACTGAAATAAACAGCACTATTCCTTTTCTTTTCAGCTACCACAGTACAAACAATTTTCTAAAAAAGGGCATGACTTCCGCTAACTTATTATTACCATTCTTGGTAAGCTACACACAAACCCAATGAGTTTTAAACTCACAATCACCCTCCCAACTATTCTTGTGGGAAGCAGAAGAGCTATTTGAGCTAGATCTCATTGAGTTGTGCTAACCTGTTCCTATATTCTATAACAGGGAAAAAAATTAATGTTAATCTCAATTTATATGATGATAATGATAATGATTATAAATATCATTCCTATATGTACATTTAATACTATATGCCTACACTAGGTAAAATTCTCTCAGAAGACATCCTAACATGTCACAGAAACATATTTCAAGACATTTTCTCATCAGTTGAAGATTTTTTCCCTTTTTCAACCTGATGCACACCAAAAGTTCTAGGAATTTACTGCATGTTCTGTTGGTCTCCATTGTGCAGGTCAGACAGATAAACCCTTGAGTCTATCCTCCGATTTCCAAAGAGACCACAACTTTCAATAGTTGTCCATTTGCATTTTTATATTCCCAGACAGAATATAGTTGTAATTATTTATAATACTAAAAATCAAATTTGTAATATCTACCTTTTTAAGTCCCATTAAATTCAACAGCAAGCGCTAAAGCTGCCCCTTAAAGTCAACTACACTTCCTTTTCCCTTTCTGAGGCACAGATCTAACATCCTACCAACATAGTGAAACAAACCATCAGCTGCAGGTATATACAGCTTAAACAGCAAAAAATGGCATCTGGCAACTGTAAACTTATTAAGAGGGTAGAAGAATAATACATTTTTTTTGGATAAGTAGAGGAATACTAAAAGTACATGTTAATAACTCATTAAGACAAAACTAAAACCAGTGTTGGTAAAAGCGTGAGGCGCACTTAAGCGCAAAAGCCTCTTGGAGCCTAAGCGCAAGTGCACGCCTGATTGAAATGAAGCAGACATTTAAAAATAATAATAATAATAAATATAAAGATAATTATCAATGAGAAATACAAGAATCAAATTATCATATAAATCGATATAAAACATTTTATATAATTCAAATAACATTTATATAAGCTCTACTTTTGTAATTTTAACACAAAAATTGTAAGTCAAGTCATTTTAATTTTTTGGATCAGCTACATATGAGTACTTCCATGTAATAATACCCTTTCTTAAATCTCCCATAGCCATAATGCCCTATGACTAATTACTAATACTAGTTAATAATTCAATCACTTATGGACTATTAAGTCTTTAAGATTTAGTCTTCTATGTTCAATATCAACTACTAAAGTAACTAAACAATTACCACAAATATATTATATCATACTTTTTTTTTTTCAAGAATGAGCTAAGAATATGAAGACATAGCAGTATGGTAATTCGTAAAAAGTAGATATTTAAAAGGGAAAAAATAGAAGAACAAGAAGAAGCAGCTGGGTGGGTAATTGTTTTGGGGAGAAAAAACCAAGAACAAATACAAATAGAGAACTAGGGGGTTGTGGGTTTTAGGACAAGTTACGCTCAAACTTAAATGTTTTTTTGATAAGTTACACTAAAAATATGACAAATCAATGATTTATATCAATAATGTCAAGATCCTAAAGTTTTAATTCATTTTTGGTTTTTTGGTTTTTTTTTTTTTTTTTTTTTTTTTTTTTGAGTGTCTCACTTTAGAGGCAAAAAGTACTAGAGCTTTGGGGCTTTGCACTTTTACCAACGCTAATTAGAACATACAAATCAATGGGTTTTACTCTTTAACCAGGTGAATTTAATAACAGGATTCATGTTACTGAACTAAAATAGTAAGGGGGATGAGTCATTGTGCATTCATGGTGATTCACCCATGATCAAAAGCCCTGGAACTCAACAAGACCAATAGTTAATCTTGTTTGCACCAAAAATATATAAACAAATATTGTTTTCAATCTCAACCACCAACCCCCCCAAACCCCCCCCCCCCCTCCCCCCAATACAAAAAGAAAAAGGAAAAAGAATGTTTGGTAGTTAACAGGGTGACATACCTCCTCGGTCATAATTCCAGTGATTTTACGATCCTGAAATACACAAACAAAACATAAGGAAGAAGAAACACACATAACATGTACACAAGCATACACATACAATTTGAAATGAGGATTTTCTTGGAGATAGTGGAAGCACTTAGAGAGAGACAGAGAGAGGAGAGAGAGTTGAAATTTAAGTTTGAAGTTCTGATCAGTCGTAATAATATCAACAAATTCAAAGCGGAAATTTGACAGATTTCCACTAATGAGTGTGTTAAATGTGCAGAGGCACGTGCAATTCAAGGCTAAGCAATGATGTATAGGCCAAAAGAAATTTACAAACCGCATCATAAACCGGCAATTGATTGCGCCAGAATTCCATGGTGGGTATAAGTAGTCTCCCTGCAACATATGGAAATAAAAATTAACCAGGAGAAGCACAACCTGGAAATATGATATTTTTAACCATTTCTGTGCAATTCAACTAATTTCGGGGGAAAAAATATTGATTCTGTCATCTGTGTTTGTCATAATACAAGGCTGACACCATGCTAAGATTTCAGTCAACTCAATATATTGAAGTTCCGCCAAAGAGGGGGTGGGGGGCTCAAAGAAAATCCATAAATGATTTCATTTCCTCATATAAATTCCTTTACATGATATGATACATGGGTACAGAAACCCATTTCATATGCAACAAAAAATTTACTGGAAAAAGTTCATGTGTCAAATCCCCATGGTTTGAGCCATTAAAAAATACAGCTAATACAGAAGTAATGACTTATAGTCAATTGCAATTATATAAGCTCTAATTACTGGTTCAAAAAAAAGGTACCAAGGGAAAGAGAAAGAGAAGGAATATAAGTGGCACACTTGCCTGATCTCGATCGTCCATAACTCAAGGATTCTGGAGAAACAATAGATTTTTCAATTTTCTGGTCCTGAGAACAATGACTTACCTAAAAAATCATGGGAAAATTTGTTTAGTAGTAGAGATTAGAGAATAATATACACAAAAAAATATAAATTTTTTTTAATGACATAGGATAACTTCACTTAGATTAATTGCACGTTGTAGAGCATATTGTACAACAATCCTCATTGTTAATCAAACTCTTATAGGCAACTGACCCCACCTACCATAACCAGTTACTAAGTAACATAGGGGCTTTTCACCCTTGACGGGCTAAGCAATTTATCCTCATGCCCAAGAAGACACATAAACAAATATAAAATAGAATCAATTTGGCAAATGCTTGCAAAGTTGCAAACAAAAGGAATAAGACATGATACGAGGGTTCTACCCTAGGAAGCACAAACATGGCAAAGTCCCCAATGTGTCCATGTCATACAAAAACATGTCAGGGACACAGATGCCCAAATACAGGCAGAGTTATAATATTGGACATAAAAATATACCTAAAAGAAAGTATCAGGCCCAAACATAAAAACTCCTTCCTCTAGCCTCCCCTAAAATAGACTTATAATATGTCCAATGTATATATACACACTTTTTTATATAAAATATATTAATTAATTAATCTTCATGTCCCCGCCATGCCATCACTATTATTTCAAGAATTTCCATGTCACCATGTAATGTGTCATATCCCCATCCGCCTCTTTCGTTCTTCCTACATAAAGCTCATAATAGAAGTGCTCAGTAGTGTGTAAAAACTTACACCAAGTAAAGGTAAGTTTTTTTTTTTTTTTTGGGTTGGGGGGGGGGGGGGTGAGGAGAGAATAAAGATACTTTGATTCAATAAAGAGGAGGAAAAGGAGCCTTCCCATCTGGCAGATCAGAAAGTAGCACCTATGCTGGGATCGTTGAAAGCATCCCATTGGTCATTTCTAGGATATTATAGTCTACAACTCAAAGGTTAACAATTCCTAGGTGTGTAGTGTTTGTATGAGAAATAGCATCAGACCAACATATACAAAAAAGAGGTCTTCCTTCTTATCAAAAAGTTGAACAATCAGTATACTCAGCCAGTCCAAAACTAGGACAAAAGAGGGATCATCTGTGGTATGAACAAGAATCCTCTAAGGAATAAATCAATGTTCTAATGAAAGTTTTACTCTGAACAATATAAATTATACAACAAAATAATCAAACAGTATCCTATTGAACACTAGTGAGGATGATGGATGCAAAATATAGCCCCCTCAAAAAGATGGAAACCTATGCAAAAATTCCTTAGGCACAAGACAACAGATGTAATTTATACACCAACTGCCTATAATAATAAAAGCTACAAGCAGGCTGCTTCATGTATTCAAGACATTTCATTCAACAACCTCCTTAGAATATATTTTTTTTAATAGGATACTTCTTTAGAATTTGTGTTTCCTCTAAGCCCTGAAATGCAACCTGTCAATGAAATTTTGAGCTACAATGAACATTTGGAAGTTATTAATGCTACATTGCATATAATTATTTGCGTACCATGTAGAAAAAATAGTTATTATATAACTAGTATTAGTCTGCAATCTATTTATGAAAAAAAAAAAAAAAAGAGTGCAAAAACAGTGTTCATCTATAACAGCAGCAAAGATAAATTACGACTTCACCTAAAGAGCAGTACACAAAATCTGTTAGAGAATAAACTTATCACGCTTTCATGATAAACATTTCAGTTAGTTGATGTAAGGCAGTAAGGCACCTTTATAAGACACTCATTATAGTCATTTAGCATAAAAAAATTAACAGGGGTAAAATGAATGTTAAATTACCAATTATCTCAAAAGCTTAAATTATTAGGAAACAATGAATGTAATCATTTAACCATAGTTCTAACACTCTCCCTCATATGTGAGCCTAAACTCCCCCTTAATAAGTGGAGCCCAACACGTGGAATTTTCCGATACCATGTTAAATTACCAATTGTTCCAAAAGTTTAAGCAATTAGGAAATGATAAATTTAATCATTTAACAATAGTTCTAACAAGGAACAATACCAATTTCATAAAAAAATAAAATAAAAGAACAATACTAATTTCATAAAAATTAAATTAAAAAAAAAAAAAAAAAACTTACATTTTGGTCAAAGATTGAATTCCTCTTAGTTTTCTTCCTGTCGGCACCTTCTTTAGCATCACTTTTTCCTTCATAAGTAGGCGAACTTGAGATACTATTGTCCTCAAATTCAAACTTATGATTTTGTAAGATTTCGCTCATGTTACCAGAGGCCACCGGAACAGAATTCATCTTAATACTTTCACTTTTCAACCCACTGACTGTCCATTTCTCATCCTTCCCTTTGCTTCTTACATTCTCTGACAAATTCCCCAATATTTGGCCCACGGAGTGGTCTGGAACATTATCTGATATGTCCATTATCCCCTCAGGTTGAATTATCCCCTCAGGTTGAATGGTGGCACCCGATGAACTGTTCAGTTTTGCTCCATCTGGGTTTTCATATGTCTTTGTTTTGGGACTCAACATTTTGTTTTTATGCTTCATTGAACATCCAGATCCTGGGCTATTCTTCAGACTGCCTGTCAGATTTCTCAAGTTTCATTATATTTATTAAAATTAATTGATATACCATTCACTGAATATGTTTGCACCTCAGAAGCATTGCAAATCAGAACCAATTGAGGCATCAACAGTGATAGTTTCAAGAGAAGACACATTATGAGAACAACCTTTTAAAGCTTCCACATCAAGCTTACCTCTGTGATTGACCTGCTCATGATTATTCGGAGTTTGTTCTGAAGTTAGACAAGATTTTTCCTTGCCTGCAATGGCTGCATATTCCAAGCACATAAAAAGACATGAGAAAAAAGATCCAAAAGGAAAATTCAGTCAAGATTTTAACAGAATTATTGGGTATGTAAGAAGAAAAATCACACATATTTTACTAACTAAATATGATCTAAACAAACTAGTAGTGCATATGTTACTTGCTAGATAACTGGCAAACTTACCTGAATCAGAAATAGTTCCTGAATGAATACCATTGGTAGAATCTCCTTCTGTGAACTTTGTAGCATATTCTTCCCAGTCAGAAGGAAAGCCGAAAAAAAAATGACTACCAACCTGTTAGAGTGAAAAGTAGAGTGTAAACTCTATGACAGGCGCAAACATGTTAATTTAGCAAATGTAATGTCATGTGCAACTCTACACTGGTTGAAATGCCTTCAGTCAATAACAAGCCTAGTTTGGGCTTTGTTACACGTACAAGCACAGCTATGTTGTGATCTTATGTCAATGCCAGTTCAATAAGCTCTCAAGCATAGCTACAGTATTCTCAGAGTTCATTTAAAAATAGAAAGTTCAATTTTGCTAAATCCAATTCCTTGAGCATGTCAGTTTCTAACACCCCTAAAATATAAAATTGGGGTGTTCATCAGTCAGTGCGGCGGTTTTGGGAGGGGCTTTTTTGCAGCAACGACTTGGTCTTTTTTGCAAGAAATCAAACCACCGCCACACCATAGATGTCAGAAAGTCAAGTTTCAGTCAGCACTTTTCCATCAATGCAGCTAGTTGGTGTCATTGGTGGACAAATGAGGGAAAAAAAAATGGACGCTTTTACAATGCCACTGCAAACAAACTGGATTTAATCGCTAATGGTTTTCTGGAACAAAACAGCACCAAGCTTAGGCAGTGGGGGTTTCTTGGAGACCAATCTAACTGAGTAGAGGGGCAGCAGATGAGGATAAAGGATAGGAGGCAACAGTGGGGAAGAGGATAGAGGGCGATGGGATGGGGACGCAGTTGGTGTGGTATTCATTGGTCGTAAAACCTCTAGCTGACAACCACACCAACTCATTAGATTTTTTTTTTTTTCCCAAAATTCCAACCACCACTACCAACATCATCGAAAACTGGCATTGCTAGTTGCCATGATATTCAACAAATACATACTTAAAGCCGCAACAACTTGATAGTCATTTCCCCCAAACCATAAAAAAGAAAAGAATTACAATACCATGGAAGGAAACCCGTTCTCTTGAGCACGCGGCTTGTTAATGAGCCCTTTAATAACAACGCATATTCCATCAGCTGTCTCCAAAGTACTAAAATCATATCTTTTCACTATTGGCGCAGAGGAAAACAGTCGCACTGCCTGTTTCCTGAAACCCAAAACAAAAACAAAAACAAAAGCAAAAGCAAAAGCAAATTACTCGTTAAAAGTACCAAAACTAAAATAAATAAACAAATAAAAATTCACTCACATTAACAGATATTTGACAGTCCCGCACAATGTAGAAGACTATAACTAAAATCAACCCAAAACCCATGAAAATTTATTTTCTAACAATTCAAAATTTATAGTTTTTTCTATCTATTTTCTACAACCAAGACAGGGAGATTATCAAAAAAAAAAAAAAATACAGATTATTGAAAATCTGGAAATCAAAAACAAAACCCTAACACCAAAAAGAGAGAGAGAGAGAGAGAGAGAGAGAGAGAGAGAGAGAGAGAGATCTTACTCTCTGGCAGTAGAGCCCGCAACGGCTAGTCGCTTCCCTTCGAATTCTCTATCAGACTTAACTAACCACCAATCGTGCAAACATACCTTTTGAAAAACAAAGAAAAAAAAACATATTTGTTTTTGGTTAGAAAGTAGAGAAATAGTAGTGTAGCCAAGAATGAGGGGGGTTTTTGTTGTGAGGAAATAGAGAAAACACTTAACTGTTTTCTGGAAGTAAGATGATGCTGAAGCGTCGTCGGTTTGGTCCAGTCCGGCAGTGGAAGCCATGAGAGTAGAACGCAAGCAGTGTGCTGGAGAGGATGAAAAAAAATGAAGGAAGCCCGCCAAGTGTCACTGTCTTTGGTAATAAGAGGGAGATACCCACTTCATCAAAATCCTAGTACTATGTATTTGGTAATTTGTGGGAAAAAAATATTAAGATTTTTATTCATAAGCTTAAAAGGATTGTGTAACGATATAGCGAGACCTATCATATGAGGCTTGTGTCATGGTGACCCCAGTTATCTAGCAAGTAACATATGCATATATTTTAGCACCTTGAAAACAAACTAGTAGTGCATATGTTACTGGCTGCAAATATATTTTAGCACGCTTTCATAATAAGTTTTTTAGTTAAAAGTTGCACATTAAATCGAACTAAACGCAACCTAAGTGATTTGATTCTCATGCATTCATTATTTCACATTTCAAATAAAAATTTAATCTCTTTTTTCACATTTATTTAAATCGTGGACATTTTTAAAATGCGAACATGTGAAACCAGGGCTATCTAGACCCAACTAGAGCCCAGCAACCCGGCCAAACCGCCCGATGTCAACCCGATTTTGGCCTGAACCGAAGGTCTAGTCAATCGGCGACGGGTCTCCGTTCTCAAAAACCGACACCAGCGAGTCGAGTGGTGGGTTTGCATCTCCAAAACTCGAGCAACCTAAACCCGAATGGAGCTATAAAAAAATCCAGTCAAATCCTATAAAAACAAGCTAGATCCGACAAGATCTCAACCAGATTTGGTGAGATCTTAACCAGATTCGGCCAGAGCTTATGGGATTTAGCTAGATCCAGCCAAATCCTAGCAATTTTTAGTGAAAAAATGCAGATTTCAGCAAAAAAAAAAAAGTAGTTTCTGGTGAGTTTTTCCAGTTTTTGACTAGTTTCCCCAATTTTCGGTGAAATTTTTCAATTTCCAGCGACAATTCAAATTTCGAGCAACGCTTTTTTTTCAAGATTTCAATGCCTTTTTTTTTTTTTTTTTTTTTTTTCAGCCCGACTAACACTCACCATCACTCAAAACCGACTCAACCGATTTTTCTGGTAGTCAATTTTGGGTTCTCCCGCCCTCCACCCGACACCAGTGGGTTGGGTCCAAAATCGAATCAGCCCGACCCGTGAACAGCCCTATGTGAAACAATGAAGATAAAAGAATGGAAGAATATTAGCCATTAAATATAATATACAAGTGAAAATAGAAGTGAGGGGGTTAGAATTTTTTTTTCCATTTGGCCTTAAATTTTTAACAATTTTGTCAGTGGTGATGTTTGCAAAACAATGTGGAAAAACAGCATCTTAAGTTGTTAAGACTCGAGTTTCATGATAGAACTCGAGTCTTAAATGCTCAAGTTAATAAGCTGGCAAACAAAAATTATCCACATAGGACTCAAGTTTATAATACTCAAGTTCCTCCTCTGCACTTCTTCTTTCTCAACTGCTTTTGCAATGTTTTTAAGATCATTCTGCTGCTTCGAATCTACCCTCTATTTTTCAAATCATTCTGAGTTTTCCAAATCTCTGTTTTTTTCTTCAAATTTGTGTAGCGTTTTCCAGATCGTGTCTTTGGATCTACATTTTCCAAATCGTTCTTCTTCTTCCTTTAGATCTAATTCTTTGATTCTTCAAATCGTCTTCATCTTCATCTTCATTCTTCAGATACTTCTAAAGAACTCGAGCCTGAGAACTTGAGTCTAATAAATTACTCCACCTCAGCACTAGAACTCGAGTCTTTGAGGCTCGAGTTTGTCACCAAACTCGAGCTTCACAAACTTGAGATGCTAGTTTCCTAAACGGTTTCAAAACCTTACTAACTAATGACATTCTCTCCTAAAATTATGCTTGCTTGCAAATTACCTCGAGGGTTTAGGGTTTTGGCTCTTACTCTTTTCCTTTCCCATCACACAACGCCACATAGCTGCTTTCTTTGCTCATTTGCTCTACAATCTAGTACAGAAAGCTGACTAGAAATTGCACTGAGGCCCGGACTCGTGAGGCACTTTCTATCTACTTCAATATTTACTTCACAATCCTCCCTAGCCGGCATTGCTTCTACCTCTGCCTCTACCTCTACTTCGCCATTGCTTCAACCTCACCTCCCTCAACGACCTTTTTTGTCTCTGGAATACTTGCTCCATATAAATTACAATTACACACAATTATCGTCATTTGATTAACACCTATGAATTATTTTTTATTTATTTTTTTATCTCTATACTTGAGAGATTTTTAGCTTGCCAAGTTCATTTCTTTATGGTTTATATTTCTAGGGTTTTCTTCTTCATGAGGGTGAATACTTTGTTTCAAGATTTTGATTTAGAATGGTTTTTGGGATTTTTAAATTATTGATGATAGTTAATTTTCTTAGTGAGGAAAACCTAGGTTCAAAGAAATAATAATTTTTTCACCAAATCTATGAAAGTATCATACAGAAATTGGGCAAAATAAGTGAATCAAGAAATATTGTCCCTGTAATTATGCTCTCTAATCGGTAGGTCAATCAAGCAATTGTTGGTTTCGAAAAGCAGTTCCCTGATGTCTATTCTCTTTAAGTTAAAACTGACATACATTTCTCCTAGTTGTCTTATTCTAAATTTCTAATGCAATTATTGTTAATCAAATCGGAGTCCACCGATTTATAATCTTCGAGGTTCTGCCAATTTTTGTCGGTGTCCTGGTAGCTACTTGTATTAGCAGGAGATTTCCTTGTGGTGCTGGAGTAGCATTAATCTTATATGCATGTGTATGGTCTTATGGAATCTGTGAACACTTGTGCTTGCAGGCCTTAAGAAGAGAACAACGTCAGAGAAACTTCAGGAAGCATTCTCTAAATTTGGTGAAGTTGTTCATGGTAATATTATATTTCTTAATTGACAAATCGGGTGCAAGGGCATGTTCTTATCCTCTCTCACACACATGCACACCCTTACCTCTTGCAGCCACCATTAATTGACAAATCTAGGGATTTTCTTAGGATATTCATGAGGACTCATCATCAATCTAAAGAGGTATGTGTTTTCTTCCCAATAACATCTTACAAGTTGTGATTTCAAAAAGTTTATTTGGGTAAATTTCTAACACGGGTTGCTTCAAAAGTCCAAATAAGGTGTACTTTAAAATACATGTAAATTATGGTGGAACCAACATGGTCACAGGAGGAAGACATACTGGATGAGTTGGTACAAGCTATGTAGATAAAAAAAGGGAAGGTGAGATGGGATTTAAAGGTGTTTAACTTGACTTTTTTGGAGTCTTCAAAAATCAAAGTATTTCTCATTTGGTTCTTTCATGGAATTAAGTAACTATTTCCCCATATGCTTCTTTTGCTTGATGTAGCGCTATGGAGAGAGACTATTTTGAACTTCAATTTCAGAATTGAGTTTAAATTTAAAAAAGGGAAATTGAATTTAAAATTGGATTTGGATTGAGGAATTATTTGAGTTTAAAATTGAATTTGAACTTAAAAAAGTATTTTTAATTAATCCTTTTATACATTGTAGGAATATTAGGTCCAGTAGAATGTATTGGGCTGGGGCCCCAGTCCAAGGACATCTCATAAGTCTGAGGATGAATAAACATGTGATAGAGGTCAGCACTAATAAATAAAGGAAGGTATTTAGGAGTAATGTTCCAGGGAAGTGATCCGAGGATGAATGCTTACTTGGCTAGGCAAAGCCGAGGTCAGAAGAAGCGGTCTGACATTAAGAGCAACGTTCCGAACGATTCCACTGATGAAGATAAGTATCAAGAAGGAACAAGACAAAGGGAGGCCTTGAAACATCTAAAGGAAAAGTTGCTACCACTGCATTAAATGCTCTGTAGCTAACTCTTTGGCCGCATGAATGAAGAGTGATACTTGAAAAGTATATTTCAGTCTTACAGTTACTTCTTAAAGACTTCAAGAAGGTGTTGATGGGACAAAGATCAACATCAGCAATCTAGTCTACACATGGAGAGTAAAAATGAAGGAGGAGGATAATATAAAAAAGAAAGACGACCCTAAGGGTGGGAATCAAGAAATTGAGAGAAAAACACTATAGCAATTAAGAACTAAACTTGTAATCAAACTTGAGAATCAATATATAAGAACTGATCTCCTCGGACTGTGCCGAAAACAATTTTCTTTAGACCAAACTAGTCTATCTTCATTTTCTTGCCATCTGAATCCACTTTATTTGTTGTCTAATTCATTGAAGCCTAATTTTTCCAACTCACTCTTTACAAATTCATTATATTGGGCTTTTGAGGCCCAAGTTCATCCATCCCTTGGGCTAGAGACTCAAATTGCGTCCTTACATACACTATGCAATTTCTTAACAAAAACAAGTTTTATTATAATTTCAATTAAACTTATGGATCTAGCATAATAATAAAAAAACAAACAAAAGTTACAGATGATATTACCTAAGAATTAAGATCTAGCATAAGATTCCCAATCGAAAACATACATAATTTTCTTATTTAGATCTTAAGTAGCATGGCAAAATCATATTTATACAATCCTACACAAGCATAGTATTTTACATGAGCATATCAACATCATGCACGCAATATAATTAAACAAACAACATAATTATAAACTAGCCTCATCACATGCACTTCATATGTGTTACAAAAGCAACATAATTACATAAAAATAGGCAACAAAATTATTAAAGCAACGTAATAATAAGCAACGTGATCATAAAAGCAACAGAAAATCATAAACAGAAAATTTATAAAAGCATAATAACATAAGCATAAAAATTACCTGCATATAATAATATAAACTAGAGGAGAAGTTCTTTTAGAAAACAAAAGGAATAGCTAAAGATGAATTGGAGATATTAATCAACTAGAAAAGATGGTCATATATCTAAGCCATAATTACTTCCTCTTGACTCCTAAAGTAGCTAATCTAGATTCTTGTTTTGTGAACTGAATACCTGAAGGACTGTTTATGTAGTTCATATAATGAGGATCAGGTCATAACATAGTTCAAGAAAACTACATTTGAAACATGAAATTTTTTCACTAAGGGTCTGTTTGAAATCTATTTATTTTACTGAAATTGATAATTTTTTGCTGAAAGTATTGTAAATAAATGTAAAAATTAGCCGAACTAAAGCAGTGTGACTCATGAATAGTACCAAAAAGTGTAGTGAGACCTATGAATAGTAACAAAAATAAGCTGAATAGTAAAATAAGTTGTCCTTTTAATTTGAAGCCAAACGCACACTAAGTGTTTGGTTGGCAAATATTATTTTTACCAACTTATTTTACTATTCAACTTATTTTTGCTATTATTCATGGGTCCTAATGCATTTTTTGGTACTATCATAGGTCCCAATTTACTATTTTAGCTAACTTTTACTTTTATCTACAATACTTTCAACAAAAAGTTTCAATTTCAACAAAAAGTTTCAATTTCAACAAAAAGTTTCAGTTTCAACAAAATAAGCAGATCCCAAACGGACCCTAAATGAATATTTTTGAAAAACATGGAATTGAAAACTTGATTGAGCTTCTTGAACATACCTTGTAGAGGTTCAAGGGTTTGAAAATTAGATTGAAGCCTTGAACATACCTAGTCAAGGTTCAAGGAATTGAAAGTTAAATTAACGCCTTCAACGTACCTTGTAGAGGTTCAAGGGTTTGAAAACTTGGACATAACTTGTAGAGTTCCAAGATTGAAAGCTGCATTGAAAGCCTAGAATGTAGTTGTAGATGACTAAATTTCTAGTTTGAAATAAATCAAACAAGTAAAATAGTTTCACAAATGTGAATTTGTATTGATGATTGTGTGATACAATTTTTTGAAATTATAAAAGAGTGATCCTCTTATTCGATCTCCTTGCAAGACTTATTGATTGGATTTGTGATAATGTAATTCTAACTTGAACACAAAATATCCTTCAATTTGGTTGAGGGATGGATCGAAGATTGTTGAAACGAAATTACAATGAATCTTTGATTATGAGCTTGTTAGAAATCCTTTGTTCTTCACGTTCTTCATGTTCTTCACGTTCTTCATGTTCTTCGTGTATTCTTCGCCTTTGAAGGTTTGTGGTGGAAGTTCTTCGGGGCCTTAGGGGCTTGAATTCGTAGAGCTTCACTAATTTGTGATTTGTTGATATTTCTGGAGGCTTTTGAGCTTGATTCCAGCAAACTTTAGGATCTAAGCAGATAATTTGGATGATTTTACTTTGAATTTTCTTCGATTTTGGGGTTGAAGTTCTTGAAGGCTTTGAGGCTTGATTCCTATAGAGCTTTTGTACTTCTGAATGCATTTGAATCTTCTCTGATGTTGCTTGTGCTTTAGATGGCTTGGTGTCCTCCTAAATGTCTTAGGAAGGCTTCTATTTATAAGAGTTTGGGGGTGGATGAGCGACATGTGGCGGAGTCTGATTGGTGACACATGTCACAGCCTGATTGGTCTGCTTATGTCATCGCTTACACGTGCTAGACTGATTATGTCATCACTTACACGTGCGAGGTTGTTTATGTCATTGCTTACACATGTTGATGTGTGATTGGTTTTTTTTTTTGCATGACACTTGGTAAATTTTTGTTGGTTTCTGAGTAGTGATAGCAAAACCTAGCAGTAGTACGTGACGCTTTGTAATTGCCTGTATTTTGTGGACTTAGTAGTGTGACGTGACAGCTTATGATAGGTCGAAAATTTTCCCTCTCTACAATAGTTGTAGGGGCTTGGGCCCAGGTGGCCAAGAATGGCCTATATGACCAAGGCCCAACATTGTAAGGGTAGGACTAGTCCGCTGATAAATGTGTAAGGGTTTAAGGATTAACGTTCGGGGGAACCCTACTGTGTTTGGGCCAATTTAGGCCTAATACCAACTAATAAACCAAGGGGGATCTGACAAGGGGACGGTCGGTAATCGAGCATTGTTAGTGTCTTTGGGAAACTCGCTACCGAACACTATTCGGTGTCTAGAACAAGTTTCAAGAGAATCCTTAGAAGGCGTAATGATTCCTTGAGATTTTGGTGAAAGTGGAAATAAGTGTGAGTGGGTGAAATGATAATGATGAGTGCCCCACTAATGAAAGACTATAAAAGGGATGAGAAGGAAAACAAGAAGGTTGGTTGGAAAAAACTAGAAAATGTAGGGAAAACACAGGGAAATAGGGGTAGATTTAAGGAAAGGAATGAATACACATAAAAGGGAAGGGAGAGTGATTAAACACAGAGGGAGAAGAACGACAGGAAGGGGAAGGTGTGTAGATCTAAAAAGGGTTTTTTGGAGAAGAATACAGTTTGGACTATCTAGTTGAAGTTCGGAGCTCTACCTATAGGATTGTAATAAAGCCCACAAATAAATAAATTGGGGCCCAAATCCTTTGCCCAGCATTGTAGCCCAAGCAGGTTTAGGGACCACAGTAGTAATGTACATTGTAGAGGTTCAAGGGTTTGAAAACTTGGATGCACCTTGTAGAGGTCCAAGGCTTGAAAATTGGACTGAAAGCCTTAATTATACTTTATAGAGGCTCAAGGGTTTGAGAACTTGGATCTACATTGTATAGGTACAAGATTTGAAAACTAGATTGGAAGTCTTGAATGTACCTAGAGAGGTCCAAGGGTTTGAAAATGGGGTTTGAATTGAAAACTATTTGGAGATTTTTCTTTTGAAAATCTGTTCATAGGCATTTATCCTTTGAAGGTAAGAAAGCTAAAATTGATCTTAAAAAATATAGAAGAACAAAGGTCGATCCTATAGGTTTAGGAGAATTAAAATCAATCTTACAAATTTAAGAGAAGTAAGGTTGTGTCAAATATTAACACCCATATTTATAGTTTTATCAATACTACTATTTAAGGGGCTGCACCTGTTTGGACCGGATTTTTTTTGTTCCAAAATACTCCTATTTCTCTAGGTTTAAGTAGAGATAAAACTAAAGGATAATTTAGTAAAATATATATCTAACTTGCACTAAAATATTGCCTACAAAATAGGCAATATTTAACTCCCACGTTTAACTCCAAGCATTACTCACATTTACACTTTTCTTTTTTCAGTTTTTTTTTTTCCTTCCTTTATCAAGACTTAACTTTTTTTTTTCTTTGCATAAAAATAAATAAATAAATAAAACTTAATTTTTTTTTCAATACCCGGTTTCCCTTAATCTCATCTCACCGTTTGGTTTTTTTTTTTTTTTTTGAAGAAAAAATATACTAAAAAGTAGAAGTCAATCATATCCAAAAGAAATCCAAAAAATTTCAAATACCACATTCAAACGAATCAATCCCACGTTCAACATAAAAAAAAAAAAAAAAAAAAAAAAAAAAAAAAAAAAAAAACCACGTTCAAATTTATCCCAAAAAAAACCCTCAAATATTTAACAAAACTTACAGCTAAAAAAACTGAAGTTAAATAAAAAATAAAAAAAACGCACACATCTGCCGTTATTGCCAAAAAAAAAAAAATCAATTACCTTTATAAAAGAAAGAGTAAATGTTAACTTCTCCCAAGTATCATTTTTCTTTTTCAAAATTGGCATATAATTGCTTACAGAATTCTCATGAATAGTTGGTATTTTCTTTTCTTCGCATTTTATTTTGTATTTTGCAACTATATTTTAAAATAATTGATTCTTTATTTTCTATATAGTGATGAGATGGTGAAGTTGAAGTAAATGCAAAGAAATTTAATAATCAAAATACTACTATTTAAGAGGCTGCACCTGTTTGGACCAGATTTTTTTTGTTCCAAAATACTCCTATTTCTCTAGGTTTAAGTAGAGATAAAACTAAAGGATAATTTAGTAAAATATATGTTTAACTTGCATTAAAATATTGCCTACAAAATAGGCAATATTTAACTCCCACGTTTAACTCCAAGCATTACTCACGTTTACACTTTTCTTTTTTCAGTTTTTTTTTTCCTTCCTTTATCAAGACTTAACTTTTTTTTTTTCTTTGCATAAAAATAAATAAATAAATAAATAAAACTTAATTTTTTTTTCAATACCCGGTTTCCCTTAATCTCATCTCACTGTTTGTTTGTTTGTTTTTTTTTTTTTTTTTTTTGAAGAAAAAATATACTAAAAAGTAGAAGTCAATCATATCCAAAAGAAATCCAAAAAATTTCAAATACCACATTCAAATGAATCAATCCCACGTTCAACATAAAAAATAAAAAATAAAAAAAATAAAAAAAAAAAGGAAAGAAAAACCACGTTCAAATTTATCCCCAAAAAAACCCTCAAATATTTAACAAAACTTACAGCTAAAAAAACTGAAGTTAAATAAAAAATAAAAAAACACACACATCTGCCGTTATTGCCACAAAAAAAAAAAAAAAAAATCAATTACCTTTATAAAAGAAAGAGTAAATGTTAACTTCTCCCAAGTATCATTTTTCTTTTTCAAAATTGGCATATAATTGCTTACAGAATTTTCATGAATGGTTGGCATTTTCTTTTCTTCGCATTTTATTTTGTATTTTGCAACTATATTTTAAAATAATTGATTCTTTATTTTCTATATAGTGATGAGATGGTGAAGTTGAAGTAAATGCAAAGAAAATTTAAGAATCAAACAAGTCATTGAGAGAATCCTCATATGAACGGTTGGTATTTTTTTTTTCCCTTCTCATTTTACATTGTTGAATTATGTTTCGCGTTTTGAACTAACATTTACTAACACAGAAATCTATACTACTATTTAAGGGGTTGTACCTGTTTGGACTGGATTTTTTTTTTTTTGTTCTAAAATACTTCTGTTTCTCTAGGTTTAAGTAGAGATAAAACTAAAAGATAATTTGGTAAAATATATGTCTAACTTGCACTAAAATATTATCTACAAAATAGGAACACTCTCCCACTAATCCACTTTTATTGTTTTTTATTTAATACTTTATTATTAAAAGGAAAAAAAAAAAACACCCCACGATAGTTAAAAAAAAGAAAAGAAAAAAAAAAGACATGTACTGATAAAAAATAAAATAAAAAACTGTTTTTTACTTTAAATTTTTTTTTTTTAAAACACACGTTTTAGGTATCCCCCCCCCCCCCCCCCCCAAAAAAAGTTAGCCAATTAGTTTTTTTTTTTTTTTTTTTGAAGGAACTGTCTATTAGTATTTAGAAGCAGTTTTCTCCATAACTTTATAATTTTATCTTTAAAGATAACTTCTCCCAAGTATCATTTTTCTTTTTCAAAATTTGCATATAATTGCTCACAGAATTCTCATGACCGGTTGGCATTTTCTTTTCTTCGCATTTTATTTTGTATTTTGCAACTATATTTTAAAATAATTTATTCTTTATTTTCTATATAGTGATGAGAGGGTGAAGTTGAAGTAAATGCAAAGAAATTTAAGAACCAGACAAGTCATTGAGAGAATCCTCATATGAACGATTGGTATTTTTTTTTTCCCTTCTCATTTTACATTGTTGAATTATGTTTCGCGTTTTGAACTGACATTTACTAACACAGAAATTATTATCCTCTGAAAAATTTTCTTCTGGGTCCAACAACAGGCAACTCCAAAGAAACCAATATATGCCAATTTTGCTGAGCTTTCATTTGTGAGTCTTATAATTTCCCACATTTTCTTTGGTTCCTAGCACAAAGTTTATACTTACACATCACAGTGCCGATGTTCTAATTTGTGTGGGATAGGTTGGAAACTTTAAGAAGCTTGAGCCATGAGAGGATAGATTTGGACATACTCATTTTGTCGGTAATGTGCTTGCTGTTTGCCAGCCTTGCCTCTGTCTTCTTTGCTGTGCTGAGACACAATTCACCCCCTCCCATATAGAGTTATGGGCGTCAAGAAGCAAAGATGGGAAGTGTTTAAGGAGCAAGGCAAAACAAGCAAACAGCACCAAGAAGCATATATAGAGTAAATCTGAACTAGATTAAATCAAAAGGACTCCAGACTATAAAAAAAATGCATTCAGCTACAATTACAATTAAAGCAACGTGAATAATCACACTGATGACATCCCTCCTACTTGTCTTTTATTTTGATGTGGGAGGTGTAATAAAAATTTTATTTTAATTTACTTTTATATTTTGAACAATAAAAAAAAAAAAACACTATTAAAAATTCATCCTCTCTTTTACCCACGTACAAGTTTAAACTCCCCTCATATGAAAAAGAAAAAAGAAAAAAAAAAAAAAATTTAACTCCCCATTATCACCAAACAGTTAGAGTTTAGCAGTTACAATTTTATTTGACTTTGTCCATCTTTATCCTCACGTTTTGCAAATTCAAATTAAAACAAACAAACAAACAAACAAAAAATCTTTGCTACGTTAAGAGCCCAAGAGGTCTGGTATCAAACCAAAAAAAAAATGGCAGAGAAACGTGCAAAGAAGGCCATCGCTCAAAATAAAAAATAAAAGGTGGGTACTACTTTCCTATTCATTATTCATTGCCTTCCCCTGGAACAAGATTTGATTTTTTTCACTGGTGAATTTTGTCAATTCCGTTCCTTACCGGCTTCGTTGATTGACTTCTGTTTGGAGATGTTATTTATACTCTTTCTATAAGAAGACACTGTTCGATAGCTTCTTCTCCTTTCTCTAATCTGTCCTATGTATTCTGTTATTGACTTTTTAGTTTTATGTGCTGTGGTTTTCATAGGTTGTGATTTATTTATTTGTTTCAATTTGGTGGTGTGTAGGTGGAAATTTATTGGCAAGGATTTCATACAATTGTTGCTCTATCTCATTTATATGCTAGGCACCCTCTCCCTCTCATGTTCTTTTTAAATTTTTAGTTTTTTTGTTTACTGCCCTCTATTTTTCTTTTAGATTTTACAAATTCTTATATAATTCTATCAGCAAATTGTGGCATGTTGATTTTGTCTATTGGTTTTGTGTATTTTGTAGAAGATTTGCACGGACAAGGTCTTCTGATATTGGAGCAATGTTTTTGCATTCAAATAAATGAGAATCACAATTCAGGTGGATTGATATTCATGGCTATATCTATACCTTATTCTTTGAGTTTTTTTATTTTATTTTTAGATTTTAGAATTTCTTATATAATTTTATTAGCAAATTAGCAAATAGTCCATTCCTTTTTCCATTGTGTTACTTTGTTATACTATTTTCAACAAGAAATAAACTTAATTGAGTTCCTTGATTAGGCCCTTAAAGAGGGATTAAAGCTACTAAATACTACGTACTTGGAGTAGACACTGAGTCAAATGATCAATTCTGTCCAAGTAAGGAATGAAATGGTCTATTTCTTCCCAAATTTGAACCACTATCTAAAGCCTATGAGAAAGCTTCTATTTTTTTTTTTCTACTAAAACTAATATTTAATGCAAAACAGAGACAACAACAAGGAGGAAGATGATTTAAAATTTGAGATTCATCATGGGGGAAGGTTTAGGAATCTTAATGGGTTAATTCATGTTTAGGAATCTTAACGAGGCAAGGTTAGCTATGTCCTCCAAGTTATTTTTATTTTTTATGGGGGATTAATATTTTGATGCTTATGTATATATTGTTTTGTGTGTTATAACGTAGGATACATTGTCTACCAATGGTCAGAAGACACCTTAAGGCTACAACAAGTACAACAAGTGTTGGAGGTGGATTGCTACTACTACAAGTGTTGTTTTTGTAACTGAAACTACTACAAGGGCTGGAGAAGCAA
This sequence comes from Quercus variabilis, assembly GCA_030445155.1. NCBI lineage: Eukaryota > Viridiplantae > Streptophyta > Magnoliopsida > Fagales > Fagaceae > Quercus > Quercus variabilis. The sequence continues at coordinate 44,265,326 of CP129451.1, forward strand.
GGGTTGCTGCTACAAGTGCTAGAGATTCAAGGTCAAAGTATGCAAGCCAAGCAAAAGAACAAACCTTGGACGATTTGAATTAGACATTAACAATAATATGTTTTATGTAATCCACATACACTTGGTGGTGATAATTTTAGAGCCTTAGGTGATATAGATTATGTACCCACAAATAATTCTGTAATTTTTTTTTTTGGTCCTTAATATAATTCTGCAACTTTAGGTGATAATTCTCACCTATTTATCCTGAATAAAGCTGCATTTTTACAAATTGCATATTTTAGGTGATATAAATAACTATGTTGCTACATTAATAGCACGGGAAACTCTTATGATACCTATTCTGTCAAACTTGAAAATATGTCATTGCTAAATGAAATACTTATTCCTTCAAATCTTAAGTAAGAAGGAATAAGGAGAGATGGAAGTGCCTAATTTTAAGGGACATAGATAAGTATCTAAAATTCAAGAGTGTTTGAATCAATACTTTTACATATCCAACCTTATTATTTAATCTTTTTAAATATATGAATTTGAGGGTATTTTGGTATGCAAAATGATGAAACCCAAATAAGGAATCATGTTATTAGTAATATAGATTAGCCTCTGAGCACGCGCGTGAGCGCGTGCTTAGAGCTTAGAGGCTTTTTTATTTTTTGGGTAAGAATTAAATTAGAACATTTATTATAATTTGGAATTATTACATTTTCCAATCACAAAAAAAAACCTAGAGATGTGATGAAAAATTATTTTACCACACATAATACTCATCACATTCCTAGGTTGTTTTGTGATTGAAAAATGTAATAATTTCAAATTATAATAAATGTTCTAATTTAATCCTTACTCAAAAAATAAAAGAGTCTCTGAGGGCCAGTCTATATTTACGTGCATTATAAACTTTTTACAATAAAATGTTTTAGGAATTAAAAGATTTGTTTATACCAGAAATTTGTTTGACTTCAATTTTTAGGAAGGAATCGTGATTATTCCAAATGAGAAATTACTCCTCAACCTTGAAAAAAAAAAAAAGACCACTCCCAGTACCCTAGCGATTGCCCCGGGTCCTGGGCTATTACTCTTTCCCTTTACCATCTGCCACACCACGCAGCAGCTTTCTTTGCTTAATTGCTCTACAGACTACAATCTGGTACAGAAAGCAGACTAGAAATGGCGCTGAGGCCGGGACTCGTGAGGCGCTTTCTATCTACTTCAATATTTACTTCACAATCCTCCCCAGCAGCCATTGCTTCTGCCCCTGCCTCTGCCTCTGCCTCTGCCTCGCCTCCCTCAACGACCCTTTTTGTCTCTGGTAATGCTTGCTCCGTATAAATTACAATTACACACAATTATCGCCATTTGATTAACACCCATGATTATTTTTTTATTTTTATCTCTGTACTCGAGAGGTTTTTAGCATGCCAAGTTCATTTCTTTATGGTTTATATTTATGGGGTTTTCTTCTTCATGAGGGTGAATACTTTGTTCCAAGATTTTGATTTAGAATGGTTTTTGGGATTTTTAAATTATTGAAGATGGTTAATTTTCTTAGTGAGGAAAATCTAGGTGCAAAGAAATAATAATTTTTTCACCAAAACAAGAGCTTCCCAACCTTCACTATGAAACTATCATACAGAACTTGGGCAAAATAAGTGAACCAATAAATATTGTCCCTGTAATTATGCTCTCCAACAGGTTGGTCAGTTAAGTAATTGGTGGTTTTGAAAAGAGGTTCCCTGCTTGATGTCTATTCTCTTTAAGTTAAAACTGACATACATTTCTTCTTATTGTCTTATTCTAATTCAATTATTGTTACTCAAGTCGGAGTCCACCAATTTGTAATCTTCGGGGTTCCGCCAATTTTTGTTGGTGTCCTGGTAGCTACTAGTATTAGCAAGAGATTTCCTTGCGGTGCTGGAGTTGCTTTAATGTTATATGCATGTGTATGGTCTTTTGGAATCTATGAACACTTTTGCTTGCAGGGCTTAACAAGAGAACAACGTCAGAGAAACTTCAAGAAGCATTCTCTAAATTTGGTGAAGTTGTTCATGGTAATATTATATTTCTTAAATGGTGCTACCTTTCATTCCCTCTTTTTCTCTCTCTCTACACACACAAATGTGTGCAACTTTGTAGAATATGCTTTAAAGATTTTAGCAATGTGAAGATATTTT